>OV050030.1:61788321-63066905 GCA_920105625.2 Clusia tigrina
GGCCACAGTCAACATTTCAAATGTCCTTGCGCATTTAATTTCATTTTTTACACAAAACTGAATACAGTTTCTTTGATCCATTTTTTTCGAATAGTAGAAAATCGAAGAGCACACCAAAACACGACTAACCTTTTTATCTGTCAAAAACAAACTGACAATCCAAAATGGTTGGTATTGCCAACATATATAACAGACATGTGTACCAACATAAACAAAAAAAATGCGAACATCGAACATACGTAACTCACGAAAGGATGAAAATAACGGTTATCTTTTGATCACACCTCGTATACATACATATATATATATATGTATATATATATATATATATATATATATATATATATATATATATATATATATATATATATTTATATATATGTATATATATGTATATGTATATATATGTAGAGCAGTAGAGCAGATTTATCAAATAATTAACGAAGTAGGTGGACTACCGTCTCTGTCTCATCCTCATATTGACAGCTGCGATATGAGTCTTTCATGTCGGAGCCCAGTCTGTTGGCATAGCATCCAAGCAGATAGTGTCCTGTCGAGCTAATGTGTTGTCTTTTTAGGAGATTAGGTCTTTAGTGAGTCTAGGATCAAAAGAAGCCCAAAACTCTAATGGCACTACATTTGCTTTCCTCCCTCTAGCCTTTGCTGGCATCTTTGAATAAGCTAAAGGTAATGTAAGTAGGGTAATGTGACTTGGGCTTGTTAGTATTGTGTCACGCCTTGCGAGTTGATCAGTGTCACAGTTGGCTCTTATGTCAAAATGATCTGGCCCACAAGTCAGAGATGCGGTGCACGTACGAGATAAAGATTCATATCATAATTATCGGTTCCAGACACCATTTCCTACCGATTGCTCTCTTGCAGGAGGAGAGTGCTACTGCAGCTTTACGAGCATGTCAGCCTTCCAGTTTAGCTATCTATCCACCACATGTACCGAACTATTCGGTGCTTTAATGCCCAGCTCTGCGCAATACAAGTTGGGTGCACTAAAGGAGCGAATTTGGTGAGAGAACAAGGCGAAGGGTCCAGACCGTTGTAAGCACACGTCAATGAAATGTTGTTAAGCGCCACTTGAACTATATTGACTGAGGTCGTGATACACATCACTAATGCCATAAAATCTATGTGGATGACAACTGCTGTAGTGCAGATCTCATTACGTATCATTTTCCTTGCATATATTTAGACTTACGTTAAGCAAAACATTCCAGGAACCTACTTCTTTATCATAAACTCCAAAGCGTACATATAGGTGCCAAAGTATTGCACAGAAATGAAATATGATATCAAGTGCGATGCCTGAACAAAACAATTCAAGGCCAGCTTGAGAATGTGATGCACTTTTCATTGTGATGCTGCAATTCGAATCAATATTTATGTATCAATATAAAGGGAAAATATAGAGAAAAATGAATAAAAAGATACGATTGGCATGGCAAACAGCCAGTTAATCATCAAGAGTTAAATGACAGGTTTTTTTGTAACTAACAAGCGGCAATACGGTTTATGTACGCTACTGTCGACTTAATCTATTGAGTATCACGATACACAGGTTTATGTGCCTTTTGTCAGCCCTCCATATCAACTAAAACAAAAACACCGCTGCTGAGTTTATGTTAAACAAGCTACATCGTCTGCATATGTCACTACCTCATACTCCGGTGGTGGTAAGTTGTAACAGCAGATTACAAGGGATATTCAAGTTGTTGAACGAGAGAGTGGAGGGCTGTTTCAACCATTTGTCCCTTCGTGTATTCCTACTGATTAGGGGAGGGTAGTAGATAGTCTATTTTTCTCCCTAATGCCGATGTCAATTAATCTCTCAAGCGTCTTGATCAAGAAAGAAGATAGACTAATCGGCCTTTAGTCAGTCCTAGATCCAGCCCAGTCCTACATCAGCCCAAGACCCATTGGCCTCATGCAGAACCCTATTCTTCAGCATCAGTTTACAGGTGGCAATTGGTATTCAAAACTTCGCATCTGTCTGGCTAACTCATTAGCCCTACAGTTCCCCTCAATATCCCTATGCCCCGGAATATCAGTGCCACTGAGTTCATTGACTTGATGGCCGTTTTGCTATCCGAGTATATATTTATAATTTTCTTTGTTATAGCGTGCTTACTTAAGTAGACGGCTACCTCCTTTATGGCTAGGACCTCTGCTTGATAAACACTGCAGTGGTCGAGGAAACGGAACGAAATCTCCAGTCCCAGTTCTTTTGGGAAAACTCTAAAGCCGAATCTATCGCCAAGCTTGGATCCGTCGGTCTAGAAATTCAGTTCCCCCCTTATCCTTGGCATGAGTGTTTGCCACTCTCTTCTAGACGGAATATGTCCTTAGACTTGATATGTGAAGTCTTTCCTGCGTTGGAAAATTCATGGGACTGGATAAAGGTAGAGACGAAGCGAGGCTTCAAACAATCGAAGTAGACAGCTAATCAGGACCGTTCGGCTGGAATGATGCCATCAGGACCAGGAGAGGGGTTAGAAAATGTATTGCTCATTTTATTATGTCATCAATTATTTTATGTTGTCTGATTTCAGTATAGGAGTTGTTTGCATTAATAATAGTGCCTCGGTCTGTGGCGGTGGCTTTCGAGTTGGTCTTTACATTTTGGGAGAAAAAACTCCATGAGGTACGCTTCGCCGTACCGCCATCACTTTTTTAAGGCACTTGTGGTCCAAAAAAGAGTGTTCTGTGGATACTATCCAACTCCTAAGCAACTCATTCCATAGATCCAATAATGAATGACGTCCGGCTCTGTTGCGCACTGTCCACATACTTTTTTAGTAGCAATGGCCGGGATGCGCAAGGCCATTGTGGTCCAAGTAGTTGGAGGAGACCAGATATTTGTACCCGTGAACTCGAGTGCCGCTATCACATTGCCCGCGTCGCTGAAGTCAGGTAGTAGGAAAGCTTTTAATTTTTGACGAGGATACAAGATCCAATATTACTTCCGAGATTCTGGTGGGCGAAGACTGCAAAGACGCTGTTGCACCACAACAATCTTCTTTTTCAGCCAGCTGTAGGAGTAGTGCAGCGGTATCTGTTCCAATCCTCATGTCCACTGACTTCGGGATCGGACTCTACTACGATGATATTATCAGCGTCATCGAAATAGGAAGTTGGGAGCAACTCGTCTTTAGAGCGTCCACCGAGCATGTCCTTACTTGACTTGAAACTGCTTTTGTCTTCTACATCTAATGTATCCATAGCCTGTATTTCAGGAACCGTGCCGGTAAACTTTCAGAGTCTTATGAGTGAAACCGACCGGTTGGGTATTTGATCCCTTGCGATAGCTTCGAGACGGGCACCTGGATCCAATTGAGATGAGCGCTGATCAGCGGAAGAAGTCAGCTAATTGCGATTCTGGAAACATCCGTAATCGCGACAGCTTGGTGGTGTACCCGGATTTGTGGCCAGCAGCAGTTCAAAGTATTCTAACCACAATTTCCCCTGAACCAAAGACCAGTTTTTTTGCAAGAAGGAGCCGCCAACATTACTGATTTCGATAATCGCAAGAATGAAGCAATCTTTCGCAGCCTCACTGAAAGAACGGAAGCTCCTTTTTGAGACCGTAGAGAGGTCTGTGAAATCTTGCCGAACTTGGACATAGCCTGAGATTCCTCTTAATATGACCTTTGGTCACCAGTGTCTAGGAGAGCAATCACATTTTTTTGTCCATTTTAGAGAAATTCTGTGAAATCCTCATCCTTGACTGGGCTGTAAGATATTAACTAAGTAATGAACAAGTTTTTTCTATACTCAATTTCAATTCAAAGGAATTAACATTGGTCTCAACACAATCAGGCAGCGCTTACACGAGGCAAAGGTCAAATTTCCTTCTAACACATCGAAACCATTGCTTGTGGTCTACCACCATATAAAAACCGAAGGACCTGGGCAAGTGAAAACAGAAATCTGGTTGATCGAATGTGGTGTTTACAGATAAATCTACTTTTTGGGTACATGCTCCGGTGAAGCATGTCTGGTTAAGCAGCAATAAATAATTTATACAACGCACCATCAAGCACTCTGTAAAAGTAACTTTATCGTGAAATTATACAAGCCTGGCCTTCTAAAATCAGCCAAAAAGATTTTTGGGCCCAATTATAAAAATGGGGTTTTACAAGAAGACTCTCTATCGCGAGTGAAAGGTTGAAAATAGTGTCATCCCAATGGATTGACCCTCATATGCAGGTGCCAACCCAATAGAAAATGTACGGGCCTTTATGAAAATCAATTTTGCAGGAAAGGCTGAAGCAGCACTGCGGAACAAAAAACAAAATATTACGTTCGCTTTCTATGGAATATGTTGAAAAATTATTTGAAAGTATGCTACGAAGATGCGAAGTTATTCTTGGCGCTGAAGGCGTCTTCACATTGTACCGAATAATTGCGTCGTAGCTCTTAATATTTACTTTAATTTAAATTGCAACATACTGTATTAGCACATAAGTTGCTAGTGATGAACTAAGTTTAAATCCAGAACAAAATACAAAATATATATGAAGGATTCCGAGTTAGATAAAACGCAAAAGTTATACTTCTAGTTTATTTCATTTATTTTAATCACATATTAATATATAATAGAACATATAAAGAGTATAAACGTTAATTTCACATGAGTTTTTCTAATGGTTTAATGGCTTGAAGAAATGAACATTCCGCAGTAACGACAAGAAAACGACTGACTGCTTATTTTATATATTCTGTCTCGCGTCTTCGGTCAGATTCTCACTTTCGTCCAATCTTTTAGTATTTTTGTCCACTTCTTGTCATATGTCCTGTAGGTGCGACGTGTTTGTTCGTCAGTCTGTGAGGTTGACAAACTAAATAAGGTTTAGTGACATCGCACCTTTGATTACACAGTACAACATTGTAAAAGGGAATGGGATGAAACTAAGAGGAAATTAAAGTTCACAGCTTCCAAAAAAAACCCTAAACGCGGTTTTTTCCATCACGTCTCAATTCTTTTTTATATGCATTTAAAGTTTGTAAATTCGACGTGATCCGTTTCAACCCATAAAATAGTTATTAGTGGATATCATCGTCGCGTTTGAAGTTTATGGTATACGCTAATCGTTTTCAACCCCTAAAATAATCATGAGTGGATAGAATCCTGGTGTTTGTGGTATACGCTAATCGTGCTCAACCCCTAAAATAGTCATTAGTGGATGCCTGCTCTGTCATTTTCGCGAAACTGCGGTCGAAGTGCTGGCACACAAGAAGTAGAGTGCATTGTCACTATTCGCCAGCGCTACATGTGCGTGTACAAATTGTCGATTCGTCAGCGTCAGCTCTACGCTTCATGTGCACATACAACTTTTCGATCCGTTAGATCTTGCTTGCGCGTGCAAGCTGTCCGTCTGCCCGTCCATTCTGCGCGTGCAAGCTGTCCATCCACCATGCGCATGTGAGACATCCGTCCGTTCAATGCACCTCGTTCTAAGGTGTTTGCTTCCGTTAGCCTTCCGCCAAAAACACCCAAACGACGGTGTTGCAGAACTGTTCGTTTACCTGCATTTCGCTCATTCTGCATCGATCAAGTGCATTCGGTCAAATTGAGTGCGATCGGTTGGTGCACCGGAAACCAAAAGTGGTGGGAATCCAAACTGTGGTTGTTGAGGTTTGCTGTCGCGGCACTTTAGGTCACGTAGCCTTTCGAACCGAGGCTTCGGGACAACCTTCAAATTAGTAAGAGTTCAGTTCGATTGGGATTCAAACGGTTACGCGATTAAAAACTCAAATTAAATATTTTATAAAATTGTGAATCTTCATTAAACCTTAAACTAATTTGCGAACTTTAATAAAGGTCGCTGCTGTCGCAGTACTACCTTCCTTCGCCTTCAGACCGCATTTTAGTTACAAATTTGCAGGATGTTTACGGACCTGATGAAAAATTGTAAATTTGATAAATGAAAAATTGTAAATTATGAAAAAATGTAAATTTGATAAATGACTGAACCGAAAGCAACTAGTTGCTTGGCTCACTATCAAAGAAGGAATTTCCTTGGGAAAAAAGAGTAAGTGATTATAAACAAAAAGTTGAAGATATGTTGAAAGCATTTGCAGAATATGTCACTAAAAATACACTTCTTCATTTCCACATGGACAACTTTAAGAAACAATTGTCATCTGAATCAGACAAGAAACGGGAACGTTTTCATCAAGTAACTCTGACGATGGCATCCAGATATAAAGGCAGACACCTAGATACAATGTTAGCTGATTTATGTTGGTGGTTAAAACGAACCAACGATGAAGAAGGTAGTGATAATGAATTACCAAAACCAAGGTAAAGCAATGGAAGTAGAAGCAGTAGCTGGAACTTTAGGTACTTCAACGTACTGCAACATTGATTGTACTGACAACAGTGATGTAAATGAACTAACTCCAAAGAGACAAACAAATTAATTTCATTGTCCATAATTTTTTTTTTAACAAATATAAATACTATATTTTTATAATAACGTATTTGACATTGGAGCTACGTTTTTTTAAGTAAAAAGTAAATTTTATCTTCAAATAAAGTGTTCTTAAGCTACTAAAGCGCCCATTTTGTTCACCAACTTTATAATGTAAATAAAATTACGTATTTATATCGTTCAAAAAACAAATATTGATGGCTACCATCTGAAAGTTCTCCATATCTTTGTGGTTTGCAGAATTCATATGATATTGCATAGCTTGAGAATTTCAGATGATGTTACTCCTACCGAGACAAGGCACAGACTAATTATGCATTTAGTGTCCCTCTTATAAGTTACTTTGAGGGCTTTTTAACAAATTGGACTCCTAGTTACTGCATAAAGCTATAGTAGCTGTTATCAATGATAATGGGTATATATGCGGCCTCATGGATTTGATCACATTTCATCTTGGAGTCGAACGAGTAATTAAAAGTTAGATAAATTGTTATATTCTAAAGTATCACTGTATCTTTTTCCAACTAATATTTCAGTTTATTGAATAGATGTCCCAATCTTATTCCAAAATTCCATAAGAATGTTTTTGATAGGTCTTGCCAGACTGGAGTTCACTGTTTGGCATCATTTACAAATTATTGAGAGTTTCAACAGCTTTAATCATTTTATTGTGTTTCGTTTTGTCGCAGCGCCTAATCATCTTTTTCTTCTTCTTTTTTCCTCATTTTTCTTGTTAGTTTTTGGAGTCTTACATTTTCGTCGACATATTAAGTGAATATTTCGTAGTCCGTTTTAAGTTTCTTGCAACAAATTTGTATAAAATAAAAAATTTGTATCAATAGATCTCAGTTGGAAAGCATTTTTGAATAAAAAAAAATGTATATATTTCAAGATCGACTCAGATAACAACACGTTTAATATTTTGCCATATAATTTGAATTTTTGGAAAATTTAGTTTTTATTAATTTTATTTCTAATATTTTTTTTTATAAACTTGATCATTGTTCAGATACTTATAACTACTATTATTATAAGCGATTAGTTTTCACTCAGATTAGTGTTTAGGTTTCGGTTTAGATTGGAGTGGCAGCAAAAAGCACACTCAGGCACAAATAATGGCCCATTGTGATACCACGGATGGGGCGCTGCATACGTACTGACCACCTAAGTCGAGTATGGGTACCGCTCAGGTGGTGAGCGCCCATGCAGCATCGGAGCCGGAAGGACTCCCCCAATTGCCAAGTAGGGAACCAAACTGACAATTTGTGAAATTTGGGTACGCCCCTAATCTTACAGGTTTCGAACTCTGTCAGGCTGGTTAAGAAAGGAGCCCCGAAGATGTGATACATAAGGTGTAGCACTCAACACCACCCCCTCGGCAGAAGTCATTAAAGTGCAAACCCAGCCTAGTTGCATGCCTCCCCATCACACATTGCCCCGTCAGCACCGAAACCGTATTGCTCGTCTCGGCACAGGAGCTTGTCCAGTTAAAGTGCTTTGTGCGGAGAATAGAGGATCTGGCGGAGCAGGCTTGTTTCGGCGGAGGATTCTATTTATCCACAGAAATTCCGCCATGACACCTATTTCGCCTTCCGTACTTGAGTTCGAACTGGTTCCGTTTGAAAGGAGTCCAGTCATTTATGACGAGCTTTCTACAAGCTAGACGGATATCAGTAATATTCATGCTCCACCATGGAGTTTTTGGTTTATCTCGGAGATTGGCGGGATGCAAGATGCTTTCTCCAGCTAGACTCCAGGTCGCTGCCACATCTATTGCAAAAGTTAAGAGCATATGGTCCGAAAAGGAACACTCCTGACAGACGGACCAGTTGGCAATGAGGGTCAAGAATTGCTCACCGATTAGGTTGATGTCTAGAGCTTCCCGTCTGTTAAGAGTCAGGAAGATCGGTTCATTCTCTCGATTAGCAGCTACGAGATTATTAACAAGTATGAAAACAAAAAGAGACTCATCTAGTTTGTTGGTGTCAGAGCTGGCCCACATTTCAGGATGGCCCCGTTGGAATCCGTACCTGTGATGACAGGAATCTTCTTGCGTGTCCCATCCGAGACCAGATGTTTAAGGGAATCCTGTGTCGCCGTAGTCGTGCGCCATATAGCAGGATACAAGGCAGATCAATGGCCATGGCTACGCTGTCTCTATCACTCTACCTAAGGAGTAAGATGGCATTAATACTGTTCTTGATAAGCATACAGGATCTGGGTTTACCTCGACCTTTGACGATACCGTATGGTATCCTTCGATATTGAGTCCGCAAACCTCGCTGTCTCTATCACTTTACCTAAGGAGTAAGATGGCATTAATAATGTTCTTGATAAGCATACAGGATCTGGGTTTACCTCGACCTTTGACGATACCGTATGGTATCCTTCGATATTGAGTCCGCAAACCTCGTCATTGTGGACTAGTACACGGTTCCCCCTTTCTGGGCCAGGTGGAGGATCAAGGTAGCCGAGCAAGTTTTGGACTGCTGAAAGTTAATATGCATGACCTTGAGCATTTTGCGGATTGGCGATTAAGGTGACGTTCGCACTATCGTCTTTGGATATAGGCGTGACTGTGCCACCATCAATCATAAGGTCCTGTTGATTGATGAAATCCCTAACCCACTCAGAGTTGGATAAGTCACTGTCTCCGCCACCGGAGGAGATGAAGCTTCTTCTATTAGTCGTGGCGACGCTATCTCCGTCGTCAGAGGCAGCGTTGGCATCTTTGATGCTCACGGGACCGGGTTATCATCGGCATCCCTCGAAGAGTGATGCCTTACATTTTGCTGTCACCCTTGTTTACTCGGAGAGAGATCGAATCGAAACCGTAGTTGATCACTCCCATACGGGCCTCAAGAAGAGCTAGTGATGGTTCATTGAGGATAATGGTGACCTCGGGACCACCGCCTTTCGGTTCACTTACTTTGGCGATTTTTCAGTCGCAAGCGGGCAGATCCAAGTTACTCATCTTAAGGCTTCCCAAGATCTGATCTGCCGTAGAAGGCTCCGAAGGAACCTAAGCTTTCAATCTCGGACGCAGTGGGATTTCATTGACGGGACAGCTTTAAGCTTGGCGCCCTGCCAGAATTTCCCCCTTTGTCGATCGCGAGCGTTGTATAGATCCGCTGAGCGTTGATTCGAGCGAGATTAGCTTAACTTGACCTTGGTACCATCATGCGTCACGACATCAGTGCGATGGACCAGGATTTAGCACCATGATTTCCATATAAATCTTCAACTTCCAGTTTGTTGGAGAGATGGTGCCATCACTGTTACCAGTGTCAATGATGGCCCAGGTCAGGCCATCCTTCAATATTTGATTAAAGGGCCGGTAGGCTGTGACCTGGGAGGAGCAGACTTCTGTCGTCTGCCCGCACAAGGGGCTTGTGTCAAGCAGGGCCGTTTGGTGTCCCGAGGGACATAATGAGGAGTCTGTTCCGCCGATCTTTGCCGCTTCTAAACATGTTTATTTATGATGACAGAGGATGGTCGATAGTTGACGTGTTCCTTTGCCCATTTCAAAGCCGCCTCGTCCCTTTCCGTGAGTGTGGAAGGGTCGGCGACTTCAAAGCTGGCCAGAATTCGGTGAGCTGACCTGTGCGCCATATATGCTCTTGTAGAGGCGTTTACGGGATTGGCACCTGAAGGTGGATTGGTGCGTGGGGCTGCGGCTTTGTGCACGCGAGCCAATTCTGCTCACGGGAGTTGCCCGGTTGAAGGTCGATTTTGTGGCCGGCGAAGTGGGTGCCACCTGCCTTGAGCCTTGGAAACCAGACAATTTGGTGGGTGCCTGACCAGCGTTTTTCAGTCCCCTGCTGGGTTGGGCGATGGTTTCAAGGGTTTTTTTGTAAGACTTGTTCATTCTGTTCGGTCCCCACTTTCCCAGTCCGTAAAATAGGTCCCATGGTACACTGGGAGGCCATGCTAGGGTGGACATGAGCGCTTATGGCAACAAGAGCCAGACCAGTGGTAGTCGGGAGTCAATCTCAGCCGATCATACACCACAAACTTAATGGTGACGCACTTCGAACTTACTTTCAGGCCTTCCAAGGTTTTGACGGGATGAGGGTAGTTACGGCCTTAAACCGGAGCCGACAAGTTTCACCTCGGTGCTAACGGGCCAGAAGGTTACTAGGTCTAGAAACCGTAACCACCAGCCCATAGCAATCCCGACAAAACCGTTTGGTTTGAGAGGTCCTAAGACGAATCCAGTTGTGCCCCTTGGAACTGACAAAAGGGAGAGGGGTATAGATCATTTAGCGTTATCCAGGGCGCACCACGAGGTGGCTATCTACGCTACACCCCAGATTGGTGTTGCTGCAATTTTTGAGAAATTCATAAGCTTTAATTGGGCAAGTGTAATCAGATTTTAATGTTTAAGATCTATCAAATTTATTTTTCCTACGTTCCTGCAAAATTAAATAATTTTAAATAACGATTCGTAAGAAATAAATGAAATTCACAGTGCCATTTCTAGTTTTGTATACTAAAAACAAAACAGAAAATGAAAAAGCATGAAACACTACTGAAGAAAATTGAAGTTGAAAATTAGAACGACTTTGCGATTCAATTTATCATAATATTTCCATTTTTTCACACACAATGATATCAATCAAATCTATACTACCGAAATTTATTATAATCAACAGAAGCCTAGCTGGATTCTTCATCCAAATAGGTTCATTTAGCATTCTGGTGATGTTCCAAGGTTATATTTCATTACGACATCTCTAACAATGGTTTTATTCAAATTTCTTCTTAGCTTATACGATTCAGAACTCCTGACATATAATAATGCTGCTATCTATGGAGAGAGTATTTTGGGCTGGACAAGAATTAGAAGAAATTGTAATCTCATTGAACCAGCAAGAGAAATGTACAGGAGGACTCCGCAGGGAGTGTTTGGTTACCACTGTTGTGACTGCTCATGGTAAATAAAATCTTGAATTTCGATAGTGAACATTCAAAGCTAGTGGCATATGACAGATGACATTGACCTCATCAGCGCTGCTTTAAAGAATATCTTCGAGTGACTGAGACTAGTCTAATCGTCAACTTTGAGAGCCACCAAAATTTAACGGACAAGTTTTGACTCTAAAAACTCATACTAAATACGTAGGGATAATTGTACTCACTCGAATTTTTTATAGGAGCGTAATATAGAAGACAGGATAACGAATGCTCCCAATGCTACATTCGTATGTAATAGAATGCTTGGAAGTACGTGGAGGCTCTCTGCCTATCTGATGTACTGGTGCTATGCTATACTATATACAGTGGCGTAGCTAGGTAACCAAGGGCCCTGGGGCCCCACTGGTATGTAAACTGATTAGGTTTTATCATATAAAAATATGAAATATACAAATACTTTAAAAATGCTAAGCTACTTAAGCTCTTTTTTTGTGCACTGCAGGGCAGGTAATAAAAATATTAAACAGTAACAACATAAGTTACACTTAATACTTGATGTAAGTTTGGCGAATAAAACGAAATAGAGAAGATTCAAGGGTTTATTATATAAAGGTCGAGCCTACCAACTGACTAAATAACAATTATATTTACAATTTTTTCCTAGCTTTAGTTTTCGCAAAAGTATCAATGACTTCGTTTAAATCCAGGCTTGATGCGGTTTTGTTTTCAATTGCTATTAGCGATAAATGTCGGAGTCGAGTTTTGCCCATATTATTTCTTAAATAATTTTTTATTATTTTTAATTTGCTAAATGACCTTTGCTGCTGCAGAAGTGACAAGAATTGTAAAGAATAATAACATTGCTGTAAATACTTCCGTTAGGTCGCATTCTAGCATTCCATATTTGCTCATTATTTCCTTACATAATTGGTGAACAGTCCATGCTTGAGTTAGTTGAGGTAAAACTAGATGGTAAATATTAATAAATTGAAGTGAAAAACTAGGGCCTATTATATCTGAATATTTTCTTTGGAATTCGTCACACTTTTGTAATAAAGTTGCTTCATCAACATGTAATAAAAATGTTGGTGTTAGAAAATCGAATATATGACATACTGCACTCATACCAATAAAAAGTGTATCTAATTGAGATATTACTGTGTCTAGTACATTATTGAAAATCTCAATTTGAAATATTTTTTCTCGGTTTGGAAATCGGTGATCAGCAGCTAATTCATCAAAATGTTTTTTAACTTTTCTTTGCCTTTTTTCTTGAAAACGGGTATCAATACCATATTTTCTTGCAGTTTCACTGGCTTTGCACTTGAATAATTCGAAATCATTTCTATAAATTTGCAACTTTGCTTTGGTCTCTGCTAAAACTTTGCTCGCCTCACCCAAATTGATGTCGCATTTTTGTAAAGTTTTGGATGCATAATTTATGTCGTTCAATACACTGTGCATGAATTCGCAAAGCAACACGAACTCGAAATTTAGCAATTTTGTTTTAATACTCTCTGCTTCACTACGCTCATCTTTATTAGGACTCTTTAGAACTATTTCTGATAATGCTTTGATAATATCAAAATAACGAAGTTTTATTGCAGATATCGTGTTGACCCTACTGGACCATCTAGTCGGATTAAGTTTTTTTAGAGTGGTGTCCGATTCGCCAGTGAATTTTGACAGTAGATCCCAACGTTTGATGCTGTTTCCGAAAAAGTTATACAAATCTTGCAACCTTGCGAAAAAAATCTGTATTTCCACACAACTGCTAACGGCATCATTTATCACCAAATTTAAATTATGAGTGGCACAATGTACGTACTTTGCGTTAGGCTGGATATCCTTAATATGTTTTTGTACACCATTATACACACCACTCATCACACTGGCTCCATCATAGCCTTGCCCCACACATTTTTTTAAATCAATATTTTTGTCGATAAATAATGTTGTCACTTGGTGGACTAAATCTACTGCGCCATGTTTGATGGCTGCATAAAAGCCTAGAAACACTTCTTTTACTTCTATATCAATTGGCTGTCCATTTTCCGATCTGGTTATTACTACATACCTCACAACAATGCTTAGCTGATCTACCTTCGATATATCCTGTGTCGTATCCATTATGATGGCAAATAACGGTGACGCTTTAATTTGTTCTAGTAGATGGGTTTCGAGTTTGGTCCCCAAGCTCTCAATCATTTCATTTTGAATTGTTGCACTCAGATATCTTGTAGATCCTAAAAACATAAAAAAACACAATTTCAAAAAAGTCCTGATATTAAACAGTTAATAATTATAAACAAAATAAAACGATAAAAAAAACTTAGAAATAATTATTATTACCTTTGGGCATATCCAAAACTTGCCGCAAAATGTGATCATATCGGGCGACAAGCTCTACAAAGGACAGAAAATTTCCGTGGTATCCTTCCTGACTTAAGTCTTCTTGATGTCCTCTCAAAGCCAAAGAACTCCTTGCTAGGCTAAGTATGATATCGAATAACCCTTGAAGAACCATTTTCCAAAATGATGCTTCTTTGCGAATTTCATTTTCAAGTTCCTTGTCGATAGTATTAGTATCGTTTTTTTTCCAAAATTCATACACAGCACATGCTTCCGAATGGCCACTCGAACAACTGTGTTGTTTCATTCTTTCTGATAAATGCTTCCAATCTCGAATTGCCGTACACCAAACATTATTCCTTTGTGAAGCAAATAACCAGCAGGGTTGACAATAGGCAGCGTCTAGTGTTTTGGAATAACACAGCCAAAAACGATTAACTGGCCCATATTTAGAGCACGAAACGTAGTACGATTTTGAAAAACACATATTGTTCTGGTTGATGTCTGTTGGAAAAGGTCCTGAAGGCTGTAAAGGCCCCATATCAAGAATTTTACGTTTTTCGTTATCACTTAATACTTTGTTCGTGAAGTTTCCCAAGTCATAAGAAGATTTGTCGTACACATTTTCGAAAAATGTAGAGGTCTGTGGTTCCTCCAAACCCTCTGCTCTTATGTGTGTCATGCAAACATCATCCACGTTCACATGATCGGCGGCGGAGGTATCTCCAACTGCAATAATTGTCGAATCATCTTCAGTAGGCTTCTCAACCAACACTGCAGTTACCACATTATTTGAGTCACTATCAATAGAAATATTTTGGCCAGATGTACTTGCAGAAGGCAGACTAAAATACTTGTCAATTTTGGGCAATTTTTGTTTACTATCTTCTCTTTCTTGGCGTTGTTTGCGTTTAAATGCACCACTGGGTTTCTTCTTTTTATCCATAATTTTAGTTTTCTAATTTATTTAAACAATATAATCTTAGATTGTGCTGGAGTAGGTAGGTACTCACTGTTCACTGACGACGTTAAAAGTAAAATAAAAGGAAAGAGAAACACACTGATACGCTACAAGTGTCGTTGGGGAATCCCCGGAAAAAAAATCTTAACTCGAATTCACAATAAAACGCACATCGATGAATAATAAAACGCACATATCACTCTCCGTCAAATTGACAACACTGCCAACCTACAGAAAGAATTTAGGGAAATTCCCTAGGCATAACTTTTGAATTTCTCTCAACTGAGTTGTCATGATTAAAGTGGGGTTGCAACCTGTCATATTTATTTTGAAAATGGGAGAAATTTCCAAAAGTTCAGTTCGATCCAGATTTCTGGTAAGGATTCGAGGGCCCCCTGAGCTTGAGGGCCCCGGGGCACTGCCCCGCGTAGCCCCTTGACAGCTACGCCACTGGCTATATATATTTAGCTAAGATGAGACTGTACGAGTATGTGCAATTTACGGTGACTTCTTTTGCATTTGGCTGTTCTTGTCGTTCTAGCAATGGTAGTTGTAGTTTTAGTTTTACTAAGTGCATTCTAAAGTAAACAGGACTTTTCCAAAATATGTATTTTTAGTGAGGCCATCAAATGGGAATTTAACTGTCAACCACTCACCGTATTCGCCTGATTTGGCAACGTGCTAGTTTTACCTTTTTTTTTACTTTTGTGGATATTTTAATAAGTTCTCAGAAAATATGAGAAAAAGATCGGACTCACGCATATTGAGAATATAATTGATGTCAGAAGTGGACACAGTTTGACGACCACACCCCTGGAGTTACCTATATATTATATAATTTCTCTTTTCTTTTGTAGATTGGGGAGTCTTCTTTTTAAAGGGTATATTTCATATCGCTTATCAGTATAATTTTTGGTCCTTCATCTTCATATAATGCTTAACTATGTATCATGAGTGTGATATCGAATGACAACGTGTTCTCTGTGGTATATCCTACTGCCCATAAGATAGGTTTCGCTGTGTCACATACTTGCTACTATCATTAATATGATACACATACTGGTAAATATATTTACATATAAATGTAATAGCTTTTTGCAATTATCAAACTTAAATTCAACATTCTGACCACTCATTATAGCGAAAACAAACGCATATAATCTAGCGTTTCATAAAATGAAAAATGTACTTGCTTTATGAATTAATAAATGTCACTCATACGCCACATTCAATGTTAGCAACAAACTTGTGAATCCATTAAAAAGAGAAGCGCAGCCGGTATTTAATATATCCATACCTTTCAAATTTGTAATTAAAATAACGCATGCGCCAGAGTGGGCCTCATGACTATACAAATTTTACGGGCGGATTGAAGGGAGGATTTTGTTTTATTCTGAATAGTAATTTTTAATTTAAAGTGAAGGAGTCTTTGTGCGATTTCAGTGTAGCTAAGATAATATTTATTATCATGCATAAGCCGCCTTAACTTTAACATTCACACTGTACGGCTTATGCCATGGTACTTTATTGTAATCAGCTAATTTATGCAATGTATTTGTCCATTTGCAGTTACGTATACGACACAAAGTACAAAATAGAATCACTCACTTCTTGTATGTCTAAAGAACACTAATTTATTGTATTATTGTATGTATTGAATATTAAATACCTTTCCGTGACATGCAGGCGGGATTTACCATGTTCCTTGTACATGCTACTCAAATAAGTTTACTATTTGATGTAGATTTGGTTTATAAACAAATGTGTAATAGGCCAGGTACAGGTACTAAGAGTGTGCTGCAATTTTAGGCTTTCTAATCTGGTATGCTGTTATTTATGTGACTATATACGAACTTATGTTATGTGCTGGTGGTAAATATGCTAAGCTACACAAGTTTTGTGGCAGTAAACAAGGTTAAAGTTGTACAAAGTCTTACTCCAGCTTAATATAAAAAAAAGTTGCAAATTTAGGGAAAAAATTTCTCTTCACAAAACACTTTAATTGTGTCAGGAGCACAGAAAGCGAAAGTACAAATATTTTTTATAGCATTATTGATGTTGATTTATGCAGTTAGTGTGCGTGCTGAAATGGAGATTATCTTAGCAATTGACAATCCAAAATAATGTAATGTTGAGTTAAACACATTTAAATTTTTAGCTCGCAACTAAAGTTCACTAAGCATTTTCAGCACATCACCAAATAGCAAAATACAAAACTTCCTTATCCATTCCTAAATGTTTTACTTGAACTTCTTAAAGGTCGAGTTAGTGTAAGCTTAGCAACCACTTTGAGAAAAGAGCTATGGCTATCAATTTCGACTATTATATTCATTACATTAACTAAGCACTAATGTCTGAAGCTGTAGACCCTTAATGAGTATATTAACAAACAAAGTGAAGAAATTGAAAAATGCATGTTTGGAATACATCCGACTTCAAAAATCTGTAAATTCATGACATATTTAAGGCAAACAATCGTAACTTAATGGTCGAGTTGAAACCCAAAGTAACAAAATTAAGATGCCACAAATAACACTTATTTCGATGCAGAGAAAAATACAAATTTTCTTAGATATTTTCGGAATTCCAAACATGGCATCATGGTTTAGGAGATATAGACCAACATGTACAAAACGTAATTTATAATTTTTGCATTGTATATATTTAACAGGTCAATAATTGCTACGTTTTTCTTAATATCACAATAAATATCGGAGGATAAAAACTGTTGGAAATGAATATAAAAATACATTCTGTAGAGTAGTAAATTTATTTATGTAACCTAAACACATTTTTTCCAAAGTTACTGAAAAGAGAAAGCAAAAGCGTTAGAAGCTAGACCACCACATTAACAGTACTCTTCATGGCTATCACCGTCCAACAAGCAGAATATCACAAGATCCAAGTATGAAGCAGCTGATTATCGCCTACCATGAATCGCCCAGCTATTACCTCGCGAAATCGCGTGTGCCTTCCTTATTACGTATAAATTTTCCAGGCACAAATAGAAGAAAATAAAGTTGTCTGAGGGTATTTAGCATTATCCAGAACTTTCGACGCGTAAGAGCATGCAGCATTTTCTAAACAAGGCTAGAATCTTCTCGAAACTACTTTCGAAGTGTGGATGCATGTTTTGCCACTTTCTAGTTCAACACAATAGGTGTATATGAGCTAACACAACAAAAATCAACAGACAGTCTTCGTAGCAGTGTGCACATCGAGAATAACAATAACTTTTTCATAAGAAGTAAGAACAAAAAGTGCAAATTATATTAAAAGTAATTTTAAGCCTAAGATAAAGTGTTAATTGTGATAATTCAAAAAATGTTAAATAATTCTAATTTAACCAAGCAACCTCCAGGTAGTTGGGCGTTTAAACTGACAAACACATAAGCTTAAAGCACAGCTGCAGGTTCGGTTAACAAGCGCCTTAGAGGAGCAAGGTATGCCTACATATATTTTGGGTTAGGGGGATAGTGGATTGTGAAAGGGAAGTGACTTTTTAAGCATAAGGGATAAGGAATATACGTTGTCTATTCCTAAAACATCTGACCCTAATATGCGCCTCCTCGTTCTGACAGAGGCAGGACAAGCGCAGAGAATATGCTCTGTTCCATCCTGTTCTTCCTCCAGACAAGGGGCGCAGTTCGGACTCGATGATTCCTATGGTCGACATATGATGGCCCCATGGATTATGCCACGTGATTAGCCCAACCAATGTTCGAAGATCTTTCGTTCGTAATGTAAGAAGGAAATCTGAAACTCTCTTATTTGGGCCCTCAAAGAAGCACTTGGTAATTTTGCAGGCAACTAAATTGCACAATCGGTCTCGGTCCTTGTGAATATTCCAATCAATAGCTCCTCTCTTTTTCCAAACAATAGCTCTTCTGAAACAAATCGAAAAATGGCTCTGATCCCATTGGGGTGCCTGCAGATCCACAGTTTGCCAGTTCATCAGCCACTTCGTTCCCCCGTACACCACAGTGTCCCGAAACCTATATAAGTTCAAGTAAATTGCACCTTACTATGGAGTCTTGACTTACATTCTTGAAAAATTTTTGAAATGATTAACGAGTTTTCAAGGGCCTTCAGTGCAACCTGACTGCCACTACAGACTCTAATCTGTTTACCGCGCCATTTCTTCTCAATTACCCAGTCCGATACCTTCAGTATAGCAAAGATTTTCTATTGTTTATGTGCCACCCGGCCCCAGTTCCGTTTTCCGTGATTCTGGATATTTCCATTGTTCCCCTTGTCGGGAAGTTGACGTTATACTTTCTTCTAATAGAAACTTTAGGTATAAGTTTATCCTTCGGTGCCAGAACAACATAACGGTCCGGTTTTATGCAGGTTAATATGTTACGGTAACGGTGCATGCAGGTTAATATGTTGCTTGAAAAGGAATCATATGAGATTCAGATCGGAATCTGAATTTGCTGGCCTTTTCTTAAGAAAATCTTTAGAAGTTTGCACCATTCGCTCGACCTGCCCGTTAGACGATGGAGGCAAAGGTACGCACCTGACATGGCGTATGAGGTTACTGTTCATAAATGCTTGGAACTCACAGGATGTGAATGCTGTTACATTGTCGGATATGATGACTTCGGGTAACCCATGTGCTGCAAAAAGTGAACGGAATGACTTAATCGCATTTTGAGATGACGTGGACTTGACGATTTGTACTTCCAACCATTTGGAAAACGAATCTACCACTAGGAAAAACCATTTGTTCTGAAATGGTCAGACAAAATCAATATGCAGGCGCGACCACGATGTCTTTGTTTCTTCTCATATATGCACTGGTGCGTGTACTTTCTCATGACGAGTTTCTTGACACGGAACACAAAGTTTAACAGAGTTTTCTATTTCTGAGTCCACCATACGTAGCTTCTGGGTAGTGCTTTCATCCTCACGATGAGTGCAGAGCTTCTAGAATAGTATTGATATAGATTTCACGGAGGGATTATGGTCCTGTTACCCTATAGCTGACATCCCTTGAGTGCTGAGATCTCGTTACTGCACATGAAATACGGATATGCTTGATCATCACGAGACAGAGAGGATGGCCATCCCCTTAACGCCCAGCTGGTCACTTTCGATAAAAGATAACCTTTTGAGAATTGCGTACCGATTTCTTTAGCGTTTGCGATTTGGGTGCTGGCCAGCTCAATCATTAGTATTTCTTCTTTGTTACCGTTATTTGGCTGCTCTGTGTTAGCAGGTAAAGGACTTAAACAATCAGCGTTGCCCATTTTCTTGCCTTCAAGGTAGATATTATCCAAATCCTAGGCATTTAAAAATATACATCGGCGTAGAATGACGCTGGATAAAATAATTGGCGTTGGCTTCGAAGTAGTGAAAATACCCAACAATGGGCGATGGTCTGTCACCAATGTGAATTTTCTGCCGTGCAAGTAATCGTTGAATTTTTTAACTCCAGCTACAATGGCTGTGGCCTCTCAATCGATTTCCGCATAGTTTCGCTCCGATTTGGATAGTGTTCTCGAATAAAAAACGATGGGTCGCTCGGATCCATTAGGGAATTTAAGACAGCGCTGAGGCCATACGGGGAAGCGTCACATACGAGTAAAGTCGTTAAATTTTCAGCATAATGGACGAGAACGGTCTCGGAGGTAATAAGTTCTTTCATTTATTAAAAGAAGCTTGGTGTTCGGTTTTCCAAAAAATTTACATATTTGGCCAAGAAGTCGGTGCAACGATTCGGCAATGGTCGCTTTATTTTCCAAAAATGGGTGGTCAAAATTTAGCAATCCCAAAATTTATGGGGACACCTTAAAGAAACAGTTGCAAACCGGGTTCCAACTAATAGAAACGCTTCTAATAAGAGTTAGGAGGAAGGAATGGGAAAAGGTGTCCGAATAACACGATATACAAAAACTTATTGAGTCTATGTCAAAAAGATTGTAAACTGTTATTGATTCTATTGGTAGTCACATTTAGTATTCAATTATTTATATAGCTTATTTAATTAATTAATTAATTAGTTTAATAGCTTATTTGTATGTTCCTTGAATTTTGCAAAGAATTATTTGACACCATGAAGTGGCTATTGTTTTTTATTTTGCTACAGAATCGGATCTTTTTGTAATTATTTAATAATTTTTTTTTATGTTTTCTGTTAAGGAAAATTGGCAAATATTAAATTATAATATTTTTTTAAATTAAATATATGCATTTCTTGCTCCAAATCAATATTAAAATGAAAATTTCATTACATTTTTTATTTTGCAAACAATTACTTGACAAACTGTATGTAAAACACGTGCGTCGTTGCAGCTGTCAAAAAGTAACTGCCTGGTTGTCCCGCAGTTGACATATGTCTGCAGCGATCAGCGAGCATCACGCTAACAGTGGGACGAATACACAACAGTAACATATATCAGGTGACCTCAATATCCACAAATACCCCCATTGTGTATTCACCAGTTTCCAGCCCTGTTTCAATATTACACACTTATCTTGCAGAGCTGATTCGATTTTCCGCTTATATACTTCTCTCTTTTCGCTAGTGTGTAGTCACCGTTTCCCGGTTTGGGAATGAAGACCACTCTAATCTGAAATGGATCCACCTGACAATAGTTTCGTCCACCCCATGACGTCTAGCAGCCGAGCACATAGAGTCAAAGGTAGCATTATAGAATGCCCCCAAATATCCACAAATACCCCATTGTGTATTCACCAGTTTCCAGCCGGGGAAGTGGGTTTTCGGGAGGGTACTGTGGGTTTAAACCATTGAATTAGTATAAGAACCATCCGAATTGAGAAAAGAGTCTAACTGTACGGTCTCGCTGAAACGCCCTGCACAGCCTAGCCCAGACTTTCATGTTCTCAATTTCTTTACAACAGCTTCTATCAGAACCCAGTTTGGCTGATCGAATGTTCTTCTTAAAGATATTTGATATACAGTCCAATATTCATTTCAGGGTTTTAACACCCTATTCACAAATTTTGTGGACCTTTTACGGAGCATTGAAGATACAGGATTTCACCATGGAACTGTGTTAGCGAAATTAAAAGAACACGTTGCATTTGTTAGTATTCTGACAAACTGCTTTACCCTGCCTCCTCATTCTTAACGGACACACCTCCTCATAGCATTCTATCAAAGTACTTGTTACCCGTTGGGTCGCCCCTTGGATTGTTGCTGTGGCTCTGAGTTTAAGCAACCTGGGAATCCTCTCTTCAACAAGAACCCAAACTTATCTTCCGTCATTCATGGATTTCGACCTTTCGGCACTATTATTTTATCAACATCAAGTCTAAATTCAATCAAATAGTGATCCGAGAGATGCCTATTCCTGAACTTTCAACTGTTTTATTTGAATTGTCAGAACAATCACTTATTGCATTCTGTGCATCACAAAAGTCAGTTTGTTACCTACATTATGTATCACCAAGGATGAAGACAATAATATCCAACATCTTGTTAGCCCAAGAGTTGCACTTAGTGCTACCTCATACTGTGTTCTGTGAATTTGCGTAACGACGTTAGACGATTTGCTTCTTGCAAGTATATTTGCGTAAATATAATTTCAGTCATAAAATTACTATTTTAAGACCGAAATTCATTTTCCCATTATCCCCCCCTCCTTATCCTGAACCCAAAAAATAAGGCATCCAAGATGCAGATTCGGAAGATATCCGTGTCTGGAGCGTAGGACTCTCAGTAAACCGAGGTTGATTTCTACCATCAGTTGGGAACTCCCTCTATTGTTCGATCAGATTCTCTCCTGATATACGAGTATATCTTTCAGAGATTCGTGTTGAGTCCCTCGTGTTGGTCCCGGGTACATGCGAATATTTCGCTTAGTTTGCGAGACGGAGCTGGTATCCAACCGTCCATGAGAACGAAATTGCAGTTCTCGCAAACTGCCATTCCGTCCTCACCTTTGGTCACCCATTCTCGGGAAGACGTAGAAGAACACTGTACGTAAAAAATGCAGTTCTCCACGCACGTTCCCTCGAACTTCGGTTTGTCCTTCGACTTACCGATGACCTTTCAAAGGTAATTGTCGACATAGTCTAGCTGCCCTTTCGACAGCAGACCATCCCATTTGTCGGTATTTATCTGTACCGTCATAGCTCTAGCTGCAATTCTTGCGAATGAGTCACCAGAGGTAGCCTTCCAGCCAATTTTGCTTGCTCTTCTAGGAAGAGCATCCTTATGATGAAACTGGCGGTATCTAGATCGAGCTCTCAGGAAAGTGCACATGAAGCAAAAGAAGAGTGCGATCCTCTTCATTCGTCATGAATGTCCCATCCTCAGATTTCAATGCCAGCTTTAAGTCGACTCTGTTTTTCGCAAGAGCTCTATAGAGTCGTGCTACTTCAGGAGTCGTTTCGACACTTTCACAAAAGGATATTAAGCTAGTACTTTTTGCTTGTCTGATCTCTTTGCTATAGGTCGTCAACTCTTTTTTATATTCATCCCAGTCTCCCGTACGCTTAGATAGGTTGAATAGCTTACGCGCTTTAGTACGTCTAGTAGACATACTAGAATTCCACCAGGGAACATTCCTGTTGTTTTCCCTCCCCCCCTCTGGCTCCGCCGTTTTTTTATATATTCTTTGGACGTGTTAGGATGAGAGAAGTGAATGCACTGAACTATCGAAGTATACCGTCTTCTAAAAGCTACCGTTTTTGTAACGATACCGACTATATCGAACTCAATTATACTGTTGTCAGTCAGACAGGGTTCATCCGAAACTTTCCAATTGCTAACAATATCAGTTAGCCCTGGACTACAGAAAGTCAGATCAATAACTTCCTCCCTAATTACATTTCTAAAAGTGGATGTGTTCCCCTTATTTAATATATATGTATATAAATTAAGTGATAATAAAAATTCTAGAACCGATTCACCCCGTTTATTGGTGTCAGTGCTGCCCCAGATGGAATTGTGTGCGTTGGAATCACAGCCGACCAAGAGTGTAATCCTTTTGGATAGGCTATATCTCGCCAGCCTAACCACATCTTCCGGGATGTCCTTGATATCTTCCGAAAAGTATGCGATAGAACGACTATATTGCGAGAGACCCCATCATCTTCATACTTCTGTGGTTACTTGTAGTAAACGAACTACTTAGGGAATTTGATGGGAAGGCACCTAAGCTAGTGGCATATGCAGATGACATAGCAATAGTATTGGCGGGAAAGTACCAGTAACGTAATGAATAATACTCTTAAAACGATCCAACAGTGGGCGTCTCGAGGAGGCTTGGAGGTAAACGCGGATAAAACGGACATGATACTCTTTTTCAGAAAGTACAAGGTCCCCGCGTGGAACTTCCCGAAGTTAGGAGACAGTGAACTTACTCTCAAAGACCACACAAAGTACCTTGGAGTAATTTTGGACAGTAAGCTTATGTGGAGGTGGAGTGTTGAGGAAAGGGCGAGAAGGCCAGTAACGCGCTATATGCATGTAAAAGAATGTTAGGCGTTAATTGGTGTCTCTCTTCCTCCAATCTTACTGTATGGTGCTTTAGTGTGGTGGACTGCAACAAAGAAAGCTACATATTGAATGCCAATGGGAAGAATCCAGAGCCTCGCTGCACTTTGCATAACAGGCGCACTAAGAACCACTCCAATGGCTGATCTCGAAACAGTACTGACCATGCCGCCTATCGACCTTGTGGCGGAGAATCTTGCAGCGGAATCGGCGGGGAAACTGACGGCTACGGGAGAATTCGCTTACAGAACCTTCGGGTATAACTCAATAGGCAGAAGGGGTTTGTGCAACACTGATTACATGACTCCACGTTTTAATTGGGAAAGCAGGTATTGAACTGCAATCGAAGAGGAGGGGTGGTGTAAGGGCATGAGGCCCAGTCGAAGAACCTTTAACTTTTACACAGACGATTCTAAAACGATGGATGGAGTGGGAGAGGGCATCTACTGCTCAGAGTTGGGAATTAGGTAGCCTATAAAGCTGCCTGACCAGAGCAGTATATTTCAAGCGGAAGTCTTCGCTATCAGGAAAGCCGCAGAGCTAGCCTACACCAAGAGAGGAAGTGACTCAAAAATAAACATATACGTGGACAGCCAGGCAGCGATAAAGGCGATTAACTCATATAGTATAAAATCCAAAAATATCCTACAGTGCAGGGAAGCTATAGAAAGGCTCGTCGCAAATAGAAGACTGCATATCTATTGAGTACCTGGTCATAAGGGCATCGAAGGGAATGAAATAGCAGATGAGGTTGCGAAAAACGCTGTTTATTTACCACTTGAACAAGAAAACGACATACAGAAACCCCTTAAAGAACTATTCAATGAAACGGACGGACACATGAGTAGGCAGGTTAAAGCAAGGTGGCACAGTTTAAACACCTGCAAAATTTGCAAAAGTTATGTGGAAGGTCAACGATGGGAAACAAACGCGATTTATACTCGCGCTCTCACGAAAAGACTGTAGAACTATCATAGGTATAATAACAGGCCATAATTTACTGGCGGCACATGCACACAAGATAGGAATTACGGACAATTACGAATGTAGGAAATGTTGGGGTAAGGCAAACCCTAGAACATTTCCTTTGTAAAGGGTTTTTCAAAAGAAACGCTACAAAAGTAAATCGATAGTGACAGCAAACGACGTCATATTTTTTCCCGCTCTTTTGACATTTCTCTTCAGTAAGGTTTGCCATTTCATCATGCAAAGATATACGAGCCAACAACGAGTCGAAATTATTAAAATTTACTACCGAAATTCGGAGTCAGTCGCCTCAACTTTAAGAGCGCTACGTCCAATTTATGATGAGGCTCATTTCTGGCTGAATGGCTTCGTCAATAAGCAAAATATGGGTTATTCGTTAGACAGCAATCCACACGTACTCCATGAGTCATCATTGCATCCCGAAAAAATTACGGTTTGGTGCGGTTTATGGGCTGGCGGCGTCATTGGGCGGTACTTCTTCCGTGATGATCAAGACCGGCATATTACTGTGAATGCGAATCGCTACCGTTCAATGATAACCGAATATTTTTGGCCTCAAGTGGATAATATGGACTTGGAGGACATGTGGTTCCAACAGGACGGCGCCACAAGCCACACAGCGAATGCCACAATCAATTTACTGCAAACTAAGTTTGGTGAACGTGTTATCTCACGAAATGGCCCAGTCGATTGGCCGCCTCGGTCGTGCGATTTGACGCCGTTAGATTATTTCCTGGGCTACGTCAAGTCTATGGTCTATGCCAACAAGCCAGCGACGATTGATGAACTTCGTACGAATATCGAACGTGAAATTGCAGCAGTATCGGCCGATTTATGCTTGAAAACCGTTGAAAATTGGGTTCAGCGTCTGGACTTCTGCAAGCGTGCCCGTGGTGGCCATACAAAAGAAATCGAGTTCCATACATAATGGCATCGAACGTACTTTCACAGGAATAAAGAATTTCATTGATATCTAAAACCGGTTTTGTTTTATTTAAAAAAACTTTTGTAGCGCTCTTATTGAAAAACCCGATATATGTGCTGCGTTATCAAAAACGCGCTTAAAATGAAGGAGCCCCACAATTCGGGAGATTGGAAGACATCTCTGGAATGCACTATAGGTCAAATGAATACTTTTTCTGTGCAAAATTAATTACAGCCAAGCGGCTGGACCAATTTGAATGATTTTTTTTTGACATGACTTTTGGAAGACTATTAAGAGGGAGGGAAGGATCCTTAAAGTATTTCATGCGCTAAAAAAAAAACGTTAGTAAAGTTAACAAAAAAATTAATTAATAATTAGTTCCATACGGGTTTCCAGGGTTATAGTTTCCCGCATCCAAGATTTTTTAGATCTTTAATAGATTATGTGGTTTTCTAAACTGTTTTTTACAAACATTTTTTTTTCGAGTGTATACTAACTTTCGAAGATAACAGTAGAAATTTATTTTACCAATTTAAAGAATAACAAACAAAGTTTTGTGTAATCTTTAATAAATAAACATTTTAATTAAATAAATAAAAAATTTGTGTTTTAATTTTTAGTATTTTAACTGACCTCAAGGCGAATAAAACACACTACAAAAAAACTTTAATTTTTTAATCGTAATATTAATCTTCAGTTTCATTCAGCAAACATAAATTATTTAATACATCCACAGATGTTGGGGATAAAATTTCATTTTCATTGTTTTCTTCATTTTCGTTGATGTCTTCTGTTGGACTCTCAATGCTCAACAATTCGATAACTTCAGGTGGAAAGTGTAATAGCTTCTGTCCATCCCAATACTTTAGCCATATTTGGCCCACATATCTGATAAGTTTTTACAGAAAAGGCGCACTTTTTCCGTAATATATTTGGTGCAGTCATCGGAAATGTCATCTTTACCAATTTTGTCGACTATAAAATCCACAAGTTGATTCTGCTTTTCTTGCCTTGAATTTTCGTTAACCCAAATTTCAAAAATCTCCGTTTTTTTTACAGCGCAATAACATAAAAAATATGGTATTATTCGAAAACGGCTAAAATTGGCTATTGAATGTTAATGGAAACTGCTTTATAACACTTCAATATATTCATTTCTGATTGCATTCAATCCGCCGATCTTCGCCGAAATTTTAAAAGCTTCCACTAAGTTACATTTTGAAAACAATCGCAACACTTTTAAGGTTATGTTAAAAACGTGGCTTTATTTCAAGCAAGTCAAACGAATTTATCACCTTTTTTAACAAAAAACATAAATACTTACTTAATTTATTGTTCTCCATTTTTACTTTCTTCTTTATAACTCGCGAAATTATTTAAACAAGCAATTGAATCTTTGAAAGAATTACAGACTTTTCAACAAAATTTATTAACTGATTACAATGCAAAGTCTTTCACTGCGTGTTGTCAAACGGAATTTAATATTTACCAAAACCAAAAAGCTTACTTAGTTAATTTGGAGTATTCGTTATAAAATGGCATTAAGAAAAGTGCAATATTTGCATTTGAAAAATTGGACTTTAGCACAGTTTTAGTAGCCGTTTAACCTACTGTGGAATGGAGCTGGCAGCACTGCTTAAATTCGCAAACATCGTTGACATCCTATGAGATGTCTACTGGAAATCTGCATAAAGGTCAGACCCCATCTGGTATCGCTAGGGACATATCGGTTTATGCGTGGTTTTATGCCAGCCAGGTTAACCTAGCCTAACCTGATTACCAGCCGGTACCCTCGGGAAGGGTTCAGTCGAAGCATTTTCTACCGGCCAAAGATAGTATATAAGTATATAAAATTCGTCACATTAACAATTCTGATAATTGATAGTACATTTTGCAATATTTCGAAATTGAAATATAAAGTTCAACCAGATTGCAAAATACATACAGTGAATCAAAAAAGTTTTGGCAAAGGCAACGTTTTTAAAACAAATTGTATCAAAGTATCTAGTAATGACTATTTCGACGGACTTTTTGGATGCAGTTAGTATCATTATTTATTTCCCAGAAAGCACACTCACAAAAAATGTCCCGTTAGTTCATCTGCACCTCGAAATGTAAGGAAAAAGAAATATCCAAAAAAGGACATCAAAAAAGTTTAGGCACACTTTGTTTTGTAACGACTCAATTGCGCTGGGGTAAAACTCAGCGGGTTCCAGGGTCGCTTACAGAAATTTAATGGCTGTTGTATTGCTTTATTAAGTGTTTTTATTTATTTTCAAAATTACTACTTATTTCCTACATATATATTATTATATTTTATTACTACCCTACTCTATGTGTTCGTGGTAGTGTCCGTGGTTTGTGCTAGTCTCCAGGGAGAGTCGATCAAAACCATAAACTCCTGGCTGTGTTTGTGTTGCCTATGTGTCCCAGGGAGAGTCGGTCAAAACCATAAACTCCTGGCTCTGTCTGTGTTGCGTATGTGTCCCAGGGAGAGTCGGTCAAAACCATAAACTCCTGGCTCTGTCTATGTTGCGTATGTGTCCCAGGGAGAGTCGGTCAAAACCAGAAACTCCTGGCTCTGTCTGCGTTTTATTTATTGTTAATAGTATTAATGACTACGAAGCTTGGTGCGTCTCTAGGAGCTTGGTGCGCTGTATACTTACTAAACGATGCTGGATCAGAGAGACCCACTGTCCGGGCCACTCCGCTTATACGCTCGTATAGCGAAAGCTTGCTATGGGATCAGTGCTTTTTGTTATTGTAGTCCAGTTGCCGTTAGGCTACCTTAAACTTCTGCTGGTCACTCTGTGTTCTTCATATTCTGCCTGTTTACAGCTTTACGTATGCGATCGGTTAGCGTGTGTGCGGTGCGCTCTTGTTTTCCTCTGTGTTCCGCCTTCGGTCGCTATAGTGTTGTTGTTGTTGAAATATTTGTTCGCACTCCGCCTGCTTACTGCGCTGTGTTTACGATCGGTTCGCGTATGTGTGGTGCGCTCTCGTTGCCATCCGTGCTCCGCCTTCGGTCGCTGTAGTGTTGTTATTGTTGCAGAGATTGGTTTGCACTCTGCCTGCTTACTGCTTTGCGTGTGCGATCGGTTAGCGTGTGTGTGGTGTTCTTTCGTGTTTCTCTGTGTTCCGCCTTCGGTCGCTGTAGTGTTGTTGTTGTTGCAATAAATATTTCTTCTTACTCCGCCTGCTTACTACTTTCCGCTCGCGATCGGTTGGCGTGTTTCTGTTTCCCCATGTTCCGCCTTCGGTCGCTGTACTGTTGTTGTTGTTGTTATAAATATTTATTCTCCGCCTGCTAAATGCTTTGTGTGTGTTTCTCTCTCGATTTTCTCCGTGTTCAGCCTTTGGTCAATATAACACTTGACGTTTCTGAGATCATTAAAACCTTTACGCTTATTGGTCCTATCGTCTGTTCGTAAATGTTTTGTTATACTTGTATGCTGTCTTTGTTGTTGCATTTAGCATGGGAGGTGGTTACTTTTTTAGGATGTGAGATGTTGCATGCTGTGTATGAGTTCTGTGTGCGGAAAATACTTGTAGTATTTTCCGTCCTCACAGTTTGTGTGTCGTATTTTTACTAAATGAACGGTAATCTTTGAAGTTTCTCCTCATAATAATTGCGCTGTAGTTAGCTGTAATTAATTAGTCAAATTAGTAGTTAATTGCCAAAAGTTGTAAATTAGTGTTGATCTTGATTTCGTGATAGAGTGAGTAAAATAAGCTGCCGTACAGAATTCCCGGTAGACGTCCGTAAAATTATAATAAAGCAAAAATCTTATCAGGAAATTAGCACTATAGGGCAGATGCTGCATTCGAGTGTTCGAAACATTATTACATAAATACGCAAATTAGAGCCCGAGAGCAGAAATGGACGGCCAAAAATATTTACACCACACCAGACGCGGATTGTAGTAGCTGCAGTGGCTAAAATTCCAAAAATTTCGACTGTAAAACTATGGCATGAAATGCAGCAAAGATTTAGAGAAAACTTTGATCCCCAATCAACATGGAACACCTTAAAAAGAGCTGGTTATCATGAACGAGTTCCTCGGCACAAACCATTCATTTCGGCTGTGAATACGAAAATTCGCCACACTCAATGTTAAGCACCCGGAACCATTTTGGAATAGCGTGATATTTAGCGACGAATCAAAGTTTAACTTTGAACTTTGAGCGAAATGGGGTATATGGCTGCATCTGGATTCGGAAATCTCGTCTTTATTGATGAGAAAATGGACAAACACTTGTATAAGAACATTTTAGAGGAAAATTTAGGTCCCCAGTGTTGAGAAGTTGGGGTTGAATGGGAAACCATTTATATTCCAACATGATAACGACCCGAAGCATACATCGTTTCTTGGGCAGGAATAGTTAGTATACAATTGCAAACAATTTGAAACACCTCCACAGTCGCTAGATATCAATCCCATTGAACACATTTGGCACTTATTGGAAAAAAAAAACGGAATCATCACATAACATCAAAGAATTCGCTTTAGGATGTTATACGCACAAGATGGGCAAATATAACCGCGTGGAGATATCCAACTTAGTTGGAAGTATGTGTAGACGATTACAAGCAGCTATTCAAGTCAATAGAGTTAAAAATCATAAAATTTTGTATTTTTTATAGGATTGCAACTAAGACAAAAATTAAATTCAAATATCTTTAGCTTAAATATTTAATAAAATCTTCCTTATCAAAAATTACATCCTAATTATTTTTGTTAGTTAAGTGGAAAAAAAGATATTAACATATAAACTTTGTAAATGGCGTTGTACCTAAACTTTTTTGATTCACTGTTAATATGTACGAGGTGTGATAAAAAAATAGCCGTTATTTTCATATTTTCGTGAGTTACGTATGTTCGGTGTTCGCATTTTTATGTTGGTACACATGTCTGTTATATATGTTGGCAGTACCAACCATTTTGGATTGTCAGTTTGTTTTTGACAGATAAAAAGGTTAGTCGTGTTTTGGTGTGCTCTTCGATTTTGTACTATTCGAAAAAATGGATCAAAGAAACTGTATTCAGTTTTGTGTAAAAAATGAAATTAAATGCGCAAGGACATTTGAAATGTTGACTGTGGCCTTTGGCGAGTCTACTATGAGCAGAACACAAGTTCAATTGTGGTATAACCGGTTTAAGGAAGGCCGAGAAGATGTCAATGACGATGCTCGTCCTGGTCGCCCGAGCACGTCAACAACCGATGAAAACATTGACGCAGTGAAGAAAATGATTTTGGATAATCGTCGAATCACTATCAGAGAGGTTGCTGATGATGTTGGCATATCGTTCGGCTCATGCAAAGCAATTTTTACGGATGTTTTAGGCATGAAACGTGCGGCAGCGAAGATTGTTCCAAAATTGCTACATTTTGAGCAAAAACAACGTCGCATGGACATCGCTCAGGAGCCAAAAACAAAACCGTTATCATGCCTCAACAACCATATTCACCGGACTTGGCCCCCGCTGACTTTTTCCTTTTTCCAAAACTGAAGACACCGATGAAAGGAAAGCGTTTTGCTACGATTGAGGAGATAAAAGAAAAATCGAAACAGGAGCTGTTGGCGATACCAAAAAAAGCGTTTCAGAAGTGTTTCGAGGATTGAAAAAAACGCTGGCATAAGTGTATTATATCTGAGGGGAATTACTTTAAAGGGGACAAGATAGTTGTTGATGAATAAATAAATACTTTATTTTTTGATCACGCAATAACGGTTCTTTTTTGATCACACCTCCTATATACAGATATGATCAGAATCACTTTCTAAGCAATTTTTATTTTGTCCGTCCGTCTGTCCGTCTGTGGCCACTTTTTTTCTACACCGTGTGAGCTATGTTAATGACACTTTGCAAAAGTATAGTCTGGACAAAGATACATAACCAGATTGCTATATGGGCTGATTTGGACAAAGACCACACCTACCTCCCATATAAGGAACTTTTTTCACCTTTTTTAAAATGACTATAACTTCGGTCCGATTGATGGAATCGTGTCGCAATTTGGCATTTATGGAGATGTGGGTCCTACTAAAGACTGTGCAAAAAGTGAGCGGTATATATTAACTGCCACGCCCACTATTAAGAAATATTCATAACTTAAGATCTGGTAGAGATTTATGGACGAAATTTTACATGAAGAAACATGTGGACATTATAATGCTATCTGCAACAAATGGGGCTGATCAGGCAAAAGACACGCCCACTTTTGATATAAGGAAGTTTCGGGTCCAAAATTAAAAGTAGCCTACCTATGCTTGTATTGATGCCAGCGGAATAAAAATTTGCAGAAATATATATGGGGTCCATAATAGTGTGTGTGCAGAATATGGAGATTATAATACAACTGCCACGCCCAGAAGTAGCCAAAAATCATTACTAGGTTCCTAGTACTAACATTAAACACCACACAAAAAATGGGCGTGTTATTTCTACAGCCACGCCCACTATTCACATATTATTATAACTTACGAACTATATAATAGTGTTTGACGAAAGACCCAACCAAGCCATATACAAGATTCGGGTTAGATTAGATGAAGGATACGCCTCCCTCCCATATAATGAACTTTGGGGACCCCATTTAAGGACAACTACCCTTTCTATGCTTCTAATGATGATATATGAAAAAAAATTGGTATATGTATACACTGGGTCTGTACTAGCATGCATTCCAAATATGGGCAGATTATTACTACTGCCACGCCCACAATTAACCAAAAATTATTACTAGGTTCCTATTAAAGATTTTTCAACGAAATTTCACAGGAAGGTTGCGGGTACTAACATTAAACACTACATAAAAAATTGGCGTATTATTTCTACAGCCACGCCCACTATTGACATATAAATATAACTTACGACTTATACAAAAATTTTGAACAAAATTTTATATTAGTGGTAATATTGACAATACAAAGCCATGCACAAGAAATGGGGTCGATATAATCAATTCAAGGTACCCTACTGAAAATAACCGTAGATATGCTCCTAATGATGATTTATGAAGAAATCATCTCCATTGTTGAACTCGCACGCTCAAGAAAAGGTAAAGGGTATTTCGTAGTCGGTCTAACCCGACTACGAAATACCTTACTCGTTTTTAATAGAATGTGGTAATAGTATTTCAAGCTGATCTGACAAAGAAAAAGAAGGTTTAAAACCTTGATTTTTTTGACTGTTCCCTTAATCTAAAAATTATGTAGATAAATTTTCTGATGGAATAGGCAACAGACGAACATAAGAATATTAAAATATTAACACTAATTTTATCAAAATTGGTTTTTTATGCATAATTATTCTTTCTTCGGATAGACTCAAAATATGTTTGATCACATGCGAAAATATGAAATATAAGATCGAGTAAAAAAAAAAAAAAGTAAAGTAAAAAAAAGAGTAAATTCAAATACTCTATAATATATAATAGAGAGTATTTGGTAAATTGTGCTGATATTTGTCCATACTGAAAATATTGACATATCCAAAATTTCATGACAAATTGAATTCTAATTCTGCTTCACTTTATATTTAAAGAACCCACACCGCACATCATACAACAAAAATTTCTAAGCGAGAAATGACGCTTTTATTTTCATTTCATTCTTTTTATGGCACAATTCGCTACCTGACAAATGATCAGAAGACAAATATGTGCATACATATGTACATTCATATGTATGTATGGATGTATATGATTTGTCAAGGTTGAATTTCATAATACTCCATCTTCTATAACAGGCATGAAATAATTCTGCTCTAGTTTTGGTCCAGTAAAATAATACTGGTTAATTTTTGGAAGATATTAAAATACTTTTACTACTATTTATAAAAATGATTATTAATATAAAAAAAATCCGATAGAACACAGCATTTTGCTGGGGCTCGAACCCTAAGCCACAAAAACTTTAGACCAACGCGTGAACCATTGAGATAAAGACACCCATACTATATTTGTTGGTTTTTGGAGTACATTAGAGAGTTAAAGTATTGCTGGTGCAATTCTAAATTAACTAAAATTTCTATAATTCTGTACATAACATTCCGCAAAAAAAAACTTTTTATCTTCTGCTGGTGCAGCCATGAAGTTTTGCTGTGCAATTCGATGGTGGCTTTTTTGGGGATAAAACAATAAATTAAATAAATACATATTATTATTTATTAATTTTATACACCAATTTTTCCATTTTGTACTAATTTACAATATAAATTTTAAAAATTATCCCATAATTAGAAATTTATATCTTCTAAAAATAGTCATATCGGTGTTTCTTAACTCCCATACATAAATTCATGTGGGCATGAAATTGTGTTAGTATTTGTACGATTTCAATACCTTTGTTTATGTTAGTTTTTTGATGCGATTGCGCAATTCGTCTGAAGAAGCTCATAAATTTCACAAAATCTAATCCAATCAAACATTTCGTTCGTCAATGAATACTTAATGTGCAATTTTAGGAAGTTTTTGGTTTTCCGTATATGTATTTATTAAGTAAATGTTAGATTGGATTTTATTCTTATGGTAGAAAAAGGAAGAATTTTGCAGACGTATTAAAACTTTTTATATTTCTTTTATATTAATACATTATTTACAAACATACATTTTTTGATCACACCTCGTATGTACATACAATCCGTTGTGCTCTGAAAAGAGTTAAGCCTTTAAACGTTCAGTTGTAAAATCAATTTTTATAGCAGATTGACATACGAGTGTAACCAAAGAACATCAACGTAACGTTACGTTGATCTTCTTTGATATAACACTAATGTAATTCATTGTATTTTAATATATTTTTGTACTCCTTTTTCTCTTTAATTATCATTAAATTTAATATAAAATTACGGTCAAATATGTACTAATTTTCTTGCTTTATCCGTTCTTCGTTTGCAGACTGTCGCCAGTGTACCGCAACGTATAGCTAGTAAAATGACATCAAGGCCAAATGGTATATCGCCTCAAAACCACACTTTAAAATCAGGTAAAAATTACGAAAAGCACAAACAACAGCGCCAGTGTTGATGTGATGTCATTTGCAATTTTGCAAAATCTTTTTGTTTACAATTTAATTTTTTGAACAGGCATGACGACAACTCCGTGGAATGAACGTTCTTCTAGTCCAGAAACGCTACCCAGTGACATGTACGTATGATATGTGCGCTAATCTGTTTTAAAGAATACATATTTTGCAAAACTTAAAAGTATGCTTATTTTTAAAAGTAACGGAAGTAATTTTTGAATGCTTTTCCCACCGTCAACTTTTTTTATTTCTAAAAATTGTAGAAATTTTTTAAAAATTTCTTTTCCCTCACTGATATTTACATTTTATTTTGTATTCATTAAATTTTTAATTGTGAACATGCACAGAAACAAAGTCACGCATTCTCTCACACACTTATCAGGCTTTTTATCTAATAACATATTACATATATAGGCATTATTCACACCATAAGACACATTTTTATATACAACATTTTAATATTTATTTATTTTTTTTTTAATTTTGCCGTTTCTTCTTGTTTTTTTCTTGTATCTCTTTTTTCTTTAGCCCTTTGTTGAAACAACAAAAACTTAGCGGCACTTTAATTATGAACATGTCTTTAAGGTTAGGCTACAACGGCAGAAACAGTAATGGCCTTGAAGTTATTTATTTTAAAATGTATTGTTACATTTTTACTTATTTTTTTTCGGCTGTGTTTTTAAAAAAAGTTTTTTATTTACTGCCACTTCCACAAATGCAATTTACCAAACATTTAAAAATTTTGTAGCATCATTTTTCATTTGTGTTTAATTTTATGTAATTTTTCTGGCTCGCTCCATGTGATCAGTAATTCTAAAAAACAAAATTGCTTTACGCTTTCCCATAGAATTTCGCCTGGTGCCATTGCTGTGGCTAATGGTGCAATTAATGGTGAAGTAAGCGTAACGCCGTTGCCGTAGCCGTAGCCGTAGCCGTAGCCGCTGACGTAATCATAAGATTAGTGCCGTAGCCTGAAACAGCTGATATTGATTTGCAATTATCTACAATAGAAAAGCTGTTTTTTGGTGCTATCATCAATTCTATTCGTAATTTTTTAAAACACAGTGTATTACAAATAGCAACATCAAAAACTGTTATTAGTTATTTCAGAATGGATAGCGACTAAGAAATTGAATCAGTTTCTTTGAATATAATGGCTTTATGTCGGGTTTTTCAATAAGAGCGCTACAAAAGTTTGTTTAAATAAAACAAAACCGGTTTTAGATATCAATGAAATTTTTTATTCCTGTGAAAGTACGTTCGATGCCATTATGTATGGAACTCGATTTCTTTTGCATGGCCACCACGGGCACGCTTGCAGAAGTCCAGACGCTGAACCCAATTTTCAACGGTTTTCAAGCATAAATCGGCCGATACTGCTGCAATTTCACGTTCGATATTCGTACGAAGTTCATCAATCGTCGCTGGCTTGTTGGCATAGACCATAGACTTGACGTAGCCCCACAGGAAATAATCTAACGGCGTCAAATCGCACGACCGAGGCGGCCAATCGACTGGGCCATTTCGTGAGATAACACGTTCACCAAACTTGGTTTGAAGTAAATTGATTGTGGCATTCGCTGTGTGGCTTGTGGCGCCGTCCTGTTGGAACAATATGTCCTCCAAGTCCATATTATCCAATTGGGGCCAAAAATATTCGGTTATCATTGAACGAATATTTTTACGAATAACCCATATTTTGCTTATTGACGAAGCCATTCAGCTAGAAATGAGCCTCATCATAAATTGGACGTAGCGCTCTTAAAGTTGAGGCGACTGACTCCGAATTTCGGTAGTAAATTTTAATAATTTCGACTCGTTGTTGGCTCGTATATCTTTGCATGATGAAATGGCAAACCTTACTGAAGAGAAATGTCAAAGAAGCGGGAAAAAATATGACGTCGTTTGCTGTCACTAGCGATTTACTTTTGTAGCATAGAAATGAATGTAGAAATGAAAGTGGCGTGTCCATCCCATTAATATGGATTGACCGACAAACAGGTATCATCATCGAATTTTTCTGAAAATGAAGGATTTATTATCCACATCATCAAGTTCAGTCGACCTTCTTTTTCTTTGGCGAGATGTGGAAGGTAATGCCGGTTTAGGGTGTTGCAGACGCTTGTGGTGCCAGCGTGGCAGACTCTAACGGGATTGTTGTAAAAACAGTGGGTCAGGGCTCTGGCATGATTGTGCACTTTGCCGCATAGAAAGAAAAATTTCACAGAATGGATACAATATCATATTGTTACACATTACTCACTGTCGTGGAATTATGTGGCTTCTTAAAAACTGAAGCCGGTCCAATAAACACCATTGCCTTGACATAGAGACACCACTGCCAGACGAATTCAAAGAATTTCGAATCTCCTTCCCAAAGCGCTTTCTTAAATTATCCCACCGTTTCATCGCCACACTTTCTGTCCCGAAAACAAATACAGTTAATAAAAATGTGTATGCTAAAAACTAATGTTGTACTTACCATGAACTTTCAAATTCTCCGCCATCGCATTCCATGCACATTTTCGTTTCATTGAATTCCTAAAATCTGGGTGCATTTTACTATAAATGCATGGATAATTTTCAACTAAATCAATCAATTTTTCGTCATTCATTTTTAATTCAAAATTAAATAAACGGAAACTAAACAAACTAAAAGCAAATTAACAAAACAAACAAGAATGCCAAAAAGACCCAATCAGCTGGTTACGGTTACGGCGAAAATTCAAATTTCAACAGATGTCTACGGTTACGGTTACGGTAACAGAATTTCTTTACGGTACTACTAATCGAATACAGTGTTGCCCATTAGTTTGGTTGAAACAGCTGATTTATACGGCTGCTGTAGGACCACTAATTGCAACTTAAGTGTGGCTATATTATTTGTGTGCCTGCGTGTTGGTTTATACTCGTATATGTGTGTGTGCGTATATATATGTGGCATTGTTTGTAGTGCTTTTGCATCTAAATTTTAAATTTTACTGGTCTTAAGCCTTTAAGAAATTTAAAAGCAAGTATCTCAAATGTTTTTATTATTACTTAAACAATTTGCATGTGCTAACTTCTGAAATCTTAAAAACGGTTATTACATAGGTTAGAATATAAGTTCATTACACATTTAAGGTTTTACACAAAATTGCAAAGTCGACAGGTTACAATTTTCACCAAGGAAAGTTCTAAAGATTTCAGTTATTTTTATAAAAAAATATATTATATGATGGAATTTTTTCAAATTTTATATTTGGTAGTATACCCTGCAAATAAGCAACTCATGATAGATGGTAGCCTACTTTTTTCAATTAATTTGATAAGATAAGTTTCTTTCTATTGTGCATGTCTTTCCTTTCCTTTCTTGACTTTTGCATTACTTTCAGTTTAAATACTTCTTGGTAAAGCTATTTCTAGTTTGAGTTTATCTGTCTTAGCTTTTATCAAAAGATTTTTTAGGTTATTCTCAGAGAGAATAGGATTATATAATAATTCATCTATCACCCGTATCTGAGAATCAAAATTGATCACACACACACACACACACACACACACACACGCACACACACACACACACACACACACACACACACACACACGCACAGAGAGAGAGAGAGAGGAGAGCAACTTTTCTCTTCTGCGGATATATTAAATTCTGCAGTTCAACCAAAGAATATATAGAACAGACAGTTGATATGAATGCATTTGTGCGAGTTCTGCTAGTGTGAGGAGGTTTTAAAATTGATGTATGTAGTGGTAAAAATACAGTGATCCACATTTAATTCTAACCATCGTAATTCCTCAATTCACTTAACTTCTCAAAATAACTCGAAACATACAATTTTTTCGATAATTTCTCATTGTCTATGAACTCCCAAGATCCACAAGTCGAAATAGTGTTTAAGTAAAAAAATTAATTCGACAAACTAAAAAAATTATTTTCGTTATTATTAAAGAAAGAAACACTACCTCTGTTTAATTAAAAGCATAAAGCCGTTAACTTAATTCGTTTAGCTGCATTTTTGATATATTTTGAAAATCTTTCTGAGATTATTGAAACTGTGTTATTTGTGAGAATACTGGAAAAAGGTTTAATTCCCTTATGGCCGGCAATTTCTTAATCTTCGCTTCCCTACACTCCTAATTCTTATAAGTTTGGTGTCCCCTGTGCTCTTTCATTCGTTCATGTCCATAGTTAAATATGCACGCGGGGTGTTACTGGGGCAGTCGGACCCCATTTTAATACAAATGAATTTTTATTAATTATTTTAGTTATTAGTAGTATAATATTATGCCCAAAAACCAAACAATTATAATTCTACAACTTATGATTACTATGGTGTGTTTACAGGGAACAAAAGTGTAAATTGAAAGCAATTGGATAAGATTTTACATTAAGAATAGTTATAATCTATTAAATGAACTTGTTAACATTTGAGTTTTCAACTCCAAATTAAACAAACCTTTTTTTTAGAAGTTTCGCAGTTGGTTTTAAAATACAAATAAAGTGACCCCCTAAAAGTTTCATTTAAACGTAGCCCTGATTTTTTCTGATTTTTTTTCTCCGAATATTCGCTATTTTAGACAACATCCCAGCAGTGAAACTAATTTGTTAAAATACTAGTAAAACTCATATATACGATGGCGGATTGATATTGAAGCTACCTAAGTAGGCAAAAAACATTTTTTTTTTTTCAAAAACCATTTATTTCTCAACATAGTCTCCTTTTACTTCTACACACTTAGTAGGATGATATTCTAACTTTTTTTATGCCATCTGAATAATACGATTTCGGGAACCCCTTAAAATATGCGTTACGCTCGGTAATCACTTCTTCGTTTGAGATGAATCTTTTTCCTGCGAGCCATTTTTTCAAGTTTGGAAACAGGAAAAAGTCACTAGGAGCTAAATCTGGACTATAAGGTGGATGATTAACCAATTCGAAGTGTATTTCACGTAATTTTAGCATCGTATCTAATGCTGTGTGAACCGCTGCGTTATCTTGAAAAAGAGCATTTTTTTCTTCTTTAAATGTGGTCGTTTTTTCTTGATTGCATCAATCAATTGATCCAATAATGCACGATAATACTTTCCTGTGGTTGTGGATCCTTTTTCAAGATAATCGATGAGCAATATTCCGTGTGCATCCCAAAATACAGTGGCCATAACCTTGCCAGCCGATTTCACAGCCTTCGCCTTCTTCGGGGCACTTCCACCAGCTTCCACCCATTGTTTCGATTGATTTTTGGTTTCAGGTGTGTAGTGGTGGACCCACGTTTCATCAACAGTTATTAATCGACGCCAAAAATCAACAGGATTACGCTTTATCATGTCCAAACACCGCTGTGAAGTGGTCTGTCGAACTCGTTTTTGCAAAATGTTGAACACACGTTCATATGATGATATGTTTACCATTTCAACAATCTCACGCAACTTGACTCGGCGATCATTCATAACGATATCGAGGATTTTCTTGATATTTTCTTCAGTAACCACCTCTTTTAGCCTTCCTGTTGATGGTATTGTTGCAGTGCTTGTTCGGCCGCGTTTAAATTCAGCAATCCAATATTTTACCATGTAATCTGACGGAGCAGACTCACCGTAATGTTAATCTAGCTTTTCTTTTGTCTCTTTCGCCGTTTTCCCTTTCAAATAATAGTGTTTAATCACTGCACGAAATTCGCTTTTTTCCATTTTTCAAGAAACACAAAAATTGCTTACTTCAAACGACTACAACAAATAAACTAATCGATGAATTTGGATGAAATTTTAATAGCTGACGTTTGACAGATCGCAATTTCTAAAAAAAAAAAGTTTTTGTGTTTGTGCTGCCATCTAGCGCTAGGTAGCTTCAATATCAATCCGCCCTCGTATGTATGTACATAATATAATAATGTGTACTCGACATGTAAAATAATTTTTGTGCTTAAATGAGGAGTGTATACATGTACATGTTAATTCTTGGTGCTGCATTTCCACTCTTCTTTGCGAACACTTTGCGGATATTTTAAAACACGCATTAACTTGAAGATTTATCTCTAAAATGAGGAATTACAAGAAGTGGTTGAAATTATAAAAATAACTGTTTTTTCAAATTACAATGTTTGCCTTTCTTCGTTTTTTATTAAATTGACAAGAAAGGAAAAATTTAGTATACGCCGCAATGAAGTGCCGCAGAAGTCAGTAACTGGTTAACTTTTCTAACTAAGTTTTCAACTAGTAACTAAGTTTTCAACTAGTAAATTAACCACTTGATTTTTTACTATTAAATTTAGTGGTATATTTTGAAGACTGCCTATAATTTTCACTACAGGGATATGGAATGTGTTTACACAAACATAATAAATTCACATACACTATACGTGAGACCAAAACAAAATTGTCGAAACGGTAAATAAAAATGGATGGAATTGATGTCTTTTCTTATTCTTCTTTGGTTGAACCACTAACGAATTGTATAAATAAAATTAATGTATTCTGCATGGTTATAAGTATTATCTTAGGATTATTGGCAGTGATTACTTCAGCAGTTGTCGATTCACGATTCAGAAGCTATCGGAGCTCTGAATGTGATATAACTACCAAACATAAGTCAAATATTTTCATGAAAAAATACCAGTACACAAAAGAAAATTAAATGATTAGTAATTAACGGGAGTGTAAATAATCTAATTTTAAGAAAAAAATTATATTCTCTGAAATCGTCTGGCAAAAAGTCGGTAGGACCCTGGGAAAAACATTGGCTTTAAACAAAATTATTTTAAACTTGTTGAAACTTTTATTAAAGTTAGTACAGACAGACTAAAATATGCTATATATTATTGGCAAACTAAACGGTTCGATTTTAATGACCTCACTCAATTTGTGATGGGGAAATAAACAAAAAATTCACAACTAATAGTAGCTTTGTAGTTTTTAGTGAATATTTGTATAATACAAGCTATCCTTTAAATAATCTTCATATCTACTTCAGAAGACTTCGATTACGATTTTTCAAATTTGGTGAAAAAACTACCGACAGGCCTATAATACAGCAGTTGAAATGCATCAAAAGCAAACTGCAAACATCGCTTGTAAATATGACAAATAAAAATATGCCATTGTTACCACACAATATATCCATCCATAACTTTAAAAAATCGCCGCCAAGCCAATTGCAAATATAAAGTTATAAAGACTTTATACTCAAGCGCAACCATACTCACACTCTTCAGAACAGAAGAGGTTAAACAATTGTTTTATATTATATGGTGGAGGAACAATTTGAAAAAAATTTACACTAGTTAAGTAGAGAGCTTTGGCTTGGTTTTACAATCATAGTGGAAATTGTACAGAGGTTAAGTTGTTGGTACTGTCTGTTGTGGATTTTTTTCTCAAGTGGAATCTGCAAAAGATATGTAAGCCACTTGTGTTGAAATTTTTGTATTTTTCGAACAGACAACGAGCTAGCAGGAGCATCTTCCAAATTCCAAATACTTGCCAGACCCAATGTAAAGCAGTGGTACAAGTACGACTGACTGTGTCTTTCTAGGTACGTACATTTTTTTTATTTTTTGTCTATATTCTCGTGACCGTCTTGAACTTGCTGCTGCGTTGCTCATTGGGGTGAGTTTTTTAAAAGCATTGGTTTACAATGAAGATTAAGCTTAAAAAGTTGGTTTTTTGTTAGTTATGACTTGAGGGGCATGACACCGTATATTTGCCGCAATTAACAGTTTATAAGTCTGAGTAAATGTTCGAGTATGTGCCAAGTTTGACGCCTTCATTTAGGATAAAACATAAAACATTTTTAAATTAGAACAAATAAAATCTTTATTATATGTAGATATTTATCTTTAATAAAATCAAATATAAAGTTGTAATTGAATAGCACCACTACAACAACGTCTTTGGACTATTGTCAATTGATGATTACAATGGCTGAAAACCTAAACTTAAAGAAGCTATTTATACGAGCAATCGGTTAATTTTCACTGTAACTTTTTTTTATGGACATGCATAGTAGTTACATTATTTACTTGATAGGGTTGCCTTTATAAGGAGTATAATTTCGCCTATTAAACAACAAGCTTAAATCTCTGTAGTATCCTGAAATTCAAGGAAGGGAAACATATTTTAACTTAAGAATTGTAATTACATGCACTTGCATTATCTTTTGGGAGCATCAAAATTTCTTTTAATTTAAACCCAGAATATCATGGCGGATCAATGTCATGTGTACCAAAGGCAGTGATCGGGTAAAATGCGTATTACACAACGTTTACAAGTTTTAAAATTTACATATCTTTGGTATAATTTATGAAAGAACGGTCTATTATCAATGTTAATCTGCGATGTTCAATCAATGCTTAAATTTTGGTTTTTCGTTTGAAACTTGTTGAAATATAGTGTTTTTTATTAGTTATTTGCTTATTATTAAGTTGTGTTTTCAAAATCTATTTTTTTGGCTGTGTAGAGGGGCTAACAAACATCCCCCCTCTGAAAATCTCATAATTGCAACAACGTTCTGTATCTCTTAAATATATAAAACCAATTTTTAGCAAAAATTATATACAACAAGCTTTAATATCTGTTAAACCTTACCCCGTTTAAACTATTAACAGTTAATTATAATTTCGCAAACTGTTACATATTTCTAAAAATAATTGTTTGTTATATTCGTAAATGTTTTGTTGTTGATTTCTTTAATTTTTCATATTTTTATGTTATTTGTAGGAGCCTCTTACAGTATATTGATGAGGAGCTAAAGCTCAGGTAACTACATCTTACTAAATTTTTGTTCTACCAAAACAACACTCCAAGAAATAGTCATCGAGGTATACACAATCGTTCATCATGCACTTTGTATTGAGCACTGGTATTCTTTCTGAAGAGTTACATTGATCTTTAATTTAAATTTATTTCAATTAAGTTAATCAATCAATTAATTATTTTAAAAATTTACTTACCCTTTTCAAACAAAACACACCACCTCATCCCATACACCAAACCATAAATTATTGCAGCCCATTTGTAAATATTTGCTTCACATAATCACAAAAGTAGTTAGAAAGGTACTTTTGGTATTTGTTTTTGAAGCTTATTTTATACAGATGCTTCACTTTCATTCAGATGTCATTCATTCATTCATGGACAGTTTTCTACTATATTTACATTTTTTTTTATTATGTTGGGTTTTTTATGGCATCTTTTGTATATGTTTTTGTTCAAATTTTTCTTGCTCATTATTTTCTTTTTCTGTTTATTTAATTTCTTGAGTTTCTGGCGTATTCACAATTTGTAAGTAGGTCCGTATTTCAACAGTAGAAGAGTAGTAAATTTAAAACGTAATAAAAAAGTGTACCGAACTGCTTATTTGCACTGTCCAGACTTTTTACATTAATAAATTTTATCAAAATTTGCAATTTATCATTTTTTTAAAATAATTTATTTGATGTTGCCATTGAGTAGCGAGCATTGTTTTAGGATAGCATATCAAATTTAGGACTGATAAACTGATAGATGTCAAAGGCAGCAAATAATGCTGATTTTTTTTATAGCATATATGAAATACAAATATAAAAATTGGCATCATATATTATAAAAGCTAAATTATGTTTCTCAACCTATCAGCATATCAAGAATTGGTAGATTGGCGAAACATAAACCTCCTTTCATTCTCCCTCCAAAACAAGTGTAAAAAAAGAATATTTCACGACGACTCAGCAACGTTTCTTTAATTAGAGCTTTTAAATAATGGAAAGACTAAAAGGAAAAATAATGAAGGAGGAAATAATGGAAATGATTGCAATCGACTTAAAGGAATGCATTTCATAAAAATTTGCACCATTCATAAAAAAAAATTTGTTATATTTCGAATTCTAGAAAAACTTACTGATTTGAAATCAAGTTATATAATCTAAAATCGATGCATTCTGTCACCATCCTAATATGTAGGCATAGTAATTTGCATAGGTAGCTTGAAAGCTAATATTACATATTATTAGATTTTTCAGATATGGGCGAATCTAAAGAACTTGTGTACAAACATATTGGTAGATAGTTCCACAATTTTGTCATACATACGAGTATAGTACCATACGTGTTGCATGTCGTTGGCGCCGTGCGCTTGCGCAGCGGTACCAAGCATTGTACGAAATACGCTGCAACAGCGTCTGCTGCCATCCCCTGCGCAGGGGCACGGTAGACGGTGCTGGTTCTCGGTGCGTGAGAAAACACAAGACGGAGAGCATTGGCGCCATGCGCTAGTGCAGCGGTGCAAAGCATTGTACGAAATGTGCTGCAACAGAGTCTGCTACCATCCGCTGCGCAGGGGTACGATAGACGGTGCTGGTTCTTGGTACACGAGAAAACATACGAAAAGAGCATTGGCGCCATGCGCTTGCGCAGCAGTACAAAGCATTGTACAAAATACGCGGCACAGCCGCTACGCGTAGATACGGTAGACGGTGATGGTTCTCGGTGCCGGAGGAATTGGCGAGACATGTGTTGTATGTCGGTGCCGCCAAGCCCAGCCGTGAAACGCTGTCGCGCAATGCCACCTCAAAGCGCAGTCACCATGCGATTGTCGGCGGCGAAAACGTATAAACAGAACCCGAGTACGAGAGCTCGCATCTTTTAATTGGCAGGAGCTAGAAGGAGAAGGACTACCATAATAATACAAATAATAAAATAATATAAAATAATTTAAACTCTTTTATTATTATAGATTTTGCTCAGGAGAGTATTTAACTGGCGCCCAACTTGGAGCATGTGAAAAAGTCGCTGCCCAGGCTCATAACCCACCCTTGAGAGTGGTGAATAAATAACAAATCTGCGATTCCTACGGGACCCTCCAGTTTTTGTGTCGTAAGCGTGGGGCATGCGAAAAAGTCGCTGCACAGGCTCTTACCGTACCCTTGAGAGAGGTTAATAAAAACGGGAAATCTGCGATTCCTACGGGACCCTCCAGTTTTTCTGTCGTAAGCGTGGGACATGCGAAAAAGTCGCTGCCCAGGCTCTTACCATACCCTTGAGAGGGGTTAATAAACAAAAGAAAATCTGCGATTCCTACGGGACCCTCCAGTTTTTGTGTCGGAAGTGTGGGGCATGCGAAAAGCCGCTGCCAAAGCTCTTACCGTACCCTTGAGAGGGGTTAATAAAAAAAGCAAATCTGCGATTCCTACGGGACCCTCCAGTTTTTGTAACATATACGTGGTATATATTGAGGTAAAATCTGCGATTCCTACGGGACCCTCCAGTTTTTAGCACAAGTAAATAAAAAAGGCGGTTCGCTGCGTATTGACCATTCGCAAGGTTTATTATTAAATACGGTGCGACCGAAAAAAGTGGTGCATAGCCCATCTCCACGTTCACCGGTATAAAGCACGAATGGCGATATGTGGTGCTATATTGCGTTAAAATCTGCGATTCCTACGGGACCCTCCAGGTTTAACGTAAACAAAATTTTTATTTAAAAAAATGAATTAAAAAAATAAAAAAATTTTAAATACTAAAACTATTAAAATTTTTATAACCACCCAAAAGGCGTTGCACAGCCCAACCATACGTTCTAGCACATTCTTGGTGCCGTAAAGAGTATCCGAAAAAGACGGTGTACGGCTCACCACACCAAGGACTTCCGCTGTAACAAGGGAAGACCAGCACAGGCTACATTCAGTCAGGTCTCTAGTACCGTTCATCGCAAAGTAGAGTGCGCTTCTAGACTCTAGTATGGCGCACAAGGAAGCAGCGCACCAACCCCGCGGAGATTTGGCTATATTTGAGGCTATGATCAACACCGCCTTCTCCTCTTTGACTGAAGAAAGCAACCGACGATTTACTGAGAATCACGAGATATGCGAATTCCGGAAAGAACTGCAGATGCTTCGACAACCGGCAGTACCTCCCACAGTTTATAGCGATGTTATGTTCGATCGAGAGGGTGAAGGGGTTGATTCATTCGTGCTCTTTCGCTTCGCGAGTTTGGTGGAAGTGTTGGGGTATTGTGTCCTTGCTTGACTGGGGACGTCCTGTCACAGTTCTCCCGGGCGCGTGGCTGAAAAATCAAGAACCCTAACGTAGAAATTAAACGCTGTTACTTGTTAGTTTCAGAACACAAGAGACATTTATTATTACGAAACCTAATACTTATACACTATTTTTTAAACATTTATCTCAGTCTGTGAACTGACCTTTCTGGTGTTCCAGTTCTGCACCTGCTAATTGGTGTCAGTTGGTCAAGCCAACTGACCCACTTCAAAAGTGGCGACGGTGCATTACGCTGCCCTCGTGGACTCGACTGCGGAACTGTAACACCCTAAAAGCTTACATAATAATGTTGCACAGATCACATTAACTTGAAATACTTAGACCCTAGAAGTATGCCTTATTATAACACCGTTTTAGCACATGCTAATTCAACATAGTGTAAGGAATCTCTAGCTGGGGTACGCTCAGTCTTCCCAGAGTCCTGTACAATATTTATTTTCTTGACCTTAACACAACGTTTGATGGAGTTTGTTTACTTTATTTTATTATTCAGTAAATTACAACTTCATCTTAGACTAATTAGAACTAAATCCTGTATTCTCTCCGCTTCGTCTAATTGCAGTGAAGTGGGGTAGTGGCAGACGTAGAAGCAATAGCTGCTTTGAAGTGAAACGCCGGTTAAAACCTCGCGTTTACTTCGTCTAGGGTGGAGCACTCTCTTACGTGGTAGTGACGTCGGTTAAAACCTCACACCACCAATCACGTAAGAAGTCTCAAAAGTCTAACTTGAAGCAATAGCTGCTTTGGAGTGAAACGCCGGTTAAAACCTCGCGTTTACTTCGTCTAGGGTGGAGTACTCTCTTACGTGGTAGTGATGTCGGTTAAAACCTCACACCACCAATCACGTAAGAAGTCTCAAAAGTCTAACTTGAAGCAATAGCTGCTTTGAAGTGAAACGCCGGTTAAAACCTCGCGTTTACTTCATCTAGGTTGGAGTACTCTCTTACGTGGTAGTGATGTCGGTTAAAACCTCACACCACCAATCACGTAAGAAGTCTCAAAAGTCTAACTTGAAGCAATAGCTGCTTTGAAGTGAAACGCCGGTTAAAACCTCGCGTTTACTTCGTCTAGGGTGGAGCACTCTCTTACGTGGTAGTGATGTCGGTTAAAACCTCACACCACCAATCACGTAAGAAGTCTCAAAGTCAGGAATTGTCTGCCGTGGTCGCCACTGTCCGCGAATACTATACCCACTTACACGCCTGCTCGTCCGCTGTTGTCGCCGCCGCTGTTGAAGTCGCAAGAGCTCGTGCTCGTCCGCTGTTGTCGCCGCCGCTGTTGAAGTCACAAGAGCTCGTCTTCGTCCGCTGTTGTCGCCGCCGCTGTTGAAGTCGCAAGAGCTCGTGCTCGTCCGCTGTTGTCGCCGCCGCTGTTGAAATCACAAGAGACCGGTTCCTCTGTGCACCGGCCTTTTATACATTTTTTTATGCGAGCATCGACAAGTCCCGTATTTCGGCACTGTGTCGTGTTCGCGCATACGGAATTCCCGTATTTCGGCGTTGTGTCATGTTCGAGCATAACCACGTGTGGCGTGGTTTGGTTACATGTGCTCGCATGGTGTTGGTATATGGTGAGGGCGTTACTTTGTGTGGCCTTAAATTGTTACAAAATTTAGGTCTTCACACCCCCCCCTTACTTCATGGTGCGCAATCTTACGGTTATTGACGTGGGGTTAATGACGATTGGGTATGGTGGTATTTCGAATCGCATTCGTTTCATTTTCCCAGTCCTATGATCTATCTGCACCCTCGCTGTTATTGCGTCTTTGACCGGTTGTGGTAAGTGTTGCCCTTCCTCTCCATGTACCTTGTTCAAGTCGCAGAAAGTTAGGACAGTTGTAATGGGCCGTTTAGTTAATAATGCGGTCAATGATGTAGCGCCTCTCTTCCACGTGCCTCCGTTGTTGTATTCTTCCTTCTCTTCATCCTGCGTGTCTTCAGTGCTGCTGTGGTTGCTGCTACCACTATCGCTGTTGATGCTGCTTTGCCGCTGCTTACTGCTGTCAGCGTTTTCCGTTTCGGCTATTTTCTGTCTTTCCAGTGGCGGTAGTCGGAGTCGGGGTAGATGGTATCTGCCCTCCGAAAGTTTCTGAATGAGTTCGGCCAGCTCGTGTCGTTTGCGTGATGGGGCTGTTCTGTCGAACCAGTCGCCTAGGTTTATGGTTGGCCACTGTGCAGTTTCCACTGGTTTGGTGAAAAGGCTTTCCGCATATTGAACTAGGAAAAACCCACAGTCCACAAGGTTTTCCTGAAGTGGGACTTTCGGGGAGTACTCCGGCATCTCAGTCGAAGTAAACATCTCCACTAAGTCAGTGGACATCCGAGCCCGGTACTCTTCAGCAAGGTATTCGCGAATTATCACAGCTTCCTGGGTGTGTGGTGTCGTAGGCAGTGAATCAAAAATTATTATGGCTCCTTTGACTGGGGTGGTGTTCTCTTTGGGACGGAGTCCCCCATCTCCGGTGAAATCTACTACGGCGAGAAACCAGTGTAACTCCATATTGATTGGGATGATCAGATAATGTTTCTCGAACAGATTAACTGATTTCGTCCAACTCTTCACACGGCCATGGCGTTCTAGAGCTGAGTCTGGATTCCGGGTTAACTGGTCGTAGAAATGCGTGCTGAAGATTTGCACCCTTTCCCGTTTGCCTTCTGGAATGATGTTAGCTTGCATCCATTTCATGAAAACGTCAATTAGCGTATCATTCATAAAACGGCCCTCCTCCAACCGTTTATAATCGGCGACTCTGATAGTAATTCCCCCTCTGGTCTTGGGATAGACAAGTATGGTGGCATTTTCGTCCCACGTGTTGTTCGCACTATCCAACGGTGTAGGGGTAGTGTAGGGGGTCACCATCGATCCCTCCAGACACTGCTTCTTGGCCGCGTTGCCTCCACAATTGTTGCTGATATTCATCATTGTTGCTATTGTTGTTGTTGTTTGTTTTATTTTCGTCGTTAATTTTTATTTTTAGTTTTCCGTACTATACTCGTTGAAGAACACTGTGATAGTGAGGATTTTCTGTTGAATCTCCGCTGTTGCGATTTTGTAACGGAGTTGATGTAACGGAGTTTTATTTTGATGGTAGGAAAGTACTTGAATGCACCCTACTATAGTTTAGTTAGTTAAGTCAGTTTGTCAGAGCGTTTGTTCCCCGATATATTGTTTCACTTCGCTGACGTGGGCGGTTCTTATATTCCTTTCTCCTTTTCGCGTCAGCTGTAGGATTACTGGTGATGTGAAATTTACCACTCGGTATGGTCCATCATATTTCGGTGCCAATTTTGCATTGAAACTATTTGCTGCATTTGAGAGATAGTGTTGTTTTAGTAGCACCTTCTGTCCGATTTCTGGTCTCCATGAGCGTGGACGGAGGTTGTAGTGTCGAGCTTGATCTTGTGCTGCGCGTTCCATGTTGCGACGGACTAGGTGGAATACGTCACTCATTTGGGCACTTCTCTTCTCAGGCGTTTGTGGGGGGTTTCCATCACCCATGGTCTGTTCATCATAGAGTGCTTTGGGTAAACGGGGTTCTCGCCCTTGGGTAAGAAAAGCTGGTGTATATCCTGTGCTATCGGAGCGGCTAGTATTAATAGCTAGAGTAATTTCCGGAAGGTATTCATCCCATTTTCGCTAATCTTTCCCCGTCAACTTGGAGATTATCCTCTTGATGGAGCGATTTACCCTTTCTGCTGGGTTTTCTTGTGGCGTATAGGGTGCCGTAAATTGTTGCTTCACTCCCAGATCATTCATGTATTTGCGGAACACCCGACTAGTGAATTGAACGCCGTTGTCTGATAGGAAAATCTTGGGTACACCATAGCGTGCGATAATTCGTTCCCGTACAGCTTTTCGTAAGTTCTCGCCAGTAGCTTTGCGAAGGGGTACCAATTCAATCCACTTTGTAAATTTGTCAAAGAGTACAAGCAACATGGAGTTTCCGTGTGTAGACCGAGGCAATGGCCCGATAAAATCTGCACAGAGTATCGCCCATGGCTCCTCTGGGATTTGTGTCAACATTCGTCCGGCGGTCTTTTCCTGGCTACTTTTGTACTTTTGGCAGGAATCACAGTGCCTTACGTATTTACTAATATCCCGGAACATACCTGGCCAGTAGTAACGATTGCTTATTCGTATAATCGTTTTCCTTACCCCCATGTGACCGGCACTAGGACTGTTGTGGTTTTCTTCCAAAACCCGTTTCCGTAGGTACGTGGGTACACAGAGCTTCCAGGAGGCGCAGTCTTCGTCTTGCGTGTGCGTAGGTATGTGTCGATATAACTTACCGTCTTCGACGATGTAGTCTGCGAATTTAGATGGATTATCTTTAATCTCTTGCATTCTCCTTTTTATCCAACGACAATTCTCTTCTTCTTGCAGTTCAGTACATGAGTAAAGAGCTTCTAGTGGTTGCCTAGATAGCGCATCGGCTACGGCATTCAGTTTGCCCTTCCTGTACTGGATGGCAAATGTAAATTGTTGGAGCTCTAGGGCCCATCTCGCGATTCTTCCTGAGGGGCTCTCAATCGAGTTCAGCCATTTTAGTGATAAATGGTCGGTGATGATTGTGAAGCGATAGCCTTCAAGATATGGCCTCATCTTGCGGATTCCCCACACAATGGCCAAACATTCCTTTTCGGTGGGAGTGTAGTTCATTTCGGCCCGATTTAAGTGTCGGCTAGCGTATGCGATTACTCGTTCCGAGCCTTCGAACTCCTGCGTGAGTACTGCTCCTAATCCATAATCGCTAGCATCTGTTTGGAGGGTGAATTTCCTTGAAAAATCTGGACACGCCAATACAGGCGCTTTGGTCAATCGTGTTTTCAGTTCATCGAAATCACTCTGTTGCTCGTCTGTCCATTTCCAATGTTTCCCCTTTTTAAGGAGTGTCGTAAGTGGTTGAGAAATACCTGCGAAGTCTGGCACAAACCTACGGTACCAAGACGCTACTCCTAGTACACGGCGTAATTCCCGTAAGTTGGTAGGAGGTCGTAGTTCCCGTATAGCTGACACCTTGTCTGGGTCCGTATGTATTCCTTGATCGCTGACAAGGTGACCCAAGTATTTGATTTCTTTTTTAAAGAAATCACATTTCTCGATATTGAGTTTTAGATTTGCCTCACGTAATCTTCGGAATACTTCACCCAAATTCTTCATGTGGTCCTGGAGTGAATTTCCAGTCCCGATTATGTCATCGAGGTAGGCGAAGGCATAAGGTTCTAATTCTGGCCCGATCACCCCATCCAGTGCGCGTTGAAACGTGGCGGGCGCAGAATGTAGGCCAAACGGCATGACTCGCCATTGGAATAAACCTCGCCCTGGTACAGTAAAAGCCGTATACTGTTTACTCGTCACATCCATTGGTATTTGCCAATACCCATTCTTGAGATGCAGCGTGCTTATGTATTTCGCATCTCGGAGTCTGTCCAAAATATGATGGATTCTGGGTAACGGATAGGCATCCGGTATCGATTTTGCATTGAGTTGCCGGTAATCGACACAGAGCCTCCATTGTCCGGTTTTCTTTCGAACCAGCACGATCGGAGCCTGTGAGGGCTGTGTGAAGGTTCTATACAACCCTTCTCTATCAACTCATCAATCTCTTGGTTAATGACTTCCTGCATCGCTGGGTCACGTGGGAAGTAGCGTTGCTTTATGGGCCGGGTATCACTAATCACGATTTTATGCGAGGTGATGTTTGAGACGCCGTTCAAGTCATTAAATGGTGCCAGTTCTTTTCTCAGGAAACCTTCAATTTCTTGCCGCTCGCTAAGTTGATTGTCGTTTGCTATTGTCAACTGTTGTTGTATTAGCGTTTGCTGTCCTTGTTGTTTTTGTGGTGACCTCTGCTGTTGCTTCCTAGGATTCCTGTTACGCACTGTCAACTGTTTGGGGTTGTTTCGTGAGTTTCTCCTGTCGGCTCTCAATTCAACGGAGCTCCCTCCGAGAGAAAGTGTAGCTCCCATGGTGTACAAGAAATCTAACCCTAAAATAACTTGTCCAGATGCACGTGGGAAGATGAGAAACGGCATTCGGCAACATTTATCACCTATTCGCACGTCCAGCATAAGGGCTTCCTTGCTTGTGCATTCACCGCCGTTTGCTAGTTGTGCCCTCACGTTTACTGCGACTACGTTGTTCGGACTTCGATGTTGTTTGGCAAAATTTCCATTGATGAAGCTCTTTGTAGCCCCGGTGTCTATCGTCGCATTTATTTGTTCTCCGTCCACCGTAACTGTGGCGAAGATATGGTTACGCTCGCAACGTAACAACTTTACTGTTGGGGGAACGGGTTGCGATTTGACGGCCCCACTCGTCCCCGGTTCTGAGGGGGTCCTTGCTCGTTTCCCGCTTGCTGTTGACAGCACTCAATTGTTCGGATATTCGTCTGGCCGCACTCCCAGCAGAACAGTACCTGTGGGTTCCGACAATTGCGTTGAATGTGTCCTTCTTGACCGCAGCGTCGACATGCTGTTTTGGGACTTATTTTGATGCCCATTGTTTCCGCTCTGATACTTTCATTTTCTTGCGCACGAGTGATCAGTTCGTCCAGAGAGGAGAAATCGTCACGCCGTATGTATAGGCGGTAGTCGGGCAAACTATTGCGGAAGATACGTTCGTTCTGTCGGTCTTCGTCATAATGCGCACGTCCCATCAGATTTTGCAGGGCGATGGTATAATCCTTAAAGGCCTCTCTTGGCTTTTGCACCCATTTTCGGATCTCATCGTCTAGATCTTCAAAATATCGGCTGGGGAGGAAAAATTTCGTTCGAATGCTTCAAACGTGACCCACTGCCTTTTGTTGTTTCGGTGCCAGGTTAATGCCTTGTCTGTGAGAAGCTGTGGCATTGTGCGAGGGAGTAAGTCCCGGTTGAGACCATACATGTCTGCCAGTTCTTTTACGCGCTCCATAAATCCCAACGGATCCTTATCGCCGTCGTATTTTACTGGCCACTTACGAACTTGTTCAATGATGATAACACATTGAGTTGACACAAAGGCGTTCATGTTATCTGCGCCGACAGATGGTTGTTCCTGGTGTCGTTCCATTTCCTCTACGTGGACGTGAGATGGTTGTGTTAACGTTGACTTCGATGTTTTTGGTAATGTGGTGCTTGCTGTCCCTTGCGTGTGCTTTATTTCCAATTCCTCCAGTCGTTTGCGGAATTCCGGGTTAGTGGTGCTATCAACTATGAAAGCTGCGAACCTTTTTCGCAGTTCGTCCACACTTCCAGTATCGTCAAGTTTAAATTCTGCCGCATATTGTTCTAGCTGGTCTTTGCGTAGGGTATAGATCCACCCTGACTTCGGCTTCATATCAATTCGTTGTGTTAAGGTCCCTGCTCGGGCGCCATGTAAGGAATCTCTAGCTGAGGTATGCTCAGTCTTCCCAGAGTCCTGTACAATATTTATTTTCTTGACCTTAACACAACGTTTGATGGAGTTTGTTTACTTTATTTTATTATTCAGTAAATTACAACTTCATCTTAGACTAATTAGAACTAAATCCTGTATTCTCTCCGCTTCGTCTAATTGCAGTGAAGTGGGGTAGTGGCAGACGTAGAAGCAATAGCTGCTTTGAAGTGAAACGCCGGTTAAAACCTCGCGTTTACTTCGTCTAGGGTGGAGCACTCTCTTACGTGGTAGTGACGTCGGTTAAAACCTCACACCACCAATCACGTAAGAAGTCTCAAAAGTCTAACTTGAAGCAATAGCTGCTTTGAAGTGAAACGCCGGTTAAAACCTCGCGTTTACTTCGTCTAGGGTGGAGTACTCTCTTACGTGGTAGTGTTGTCGGTTAAAACCTCACACCACCAATCACGTAAGAAGTCTCAAAAGTCTAACTTGAAGCAATAGCTGCTTTGAAGTGAAACGCCGGTTAAAACCTCGCGTTTACTTCATCTAGGTTGGAGTACTCTCTTACGTGGTAGTGATGTCGGTTAAAACCTCACACCACCAATCACGTAAGAAGTCTCAAAAGTCTAACTTGAAGCAATAGCTGCTTTGAAGTGAAACGCCGGTTAAAACCTCGCGTTTACTTCGTCTAGGGTGGAGCACTCTCATACGTGGTAGTGATGTCGGTTAAAACCTCACACCACCAATCACGTAAGAAGTCTCAAAGTCAGGAATTGTCTGCCGTGGTCGCCACTGTCCGCGAATACTATACCCACTTACACGCCTGCTCGTCCGCTGTTGTCGCCGCCGCTGTTGGTTATCGCAAGAGAGCGCCTGCTCGTCCGCTGTTGTCGCCGCCGCTGTTGGAATCGCAAGAGCTCGTGTTCGTCCGCTGTTGTCGCCGCCGCTGTTGAAGTCGCAAGAGCTCGTGCTCGTCCGCTGTTGTCGCCGCCGCTGTTGAAATCACAAGAGCTCGTGTTCGTCCGCTGTTGTCGCCGCCGCTGTTGAAATCGCAAGCGCTCGTGTTCGTCCGCTGTTGTCGCCGCCCCTGTTGAAGTCGCAAGAGCTCGTGTTCGTCCGCTGTTGTCGCCGCCGCTGTTGAAGTCGCAAGAGCTCGTGCTCGTCCGCTGTTGTCGCCGCCGCTGTTGAAATCACAAGAGCTCGTGTTCGTCCGCTGTTGTCGCCGCCGCTGTTGAAGTCGCAAGAGCTCGTGCTCGTCCGCTGTTGTCGCCGCCGCTGTTGAAATCACAAGAGCTCGTGTTCGTCCGCTGTTGTCGCCGCCGCTGTTGAAATCGCAAGCGCTCGTGTTCGTCCGCTGTTGTCGCCGCCGCTGTTGAAGTCGCAAGAGCTCGTGTTCGTCCGCTGTTGTCGCCGCCGCTGTTGAAGTCGCAAGAGCTCGTGCTCGTCCGCTGTTGTCGCCGCCGCTGTTGAAATCACAAGAGCTCGTGTTCGTCCGCTGTTGTCGCCGCCGCTGTTGAAGTCGCAAGAGCTCGTGCTCGTCCGCTGTTGTCGCCGCCGCTGTTGAAATCACAAGAGACCGGTTCCTCTGTGCACCGGCCTTTTATACATTTTTTTATGCGAGCATCGAATAGTCCCGTATTTCGGCACTGTGTCGTGTTCGCGCATACGGAATTCCCGTATTTCGGCGTTGTGTCATGTTCGAGCATAACCACGTGTGGCGTGGTTTGGTTACATGTGCTCGCATGGTGTTGGTATATGGTGAGGGCGTTACTTTGTGTGACCTTAAATTGTTACAAAATTTAGGTCTTCACACCCCCCCCCCCTTACTTCATGGTGCGCAATCTTACGGTTATTGACGTGGGGTTAATGACGATTGGGTATGGTGGTATTTCGAATCGCATTCGTTTCATTTTCCCAGTCCTATGATCTATCTGCACCCTCGCTGTTATTGCGTCTTTGACCGGTTGTGGTAAGTGTTGCCCTTCCTCTCCATGTACCTTGTTCAGGTCGCAGAAAGTTAGGACAGTTGTAATGGGCCGTTTAGTTAATAATGCGGTCAATGATGTAGCGCCTCTCTTCCACGTGCCTCCGTTGTTGTATTCTTCCTTCTCTTCATCCTGCGTGTCTTCAGTGCTGCTGTGGTTGCTGCTACCACTATCGCTGTTGATGCTGCTTTGCCGCTGCTTACTGCTGTCAGCGTTTTCCGTTTCGGCTATTTTCTGTCTTTCCAGTGGCGGTAGTCGGAGTCGGGGTAGATGGTATCTGCCCTCCGAAAGTTTCTGAATGAGTTCGGCCAGCTCGTGTCGTTTGCGTGATGGGGCTGTTCTGTCGAACCAGTCGCCTAGGTTTATGGTTGGCCACTGTGCAGTTTCCACTGGTTTGGTGAAAAGGCTTTCCGCATATTGAACTAGGAAAAACCCACAGTCCACAAGGTTTTCCTGAAGTGGGACTTTCGGAGAGTACTCCGGCATCTCAGTCGAAGTAAACATCTCCACTAAGTCAGTGGACATCCGAGCCCGGTACTCTTCAGCAAGGTATTCGCGAATTATCACAGCTTCCTGGGTGTGTGGTGTCGTAGGCAGTGAATCAAAAATTATTATGGCTCCTTTGACTGGGGTGGTGTTCTCTTTGGGACGGAGTCCCCCATCTCCGGTGAAATCTACTACGGCGAGAAACCAGTGTAACTCCATATTGATTGGGATGATCAGATAATGTTTCTCGAACAGATTAACTGATTTCGTCCAACTCTTCACACGGCCATGGCGTTCTAGAGCTGAGTCTGGATTCCGGGTTAACTGGTCGTAGAAATGCGTGCTGAAGATTTGCACCCTTTCCCGTTTGCCTTCTGGAATGATGTTAGCTTGCATCCATTTCATGAAAACGTCAATTAGCGTATCATTCATAAAACGGCCCTCCTCCAACCGTTTATAATCGGCGACTCTGATAGTAATTCCCCCTCTGGTCTTGGGATAGACAAGTATGGTGGCATTTTCGTCCCACGTGTTGTTCGCACTATCCAACGGTGTAGGGGTAGTGTAGGGGGTCACCATCGATCCCTCCAGACACTGCTTCTTGGCCGCGTTGCCTCCACAATTGTTGCTGATATTCATCATTGTTGCTATTGTTGTTGTTGTTTGTTTTATTTTCGTCGTTAATTTTTATTTTTAGTTTTCCGTACTATACTCGTTGAAGAACACTGTGATAGTGAGGATTTTCTGTTGAATCTCCGCTGTTGCGATTTTGTAACGGAGTTGATGTAACGGAGTTTTATTTTGATGGTAGGAAAGTACTTGAATGCACCCTACTATAGTTTAGTTAGTTAAGTCAGTTTGTCAGAGCGTTTGTTCCCCGATATATTGTTTCACTTCGCTGACGTGGGCGGTTCTTATATTCCTTTCTCCTTTTCGCGTCAGCTGTAGGATTACTGGTGATGTGAAATTTACCACTCGGTATGGTCCATCATATTTCGGTGCCAATTTTGCATTGAAACTATTTGCTGCATTTGAGAGATAGTGTTGTTTTAGTAGCACCTTCTGTCCGATTTCTGGTCTCCATGAGCGTGGACGGAGGTTGTAGTGTCGAGCTTGATCTTGTGCTGCGCGTTCCATGTTGCGACGGACTAGGTGGAATACGTCACTCATTTGGGCACTTCTCTTCTCAGGCGTTTGTGGGGGGTTTCCATCACCCATGGTCTGTTCATCATAGAGTGCTTTGGGTAAACGGGGTTCTCGCCCTTGGGTAAGAAAAGCTGGTGTATATCCTGTGCTATCGGAGCGGCTAGTATTAATAGCTAGAGTAATTTCCGGAAGGTATTCATCCCATTTTCGCTAATCTTTCCCCGTCAACTTGGAGATTATCCTCTTGATGGAGCGATTTACCCTTTCTGCTGGGTTTTCTTGTATCGTATAGGGTGCCGTAAATTGTTGCTTCACTCCCAGATCATTCATGTATTTGCGGAACACCCGACTAGTGAATTGAACGCCGTTGTCTGATAGGAAAATCTTGGGTACACCATAGCGTGCGATAATTCGTTCCCGTACAGCTTTTCGTAAGTTCTCGCCAGTAGCTTTGCGAAGGGGTACCAATTCAATCCACTTTGTAAATTTGTCAAAGAGTACAAGCAACATGGAGTTTCCGTGTGTAGACCGAGGCAATGGCCCGATAAAATCTGCACAGAGTATCGCCCATGGCTCCTCTGGGATTTGTGTCAACATTCGTCCGGCGGTCTTTTCCTGGCTACTTTTGTACTTTTGGCAGGAATCACAGTGCCTTACGTATTTACTAATATCCCGGAACATACCTGGCCAGTAGTAACGATTGCTTATTCGTATAATCGTTTTCCTTACCCCCATGTGACCGGCACTAGGACTGTTGTGGTTTTCTTCCAAAACCCGTTTCCGTAGGTACGTGGGTACACAGAGCTTCCAGGAGGCGCAGTCTTCGTCTTGCGTGTGCGTAGGTATGTGTCGATATAACTTACCGTCTTCGACGATGTAGTCTGCGAATTTAGATGGATTATCTTTAATCTCTTGCATTCTCCTTTTTATCCAACGACAATTCTCTTCTTCTTGCAGTTCAGTACATGAGTAAAGAGCTTCTAGTGGTTGCCTAGATAGCGCATCGGCTACGGCATTCAGTTTGCCCTTCCTGTACTGGATGGCAAATGTAAATTGTTGGAGCTCTAGGGCCCATCTCGCGATTCTTCCTGAGGGGCTCTCAATCGAGTTCAGCCATTTTAGTGATAAATGGTCGGTGATGATTGTGAAGCGATAGCCTTCAAGATATGGCCTCATCTTGCGGATTCCCCACACAATGGCCAAACATTCCTTTTCGGTGGGAGTGTAGTTCATTTCGGCCCGATTTAAGTGTCGGCTAGCGTATGCGATTACTCGTTCCGAGCCTTCGAACTCCTGCGTGAGTACTGCTCCTAATCCATAATCGCTAGCATCTGTTTGGAGGGTGAATTTCCTTGAAAAATCTGGACACGCCAATACAGGCGCTTTGGTCAATCGTGTTTTCAGTTCATCGAAATCACTCTGTTGCTCGTCTGTTCATTTCCAATGTTTCCCCTTTTTAAGGAGTGTCGTAAGTGGTTGAGAAATACCTGCGAAGTCTGGCACAAACCTACGGTACCAAGACGCTACTCCTAGTACACGGCGTAATTCCCGTAAGTTGGTAGGAGGTCGTAGTTCTCGTATAGCTGACACCTTGTCTGGGTCCGTATGTATTCCTTGATCGCTGACAAGGTGACCCAAGTATTTGATTTCTTTTTTAAAGAAATCACATTTCTCGATATTGAGTTTTAGATTTGCCTCACGTAATCTTCGGAATACTTCACCCAAATTCTTCATGTGGTCCTGGAGGGAATTTCCAGTCCCGATTATGTCATCGAGGTAGGCGAAGGCATAAGGTTCTAATTCTGGCCCGATCACCCCATCCAGTGCGCGTTGAAACGTGGCGGGCGCAGAATGTAGGCCAAACGGCATGACTCGCCATTGGAATAAACCTCGCCCTGGTACAGTAAAAGCCGTATACTGTTTACTCGTCACATCCATTGGTATTTGCCAATACCCATTCTTGAGATCCAGCGTGCTTATGTATTTCGCATCTCGGAGTCTGTCCAAAATATGATGGATTCTGGGTAACGGATAGGCATCCGGTATCGATTTTGCATTGAGTTGCCGGTAATCGACACAGAGCCTCCATTGTCCGGTTTTCTTTCGAACCAGCACGATCGGAGCCTGTGAGGGCTGTGTGAAGGTTCTATACAACCCTTCTCTATCAACTCATCAATCTCTTGGTTAATGACTTCCTGCATCGCTGGGTCACGTGGGAAGTAGCGTTGCTTTATGGGCCGGGTATCACTAATCACGATTTTATGCGAGGTGATGTTTGAGACGCCGTTCAAGTCATTAAATGGTGCCAGTTCTTTTCTCAGGAAACCTTCAATTTCTTGCCGCTCGCTAAGTTGATTGTCGTTTGCTATTGTCAACTGTTGTTGTATTAGCGTTTGCTGTCCTTGTTGTTTTTGTGGTGACCTCTGCTGTTGCTTCCTAGGATTCCTGTTACGCACTGTCAACTGTTTGGGGTTGTTTCGTGAGTTTCTCCTGTCGGCTCTCAATTCAACGGAGCTCCCTCCGAGAGAAAGTGTAGCTCCCATGGTGTACAAGAAATCTAACCCTAAAATAACTTGTCCAGATGCACGTGGGAAGATGAGAAACGGCATTCGGCAACATTTATCACCTATTCGCACGTCCAGCATAAGGGCTTCCTTGCTTGTGCATTCACCGCCGTTTGCTAGTTGTGCCCTCACGTTTACTGCGACTACGTTGTTCGGACTTCGATGTTGTTTGGCAAAATTTCCATTGATGAAGCTCTTTGTAGCCCCGGTGTCTATCGTCGCATTTATTTGTTCTCCGTCCACCGTAACTGTGGCGAAGATATGGTTACGCTCGCAACGTAACAACTTTACTGTTGGGGGAACGGGTTGCGATTTGACGGCCCCACTCGTCCCCGGTTCTGAGGGGGTCCTTGCTCGTTTCCCGCTTGCTGTTGACAGCACTCAATTGTTCGGATATTCGTCTGGCCGCACTCCCAGCAGAACAGTACCTGTGGGTTCCGACAATTGCGTTGAATGTGTCCTTCTTGACCGCAGCGTCGACATGCTGTTTTGGGACTTATTTTGATGCCCATTGTTTCCGCTCTGATACTTTCATTTTCTTGCGCACGAGTGATCAGTTCGTCCAGAGAGGAGAAATCGTCACGCCGTATGTATAGGCGGTAGTCGGGCAAACTATTGCGGAAGATACGTTCGTTCTGTCGGTCTTCGTCATAATGCGCACGTCCCATCAGATTTTGCAGGGCGATGGTATAATCCTTAAAGGCCTCTCTTGGCTTTTGCACCCGTAAAACCTCGCGTTTACTTCATCTAGGTTGGAGTACTCTCTTACGTGGTAGTGAAGTCGGTTAAAACCTCACACCACCAATCACGTAAGAAGTCTCAAAAGTCTAACTTGAAGCAATAGCTGCTTTGAAGTGAAACGCCGGTTAAAACCTCGCGTTTACTTCGTCTAGGGTGGAGCACTCTCTTACGTGGTAGTGATGTCGGTTAAAACCTCACACCACCAATCACGTAAGAAGTCTCAAAGTCAGGAATTGTCTGCCGTGGTCGCCACTGTCCGCGAATACTATACCCACTTACACGCCTGCTCGTCCGCTGTTGTCGCCGCCGCTGTTGGTTATCGCAAGAGAGCGCCTGCTCGTCCGCTGTTGTCGCCGCCGCTGTTGAAATCGCAAGAGCTCGTGTTCGTCCGCTGTTGTCGCCGCCGCTGTTGAAGTCGCAAGAGCTCGTGCTCGTCCGCTGTTGTCGCCGCCGCTGTTGAAATCACAAGAGCTCGTGTTCGTCCGCTGTTGTCGCCGCCGCTGTTGAAATCGCAAGCGCTCGTGTTCGTCCGCTGTTGTCGCCGCCGCTGTTGAAGTCGCAAGAGCTCGTGTTCTTCCGCTGTTGTCGCCGCCGCTGTTGAAGTCGCAAGAGCTCGTGCTCGTCCGCTGTTGTCGCCGCCGCTGTTGAAATCACAAGAGCTCGTGTTCGTCCGCTGTTGTCGCCGCCGCTGTTGAAGTCGCAAGAGCTCGTGCTCGTCCGCTGTTGTCGCCGCCGCTGTTGAAATCACAAGAGACCGGTTCCTCTGTGCACCGGCCTTTTATACATTTTTTTATGCGAGCATCGACAAGTCCCGTATTTCGGCACTGTGTCGTGTTCGCGCATACGGAATTCCCGTATTTCGGCGTTGTGTCATGTTCGAGCATAACCACGTGTGGCGTGGTTTGGTTACATGTGCTCGCATGGTGTTGGTATATGGTGAGGGCGTTACTTTGTGTGACCTTAAATTGTTACAAAATTTAGGTCTTCACACCCCCCCCCCCCCCCCCCCTTACTTCATGGTGCGCAATCTTACGGTTATTGACGTGGGGTTAATGACGATTGGGTATGGTGGTATTTCGAATCGCATTCGTTTCATTTTCCCAGTCCTATGATCTATCTGCACCCTCGCTGTTATTGCGTCTTTGACCGGTTGTGGTAAGTGTTGCCCTTCCTCTCCATGTACCTTGTTCAAGTCGCAGAAAGTTAGGACAGTTGTAATGGGCCGTTTAGTTAATAATGCGGTCAATGATGTAGCGCCTCTCTTCCACGTGCCTCCGTTGTTGTATTCTTCCTTCTCTTCATCCTGCGTGTCTTCAGTGCTGCTGTGGTTGCTGCTACCACTATCGCTGTTGATGCTGCTTTGCCGCTGCTTACTGCTGTCAGCGTTTTCCGTTTCGGCTATTTTCTGTCTTTCCAGTGGCGGTAGTCGGAGTCGGGGTAGATGGTATCTGCCCTCCGAAAGTTTCTGAATGAGTTCGGCCAGCTCGTGTCGTTTGCGTGATGGGGCTGTTCTGTCGAACCAGTCGCCTAGGTTTATGGTTGGCCACTGTGCAGTTTCCACTGGTTTGGTGAAAAGGCTTTCCGCATATTGAACTAGGAAAAACCCACAGTCCACAAGGTTTTCCTGAAGTGGGACTTTCGGAGAGTACTCCGGCATCTCAGTCGAAGTAAACATCTCCACTAAGTCAGTGGACATCCGAGCCCGGTACTCTTCAGCAAGGTATTCGCGAATTATCACAGCTTCCTGGGTGTGTGGTGTCGTAGGCAGTGAATCAAAAATTATTATGGCTCCTTTGACTGGGGTGGTGTTCTCTTTGGGACGGAGTCCCCCATCTCCGGTGAAATCTACTACGGCGAGAAACCAGTGTAACTCCATATTGATTGGGATGATCAGATAATGTTTCTCGAACAGATTAACTGATTTCGTCCAACTCTTCACACGGCCATGGCGTTCTAGAGCTGAGTCTGGATTCCGGGTTAACTGGTCGTAGAAATGCGTGCTGAAGATTTGCACCCTTTCCCGTTTGCCTTCTGGAATGATGTTAGCTTGCATCCATTTCATGAAAACGTCAATTAGCGTATCATTCATAAAACGGCCCTCCTCCAACCGTTTATAATCGGCGACTCTGATAGTAATTCCCCCTCTGGTCTTGGGATAGACAAGTATGGTGGCATTTTCGTCCCACGTGTTGTTCGCACTATCCAACGGTGTAGGGGTAGTGTAGGGGGTCACCATCGATCCCTCCAGACACTGCTTCTTGGCCGCGTTGCCTCCACAATTGTTGCTGATATTCATCATTGTTGCTATTGTTGTTGTTGTTTGTTTTATTTTCGTCGTTAATTTTTATTTTTAGTTTTCCGTACTATACTCGTTGAAGAACACTGTGATAGTGAGGATTTTCTGTTGAATCTCCGCTGTTGCGATTTTGTAACGGAGTTGATGTAACGGAGTTTTATTTTGATGGTAGGAAAGTACTTGAATGCACCCTACTATAGTTTAGTTAGTTAAGTCAGTTTGTCAGAGCGTTTGTTCCCCGATATATTGTTTCACTTCGCTGACGTGGGCGGTTCTTATATTCCTTTCTCCTTTTCGCGTCAGCTGTAGGATTACTGGTGATGTGAAATTTACCACTCGGTATGGTCCATCATATTTCGGTGCCAATTTTGCATTGAAACTATTTGCTGCATTTGAGAGATAGTGTTGTTTTAGTAGCACCTTCTGTCCGATTTCTGGTCTCCATGAGCGTGGACGGAGGTTGTAGTGTCGAGCTTGATCTTGTGCTGCGCGTTCCATGTTGCGACGGACTAGGTGGAATACGTCACTCATTTGGGCACTTCTCTTCTCAGGCGTTTGTGGGGGGTTTCCATCACCCATGGTCTGTTCATCATAGAGTGCTTTGGGTAAACGGGGTTCTCGCCCTTGGGTAAGAAAAGCTGGTGTATATCCTGTGCTATCGGAGCGGCTAGTATTAATAGCTAGAGTAATTTCCGGAAGGTATTCATCCCATTTTCGCTAATCTTTCCCCGTCAACTTGGAGATTATCCTCTTGATGGAGCGATTTACCCTTTCTGCTGGGTTTTCTTGTGGCGTATAGGGTGCCGTAAATTGTTGCTTCACTCCCAGATCATTCATGTATTTGCGGAACACCCGACTAGTGAATTGAACGCCGTTGTCTGATAGGAAAATCTTGGGTACACCATAGCGTGCGATAATTCGTTCCCGTACAGCTTTTCGTAAGTTCTCGCCAGTAGCTTTGCGAAGGGGTACCAATTCAATCCACTTTGTAAATTTGTCAAAGAGTACAAGCAACATGGAGTTTCCGTGTGTAGACCGAGGCAATGGCCCGATAAAATCTGCACAGAGTATCGCCCATGGCTCCTCTGGGATTTGTGTCAACATTCGTCCGGCGGTCTTTTCCTGGCTACTTTTGTACTTTTGGCAGGAATCACAGTGCCTTACGTATTTACTAATATCCCGGAACATACCTGGCCAGTAGTAACGATTGCTTATTCGTATAATCGTTTTCCTTACCCCCATGTGACCGGCACTAGGACTGTTGTGGTTTTCTTCCAAAACCCGTTTCCGTAGGTACGTGGGTACACAGAGCTTCCAGGAGGCGCAGTCTTCGTCTTGCGTGTGCGTAGGTATGTGTCGATATAACTTACCGTCTTCGACGATGTAGTCTGCGAATTTAGATGGATTATCTTTAATCTCTTGCATTCTCCTTTTTATCCAACGACAATTCTCTTCTTCTTGCAGTTCAGTACATGAGTAAAGAGCTTCTAGTGGTTGCCTAGATAGCGCATCGGCTACGACATTCAGTTTGCCCTTCCTGTACTGGATGGCAAATGTAAATTGTTGGAGCTCTAGGGCCCATCTCGCGACTCTTCCTGAGGGGCTCTCAATCGAGTTCAGCCATTTTAGTGATAAATGGTCGGTGATGATTGTGAAGCGATAGCCTTCAAGATATGGCCTCATCTTGCGGATTCCCCACACAATGGCCAAACATTCCTTTTCGGTGGGAGTGTAGTTCATTTCGGCCCGATTTAAGTGTCGGCTAGCGTATGCGATTACTCGTTCCGAGCCTTCGAACTCCTGCGTGAGTACTGCTCCTAATCCATAATCGCTAGCATCTGTTTGGAGGGTGAATTTCCTTGAAAAATCTGGACACGCCAATACAGGCGCTTTGGTCAATCGTGTTTTCAGTGCATCGAAATCACTCTGTTGCTCGTCTGTCCATTTCCAATGTTTCCCCTTTTTAAGGAGTGTCGTAAGTGGTTGAGAAATACCTGCGAAGTCTGGCACAAACCTACGGTACCAAGACGCTACTCCTAGTACACGGCGTAATTCCCGTAAGTTGGTAGGAGGTCGTAGTTCCCGTATAGCTGACACCTTGTCTGGGTCCGTATGTATTCCTTGATCGCTGACAAGGTGACCCAAGTATTTGATTTCTTTTTTAAAGAAATCACATTTCTCGATATTGAGTTTTAGATTTGCCTCACGTAATCTTCGGAATACTTCACCCAAATTCTTCATGTGGTCCTGGAGTGAATTTCCAGTCCCGATTATGTCATCGAGGTAGGCGAAGGCATAAGGTTCTAATTCTGGCCCGATCACCCCATCCAGTGCGCGTTGAAACGTGGCGGGCGCAGAATGTAGGCCAAACGGCATGACTCGCCATTGGAATAAACCTCGCCCTGGTACAGTAAAAGCCGTATACTGTTTACTCGTCACATCCATTGGTATTTGCCAATACCCATTCTTGAGATCCAGCGTGCTTATGTATTTCGCATCTCGGAGTCTGTCCAAAATATGATGGATTCTGGGTAACGGATAGGCATCCGGTATCGATTTTGCATTGAGTTGCCGGTAATCGACACAGAGCCTCCATTGTCCGGTTTTCTTTCGAACCAGCACGATCGGAGCCTGTGAGGGCTGTGTGAAGGTTCTATACAACCCTTCTCTATCAACTCATCAATCTCTTGGTTAATGACTTCCTGCATCGCTGGGTCACGTGGGAAGTAGCGTTGCTTTATGGGCCGGGTATCACTAATCACGATTTTATGCGAGGTGATGTTTGAGACGCCGTTCAAGTCATTAAATGGTGCCAGTTCTTTTCTCAGGAAACCTTCAATTTCTTGCCGCTCGCTAAGTTGATTGTCGTTTGCTATTGTCAACTGTTGTTGTATTAGCGTTTGCTGTCCTTGTTGTTTTTGTGGTGACCTCTGCTGTTGCTTCCTAGGATTCCTGTTACGCACTGTCAACTGTTTGGGGTTGTTTCGTGAGTTTCTCCTGTCGGCTCTCAATTCAACGGAGCTCCCTCCGAGAGAAAGTGTAGCTCCCATGGTGTACAAGAAATCTAACCCTAAAATAACTTGTCCAGATGCACGTGGGAAGATGAGAAACGGCATTCGGCAACATTTATCACCTATTCGCACGTCCAGCATAAGGGCTTCCTTGCTTGTGCATTCACCGCCGTTTGCTAGTTGTGCCCTCACGTTTACTGCGACTACGTTGTTCGGACTTCGATGTTGTTTGGCAAAATTTCCATTGATGAAGCTCTTTGTAGCCCCGGTGTCTATCGTCGCATTTATTTGTTCTCCGTCCACCGTAACTGTGGCGAAGATATGGTTACGCTCGCAACGTAACAACTTTACTGTTGGGGGAACGGGTTGCGATTTGACGGCCCCACTCGTCCCCGGTTCTGAGGGGGTCCTTGCTCGTTTCCCGCTTGCTGTTGACAGCACTCAATTGTTCGGATATTCGTCTGGCCGCACTCCCAGCAGAACAGTACCTGTGGGTTCCGACAATTGCGTTGAATGTGTCCTTCTTGACCGCAGCGTCGACATGCTGTTTTGGGACTTATTTTGATGCCCATTGTTTCCGCTCTGATACTTTCATTTTCTTGCGCACGAGTGATCAGTTCGTCCAGAGAGGAGAAATCGTCACGCCGTATGTATAGGCGGTAGTCGGGCAAACTATTGCGGAAGATACGTTCGTTCTGTCGGTCTTCGTCATAATGCGCACGTCCCATCAGATTTTGCAGGGCGATGGTATAATCCTTAAAGGCCTCTCTTGGCTTTTGCACCCATTTTCGGATCTCATCGTCTAGATCTTCAAAATATCGGCTGGGGAGGAAAAATTTCGTTCGAATGCTTCAAACGTGACCCACTGCCTTTTGTTGTTTCGGTGCCAGGTTAATGCCTTGTCTGTGAGAAGCTGTGGCATTGTGCGAGGGAGTAAGTCCCGGTTGAGACCATACATGTCTGCCAGTTCTTTTACGCGCTCCATAAATCCCAACGGATCCTTATCGCCGTCGTATTTTACTGGCCACTTACGAACTTGTTCAATGATGATAACACATTGAGTTGACACAAAGGCGTTCATGTTATCTGCGCCGACAGATGGTTGTTCCTGGTGTCGTTCCATTTCCTCTACGTGGACGTGAGATGGTTGTGTTAACGTTGACTTCGATGTTTTTGGTAATGTGGTGCTTGCTGTCCCTTGCGTGTGCTTTATTTCCAATTCCTCCAGTCGTTTGCGGAATTCCGGGTTAGTGGTGCTATCAACTATGAAAGCTGCGAACCTTTTTCGCAGTTCGTCCACACTTCCAGTATCGTCAAGTTTAAATTCTGCCGCATATTGTTCTAGCTGGTCTTTGCGTAGGGTATAGATCCACCCTGACTTCGGCTTCATATCAATTCGTTGTGTTAAGGTCCCTGCTCGGGCGCCATGTAAGGAATCTCTAGCTGAGGTATGCTCAGTCTTCCCAGAGTCCTGTACAATATTTATTTTCTTGACCTTAACACAACGTTTGATGGAGTTTGTTTACTTTATTTTATTATTCAGTAAATTACAACTTCATCTTAGACTAATTAGAACTAAATCCTGTATTCTCTCCGCTTCGTCTAATTGCAGTGAAGTGGGGTAGTGGCAGACGTAGAAGCAATAGCTGCTTTGAAGTGAAACGCCGGTTAAAACCTCGCGTTTACTTCGTCTAGGTTAAAACCTCACACCACCAATCACGTAAGAAGTCTCAAAAGTCTAACTTGAAGCAATAGCTGCTTTGAAGTGAAACGCCGGTTAAAACCTCGCGTTTACTTCGTCTAGGGTGGAGTACTCTCTTACGTGGTAGTGATGTCGGTTAAAACCTCACACCACCAATCACGTAAGAAGTCTCAAAAGTCTAACTTGAAGCAGTAGCTGCTTTGAAGTGAAACGCCGGTTAAAAGCTCGCGTTTACTTCGTCTAGGGTGGAGCACTCTCTTACGTGGTAGTGATGTCGGTTAAAACCTCACACCACCAATCACGTAAGAAGTCTCAAAAGTCTAACTTGAAGCAATAGCTGCTTTGAAGTGAAACGCCGGTTAAAACCTCGCGTTTACTTCGTCTAGGGTGGAGCACTCTCTTACGTGGTAGTGATGTCGGTTAAAACCTCACACCACCAATCACGTAAGAAGTCTCAAAGTCAGGAATTGTCTGCCGTGGTCGCCACTGTCCGCGAATACTATACCCACTTACACGCCTGCTCGTCCGCTGTTGTCGCCGCCGCTGTTGGTTATCGCAAGAGAGCGCCTGCTCGTCCGCTGTTGTCGCCGCCGCTATTGAAGTCGCAAGAGCTCGTGCTCGTCCGCTGTTGTCGCCGCCGCTGTTGAAATCACAAGAGTTCGTGTTCGTCCGCTGTTGTCGCCGCCGCTGTTGAAGTCGCAAGAGCTCGTGCTCGTCCGCTGTTGTCGCCGCCGCTGTTGAAGTCGCAAGAGCTCGTGCTCGTCCGCTGTTGTCGCCGCCGCTGTTGAAATCACAAGAGCTCGTGTTTGTCCGCTGTTGTCGCCGCCGCTGTTGAAGTCGCAAGAGCTCGTGCTCGTCCGCTGTTGTCGCCGCCGCTGTTGAAATCACAAGAGCTCGTGTTCGTCCGCTGTTGTCGCCGCCGCTGTTGAAGTCGCAAGAGCTCGTGCTCGTCCGCTGTTGTCACCGCCGCTGTTGAAATCACAAGAGACCGGTTCCTCTGTGCACCGGCCTTTTATACATTTTTTTATGCGAGCATCGACAAGTCCCGTATTTCGGCACTGTGTCGTGTTCGCGCATACGGAATTCCCGTATTTCGGCGTTGTGTCATGTTCGAGCATAACCACGTGTGGCGTGGTTTGGTTACATGTGCTCGCATGGTGTTGGTATATGGTGAGGGCGGTACTTTGTGTGACCTTAAATTGTTACAAAATTTAGGTCTTCACAATAGTGTGGCATCTATTAGGAGTCGGTGCTGTGAGTAAACTACACGTAGGTAGTTTGGTTCTAACTCACAACCTCCCTCCCCTCTTTCTAAAAGAAGTTGGTGCAACTAACTTCTAATGAAAGTTTACATTTATTTCTGCACTTCAAACAGTCAGTGCATTTTCTTAAATCAATACATGTGTATAATGTTTCTTTTTCTTTTCAATCCGCCTTATTTTATACTTTAGGTTCTTTTTATTTCCTTTCTTTTGGCTTTCCAGTCTATTGGCCTTGACTGGGCCGCTGGAAGTTTCCCTGATTCCTTTGTTGGGATTGTCTATCCCTGCATTCCGCTGCCCGATGTCCCATTCGTCCACATGAGAAGCATCTCAATCCCTGTATGTTATTGCCTATCCTTGGTTCACTTCTAGAATCCCAACTTGGTCTCTGCTGACCACTCCCAGTTTTGAAAGGATTTCTTCCTTGGTTAATTCCTTCCGTTGACTTAACTCGGGGACTACTGAAGTTACCCCTGCTGTCCCTCAAGGGTGGAACCGGGCGCCTCGTAGCTGGCTGCCTTTTACTCTGATTCCATTTAGTGTCTACTTGGTACTGTCTACTTGCCTCATGACCATACGTTTGGCACTCCATACAATAGGGCGTGTTTTTCCGTTTAACGCATTCATCCCTTGTATGCCCTGGATTATCACAGAATGAGCAAATGGGGTTCCTTGGCTTAAACCTCTCAACCAAGAATTCTTGGTCTCTTTGTTGCGGAAATTGGCCTACCAATCTACCGACTCCACATCTGTTTTGCTGCTGTACTGTTCCTACCTCTGCAGGAGCATCAGTCCAGCAGATTCCACCTGTTGTCGTTCGCTGTTGTATTGCTGCTTCAGCGGACGAGACCGCCTCCACTAACTCTGCCATACTCCTCGGCGTGAGAGTAAGAGTATAATTAGCTAAATCCCTATTTATTAGGCCTGCCTTGAACACGGAAATCATCGTCCGTTCTACTTGAGCCTTGTATGCTGCAACATTTGCTGGAAACTGCCTGTTGGCTTCCGTCTCAGCAGCGCTCCCCAGAGACTGGAGCCTTCGTCCCCAGGCTCTCGATTCCTCCCCCGGTGTCTGAGTTCATTCCTGAATTTCCCGAACGAGACAGTCGTATGACTTTTGTTTTAAATACGTCCTATCCAAAAGTGCATATAATTCTGCCAGGGTGCTTACTGAGCTATGCACCAGTAAATCAAACGCATCACCTGTGGTTCTTTGCCTAATACACTTTATTAAGTGTTCCCCGTCCGCTTCCGAAACACTCTGTTGCGCTAGCTCACAACCTTCTTTGAAGCGCCGGATCTCAGTTCTCAGGTCATACAACTCGACTCCTGAGAACATGGGCACCAACTTCTCCACCGCATGAGCAACTTGCAGAATGCCCATTTTATAGCTTTGTGTTTTCTCAATTGCTGGTAAAACCTTAGCTTTATTAATCTCTTTGGTAGTTTCCAAATTCTCTTATCCCAGATCTGAGAGGTAATTGGTCAGTGACGGATTCAAACTAATTTTTCTTCCATCGTTTGTTCGTGCAGGCGAAATACTGCCCACAGTATCGGAACTTTGTTGCACGGGTACTGCTTCCTGCTCCTTTGGCGGATATCCCTGATTTTTATTATTTATCGGGCTTCCCGGAGAAAAAGGCTCGACACCGATTTCAGATGCGCCAAACAAAAATTCCGCTTGCTTTTCTTCATTAAGTACTAATTTTGGCTTCACCATGCGGCTTATCCCTTCTGGTGTTAAATATTCCGGCCAACGTACTTCCGGAGGCAATGTCAATACTGTCTGCGTAAATCCAGCTGATGCTGATTTTGATCTCTCCCTATTCAGTGAGGTCCTATTGGTCGCCCGTCCTCTTTTCAATTCCGCACTCTCCTTTTCCAACAGCGTTGCTGCTTCCTCTGTTTCCGTCAACCTCTGAGAAAGTTCCCTTACCTTCTTCTCCAGATACTCTTTTTGTGCTCTCCAATCTCCTGCTTTCTTATGAAAACTGAACAACTTTTCTTCTGTTCTTTTTTGGATTGCCGTCAAGGCTTGATCCGCTACCTCTAATGGTGACACAGCTCCTCCGGCATTCGCCTGCTTCCACAATTCTTGAGCTTCTTCCCTGCTCGTACTCGCTTCGAACTGATCAACTATTTTCCCAGTAAACAGTTCCACCTCTGACTGCATTGATTTCAATCTGTTCCTTATTTCCTCGTCTGGCGAAACCAAACTCACAATCTCTTGCCCTAGTCCCTCTAATTCAGAACTAAATGTATCTGCCCATTCGTTGACCAGACTATTTACGTAGTCTGCGTAATTTTCCGCAAAATATTTTCCCTTGCTCAACTGCGTGAGGCAACAACAGTCCGTGATTATTGTTGAACTCTCTCCCCAGATCTTGCAACTGTGTTATTCGCTTGCGGTAATACACGTTGTCCTTACGTAACCTGCCGTCTTTCTTAAAATTACGGACCAGTTCTTCAATCGCTTCTCCAATTTGCTCCTGCCTCAGCAGTAATCCTTGCGCTTCCTTCGTCATATCCCAAATGCCAGAACAGATGGCGTATCCCAATTACAAATAAAAATCCAATAATTGTTAAAACTTGTTACAATATTTTATTCGATCTTACTTAATGATTCAAAACACAGTTATTAAAAAAAAAACATTCCACCGTAAATTCTATCTTTATATACATATTCTGCTATACTTGTTTTCCATCACAAAGTTCCGCTGTCTACCGGCGTCCATTAAGTCCTTCCATCAAAGCAAATTGGTCCTGGACTTCTTCACAAATACTCCTTGTTTTCCACTCACCATCTTTAATACTCCCAAAAATCCATAGAAAAGGCCATATGTTTGTAAAAACCGAAATTTAATTTACCGGCAAAAGTGTCTTGATTCATTCCCGGAAATTTGAATCCATATTTAAAAATAAACCCGTAACGTATGCGCCACATAATAATAGCGTTTAAATGTTTTCTTCAACATTGCTACGCAAATCGTAGTTTCCGAACTTCGAAAACTTTGATGCAACAACACGTGTTGTCTGCACCTCTTCACCTAATACCATAAACTCAAAATGCCAAATATTTAAATCAATCTTTATTTTGATTTCAAAACAATATAAATTGAATCATGTAAATGTAAATGTCCCTACCGACAAGCAAACACAAATCCCCTATCATAACCGTACGAACCCTATACCGTGGCACGTTCTTTCCGAACCAAACCAACCGGTATACACAAGTTCGCAATTCAATAACGCAAAATCCGTGAATAAACAGACACGTCCCACATTCCCCGAGAATGCTGAAACAAAATGTATTAAAAAGTATGAGCCTAATCTCAGTGGAACAACCCTATACAACCTGACCGTAAGTAAAAATTTCCCTTTCGAATCGACCTATTGTCACCTAACCGCAGCGGCTAATCAGCCCCAATGCTGCTTCTTCTGCACGACCGGCGCAAAAGCGCCCACACGGCCACCGAAGAATCGTCGACAAAATTCACTTAGATACTAGAATATCCTACTATAAGCATACTCACCATTTTTGTTCCCTCCATTGCCCTCCTTTGGGTTGGTTATCCTTATGGTTTCCTATTGGTGGATTCCCGCGTAGGAGTGCTCTTTTCCTGGCACTCGACGTTGGATCCTACCGACTGCGCCAAAATGTTGGGGTATTGTGTCCTTTCTTGACTGGGGACGTCCTGTCACAGTTCTCCCGGGCGCGTGGCTGAAAAATCAAGAACCGTAACGTAGAAATTAAACGCTGTAACTTGTTAGTTTCAGAACACAAGAGACATTTATTATTACGAAACCTAATACTTATACACTATTTTTTAAACATTTATCTCAGTCTGTGAACTGACCTTTCTGGTGTTCCAGTTCTGCACCTGCTAATTGGTGTCAGTTGGTCAAGCCAACTGACCCACTTCAAAAGTGGCGACGGTCCATAACGCTGCCCTCGTCGACTCGACTGCGGAACTGTAACACCCTAAAAGCTTACATAATAATGTTGCACAGATCACATTAACTTGAAATACTTAGACCCTAGAAGTATGCCTTATTATAACACCTTTTTAGCACATGCTAATTCAACATAGTGTGGCATCTATTAGGAGTCGGTGCTGTGAGTAAACTACACGTAGGTAGTTTGGTTCTAACTCACAACAGAAGCAGGACGCAGTACGCTTCCTGGCGGAGATCTGTCACTATCGCTTACGTCCCTTTCACGGGTTCGGAAGGTCTTCCTCGCCATTACCAGGCCGTTCACCTGATCCGAAGCAAGGTAATGGGAGAGGCCGATGCCCTCCTAATATCCTTTAATACGCGTACTAACCTTGACGCAATACTGGCTCGGTTAGATTTTACATATGCAGACAGAAGACCCTCATACGCGCTTCAATAAGAAATGCTGAGTCTCAGGCAAAGTGGATGGTCCGTTGCTAAGTATTATGACGAGATTCAGAAGAGGCTCACCCTTCTAACCAACCAGAACGACATGAGCAATTCTGGTGACGCATCGCGGAAGCAAATCCTAAATGAAGAGCACAGGAACCTGGCTAGGAGCGTATTCATTTCGGGGCTCAGCGAGCCCATGAGTTCATCAGTTCTTTGTGCTAGTCCCCCGGATATGTCGGCAGCCCTCGGTCTGGCCTTGGAGCTAGAAATAAACACAGCTAGAGCCCACATATACCAGTCATGGAAGCGACGGGGGCCCCAGGGAATACACCCATCCTTCAATTATAGCATCAACCAGCAGCTTATAAGGATGTATCAGCCCGACTCAGCTCGACTTGCCATTGGTCGCCAAGGAACTGGAGTCATCGCACAGCCGAGAACTCCACCCCGATGGGACAATCCGTCTACGATACCCGCCATAGACGCTCCTCTACGAAATCCCTTTAATGCAAACTTCTTCCATACCTTCAAATGACTCTAGCATCACAGCGTTTAAAGTTCTTGGTGGACACCGGCTCTGCCAAGAAGTATATTAGGAATATACCTATGCCTATGGGGAATAAAGCCGATAATCAAACCAGTTAAGGTCAAAACTGTGGTGGGGAGTGTGCATGTCACTAGGAAATGTGGAATCAATATGCTGAGAAGGACATCTACCTTTTACATACTTCCCACTCTAAACACCTTTGACGCTATAATCGGGTTTGATTTGCTAACGGACGTCTCGGCTTGTGTCAACTTAGACGTGGGAAACCTCAGACATGCGCGGGGAATGGAAACGCTGCTCTTTCAGGAGTGTGAAGGGATGAATTACAGAGATTCCAGCATAGACGAGAATGAAGAAGTAGAGCATACCAGCGGCAACGATCAAACGGAAATTTCCTCAGAAGCCACTAACCAGGTATCTGAGGGGGAGGAATGGTCATATATTTAGTAGCATCAAAATCTAAAAACACTTCGATTGTCCTCGACGCGGATGCATTAGACGCCTTTCAGCACATGCTTTGCTCTTCTATCCAGATTTCAGAAAACCATTCGAGAGTCGTCCTCTAGAATATCCTGTCGCGGGAACCTGTAAAACCTACACCACTTTATTAAATGAGCGCTGCACTATTTTGGGTTTAAAACAACAAGAGAGCTTTATTCTTAAAATACTAGTTCTTATATGCTATTTACAAATGAACATTACCGCCTACGTCTTGACTTTTCTGGTGTTCCAGTTTCGCAATTGTTATTTGTCAGTTGCTCAAGCCAACCGACCTACTTCAGTAAAAGTGTCGTCGGTGCATTCTAAATACCCCTCGTCAGCTTGACTGTGGAACTGTGACACCCTAAAAGTTTACTTCATAATTAGTGCATAAATACTACTCATTTACAATATTTGCACCCTAAAAATATGTGCATTATTAATTAGTTTAATAGGAGCCGGTGCTGTGAGTCATGTAAGTAGCTTGATTCTGACTCACAACATCCCTCCCCTCTTTCTAAAAGAAGTTAGTGCAACTAACTTCCATTAAATCTTTACAATATTTTTCTTGCACTGCAAACAAATATGTGCATCGTTTGAACTCTATAGTACATATATATAATTTGTTTTATTTTTTCCATGAAATCGCCTTATTTGGGTTCTATAACGGTTTTTTTTTTTTTTTTTTTATTCTTTTCTTTTCCATATATTTCTTTTTCTCTAGCTTTTATTTTCTTTTGTAGTTTTCTTTCTTTTATTTTTTTCTTTACTTTGTTTTTCTTTTTTCTTATTTTTATCCATCATTATTTTTTTTTTATATTCCTCTTTTTATAATTTGGTCTTTCATTGACTCTTTTCTCATTGGCGTATATACAAACATCTAAACAATAACACAATGCTATTCTATACCTAAAACCTTATATTATACTGCGACCTCTGCTACCTGCTGGTCCAGTTGACGACCGTCGTTGTCCGAGTGAAGTCCCTCGATGAACTCTGCATACCCCTCCCTTCTTTCTGGATCGGTACGTACAAAGATGTTATAGGTTGGCGATCTGGTTTGCCATTAAAACTTTGCTTTTAGTGGCCTTCTTCTTTCCATTTATAATGTGCCCCACGGCTGCTGTACTGCCTCTGCTTATAGTATTCAACCAGTAAAAATCATTTGGAATACATGAGAGATTACAATACACCTTCTTACTTTGCAGCAATGCTTTTTATGGTGGAAGTGTTTCTCTTGAGCTTCCTCATAATGGTATTTGACATCGTTTGGCTTTGATATGGAGACAATCGGTATTTTTCTGAGATACACGTTCAATTATATAATTTGTGTACTCTGGTCGGTTACCAGTCTCTGTGTCCTCTTGTATTAAATCATATTTCATATGTAAATCACATATCATATGTTCATACTCTAGATTGCACATATACTTCAATGAAGCAATTAACTTCCGTGAGCCAAATTTCCTCTGCTTATTATATTTGGTGGTGGTTTCAGTCACCCTCCTTAAGCTTTTACCCATCTTCAACTTATTCAAAATCGATTCTGTTGAGATTGTGATACCCTGGGCGGATAATGTAATATAAAACTGTCCAATGACTCGGCAAGGAAACTTGCTTATTTTTCGTTGCTTGTCAATAGCTCATCCATAACGCGTTCAAATGCTGCGGCCATATCCCGTTTTGCAAAGAAAAAATAAATCCGTCATCATTCATCCCCAATTCAATATATTGGCATCCTTGCGGTCACAACCGGATTCCCAAACCTTGGATAGCTGCCAGAAATCTCTTCAAAAACACATCTTTCCGAATACTATGTTGGTCCCTTAGTCCGCACCGCTTTCCAATATCCGCTGTTCTCGGAACTTCCTGCTTCGCTTCACATCATCAGAGCTATTTAGAGAACACCTATAATAAGTTTCTTAATTTTCTAATATACATTTTAGTTTGATATTTCTTCTATGTTTAATTTTTGTCAAACATTTCATAAGTCAATTTAATAAATGAATTTCAAAATTATATAATATTTAAATAAATACACTATATGTACTATATATACTCTTGGGTATAATTTTCTATTTAGTATAATTTGTATTTTTTTTATTATAACACTTATTTCATTATTAAGTTAGATTTTAAATAATTAATTTTTGTAACTCTAATTATTTTCAACTACCTTTAATTTTAATCTGAACTCTTACACAGATTATAATCTTTTTAAATTTATAACGTTTCCTAAATATACGCTATTCCTGACTATATAAAAAAAAAACAATATTTCTACAACATGCTTATTCTATAATTGAATGCTATATCATTCAATTTGCGTCCACTCGTCTTTTCCCCTTACATTCTTGGATTCGCTACCGTATCCTAGAGGAAAAGAGGACTGGACTATGTGTTTTCATAGCCATATAGGGCATCAGTTTTGCTCTGATTAATTTTTCGTGCTCTTTTAACACGTGAGTTATCACTCATTTCAGTTTTGAACCAATTCATTGGTCCTCCAACAAAAACCAGATCATATAAAATAATCCCGTTTGTGTCAAAACTTTGTCCATTGCATGACTATATCTTTCATCGCATACAATTACTTTTTATTTAAATTTACTTCTAGCCTGATATGTATATATCCATGAACGTTTCTATCTTCCATCCTGTAATTAGCTCGTATATGAATACATACATACATTCAAGCCGCTTTAAATTACCTAGAATTAATTGCTAACGTTATTTTCCCCAATTAACTATACATTTTTTTTATATCCCAACATATACATTTATTCAAATTTCCATACGCTAATTTCCTAATCAATAAACAGTTAAAACCTATGTATATCTACATATAGCCTGCTGCAGTATCTGCAAATTCCCAATTCCTAATCATATGTCCCTACATACTTACTTATATGGCCATACCCATTCCTATAACTAGAATACTTACTTCTTTAAATATTCCCTCGTACATTCATTCTGTACATTATACTGTTACATACATATATATTTACTTCACCAACGGTGCCGGCGCTACTGCTTTCATTTCATTAACCGCCGTATGTATGTATGTACATATTTGAAGTTAAGTTTTATATTACTTACCCACGACTGTCTTATTATTTTATTCTATTTTTTAATTACGTGCAATGAACCCGTTTATTATTATTTAATATGTAAAAAAAAAAAATATTTTTCTCTACTGTCTTCATTCGGCAATAGTGCTTAATAAGCAGATTTTCATTACGTCAATTATACTCGCTCGATTTTAAGTGGCACACTTCTACTGGCCTTGACTTTGAGAATCGGAGCTGTGTGTTATCCGATATACACACGTACATGTTTACGTTGTTATTCTTGTGTTTACAATTGTAAAACACTGTCAACACATGTCTTTAGTTGTGTGGTCTAATGTGGAATAATTTCAACAAATTATTATGTAGCTTTTTATTATTGCCATTAATCGTTACGACTGTTGTAACTGGGCTTCGGATCTCTGCTACTACATACGGACCTATCCACACAGGTGAGAATTTGTTTCTCCTAGCCTGATTCTTCATGAGTACTTGATCACCCACGTTAAAAACGACTGGGTTTAGTACCTTGTTATAGGCTTCCCTGGCTACTCGTTTAGCACAATCCTGGTTTTCTCTTACCAACTCGTGCGCTCGCTGTAGCTGATACTTTTGCAGTTTATTCGGGTCATCAGCATTGTACACTGGCGCACATTTGCGCTTCAAATTTGCTGGCATGTTAAACTCAAACCCATAGAGTGTTCTGAACGGAGTTTGCTTCGTTGATATATGTACCGTATTATTGTGTACATGCATTGCAGTAGTCAACCATTGATCCCAATTCGAGCCGTCTTCCTTGGCAAAACTGCGCAAGTACTCGGCCAGAGGTCGATGACTACGGTCCAATGTGCCATTCGCCTGTGGATGATATGGTGTTATGTGCAACTTCTTGATTCCCAGCATTTTACAAGTTTCTGAGAATAATTTCGATACGAAATTGGAACCATTGTCGGTTATCAAAACCTTAGGTATGTTGTATCGTGCTATAATTTCATCAAAGAATGCTTTGGCTACCGTACCAGCTTCAGCATCTGGTATAGCCACGCACGCCATATACTTTGAGAAATCATCTTGGAAAGTCAATATGTACTTGTTTCCCGAAACTGTCTCAGGTAAAATACCTACAATATCCATATGAACCTTATCAAATGGTTGTTTTGGTGTGTCAGTTAACACCATTGGCATCTTTGTTAGCCTTGAACTTTTGTTGGCCTGGCACTTTGGACAACTCTTTATATATTTTTTAATGTCCTTGAGCATACCTTTCCATCCGTATACTCGCCTAATTCTGTCATGTGTTTTCCAGAATCCCTGGTGTCCACCTAGAGGTGAATCATGGAAACCATTTAACACAGCCTGGATATCCTTTATATCCGCCAGCCATTCCACACTACTGGCTCTTTGTTCATTAGCAGCGTCACCTGCATTTTATCCCCTTGAATTCTCTCGGCCTTCTCCTTATCTGACCGTGCTTTGGCCCTACTGATACCTTCTGTGCCTGCGGTACTCTGCTGAGTGCATCGGCATTCAGATTCTTTTTCCCAGGTTTGTATATGATTTCAAAATCATACTCAGACAATTTGTGTCTGAACCTGGCTAGCCTAGACGTTTGGTCTTTCAAATTGGCTATGCCTCTCAACGGCTGGTGATCAGTGTATATCTTAAATGGGCGTCCTAGCAGATATGCCCTAAAATTCTTCGTAGCCCACACTATGGCTAGGAATTCCTTCTCTATTGTGGAGTATCTTTTCTCCGTATCGCTAAGCGCCCTGCTTGCGAATGCTATTGGTCGGTCATTACCGACTTCCCCTTGTGACAATGCTGCCCCTAATGCTTCATTGCTAGCATCAGTGGTCAACAAAAAACTTTGCTCAAAGTCGGGGTACGCCAAAATTGGTGGCGAACTAATTATTTCTTTTAGCCTCTCGAATGCTTGCTGACATCTCTCTGTCCATTCGAACTTTGCCTCTTTTCGTAGCAACTTGTTAATTGGCAACGCAATTCCGGCTAGTCCTTCCACGAACTTCCTGTAATAGTTCACTAGTCCTAGGAATGCTTGCACTTCTTTTCTATTTCTTGGAACCGCTAAATTTTTAACGCATTCCACCTTCTGCGGGTCAGGCAGTGCTCCTGCCTCTGAACAACGATGGCCTAAATAAACCACCTCTCTTCGCAAAAATTGACACTTCTCCGTGTTCAATTTCAAATTGTGTTCTCGTAATTTCTGGAGTACCTTGCACAGGCGTTGCGAATGCTGCTGCAAGTTCTTCCCGTAAATTACAATATCATCGAGATACACAAAACAATCTAACCCTTGCAAGCCTGTTAGCACATGGTTCATTAGCCGTTGGAAGGTAGCCGGTGCTCCTGGTAATCCAAACGGCATTCTGTTAAACTCATAATGCCCTAAACCGGTGCTGAACGCGGTTTTCTGCTTATCTTGGGTATCCACCAGAACTTGGTGGTAGCCACTCGCTAAATAAAGCGAAGACAAATATCTACTATGCCCCAATTGATCCAAAATCTCTTCTATCCTTGGTATCGGGAACTCCTGCTTAATAGTGGCGTCGTTCAATTTCCTAAAATCGACGACCATTCTCCACTTCTTTTGACCATGAGCACCTCCCTTCTTTGGTACCAAAATTATTGGTGAATTCCAAGGCGAGATACTCGGTGAAATTATGTTTTCTTTTAACATTCCTTCCACTTGCCTATTTACCTCATCTTTGTGAGCTTCTGGCAAACTGTATTGTTTCTGGTTAATTGGTGGTTGATCCATTCTAGTAGGTATTTCATGCTCTACCTCTGGTGTATATGTCAACTGGTCTCCTTCCAGCAAAAATATGTCATGGAATGACGCACAAATGGCTTCTATTAATGCCTTCTCTTCTGAGTTTACGCGTGGGTCTAACTTCAGTGATTCTAGCACTCTCTCCATTCTTTTTCTTAGATCAACTTGTTTAATCTGATTAACCCATCTATAACTCGGTTCCTTAAAATTATCGTAACTAGTGAATTTAGGTCTAAAATCCTCATTCATCAGGTAGTCCTTTTCTGATGCGTTGAGTACGCAAGCGTACACCTTACCCTTGTCAACGTGCGTTATGGTTTCTCCCATATATACGCCCTCCGCTAGCTGCTGCTTGTGCAAAACAACAGTCCTAAGTTTACATGCATAGTAACTACTCTGGTTGACCTTGTATTTACTACCTCCCTACTATTCTTAACCTTACTCACGGTTCCTTCCTGCCATGACTTTAATGGAAGAGTGAGGATTCTATTCTTATTATTATCGTAAAACGATAACTGCTTGTCGAGCGCATCCAGTATGGTGCGGCCCCAAAGATTATCGCGGCCAATTATCCCATCAGCCGGGATACCTTTCCTATCCACTGCGTGCACTCTAAAACTCATACCCTTAACTCCACTGTGCCCTATTCTGAGCGACCCCAATGTCCTAATGCACCCTCCAAACGCTCCGTTAAGCGTTCTTAAGTCCATTTGATTAATGTCTAGCCCCTTCCATAAAACACTAGATTTTACGAGGGTAGTGTCCGCCCCTGAATCTACTAATAGCACTAGCTTTCTACTCACCGCCTCCTCGCAGGGCATCTCGATGTAGGCATCACCTATCCTGCTCATAGCGAAGCAACCTTTTGTTCTCAATATGGACGTGTATCCATTCCCTAACTCTTCGTGATACTGGAGAGCCTCTTGCTCCTCCTTCTCCTGGACTGTAGTTCCTACATTACTAGTCCCACTTACTTCCGGCCTAATTATTACTCTCTTTCTTTTGGCTTTCCAGTCTATTGGCTTCGACTGGGCCGCTGAAAGTTTTCCTCGTTCCTTTGTTGGGATTGTCTATCCCTGCATTCCGCTGCCCGATGTCCCATCTGTCCACATGAGAAGCATCTCAACCCCTGTATGTTATTGCCTATCCTTGGTTCACTTCTAGAATCCCAACTTGGTCGCTGCTGACCACTCCCAGTTTTGAAAGGATCTCTTCCTTGGTTAATTCCTTCCGTTGAATTAACTCGAGACTACTGAAGTTACCCCTGCTGTCCCTCCAGGGTGGAACCGGGCGCCTCGTAGCTGGCTGCCTTTTACTCTGATTCCATTCTGTGTCTCCATGGCACTGTCTACTTGCCTCATGAGCATATGTTTGGCACTCCATACAGTAGGGCGTGTTTTTGCGTGTAACGCATTCATCCCTTGTATGCCCTGGCTTATGACAGAATGAGCAAATGGATTTCCTTGGCTGAAACCTCTCAACCAAGAATTCTTGGTCTCTTTGTTGCGGAAATTGGCCCATCAATCTACCGACTCCACATCTGTTTTGCTGCTGTACTGTTCCTACCTCTGCTGCAGCATTCGTCCAGCAGATTCCACCTGTTGTCGTTCGTTGTTGTATTGCTGCTTCAGCGGACGAGACCGCTTCCACTAGCTCTGCCATACTCCTCGGCGTGAGAGTAAGAGTATAATTAGCTAAATCCCTATTTTTCAGGCCTGCCTTGAACACAGAAATCATCGTCCGTTCTACTTGAGCCTTGTATGCTGCAACATTTTCTGGAAACTGCCTGTTGGCTTCCGTCTCAGCAGCGTTCCCCAGAGACTGGAGCCTTCGTCCCCAGGCTCTCAATTCCTCCCCCGGTGTCTGAGTTGATTCCTGAATTTCCCGAACGAGACAGTCGTATGACTTTTGTTTTAAATACGTCCTATCCAAAAGTACATATAATTCTGCCAGGGTGCTTACTGAGCTATGCACCAGTAAATCAAACGCATCACCTGTGGGTCTTTGCCTAATACACTTTATTAAATGTTCCCCGTCCGCTTCCGGAACACTCTGTTGCGCTAGCTCACAGCCTTCTTTGAAGCGCCGGATCTCAGTTCTCAGGTCATACAACTCGACTCCTGAGAACATGGGCACCAACTTCTCCACCGCATGAGCAACTTGCAGAATGCCCATTTTATAGCTTTGTGTTTTCTCAATTGCTGGTAAAACCTTAGCTTTATTAATCTCTTTGGTAGTTTGCAAATTCTCTTCTCCCAAATCTGAGAGGTAATTGGCCAGTGACGGATTCAAAATAATTAGTCTTCGATCGTTTGTTCGTACAATACTGTCCACAACGGGACTTTGCTGCACTGTTACTGCTTCCGGCTCCTTTGGCGGATATCCCTGATTTTCGTTATTTATCGGGCTTCCCGGAGAAAAAGGCTCGACACCGATTTCAGATGCGCCAAACAAAAATTCCGCTTGCTTTTCTTCATTAAGTACTAATTTTGGCTTCACCATGCGGCTTATCCCTTCTGGTGTTAAATATTCCGGCCAACGTACTTCCGGAGGCAATGTCAATAACTGTCTGTGTAAATCCAGCTGATGCTGATTTTGATCTCTCCCTATTCAGTGAGGTCCTATTGGTCGCCCGTCCTTTTTTCAATTCCGCTCACTCCTTTTCCAACAGCGATGCTGCTTCCTCTGTTTCCGTCAATCTCTGAGAAAGTTCCTTTACCTTCTTCTCAAGATACTCTTTTTGTGCTCTCAAATCTTCTGTTTTCTTATGAAAACTGAATAACTTTTCTTCTGTTCTTCTTTGGATTACCGTAAAGGCTTGATCCGCTACTTCTAATGGTGACACAGCTCCTCCGGCATTCGCCTGCTTCCACAATTCTTGAGCTTCTTCCCTGCTCGTACTCGCTTCGAACTGATCAACTATTTTCCCAGTAAACAGTTCCACCTCTGACTGCATTGATTTCAATCTGTTCCTTATTTCCTCGTGTGGCGAAACCAAACTCACAGTTTGTTGTCCCAATTCCTCTAATTCAGAACTAAATGTATCTGCCCATTCGTTGACCAGACTATTTATGTAGTCTGTGTAATTTTCCGCAAAATATTTTCCCTTGCCGTACTCAACTGCGTGAGGCAACAACAGTCCGTGATTATTGTTGAACTCTCTCCCTAGATTTTGCAACTGTGTTATTCGCTTGCGGTAATACACGTTGTCCTTACGTAACCTGCCGTCTTTCTTAAAATTACGGACCAGTTCTTCAATCGCTTCGCCAATTTGCTCCTGCCTCAGCAGTAATCCTTGCGCTTCCTTCGTCATATCCCAAATGCCAGAATAGATGGTGTATCCCAATTACAAATAAAAATCCAATAATTGTTAAAACTTGTTACAATATTTTATTCTATCTTACTTAATGATTCAAAACAGAGCTATTAAAAAAAAACATTCCACCGTAAATTCTATCTTTATATACATATTCTGCTATACTTGTTTTCCATCACAAAGTTCCGCTGTCTACCGGCGTCCATTAAGTCCTTCCATCAATGCAAATTGGTCCTTGACTTCCTCACAGATACCCATTGTTTTCCTCACATGTATCCCCATATCCAATCACCAACTTTAATACTCTCAAAAATCCTCCCAATTCGCAAAAACCGAAATTGGATTTACAGGCAAAAAATGTCTTGATTCATTCCCGGAAATTTGAATCCATATTTAATAAAACAAACCCGTAACGTATGCGACACGTAAAAATAGCATTTACATGTTTTCTTCAACATTGCTACGCAAATTGTAGTTTTCGAACTACACAAACTTTGATGCAACAACACGTGTTTTATGCACCTCTTCACCTAATACCCTAAACTCAAAATGCCAAATATTTAAATCAATCTTTATTTTGATTTCAAAACAATATAAATTGAAGCGTATAAATGTCCCTACCGACAAACAAACACAAATCCCCTATCATAACCGTATGAACCCTATACCGTGGCACGTTCTTTCCGAACCAAACCAACCGGTATACACAAGTTCGCAATTTAATAACGCAAAATCCGTGAATAAACAGACACGTTCCACATCCCCCGAGAATGCTGAAACAAAATGTATTAAAAATAAAAAGTATGAGCCTAATCTCAGTGGAACATCCCTATACAACCTGACCGTAAGTAAAAATTTTTCTTTTGGATCGACCTATTGTCACCTAACCGTAGCGGCTAATCAGCACCGATGCTGCTTCTTCTGCATGACCGGCGCAAAAGCGCCAACACGGCCACCGAAGAATCGTCGACAAAATTCACTTAGATACTATAATATCCTACTATAAGCATACTCACCATTTTTGTTCCCTCCATTGAACTCCTTTGGGATGGTTATCCTGATGGTTTCCTGTTGGTGGATTCCCGCGTAGGAGTGCTCTTTTCCTGGCACTCGACGTTGGATCCTACCGGCTGCGCCAAAATGTTGGGGTATTGTCCTTGTTTGACGGAGGACGTCCTTCTGCTGTGCGCTTGTATCTGAAAAGCCTAAATCACTCTTTGGAAAAATCACTACATTACACTTTTAGTTTTAAAATCACAAGCCTTTATTTCTTAGAATACTAACTCTTATATACTATTTACAATTCACAATTACAATACAAAAACTGACCTTTCTGGTGTTCCAGTTTCGCACCTGTTAATTGGTGTTAGTTGGTCAAGCCAACTGACCTACGCCATTCTGCAATGTTGATGGTGCATTCTAACTTTCAATGCCCTTCAGTGGCTCGACTGCAAAACTGTAGCACCCTAAAAGTTTACATAATAAATATTACATAGGTAATATTAATTCTAAATACTCGCACCCTAAAAATATGTGCTTTCTTAAGTAACTTTAACACATGCTAATCACACAGAATGTGTGGGTATCTGTTAGGAGTCGATGATGTGAGACAGTACGCGCAGGTAGCTTGATTCTAACCATGTCCAGTACCCGCCGGCCCCTTGAATTGGTTGTTTGCATTCCCCATTCGACTGCTTTGGAGTTAAAATCGCCAGCGATGATGAGTGCTCCTCCAAACTCTTGTGCTTTATCTTCGATGTCATCGATCTTTTTCTGGAATACTTCTGCGCAATCACTTGGAGTCAAGTAGCAGCTTATCAAAGTAAAGGATCGATGATGGGCCCAAACGAAACCATCGCCTTTTCCATCTCCGGTTATGCTAAAATTGCTGCCTACAGGTAACCATATGGCCGCCGTTCCGCTCGTATCTGCAAGCCATGTTCCGCTTACTTTTTCCCTATATTGCTCACTGATTACTACAATGTCTGCTTTCTGCTCTATACTCATTTGGTCCAGTAATGCGTCAGCCACTCTGCTTCTGTGCATGTTTCCTTGTAGCACTTTCATTTAGATGTCAATTTTTTACTCATCGCGCATCTACTTGAGCTCGGGATATGGTCTACCGGACTGCATTGAGCATCAACGTAGAGGCAGCAGTTTGGGGTGTTACTGCACTCTTAATTTGTGCCCCGTTTCGCCACATCGTATGCACAGGCCTTGACCTTTCCTGTCAGGTCCTTTGCACTGCCATGTTAGATGACCAGGAGCAAAGCAGCGGAAACACCGTTTTGTGTTATGCTCTGACCTTAATCTGCAGTTTACCCATCCGATCCTGATGCGATCTTTCTTCAGCAGTATACTGGCGAGCTCCGATGACATCGTTACATAGGCTCGCACCGGCTCTCGACTATTTGGTGCTGTTATAGTTGTTACCATATCCTCATAGGAAGCAGTTCTCATATTTTCGGGAAGTGACTCCTTTACGGCTTGGTATACTTCTTCCCTTGTGGCGAGCAGATCGAGATCTCGTATCTCTATAGTGGCTCTTGGCTTAAGATCAGTCACAACTGCTGACTTCTGTAGTGCACGTTTTAAAAGTTCACAAAAGCCCGTTGTCACTTTTGCTCCTTTATCCAGCTCCAACAGAAGCCCACCTGCTCTTGTTTTCCGGATCGATCGCACCTTGGTCTGTGCTTCCTCTGGTTTGACATTGCAGCGGATGCTTTTCAGGACATCCGCATATTTGAAAACCTCTGCTGGTTTGATAAGGACGGCTTCGGACTTTGCTTTTGTCTCCTTTGTCCTATGTCTTCCTTGCATTGTTGTTCGTGACTTATCGCTTTCGCCCACGGAATTCTTTGCTGTTGAATTTTCCTGTGTTTGACTTCGTCTGACATGTCTACTCCTTGTGACAGTTTGCCACCCATCGGCCTTACTTTCGCAGAATATTTTCCCATCTTATGGTTCTGCTGGATTCTGCTGCATTAATTTAATGTTTGCATTGAATATATTGTAACAAAATTTTCCTAGTTACATAGTTTCAAATTTCATGCCTTTGAATTTCCTCCATGCACTAAAGGGTTTTTGGAGAATTGCTGGAATTATGTTTGGCTTGTTTTTATTATTCGGTGTGAAAGTGTCACTGGGTCAGGAGGCAAATCATTCATATCGTATTATCACCATGCTTACCCCTTATTTAAAAATTTCTCAAGGGGCTTTCTTGTTTATCCTCACTTATCTTTTTCAGACACGCACTTTATTAGGCTGAAACCAGGCATTTGTTCAGATTGGACGAATTCTTCTTCGTAAAACACAATGCCGTCAAAAAGTGTTTCATCCTCCATTATTTCTTTAAGAACTGTTTATAACAGAAGTAATAAATTTTTACCTCATCCTAAAATATTACGCAATAAGGTTAAAATTTTATAGTTTTTATATATTTTTATTGTACTGTCCCGCTGAACACACCCAACAAGCTAATATATAAAACATTGGCTCGGCTTATATATGTACCTTTCAAATATAAGTATATTTTAATGAGTTGAATGATCTGCATGATTCTAAGTATTTTTTTCTAATATTTGACATCATAGAGAGAGAACTGCAATAATCGAAGTATGCTTGGATCGTTTGCAGATCTCTGATTAAGTTATTGTTAACACTGTCCTATATAGATGAACAATTATTTACTTTTCATTGTAATGATTTTTTTATTTCATTCAATCCTTTCATCCCAGATGGATTAGGTAATAATCTATTATCAGATAGTACTGTTTTTATTATTTACTTACTTATGTGGCCTAATCATGCGAAATTGTAAAGCAATCCGCTGTCGGGTTACGGCCGAAGTTAACAGCGCTCCCTAGACGCCTCTGCTTTGTGCGCGTCTTCTTCAATCCGTTATACCAAGCGTGGTTAGGTTTTCCTCTACGTCGTCGTCCAGCGGCTTCCGCTTCGAACACCTTTCTCGCTGGACCTTTTTATCCAAACGCACGACCTGTCCAAGCCAGTGAAGACAGTGTATAGTGATGCGTCTGACTATGTCAATATCAGCGTAGAGCTCGTACAGTTCGTGGTTCCTCCGAATACGGTAGTCGTCGCCGACACGAAGAGGCCGAAGATTTTACGAATAATTTTCGTCTTGAACACTCCAGGCGCGGCTGCATAAGTCTACTACACGACCCATGTTTCTGCGCCATAGAGCAGCACGGGTAGGATGAGAGTCTTGTAGAGTGTCAGTTTTATCGGTTGAGAGAGGGCTCCACTACACATTTGCTTACTGAGCCCATAGTAACACCTATTAGCAACCGTGATTCTTCATTTAATATCCAGGCTAATTTCGTTTTCGGTGTTAATGGCGGAACCAAGGTATAAAAATTCCTTGACTACTTCAAATGTACAGTTGTCCGCTGTAGCATGGGATCCTAAACGCCGAGTATCCCTGCTGGTGGTAAGCATGCTCGTATACTTTCTCTTGCCCTCGTGCACCGTCATACCCACTTTCGCTGATTCTTTTTCAATGAAGGAAAATGTAGCAAAAACATCTCGCCTGCAACGTCCAATGATATCGATGTCATCACCATGTACGATGAATTGACACTTTTGTAGAAAAGAGTGCCATTCCGATGCACGCCGCCCTACCATGGTCGCACGACACTAGATCGCCTTGTCTGAAACCTCGCACGGTATTAAATGGTTCGGAGAGGTCACTTCCTACCTTAACAGAGCTGGACGTATTGCTCAATGTCATTCTACAGAGCCATATTAGCTTTGTAGGAATAACGAACTCAGACATGGTGGTATATAAGCAATCCTTATCGGGCTATCGAAAGCAGCTTTATAGTCGACAAAGAGATGATGGGTGTCGATCTGTTTCTCGTGGCTTTTCTCCAGGATTTGGCGCAGCCTGATGATCTGGTCAATGGCCAATCAGTGTGTTGGCATATGGTTTTAGTCTATCATGATCATCATGATCATGATCATCATGAGGCGGTATTGGTGGTAATGTAATGTAATGTAAAAGGGAGGTATATCATGTACTGCGACCTAAAAGATATATTGTACAACCCTCTGCTAATATTGGAGAACCCTATAGAAACTCATCCATCTTTGTTATCCTTAGAAATTCTAGGATATCTGCTGGATCTAGCTTTGCTATTTCATTACCTGGTATCAAATATGATCCCAGGCATTTGTATCTGCTGTGCATCAATGCTCCACAGCTGCCTAATATGTGCTCTGGCGACTCGGTGTCCTCGTCGCAGAATCTGCACAATGAGCTTGAAACGATTCCTAAGTTGCTTAGATGTCCCTTGAGCTTACAGTGACCATTCAAAAGCCCGGTCAGTATTCTTAAGCTGTTTTTGAGCAAGTCAATGCAAAATTTGAATCTTTTGCAGTTGTAGTTGCCCAAAAGTAGTTTTGATTGTCTTAGCCCATTATGACTTGCAAAAAGTTCCTGGCTTTTTTGCCTTTCTTGTTCCCTACGTACTTCTTGCCATACTCCTCTGCCTATGCCACAGTAAGGTTCCGGGCCTATCATTGCCATGGAGGCCCCTTTTCTGGCAAGTTCGTCCGCTTGTTCATTGCCCCGGATGCCCATGTGGCCAGGGACCCAGCATAAACTAACCTTGTTGTACTTTCCCAACTGATTTAATTTCTGTAGACAGTCCCATATTAGCTTCGAGTCCACTTCATACGAGCTTAATGCTCGAATGGCCGCTTGACTGTCAGAAAGTATGGCTATTTCCCGTCTTCTATAGCCTCTGTTTAGATTAAACTGCGCGCATCTTTCGATGGCGAGAATCTCTGCTTGGAAAATACTTGGATATTTACCCATTTGCTCGGAGTATTTGCTTCTAGGTCCAAATACCCCCGCTCCGGTACCACTATCGGTTTTTGACCCATCCGTATACCACATGATCGTATGTTCCTTAAAGGAGTACGCAGCGTTTAAATTGCTCCATTCCTTCTTGTAACTTAGTTTTACCCCAAAGTGTTTCTCAAAATCAAATTTCTTACTAGTCTTGTCCTGTGGATAATCTAGAAGAGAGTTATTGAGCGGGTTTCTCAGGTTCCATAGCCCTTTGTATGCCCCGGAACTTGTCTTGTCTCCCGACATCCTAATTAAAGTTCCTATTGCCACATTCTGTACAACCAAGTGTAACGGGGTTAAGTCCAAGATTACCTCTAGCACTGCTGTAGGACAGATTTTCATTGCCCCGGTTATACCTTTGCACGCTACTCTTTGAATTTTTGCCAACTCCATTTGCTTTGACTGAAGTTCAGCTCTATTATGCCATGCGATTGCTCCGTATGTCACTATTGGACGAACCATCATGGTGTACATCCAGTATAAGATACTGGGTTTGCAGCCCCATGTTTTGCCCGCCAGTCTTCTGCACATCATTAGAGCGCGCTTGGCCTTTTCCGAAATCATTTTAACATGAGCTTTCCATGTTAATTTGCTGTCTAGAGTTACCCCTAGATACTTAGTTTCTGCTTTGGGTGTAATGGTTTCACCCAGCAGTTGAATGTCTTTCCATCTCGGAAGCTTTTTTTCCTGGTAAATGGAACGATTGTGGTTTTGGTAGGATTTATTTTCAATTCTACCGACCTGCACCATTGTCCAACAATACTTAAACCTCTTTGAATAATATCGCAGAGGGTTTCTTCAAATTTGGTGGTATTGGTAGTATCGCCGCCTGCAACTAATTTAGAGAAATGTTTCCTACATAATATCTGTATGCACTGCTTATCAGTAACCATACTCCCATTTTCATCTATGCTGTTCGTTGCTCCGGACTTAAATCCTTGGGTCAGATGCCTGACCTGTTGATAAAATTTTCGAGCAGCATTGATGTCCCGGTACATCTCGAGTTCCTCGCGCTCTCGCCTTTCCTCCTTCTGTCTGAAATGACACCTTCCGCTCTCATTACTCGGTAATTTTCACGCACGGCTCGTGTTGCAGCAGACTGCTCTGTTGGTTTGTAAGCAGCGTTTTTCGCTGCCGTAATTTCGCGACACTCCTGAACATACCATTGATTTCGTGGTAGCTGGCGTCTGAAGCCAATGGTGTTCTTTGCTTCGGTACGGATGCGTACCTTAGCTGCAACAAGTTAATGGTCAGATTCAATATTGATTTCCCGGAACGTACGAATATATTGCACGCTGGAAGCATACCTTCCATCGGTGATCAATTTGGTTACGCGTGTGTTTATCAGGGGACAACCAGGTAGCTTTGTGGATATCGAGGTGTCGGAATATGATGCTACTAACTACAATGTTTTGCGCCGCGGGCAAGTCGATCAGTCTTAGGCCATTGTTCGATGTGGTCTCGTGACGGCTGAACTGACCGATAGTATGGGTACAGATGCTTTCTTGTCCGATCTTTGCGTTGAAGTCCCCAAGGATAATCTTCACGTCGTGGGTCGGACAGCGGTCATATGTATCCTCGAGTCTCGCGTAGAAGGCATTCTTAATAGCATCGTCCTTTTCCTCCGTCGGGGCTGAAGAACTTAGCCTTATTGCCGATCGTTGTTTCGCTCAAGGCCGTGAACCTGGACACCTTTCCTCGAAGCCTGCCGCGTTCCACAAATCCACATCCGAACAAATCCACAAATCCACATCCGCCTCTCCGCATCGCAGCTATAGTAAATATCGTAGCTCGCTCACTTAGAGCAACTATATCCTGTCCCTCTCATATCCTGGATTGTGGTTACATCACCCTTTATTTTTTCGGGGGCGTCCACTACTTGGATAGTGGCACCTTCCTATTGAGGGTCCGGACATTACAGGTGCATATCCTTATGTCATTGTCCTTTTTCGTTTTGAGGTGGTCTTCAACGTTAAGAGCGTTCTCATCCCAGGCTTTTTTTCTCTTCACTGGATTTTTTTTGAGTGGCGCGTACCAAACCCCGCGCACAACCTTGTTAGTGTCAGGTATATTCGCTACACACAATATCTCACTATCCAGCGGATGCTGAAATAACTATGCAGGTGGCCCACGTGGAGGGTGCTAATATTTGAATTGCGATCGCTCTAGCCATCACTAAGTGAAGCTTTAATTTGATCAAATAAATGCCTGGCCAACCCATTTTTCTTTTATTCCTTTAGCTCCTAAAAAAATGTTATTTAATTAGTTATTTCATTGCGTGCAAGTTTGCTCCTCGAATTTTATATATCGGGTTTTTCAATAAGAGCGCTACAAAAAAATTTTTAAATAAAACAAAACCGGTTTTAGATATCAATGAAATGCTTTATTCCTGTGAAAGTACGTTCGATGCCATTATGTATGGAACTCGATTTCTTTGGCATGGCCACCACGGGCACGCTTGCAGAAGTCCAGACGCTGAACCCAATTTTCAACGGTTTTCAAGCATAAATCGGCCGATACTGCTGCAATTTCACGTTCGATATTCGTACGAAGTTCATCAATCGTCGCTGGCTTGTTGGCATAGACCATAGACTTGACGTAGCCCCACAGGAAATAATCTAACGGCGTCAAATCGCACGACCGAGGCGGCCAATCAACTGGGCCATTTCGTGAGATAACACGTTCACCAAACTTGGTTTGCAGTAAATTGATTGTGGCATTCGCTGTGTGGCTTGTGGCGCCGTCCTGTTGGAACCACATGTCCTCCAAGTCCATATTATCCAATTGGGGCCAAAAATATTCGGTTATCATTGAACGGTAGCGATTCGCATTCACAGTAATGTGCCGGTCTTGATCATCACGGAAGAAGTACGGCCCAATGACGCCGCCGGCCCATAAACCGCACCAAACCGTAATTTTTTCGGGATGCAATGATGACTCATGGAGTACGTGTGGATTGTTGTCTAACCAATAACGCATATTTTGCTTATTGACGAAGCCATTCAGCCAGAAATGAGCCTCATCATAAATTGGACGTAGCGTTCTTAAAGTTGAGGCGACTGACTCCGAATTTCGGTAGTAAATTTTAATAATTTCGACTCGTTGTTGGCAGGTATATCTTTGCATGATGAAATGGCAAACCTTACTGAAGAGAAATGTCAAAAGAGCGGGAAAAAATATGGCGTCGTTTGCTGTCATTTTCGATTTAGTTTTTTAGCGTTTCTTTTGAAAAACCCTTTATTACATACCTTATTTCATTAAGTTTCATAGTTTATAAGACATTTAATTTTATTTACTCTCCATAACTGCTTCCATTTTACCAATTCATATTCCGAAGAAGGAGAAAAAATATTGCATGTGTTATTTTTATTTTCATTTTTGTAGTCCCATTCTTTGCAACCCTCTTTCTTCTTTTAATCACATTCGAAATTTAAAAAAAAATTATATATTGTTATCGAGGTGTTCCCTGGAGTATTTTTTAAAGGATTTGCGCCTCTTATTTTGCGGTTTCGGCAAATTTATGACGCGTCAATTTTTAAAATGAGAGTTCCACACTGTCCAATTTCACACAATCTATGGAATTTTCCTGTGCAGCCATATGTGTTTGTGTTATGTTTAACATTTTCTTCAACACTCGTCGCATTTCTCTGAATTTATCGTGACCCTATTTAATATTTAATTTCTTAAATGTACGTGTATACACGTAGATTCAAAAATGTTAAATTTTAATATATTGGAGTTTGCTTTCTGAATTTTGTGTTTTTCCATTTATTTTATATATATTTACTCATATATACAAGTATACGGAAATGGATATGAGATCATGTGTGTGTGATTATTGATGAATATGTTGACACTCATGTATATATGCTTATCACATTTTTATTTCTATTACGTTGCGCCCAACTGCTCTTAATTTCTTTTTTTCATTTTAATTCGTTTTTAGTTTGTATATAGAAAGTATTCTCATAACAAACCAAAAGTTGAATGGTACATACATGTGTATAAACCGGGTTAACCGATTGATATTTCTCTTTCAATACGTCAATTAGTTAGAGTACAAGATTGATTAAAATCACTGTTTCACTTTCACTCAAAACGATATTGCAATGCAGGCATTCAATCGACAACAGTGTGGGTAAAATATCTGTGAACATAAGCAATATTCGCCTAAGTCGTAAACTATACTTTCGAGATAAATTACTTTTTACATGCAGAGGCTTTTTTGAAAAAAAATATAAAACAGTTTTAGAAAAAATGCAATGCAAAATCAAATACTTTTACCTGCACAATACTTAGGCCAAAAATAATAATGAAACTTCCTTTGTTTAGGAGATAATAAATGAAAATAAATAAAAATGGTTATGGCAAACGTAAAATATGAGATTGTAATGACTATGTTGACTTAGGATTTTATTGCAAATGAATGTTTTGTTTGTTGCCTAGCATATATTGAGTTAAGCAACTATTGTATATTTAAATTTACCAAGGCAAAGAGTTAGAGCACTTTAGGTAAGTAGTATTTTATTTTAAAGAACAAGTAATTTTGCAAATTCATTATTTTAAACTTAATTTCATTTTCAGAAAATTGAATTATGTAATTTCTATAATGAGAAAAAAACGTAAAAGATGTAAATATATGTTATATTTATATTTATATATATATTTATAGTTAATCTAAATCATTCTGCTTCTGGTTCATCTTCGACTAAGTCTGGATGTATATCTGTAGAGTTGTCTGTTAACAAACTTGTATAAAAAGGATGAAAACATGGATTCACAAATGGTAGTAAATCAATGAGGTCCTTTTTCTTATTTGAGCTGATTTTAACATCTTCAGCTAGCACAGACAGGTCGCCTTTAGCTACTGAGTTTACAGCACGTTTTAACAAATTTAATGTTTTAAAAGGAGCATCTAGATCTAATGTCGTTTTAAATAAAAAATGTTTGCGAAATTTGCCTTCGTAAATCTTCGCCATCTTATATTTTTCCAAACGAATTTCTCCCCGTCTTGATTTGTGGTCCTCCACATAAACTTTGTTTTTAACAGGAGAGAAAATTTGAAAAAATCCACTGCATTCATTTCAACGACGTTAAATGTATGTTTAGAACCCGCACACCTTATAAAATTGTACAAATCGTGTGGATGATGTATTTGAGCCTCAGTTCTTTTCTTTTTTCTTTCTATCACAGAGTGATCCACATCACAATTCATGTGCGTGTGTCCAGGTTATAAAAATTTATGATTAATAGTTTCTAAAGTCGTGTTAACTTCAAGAGCCAGTATGAACATTGCACATACGAATGAATTCTTATTTTGTTCCATACAAGAATCGCTGTAAAAGATTGCTTGATTAACTTGTGAAAGACTGTTTATAAATTTGAACAAGCACGATGCGATTTGGTTGCCGCCACGGGCAGATAGTGCCTCATGCCACATAAAGCAATGTGGGGTACCAGTTGTGCAGTCGTGAATAGTTAAATTATATGTCCAAAGTTGCCTTTTGTAGAAACTTATTGAGTTTCTTAAGTACGGGGTAGGCAAACACTGCTACAAATCAAAATTATAGACTTTAACTGTGGGATCATTGGAAGCGGAGACTTTATCATTCCTTAAACTCATATGCTAAATCTGCTTTACTTTGATGGGTTGAAAGCTCATTTTGTAAGTCATGTAGTAGGGTATTATCGGTTTCCTGTTTAGCAATACCAATTTTAGCACTGAATTTCTCGCATGTAGAACAAGTATCCAGCTTAGGTTTCTTAAATTTTATATTCATGGCTGTAGAATATTACTAAATTAAATAATTATATGAGGTGATAAAGAACCTGCTTACTTTTAAAAATACTACTGTATGAGGAGATGCTTACTACATCGGATTTGTATTTATCGCAATACAAATTATACATTTGAGCCAGGGATGTATCGGCATGTAAGTATTTGCAGCTTGTATCTCTCCTGGTATAGTGACTTTCGTATTTTGGAAAGCTGTTTATGTGGTCCTTTACAAGTTCAATCTTATCATCTGTAAGTTTATTTTTTCCTCCACCTGATCCACGCTGATCAGAAAAGTCACTATCAGGATAACGTAATTTCTTTTTCAAAACAGTTTTAACGAAACTGGTACTCTCATCAAAGCATTGCAGGAAACATTTTTGGCATACCTGAACTCTTTGACCTTCATACGCCACATAATAAGCAGCTTGGAACTTTCGGTCACGAGGCCTTGTAGGGTGCTTGTCCAAATTTTGTTTTTTTTTGCTCTTGATGTCACCTAAGGAACCAATGAACACAATTCTCTGATTGTACGTACCCAAAGAGCAATATTTCTGAAAAATACTTCTTTGGAATGCAAGGGGTACCTTTGCCTTGCACTTCATGCGACAATCAAGCACAAGAGGTCTCAATTTTCTTTCCGGCACAACATCACCCTTTACATTTACGTATGCTTTTCCCTGATTTCGCCTTCTGTATGCGATTTTCCTAGAATAAGCTCATTGAGTCGTAGTCGGGGCTTCGTTGAGTAAGTCCTCATTTTCTATATCAGTACTATTCCCATCCTCATGGGATATTGAAGCTTCATAGTCGGGATCTTCAACCGAGTTATCACTGTCAAAATGGGGAACTTTATGTTGAGTTGATTTATCTTCCTCATTCTCACTGAGTAGTCGAGTATTTAAAACATTTGTAGATAAATCAGCCTCACTGCTATCTAAAAAAGACATGTGGCTACTTTCATCATAGCCTATTTGTTTAAAAAATTTAAAACTAGTTACTTTAAGTTTAAGCAATACATTTTGTTTTTTAACTATCACCTATTACATTTCCTTCCATAACCTAGCTGCACTTTGCACAAAAACTGAGAGTCATTCTAATTTTACGCTTATGTCCATATAGCTCTCCTAAAAACACATCAACAACAATGCATTAATAGCTTTTGTAGAGATAGTACTCGTACATGACATTCAAACATTCTCAATTTGGAATAACGGCTTATCTTCACTTTAGCTCTTATATCAATTCTCTATCTGTGAAACAAGTAGTATTCGTAAATTAAGCAGATTTAATATATGGAAGATTAACAAATGCTTATTGTGAACAGGTGTGTCACCAATTGGAATGAAAATAACTCTTAAAGAACTGTATGTTTCATGTTGTTCATTTTAGACACATTTTTCAGTGGGTACAACCTATCTTAGTTTGTCGTTTGGTATAGTATAGTAGTAATCCGTCATGAAAGCACTAAATCTTAATCCTTATGACCTGACTATTTATGCTTTTATTACTAACCATATTTCTTCTCTCATACACTTCATACATTCTCATCCTTTCAACCAAATTATGTCTTCTCAAATTTAAATCTTTTAAAAATATATCCTTTCTCAACTGCACATGCTTACAGAGCGACTTTGCCATTAACTGATACCAAAGATTTACTTAGCATTGAGTGCCATTGCACACACAATGGCAGTGGAGCAACGAGTGCAAGTAGTAATGCCAACAATGGCCATAATAGCTACAACCACAGTAGCGGCAGCAATTCTGTCGGAACGTCCGCTGTGATATTGAACACTTCCATATCTACTGCATCAGTGTCATCGTCAGCGGCTGCAGCGGCCAAAACAACAAATGGCAGTCACGCCATGTCACACGGCGCTGGTATTTCCAATTTACGTACCACCGCTGTCGATGCGTACACCAACAACGACAACACTTCTCTACTACCACACTATTTACGATACGGTAGTAACTTTTGCAATACAAGAACTCCAATTGCTACCACTTGCGCATCGCCGTCGTCGTCCTCCGCGTTTACAAATGGTCAAATGTCAATTTACAGTCCACTCGATAATTCCACCACAGATAGTCGTGTTGGTGATGCTGTTGGGGGCGGCGGTAGTTCTGCTGGTGGTGGAGGTGTGAGCAGCGTAAGCATCACTAGCAGCTGCATTGGACGTGATATTTACTCTCCCATCTCCCCTTCGGCCGCCCCAACGGCAGTACATTCCACTAACGCGATTATACATTCCACTGCTTCCTCATCGTCGCATTTCTATAACAATTTGTTGCGCAATAATGGTGTTAATTACTTGAACAGCAACAATGATGATACAACAACTACGTCTGCATCAGGACCAGTAGTAGCACCAACAACAGCAGTCAACAATAGCAGCAGCCACAACAACTGTGATTATAGACATGAGAGTAATCAGGTATATAATTAAAAAGTTATTTTATCTTTTCCTAGCTTCTTATTATCCTTTTAATTTTCGTTCAGACATTTACTAACAATTTTCCTTTCTTTCACGAATAGAATGGATTGGAAGATTCGCCACGACGCCATAGTTCAATGGATCAATTAATTGGTTTACTTAATGATATGGGTAAATCGACCAGAACGAGAAGCCTTAGTGACGGCGGTACACAGGATGATGAAGGTAGCTGCCTAGGAGTATATATTCTGTAATAAAATATGAAAATAAATGTATCCTTCCCCTCAGTTGAGAAGGAGGCGCAACCCGATCTGCTCAATAATACACCACCCGTGCCACCTAAACGTGCCCATCGTCGTCGCCACACCCCGCCACGACCCATTTCAAATGGACTGCCACCCACTCCCAAAGTGCATATGGGAGCTTGTTTTTCGAAAATCTTTAATGGCTGTCCATTGCGTGTGCATTGCACCGCCTCGTGGATTCATCCGGAAACGCGTGATCAGCACCTTTTGATAGGCGCCGAGGAAGGCATATTCAATTTGAATATGAACGAATTACACGATGCGGCTATAGATCAATTATTTCCACGTCGCACCACATGGCTGTATGTTATCAAGGATGTGCTTATGAGTTTGTCAGGTAAGCGAGCGAGAGAGATATAGAAAAAGAGAAATAGAAAAAGAGAAAGAGAAATAGAAAAAGAGAAAGAGAAATAGAAAAAGAGATATAGAAAAAGAGAAATAGATATAGAAATAGAGATATAGAAAAAGAGATATAGAAAAAGAGAAATAGAAAAAGGAAAAGAAAAAGAGAAATATAAAAAGAGAAATATAAAAAGAGAAATAGAACAAGCGATATAGAAAAGGAGAAATAGAAAAAGAGAAATAGAAAAAGAAAAAGAGAGATATAAAAAGAGAAATAGAAAAATAGAAATAGAAAAAGAGAAATGAAAAAGAGAAATAGAAAAATAGAAATAGAAAAAGAGAAATAGAAAAAGAGAAATAGAAAAAGAGAAATAGAAAAAGAGAAATAAAAAGAGAAATAGAAAGATAAAGATAAACATAAACATAAACATAAACATAAACATAAAGAGAAAGATAAAGAAAGAGTGAGAGGGAAGCTATTAACTAAACTTCAATATATTGTCCTTCTTTTAGGCAAATCATGCCAACTTTATCGTCATGATCTCATTGCACTACACTCGAAGCAGACCCATCGGTTCTCGCTGCATATGAATAAAATACCCGAAAGACTGGTTCCACGCAAATTTGCACTCACTACCAAAGTTCCGGACACCAAAGGCTGCACAGAGTGCTGCGTCACTCGCAATCCCTACAACGGCTACAAGTATTTATGCGGTGCCACACCCAATGGCATATTTCTCATGCAGTGGTACGACCCACTCAATAAATTCATGCTGCTGAAGCAATGCGAGTGGCCAGCCACCAGTATTTTAGGTGGAGGCCATGGCTGTGTACAGAATGGTCATACGCCTGTCTTCGAGATGATTATTACACCGGAGCTAGAGTATCCTATTGTGTGTACAGGCGTGCGCAAAGCGCTGAACGGCTGCCTCAAACTGGAATTGATCAACATGAACAGTGGTATTGATCTCAAGCTAACCGTAGGAACAATTTTATTTAAATTTCTTGCTTGACAATAGGTGCCAGTTGGTTCCATTCGGATGATTTGGAGTACGATGCCATGGCAACAATGGTGCCGCGTCGTGATTTATTAAAGGTGGTCAAAGTTCATCAGGTCGAAAAGGATGCCATTCTTGTCTGCTATGGGAATCTGATACAAGTGGTCACACTCCAAGGGAATCCCAAACAACACAAGAAAATGGTCTCGCAACTTAACTTCGATTTCAATGTGGATAGCATCGGTGAGAGATACTTAACTTATTATTATTATTATATCTTACACCATAATTAATTATGACTGCAAGATATTGGGGGAATGAAACTACAGATGCCTTCGACTCGAAGAGAAAATATTTTTTTTTTGAAAGAACCATTTTGGAGACCCTGCCCGTGGCAGGATTTGAACCTGCTACCCTCGAAATTTGAGTCTAACATCTACCACTAGACCACAGAGGGCGGCTCAATTAGAAAATAAGTACTATCACATATATAACATTTTGTGATTTGTTTTCTTTTTTGGTTAACCGTTTAGTGAGTAAACTGGAACATACGAGGGCGGATTTATATTGAAGCTACTTAGCGCTAGATGGCAGCACAAACACAAACACTTTTTTTTTTAGAAATTGCGATCTGGCAAACGTCAGCTGTTAAAATTTCACCCAAATTCATCGATTAGCTTATTTGTTGTAGTCGTTTGAAGTAAGCAACTTTTGTGTTTCTTGAAAAATGGAAAAAAGCGAATTTCGTGCAGTGATTAGACACTATTATTTGAAAGGGAAAACGGCGAAAGAGACAAAAGAAAAGCTCGATAAACATTACGGTGAGTTTGCTCCGTCAGATTACATAGTAAAATATTGGATTGCTGCATTTAAACGCGGCCGAACAAGCACTGCAACAATACCATCAACAGGAAGGCCAAAAGAGGTGGTTACTGAAGAAAATATTAAGAAAATCCTCGATATCGTTATGAATGATCGCCGAGTCAAGTTGCGTGAGATTGTTGAAATGGTAAACATATCATATGAACGTGTGTTCAACATTTTGCATGAACATTTGCATATGAAAAAGCTATCGGCAAGATGGGTGCCGCGTTTGCTCAGTGTCGAACAAAAACGAGTTCGACAGACCACTTCACAGCGGTGTTTGGACATGATAAAGCGTAATCCTCTTGATTTTGGGCATCGATTAATAACTGTTGATGAAACACCTGAAACCAAAAATCAATCGAAACAATGGGTGGAAGCTGGTGGAAGTGCTCCGAAGAAGGCGAAGGCAGTGAAATCGGCTGGCAAGGTTATGGCCACTGTATTTTGGGATGCACACGGAATATTGCTCATCGATTATCTTGAAAAAGGATCCACAATCACAGGAAAGTATTATCGTGCATTATTGGATCAATTGATTGATGCAATCAAGGAAAAACGACCACAGTTAAAGAAGAAAAAAATGCTCTTTCTTCAAGACAACGCACCGGTTCCAACAGCATTAGATACGATGCTAAAATTACGTGAAATACACTTCTAATTGGTTAATCATCCACCTTATAGTCCAGATTTAGCTCCTAGTGACTTTTTCTTGTTTCCAAACTTGAAAAAATGGCTCGCAGGAAAAAGATTCATCTCAAACGAAGAAGTGATTACTGAGCGTAACGCGTATTTTGAGGAGTTCCCGAAATCGTATTATTCAGATGGTATAAAAAAGTTGGAATATCGTCTTACTAAGTATGTCGAAGTAAAAGGAGACTATGTTGAGAAATAAATGGTTTTTGAAAAAAAAAAATGTTTTTTGCCTACTTAGGTAGCTTCAATATCAATCCGCCCTCGTAAGTTCTCGTGAATGATCAGCATCAACTTAATTTATTTTTACCTAAACTAAAAATCAAAAGCACCAAATTTACCCAAACACAAATTTACATATACATAAGTATAAGAAGTATTTTCGTTTTTAATAAAACATACATAGAACGGAATAAAGAAGTTGGAAAACAAATAATAATACATATTTTAAACTCCAAGCCAAATGGACGAGGTCCATTTCTTATCGCGCTAAATGTTTAAGGGCCACTTTCAGGTTGTGATATAATTGCAAGTCCACTTTACAATACACAATCGCATTGTATTAGCAACAAACAGTTAACAAGTGAGCGTAGCCGAGTGAGCATCGTATTAGCAACAATTAGTTACCTGAGAGTATCAGCAGTGGTTGAAAAGTGATCGTCGCAGAGCGGACATCGTGTTAGGAATGGTCAGTTGAGCATCGTGATAGCAACAGTAGCAGGAATTGAGTAAATAAAAAGTGTGGTGCAACAACTGACTGTCTAAAGCAAACTATAAGCGAAGACGAACTGTGAGAAGTGAGCACAAATTAAATAAATCCAATTGTTCTAACTTAAGAATACGAATCCGAGTATTGAGCTTGGTAGAAATTTTCAAAAAGGCAATTTCGTAATAATATAATAAAGGGAACTTAATTATCGCTATTAATTTTTTATGTTTTTAGCATAGTAAAATGGACTGAAAGTCTAGTCCCACTTCCTAACATATATAGTATAAATAATGTATACCAGTCAGGTGTTAACAACCTTCTTGGCTTTATAAAAGGCTCAGGTTGGTTCAAGGTTGCAGGGCTAGTGGTTCAATCTTGTTGAACCTGATTTAAATTTGTAGCGCAATGAAATAAAACGCGTCTAATTATGTTAAAGTACAAAACGGAAGAGGAAGTTTATTTTGACAGTTGTCATTATAATAATGTTGCATTCATATGGTAAGTACATAGTTGCAATAATAAGTTGCAGTCAAATATAAAGCTGTATTAAAATATTCGTTCAACTCCCTTCCGGAATATTTTATATTGTATGCGTAAAATAAATTGATCCTTAGATTTCAATTCACAATCAATTCAGTAAAAGTAAAACTTAAGTTAATTCAATATTACAATAAATTCATTAATTGAAATAAAGGAATATTCAAATCTGTATTAAGTCAACTCCATTTAAAAATGAGTTTATTTTTTGAGCACTTACGGCGGCGTTTTGAGGAATTGAGTAGTATTGAATGAGTATTATTTAGCTTAGCTGCATGGCGGGTATCTGTCTAGTGGTGACTTCCACAGATTCGCTGTCTTTTGTTTAAAGAAGGTAGAAAGGTTGTACTTATTTTGTGCTTTTGGGAGGGGTTGCAAGTACAAAAAGGAGGAGTTGTAAGTATGGCCATATATATACAGATACGATAAGAATCACTTTCTGAACAATTCTAATTTTTTCCGCCCTTCTCTCGGACTGTGGCCACTTTTTTCTACACCGTTAGAGCTATCTTAATTGCAACTTAAACTTTGCAAAAGTATAGTCTGGACAAAGATAAAAAACCAGATTGGACAAAGACTACGCCTACCTCCCATATAAGGAACTTGTTTCACCTTTTTTAAAATGACTATAACTTCGGTCCAATTGATGGAATAGTGACGCAATTTGGTAGCAACACATGTGGTCATTATAAAGCTACCTGCAAGGAATGGAGTTGATCAGAGAAAGGACATGTATACTTTTGATATAAGGAACTTTCGGGTCTAAAATAAAAATTAGCCTACCTATGCTCGTAATTATGCTGGATTAAAAATGGCAGAAGTGTACGTGGGTTCCATAGTAGTGTGTGTGTAAAATATGGGGATCATAATACTACTGCCACGCTCACAATGAACCAAAAATCAATCCTTGGTGCCTATTAAAGATTTATTCAACAAAATTCCACATGAAGGTTGAAGATACTTAATGTGGATTTACCTTACTGGGTAAAATTAATGGAAATATATTAATAATATTGTCCAGGCGAAAGTTTTTTGCACTTCTAAGAACTAGAGATATGTAGCTGTTCTAATGTGAGTGAAGTATAGTCGGTATTGAACAGTAAGTATTGGGTGACAAGACAACAAGATTGTGATTAAAGGTTATAAGGCAATATTCTGGAAAACGAAAACAAACAGTTGAAGAGGAAATAAAAAGCCGTTGAAGTTCTTTTGTGAACTTGATCTAGCGGACTCGTGAAAACAGCGCCACATATATTTGACGGAATTGTGTGCGCAATTATGAAAGGATTAGATAAAGTACAGACACATATATCTTTATGACATAATAGGTGGCACACATATGGCACGAACACTTAACAATAAAAACATGTCCTCAGATTGTTCTCCAATCCTATTGACCCTTCAAAGCAAGCCGGTTACAGAAATATCTGCAGGCTTATATAGTTACAAAACCGACTGGAATAAATTTCTCCAATTGATCGAAAATAGCATGACAACCTTGAAGACAAAACTAAATTCAGTAAAGCGGGAAAAGAACTGGAGGCAACGATAAAACAATTTGAGGATTGCAAACTAGATAATTATCTAAACAATTTAGACGACGGCCGCTACAAATTATTCCCTTTGAAAGGCTACTAAAATACTAAACTGTGCAATAATACGTAAACCACCCATAAAAACAGAAAAAAATACTTGGACAAAAACGAACAATCAGAAAGCAACTACCAAAGACAATATACAACAAGACTGTGCAAATCACTCTTTAGAAAACAGGGGACATGCAACGATTGGCATCGCCGTGGACCTGCTGTCAAAATGTAACATTTTCTGCTAAAAATTATTATAACAGCGGCATATTAACGGTGAATTTAAAAAGAAATTTGAAAAAATTTAATTTCAGCCAAAAAATTTCTAAATTATTAAAATGTATTTTTAAATATTTATTGCTATTTACAATATATATATTAATAAATAAATTACTATTATTACGTTAATTATATTTTGAATATGTCCATATATGAAACTACATCGTGGCCAATGTTTGGCCAAAGCAACAACGCTCTGCTGTTGGATTAATGAATTCAAAACAGTTTGACTCCCTAAAATGCCCCAAAATTGCCGAAATATTTGCAGGCATCGGTAGTTCAAGGGGTAAAGCGTTGGCCTATAAACTTTATGATGCCGGTAACAAAGCCGCTGAGAAATTGATTTTTTTTTTATAATTTTTAATTGTTAATCTTTTTTTTTAAAGAAAACTAATATGTTTTTATAAAAAATAATACAAATAATTTACTATTTTAACATAAATTATCCAGTTTTAAATGATTTAGCTGAGCCACATTTATTTGCTGCTGCTATAGCAGAACACTGCAGCAATGAAGTTTATATTTTCTAAAAATAGTCATAACGGTGATTCTAACCTCGTATACATAAATTCACGTGCGCATGAAATTGTGTTAGGATTTGTACGATTTCAATACCTTTATTGATGTTAGTTTTGTGATGCTTCTGCGCATTTCGTCTGAAGAGCTTATAAATTTCACAAAATCTAATCCAATCAAATATTTCGTTCTTTCATGAATATGTGCAATTTTGGGAAGTTGTTGTATTTCCGTATATATCGGGTTTTTCAATAAGAGCGCTACAAAAGTTTTTTTTAATAAAACAAACCCGGTTTTAGATATCAATGAAATGCTTTATTCCTGTGAAAGTACGTTCGATGCCATTATGTATGGAACTCGATTTCTTTTGCATGGCCACCACGGGCACGCCTGCAGAAGTCCAGACGCTGAACCCAATTTTCAACGGTTTTCAAGCATAAATCGGCCGATACTGCTGCAATTTCACGTTCGATATTCGTACGAAGTTCATCAATCGTCGCTGGCTTGTTGGCATAGACCATAGACTTGACGTAGCCCCACAGGAAATAATCTAACGGAGTCAAATCGCACGACCGAGGCGGCCAATCAACTGGGCCATTTCGTGAGATAACACGTTCACCAAACTTGGTTTGCAGTAAATTGATTGTGGCATTCGCTGTGTGGCTTGTGGCGCCGTCCTGTTGGAACCACATGTCCTCCAAGTCCATATTATCCAATTGGGGCCAAAAATATTCGGTTATCATTGAACGGTAGCGATTCGCATTCACAGTAATGTGCCGGTCTTGATCATCACGGAAGAAGTACGGCCCAATGACGCCGCCGGCCCATAAACCGCACCAAACCGTAATTTTTTCGGGATGCAATGATGACTCATGGAGTACGTGTGGATTGCTGTCTAACCAATAACGCTTATTTTGCTTATTGACGAAGCCATTCAGCCAGAAATGAGCATCATCATAAATTGGACGTAGCGCTCTTAAAGTTGAGGCGACTGACTCCGAATTTCGGTAGTAAATTTTAATAATTTCGACTCGTTGTTGGCAGGTATATCTTTGCATGATGAAATGGCAAACCTTACTGAAGAGAAATGTCAAAAGAGCGGGAAAAAATATGGCGCCGTTTGCTGTCACTATCGATTTACTTTTGTAGCGTTTCTTTTGAAAAACCCTTTACTACGAGTATATTAAGCAAATTGTTAGATTGATTTTATTGCTATAGTAAAAGAAGAATTTTGCAGATGAATTAAAATTTGTTCTATTTATTTTATAATACATTATTTACAAAATAAAAATTAAATGAAATTAATATAATTAAATTTATATTATTATAGAATATAAAAAAACTTGCAGAAGCATAGAAGAGCTTAGACAGCAAATAATTTAAAAAAAAAACAAAAAAGAAATCCCAAATATTATTCACAAATGTAGGTAAAAAGAGATAATTTCATTCAAAGTATTTCCTATATACATAAGTGGATACACATCCAAAGACAACTTCACACGAACAAAGAAGCACGAAGCAGTAAGAAGTTTTTGCACATTTTTATTAGTTTTCATAACTCAAGTCTCCACGTCAAGGCAATGAAATGGACAAAAAGATGCACCTTATATTAAAATATGTTTTACTAAACTTTATTGATCCTAATATAAATTTAAAATTTCTTGAATGTTTAAGTACTTGAAATAATTTTTTATAGATTTTTGATTATAATAATTTTCGATTATGAAGTGGTTTATTTTGCGTTGGAACACAATCATGGTTGAACTACATTTTTCCATAGGAAATAAATGTTTATATGTACATATATAGGTTATTGGATTATATACGGTTTTATTTACAAAACTTTGTATATCAATGCATAACAAGAACATATGTATGCATTTATTACTAGATATTGAAGTTCATAAAATTTACTACAAACATGAACTATGATACGTAAATGGGCATCCTGAATAGGCAACAGACGAACATATGAATATTAAAAGATTATCATTAATTTGAACAAAATTGGTCTTGTGTGCATAATAATTTTTTCTTCGGATAGACTCAAAAAATGTTTGATCGCATTCTGTTAAAACGAAAATCTGAAATATAAGATCGAAAGAATAAACTGTGCTGATATTTGTCCATACTGAAAATACTGAAATATCCAAAATTTCAGTATTGAATTCTGCTTCACTTTATATTTAAAGAATCCCAAAATAAAACAAAAACTCCAATCGAGACGCTTTATTTTAATTTCATGTTTCTTATGGCAGAATTCGCTACCTGCAAAATGATGAAAACACAAATATGTACATTAGAGTGGGTCAATTTTTTTCTCGACAAGCGGTTGTCCAAATCGTAATCTACGACGAATTCTAAGAAAATTTTCCAAAGAAGCCATGTGTCTAAAATCAAAATCGAGCTTCCGATTTTTAACTAGAAAGTTTTGTTTACATATACTTATTTCGCTCTAAATATGTTAAAATTTTATCAAGTCTTCTAAAAAACTTAACAAAAGTAATTTTCGAAAGGAAATTTCATGACCTTTTGAAAGCTGTTTAGATAACTTAACAATTTAGATGTTTAGATTAATTTTAAAAAAGCTTTTAATCATTAAATGGTACACGAAAAAGTTAAAGATCGTTGTGAAAATGGAGAAGTTATTATAATGGACAAGTGTAAAGTAGCGCAAGAGACGAAAAAAATCAGGGATTCTGTGCGAGAAAAACAAACAAGTGCTTCTAGCCTGCTGGCATTCGCTTTTGATGGCAGGAAAGATGAGTCGTTGAAAATGGAGAATATAAACAATAAACTTCACCCAAGGATGGTTAAATAATCCCATATCGTGGTTGTGCGAGAACCTAACACTGAGCTATTGGGTCATTTAATCCTCGATGCTGAGGACGCTGGTACAAAACAAATGCAGCTATATGACTTTTTTGTAGAAAATAACTTAGCTCTTACCGATCTGGTTGGAATTTGCTGAGACGGTGAAGTGACCAATACTGGCACAGGAACCGGTATATTACGACGATTTGAAGTAATGTTAGACAAGCCATTACACTGGTTTGTTTGCATGTTACATTTTAATGAGTTACCTTTTCGTCACTTATTTGCTGCTCTGGAAAAATCTAACTCAAGTGGTCCACGAACGGATACTGGAGCTCTCACGAAATTAATGGAAACCTGCGAACAGATTCAGGTGAGCAAAAAATTGGTAATTTAATCAATATCTATATTTTTGATTCTAAACAGGAAACTTGCTTTTTTTGTAGGTTGTTTCCGACTTTGTAAGTATTTCGCTAGGGAATATGCCACCCGCCTTGTCAGCAGAACAGGAAAAAAAACTTTCAACGGACGTTAAGTACTTATATCAGATTGCTTTCGCAATTCATAATGGTTCCTGTCCAGAAGGTTTAGGCAACAAAAACCTGGGCCTATCGTTCATTCCCGTTGGTTAACCAAAGCTGGTAGACTTCTTCGATTGTATGTAACTACAAATTCACCATCTGAAAATTTAAAAATTTTAGCAACGTATGTCATGAAAGTTTACGTACCAATGTACTTTAATGTAAAGTATTACGATTCAGTTATACATGGAAGTGCACTCTTATATAAATTTATTTGTTCAACACAATATTTGCCACAAAATTTGCGTGAAATTGTAAATAATGTTGTTCAAAATAACGGATATTTTGCCCACTCAGAAAATGTGCTTCTAACAATGATTTTTGACAATAGAAAGGAAGTGCGCGGAATGGCTGTAAAAAAAATTTTATATTATCTTGAAAATCTTTACGACCCAACAAAATTAAGAGTTTACAAAAAGCCAACTATAAATTTTAACTGCACTAATTACTTCGACATGATAAACTTAGATAACGATGGCATTTTATCCGAGCCCCCATTCACTGCAAGCATACCCTATGAACACTTGCTCAATTACATAGAATTGGACAATCCACCGCTTCCGGATCCACAAATTCCTCTACACATTCAAGGAACCGAGCGGTTTGTGCAACTACTGACTAGAGTCTCACGTCGAACTATTGAAAAAAATCGCGATGGTGTTATGGCAGTCACAGTTAAAAGTGGAAACGTAACACCTAGGATTGATAGCAAGAAAGACTTTAAATATAATAAGTAATGTTGAAATAAAAAGTGTGATATGTATTTTCAAAACATCGCAAAATTGTTTATTTTAATTTTAATGAGGGGACAGGTAACATAACTTAAAATACAAGGCCTTCCAATTTTTGCATCATCAAATCCAAATAAATAAATAATTTCAAAAAATAAAAAAAATAAAATAAAACTTTCTCGTTAAAAATCGGAAGCTCCATTTTGATTTTAGACCCATGGTTTCTTGGGTAAACTTTCTTAGAATTTCTCGTAGATTACGATTTTGACAACCGCTTAGTGACTTTTTTTCGATCCATACAAATTGACCCCCCCTAATGTACATGTATGTATGTATGTATTTCATACCATTTTCTTCTTTATCAGACATGAAATAATTCTGCTCTAGATTTGGTCCAGTAAAATGTTAGTACTGGTTAATTTATGGAAAATAGTAAAATACTTTTATTATTATTTATAAAAATGATTATTAATTAAAAAAAAATAATTTGATCAATAAAGCATTTTGGTGGGGCTCGAACCCTAAGCCATAAAAACTAAAGTCCAACGCGCAAACCATTGAGCTAAAGACACTCATGTCATCTTTGTTCATTTTCGAGTATATTAGAGAGTCAAAGTATTTGCTGGTGCAATTCTGAATTACCTAAAATTTCTGTAATTCTGTACACAACAAATAACTTTTAGTTTTCTGCTGGTGCAGCCATGAAGATTTGCGATGCAATTCGATGGTGACATTTTTGGGGATAAAGAAATAAATTAAATAAATACATATTATTATGTATTAATTTTATACACCAATTTTTGCTTTTTCTTTTACTAATTTACAATATTCCCATAATTAGTTATAGAAATATACATGCCTACCTACGTAAGTGAAATTATTCAAATGCAATTAACTTACATATAGTAGTAGAAATATTTACAAAGTACGTTTTTTTTTAAAATATATATTGTAAAGTGCATTAATTTTAATATTAATTACAATTTTTTTGTAATTTTCACAAATTTTTGTTTGAAATAGAAATTTCAAATTAAATTTACTATGAATATGCATCGTATTAGCATTGGAAATGTTCACTTTAACATTTTTTCACTGACTAGCTGACTAGCGATAGCCATGAACAAATAGTATTGGTTAGATTTGATATTAATGTCTTATTAATCTAAATTGTATTAATTTTTATGTTATCAATATACTAATAATTAATAAATAATAAGACTATTAAATCTGCATTTCTAAATTTTCCTATTATGACAATAAAAACCATTCCTTCTTAAACTCATATAAAATGAATTTACTTTGAATCTGTTATGAATCGTTTTTAGCAGAATAATGTTTTGTTTAACATCTGTTAACGGTTTCAGGGCGATTGTCATTCAATTCCATTCCTCTCTTTTGCCAAAGAGAGCGACGGAACCTCTTTGCAACTAATCTCAAACCTTGAGTCCGATCAAGTTTTAACATAAGCTGATGCCGAACGTTCGTCCGTAGTCTAACATCGGCCAAAATCGAAGCCCAAGCCGATGATTACAGTTTTTTTTTTTTAATAATAAGCAAAAACAATTTATTTCTTATTTATACATGAAAAATCGGAATATTTATTTCTTGTTGCTTTTATCTACATATATATTATTGTAGAAGAACATTTTTTGTGCACCCTTTTACCAGCTTCCTATTAACCCGATTTTCGATTTGTTTCTTTTTATGAAAGGTAATGTCATGTAGATTTGTAGAATATATTAATTATTTTCATATGTTGTCATTAACTCTGCTAAAATCAGGGTCAAAAATCTCCATATAAGCAACAACAACAGCAGCGCCCAATGTATTAAGCTTTGTTGTTATTGTTTTCTCAGAGAAAAATTCGCTCTCTATTAGCGTATGTGGGTTCTGCTCGCAAAAAAGGGTTGCTTTGTACTCAAATTGCCATTTCACAAATTTGAAGTGAGAAAAGAAAAAAAGAATAATGAGGATAAATAGGATATAAACTTTATCAATGAATAAAAATTAAAGGAGGAATTAACTAATAATTTTATTAAATTTATCTTATTAATATATTGACTGTAATACCAAATATTCTTAATTGTCATAATTGTCAAACAGAGAAATATTGGACGACATTGAATTTCGTACTTTTTGGAAGGGAAATAGCAGGTAAAATTTAAATGAATGCTAACGTTAAATTTTGGTTTTCTCAGAAGCAGACAGTGTACTTTTCATTAATTGTGGACGGATAATTAGTTTTGCTGATCATTTGCCTGCAAAAAAATGCGGTCATACTATTATTGGCACGAATTTACGTACCAATGTACTTTAATGTAAAGTATTACGATTCAGTTATACATGGAAGTGCACTCTTATATAAATTTATTTGTTCAACACAATATTTGCCACAAAATTTGCGTGAAATTGTAAATAATGTTGTTCAAAATAACGGATATTTTGCCCACTCAGAAAATGTGCTTCTAACAATGATTTTTGACAATAGAAAGGAAGTGCGCGGAATGGCTGTAAAAAAAATTTTATATTATCTTGAAAATCTTTACGACCCAACAAAATTAAGAGTTTACAAAAAGCCAACTATAAATTTTAACTGCACTAATTACTTCGACATGATAAACTTAGATAACGATGGCATTTTATCCGAGCCCCCATTCACTGCAAGCATACCCTATGAACACTTGCTCAATTACATAGAATTGGACAATCCACCGCTTCCGGATCCACAAATTCCTCTACACATTCAAGGAACCGAGCGGTTTGTGCAACTACTGACTAGAGTCTCACGTCGAACTATTGAAAAAAATCGCGATGGTGTTATGGCAGTCACAGTTAAAAGTGGAAACGTAACACCTAGGATTGATAGCAAGAAAGACTTTAAATATAATAAGTAATGTTGAAATAAAAAGTGTGATATGTATTTTCAAAACATCGCAAAATTGTTTATTTTAATTTTAATGAGGGGACAGGTAACATAACTTAAAATACAAGGCCTTCCAATTTTTGCATCATCAAATCCAAATAACTAAATAATTTCAAAAAATAAAAAAAATAAAATAAAACTTTCTCGTTAAAAATCGGAAGCTCCATTTTGATTTTAGACCCATGGTTTCTTGGGTAAACTTTCTTAAAATTTCTCGTAGATTACGATTTTGACAACCGCTTAGTGACTTTTTTTCGATCCATACAAATTGACCCCCCCTAATGTACATGTATGTATGTATGTATTTCATACCATTTTCTTCTTTATCAGACATGAAATAATTCTGCTCTAGATTTGGTCCAGTAAAATGTTAATACTGGTTAATTTATGGAAAATAGTAAAATACTTTTATTATTATTTATAAAAATGATTATTAATTAAAAAAAAATAATTTGATCAATAAAGCATTTTGGTGGGGCTCGAACCCTAAGCCATAAAAACTAAAGTCCAACGCGCAAACCATTGAGCTAAAGACACTCATGTCATCTTTGTTCATTTTCGAGTATATTAGAGAGTCAAAGTATTTGCTGGTGCAATTCTGAATTACCTAAAATTTCTGTAATTCTGTACACAACAAATAACTTTTAGTTTTCTGCTGGTGCAGCCATGAAGATTTGCGATGCAATTCGATGGTGACATTTTTGGGGATAAAGAAATAAATTAAATAAATACATATTATTATGTATTAATTTTATACACCAATTTTTGCTTTTTCTTTTACTAATTTACAATATTCCCATAATTAGTTATAGAAATATACATGCCTACCTACGTAAGTGAAATTATTCAAATGCAATTAACTTACATATAGTAGTAGAAATATTTACAAAGTACGTTTTTTTTTAAAATATATATTGTAAAGTGCATTAATTTTAATATTAATTACAATTTTTTTGTAATTTTCACAAATTTTTGTTTGAAATAGAAATTTCAAATTAAATTTACTATGAATATGCATCGTATTAGCATTGGAAATGTTCACTTTAACATTTTTTCACTGACTAGCTGACTAGCGATAGCCATGAACAAATAGTATTGGTTAGATTTGATATTAATGTCTTATTAATCTAAATTGTATTAATTTTTATGTTATCAATATACTAATAATTAATAAATAATAAGACTATTAAATCTGCATTTCTAAATTTTCCTATTATGACAATAAAAACCATTCCTTCTTAAACTCATATAAAATGAATTTACTTTGAATCTGTTATGAATCGTTTTTAGCAGAATAATGTTTTGTTTAACATCTGTTAACGGTTTCAGGGCGATTGCCATTCAATTCCATTCCTCTCTTTTGCCAAAGAGAGCGACGGAACCTCTTTGCAACTAATCTCAAACCTTGAGTCCGATCAAGTTTTAACATAAGCTGATGCCGAACGTTCGTCCGTAGTCTAACATCGGCCAAAATCGAAGCCCAAGCCGATGATTACAGTTTTTTTTTTTTATAATAAGCAAAAACAATTTATTTCTTATTTATACATGAAAAATCGGAATATTTATTTCTTGTTGCTTTTATCTACATATATATTATTGTAGAAGAACATTTTTTGTGCACCCTTTTACCAGCTTCCTATTAACCCGATTTTCGATTTGTTTCTTTTTATGAAAGGTAATGTCATGTAGATTTGTAGAATATATTAATTATTTTCATATGTTGTCATTAACTCTGCTAAAATCAGGGTCAAAAATCTCCATATAAGCAACAACAACAGCAGCGCCCAATGTATTAAGCTTTGTTGTTATTGTTTTCTCAGAGAAAAATTCGCTCTCTATTAGCGTATGTGGGTTCTGCTCGCAAAAAAGGGTTGCTTTGTACTCAAATTGCCATTTCACAAATTTGAAGTGAGAAAAGAAAAAAAGAATAATGAGGATAAATAGGATATAAACTTTATCAATGAATAAAAATTAAAGGAGGAATTAACTAATAATTTTATTAAATTTATCTTATTAATATATTGACTGTAATACCAAATATTCTTAATTGTCATAATTGTCAAACAGAGAAATATTGGACGACATTGAATTTCGTACTTTTTGGAAGGGAAATAGCAGGTAAAATTTAAATGAATGCTAACGTTAAATTTTGGTTTTCTCAGAAGCAGACAGTGTACTTTTCATTAATTGTGGACGGATAATTAGTTTTGCTGATCATTTGCCTGCAAAAAAATGCGGTCATACTATTATTGGCACGAATTGTAAGTGTCCATTTTCATCTTCTCTGCTACAAGGAGACTGGCATAGAAATGAAGAGAGCAAGCTACTTTTCTATGCGGAGCAGAGTTGCCAACTAGGGCTTGCAAAGCAATCAAAGAAAATGTTAAAGCGAGAAACGGGATAAATAACAAAAATGTCTATTTTCAAATTGTTGTTGTGAACACATTTCCAAAAATTATAGAATCAAAGATTGTGCAGATCGGTGTAAAAACTTTTTTTTTCTGCGCAATACGTCACTGGCCATAAAGCGGAATGTCAAACTAGCATCATATAGACTAGCAAGGGACGATTTTTGCTAGTCTATATGATGCGAGTTAAGGACAGAGCATTATAATAACTTGACCGATTATCTTGAATCGCGTCCGCTGATGGCGGTGATCAGTTATGGCGATATGATTCTCCATCTTCTTTCATTGGGTCCTCTCGAAACATGGTTCAAAATTACCTCGATGCAATGGCCATTGTCCAACATTTTGGTAAACTATAGTTATTTGTGACAATGATTTGCAATCCAAATTGGTCTGAAATTTCGAGTTACATATATCAAAATGATCCGGATAATTTTCGCCTTGAAATCATTGTACGTTTATTTAAGGCGAAATTAAAAGAATGGAATAGGCAACAGACGAACATAAGAATATTAAAATATTAACACTAATTTTATCAAAATTGGTTTTTTATGCATAATTATTCTTTCTTCGGATAGACTCAAAATATGTTTGATCACATGCGAAAATCGATCACATAAGATCGAGTAAAAAAAAAAAAAAAGTAAAGTAAAAAAAAGAGTAAATTCAAATACTCTATAATATATAATAGAGAGTATTTGGTAAATTGTGCTGATATTTGTCCATACTGAAAATATTGACATATCCAAAATTTCATGACAAATTGAATTCTAATTCTGCTTCACTTTATATTTAAAGAACCCACACCGCACATCATACAACAAAAATTTCTAAGCGAGAAATGACGCTTTTATTTTCATTTCATTCTTTTTATGGCACAATTCGCTACCTGACAAATGATCAGAAGACAAATATGTGCATACATATGTACATTCATATGTATGTATGGATGCATATGATTTGTCAAGGTTGAATTTCATAATACTCCATCTTCTATAACAGGCATGAAATAATTCTGCTCTAGTTTTGGTCCAGTAAAATGATATAATACTGGTTAATTTATGGAAGATAGTAAAATACTTTTACTACTATTTATAAAAATGATTATTAATATAAAAAAAAATCCGATAAAACACAGCATTTTGCTGGGGCTCGAACCCTAAGCCACAAAAACTTTAGACCAACGCGTGAACCATTGAACTAAAGACACCCATACTATATTTGTTGATTTTGGAGTACATTAGACAGTCTGTACATAACATTCCCCAAAAAATAACTTTTAGTCTTCTGCTGGTGCAGCCATGAAGTTTTGCTATGCAATTCGATGGTGGCTTTTTGGGGATAAAACAATAAATTAAATAAATACATATTATTATTTATTAATTTTATACACCAATTTTTTCTTTTTTTTACTAATTTACAATATAAGTTTTAAAAATATTCCCATAATTAGTTATAATGCCTTGTCTTCGATTGCTATGATTGAAATACGTTTTCATTCCAATTCCAACAAATAAATAAAAATAACATTCGTACATTCATATCCATACACACATATGCATGCCGTAAACATGAAGGCAAGCATACAAACATTCGCACATGGAGTAAACACACATGCTCATATAGAACGCAAACACCAGAATGTGTATCGATATGTTTTGACTTTGCATTGCCGAGCACACTTCGGGTTTTGGTCCAATAGGCAGCCACGGTTTTTTAACTCATTTCGCTGAGTGAAGAGAACGATGTAATGTCTTTATAGTATATTGTCTTTGCTAACACTCAACCAAAATTTCATGAGTACGTTTCAAGGCACATGATGCACGGACCGAGTGGTTCCTTTAATCCCAATGCAGTACGCATGAGATTTTTGTGAATCTACAATGAAAGCAGTTAATGGCTATTCCGTGAAGACGAAATAATCGTATTTCTGTTGATGTGCGTGACAGTTCACTTGACAATTCTAATGTGCCATACAACCCATATTTGTTGGAAAAATGTAACTGTCACATTAATGTCAGTGTGAACTACTATTAAAAGTGTTAAATATATATATATATATATATATATATAAAACGTACATAAAGGCTACGATAGTGCAACTGTTCAAGTAGGTACTGCAGGAAGTGCCGAAAATCAAGAACTTGATGAAGTGAGGAATTTTTAAATGATCGATATGTTGGATAAACTGAAGCGGCTTGGCGTATTTTTGCTTATCCAATGCATTTTCAATCTCATACCATAATAAGGTCTGACATTCATTTGCCAAATAGACAAATTGTTATTTTTAGAGAAGGTGAGGTACAGCAAGTCGTGCAAAATGTGAGATAGTCTAAATTGTTGGCATTTTTTACGTTAAGTAGAAATTATTCGAATGCAAATCAATTCCATTATACTAAAATTCTATTACATTATGTTTGGATGGACAGAAGCGATGGCAGAGGCGATAACATAGTGGTGATAAAATTATATCACGCAGTTTCTCCGAAAGATGTTGAACGTTTTCATTTCCGACTGCTTCTATTTGATGTCGTTGGTCCAAATCGTTTGAAGATGTTAGGACTTATAAAAATGTCGTTTATAATTTTTTAGTGAAGCTTGCCTGCTCGTGATATTGCATCAAATGATGAGTGGCGTGTTTGAATGAAGCGAAAGAAGCCATTCACCAAAGCAAATGCGCGATTTATTTGCTAGTTATTTATACATTGAATGATCCAGCAAATGCTCTGGCATTATTCAAGCTGTTCCTTTCTGAATATTTTTCAAGAGTTTATTACGAAACACTTTCATTTAATCGAGGATTACTTGAAATTGAAGATATTTTGAATGTTCATAATATATCGTGTCAAGCCCTTGGGTTACCTGTGCCATCATTCGTTTTGGTGGTGATATTGTTGCATTCAACCCTCTGGAGGAACAGTTTTTTTTTAATGAATTTAATGAAAGTGTCAATGCTGAATAGCACAATATTATTACCGCGTCATAAGTGAGGTACAGCAATATGATACCGGATTTAATGTGAATGCAAAACATTTACACATACTGCAATTATACATAGAATGTATTCACTAAATTTGCGTGTTATTGTAACTGCATTCAGTGGAATTGCTTCAACACTAAATTTGGCCTCATTGATTATCATTGTTGAAGTCTCCATGTCTCGACTTTTAATACTGAAATAATTCGCTAGATTATTGAGAGATTTAGTTACAAATGAATCTGATCAAATCAAATTATTCGGAGGGAAGACCATTTTGTTTTGTGGTGATTTTCGACAGATTTTTGCTGTTGTACCGCATGGTTCACGATCAACTTTGATTGAAAATTGTTTCAGAATTTTGAGTGAATTTGATTTATTTCACCGTGTTTCATTGACACAAAATATGAGAACTTTAATTGATGAAATTCAGTTTGTTGAATTTTTAAAATCTATTGGGAATGGAGTAGCGCTACAATTTCCTCAATTTGGTGAATATATTATAAAAATTCCATAGCATTTGATCGGTGAAATGGCTAATATTATAACTGATACTTTTAGAAATATGTGAGAACATTTTAACAGATCCTAGTTGTTTAAATCAGCTGTTTTAGCTCCAAAAAACGATAATTGTTATTTAATCAATTCAGATATTTTGAACCGTTTGTCTGGTGAATGAAGAGTTTATTACAGCTATGATAAAATTATTTGTGACAACGATTCAGAAGCTAACAATTATCCTGTAGAATTTTTCAATTCTTTGTCAATTAGTGGTTTACCACCACACAACTTATCATTGAAAGTTAATTGTATTCTAATTAGAAATTTGCATGCCAAGGTTGCATTAGCCATGGCACCAGAATGACTGAAAGTCTTACACCTTAATGCGATCGATTGTGAAGTTTTACCAGGAACTCCGTATAACAAACGTATGTTGATACCACGGATAAATTCCGGAGTTTTTTGCCCATTGAAATTGAACGAACGCAATTTCCTATTATTCCTGCATTAGCTTGTGACGGTCAACAAATCACAAGGTCAAACGTTTGATCGAGTTGGAATTCTATTACGGCAACCAGGTTTTACGTATGGACAGGTGTATGTTGCTGCGAGTAGAGTTAAATTTTAAGTTTTATGTATCTGAATGTAGTGGCCAGGGGCACTTAGCATACGATGAACATATTTTTACAAAAAATATTGTTTATACAGATATTTTGAATCTAGTGCTGATCTTATATTACAAAAAAAATATGTACATTTCCTTCTTTATCTCAGGCAAAGTAAACATGATTTAAAAATTTCAAGTTAAATTAAAGGTTAGTGAAACTCTGAAATGCTTTTGTAAAATTATTTATCATTAAAATATATGATGTCGCCTTCTGCAATTTTATAAGCATGTGGGAAAATTGAACTATACTAGTAAAAAAATTGTACTTGACCACTTTTAAAGGGTTTTTCAAAAGAAACGATACAAAAGTAAATCGATAGTGACAGCAAACGACGCCATATTTTTTCCCGCTCTTTTGACATTTCTCTTCAGTAAGGTTTGCCATTCATCATGCAAAGATATACCTGCCAACAACGAGTCGAAATTATTAAAATTTACTACCGAAATTCGGAGTCAGTCGCCTCAACTTTAAGAGCGCTACGTCCAATTTATGATGAGGCTCATTTCTGGCTGAATGGCTTCGTCAATAAGCAAAATATGCGTTATTGGTTAGACAGCAATCCACACGTACTCCATGAGTCATCATTGCATCCCGAAAAAATTACGGTTTGGTGCGGATTATGGGCCGGCGGCGTCATTGGGCCGTACTTCTTCCGTGATGATCAAGACCGGCACATTACTGTGAATGCGAATCGCTACCGTTCAATGATAACCGAATATTTTTGGCCCTAATTGGATAATATGGACTTGGAGGACATGTGGTTCCAACAGGACTGCGCCACAAGCCACACAGCGAATGCCACAATCAATTTACTGCAAACCAAGTTTGGTGAACGTGTTATCTCACGAAATGGCCCAGTCGATTGGCCGCCTCGGTCGTGCGATTTGACTCCGTTAGATTATTTCCTGTGGGGATTGATGAACTTCGTACGAATATCGAACGTGAAATTGCAGCAGTATCGGCCGATTTATGCTTGAAAACCGTTGAAAATTGGGTTCAGCGTCTGGAATTCTGCAAGCGTGCCCGTGGTGGCCATGCAAAAGAAATCGAGTTCCATACATAATGGCATCAAACGTACTTTCACAGGAATAAAGCATTTCATTGATATCTAAAACCGGGTTTGTTTTATTTAAAAAAACTTTTGTAGCGCTCTTATTGAAAAACCCGATATATTTGATATATATCGCCGATATTCCAATCTACTAATCCACTAATTTTTCGAAAGTTGCGCAGCCCTTTTTGTATTCCGCTCGCAATGGGACGACTCTCTCCCCATCCCCTTGCACACTTTATATACGTTTTGATCACAGTCAGTGAAAAAATTAGAGTGAACATTGCCGACAACTCCAAGAACCATGATACGAACGTTTGCGGATTGTACTGTACTCCAAGTATCAAACCACGAATAAAAACCCGCGACAGATATGCTGCAAAGAATAATTAAATATACAGTTCTCTGGTTCGAAAAATGGAGTATAGAGGTAAATAAAGAAAAATATGTTCATGTTGTGTATACTAGTATACTAACAGTAAATTTAGGAACATCCTCTAACAATTAAAGACGAAATAGTTAAATTTCAACCCAGCGCAAAATAGCTTGGCTGATAATCGACGCCATACTTACTTGGAGACAACACATAAAAAGAAAAAAATATGAACTAAGAAATAAATTAACAATTAAGTTGGCTTCTAGGAAGAAGTTCCAAATTATCACTACATAATAAATAAAAAATATATAAGACCAATATGGGAAATACGGGATAGAAATCTGGGGGACCGTGAGCAAAACCAACATACAACTGATCCAAGAAGCACAATCAAAAATTATCCGTGCAATAACGAAGGGTGACGAATGAAGACATTCACAATGGCTTAAACATTGACACGGTAGAGGAAATCATACAAAATATAGCATAAAATACACGGAGCGTGTAAACATACATGAAAATCCTCATATGCGGCAACTATCGGAAATGGAAAATTTTCCAGAAAGAAGACTAAACCGAGTCGCACCCACAGAACTCCCACATAGGATTTAATATTATATTTTGGTGTTTTGTTTTTGTGTATACGAGTATATGTATGTGTATGTAGCAATATATAATAAATTTTCTTGACTAAATAATAATTGCGGAATACGAGATGTGATCAAAAAATAACCGTTATTTTCAAATTTGGTGAGTTACGTATGTTCGATGATCGCATTTTTTTTTTAATGTTGGTACACATGTCAACCATTTATGTTGGCAATACCAACCATTTTGGATTGTCAGTTTCTTTTTGACAGATAAAAAGGTTAGTCGTGTTTTGGTGTGCTCTTTGATTTTGTACTATTCGAAAAAATGGATCAAAGAAACTGTATTCAGTTTTGTGTAAAAAATGAAATTAAATGCGCAAGGACATTTGAAATGTTGACTGTGACCTTTGGCGAGTCTACTATGAGCAGAACGCAAGTTCAATTGTGGTATAACCGGTTTAAGGAAGGCCGAGAAGATGTCAATGACGATGCTCGTCCTGGTCGCCGAGCACGTCAACAACCGATGAAAACATTGACGCAGTGAAGAAAATGATTTTGGATAATCGTCGAATCACTATCAGAGAGGTTGCTGATGATGTTGGCATATCGTTCGGCTCATGCCAAGCAATGGACATCGCTCAGGAGCTGTTTTTGGCCAAAAACAAAACCGTTATCATGCCTCAACCACCGTATTCACCGGACTTGGCCCCCGCTGACTTTTTCCTCTTTCCAAAACTGAAGACACCGATGAAAGTAAAGCGTTTTGCTACGATTGAAGAGATAAAATAAAAATAGAAACAGGAGCTGTAGGCGATACCAAAAAAAGCGTTTCAGAAGTGTTTCGAGGATTGGAAAAAACGCTGGCATAAGTGTATTATATCTGAGGGGAATTACTTTAAAGGGGACAAGATAGTTGTTGATGAATAAATAAATACTTTATTTTTTGATCACGCAATAACGGTTCTTTTTTGATCATACCTCCTATATACAGATATGATCAGAATCAAATAATTTTACGTATCGTAAATAAATTGGGAATAAAAAAAAATATAAAATGAAATAATAGTTGGCGGGAATGTGAAAACAACTTGATTAATTAATTGGTAGATTTAAAGAACACAATGTAAATGCATATAAATCCACAAAGAACTGATATAGGTATTTGGGTTACAAAGAGTGGTTCATATGAAGAAAAGGTTGCAGCTGTACTAGAATTCTTGTACCCACAAAATAAAAGTCAATTGGCATGAAAACATGTCAACTTCAGATATCATAACAAAGAAATACGAGCTAATATAGCAAAGCTCTTCTAGAGCTTTAATTAGCTATTGTTCCACTGTATTGAAATGATGCATGTGTGGTGGCCACATATAGATAATAATGTATAAAAGTTTGTGAATCAGTGTGAGGCATGTAAAGTAACTTGTAAAGTCAACTTGTGCGTTCGAAAGAAATCATAGTGATTTTTGATTCATAGAAAACAAAACAATATTGGTGATGTTTGATGTATACACCAAATGGATTGAAGCGATAGCCATGGAGCGAGCAATTGCGAAAGAAGTGTGTGACGCCTTGTGGCCAATTTTTACAAACTACGAATTACCTAAAACTATAAACTGTCCACATATTTGTAAAGTGTATGTACATATGTCACCCTCAATTTAGTGGTACAGATAATGAAAACACCGCTCAGAAAAGCTTGAGTCGATGAAACGACAAAAGTGTTACTATTTGTTACTTAAATATATAAACACCTAAGTAAGTCACCGGAAAAATTAAAATTCAGATTTAAACAAAGAATATTTTTACATATGTTTGTACTGGAAAAGGTTGGAAAGATAGGAAAGGATGTATCACCTGCAATAAATAATAAGGTGAAAATTACATTGTAATTAAACCTCTAGTGCATGGCCCCGCCTGTAGACGGGATCTACTAAAACCCCAATTTGATATATATTTTTTTAAATGTAACGTCTCCGGCATTTCTAACATTGTAGTAGAAGCTTTAAGCTAGGTTACTGTTTTTGAAGGCTGACAACACTCCTTCTACTTTTCGAGTAAAGTCAACTTAAAGTGACAGGTGGCTACATTCACGTGGTTTTTATTATTTTTGTAAACACCACAATTTTAGCAAATAAAAAAAAGTATAATTTTTTGTGTACATTTCTATTTAAAAAAATATTATCGACTACGAAATTTTACGTTCTTACGATCGGTGTTTATATTTTGGTGAAAAATTTTTTAACAGGTGAGTAAATTGAAATAAATTAGACTCCGCGTTGAGGCGGACTCATGCATTGCAAAGTTCACTTGTTCAGCCTCCTCTTTCAAATAGATTCAAATTTATTGTGTTATTATTGAAATCATCTACTTCTTTTATAATTGCAATAGCATCAGGCATGTTCCGTAAAAATAAAAGACATATGACGGAGGATGAAATTCGGGAATTCTTCGAACAAGGGCAATTTGATGGTGATACGTCTGGCGAAGAATGCGGTTTCGATAGTGACGACGACGATAGGGATCCTAATTATGTATTGCCTGAAGATGATTCCATAATTGATCTTATGCTTAACTCTTCAGAAATGATGCAGAATGCTCTTGAATGCAGTTTAAATTTGACTGATTTGGAGCAACCTTCTGTATCTAGTGCACCTGACCCAATTCCTTCATCTGCTGTTGATGCTGGTAGCTCTAGTCCATCTGCACTATCGATAGTCACACGTTCCAACCAAAGAACCTTAGAACTACTAGAAGAAACTGGAGGGTTTCCAACTGCAAGTGAAAGAAAAAATGATATGCCTGCTTTGAGAGCAATAATTTGGAAGAAGAAACATCTGCAGCTGCAAGCACATGAGTTGGAGTTTCAAGGTCCCGAAGATATGCCGGATTATTTAAAATGTTTGAAAACACCCTACGATTGTTTTAAATATTTTGTGACAGAAGATTTCCTAAAGGTATTTACCAATATAACTATAATAGTCACTGTTTATATTTTTTATTTTTAGGCTATAGCTGCACAAATGAACTTATACGCCCGCCAAAAAGATATCTCGACAACATTTCAAATCGATGAGACGGAACTGCGTAAATTCTTAGGAATATTATTTTTTACGTCTCTTTATCGCTTTCCAAATAGTCGTTCGCATTGGGGAAAATATGGCTTATATCCTGTACGTGAAGCTATGACATGCAATCGTTTTGAAAACATTCGAAGTAACCTGCATTTCAATGACGATTCATTGCGTATAGAGAAAGGTAAACCTGGCTACGACCCCTTGTATAAAGTGAGACCTCTTATACAACATTTCAACAAACGGTTTTCTTCAGTCCCAAAGATCCAGCGTCTTTGCGTTGATGAACAAATGTGCGCTACAAAGATGAAAGGAAATCGTATTAGGCAATATATGCCTGCCAAACCTCACAAGTGGGGAGCGAAGCTGTTTGTACTCTGCGATTCTTCAGGTTATTCCTACGCTTTCGAAATATATTGTGGTGCTGGCGATAACAAAATGTTGCCAAATAGTCCTGATCTTGGTACTGCATCTAATGTCGTTGTAAGATTGTCACAAGACATCCTAAACAATATCAACCATATACTTTACTTCGACAATTTTTATACGTCATTGGGATTGTTTTTATACCTGAGAAATCGTGGGATTCATAGCTTAGGTACAGTACGACCAAATCGGGTACCAAACATAAAACTTTCATCCGATGCTGAATTGCAATGCAAAAAGGTCGAACGTGGGTACGATGAAGAATACGTTGGAACAGTTTTCGGAGTAGATATAAGCAGCGTTTTGTGGTATGACACAAGAGCAGTTCGACTACTGTCTACTTACGTTGGAACAAAACAATTTGTTGGCAACCAACACCCTTACTCGTCAGTAGCAAATCGATGGGATCGAAAAGCAAAGCAAAATATAGAGGTGAATTGTCCCCCAATTATAAAAGAATATAACAGGCATATGGGTGGTGTGGATTTGGTTGACGGACTGATCGGTCAATACCACATCAAAATGAAGAGCAGAAAGTGGACAAATCGAATATTTTATCACATTTTGGACGTAGCAATGGTAAATTCATATTGTCTATATAATAGACTATATAAGGGCGTCATAAATTGTGCACTTCCCGATTTCAGAACCGAAGTGGCAGAAACCCTTTGTCTGATTCGCTCGACGCAACCTGCCAAACGCGGTCGCCCATCTTCTTCAACGCCCCCACCAAAGGCTAAAAAGGCATATCTCCCAACGCAAAATATTAGATATGACCAAATAGGCCATTGGTGTGATTTTTTGGACCGCGCTGGCAAAAAAATGTGCAAGTTTCCCGGATGCAAATCGGAAACTCAAGCATTTTGCGTAAAATGCAAGATCAATTTATGCAACTCAACAGCAAACAAATGTTTTTACAGCTTCCATAATAAAGAATGAATAAAAATGTATATATTATATGAATAAAATAATTTTGTTTTAAATTTAAATCGAAATTTACCCGTCTACTAATTTGAGTCGTTAACGCATAGGTCCGCCTCAAGGCGGAGTTGAAATTTTTACCTGTAAAAGGTAAACGAAGCGTCAAATAAAAAAACCAACTACAGATTCGTAATCAGCGGCGTAAAATTAGTCTAAAAAAAATTAGGGGTAAAAACAAAAATGCATGCATTAGAGGGTTAACTAAAACAATTATGTAGCAATGTTCAGTGGGCTTTTCTTTTTATCACTTGGTAGGTTTTTGGTAAACTATTTACATATTTTAAAAACATTGAGGTAAAGTAGGCTATGCTCTCCACTCTTACAGAAGTTTTCATACGTCCTGGTCGAGTAAAATTTGTTAAATTGTATATAAACGATATAATATGATACATGAGATAAGATAACATTTATTTACGAAGGCTATGAAACATAACGAAATGGAGTTATAATGTATAAACGAAGTGTTCATGTAAAAACTGAAGGTAGAAAACAAAATAAAAGATTCGAATTTTTAACTAGCGAGACCATGCTTTTTCAAAATATAACAACAAGTGAAGACAACCCTGTCAGCCCTTCAAAATACACTTATTTCCGATATCGGTATAAAATTTTGTCGCAACATATATTTTATTATGTACTCAACAACAATTTTAAAAATTGTTTACCAATCTTATCACTTTTAAAACTTTTGGATGAAGAAGAGCCAACAATTTTTCGATTTTTTAATTTAAATCTAAAGTCGCACCAATAAGTACATTTTTTGCAACACTGTGAATCATACGAAAAGTAAAATTGGTCTACACTGACTGTAGTAGCCGTTGTCCGTTGTCTCATTTTCTCTTTAATTTCACGAGAAATTATGTATGTATTTACTTCGCACGGCAAAATGGAAAAAAAATAGAAACAAATAACGGATCTGCGCAATGCGTAATCTTCTTCTCTATCATTCTTGGGCAAAATGTAGCGACGCGAAAGAGACGAACACATATAAGTTAATGCAACATATGTTTAAGTACACAAGGTGTTGCAAAGCCTCTCTTTCCCACTAATGTCAAATTAGCGTGAAACTCTCTCCTGAATAAATTAGCAAACGGCAAATTCTCTCATTGGGAATAAGGTAGAAAATCGCCTGATTATGCGAGATTATGAAGTGGTTACGACTTGACCTGTGTCTATCATAATTACGGCTCAAGGAGATCAAATTTGCCGATTGCTAATTTAAGAAGTAAGACTTGTTAATCAGTTCTTGTAAGCTTTACACCGAGAATGTGGTAAATAAATATATTAAAAACATAAATAGATTCTTTTAAATTTACTTATATGCGCAACAATAATGGTTTGATGCATATATGTTTTTTTAACGGTACTCCTGTGACAATGTGCTTATATATTGTGTTAAAAAATGGCAAAAGACAAAGAAAATCTTGTTGCATACGCAAAAAATTAATTGGCAGTAATTCTCTTGAAGTGCAGTCGCGATCGAACGAAGTTTGTATATTTTGAAAGTACTGTTAATGCTAATTCAAGGTGGACGCAATCAATCACGCTTGGGTTCAAAAAAACATAAGAAGTCCAGTAAAACAAATAAAGCTTATTAAATTAGGTTATTTTTACAACAACATAATGAAGTTCTACCACACACACTTTACAGAAATATTAATATGATTTATGAAAATACTTCGCAAAATATTAAAGATTCCGCCAGCGATAATCCAATATTCTTAATTGTCGATGAAACTACAGATGCTTGGAGTGATTTGCACTAAAAACTTTAGTTGGAAAATTAGATGGAACAGCTACAACTCCAATGCTGCTTAACACTATATTTTTGGAACAACGTACGACGTTATATGGTGCAGATATACCTTTTGAGAAGGTATGGCTTTTGTTAATCGATCAAGCATCGTATATGTTGAACGCTGGGCGCGATCTAAAAGGAATATTTCCAAACCTAAGATATAAAACTTGTGTAGTACGAGGGCGGTTCCAGAACTAACCGACCTATCAAAGAAAACACAACAATTTTGGGAATAATTTTTTTTATTTCTCAATATAATCTCCTTTTAGCTCTATACACTTTTTCCAGCGATATTCTATAGCTTCGATACCCTGTTTATAGTATGAACCTTCGACCACCAAGCCATTTTTCAAATTTGGAAATAGTAAATAGTCCGAGGGAGCTAAATCTGGCGAATAAGGTGAGTGCTGAAGCAATTCGAACTTTAACTCTTTGATTTTGGCCATCGCTATAGAGGATGTGTGAACTGGTGCATTGTCTTGATGAAACAACACTTTCTTTTTCGCCAAATGCGGCCTTTTTTCTTTAATTTCATTTCTTAAACGCTGCAACAAATTAGCATAATACCCGCCGTTGATTATTTTTCCTTTTTGAAGATAATCAATAAAAATTATCCCACGTGCATCCCAAAAAGCAGACGCCATAACCTTGCCTGCAGATGGAACTGTCTTCGCCTTCTTTGGACACGATTCTCCCCTTTCAGTCCACTGTTTTCACTGCTCCTTTGTCTCACAGTTACGAATCGACGCAAAAACTCGGCTTTGTTACTGTGAAACATCGCAAAACACTCCATAGAAACATATTCACGAGGTTTTTTTTTTGTTCTATTGTGAGCAAACGCGGCACCCATCTTGCACACAGCTTTTTCATCTCCAAATTTTCCGTCAATATACGATATATACACTTTTAGAAATGCTTGTAATTTCACCTAGCTCACGCACCTTCAGCCGGCGATCATCCAATACCATTTTGTGGATTTTCTTAATCGTTTCTGGCGTGGCCCCCTCAATTGGTCGACCACTACGGTGTTTCGTCTTGGTAGCTCGTACGGCCTCATTTAAACTCTGCCACCCAATATTTTATGGTCGTAAACGAAGGAGCAGACTCCCCCAGAGTAGAATCTAGTTCGTCTTTAATCTTCGTTGGACTGAGACCTTTCAAATGAAAGTATTGAATTACATAACGGTGACCACTGTTTTCCATGTTTACAAATTCACTGAGATAGTTAACTTACGATGGCTCAAAAAAAAAATACTAAACGTGGCGCCTTGAAACTTAAAACATATGTTTTATAAGGTTGCCACTTTTCACAAAAGTAATTTTTTCAAACTACCACCGCCATATACGAGTATATGTCAGGTCGAGTATTTCTGGGACCGCCTTCGTACGTGGACAGAATACAGTTTGTTAATTAATCAAGCACAAAAACGACGAGGTGAATGATTTAATCGCTGGCATGAAAGCGGTGCTTTGTAAATCAGATTCCGGTCGTCAAAGATTTTCCGAAATGTGCAATTTCCCGGTTCCTCCTGATGTGATCGAGATTCGTTGGAACAGTTGGCTTACAGCTGCATTTTACTATGTGGAACATTTTTCGGACATCAAATTGTTTGTGCTCGCGTTGCAGTTGGATCCTAACATAAAAAAAAACCTCCGAAAACACGAACTTGGACTCAGCCTTGTATACTATATAGGAATAGGAATTTTTGACTGAGCAATTACGTGTTTGAAAAAACAGGGATAAACTGTACAACAAACAATTAGAGATTTTGTCAGCTGCTAAGGAAAGCTAAGGCTTTAAGTTATTAAAACTTCAAAAAATTTGTTTAAAAATCCCGACGTAAAGTTTTTTGAGTAGCTACCTATCAATCAGAAAATTAAATACATTTATGCACCAATGACTTCAGTAGATGTTGAAGTATTGTTTTCGATTTACAGGAAAAATTGTTTTCAGTCAGAGAATCAAATTTAGCCATGCTTAATGTAATGTCATGCAGTACAATAATTTTCAAAATGATATTGCAGATGTAGTAGATGCATTTTTAGAATAAATTGATGTTGGTTTTTTTCTAACAATTTCGGTTTATTTTTTAAAACAATTTTTAGAGGCTCTAATTATAATATAAAAATGCTCAGTAATTCATCTATATTAGATTTTAAATTACCACAGTGTTCCTGATTCGGTGAGGTGGCACGCAGCATAAGAATTTCTACAAATAAATAATATAATTCATCTTGTCTTTTATGATATATCTGCACAAATCTTTCTCTTCCATTGAGGCATTTTCGAGATATTTAATGTGTTTTTACTTTTCCCCACATAGTGTTCGAACGACTTCTGCTATCGAAGCGTATCATAGCTATTGTTTGGGGTGAATTGTCTAGAAGTTTTATAGGAGACTTCTTTTTGGAAGATTAGGAAGAAGCCTAAAGACGTCAAATCACTTGATCACTAATAGGAATGTTGCAAGGATATACGAATCTAGTAAATTGAATCAAATACCGAATTAATCAATAAATTGTTTCGGGGCTTGTATGCAGATATGTTGTACACCGTGGGTTAAGAGCTGCAGTTCACTATGTTCGGTAGTGGTTTTTAGCTAAAAACTGCTTAAAATCGTCTGTTTACTTATCTTTATTGCATTAATAAAAAATTGGTGTTTATTAAATTTAAAAAAAAAAAAAATTCTTAAATTAAACTAACATTTGTGTTTATTAAATTCCTATTTTTTTAAACCTTTCTTTGTATGTCTTTTGCATAATCCTTGCAGTTTGCCTTCCGGATAGTGTTTTAACATTCCACAAGCACGGGATGCAGGGCAAATCATTGCGCAACGGTGAAATTACGCAGGAGATTAAGGATATGAGTCGAACATACCGTTTGCTCGGCAGTGATAAGTAAGTGCCCAATTTAGTATTCAAATGTTTGTGATTTAATGGCGTATTTCAATCATAGAGTCGTCGCTTTGGAGAGTCAGTTGTTACGAACCGGCTCGTTAGGTAGTGAAGAAGGACACGATCTTTACATTTTGGCGGGGCATGAGGCCAGTTATTAAAGTTCTAAAAAATGAGAAACCTTAATTAAAAACAAAAACATAGTACTACAGCGCAACATAAATAGTTTTAATGAGAAATAAACAACTTTATTTGTTTAGTGATTTTTATTTATAGATTTTTTAAATTTGCAATTGGACAAATTATATATTTTTTTATTTTAAATGTGGAACTATGTAGGCAACTATGAATGAGGAGTAGAATAAACTTTTCCGACATATATACATGTACAGAAATTAAGTTATATTAAATATAACATACGTTAAAATGTTCAAATACACATTTATTTGTAAAATCACTGTCCAATTAAATTAACTGTTTCTACACTAAATTCAAATTTTTGATTGCAGTCAACAATGACTATTTAATGTTTTAAATTATTTATAAGCATGTATTAAATATAAGTAAATTATTAAAGAAGACGCATTAAATTTATATGAAAATGAATAAAACGTGATGTTTGAATGAAAACTTAAAAAACTTGTACTAAAAACACAATTAATATTGAAAAAGAAAATTTAATTAAATTGAATTGAATGTAGAAACTAATAATAAAAGCACTTTATTGAAAACTTACTGAATAAACAGAAATTATATTTTTAATAGTAGCTCTTAAATACAATACAAGTAAATTTAGCATTAGCCTTTATTAATTAATTAAATTGTTTATTTCAATAATTACCGCAGCAAAAGCAAAATAACAAAAATTTAAGCAAAGTTAAACTGAACTAATCATTAATATTTTAAGCTATTAAACTGTATTATAAAATGTTTTAGGGTTTTGTTTTAATTTTGTAAAAAATTTCGTCTTTTATTAATTGCAAATGATTATTAAAAAAGATCTATAAAAACAAATTTTTGCTCAGAATATGCAAATATCAATGAAATTTATATGAACATGTAAGCAAATAGTTTCAAATTAAATATATATATTTCCAATTAGCAACCCACAATATGACACACACACACACATACACACAGGAGAGAGACAGTCGAATCGAAGAGGAGCTTTAAACTTTTCTGTCGGAAATTTTTTTTAAAAATCTACTAAGGTAGACGTTAAATCAGTGCGGAAATCGTGGAAAGGGTAGCTAAAGAGCATACCCCGGTCCGGTAAAAGTGTGAAGTGAAATTGTGGACGCGTTCGGGAAAAATAAGGCATTTTAATTGTCTGTTTCTGCTAGTGATTTGCGGCAGTTTTGGTTCTGCGTCGGTTTATCCGCACGGCAGAGCGAAAACGGCAGCGATCTCTGCCTGCATAGTGCCCAGTTGAGCAGTGGCTTGGTCCGAAAGTACCAGATCCCTGAACGGCGAAGCTTCGGCAGTTGGAACACTGCAGATACGGCGAGTTTATAAGCTTATTTATTTAAACTTATTAAATTTGCCTTCGCGTCGCTAAGCAGTTTCTGCAATTTCCCGCCTCTCAATCGGATTATCTGAAATTTGAGAGAGCGCTGGAAATTGTGCACTTGGTGTGTGTGTGTGTGGTGCACTAAAGCCGAAGAGCAGAAAGAGAGAGAGACTCCAAAAAATTAAAAAAAAGTGTTAGTGTGTTTTACTTTTTACTTCTGTTAGCTGTTAGCTGTTAGTGTGTTTTACTTTTTACTTTCCCCCCCCCCTTTTTTTCCCTTTTTCCCCCTTTTTCCCCTTTTTTCTCCTTTTAGCAATTTACGAGTGGAAACGACGTTTAAAAAGAAACTGCAAAATTCTGGATTTATCGCATAATAACGAACGGATTATGAGTGTCCAGCGTTCGCCTGATTCGGGGCGGAAAAATCTGGAGGTAGGTACGAAAGTACTTGAAAAGCAGACAGTTCTCGAAGACCCATTCGGAAAGAACTCCAGAATGGCTCGCTCACCGGAGAGATTGGTGCCTGACGCGGGGCAATAGCGTTCAAGCTCGTCACCCCCATGCATGGAGCATGTACAAACGATGAGTAAGGCGAGCACGGGTGATCCGTTCACCTTATTGGGCCAGAATCTTGAAAAGCTGGCTTCGATGATGGGTGGCAACCCGCCCCGCAGATCCATTCACCAGCCTATGAGGAGCCTGGTCGAAACGTTACAAGATCTGTACAAGAAAGCAGAGAGGCAGTGGCAGTGCAGAGGTAACGCTGTACAGGAGACCAGCGGAGGTACGCAACCTTCTCTGCGGACAAAGTGTACGCAATCCGTGAAGCGCCTGCGGGAGGATAACATTAGTCCCAATGCGACGGAGGGGCAAGGCATCGCTGTAATTGCTCCCGCGGCCAAAAAGAGCCGTGGACCAATGCAGCAGCAGGGACTAAAGCTGAAAACGAAGGTGACGGAATCAGGATCAAAATCACCAACAGCAAAACAGGTGCCGACGGGAAAAACACAGGCTACGGTAGTGCCTCGACCCAGCACTAGTGCAGAGTGGATAAAGGTGCAGAAATCGCAGAAGAAATTGAAGTCTACGGCTAGGACCATTAGACCAAAAACAGATGCGATAATTATAAGTGCGAAAAATGAAGCGATGTCATACGCCAACATCTTACGGAGCGTAAAGGAATGTGAGCAGCTGAAGTCACTGAATGACGCTGTGAGGACTATCCGCCGAACGCAAAAAGGGGAACTGCTCATAGAGCTGAAGAGAGCCAAAGAAGTGAACGCGGCCACATATCAGACGGCCATTGAAAGCGTGGTAAAGGACGCAGCCACAGCGAACGTACGCACGCACATGGTGACGCTACAGGGTAAGGGACTCGTCGCGGATATCTCTTCGAAAGAAGAGATCTGCGATGCACTGCGAGACCAGGCGAACATACGGCGCCCAGATGTGGAAGCTATTAAAAGCTTGATAAGAGGCTATGGTGGTGCACAGACGGCCTTTTTAAGCCTACCGGCGGAGGATGCCAAGAAGGCACTGGGATTAAAACATCTGCGGGTAGGATAGGCGAGCTGCCGACTAACAGAAGTCGTAACGCCACAACGCTGCTATAAGTACTGGGGCTATGGGCACAAGGCGGCTGGATGCAAAGAGCCGGATCGAACTGGACTCTGCCGAAAGTGTGGCGAGACTGGCCACATGGCTGCGAATTGCCAAAATGAAGCAAAGTGCGCTTTGTGCAAGGGGGCATTGGAAAAGAAGAAGGTATGAGAGTACTTCAGCTCAACCTAAATCATTGTGAAGATGCACAGGATCGTCTGCAATATAAAAATAAAGTGAAGGCAGATGTGGCGCTACTTTCGGTACCATATGCAAGGAAGGATTCCCCAAACTGGGTCGCGGATGAACCGGCAGAGCAGCCATCTGGTCCATTGGGGGAGACCACCCCTCAGAGCAAGATGGAAACCAGAGAGACTTCAACGCGTGGTCTCGGACTTGGGGCAGTATCCACACAAATGCTAGAGGACGCTTGGTTGAAGAATGCTTCGCTCTTCTTGAATTAGTACTGTTGAATGCGCCAGGTCACTACACATTCGACAATGGAAGAGGCAGGTCCATCATAGATCTAGCCTTTGCGGACGACACAACTGCCAGTCGAATTAGCTGGAAAGTCACTGATATATACACGGGCAGCGATCACAACACCATTATAATATACATGGAGCGAAGAACAAAGCAGTACACGCGTAAGGCGCACAAAATTGGCTGGCGAAAGGGGGCGTTCGACGCGGAGTCTTTTGACGTCATCTGGAAGTCAGCGTCTATTGAAGGCGAAACTGCAAGCAACATGGCTGCTGAAATCGCTAAGTACATTAAGGAAGCATGTGATGCAGCGATGCCGCGAAGGTCCAACAATACATCAAGGACTCCCGTTTACTGGTGGACCGATGAAATTGCTGCGAATCGTAAGAGCTGCCATCAAGCACGACGTAAGGCGCAAAGATCTCGATCGACACCGAATTTCGAGGAACATCAAGCAGTATACAAGGTACGCAGAAGAACTCTGAAAGCAGCTATAACAGAGAGCAAAAACAAGTGCTTCAGAGAGTTGCAGGAGAGTGCGGACCAAGACCCGTGGGGTCTAGCATACAAAACGGTCATGCGCAAAGTAAAGGGGGCCAGAGCGCCTCAGCCTACATGCCCAGAGCTGATGCAGCGTATAGTGGTAACGCTCTTCCCCCCACAGAGCGAAACGAGAGCCGTCATGACGCCAGACGTACAGAGGGGACCTATAGTCACTGTCGATGAGGTATTGTCGAGTATATCACGTGTCGACGACAACAAGTCTTCTGGTTTGGATGGAGTCCCAAATGTGGCATTCAAGGCAGCGGTAAGAGCGAGACCAGAACTGTTCGCAAAGCTGTATGACGCCTGTCTGAGCGAAGGCATTTTTCCAGACGCGTGGAAACGGCAGAGGCTTGTGCTGTTACTAAAACCCGGAAAGCCACCGGATCAGGCATCCTCCTATCGTCCACTTTGTATGCTGGATACAGTGGGAAAGATCCTAGAGCGTATCGTTTGTGAAAGACTGCAGGAGACATTCGAGAGTCCAGGAGGGCTCTCCGACCGACAATTCGGTTTTCGGAAAGGGAGGTCTACAGTCGACGCGATCAGAGCGGTAGTAGACATTGCTCGAGATGCGACGAGTGGCACTAGATGGCAGGGTGGCGCCAAAATGTACTGCGCGGTGGTCACTCTAGATATCAAGAATGCCTTCAATTCTGCGAATTGGGGACATTTAATGTAGGCTCTGGAGATTTTTGGAGTACCAACATACTTGCGGCGCATAATAGGTAGCTACCTCGACAGCAGCGTGCTACTGTACGAGACAGAGGAGGGCGTAAAAGCATACCAAATAACCGGCGGGGTTCCTCAAGGATCGGTACTAGGGCCCATGCTGTGGAACGCTATGTACAACGGCATCCTGGAGCTGAATATGCTGGAAAACGTTAATATTATTGGTTATGCGGATGATATCGCATTGGTAGTGGTGGCCAAACATATTGAGCATTTGCAGGTGGTGTGTAATGATGCGATCGCAAGGGTGCGTAGGTGGCTCCAATCAGCGCACCTGGAACTTGCTGCTCAAAAAACTGAGATTGTACGGATAAGCACGCGGAAAAAACGAGAGGAGATGATGGTGGACATCGGTAATCACCGTATTATGTCGCAACCAAGCATTAAATATCTTGGAGTTAACATTGACGCAAGGCTGTCATTTAAGGACCACCTGGTAGCGGTCAGCAAAAAAGGCTCTAAAATTCAAGGCGCCCTTGCGCGGATTCTGCCAAACATTGGAGGCCCACGTGAGGGAAGAAGACAACTTCTGGCGACGGTAACGGATTCCGTGATGCTCTATGCAGCACCCATCTGGGCAGGAGCAAAAATTACGCATCTCAGAGAGGCTTGCGCAACGCAACGATTAAGTGCGCTTAGACTCACCTGCGCCTACCGAACGGTCTCCGACGACGCAATTTCCGTCCTTGCTGCAAAAATGCCCCTGGACTTACGAGCGTTGGAGCTGCAGCGACTGTACGACCGACAGGGCGTAAGGCCTACAGCCGAACAAAGGCTAGAGGAGCGACGGCGATGCACCGAAGAGTGGCAAGAAAGATGGGAGCAGTCCGAGAAGGGACGATGGACATTCCAGCTCATTCCCAGGGTGTCCCAATGGGTGAACAGGAAGCATGGTAGTCTAAACTACTACATGACGCAGTTACTCAGCGGTCATGGATGCTTCAATGCATATTTCTACCGCTTCAAAATAACAGAATACCCCTATTGTCCAAAATGCACGGGCGAATTCGAGAGCGCTAGGCACGTGATGCTTTACTGCTCACGCTTCAGGACCTGGAGAGAGGAGCTGGGATCTGCCTTGGGCAGACCACCGACTACAGCAAATATAGTGGCTGCAATGCTGGAGTCACCCGCTAAATGGAACGCGGTATCGACCTTCGCTGAACAAGTAATGGTGGCGTTACGCAAGGAGGAGCGGGAACGACAGCGGCTACTGCGTCAACAGCAGGTAGCAAATGTAGCAGAAATTTCGCCAAGGAGCGACAACCAGCAACGGACTGGTTTTAGACTGACAATTACAGACGATTGAGCAATAATGCTCATGACGGCCTCCCGACGTAATCACATTATGCGGTCCCGGGAGGGTTGCCCGCCACGACAGTGAGGAGGTTTTAGTGGTTTGATGTCACACACTGACTAATTGGCTTAAAGCTTTCCCCCTCGATAAAATAAAAAAAAACACACACACACACCCACACACACTTGCTCAAACGCATTGTGGGAGACCTCTTCCCAGTGCAAAATTATGTGCCTGATCATTATGATGCGAAGAAGTACCCAGTGTAATGACAGAAGAGGTGTTGCGGGCGGTTGGAAAATTTGGGGACCAGAAGGCACCTGGCCCAGATGGAATTCCCAACCGAGTGCTGAAAACCGCAGCTGCACTACACCCAGAAACACTGAGGTCACTTTACGACGCCTGTCTTAGGGAAGGAGTCTTCCCGAACCGGTGGAAAAGGAAGCGGTTGGTATTGATACCTAAAGCCGATAAGCCAGCAGAGGACCCATCGGCCTACCGTCCCCTGTGCATGTTGGATACAGCAGGGAAGGTCCTGGAGCGGATTATATACGACCGGATCGACGAGGCGATAGTGGATGCTGGAGGACTGGCGAGGCGCCAATATGGCTTCCGAAAGGCCAGATCCACCGTAGACGCCATTGGCGAACTCGTCCAAACGGCGAAGGAGGCGATTCAGGGCCAGAGATGGAAGGGGGGTGCCAAGAGGTATTGCCTCGTGGTCACCCTCGACGTCGAGAACGCTTTTAACTCGGCCAGCTGGGCGCGCATAGCAGAAGCGCTGGCAGAATTCAAAGTTCCCATCTATCTAAGGCGAATCATCACTAGTTATTTTAGCGACAGGATGCTATTATACGAGTCCGATAGAGGTGTAGAAACGTACAAGATCACCGGAGGAGTTCCCCAGGGTTCTGTACTGGTACCACTTCTCTGGAATGGTATGTACGATGGCATTCTCCGCATACGGGTACCCGATTACATTAAAATTATCGGATATGCGGACGACATAGCGCTAGTGATCACGGCGAAACACCTGGAGGAGGTAATAGCAGAGGCCAATCACATAGTGGCCACTGTTGGAAGATGGCTGGCGGATGTTGGACTGAAGCTGGCAGAGCACAAAACGGAGGCTATCCTTGTGTCAGGTCGAAAGGTACAGGAGGTGGTGGAGATAAGGGTTGGTGATTGCACCATTACCACGACCCCACATCTCAAATACCTAGGCGTCTGGATTGACGCAAGACTGACGTTCAAGGAGCACTTTCGGCGATTAGGTGAGAAGGCAGCGCGGACCTGTTCCCAGCTCTGCCGGATAATGCCAAACCTCGGAGGGCCACGGCACTGGAAAAGACGGCTCATCTCAGGGGTCGTCAAATCCATAATCCTAATACAATTCATAAGTCCTAATACAATTCCCCCGTTTTTGCTACGTACGAGCCGAGATGACGGAAGCCTTCGGAGAGGTTCCAGCCGTGGAGCCCACATTTGTGAGACACCATCCAAATGGCGAGCCTTTCAAGACGCAGCAGCGAAGATTATGATTGAGCTTCGCCGCATTGAGCGAGGGAGAAACGCTGACCGCGCCAGGTTGCGCGATGCGGTCGTGAACAGCAGTGAATCCTCTGAAGACCAACGACTGACGGTTGCGCAATGATACTCTGACGGCCTCCCAACGGAATACCTGACGGTGGGCTCCGGGAGGATCGATCCGTACGTTTGAGGATATATTTAATGGGTTAGAGTCTCACACTGACTCCGGCTTTAGATGCTGTTACTCCTCGTTAAAAAAAAACACACACACACACACCTAGAAAGCCACCACCAAAAAAACCTTTAAAAAATTAAATAAAATGTTTGAAAGTGAAACACTTTAAAATTAATTGTGATTCCTTGTTTTTATTTTATATGCTTTATTTTCTGTTTTTACAGTGCAACAGCAATTTTTCAAACAACATTTATGCGTGCTAGCAAAATTCTAGTTGAATACGGTTTTATTAGTTCCCTTTAAATTACATGTGTTGTAGCTTTGATTTATTGAAATAGACTAACTAAGATTGCAACATTAGAAGTGCGTATGAAAACTAATATAAAGAACAGATGAGGATAAGGAAATAGTGATTGGAAGTGTCGCCACATGCATATATTTCCACCACTCCGTCTCAACACTTCACATAAATATATTAAAATATCCCCATCTCTTTTGAGAATTTTACATACTTTAACTTTTGTAAGTTTTTCGTTAACATATCTGGCATCATATTATTTGTTGAAATGTAATTTAAATCTATTTCATTGTTGCTGTACGTCTGCCGGATATGATGAAACTTGATGTCGATATGCTTACTCCGTTCATGAAAAGTTGGATTCGTCACCAGACTTTGCAACCTGAGGTTGTCGTTATTTATTACCATCAAAAAATTGGTTTTGTTGTGAAGAAGAGTTTCATGTTGTCTATCCCTATATTTCTATATTCCATCTCAATATACTTTAATATAATTGCCATTTATTCAAAGGATTACCGTCAATAAACTCTAATCAGCCTTTTCACTTATGTTATTCATTTATTATAAATATTTATTCTGAATTCTTAGAAATTAATGCTTAGCAAGGCACCCTTGAGAAGTACCCACATATTTCACCCATCAAATAAGCAGAAGGTTCAAAGTCTTCATCTTATTGAAGTTGTATGGAATAGGTGAAATGCTGAGCTGTTATTTATATGTTATTCTACAAAATATATAATCCCTTGTCTGGGTTCCGGGACTCAGCAACATTGAGGGCAACGAGAGGGCTGATGAGCTAGCACGAAGAGGCTCACTGGAACCGATCCAAGTGTTTTCCTTGGTGTCTGCACGTGGGCGTTCCCCTAACTGTTGTTTAGGGAAATATTTATAATCACGCCCATCGCAAGGTCCGCGAGAGGTGGAAAAACACTGTGACATGTGCTATTTCTAGAATGATGTGGCCTGATTACAGTGAAAAAAGTAACCAACTCAATAAGCCGATACTTAAAATTAGCAACCTTATAGCTGTCTGCACAGGTCATTGGACTCTAGGGCATTCCGTTCAATGCTCATTGCGGGAGCTGTAAAGATCCACAGGAGAAAGAAACAGTCATACACTTTCTTTGTGATTGCCCAGCCCTCGCTCGCTTGAGACTCGGAAGTCATTTTCTGGAGAATCTAGAGCATTGCTCTAGCTTAGAACTTTCGGACCTATCCAAATTTGTCAGAACTCCGGATAGTTGTAAATGTACAAAAGTATATTATGATTCTATTTAGGCTAGCGAGTACATAGAAACAAAACGGCACTATTGCTAATTAAGGCGACGCGAGGTCGCCAGCCAAGTTAACCTACCTACTTACCATAAAATTTCCTCAGCTTTAAATTTTCGTAACTTGGAACCTGGCTTTTCGTAGATGCGATGACAGCTGTGGAAATTATTGTTTGAATACTTCCTACACCCATACCTTGATATTTTATTCTATATATTTTATATTTTGTATTTCAATAAATATAATTTTAAATACATTTTTTTAGTTTTAATGATCGCTTGTGTTTCTTTTATATTTTATTGCAACATAATAAACAAAGTTAAAAAATTTGTTAAAAGTTTATGAACCACAAATACTATTTTTAGAAACTATGTTGGAAAAAACACTTGTAGAAACAATAGTAGAAACAATAGTTAAAAATTCTAATATATAAGCAAAGCTATGCAAATAATGAGCACCCGACGATATTAAAGAATTCAAAGAATCTCGGGGCACTTGGCATTGGTATGTATCGTAGTTTCTTAAACAAGTTTGGATGGATTACAGCGATATGACTATTGGGTACTGGTATTGGGTACAAAATGGTTCTTGGGGAAGCAGTTGTAAAACTGATAGAATTAGACCTTTTAGTAGTTCTGAAAATAATTATATATTAGGAAAGAACTTTTAGGTATGTTGGACACTATGAGAAATGACTGTAATAATAAATATACTTATACATATATATATATATATATATATATATATATATATATATATATATATATATATATATATATATATATATATATATATATATATATATTCGCTATACATCAAATAATTTGATTGGTCTATAATGCGTATAAATACCATATTTTGTGGTTTTGTACTAATTGAAGACCCAATTACAACCATGTTCCTAGAGCATATGTGAGGCCACTCTCACCTCCCATATATGCAACTGAAGGCACTTTTTTCAAAATGACTGAATACGGTGTAATTGGTAATATACTGATGCAATTATATAGATGTGGATCGTACAAGACGACTAGCCAAAATTAGGGAAGTCCATATTTTCTGCCACACCCACTATTACACTAATACATATTCATAATTAAAGATCTGTGGGAGATTTATGGGATTTATGGTGGGGGAGCATGTTGACATTATAAAGCCATATGCAAATGGGTTTGATCAGATAAAGGTCTCTTTCCATATAAGGAAGTTTCGAAATTAAACTGAAAATTAGCTCTATGGATGAAATATGATTAATTGATAGTGTGGTAGATTGGGTCAATATTAGTGTGTACGCAAAATATGGACTACTACTACAGCCGCGCCTACAATTAACCAATATTCATCACTGAGCCCTTATATAAGACTAACCGACGAAAGCACAGATATTTTATTACAATTCCGGTAGGAAACACCAAACAAAAATGAGAGCGGTGACTCCAATAACACGCTCACTTTTCATGTATAGGCATACATGCAACGAGATTACATACGAGGGGTACTATTTTTATTTCGGGAACTGGCAACGCTAATGTCAATAGCTAAAATCTAGCAACACCATAATAAAGTTTGACTTCTTTAGCATAAACGTACTCACAACGTATTGATGTACAAGTGCTATTTGTTTTGTTTACAGTGAGTTAAGAAAATCAATTTGGCCAAAAAATGGAAATTTCAAGAGAAGGTTTTCGTTGGATTATTTTTCACAACTTTCAACGTGGATTATCTGAACAAGAATGTGCCGATGAACTCAGTTCTGTGTATGGCGATAAAACCACAGAATATGGCTGGTATAGTGAATTCTATCGTAGTCGTAGTTCGGTCGCCGACGAACTCCGTGAAAGTCGTCCAAATTCGGTTGTTGTCTCACAAAACATCGATGCAGTGCATGAACTGATAATGCAAGATCGTCATGTGTCATATCGTGAGATAGAGGCCACCTTGGGCATTACTTCCACTTCCATACATTCAATATTGCATGAACATTTGGCTGTAAAAAAGATTTGTTCGTTTTGGATCCCACATAATTTGACAATCGCTCAAATAAAAGTCTCGTGTCAATTGGTGTAAGGAAATGATTGAAAAGTTCGACCGTGGTCCTTCAAAAGACGTGTATAAGATCGTGACAGGTGACGAATCATGGATATATGCGTATGAGCCGGAAACAAAACAACAATCGGCAGTATGGGTATTCCAAGACGATCTAAATCCAACAAAAGTTGTTCGTGGAAGAAGCACAGCGAAGCAAATGATCGCCTGTTTCTTCGGCCGAGTGGGTCATGTGGCCACTGTCCCGCTTGAGCAACGTACGATGGCCAATTCTGAGTGGTACACGACCATTTGTTTCGATCTTCGGAGAAATTCGTAAAACCAACCGCCAAAGAAGAATCATTCTCCATCATGACAATGCGAGCTCTCACTAATCTCGTCAAACAGGTGAATTTTTGAGCAGTCAAAACATCGAATTGATGACTCATCATCCGTACAGTCCTGATTTGGCACCTAATTACTTCTTCTTGTTCCCAAATTTCAAAGGTAAACTGAGTGGTCAATGATTTACGAGCGCCGAAGAAGCAGTTGAAGCGTTCAAAAACCAGGAATAGAAAAACTTCTATGACAAATAGTTTGAACGAATGCAAAAGTGTTTTGATCATCAAGGGGAATATTTTGAAAAACAATAAAGCCATTTTCATTTAAAATTCCCGATAAGGAGAACTTGTTTAGAATGTTGGGAGAGGTAGTAAAATCCGATGTAGTCAACTGTATTCATTGGGAGCTCCCCTTACTGGCGCAGTTCCAACACCAGCTCGTGACTCTGTTCCCAAATACTACCTTCCGTCACACAACAAAATTTGTAACAGATGTTTTTGATCCCAATGAGCAGATTGAGATCATTAGCCAGGAACACAATAGGGCTCACCGAGCACCCCAAGAGAACGTGAAGCAAATACTGAATGACTATTTCTTCCCACGAATGGAGAAGATAGCTAAGGAGGTAGCAATGAATTGCAGGGTTTGCGGGAGGGCAAAATATGACAGGCACCCAGTAAAACACCCTATTGAAAAAACGCCCGCACCAACTTTTCCTGGAGAAATCCTCCATATTGATTTCTTCTCTACTAATGCAACGTTTTTCCTGACTTGCATTGATAAGTTATCAAAATTCGCGATCGTGCAACCATTAGTTTCTCGCACCATAATCGACGTAAAACCAGGGATCCTCCAGTTGGTTAATCTGTTTCCGGGGACAAAAACCATCTACTGCGATAACGAGAAATCGTTAAATTCAAATACAATTAGGTATTGTCTCACAGATCACTTTAACATTAAAATTGTAAATGCTCCACCTTTGCATAGTACGTCAAACGGGCAGGTAGAGAGATTTCATAGCACCATGGGAGAACTAGCCAGGTGTCTGAAGTTAGAGAAGGGAATTGGTGGCACTACTGACCTCATATTACTGGCAACGACTGAATACAATAAAACGATACATTCTGTCACAGGTAAGAGGCCCGTGGAGGTCCTCCACTCATGGTCACACATAGTTAAAAGAACAAAATACAAAATAAGACATGCTCAGAAAATCACCCTCAAGAATCACAACAAAAATAGGGTTGCTAGAACTTTTGCGGTGGGTGAGAGGGTGCTCATTAAGTCCAACCGACGTTTGGGTAATAAGTTAACCCCTTTGTACGTCGAAGGAGTTGGCCAAAGGGACCTGGGTTCGACGGTTAAAATAAATGGAAGAGTGGTTCATAAAGATAATGTTCGCTAAGAAAAAGTTAGGCTGGTAAAACAAATCCTCAGTATAAAAGGGTAGACAAAAAATGGCATCGGACACATCTACGAAATTCTTACAAATTACTCTGGCATAGTTGGGGTTGCTAAACCCGTAATGTAAGTTAATTTAAAATTTAAGCACTATTAAAAAAACGAGTCTCAACAATCTAACCATACCTGATAAGTTATTAGTCTATAAGTTAAAATTTTGATTAATCCTATTATGACTATTCTACTAGATGCTACGAGACAACGCCGTCGCAGTTTGCGGAAGAGATCTAATTTTTCAAAAGACTGCGTGCCACATTTTGTGCTATACATCTGGTATCCCATGCCGATAGCTGTCATCAGCGTACTGCTGCTCCTTATCATTTTCCATGTAAAATGAGAACAGGAAGCTGCAACGGCAAAGTCAGTAGAAACCATCCTCAAGACGTCAATTAAGAGGTCCGGGACGTTATTGCGAGTAAGTCTCCAACTGCATTAAAACTAGCCACAGGCTAGAGTGAGCGGATTCAATGCTCTCTCGCTGGCTGGGAAAAGTAGTGCTCGCGACAAAGTACCTAAGTGGCATCTGCAGCTCTCTTCGCAAAACGGCATGTGCAACGAAGGTCAGCGAAGTCAGCGATGGTCACGTAGGCCTTTCTTTTTTAAAGATTTGTGTAGTATTTAGTACTTTTTAGTTTTAATCTCCCTCAGTTTTGTTTTTAATATTCATATTTATTTTGAAAAAAATTAAATTAGTTTCATTCAAATAATAAACTAAAGGAAATTATAAACACAAAACGAAAAATTATTAATATATATATATATATATATATATATATATATATATATATATATATATATATATACATATATATATATATATATATATATATACATATATATATATATATATATATATATATATATATATATATATGTATATATATATATATATATATATATATATATATATATATATATATATATATATACATATATATATATATATATATATATATATACATATATATATATATATATATATATATATATATATATATATATATATATATATATATATATATATATATATATATACTAGAGTAACCCTGCCCGCGTTGCTGGACAATACAATAACATACGTTTACGTCTTTGTATTAAAAATTAAATTTTCTAGAAAGAATAGACATATTCCTGAAAAAAAGTGCAAAATAATATAAATTTTTTAAAGTGAAAACATCAAAAAGAAAAAAATTTATTGCAGAGCTTGGTGGTAAACGACATTTTTAGTATTGCCATTTTCACAAAAAATGAATAAAGACGACGGCTTCCCAACACGTGAACAAGCAACATAAAGTTGACCGTGTGAAAATACAGGAAATTCTAAATTTATTCCGGAAACTTGCAACGACTGGCCTTGAGCTTTATTAATAGTCATTGCAAACCCCAAACGAACGGGAAACTGTAATCGTTGGGATGCGTGGTATTAAAACATCTTCGCCTTTGAATTTCCTATTTAAAATTGTTGCTTCAATTACATAATTCATTAATTTTTTGACCGCAAGTCTTGTTGCGTTGCATAGTTTTGGTGGATTTATATTTCGAAGCATAATGATTGTATATCCGATTTTCAATTGTAAATTATGCGGTGGCATTCCAGGCAAATCAAGAGAATTCAAAAATTCAGTTGGGTAATGTACTACGTCTTCTTGATTCTGCACAGTATCAACAGATTTATATGTGATCAATTCACCCTCTATTTGAGATTGAATGATGAAATTCAAATCATTGACATCCTTATTTTTTCCTGCCAATATAGCTCTTTCACTCAACCAAGCATGATTTTTGTATTGCTGTTGTATATTTGGGAAGACTTTTTCTATTAGTTCTTCTTTTGATTGTGTGAATATGCAAAAATCTCTCGGAATTGTAATGAAACCATCATTATCAATTGGCATTTTACCATCACCCATTAAAACCAATTGCTTTGAAAATGTTGCAGCTGATTGATAATTTTGCAATTGCACACGAACATTGATGGTGAGTCTTAACGTTTTAACGTATCTCCATAGATTTGATAGCTTCAAACACGCATTTATTTCATCAGCTGGTGTTTATTTTGAGATAACATGTAGTCTTTGTCTAAAGTCTCCTGCTAATAATATTAAAGCAGCACCAAATAAATTTTGTTTTCCACGGAAATCTCTCATTGTTCGATCCAAAGCTTCAATTGATTTCTTGTGTGCCATTGTGCATTCATCCCACAACAAAATATCAAATTGTTTCAAAACTCTAGCCATGCCAGAGGTTTTTGATAAATTGCATGATGGTGCTTCATTTATCGTCATATTCAAAGGCAATTTTAGCGCTGAATGCGCTGTCCTACCACCATCCAATAGAGTGGCTGCAATTCCAGAAGACGCAAGTGCCAAAGCAATTCTACCACGTGCTCGTACAGTTGCTAAAATTAAAGTTATCAAAAAAGTTTTGCCAGTACCACCAGGTGCACCCAAAAAGTACATCCCACCATTACCATTATCAATTTCTTGCATAATTTTTTCATAAGCTAATTTTTGCTGTTGATTTAATTTAGGAATATTCTCTTGAACATAATTTGTCAGCACATTTGGATCGTAATTTTGTTCTCGAAGCAAATCTTGATTAAAAATATCATTTCTTGAACGATTTGGTGATGGCATACCTAACTGAGCCAAAGCTTTACTCGCCATTTCTAAACACATATCCTCTGTATAATTCAATTGAGCATTAATATTTAAGGTGCGTATTCGATGTAAAATATCTTCCGTCATGTTATCACGAAATTTCATCCATAAATCAGATGGATTAGCCGGCTTGCACGTTGAGATAATGATAGAAAATAAAATTCTAATTTGTTATGGATATGCTGATACCGATGCATCAGTTAATGTATTTTCCCAATGTGTATCGTGCTGAAGCAATCCTAGGTTTTGACATGGCTCACGGTAAGTGGCGCATAATTGTCCATCAAGAGTTCTCAAATAATTAAATGATGTTGGACCAGGAACATTTATCAAAGCAAACGCAAATAAAAATACTCATCACTATTTGGGTGAACTGTGTAAATTCGCCCTAAAGCATCAATTTCAAACACATTTGGATGACCTTGAACAGGTTTGCCTTGCTTTCGACGTTGAAATTCCTTTTTTGATGCATTCCAAGTATAATATGATTGAACCTGAGCATAAAGCAATGTTATTGCAAATGATTCTTCTTGGCACAAAAAAAAAATGCGGTCAAAGTTGTATTTGGTGGCGCAATTGCTCTTTGTGCTGCATTTTGTTCATTAAAACAAATACGCTGACCATTTTCCAAATGAACAGCTAAATGTTGAATAGTCGGGTATCTTTCATGTATTGCAAAAGAGAGTATACGCTGCTTCATTACTGCTGATGTATCGACCAGTTCGGTAATGTTTTATTTCATAATTTTCAGCAACACCGAAAGCAGCCATATCACTACCTTTCGTGATATATTTACAAATATATTTGATCGCTTTAACTGAATTGCAGTATTCAACGTTAATGTGAGCCTTAAAAGTTTTTGATAAAATTGGTGAATATGGGACAATCCAACGATTGTCGACCTCGATTTCTTGTGTTCCCACTTTGACAGTTCAACATCTACAATTATCTTGTGTTGATCGTCGACGATATTTTGGATACCCATCATTGCCAGTAATGGTTTCAGAAACTAATGCTTGTGGATAATTTTTTGTACACTTTCCATCTTGCATACATACTGAATTCATATTCAAACTACCGCATGATCTATGAATCATGTTTTTGGTAACAATTTCATGCAATTCAGGATCAATTTCAGGATCAGGAATTTCTGCTGATATAACGCTATCAATTTGTTCTGGTGTTATTTTGTCAACCATCCAAATTAAAATGTGAGCGTGTGGTAGTCCTCTCTTTTGCCATTCAATCGAATACATCCAGCAACGTACTTCACCAAATATTTTTAATTTTATCAACATGTCCATTAATGATTTCATCATTTGCTTAAATACACGTGCACTTATATCATGTCGGTCTGTTGGCCCTTGACCTTCAAATAAATGTTCTTTAATTTCTGTCCATTGCGGATTGCACGTGAAAGTTATAAATAAATCAGGTCTTCCATAATGACGCACATAACACATTGCATCTTGCGCGTATTCATGAATATGTCGTGGCCCACCAACATATGACGATGGTAAAATCACCATATTGCCAATATCATTAGGATCCACATCATTGTTAATAGCATCACGCAAATGAATGTATTCTTCTGAACGTAGTTTTGCTTGGTTATATTTGATGTAATTTAAACGTTCAGTTTCAATTTTTGCATACATACCAACAATGTACTGATGAAATGCCATAAAAAGAAATAAAAATAAATTCCATTAATCAATTATATTTTAATTTCATTCCTTAAAATTATTTTATTTTGTACGCACCGGTTGAATGATTAATCATTCTTAAATTGAAATGGTACAAATCTTCACCTTGCCAAAAAAGTAGCGGATATTGCAACGAATCATAAGAACAGTGTGTTTCACTAACATTTTCCAACTGGTCATTTCTACGTTGCAAAATAATATCACGCCTATTGAATTCTTCTCCAACCATGACAATCGCTACTTCATCTTCAAATCTTGGTGCATTAAATCTTCCTACATATTGGCCAGCTGGCGCTTTATTCGCACTTATTCTTATTCCATAATTGTCAGCAGGCACATTATCAATTTGTCATTTAAACATTCTAACCAATTCATTATGGTCATGTAATAATATTTGTAATTCACGAATAATTGGTTTGCTTAATTTCGGATTTATTGAATAACGCTGATGAACTTCTTCATCTCCATTTCCCATGAAATAAATTTGTAGAAAGCGGTACTCTTGGTTGTCGAATGGCAATAACGAACCAATTTTATGGTACACCTGACCCTGAATCTTTAAATAATATTCAACAAATTGGTTAGAATTTTCGTATAAATTAGGTTAGAATTTTCGTATAAATCAAAACATATATTAATATCTGAATTGAAAACCACATTATTTACCTTAAAAGTATGCATAAATCTATCACGAACAATGTGTTGTACTCCAAATGATGTCATTTGAAAGCAACAATTGTACGACTAAATGAATTTCAAGAAACGTTTTGACTGATTTGTTCTGCCACCAACCAAAGAGAATAATGGCTCAGGCGGTGGACTTAATGGTGTTAATTTAACTTTTCCGCCAGCACAACACATTCCATCGGTTTCATTTTTAAATTTAAATGCATTGCATTTATTACAAACTTTATCCATTTTGCCAATTTGAATAGATGGATGCGAAGCGTAATCAATGTTATGATCATAATTAAAACCGGCACGATCCAAATTTCCAATTGAATGGCTATGTCTCCGTTGTTGCCTGTTTAGATTGTCACGTTCAGTGTTACGTTCACGATCTCTTCTGTTTCTAACTCTCACACTTTCAATACGTTCTTCTCTTTGTTCTTGATTTTGATTTGATCTTGATCGTGCCATTCGTTGCCTTGCTAATTCATTACTTTCTAATCGCTCTTGTTCATCCTGATTAGATCTATTTAAACGTATTTGACTGCTGTGGCGTTTTCGTCGGCCAATTTGTGAACGGCTTCGTCGCGGCATTGTTGATTAATATTTTTAATTTTTTTTTGATGCAAAAGATTTTAATTTTAACTGAAAGATTACAAATCAATAATTAAAAAATGTCAATTCTCACACTGTAAACTTAAATGACAATCAATAAGCACACAGAAATTAAATAAGTCAAATGACGCGAGCAAGCAGAGCCTTATACCGACAAAATGTAATTCTCATAAGAAAAAAAAATACATTTTATATGGGGAAATCACAGTATCATAAAATTGTGCGTAGAACGCATATTTGTAGAAATTTTTCAATGTTTTTTATAAACCATCAGTGAAAGTAGACCTTTCGAACGCATGTACTCGTTTGAAAATCGGTTGTGTGGTTCTCGAGTTATAAAATCACGAACATAGGACAACTTATTTTTATATATATAAAAGATATATATAAATATTCATATTTTTATACACATAATCAATTACATTAGTAGGCATTAGTTTATAGACAAAAGTTTAACTATGGGGCGAACAAGAGTGACACCGGCAGCTTTCAGTTCCACAATGCGAAATTTGCTTTGATCATCCGAAATAGTTTTAATGATACGAGCCCATTTCCATCTGGAAGGAGGTAACTTCTCTTCTCATATTGCTACTAAATCACCAACTTCAAAATTTCGTTGGGGTCGCAACCATTTGGACCTTTTTTGCAATGATGAGAGGTATTCGACATGCCATCGACGCCAAAAATGCTGCCTTACCTGAGATATCAACTGCCATCTTTCATGCAGGTTACCCTTTATTTCTATAGCATTAGGTTCATGAATTACCTTTAACGGTTCACCTACAAGAAAGTGTCCAGGAGTCAAAGTTTCTATATTCGTTTAACAGCTGCTTTTCAGCTCCTACAAAATTTGTGCCATTAACAGAATAATAATGACAACAGTATCCCCGCCGTGCCACGAACCTTTTCAAAACTCTTATGAAAGTTTCAGCAGAAAGATCTCCCGCAAGCTCCAAGTGCATCGCGCCCGTACCCATACAAACAAAAACAGCGACATACCCCTTCACGGCCTTAGAACCACGGCCTTTTGCAAACTTCAAATTGAAAGGTCCAGCCATATCAACGACAGTGGAGAAGAATGGACGTGTGATATTCACTCGAAAATCAGGAAGATCTGCCATGATTTGTTGAGTTCGATCAATACTTTGACGGCGACAAGCCCCACATTCGTGATAGATTTTACGGACAGCATTCCTTGCTCCTAACACCCAAAATTTACGTTGCAATGCAGTTTGCATTAATAATGGGTCACCATGATACAACATTTTATGCAAGTCATTTAAAATCAAATTAACTATACGCGATTTGCTACGGAGTACAATCGGAGATTTTGCGTGTGACGTATTCTTCCACCAATTCTCTATATACCTTTAGCATCTAAGAATATATTCAATCTCGATAGCGGGCTGAGAAGCGGAATAGCTTTAGATTGCATGCAGCATTGAATCTCTTCAGGGACTATAACTGCTTGAGTGCTTTGAATCCAGATTTCTTCGGCTTTGATCAGTTCATACTGCATTAGTTTGCCAAAACCACGGCAATTCTAATTACATCTATAGGCGATGAATCGAATCCAATAAGCGGTGCTGCACTTTAAATGACTAAGGGAATTGTAGTTCATCAATAGCTTACAAAAGGAGTTATTCTCCACGGCATGTGCACACAATTTCCTTGTGTGGGTTTCTAGTTGCGTAGAGGTATTTTCTGTTCTTGAGGCAGGCCATTGCATAGTTGGCTGAGAGAGCCACGCTGGACCCTTCCACCACAACTCGTGAATAGGTAATTTAGAAGCTGACAAATCACTAGAAGCACAGACCGCAGGGTTTTCATGCGTGGAGGCATAAAACCACTTTTCGGGCGGTATGATATCCTGCACTTTAGCGACGCGATTTGCTACAAATATAGTCCATTTGCTAGGAGGACTGAGTAACCATGCAAGCGTATTTTTGGAATCACTCCAACCATAAACATTTGCAACAAGATTGCCAAATGATTGCTTAATACATTCACTCTATATAACGCATATTTGTAGAAATGTTTCTACTATAACGCATATTTGTAGAAATTTTTCGATGTTTTTTTTTATAAACCATCAGTGAAAGTAGACCTTTCCAACGCATGTACTCGTTTGAAAATCGGTTGAGTGGTTCTCGAGTTATAAAATCACGAACATAGGACAACTCATTTTTATATATATACTAGCTGACCCGGCAAACGTTGTTTTGCCTTCAAATTTTATGTTCACTGAAAGTCTGGTTCTGTTGCAAAGTCATAGTGGATTGATATTTCGAAGAAGAATGATAGGTACTGAACCGACATACCAATTATTGTTCAAATGCCGTTAACCGGAGCAGAAATAATGATTTTTTATATTGATGCACACTGAACGCGCGAGTTATGTAATTTAAAAACACATTGTTTATTTATTTTTTTTATATGATTTTCTTTATTAGGAGCGGTTACTACCGATCTTTCGAATCGACAAAACTTAACTGAAGTGAAACAAGTTTTTACACAATTGTTATGTATCAAATATTCTTACAACATATTTACAGTAATATCTGATGATCCACAATTGAGAGATTACTATTTACATATCGAGCAACTAGAAAGTAAAATATTTGATAAACTATTACTAAAAGAAATTTCAACAATGAGTGAGTACAAAATAAGTAAGTTATAAGAAAATGTAAAGAGAGTGATAAATTGAATACAACGAAATGATTTATATGTATGTATGTATGTATAATGAAGTAATGATACTGATTTACATATGTATATGTAAATATGTAACTTCCCCTTCGTTAAAATGAACACAATGCCCACATTGGCTTTGACAGAATTATAATATATTTTTTTAAAGAACTAATTAGTTTTCAAACTTGTTTTCCATTTCAAAAATATAAACAAAAATAAAAGTTTTAATTTTCTTTTTCACAATCAGATGTGTTTACTACTCCATCATATTTAGTTCCTCTCTTTATATTCGAATTATGTACATTTTCCAAATTACGTAATCTAAACTTAGGTTCATCCTTATGTCTAACTGATTTATAATTTTTTATGTAATCAATTTGTCTATGCTCTTTATATGGTTCTCTCTTATTATTCATTTTACTTATATAATGCTCTTTATTTGACTTCTCTCATATACCTTTTTCTTATCGGATATTCCATACTCAATGTTAATTGGTCTTTCCCTGGTCACCGAATGATAACTTTTATTATAAAATTCTACAGCTTTACTCATTTTCTCCTTTATACTCAAAGATTTCTGCTCAATATACAACATTCTAATCTTCTCAGTAATTGTATTGTGAAGTCTCTCAATGTCGGCATTGCCTATTTGACTTTACTAATTGCATTGATTATTTGACTTTACTAAATGAAAATCAATACCCTCTTCTCTCAAAAAGTCTTTAATGTTTATACTCTTAAACTCATTATCTGTTATGAGTTTATTGAAATGTCCCTTCTGTGATTTGTAAGACTTCATAATTTCAATTTTTGTCTGATTCGTTCTATTGTCCAGATAGTAAACTGTTGCAAACTTAGAAAATCGATCAATAAATGTTAAAAAATTTGACCTTGAGTTTGTGTAGATGTCCATATGGACGATCTGTCTGATATCTGTCGGGGTTGCGGTTATAGAAAATTTATCTTTTATTGGATTTCGATCGAACTTGGTTTTGTTACAAACGTCTCAATTATTAATATATTTTTGGATCAACAATTTCAAATTTGGGTAATAAATTTTTCGTTTTAAGACCTCATAATTTTCGTTAATACCAGTGTGACCAGTTTCACTTTTATGGTAATGATGTATTTGACGAAATGCTTCATCCTCCGTCTCCATGTCTCTAGCCATATAAGAACATCGAACAAAGCTAATCCTATTGTGCCCTTCAAATATGTCAATTATCCTTTGCTGTAGAATATAATATTGGTGATCGTCCAGTTCTGAAAATATTCCAACTTTTCCCTTTTCAATACCCGTCACCCGTCAATATGTAATCAAAGTTAGTGGATAAATCCGTTGAATTTATATAAATCTTCTTATTTCCATGTACTATGTCCACGTCATTTGTCTTATCGTTTGTCAATATAATCTGTATTTTAAATCTATTGACTACTGTATCTAGAATACCAATGTAGTCATTGTAAGCTTCTGATTGTGAATGAACAGTATTCATTTCATCATTGTTGTTATAGAGTGAATCACTTGAATTATGCAAATGATTGATCTCACCTGTATTGTTATCGATCCTACTTAAGAAATCCGCCACTACGTTGTCCTTACCCTTAATATAGTTAACGGTGATGTTAAATTCACTAAGCTTTAAAATCCACCTGTTTAGTCGTGGGTTCAGCTCTCTTGTTTGGGACTTCACAAATAGCCATCTTAGTGGTTGATGATCTGACAGGATTTCGAATTCCACGCCATATAAATAAGGACGAAAGTAGCTGACTGCCCAAACTATTGCTAACAGCTCTTTTTCAGTAGCCGCATAGTTTTTTTCATGGCTGTTCAGCGTCCTACTAGCATAGCAGATTGGGTGTTCGTTTTGTTGTAAAACAGAACCAACTGCATTCTCGCTGGCATCTGTTACCAATTGAAAAGTTTTTCGGAAATCTGGGTAGCTTAGTACTGGGGCCTCTGTCAGTATTCGTTTAAGTTTTTCAAATGAATTAATAGAATTTGAATCATTCACATTGAGTTTTACGCCTTTTTTCAGAAATCTGATCATTGGATACGCCACTTTGGAGTAATCCCGTACAAATTTCCTATAATAACCGGTAAGCCCTAGGAAAGCCTTAATCTTCTTAACGGTGTTAGGTAATCTAAGATTCAAAATCCTGCCAATTTTCTCAGGATTCGGTTTAACTCCTTTAGTGGTCAATAAATGACCTAAGTATACAGTCTCCTTAGCAAAAAACGAGCACTTATTAATTAGAATTTTGAGATTTGCTTCTCTTAATTTACGTAAGATCTTGTTTATGCTATCCATATGTTCCTGGAAACTTGTAGAGAAAATTAGGATATCATCCAAATATACTACGCACATTTTATTAATAAACTCTCTGAGCACGTAATTAATTAGCCTCTGAAAGGTTCCTGGGGCGTTCTTTAAGCCAAATGGCATTCTCACAAGCTCATAATGGCCGTATGGAGTCGAAAAGGCGGTTTTAGAACGGTCTTCGGACTTAACTAGAATTTGGTGAAATCCCTTTGCGAGGTCAATCGTTGAAAAAGATTGTGCTCGGCCGAGTTTATCGAGTATGTTCTCAATGTTTGGAATGGGAAATTTGTCAGTAACTGTAACATCATTTAACTTTCTATAGTCTATAATAATTCTGAACTTTTTTTCACCGGAATCATCTAACTTTTTTGGCACTAACGATAGAGGACTATTGTCGGGAGAGTTACTCTCAGTTATGATGCCATGCTTCAGCATTTCATCGATCTGATTACAAATTTCCTGCTCGTATATATGAGGATATCTGTACATTTTCGCATATATTGGTCTGTCATTAGTAGTTTTTATCTCATGCTGTATAATGTCAGTATACCCTAAGAATTCTCCGTCTCTAAATACTAAATCATTATAGGAGTTTAGGATTTTCTCAACAGCTAAACTCTCCTCCGCATTTAAATCGTGAAATAAATGATCCAAAATTTTGTCACTCAAATTTAATGTTTCCAATTGATATATTTTATCAATATAATATGGACAGGTCTGCACCAAATCAATGACCCTGTCGTTAATAATTAACGTTTCATATTCCATATCTATTATAGCTCCAAGCGGTTTCAAAATATTCTGTCCTAAAATAGCATCAAAGTCTTTATTTACAAATTTAGTCAACTTCCAAGACATCGTCGCATTTTCGCCGAACTCAATGGGTAAATCTGTTATTATCTCTTGGGTTATATCAGTACTACCATTTAAAGAAGTAAAAGGTATAGAATTCCGAAGTGGTAATCGAGTATATTTTCGTAATTTATCTTCATCCAAAATGGACGTTGTTGATCCAGTGTCTATCAATGCCTTAATTTTATCACTTCCAATCGTTAAATAAACTATGGGAAGTGTCTTCTTGAGGCAGTTGTATGAAAATTTACGTGTTCTACATTCGAAACAGAGTTTTCAACGGCTTGAATATAATCAACTTCCATTTCAATATTTTCACCGGGTCCACGATTATATTTATCTTGTACCCGAAACTGTCCTGATCTTCGGATCTGTGGTTGGTTATCGGATCTATAGTACTGTCCTGATTGATTGCTAATAGTAGGTCTGTTGAAATTATCCGCGCCTACACCAGTAATTCTATTATTTTGATATCCACTACTATGAGCATTATTAGGCTTATAATTATTTACATTATTACGATAAAGATTATTAGTCGAATTATAAGTCACATCATTCTTTTTGTCATGATTTCTATTGGTATATTTTTGTTCATTATTTCTAATTAACCTTTCTTGTTCAAGAAAATTGTAAGCATCTCTTAATTTGTCTAGTTTTCTGTTAATAACAACAGATGCTAAATTTATATCAATGTTATTAAGAAATGTTTTTAAAATAATTTTCTCTGCAGATATTGGATTGAACTCTAAAGGTTTCTCTTCATCAAATTCATATTTTTCATTTAACTTACATAAAATAGAACGGAGTTTCTTATAATAATTTACAATGCCGCTGTTATGTGCACCAAACGCCTCTTGATAAAGTTGATGATAAGATTCTCTTACTCCGAAATTGCTTATTAGTGCGACTTTTGTTTCCCTCCAGTCTGGGTTAGATCCCAACGTTCTCACAACATGAAGAGCCTCTCCTTGGATTTTGTTTAGTACAATTCTGCGGTAAACATATTCTCTCGCCCCTTCATCAGATTGAATAAGAGACAGTACAGTGTCAACCTCACGTAAGAATGATGAGAGAGCATACACGTCATCACCTCTGTATTCATGTATACGCTGAGCGTCTTTCAGAATATCATTCATCGAGAGCGATAATTGAGCCATTTTGTAGTTGTTTGTTTTTGTTGTTGTTTTTTGTTGTTTTTGTTGTTGTTTATTTGTCGTTATTTATTTGCTGGTAAACGTTTTCGAGTATACATTCAACAGTATAACCAAAGACAATATAACTATATAGTTATATTGTCTTTGGTATAACTCTTATTTGTTGGCTTTTTCTTTCTAATATATCACTAGGTATGTATTTTAAATTTGATGTTGGTACAGTATTCAAAGTTTATATTTTTAACTCTAAATCTGATGTATGCATTTAATTACAATTTACAGTTCTTTGTGTTTTTTTTTCTTTTAAATTTTATTTTTTATTTTATTTAGTTTGTTCTTAATTTGTTTATAAACTTAAGTTTATGATTCATAAAAAACATATACGTATTTCTTATAAAGTAGGTTCTTCACTCGACTGCGCCAGTTATGTAATTTAAAAACACATTGTTTATTTATTTATTTTATATGATTTTCTTTATTAGGAGCGGTTACTACCGATCTTTCGAATCGACAAAACTTAACTGAAGTGAAACAAGTTTTTACACAATTGTTATGCATCAAATATTCTTACAACATATTTACAGTAATATCTGATGATCCACTATTGAGAGATTACTATTTACATATCGAGTAACGAAATAAAACTAGAAAGTAAAATATTTGATAAACTATTACTAAAAGAAATTTCAACAATGAGTGAGTACAAAATAAGTAAGTTATAAGAAAATGTAAAGAGAGTGATAAATTGAATACAACGAAATGATTTATATGTATGTATGTATGTATAATGAAGTAATGACACTGATTTACATATATGTAAATATGTAACTCGCGTTTCTACGCTACCAACTAAAATAAACTTAAGGAAAGACATATACAAATATTCAATTTTGAGTCATTTTATTGATTTTGTTTATTTCGAAAAAATTGTGCATTGCACGCAACGGTTCGTTTCAATTCGATATTTATTGAAGTGCTGTGGGATACACAATATTTCTTGTTTTTCCATCTGGTGCGTAAACGAATAAATCAGAAGGTTTTCCGACGCGTGAGCAGGCCACATAGAGCTGCCCATGTGAGAGCATGGATTCTCCAAATTTAATCCACACACATGCAACGATTGTCCTTGTGCTTTGTTGATAGTTATTACGAAAGCGAGTCGCACCGGGAACTGCAAACGTTTGAATTCGAATCACATATCTGTCGGGATCATTGGGATACGTGGCAACAGTACGTCTTCACCTTTGAATTTTCCAGTCAAAATTGTTGCCTCGATAACATTGTTCATCATTTTCTTGACTGAGAGTCTGGTTCCGTTGCAAAGTCGTGGTGGATTTATGTTTCGAAGAAGAATGATGGGTACGCCAATTTTCAATGTAAGAACGTGTGGTGGTATGCCTGGCAAATCAAGCGAATTCAAGAATTCAGTTGGATAGTTGACAACTTTGTCTTGATTCACCACAGTATCGATGGATATATATGTTGTCGCTTCGCCGAGTATTCCATTCTGAATATTGAAGTTGATGGTATTGACATCGATGTTTTTGGCCGCTAATATAGCACGCGTATTGAGCCACTGATGGTTTTTGTAGTTCTGTGCAATGTTTGGGAAAACTTTTTGCACCAATTCGTTTAAGCTTTCTGTGATCTTACAGAAATTTGCTGGCAAGGTGATACATTGCGTAGATTCATCAATTTGCATTCGCCCATTTCCAATATCCATTAATTGTTTTGCAAAATTCCCAGCCGATGCATCCCGTTGTAGTTGTACACGCATGTTGGTATTCAAAGTCAATTTCTGTAAATGACGTCATAAAACTGATGATTTGAGACATGCAGTAAGTTCATCAGCGGGTGTTGAATGTGGTATAACCGACAGTGTTTGTCGAAAATCACCAGACAATAAAATGAGTGCGCCACCGAAGATCCGTGCGTTTCCTCTCAAATCTCGCAGTGTACGATCAATCGCTTCCAATGCTTTCTTGTGAGACATGGTACATTCGTCCCATATGATAATTTGACACGTTCGGAGTACTTTGCCCATTCCAGAGTTTTTGCTGATGTTGCATGTTGGTGCCTCAGTGTTTTGTAAATTCAACGGCAGTTTTAATGCTGAATGCGCTGTTCGGCCACCATCCAAAAGAGTTGCCGCAATTCAAGATGATGCAATGGCCAGTGCAATATTATTTTGTGATCGTATGGTTGCCAAAATGAGTGAAAGAAGAAAAGTCTTTCCTGTACCAACGGGTGCATCTATGAAAAACAGTCCACCGATTTGTTCTGTGATTTCATGTATAACTCTGTCATTCGCAATGCGCTGTTATGGAACTAACCGCGGAAGATTTGCCTGAACAAATGTCCCCAGTTCGTCAGAATCAAAGTGTGTTTCACGTTGTCGTTCGCTGGTCGGTTCGGAGCAGGCATTCCCAGTTGCACCAGTGCCTTGTTAGCGATTGTCAAAACATATGCCTACAATCAAAATCAATGCCTCATTATACACGTTTGGTGTGTATTGAAGGCCCGGATTTTGATTTGCAGCGCGGAAACAATGTAGAATATCTTCACTCATGTAGTCCTTGTATTTTTCCCAAAGATATTTTGGATTAGATGGGAAGCAGGTTGTCAATAATATGGCAAATAACGTGCGTATTTGCTGTGGTCGAGCAGTATTCGATGCATCAGCGAGTGCAGTGTCCCAATGTTTATCATTCGCAAGAAGATTTAGTTCCTGGCAAGCTTGGCGATAAGTGGCGCACAGCTGACCGTTCACTGTTCTTAAATCTTGGAAGATGTCGGTCCACGTACATTGATTAATAGCAATCGCAGATAGAAGCATTCTGCATTGATCGGGTGAACAGTGTACAGACGATCCAACGCGTCACTGGAATACAAATTGTGATGTCCTTCAACTGCTTTACCTTTTTTGCGACGTTGAAACTTTTTATCCGATGCATTCCATGTGTAGAATTTTGGTACCTCAGAATAAAATAGAGTTTTTGCAAAAATATCATCTTGGCACAATGAGTAAAATGCAGTTAAAGTTGTTGCCGGTGGAACCAATGCTCTTGCACGTACATTATCTGCTGTGAAGTACACGCGCTGTCCATTCTCGAGATGCACCGCCAAGTGTACTACTGTTGGATGTCGTTCATGGATTGGAAATGATAAGATGCGCCATACTGCTTCATTACTGCTAATGTAGCGTCCAAGTTGGTATTGGTTAATTTCATCGAGCGCGGCCACATTCCCTACTCCGAAGACTGCCATTGACATACTCCTTTGTTGACATACTCGTATTTGTAAATGAATTTGATGGACTTCACTAAATTGCAATACTCAACATTTATGTGTGCTTTGAAGGTCTTTGAGAGCAACGGTGAATATGGCACAACCCAACGATTATCGACTTCGACATCAACCTTTCGTACTTTCTTAACGATGGATTTGCCGCCATCCTCAAGTGTTCGTCAACGATACAGTGGGTATCCGTCATTGCCAGTGATGGTATCAGAAACCCCGTTTCTTGGGTATCGTTTCGTGCATTTCCCATCAAACATGCATGGTGAATTATTGTTGAATGCGCCACATGGACCATGAATCATATTTTTGGTAACGACGTCGAATAAGTTTGGATCAATGTCCTTATCTGGTATTTCTGCTGATATGATTTGGTCAATTTGATCTGGCATAATTTTGTTGATAAACCAATACAAAATATGTGCATGTGGCAATCCTCTTTTCTGCCATTCAATGGAATACATCCAGCAGCGTGTCTCTCCAAAAACGCGATGCTTGGTAATAAAATCCATCAAAGATTTCAATTTTTGTTTAAATACGCGTGCGGTAATGTCATGGCGGTCCGAAGATGATTGAACAACACGTGTTGTCTGCACCTCTTTACCTAATACCCTAAACTCAAAATGCCAAATATTTAAATCAATCTTTATTTTGATTTCAAAACAATATAAATTGAATCGTATAAATGACCCTACCGACAAACAAACACAAATCCCCTATCATAACCGTACGAACCCTATACCGTGGCACGTTCTTTCCGAACCAAACCAACCGGTATACACAAGTTAGCAATTCAATAACGCAAAATCCGTGAATAAACAGACACGTTCCACCTTCCCCGAGAATGCTGAAGCAAAATGTATTAAAAAGTATGAGCCTAATCTCAGTGGAACAACCCTATACAACCTGACCGCAAGTAAAAATTTTTCTTTTGGATCGACCTATTGTCACCTAACCGCAGCGGCTAATCAGCCCCAATGCTGCTTCTTCTGCATGACCGGCGCAAAAGCGCCCACACGGCCACCGACGAATCGTCGACAAAATGCACTTAAATACTAGAGTATCCTAATATAACCATACTCACCAATATCCTTGCTCCTTGCATTGAACACCTTCGAGATGGTTATCCTAATGGTTTTCAGTTGGTGGATTCCCGCGTAGGAGTGCTCTTTTCCTGGCCCTCGACATTGGATCCTACCGGCTGCACCAAAATGTTGGGGTATTGTCCTTGTTTGACGGGGGACGTCCTTCTGCTGTGCGCGTGTATCTGAAAAGCCTAAATCACTCTTTGGAAAAATCACTTCATTACACTTTTAGTTTTAAAATCACAAGCCTTTATTTCTTAGAATACTAACTCTTATATACTATTTGCAATTCACAATTACAATACAAAAACTGACCTTTCTGGTGTTCCAGTTTCGCACCTGTTGATTGGTGTCAGTTGGTCAAGCCAACTGACCTACGCCAATGTGAAATGTTGATGGTGCATTCTAACTTTGAATGCCCTTCGGTGGCTCGACTGCAAAACTGTAGCAGCCTAAAAGTTTACATAATAAATATTACATAGGTAATATTAATTCTAAATACTCGCATCCTAAAAATATGTGCTTTCTTAAGTAACTTTAACACATGCAAATCACACAGAATTTGTGGCATCTGTTAGGAGTCGATGCTGTGAGACACTACGCGCAGGCAGCTTGATTCTAGCTCACAACACCAGCCAACAGAAGTTCTTTAATTTCATCCCATGTTGGATTGCATGTAAATGTGATGAACAAATCTGGACGACCATATGCGCGAACGTATGTCATCGCATCTTGTGCGTATTCATGCATGTGCCGTGGACTCCCCGTAAATGTAGATGGTAATATGACCATTCTTCCCAATTCGTTTGGATTCACGTTACCATCATTAACGACTGCGTCTCGTAAATGGATGTACTCTTCAGAACGTAACTCGGTTTGATTCAATCGAATATATAGGAGTCGTTCGCTTTCAATGTCGACGATGTATTGATGGAACAATTGTCGACATTTGAGAATGTGGTTCTCAGCGTCTTGATGAATCATCAATCGATACGAATAATAATTCATGGCACTGACTTTCTTATTCGTTTCCTCGTCTGTTTGTGGATTTCTCATTTTGATGTTGAAATGATATCCATCTTCTCCTCGCCAAAACAGAATCGGATACTGCAATCCGTCGTATGAGCGATGAGTATCGGAGACTCGCTGAACGTCACCACTTCTGCGATAAAGAATTATGTCGCGCGATTCGAATTCTTCGCCAACTATCACGATCGCCAATTCATCGATTGTTGGTGCATTGAATTGTCTTTCGTGTTGGCCAACGGGTCTTTTGTCTGCTCGAATTACAACTGCGTAGTCATCGGCTGGCATTCGTTGAATGGCGGTTTTAAACAACTGAACTAATTCATTGTGTTGATCGAAAAGCGCTTGTAACGCAGCCAGGATTTCTCGTCTAGTGATCGTCTTGATCGAGCGGTGCTTACTCGAACATTTTGCAGCCTTCTTTCCCGTTGTTCAGTTATCTCAGACGAACGGGCTGAGTTGTACGTATTCGATTAGTTTCTAACCTCACTTCTCATTGTTCAGATGATTCAGACAAACGGGTCTCAGCGGCATGCACTCGAAGATTTTCCAGCCTTAATGCTCGTTGCTCGTCTGATTCTGAGGCTCGTAATGCACTTTTCTTCCGTGTTTGAGGTATAGATCGGCCAATTGCTTTTCACTTTGGAGGCATAATTGTACGGGAATGACTCGAAAAATACGTTTGAATTTATTAGTTGTCAATCAGTGTATAATACTTATTGCTGTATAGTAAAACAACTCGTCTCTCTGAGTTTGCAATTAATACTGACTTTATTTGTAACAATTCTTAACATTGAAGACAAAGTTAGCTCCCAAAATCTAATTGATATACCTACATATCCTTACACCTTCATATACTTATACATATTCTTATCTCTATATAAGCGTACACATCCCTTATTACGGCCGTCATGATCAGAACATCTTTTTATCGCATGCTGGTTACCTGGCCTGGGGTTGTTGCTTAACTCCAGGCGCAATCAGCATAAAAAACACTTAACGTTGTGTTGAATCACTGATCCTTTTCTTCGAATCGTCTACCTAAAGTTTCAGTCTAGACGACGGGAGAAATGTACTTAGGAAATTCCCTTGTTAATGATTTTTATTGTATTGCTAGGTCCTCTATTCTACGTAAACCGACGACGACAGATAATGGGATATGTACGCTAATGCATTTATTATTACTTTTTTTTTGTTGCGTTTTTTATTACTACTGTGGATTATGAAATGAATGTGTTGGTGCAGAGCTATAATGATTATTATTTTATTGCTAGGTCCTCTATTCTACGTAAACCGACGACGACGACAGATAATTGGATATGTACGCTAATGCATTTTTTATTACTTTTGTTTTTTGCAATTTTTATTACTACTGTGGATTATGAAATTAATGTGTTGGTGCAGAGCTATAATATCGGTACATATATACAAATTTGGCATTTTGAACGTAGCTCCAGAGCTACCTATGTAATTAACAGGAAGATATAGTGTGATCATGAGAAAGATAAAATAACATTACATTATAATTAAATTTTCCTTAATATGTTGATATTAGTGGCAAACCGGTCCTTAAATAACCTAACTCGACTACAGTGCCACCTACCGTAGATTTATAAAAACACAAAGTAATCGGAGCACCATATGAACATACGGTGTGAATATGAAGTTGCTAGCTTCAGTGGTTCAGCCGGAATGATCGTACGAATATACACACCAAATATACGCAAAAACGTTAATATCTCGACGTGGGCGACATCTACCGGGTCCAAATTTTGTCAACAACTTTACTTTTGCCTAGGAATTATATGTTGTAAATTTGTGCCAAATCAAACCATAAATAACCGAAATCGAAATTTATTGGAATGACAGTGGCGCCATCTGTCGAAAATTAATCGTACCAACTCAGAAACCTTCCTGGGCTCATGCACAACAACTTTGCTAAAGATCATCACATGATCAAATGCATAGTTTACGATTCTATAAAGGACACAAACATTCATTTTTATATATATAGATAAAAGATATATATATATATATATATATATATATATATATATATATGTATATATATATATATATATATTTATATATATATATATATATATATATATATATATATATATATATATATATATATATATATATATGTATATATATATATATATTTATATATATATATATATATATATATATATATATATATATACACACATATATATATATATATATATATATATATATATATATATATATATATATACATATATATATATATATATATATATATATATATATGAGGTGTGATCAAAAGATAACCGTTATTTTCATATTTTCGTGAGTTACGTATGTTCGATGTTCGCATTTTTTTTTTATGTTGGTACACATGTCTGTTATATATGTTGGCAATACCAACCATTTTGGATTGTCAGTTTGTTTTTGACAGATAAAAAGGTTAGTCGTGTTTTGGTGTGCTCTTCGATTTTGTACTATTCGAAAAAAATGGATCAAAGAAACTGTATTCAGTTTTGTGTAAAAAATGAAATTAGATGCGCAAGGACATTTGAAATGTTGATTGTGGCCTTTGGCGAGTCTACTATGAGCAGAACACAAGTTCAATTGTGGAATAACCGGTGTAAGGAAGGCCGAGAAGATGTCAATGACGATGCTCGTCCTGGTCGCCCGAGCACGTCAACAACAGATGAAAACATTGACGCAGTGAAGAAAATGATTTTGGATAATCGTCGAATCACTATCAGAGAGGTTGCTGATGATGTTGGCATATCGTTCGGCTCATGTCAAGCAATTTTTACGGATGTTTTAGGCATGAAACGTGCGGCAGCGAAGATTGTTCCAAAATTGCTAAATTTTGAGCAAAAACAACGTCGCATGGACATCGCTCAGGAGCTGTTTTTGGCCAAAAACAAAACCGTTATCATGCCTCAACCACCGTATTCACCGGACTTGGCCCCCGCTGACTTTTTTCTCTTTCCAAAACTGAAGACACCGATGAAAGGAAAGCGTTTTGCTACGATTGCGGAGATAAAAGAAAATTCGAAACAGGAGCTGTTGACGATACGAAAAAAAGCGTTTCAGAAGTGTTTCGAGGATTGGAAAAAACGCTGGCATAAGTGTATTATATCTGAGGGGAATTACTTTAAAGGGGACAAGATAGTTGTTGATGAATAAATAAATACTTAATTTTTTGATCACACAATAACGGTTCTTTTTTTATCACACCTCGTATATATATAAATATATATAAAGGGTCCGCCATCTAGCGTTTTTTTTTTGTCAACTAGTGCTTATTTTGTGAATGGTAACACTTAGCTCATGTCTGATTTGACAGATAATTAGTTTTATCCTTCCGCTGAAAGAATATGGTTGTGTATACGCTTGAGCAACGCTGGGAAATATTGCGACATTACTTTGAAAATCATGGTAATGTTGCAGAATGCCAAAAAAAATCGACAACACGTATGACGGTCATCGTTTTTCTAAATATTAAATCTTCAGCGCTCAACGACTGGTGTGGTAACACTATTCAGTTAAGAAGATAAGAAAACATCATAGAGAGAGAGAGAAAACATTTACAAAGTAAAACAAGTGTCAAACAAGAAAACTTGACATATCATGAGTATGGAGACAGGGCACATGTAAAAAGCGAAACAAAGTGTCAATTAGTTAAAATAAAATAGAGACTTAAACTAAGTATTATAAAAAGAAAGAACACAATCTGAAAATAAGGCTTTAAATGTTGTTTCTTTCGTTTACAGAGAAACGCAATTGAGTTTTATTTCAAAGAATTTTATTGCTCAATTTGATAAAAATAGAAACATATTATATATATATATATATATATATATATATATATATATATATATATATATATATATATATATATGTATATATAAATATATATTGGTTGGGTGCCTAAAAAAAGAATCGTGCAACCGACTGTCGGTGCAGCTGTGAAACTCACACAAAGAGGAGAAGAGCAAACAAATTGAATGCGCAAATGTCAACCAAGCGCTTTGCGCATTTAATTGTAGAGCTTGTTACACTCGTGTGCCGGCAGCGCTGCTGACAATTGTAGACTACCGACACCGAACAGTAATATAATGGAGAATTGTGAGCCGCGAAAATATTATATAAATTTATATATTTATTAAAACCTGAAAAATGTATGAGTCGAAAAAAAAACCAATATACAAAGACTTCCGCTGTTTCGCGCTTTGTACTCTGTATAATTTTTATAAAAGAATAATACCGAGTATCCTGCTCTAACGACCAATGTTTATTCGGGTGTACTTCTTTGCGGGGCTCTTTTTATTTATATATATGAATTTTAACAATGGTTTTGATTTGATTTTACAATAGGAACTTTATTTGATTTCATAATAGGAACTTTATTAGATTTTACAAAAAAATGTGATGTTAACTCACGGCGGCTTCTAAAACAAGTGACCGAGCGTCCAATCGTACGACCGCTCGTAAGCTGCCAGAGCCGATCGACGACGGACATAGTGTGGGGAAATCTCTCCGCAGCATGCCGCTCTCCGAACTGAGAGAAAACACATTGTGACGCTCGCACCAGCGGTCGTGGCTCTGCCTGCCAGGTTCACCGTGTGAACACGTATAAAGGAAAAACTGAGAGATAAGCGATATGCAAGAAAAAAGTGGCAACAAACTAGACATCCTGAAGACAAGAAAAAACTAAATGCGCTTACAAAATAAGTTAATAACCAACGAAACACCCAACTCCATCATTACCTCAGTAACCTCGATGCGACAGCTGCTACAGAATACTCTCTCTGGAAAGTAACTAGGAATCTAAGGAGTCCCACAATGTTCCAATCCGCTTTACGAATGGAAAATAACGAATGGAAAATAACGAGTCACCACAGGTACCTTTGCAGATGACACTGCTGTCTTAGCCGTTGACACTCTCCCACACTTAGCTTCCTTTAAAATCCAGAGTGGGCTAGACAAAATTACTGGCTGGCTAAAAAAATGGAGAATCAAGTTGAATGTGGGGCACTGCGCAACTTCCAATGTTGAAATACTGCAAAAGATTCCAATCAAATATTGTAAACTAAGAATGATGGTAAATGCACCTTACTGTCAGAAACAACCAAATCCATCGTTACCTCAAAGTTCCCACAGTCGCTCTAGAAATAAAAAAGCTTTATACTTCCCACAATCTGAGACTCCAAGTCCACCCAAACCCACTATAATGGGAACCAACCCCTTCACTTTCACCCGACTGAAGAGAAAATCCACAACAGATCTCCTATGCTAATATACAATGGCAATCCATAAAAGCCAGTAAACTCAAAAATTATTTTTAAGTTATTAAATATTGATGATTGTGTTAAGCAACAGATTGCAATAAAAATTTGAACAATAAAAAAAAACTTATATGCAGTTATCCCATTGTTCACACATTTAGTAAACTGCGACGCTGATATTTTATAGTCGAACAGATCGAAGTGTGTTATCGTTTCGGCTATATCTTTCACCGAGTGTCTCGTATCGGTTTACACGAAGTTGGTATCCGTAAACACGTTCTACTTTCTTGCACTCTAGCGTCTCTATCGCTTGCGTTTTCATTACTTGTATTAGGTACATTTCGCGGAATATTTTCGATCGCACTCTACGCGATGTGTTTCATTCCGCACAATTCATTCATTTGTTCTTGTACACTCATTTCGTGTCCGTCGTCTTCTATTTCCTAATAGCTGAGTTCAATCTCAATCGCTTTTACTGCCTCTGTCAACCGCCGCACTAATTCACTTTTCCACCTGTGGTTGGAAGTCCCCGACTCCGCAAAAAAGACTTTAATTGCTCGTTATTTAATAAAACAATGTGCACAATTCTGCCTTTATCTTTAATAGTTTTACTCGATTATACTTCTATTCTTTGGCATGGTTATGTATGTATGTTCACCACGTTTAATAACATATGCCACACTCGTCTTACTTTAGCGCGAAGTACCACTTTCTCTGTTTTCCGCCAAACTCTTTATGTTTTGGATTAAATATTCCACTTCTTTGTTAAAAGAGTAGTCAAAATGATGTTAAGTTACAGTAGTTGACATTTTCTTAATCACAATGAATTATCAAAGAGATATAAAAGAAAGTAAAAATTTATAATAATACTTCAGTTCAGCTTGAATCGACCCTTCTTCTCGCGCAACCATCATTAGACTGATTTTTTGCTGTCTTCAAGCTCGCTACTCGTTACACTATGCGATCGTGCAGGGCTGTGTTATTTACTATACGTATAAAAAAGGTAAAAAGGGTATACTAATTTTGTGCTTTTGAGAGGGTTTGCAATTTCAAGAAGAACTCGCGGCATAGGTATGGACTCGTATTCTCGTAATCGAATATACGATCAGAATCATTTTCTAAGCAATTTTTATTTTGTCCATCCGTCTGTCCGTCTGTGCCCACTTTCTTTCTACACCGTTAAAGCTATCTTAATGAAATTTTGTAAAAATGTAGTCTGGACAAAGATACAGAAACAGACCGGTTTGGACAAAGACCACGCCTACCTCCCATATAAGGAAATTTTCTCACTTCTCTGAAAATTACTATAAGTTCGATCCAATTGAAGGACTAGTGACGCAATTTGGCAGTCATGGAGATATGGGTCCTACTAAACACTATGCAAAAAGTGGGCAGTATATATTAACTGCCACGCCCGCTACTAACAAATTTTCATAACTTAAAATCTGGTAGAGATTTACGGACGATTATAAAGCTATCTGCAACAAATGGGGTTAATCAGAGAAAAGACACGCCCACTTTTGATATAAGGAACTTTCGGGTCTAAAATTAAAGTTAGCCTACCTATGCTCGTATTGATACCATCGGAAAAAAAATTTGCAGAAATACTCGTATACATGGGGTCGATTAGTGTGTGTGCAGAAGATGGAGATCAGAATACTACTGCCACGCCCACAATTAAACAAAAATGATTACTAGATTCCTATACAAGATTCAAGAACGAAATTTCACAGGAAGCTTGCGGGTACTAACATTAAATTATTTTCACAGCCACGCCAACTATTGGCATATGATTATAACTTACGACCAATGAAATAGTTTTGGACGATATTTTATATTAGTACATTTATTGATTCGACAAAGCCATATATAATGGGGTCGATCAGATAAGGGCCATGCCTGCCACTAATATAATCAATTCAAGGTACCCGACCGAAAGTTACCGTAAATATTCTTCTAATGATGATTTATGAAGAAATCATCCCGATTGTTTAACTCGCACGCACAAGGAAAGGTAAAGGGTATTTCGAAGTCGGTCTAACCAAATACGATATATAAAGAGTATTTATTTTATAGAGAGTATTTGGTTATAACCTCCAAACAAGAAATAGCATTTCAATGCAGTCAGATTGGCTAAATATTATAAAAATGACAAACAAACGAGTAAAGAAGTCTGAAGGTTAGACCAAATACGATATATAAAGAATATGCGACATCCTCTCAATTAGTTTCCAATTTGCAACTCTAACGAACTGCATTTTTCTTGCAATCAGCCTTTCTTCGCCTTTCTTTGGCTCACAGTTAGTTATTGCTCAATGGCGTCTTGCCGAGCAACGCTCTAACATATATGTATTGTGGTATTTTCCATATATATATATATATATATATATATATATATATATATATATATATATATATATATATATATATATATATATATATCTATATATATATATATATATATATATATATATATATATATATATATATATATATATATGTATATATTCTCGTACACACTATACGCGCATTACAAAGGTAACTGAGCAGATAGCGGATTTTTCAGAAGACCCCTCCATATCTTCTCACTGGGAAAGACGTGATCTCAATATACTGTTACCTTTATTTATTAGGATTAGAATTTATTTCGCAACATATGTAAACATAACATACATATGAAACATAAGAATACCCTACAAAATAATATGTATATAACCGATTTCAACTTCAAAGCACTTTTTGATTCTTACGCCACGAAACTCGAAATTGTACTCCCATGTTTAGCGTCAGCTGTAGCAAATTTTACTTTCTCACCATAGCATGGCCGCTATACATTGTGTTGTTATTGTTTCACACGGATAGGGAAAAAAGAGATTTTTTTCAACAGCTGAAGGAAGAAGAAGAGTTGCGTATCTATTTTAATCTATGGAACCTGCCTCGTCAAAGAACAACGAAATTCTAAATAGACAGTTGCAAAATTCGATCCACATAAGGTATAAACCTCTGCAATATCAAAATGTTCCCAGCCCCGAGCCAGCAACACAATTTAGTACTGAAGAGAGGTTGTCGCATATTCATATTATAGAGTATTTGCTTAAAGTTACAAAAAATTTGCTAAGCGGCAACAGAAGACCTTTTGTTGTTGATTTGGCAATATGAAGCTTGGATGCCAATTTGAATGAGGAAAGATGAGAAATTGCGCCATCTCTTCGATATCCACACGAAACCAAAAGTTGCATATACTAAACTTGAATGCGTCATTCACATACTCAATTGAACTAAAAAATTGAATTCTAAAAAGTTACTTGCAAAATTCCCCTTAAGATGATTACCATAATTTCCACTGGTAATCGCTACGATGCGCTTGGCCTGCACCTTAAAATTACGATTTTTAAATCACGCCCATCAATTTGTTAAAAGTACGATTTTGCCACGCGATAAAATATTACACATCCATACATACATATATACGCACATATATACTCATTTTAGCATATTGCAATCTTCAAAACTTGGCGTGTCAAAGAATTGGCGCATGAGAACTTCTCTGGTAATAGAAATGGAAATTTGCAAAAACTTAAATCAGTGTCCATTAAAATAATTGACAAGAGAGTGTTTGACTGATTTTAGTAACATGCTGAGTAATAACTAGATACTATATATTATAACAATTATACATATATTCATAGTACTCATTTAATGTCGCAAATTTATGTCATTTGTTGCAATTTTCGCAAAATGGCAATGTTAGAAATCGGCTGTTAATTTTTATATTCAATTTGTTTCGCCATAAAATGGCAACTGTCCGAGACTTTTTTTAATGGTATCCATGGCAATTTGTCGCAAATTTTTATCAGCTGTTAACCAAAAAGCGGGCTTTTTGTTTATTTATATAAAATGGAAAACATAGGTACATACAATTATAATATTATTATCTTATACTAATACTTTGTTAATATTTAAAAAAGAATTGGGTATGTACTTACGAGTATGTACGTATTTATAGAAAAAAAAAAACGATCACCGATTAATGGAACTTTTTGGTGGTGGTCTTACATTTTTCATTAATAGCTTGTTTCACATTTTATGAACTTGTTCTAGAAACCAACTGCTCAAAAATTTTGAACGGTATTGCGGAAAATGCACCAAATTTATGCAACATCAAATGGGATGTTATGCGCACAAAAATGAGGCATCTTAAAATAACTTTTTTGTCCGCACTTAAGTGGAAAGGCCAGATGGGTGCAGGATTGCTTGAGAGTGGAGATGTAAAAAGTGTTGAAGAATACATCAAAAAGATATGTCCATTTTATGATGATCGGCACGCAGTATTTGGACGACGCTTAAATATCCAGCCGCCAGCCATCAATCTACAGAGCCAGTGTTATCGTTGGAGCATAATGAAGTGGAGGCGTTATTAGAAATTGATTGCGAAACATCTACGTTTTTACTTGAAAGTCCATTGGTCAGCCCGACTATTACGTTGAAGAGACCTAACAGCTCGAACCCATTTGCTTAATTATTAGAAATTCAAAAGAAAATGGTGGAATTAGAAACACAAAAACTGGAATTTGAAAAAGAAAAAAAAAAAAATTTTTAATTGCTGAAATGACAGCTGGAGAAAGAAGAGAGAATCGAGATGAAAAAATCAAGATTTCAACACGAAATAATGAAAAGTGTAAATAACTCATAAGTTGCCAAAATGTGTTGTATTCATAATATGTAATGTTTTGGTTTTTTTTTTACTTATGTATATAGTTATATTGAAATTGAATTTAATTTGAAAAAAATAAATAAGCAATTGGTTGGAATAAGGAAGAGAATATACAACATTTTGAATTGTCAAGGAAGCCATTATTAACAAATTATTATTATTTTTATTGAATGTAACGATATTTCAGTTCATTCTATTTTTTACTATTATGCATTTACATATATTACATAAACATATAATCAATACATATATATTTTTTTCGATATGTCGAAATTGCATAAGAAAACTGCAGCCCAAAAAATGCGACGTCGTACAAACAGAACACGTATAGAACGACTATATACAGAACGTCGAACTGAAGAACAAATTCGTGACACCCTAAGCCACTCTCTGAGACGGCAAGATTCGGATTATCGTGAAATTGAACAATTACGTAATACTAACTAACATACAATAAGACGACAAAACCTTTCGAACCGCGAATGTGAAAAAAGGCGTGGTTCTCTTCGTCGGTCGCATCGTAGCACAGTAGGGTATTTGGTACCAAAACTGTCGATTAATTCCCAGGCCCCTCAAACTGATAATTTTTTGTTAGCAAATCTCAAAATAAGCCGAAAACAATAAAAAAAATTTATCGATAACTTGCTTAGCTATCGAGATATCGACGATGCAAGTTTTCTGTATAATACCCAAAAATGAGCAGAAAAACTTAAATATTGCGATAATTCTACTATTTATTTATTAAATATAAACATATTTCATTACAAATTTCAGTAGAATCAATTAATTATGCATCATCATTACTATCATCGTCTTCATCAGTATCTTCATCATGGACATCTTCCTCGTCGGAATCACTGCCATGAGCACTATTATTGTCTCTGACAAGAGCTTTTGCCAAATTTAAGGATGGAGATTGTAACAGATCCAAAGCCATTTTTGGTAGGCTTTGCAATTTTTTGTTAGCCAATTTTCTCCTGCTTGATATTATTGGATCAGAGGTAATCAGCATTAAATTAAAAACGTCTTGATTGGATTTTTCCCGACTCATTTTTCTAGAATAACTCTCTCGATATTTTTTGAAATCTTTGTTGCGAGCTTCCTGCGCTTCTTCCGATAATTGGCCAATCGGTAACAATGCGTACGCTATTATTTCAGGTCCGTGAATAAAAAATTTATGCAATGTTGGAGGCATATAGTTCCATGGATAATTTTCTACAAAGATTCTAGCCGTTTGATGTGCAAACTCCCGAAACTTATCTTTATTTACTTCATGACCACAAGAAACAACAATCAGTATATTATATATATTCGTAATTTCCGCTGAGAGTTCCACATTCTGAAAAAAACGCCTGGCCGTATTTCCGTCGTTAGAGTTACCGAATCCGGGTTTTGGACCATCAACAATTAACCCAGTCCTCTCTTTAAATTGTTTTTGAATTTCTGCTTTAGTTTCTTCAACAGTTTGCTTTTCAGAGTCTGATCTAGCTTGCCATTTTTTGATTGGCAGTTTATATGACAAATGAAGAAGGCACTCAAAAAATCTAATCCACCCATGCATAATTGATAACCCAAATTGTAAATTATCAGTGTTAATTTCCTTTTTTATCATTTTATCGATTTGGCTGAAATCTTTGCTGGTGGAGCCGCATAAGTAACACTTTTGTGTAGATGTAGTTTCAGTGAGAGCGTTACAAACTTTACCGTCTATCATCGATAATATTAAGCTATGTCTTACTACTACAACTTTCTCACCAAGTGCCACAGTTGAATTAGTTAGATGTTTAATTTCTTCACGGACTCTATCATGCTCTAGCTTTGAAATAATTGCAGTTTCTTTGATGAACGCCATTTTCAATGGTCTGCAGAATCTGGTAGAAGAAGGGCGAGGATTCTGCCATATAATTTTTTCCCCGCATACCAACCTTAATGGCACAATTGATGTTATTAACACAGATAAATCACTAGCTTCTGTGCCATGAAATGCTTGTTTATATGAGCTATGGCCAGAACTCCCATCGAAACCCCATTTTGTGTATAAACAAAATTCAGACAGGTCTTTTTTGTTTAAAGAATCTACCAGACAATCTTGTAGCAGTACTAGGCGTTCAACAGTGTGATTAAGAAGCGCCTCTAAGCCAACTTCGGCTGAAGATTCACATACACTCATACCTATCGCTTTTTGGATAGCATTGTTTTTTTGCAAACTGGACAGCAGTGTTCGAGGGAAACCTTTCTGGAGTAGCCTGTTTCACAATATTATATTGATGCCGTGATAGTCCAGCTTCAACCAAAACAGCTAATGCTTCTTCACTACTCAGTTTGTTGGACAACACCGATTTAAGTAAACTTTTCCTGCATTTGTCTTCTTGCATTTGCATTATAAATACCAAGAACAAAACAAAACAGAAACACTAAATGCCAGCACCACAAAACATGCGTGGAAATTGAGCATTTTTTTCCATTGAGTTTAGGAACAAAAAGTAGGATTAATCAAAAAAGGCACAAAAGGGCACCTCAATTTTTTGCAGGAATATTGTCTACGATCCACAAAATTCGAAAAATAAAAACTTAGAGCCCTATCTAGCCCTACAATGAACTATATGTCCATCTATATATTGAAAACAGGCAAATTTTTTGGACTATTTACAAAAAAAAAAAAAACAATTTAAAATATTAGATCACTTTTTTTGCTACAATTTTTTTTCTAAAAAATAGTTTAATACCTGACGTTGAAGGCTCCATACTCAGATTTTAATTTTACTTCAAGTCTTTTTTAACGAAAAAACACTTTGATAAACTTGTAAATATCACTTTTACAACGAGCGCAAGCGAACAGAGAATGAAAGTGTAAATTCAAAAACACAATGCAGCTACACTATACAACTGAGAACCGTTATTATTTCTGTTCGTGATGCAGTCTACTTTCAATGGGTATTAAGTATTCGAGTGTAACTTCAAAAATAATTTTTTAATTAATCTACAGTTTTGATACTCAATACCCCAGCCTACGCGTAGGCGGCACCTGGCCTATCACAGGCTCGAAGAGGACCATACAAACCGCAGCGGAAATGCAGTTTATCGGGAAACCAAACTAACACGCAATACTTTCGAAAATACAAACCGAACAACAACGCGATACTGTTTGACGTTCCAATCGTAGACAGAACCAGGAATACCACGGATTCGAACAAGACAAAAATACAATGGAACACACAAGCCGACGCGACAATCCGGTTTATAGGGAGCATAAACAACTAAGGAATACTGTTGAACATACAATTCGTCGCATACGCAGTTCGCGAATGATTTAATAACGATGAACCTATACCGCTTTATCCGCCTCAGGCAGAAAACAATATGAACATATGGGAAGCTTTAAACGAAGATGTAGTTGAAGGTTTTTTGCAGCCACAAGGTAGTCGTATGAACATAGGTGAAGGAATTGTTGAACGAGAACGTAGTAGTCATAAATATCATAAATATAATAAAGCTATTAAATGTCCCAATTAGTGTGAACAGAACTATTGCGTCCCTACTTTGAACCTTTGATGACGGCCATGAAATCCAATTGCATTTAAGACGACGCTTGGAATACATCCACGCATGGAAACCATACGCCAGCTGGGGTACTTGCAGCAGTAAAACATCTAGTAGCGACCGAATTATATTTATAGCATGGTATTGCAGTTGATGAACGCTGGATATCTTCTTTCCCTGATCAAAATGAGGTACCATTTATCGCAACTATTGAAGACAGTGCTATTATAAATAAGGTTTTTCACAACCAAATAGAAATAATTAATCCTTTATCTTATCAACAAGATACAGAAAATGATGAATTTATTAACGAAATGTTAAATTCGGGTGGCCTCGAAACCTTACGCCAAATATTCCCGTTGAAAATGTTCCCTTAGAACGCGTGACTGGCTCCTGGTGAAGGTCAGAAACAAAGAAATATGATTTCAGATGAAGATTCGGAAGAATTAGCCTTTGTCACAATATACGGGGGATATAAGAGACAGTGTATCAAAAATACAGTAAAATTTTCCGTTCCGAATTAAGAAACTATGATAGAGGAGGTTGTAGAATAGATAAACTTCTATACAACTACAAAAAGTTAGAATTAATAAATATTCAAAATAGTACATCTATTTGCCTGCGGAAGCATTCAAGCGCAATACTTTTACAGCTTTGAATGCTTTAAATGAACCATTCATCAAACACCTCGTACAACATGATAACGGCTACCATATTTTGAAAGGAATCAGGTTGTCTCCTGCTCACTAGGAAGCAGAGAAGAAAAAGGTTTAGCTATGGTCAGACAATTCGGCATTCCTACATATTTTATCACATTTTCTACAGCAGAGACTAAATGGACAGAACTTTTAGTAATATTATCTAAAACCGTTGATGACAAAAGTATTTCAGAGGAAGAAGCCACAAATCTACCTTTTACTAAAAAATCTAGACTTATACTAACGCTAAGGTAAATATTTTGATATTCGCTTTCGGAATCTGTTTTCTTTGCTTAAAATGGATGGTGGTGTTTTTGAAGAACACTACGTTGAAAAATTTTATTGGCGAAATAAATTTCAGAAGAGAGGTTCACCTCATGTTCATCTTATGTTTTGGCTTAAAACCACCCATTGATTGATATTAACGAAGACTCCACTGTAGCGCCTGCTATATATTTTATTGATAAATTCATATCAAAGGATGGTTCCGTCCAAAACTTGCAAGAATTTATTAGGCCAACATTGACCCTTTGTTATACCGCATGATACATCAGGTCCTATCCATTTCAAAGGACCAGCCATTTGGAGCTTTTAATGAAGCAGTTGATGAAGCTAATCTTTTTTTTTGAGATAAAAGAGTCCAGAAATTAGTCGCCTAGGAAAGTGCGCCTAATTTTGCACAGCGCTGGACATGCATAACAGGTGTGCAATGGACTCTTCCTCCACGTCGTCCATGCAACTCCTACAGAAGTCGTTAGAGGCAATCCCCAGTCTACACCCGTGTGTGCCTAGAGTGTCCAGTGTCCCGTTAGGACGCTAATCACGGAACCAATACTTTGTCTATTTAGAGCCACTAGGTTCTTACCCTACGTCTCCACGGGCAATTTTTGATGGCATGCCATTGGCAATTTCAAGCAAATTGCCAATGGAGACTGCAAATTGCTTCAAGTTGGCAATTTATGTTATGAAATATTTTATGCCATAAATTGCCAACGTGCTGTGTTGCAATCAGTTGTCATTTTGTTTGTATGACAGCCATTTTTAATTTTTTCGTGACGCTCACAGTGGAAGCATCGTCGAACATTTCAGTTTTACCGCTCTATTAAATTAATTTAAGCGCTAAAATATATGGAGACTATGCATTTGCATTCTTTATAAAAAAGGATTCACCTTTCCTTCTTTTTTTCTCTTCATCGTATGAATCAAAAAATTTTTCAAGCGCGAGCACAGCGAACTAGATTGCTTGAGGACATTTTCAAAATGACGATGGCATAATATCGCAATGCCCACCATTAAAATATTGCCAACCATTGCAATCAAATTTGACAGATGTTATGCCATAAAAAATTGCCCGTGGAGACGCGGGGTTAGAGCGCTTGTCATTTATCTCTGGCCAGCTTTCTCTAGCTATTTTAAATCCTGAAAACTCAGACTGCTGTATTTACTAAGAGCTTACATGTGACAATAGGAATACCGAAGTTCAACCTATCTGGTTCAATCGGTATGGTAGTACCATCACGGGAAAGTTTATCCGCTTTGCAGTTCCCTGGAATATCTCTCTGACCGGGAACTAGCACAGATGCAGACGGGTCTGCTTAGCTATTTCGTCTAAAGATTTGCGGCAGCTCTTGACGGTTTTTGAGTTGATAATAGCAAATATCATGTCCAGATAATTTCTTCTTCTTTAGCCAAGACAGTGCTGCCTCTATAGCCGCGACCTCTGCCTGAAAAACTCGCCAAAAAGCCAACAGGCAGCAGATTGAGCTTAATGTCCAATGCTGCCGTTGGAGTCATTATAATGGCACTACTTATGAATACCTCTACCGTTCTGTGTACCATTGTTACCAGCCAATTGTATGTGGACTTAGTTAGGGTTGTCTACCAAGCAAGCACCCCATAAAAAAGGACTGGTCGTACGACAGCTGTGTATATCCAATAGACTACCTTAGGCTGTAACTCCCATTTTTTAATCTATAACTCTTTTGCAAGAGTACAGAGCTACCTGAGTCTTCCTAATGCGTTCGCTTATATTAGTCTTCCAGTTCAGCTTCCTATCTAGGATCACGCCCAGATATTTAGCCTCCTCAACAAGGTTAATATCTACAATTTATGTTATGACATCCATTCGTTTTGGAGCGATAAATTGAGGAATTTTATACTTTCTAGTGAAGAGCACCAGCTTAATCTTGGTCGGGTTAGGCTCCAACCCACAGTCAGTAGTCCATTTAGAGAGAATGTTCAACATGTGCATCATGTCTCTCAAAGTAGATATGTATTTACCCGAGATACTAATAGCAACATCATCCGCATACGCAACCACTTTGCACCCTTCCATCTCCAGTCCAACAAGCAACTCATTTACCGCATGATTCCAGAGTAGAGGTGAAAGAGCTCCACCTTGAGGTGTGCACACGGACTTCTTGGTCGACGCCGTCCTCAGCTGTGAATTGATTATCCTGCTACTAAGCATGCTTTGAATCCACTTGCTAATGGCGGGTTCCAGCTCCAAGTCTCGCATCGCACTGATTATTGCGTTTGATTTGATGTTGTTGAAAGCTCCCTCAATGTACAGGAAAACCACTAGGGAGAACTCCTTGTTATGCAGGGAGCACTCAATACTAGAGACTAAGGAGTGTAAAGCGGCCTCAACCGATTCACCTTTGAAGTAGGCATGCTGAAAGACTGACAGCTTCTGTCTGTCTATAGTAAGCCTCAGATGTATGTCTAACAACCTTTCCAGGATTTTCAGACAAAAGGAGGACAGGCTAATGGGCCTTAATTCTCCTGGAGCTGTGTGGGAGCTTGGGTATAAAAATTGCCCTCACATGCTAATTCAAGACACCTTTTGTAGATCTGAAGCAGATACTCTATTATAAGATTTTCGGACTGCAGAATTTCAATTGGAACAACACCATCTGCGCCAGATGCTTGAAATGGTTTGAAGCTATGGATAGCCCATTGCAATTTTGGCATCGTGATTTTGTCTGAGTTGACTTCGACTACAATCGTGCTGGGCTTCGTTCCCTGCGGAATGGTGTTGGAGCAACCAGGGAAGTGAGTCTCTAAAAGAAACTCGAGAGTCGCATTACTATTTGAAGTCCAAGATCCATCCTCCCTCCTCAGGTAACCAGGTTGATAGGATTTTCCTCAACCTGGACGTCTCAGAGATATATTCTACGTCACCGCAAAAGTTTCTCCACGATTCTTTTTGTGCCTTCCTAAGCTTACTTTTGAAGGTTCTGAGTGCTACCAAAAGGTATAAATCCCAGTCTGCACTATCTCTAGACTAGTCTAGCTACAGTCACCATGTAGAGGTCACAGTTTCCTTGTCGTGGTGCGCATTGGCATCGCATCCAATAATAACAGCCACACGTTGAGCCTTTGCATCCACAACAAGCTTCTGTGGGTTGGCTTCCGGAAGGATTTCATGGTCTTGCGCCATATACTCGTAGGCCGATACCAGCCAGTACCGTCCCTTGCCAGTTTACAGGCAGACAGAGGTCGAATCCTTGTTTCTGTAATTGGTGAGAATAAATGAGCTAACATTATTCCTAATGAGGGTCTTCCTTCACTTACGGTATACAGCAAGCTGAAATTATACGTCCTGAGACCACAGACCAAGTCCCCATATATCCAGGGTTCTTGGATCAGAACAACGTCTACTCCGCCTTTTGCAAGACGGAGCTGAAGGCTGGCAGACGTAGCCTTCGAGTGATGGAGGTTAATCTAAACTATTCGTAGCACCTCTGCTACTTGTAGCTCTGGTCACCACACACCCACAGCTGACACAGAGTCACTGGGTTTCGGGTGCATGGCGGAGTCCTCAGCAGCAGTAGGATCAGAAGTTACCCCTAAAGGATTCACTCCCACTTGATCCATATCAGACGGTTGCCCGTCCTTTTTGTAGATTTTAAGGCTTGTGGCTGAAAAGCCATAGCCCACGACCCAATTGGACTCAGCAAGAATCGCCAGAGATTCGGCGTTCATCACAAGGGTTACTGACCTGCAACCCCTTCTTGGTCCCTGTACCTTAAGTAGGTAGGTAGGAGTGGCCGCTTGGTTTCCCAAAAGCTTAGTTAAGCATACACAATGGCCCATTGTGATACAACGGTGTGGCGCCGTTCCAGCACTCACTATAAAATTCTCTTACTTGGGATGGTGATAGTCAGCGTAACGACAGCGCCGGGAAAGGTACGACTCCCCCTTAATGTTGCAGGAAACCATCCTGATAGTTTTATGAACCTTGCTATGTCCTTAATATTCAAGGATGACAGCTCTGTCAGGCTTGTATGAAATGGGGCACTAAAGGGGCGAATTCTTCTTCAGATCAAGCATGGGCAGTGGCATAAGAGGTGGAAAACCGTCTCGTCCTCCTCCTCGGAATCACAGCCTCGGCAAAAATCGTTTGAAGATAGGCCCAGTCTTTCTGCGTGCTTTCCCAGTATGCAGTCGCCGGTCAAAACCGACGCAGTTATCGACATTGAAACGCGAAAGTGGAAGTGATGATTCTAGATTTTAGTAGAAGCACTATAAATTTAAGAAGGCCTGAATTCAGGTTAAGATTATAGAGTGCGGAAATGATAGCATTGGGGCATAAATTGTTGAATGCTCCCTCGATGTCCAGAAATATGGCAAGTGTGAATTCAATTGTCAACTTGAGAAATGAGAAAATGAAGTGCTGTTTCAATCGATTTGCCTTTAGCGTAGGTGTGTTGAGATTCAGAGAGAAAAGAAGGGTTGATCGATATTCTGATATGTAGGTAAATTCTAGCTCTTTCTAGAACTTTAAGAAGAAAGGATGTTAGACTTATGGGTCTGTAATCCTTAGTTTTGGTGTGTGAGGCCTTCCCCACTTTCGGGATGAAGAGGACCCGAGCCGTGCGCCAGTGTAAGGGTATATATTGCAATCTGATGCTTGCATTATATATTTGTAGCAGCCATGGAAGGATAATCTCTTCCCCATTTTGGATATCAGCAGGAATGATGCAGTACGGCAAGGGGAATTTGTATGGCTTAAAGGTTTGAATGGACCACTCAAGGTGACTTTTTGTTATTTGGAATGTGGGGAGGCAATCATGGGAAACCTAATGCACCTGATAGAATGCTTGATCAATGGTTTCGGCGATTGAGTGAGTCCAGCTGCCATCTGGTTTTTGGATACAGTCAAGGGCTTTGCTAGATGAGTGGAGAATTTTTCGAAGACGGCTAGCTTCGGACGTCTATTCAATGCTTCGCAAAATTCCCTCCATGACGCTCATTTCCCTCGCCTAATGTGGTATTTAAACCCTTTTTGTTTAGTTTTGAAAGGGGCCCAATCAGCTGTAACATTAGCTTTGTTGAAAAGCATTCTACAAGTTTTGTGAAGGCTTGCAATTTCCGAGTTCCACCACGGAGGTTTAGGTTTGCCTCGTGGTTCGGGAGTGATGCACGAGATATGAGTGGCTCTTTTAAAAGCTGTGGTCAAATCGTCGACCTCCCGATCAATGTCGAGACGGTTGTGGATAGTGGGGGGAGTCGTTGCTAAGCATGACTCCAGATTGAGCCGAAAAAGAGGCCAGTTCGTGTTTTTCCTATTGACTGGTTTAAGAGATCCTGTTTTGCCTGTAGTCACCCTCGAGTCAATGTCAAAGATTATATAGCATTGGTCCGAACAGGAGCACTTCTTTCCTGACGGATGTAATGAAGGTCGGTTTATTTCCCCGGTTAGCAATATCTAATTTGTTTGATGGGCATTGGCGCCGATGATTACCGGAATTCGTTTCTGGTGGGCTACCGTAACCATTTGTTCAACTCTTCCTCTTCAGATTGCTCGTTCAAAATGCTGGTGACCTCACGCAAAGTGCCTTAGGGGTCACCAACTTCAGCGACCTTCCAGCCATCGGTGGGAAGATCGGTATTGCTGATCTTGAAGATCTTTAAGATTGCCTCAGGCGCAGAGGGCTCGGCAGGAACCCATGTTTTGGAGCGAGGGTGGTGGGGAACCTGGTCCAAAGGTACCGAATTGAACTTTGCACATGGCCAGATCTCACCTACCCTGTTGATCGCTACATTTTACAGGTCCGCCAGCGTTGGTCCGAGAAGGAGATGATTTGGATATGTTATTGAAACCACCGTGCGTCACGGCAGCTGGGTGAAGGACCAGGGTTGAGGGACATGACCTCAACGAAAATTGTTTACAGCGCCAGTTCGACCATTCTCCAATTGGCAGGAGTGATGGTCCCATCGGCATTGGTAGAGTCGACCACGGCCCATGTGAGGCTCTCTTTTCCAATCTCGCTAAGCGGTTTCGAGACCTGATGGGGTCCGTATTTGCTGGTGTCCTTGGGGAGCGTTCTCTTGCTGCCTGTCCTGGGCGCACGTGTACCTGCAAACCTAAAATCACTCTTTTTAAATAAAGCACTACATCACTCTTTTACGTTAAAACATCAAGCCCCTTTATTCTTAAAATCATAATTCTTATATACTATTTACAAAGAACACTTTCAGTATACGTCTTGACTTTTCTGTTGTTCCCGTTACTCAATTGTTGATTGGTGTCAGTTGTTCAAGCCAGCTGACCTACTGAATGTAAAAGTGTTGTCGGTTCATTCTAAATGCCCTTCGTCAGCTTGACTGCGGAACTGTGACACCCTAAAAGTTTACATAATAATTAATACATAAATACTTTTCATTTACAATATTGCACCCTAAAAATATGTGCTCTCTTAATGAATTTAATGGCTTAAAGCTAACCACACCAAATATGTAATATCTGTTAGCAGTCGGTGCTCTGAGTCAACTACTCGCAGGTAGCTTGATTCTAACTCACAACAGACCTTAGGTTTGGGGGTAGCCTGCCTTGCGCGCTTTGGGAAGCTTTGGGAGGATTGGCCGCGGCGATCGGTTGATCTCTGCCTCTTGGAGTTACCTGCTGCTTGTGTAGTGGAGGAGGGGACACGCACATCAGTGTGTGCCTTTGGCCACTCAAGTTTGCCCTTGTCGTATTTTGACAGTTGAAAGGGTTCGGTAGAGTTGAGCTTCGTCAAAATGCGATAAGCCACTCTACGCGTCCTGCTCGTCCTGGTACTCGGGTTAACGGTGGTAGGTGCACCTGAATGAGGAGCGGTACGGGGAGCAGTTTCCATCGACTAGTGAGCTATATCGAGGCGTTTGCTGAAGAGGGCTTAGGCGGAGCGGGGCTTGGCAGCCGCTGAAGAGCCTGGGGACAGCGTAGAGCTTTGTCGTTGAGTGGCTTATTAGCCGAAGCTTGTGCTTGATGCTGCTTGAGTTCGAACCAAGGGCGGGGGTGTTGCTGGTGGGTATTTGCCTAGCCAGGGTTTTGCGCGCCCCTGAGGGGATAGGCGCGGAAATTTTGTTTGTTTGTGTTTTTAGTTTTTGTTGTTGTGTCCATGCAAAAAGGGTCCCTACTCAAATCCGCTATCTCAGTCCAAAAGTGTGGTCACTAAGTATGGTCTCATGGTTATCTATGCAAGCAGGGCATCCTGCGAGGGTTGGCATAAGCCCTTGTTGGGTCAAGTGCTCACTACTTAACGGTAACAGACAACGAACGTACTTTGAGGCCTGCCACTGTTTAACGGGACGGGGGCAGTTGGAACCTTAGACTGGAACCTTTCACACTCAAGTTTCACCTTGGTGCTACCGTGCTACCGTGCCAAAAGAGAACTAGGTCCAGAAACTTACAGCTACCAGCCCAGGGCATTCAAAATAAGGACGTTGGTCCAGAGAGAAGTCCGGGGAGGAAGGATAAGGGTCGTGCCAATTGGTGCTACTGAGCTCCCGTGCAAGAAAACGTACCACAGCAAGGCCACCGTTACTACCTGAGGCGGCCTGGTACTAGGAAGGGGAGCTCCGCTAAAATACAGCCTAATTTACCTCCTGGCTGGAAAACAATATCCAGGGACATGATCCCAAGTACACCCTAGATTATGAGGGAGACAGTTCTTAGTTGGATTACTCCGCAGTAGTCAGTACGACCAGGGTAATCTCATAAGAGCCGAAGCTCCGCCATCCCATTCCGTCATTACAATCATTTAAGCCTTCATCCCTCGAAAAGGTGACTGCTCTTTACGAAGGTACATAGTGTAAAAACCAAGACAATAGTTTATGAATTTGCAAGTGGCGGTGCAGGTGTGGGTAAAATTAGACTTATATCTCCAATTTACCAATCCATTACAAAACTATAAATTCTGTACCAGGTACTGATCCAAGCCTTATAAAATTTCTTCTCTGTGCTCCAACGGGAAAAGCAGCATTTGGGATAGGAGGGTCTACTTTGCATTCCACGTTGTTGCTTCCCATTAATCAGTCAGTGTCCGCATTGACCATTGAGTCATGACAATTCTCCTACAGATATTCCAGATGACTGTATTCATCTCTTCTGGTCAAACTAGGAAACTATCAATTACAATACCATGAAGCTAAATAAAATTCCAACTGAACAATTCAGTTGACGTCGTTAAAGCGTTCTCAATACACGAAATAGGGAGAAAATATTAGAAGCAGTGAACAATTTTAAAACTTCTGAAATCCAAGGACTTTGCCACAAACTTATTTTAAAAACAACTGTAAAATATATGGTAACTGTAAAAGTAAATAATGTTGATGGCTTAGTTAATGGTGCAACTGGACAACTGATGCAAATTTATTTTGAAATGCATGAATCTGTTGCACAACCAACTACTTTGTGGATAAAATTTACAGATAAAAAAAAAAGAAGTTGGATTGAGTGCACGAGCAAAAAATTCACATAATAAGGAAGCCCTCTGGTCTCTTTTCGATAAAATAGTTAGCTCAATTCAGTATAAGAAAAACGAACAAGTTAATATAGATAGGAAACAGTTTCCTGTAGTACCTGCAGAGGCAGAGGCAATCACTATTCACAAAAGTCAGGGAACAACCTATACCAAAATAAACCGTGCCGCCCTTTATGTTGCCTGCAGTAGAGCTACAAATGCTTCTGGACTATATATAATCGGAAAATTCACATCTCTTAAACCATATTCTGCTACTGATTCCGTCCAAATTGAGATTAAAAAACTCCAAACTGAAAAAAATTAATTTCTCATGACGATTTCATGTTTAATACGAATCAATTCCCTCAAATAATGTACCACAATATACAAAGCTTACATGTTCATATAGACGGCGTCCGAAATGATAAACTAATGTTGAAGTCGCATATATTGTCTTTCGTTCAGACTTGGACTATGGATTATGAATCCTACAACATTCCTGGGTACAGCGTTTTGTGCAAGTTGCGACTGGATTGTTACACGCGTACATTTAGTTTCATATTGGTGTTGTAAGCACTGACGCTTATTTATTTTGACAGCTGCGTATATTGTGTGTTCTTTCTGATTTGTTTATTCGAACAGTGCGGACACGGTCAATTGACTTTCTGACATTTTTCCAAATTTTAATTGATTTCTCGAGTTAACTTCATTACATTAAATTGTTAAAATGTTTACATTCACGAAATATTTGATTTTAAATCTGTGGATCATCAGTTTTTGAGTGAAATTATTGACATTTCAAACAAAAAAAGTGAGTTAATTATTTTAGTTTGTTGGTGAATACCCAACCTCATTTCCATTGGAATTTATTTATGTTATTTCTTCAGCTGATTTGTAAATTATTTGAATCGTTCAATTTCGGTCGTTTGCTTTCTTTATTTCGGCTATTCAAAAGGTAAATTATTGAAAATTAAAAGTGATCAATTACAGATTGAAATTTGTTACGATGCCACAAAGAGTTCGCGCTAATATCGGTCGGCGTTCCCGACGTACAACGGACCTACGTAATTATACAGCACGTCGTACTGAAGAGGAAAATGCTACTGCAAGGGAATCTGCTCGAATCGGAATGATTGAACATCGTGCGCGACAATCACAAGAGGCCCACGAAGCTTACAATGAGCAACAACGATTGAGAAGAAGACAAGTTCGTGCTCAGGAAATTCATGAAGCAAGAGAACAAAGTTTGGCTGCTTACCGACAACGCCAGCAACAACAACGATTGCCTAATTTGAATATCGAACGTGCAGCCTTTCGATATGAGCCGGACATTGAATACGGTGCGCACGCATCAGTTCGAATTGGTTCGATGTCTGTCGTTTGCCCGCATTGCGATGCACTGAAATTTCCAAAAGAACCGGCCGGATTGTGTTGCGCAAGCGGAAAAGTGAAATTACCAGAGTTACTTCCTCCACCAGAGCCATTGCGGTCGTTGCTTTACGGTGAATCACCAAATTCGAATCATTTTTTACAAAATTCCAAGATGTTTAACGATTGTTTTCAAATGACGTCGTTTGGTGGGGAAATTGTGAATGAACATAATTACAATCCCACATTCAAGGTTAGTTCACCAACAATCTAACACTTATTATCTCGCCAATAACATACAGAAATTAACATATTTGTCTGCAACTATACAGATTCACGGGCAAATTTATCATCTTGCTGGATCGCTGTTGCCGCATCCTGATCAAGATCACAAATATTTCCTTGGAGATTCAAATGAAGAAGTGAATCGACGTTGTGCAATTTTCAATGCAACGAAGAGAGAAATTGTGCAGCAATTGCAAGAAATGTTGCATGAACACAACGAACTAATTCGATAATTCAAAACTTCGTTAGAAAGGATGCCATCTGATGATCACAGAATCGTCATTAAAGCGGACAAACGACCAGCAGGCACGCATGAACGGCAATATAATTCACCGACGGCCGATGAAATATCAATTGTTGTTGTTGGCGATAATTTAGAATCCCGTGATATTGTTATTAAACGTCGAGCTGGAGATGCATTAGAGCGAATCAGTGAAACTCATCAATCGTATGACTCACTACAATATCCGCTTATGCTCTGCCGTGGTGAAGATGGTTATCACTTGAGATACAACCTGATCAATCCTGCCAATGGTTAGTAAAAGAAAAACAAACACTCTTGATTGTAACTTCGTTTTTTGTTAACTTTTAGGGGTCGATACAAATAAGAAGGTCAGTGCAATGAACTTTTACGCGTATTGATTGATGATTCGCGAAGGAATTGACAACCATCTCTTGAGATATCGCCGATTATTTCCACAGTATGCAGTTGATGTGTACGTGACGATGGAGACAGAACGACTCAATTTTATTCATTTCAATCAGACCAAGCTTCGATCTGAAGAGTATATTCACTTGCGAGATGCGGTCAATAGCGATGTAGATGTGACAAACCTTGGCCGACTCACGATTTTGCCATCAACATACATTGGCAGCCCAAGGCACATGCACGAGTACTCGCAGGATGCGATGACATACGTGCGGAATTATGGACGGCCGGATTTGTTTGTTACATTCACTTGCAATCCAAAATGCCCACAGATAACGGAATTATTGAATCGCGGTCAATCAGCAAGCGATCGTCACGATGTCACAGCACGAGTTTTCAAACAACAGCTACGATATTTGAAGGACTTTATCGTGAAGCAACGTATATATGGTGCTGTTAGATGCTGGATGTACTCTGTTGAGTGGCAAAAAAGAGGTTTGCCTCACGCACACATTCTTCTTTGGATGGTGGACAAGATTACACCAGATCAAATTGATGACATCATTTCTGCGGAAATTCCTGATCCAGAAATAGATTCAGAATTATGCGCAGTGGTGAAACCAATATGGTTCATGGACCTTGCGGACACTACAATCCCACTTCGGTTTGTATGTCTGACAATAAATGCACGAAACATTATCCACGTGCTTTTCCTTCGGAAACGCAAACTGGAAATGATGGATATCCACTCTATCGGCGTCGCTGATCAGACAACAATGGCAGAACATTCAGCATTCAATTTAGAGGAGTTGAATATCGAAGTTGACAACACATGGATCGTAACATATTCACCAATATTGTCTAAGACATTCAAAACTCATATCAATGTTGAGTATTGCAGTTCTGTGAAATCGATCAAATACGTTTGGAAGTATGTCACCAAAGGAAGCGACATGGCGGTTATTGGCCTTGAACGAGATGAGATCAGCAAGTATCAAATGGGTCGATACGAGAAGTGCAATGAAGCGCTTTGGAGAATATTTTCTTTTGTAATTCATGAGCGTTTTCCGACTGTTGTGCATCTCGCAGTTCATTTGGAGAATGGCCAAAGAGTGTATTTCAACCCAGAGAATGCAGTACAGTGAGCGGAAACACCACCAGCAACAACATTGACGAATTTTTTCTCAACTTGCGCCAGTGATCCGTTTGCGAGAACATTGCTTTATACGCAAATGCCTCGATATTATACATGGAATGCATCGTCGATGAAATGGTTACGCAGAAAGCAAGGCCAACCAGTAGATGGTCATCCAGGTGTGTTCTCAACTAATGCATTAGGACGAATTTACACAATCCACCCGAAAAACGACGATTGCTTCTACCTTCGGTTGCTATTGATTAATGTACGCGGTTCAACTTCATTTGAATCATTGCGTACTGTGAATGGTACGGTGTGTGCAACTTTTCGAGAAGCATGCCAGCAATTACAATTGCTGGAACATGATAATCACTGGAATCAAACGATGGACGATGCGATAGCTACTTCGCATGCCACTGAAGTGCGCACACTTTTCGCGATGATCATTTCGACATGTCAGCCTTCAAATCCGCGTCAATTATGGGATACGTACAAAAATTACATTGCCGAAGACATTTTACATCGTATTCGAGTGGCAACATGGAATTCAGAATTGCAAATGAACGATGAAATCTACAATGAAGCATTGGTGTTGATTGAAGATTTGTGTTTGCTTATGAGTGGCAAACTATTGACTGAAATTCATATGCAAGCGCCAAATCGTCAAATCAGAGATGTACTGAATCGTGAATTGGAACGTGAGCGTGCATACGACAGAATAACTTTGGAACAACAAGTACAAAGAAATGTTCCATTATTGAATGAGCAGCAAAAGAGTGCGTATGATGAATTGATGAAGGCTGTCAATGATGGAAACGGTGGACTATTTTTTCTTGATGCGCCCGGCGGATCTGGGAAAACGTTCCTGATATCATTGATTTTGGCAACAATACGATCTCAAAATGGCATTGCGTTGGCTCTCGCATCTACTGGGATTGCTGCAACTCTACTAGAAGGTGGAAGAACGGCACATTCGGCACTGAAGCTTCCGTTAAACATGCAAATCAATGAAACACCTGTTTGCAACATTTCAAAGCAATCAGTTATGGCAAAAGTGTTGAAGAATTGTAAACTGATAGTATGGGATGAGTGCACAATGGCTCACAAACGGTCTCTAGAAGCACTTGACAGAACAATGAAAGATCTGCGGAATAATAATCGTCGCTTTAGTGGCGCAATGATACTGTTAGCAAGCGATTTTCGACAAACACTTCCTGTTATTCCGAAATCAACAGCGGCGGATGAATTGAACGCATGTCTCAAGTGATCGTATTTGTGGCGGTACGTGAAAACCATACGATTGACTATGAATATGCGAGCGTTCCTGCAACAGGATAGCACCGCAGAAGTTTTTTCTAAAGAACTGCTAAGAATTGGAAATGGGTAAATTCCGGTTGATACTTTCAGTGGTTTGATATCAATTCCACCTGCCATTTGTCAATTCACTTCAACGAAAGCTGAACTCATCACGAATGTTTATCCGAACATTGGCCAAATTATCGTAACTACGATTCGTTGAGTGCACGCGCAATTTTAGCTGCCAAAAATACCGATGTTAATGACTTAAACTGGACGATTCAAAGTCAAATTCCGGGAGATTTGTGCTCATACAAATCGATCGATCGTGTTGAAAATGAAGACGAAGCCGTGAATTATCCAGTGGAATTTCTAAATTCTTTGCATTTGCCTGGCATGCCGCCGCATCATTTGCGTCTCAAGGTTGGATATGTCATTATTATGCTTCGCAATCTTCATGCGCCAAAACTGTGTAATGGAACCCGACTCATTGTGACGCAGCTATCGAATAATGTGATAGTTGCAAGAATTTTGAAAGGGACTTACAAGGGGGCAGAATGCTTGATTCCACGAATTCCTTTGAGTTCCAACGATTTCCAATTTCAGTTCAAACGTATTCAGTTTCCAGTGAAACTTACATTTGCGATGACAATCAACAGGTCACAAGGACAGTCCTTGGAAGTGTGTGGCATAAATCTGGAAATGCCATGTTTTTCACACGGCCAGCTATACGTGGCGTGTTCACGAGTTGGAAAACCATCTTCTCTGTACATTTACGCACCGGAACAGAAAACAAAAAATGTTGTTTATCAAGCTGCGTTACATTGAAAAAATGTAGAAAAATCGCAAATAATTGATTTTCAACACAAAATAAACTCAACTATATTTTCTTTTAAAAACACATAATTTCACGCAGGGCAACGCCTGCGGGGTCAGCTAGTCATTGTATATAAATATAGAGATATCCATTTAATAGTACTTTACAGAAATGAATCTTTCCCGACAGGATTACTAAAAATAGAACTACAAATTTTTTTAAGTACCGATTGTTCTAGGAATAAGAGAATTGTTCTATTAGGAGATTTTAATATACGAGTGTGTCGTCGCAGTGACTGCGACGAAGTAGAAGGCATCCTAACGGAAAGCGGCTTAATATCTTTTCTATGTACAGATAATAGTACCAGTTCAGGAAATATTCTAATATGGACAGTAATTCAATTACGGCGAAAACTTACGAAACGTTTTACAGTTACCATGATGCAGTTTGTGCAGTTGTTTATTTTTGCTGCATTCTTTATTTATTTAATGTTTTTTTTTATTGAGGGGGAAATCTTTAAGCCATTTAGACAGTGTGGGACATCAACCCACTAGAACCTCCTCACTGTCGTGGCGGGCAATCCTCCCAGGACCGCATAATGCGATTTCGACGGGAGTTATTTATTTAATGTATGCTAATTTATTTGAACTACGTGTAATAGGTGTAATAGGTACAATTAATTAGGTTCCCCGGGAGAGCTTGTAACTCCTAGAGGACGCGTCCCTAGGTGGCGGATAGGGGAAAGCCTCTCATATATAAGAGGTAGGAGCTGTAAGAACTACCTCACGCGGACCTTTACTATCAAAAATGATAAACTAATTTCATGCCGTGGAGCTCTTTCTTATAAATACCATAATGGCCGTAGCAGGTATGGATATGTACATATGGAAATGGGTACTATAACTACATTACCAAGTTTACTATAACTATAACTCGAAATCTCTACAATATATATCAAATGTGTCTATAGCATTATAAAATTCAATTATGAAACTTAGTGATCATTCTAGGTGTAACATTTCAACCGACATGCAAAAAAGATTTTATTGATCCAATATCGCCATGGTTTATGAACTATAAAAGTAAAGAGTATTTCGAAGTCGGTCTAACCCGACTTCAGACTTCTTTACTCGTTTATATATAAAGCGATATTCAGATACTTTAATAGTGGATGTGGGATTGGTTTAAACCATCCCATTTTAAGTTTACTGTTTTAGACTGGTACTATGAATCGTGGTGTGAATCTTCGTTGATCAATCTAGTATAGGGATATAACAATAAAAAATAGGTTAATTGTTTGCATGGCAGTACTAGTACGCTGCCCATATTTTCCATGCGCACTAATATGGACCAAATTTACATTATTAATGAATTTATTCATATATCAGACACATAGTGATAATTTTAAGTGGGGTTCCGAAAATTCATCTGATCGACAGCATTTCTTGCATCCAATTTGCTAATTTGGTCCCCAAATTTTGAGCAAGTCTTATGAGTATATGACAACAGTGACTGGGTCTAATATGACCTGCATGCACATAACTATAAAATTTTGTTAATGAAAATAAGAAGGATATGGCGGTGATGGCTCAAGAAAAAAGAGCAGAGCTTATGTGTTTTGTGGATAAGCTAAAAGCTGACGTGCGTGGTTTGTGGATGAGCTGTGTAAATCCCAGTCTGCACTATCTGTAGACTACTTTGGGTTGTTAAAAGTCTTCTACAGTCTTTTCTGAGTCTTTGTTTCCCCCTGGGTTTACTGAGGGGGCAAGATACCAATAGAGCCTTATTAAGAGCAACCGTTAGAACCTCCACAGACCTATCAATTTCGGTACACGAGTTACGTCCCCAACGCAACCCGATGCCTCACTTTTATTAAAATAAGTAAAGACGCTGATTCGGCGCATTTTTGCATGCACCGAACTGGGATCATAAAACAATATTATTTTATTTAATGTAGAAAACAGCAACAAATATATGTGTGTGTAAACAAGTTGCGTTAGTTAAAATATTCATATTCTATGCAATAACGTTATCGCTTAGTTTCTGTTATTGCATAGCGGATGGTCTCAAGTGCAGTTAAGGCTCCAAACGCATAGTATGCTTGTGGCATGATTTGCACTTCAAGGCCAACCGAATTTGAATAGTAAAATAGAGTAGAGAAAATATTTTAAGTTAGTCTTAAGATCGAAGTGGTGTAATAAAGACAGAGAAGAGATCGAATTGAAAACATTCTAGTTTTAATTTAACACCATAACTGGCGCATTCGGTTCTTAGAAATTACTTGCACGGAGACTTAAATTTGGCTCTAAAGAGACTATTTTTCGGATAGTTTGTGTAAATTCAGTGATAATTACAATTTCTTTCAAAGAAAAAAAAGTGAACTTTAAAAATAACTTAAATCTGGATCTAAAGAGACTAAATAGTAATCCAATAAGTTCAAAAATAACATTTATGAGTAAAAAACGCGATAAGTACGATGCAAACAGAAACATTAACTACGAAGAAATGGCAGCCGAAGAACAATTTAGGCAAAGGATAGAACATTTAGAAGCCGTACTGAAGCAGCAGGAAGGAACGGTGCAATAACAAATAGAGCTGCAAAATATTCAGTTACAAAATCAACAAAGCCAGCAAAATCAACAACAGCAAGGAATATTTACATGGAGCCCAAAATACATCATCGAACAATTCAGGCAGCTAAAACCTTTTGGAACGGGACACCATTTGACAGCATTTATAAAATGTGTGGAACAAGTAATAAACCTATGCGGCACCAACCAGCAACTATACGAATATGGAATTCAAATTGTTATCAACGAGAAGTTACTCGGAGAGGCAGGCAGTTGCATAAGACAACTAGGAAACAATCCATCATGGGAATCTAAGAAGAATCTAAAACAACAGTTCCGGCCAACCAAATCTTATGCAGAGATTTTCAACTTCTGCAGAATTATAAAGGTTAGAAATCTTAGAGAACTTCTAGATGTATTTTTAAAATCTAAGTATGAAATAAACGAGATATATGAATGAAACCAAATATATATAGTCCAAATAACGTTGACAGAGACCTAGTTGAGTTACTATAAAAAAAAATCGATGGCCAATTCCGAGCCCATATCGACAATGAAAAAACAATTAAAGAAATATTTCATAAATTTAACAAATCAAATAACAATCAAATATATACTGATAATTTTAACTATTCTCAAAATAAAATACAAAACTCTCGGCAGTATAATTCAAATAACTATACTGAAAAGCAAAGCGATAATCAAAACTACCGTTTTAAACAATACCAAAATAGCTATAATAACAGACCTGACCAGCACCAAGCTAACAATAATTTAAGAACTAATTCAGGTTTTTCAAGGCCTGACCAGAATCGCTTTAATTATAGGAATGGTCAAAATCAGCATAATTATAGCAATTTTTCAAACAATACTAGTAATTTAAGGACTACACAAACTCATTCTGACAATTCTGGTCAATATTTAAGACAGCACCAACCTTACTACAATAATTCAGGCCAAAGTAGAAATACAGGAATTTCACAAAATAGTAACAATCGCAATAACACTCGAAGTTCAAGCCTTGAGCTCATGGAAGTAGGAAATGTAGTGGAAAATGATGTAAATTTTTCCCCAGGGGCTCCACACCCAAATTACCGCTAGTAGATATTACTATAGAAAACACTAAACTTACATGTTTGATCGATACGGGGTCAGACACCAGTATCGTTAAGCCAAATATTTTTACCACCTTTAAAGAAGAACCCTTGCCAAATACACTTTGGTATAGGACTATAAATGGGCTTACCCAAATATCAACCAGGATCATTACACCAATACCTAGAGAATTTAATGTCTCAGGAACCTTCTCCTGGAAGGTCGCTAATTTTACTGGTTGCAAATACGATGCTACTAAGGTTGACTTAGTGAATGAGATTCTGACCATTAATAATCAAACATTGTTATTCAAAAATAGAAAATTTCCTTACATTTCAGACGAAATACGTACCTTAGAAGCAACTAATGAACCTTTATTCAACCTGAACCATTTAAATAAAGAAGAAAAATATGAAATTGGAAAGCTACTTAATAAGTACAAAGATTTATTTTACACAGAAGAAAGCCACCTAACAGCGACTGATATAGTAACACATGAAATTAATACAACAATCGATTCCCCAATTTACTGCAAAAACTATAGATACCCCCAGGTACATGAAAAAGAAATATAAAGACAAATATCGTAAATGTTAGAGCAATTCTCCTTTCAATAGCCCCCTTTGGATAGTACCAAAAAAGGCAGAAAGTTCGGGAAAAAAACAATTGCGTATAGTAATAGACTATAGAAAATTAAATGAGGTTACAACCAGCGACAAGTTTCCCATGCCAAATATAGAGAATATATTAGACAAACTCGGGAAAGCCCAATATTTCACGACGCTAGACTTAGCGAAGGGTTTCCATCAAATTCCAGTAAAAATTACTGATAGGCACAAAACGCCTTCTCAACTCCATTCGGGCATTATGAATACGTCAGAATACCGTTTGGACTGAAAAATGCATTGTCAACTTTTCAAAGGTTGATGAATTCCATTTTGAGAAACTATATCAACAAAATTTGCGTAGTCTACCTCGATGACATCTTAATTTTTAGCACGTCATTGAAAGAACATACCTTAAGTATCGAAAAAATTTTAAATAAACTCAAAGAAGCAAACTTAAAAATTCAGGTAAATAAATGTAGTTTTCTCCTAAAGGAAACTGAATATCTTGGTCTCATTTTAACACCTGAAGGTGTAAAACCAAATCGTGCCAAGGTTGAAATAATTCAGAAACTAAAACTACCTACAACCCAGAAGCAGATAAAATCATTCCTAGGCATTACTGGTTTTTACAGAAAGTTTTTAAAAAATTATGCCAAAATCGCCCAACCACTCACAAAATGCCTAAAGAAAAATTATAAAATAAATGCTAATGATCCCAACTTCATTGTGTCATTTGAAAAACTAAAAGATATTATATCAAATCATCCTATCTTGAGATATCCCAATTTTAACAAGAAATTCACATTAATAACTGCTGCAAGTAATTTTGCTATCGGAGCCGTTTTAACTCAAGACGGACATCCAATCAGTTTTGCCTCTAGAACTCACGAGACAAATTACTCAACTATCGAAAAAGAGTTACTAGCGATAGTTTGGGGTACAAAATATTATAGACCCTATCTTTTCGGTAGAGAATTTGACTTACAAACCGACCATCAACCAATCAAATGGTTGCAGGCAAAGAATACAGGAAGGGACATCAACCCACGTTTACAGCGATGGTTTGTATCGTTAGGGGAATATAACATTAATATCGATTATATTAAGGGACAAAACAATAAAGTCGCCGATTTTCTCAGTAGAATAAATATTAATACTAACGAAATAAATTTGTTGGACTCCGAAAATTTGGGGCTCCCACTTAATAATTTGTTCGAAGAACATGTAAAAAATTTAAACACAGGAGAAAATGGTGCTAACGAGTCCGAAGATTCCTTAGCAGTTCAGACAGTACATTCTCAAGAAGAAAATGCAAATGATCTCATCCCACTCCTGGATACAGTGGTAAACCGATTTAAGACTCAAATAATATTTCAAGACAATAAAGAAAAAGAGTCTGAAAAAAATTTAAAAAACACAAGATTTTTTATTGAGAAAGAGGACATAAATAACGACAATATAGCGAATACAACAAAGAAATTAATAAACAAAGGTAAAATTGCAATTTATTCCCAGCCTAGCGATCACGATTATAACAAATTACAACAAGAGCTAACAAAATTTTTCCAAATAGGCAAATTATAAAATTTGTTAAATGCCAAAGATATCGATGATGAAAACGAACTAAAAAAACAAATTTCATTGTTTCACAAATATGAAACAGGTCACTCTGGAATCATTCCCACATACGAAGGAATTAAAAACAAAATATATAACCCCGAATTAAAAACAACCATCCATAAAGTAATTAATAACTGCGATATTTGTAATCGTGGAAAATACGATAGGAACCTAATTAAAAATAAGTTTAGTCTAACTGAGACACCTTCAACAATCAACGAAATAATCCACGTCGACACCTATGTTAATAGCAAACTCTCCTTCGTAGTTTTTATAGATAGATTTTCGAAACATGCCATTAGTTTTTATTTACCAGACAGAAATCACAAAACTATCGTTAGGAAATTAAGACAATTTTTAGCAATAAAAGGTAAGATAAAAAAGTTCATTTTCGAACGAATTTAATTCGCAAAGTATTCGAGATTTCCTGAATAATGAAAATGTTTCTTTTCATACTACTAAGCCCAACAGTCATACTGGGAATTCAGACATCGAGAGGCTAAATAATACGCTAACCGAACGAATTAGGATTTTAAATACGGAAGAAAAACTTCCAATAAAAACACAAGTCATTAAAGCCCTTAGGTTTTATAACACTTCTTACCACTCTACAATTAAAACGACTCCACTGGAGGTTCAGGAAAATAAAGTAGATCATAAAATCATTAAGGATAGATTAATACAAATGAAAAATAATATTCTCAACAAAAGAAATAGTAGAAGAGAAATTTATATAGAAACAAGAAACGAAGGTTTCATTAAAAATTATAAAAGTTTGAGACATAAGAACGAGCCAAAATTCGTCAGAGCTAATTTAGAAAACATTCATACTACCAACATTAGAATACCACTTAAATTTTCAGGTAACCATACTTCTAACCCTGATGATGAGCACAGAGGGTTTTCTACAAGTGAACCAAATCAGCTCTAACACAGGTTACACTATAGTCCGACTCAGAGAAGTACAGATAGTTAATAATACGATTTCGGTTTTGCATATTATAGACACTGCAGAAATCGCAAGCATAATAAATACTCTAGAGAAAAATATAGAAAATATTGGCTTAATGAACGGAGATCTATTAGCAAGAGAGATAAGTTTACTAAAAGCCAAATTGAGATTATTACTTCAAACAATAATATTAGGAAAAAAACTGGTCTAATTTATCTTGTAGGCTACTGCCTACATAAATGGGCTTTTGGTACACTGGACAACGAAGATAGGGAATAAATAACCGAACACCTTAAAATTATCGATACAAATAACCATAACTCTATTGGTACTTTAAATCACCAGATAATTGTAAATGAGCATTTCAATTGGAGTATTGACCTGTTGAAAACGACCATAGAATCTGACAGAGTAAAAATTGAACAGTCACTCAAAAATATGAAAATTAGAAATAACGAAATTATTCAACACTTACTATATTCTGATCATATGCATAAATTAAAGTCTATCGAAACACAAATAAACATTATTCAAGACATTGTATCTGCGAAATTTAATATGTTCCACCCTAATATCTTATCAACTGAGGAGATGGACAGATATAATATCGATTTTTTCAAATTAAAATTAATTAGATTAGGCGTATTGACTCTTGATAGCAATAAAATAGTAATTGCTATCAAAATACCTGAAGATTTTATTAATTTAGATCTAAAAGTCATTGTCATTTAAGGAAAACAAAGCATATTTTGTAGAAATCAATAATATAACGTATTCATATAAGGAAAATAGTATTGTCAAAGATTTAGAGCGAAGTAAAAACTGCCTTGTAACGGGAAATTGCGAATTCATTTTAAACAAAAAAACTACATATGGAAGTAATAAAAAATGATATTGCAAAAAAAAAAAAAAAAAAAAAAAAATGCAGATAAAATCGAATTGTTTCAAAATTGTAATGATAGAAAATTTACTATAAATAAAAATTGTCTAATATCATTCAGCAATTGTAACATAATTATTAAGAACCAAACCTTCCAAAATAAAAGAGAAGAATTTAAAAAAAGACATCTGCCTATGAAAAAAAAAAAAAAAAAAAAAAAAAATATATATATATATATATATATATATATATATATATATATATATATACGAGTATACTTATACAATTTTGTTTTGTACTATTATTAGGACTCAGGAGAGTCCCCTATTTATGGAGGGAGGAGTTACGTCCCCAACGCAACCCGATCCCTCACATTTATTAAAATAAGTAAAGACGCTGATTCGGCACATTTTTGCATGCACCGAACTGCGATCATAAAATAAAATTATTTTATTTAATGTAGAAAACAGCAACAAATATATGTGTGTGTAAACAAGTTGCGTTAGTTAAAATATTCACATTCTATGCAATAACGTTATCGCTTAGTTTTTGTTATTGCATAGCGGATGGTCTCAAGTGCAGTTAAGGCTTCAAACGCAAAGTATGCTTGGTGGCAAGGTTTGCACTTCAAGGCCAACCGAATTTGAATAGTAAAATAGAGTAGAGAAAATATTTTAAGTTAGTCTTAAGATCGAAGTGGTGTAATAAAGACAGAGAAGAGATCGAATTGAAAACATTCTAGTTTTAATTTAACACCATAACTCACGTGCTTGTGCTTGTGGGTTGGGAGGTAGTAGTCTAGCTACAGTCACCATGTAGAGGTCCCAGTTTGCTTTTCTGACATTTCTAAAAGCCTTAGGGATAAGTAGACTAGAAGATCAAACTGAATTAACATATGATCCGAAAAGGAGTGTTCCTCTAGAACTCTCCAATTTGAAATCCGATCAAAAATGGATTCGGAGTCAAAGGTTATGTCAAGGACTTCTTGCCTGTTAGCAATAATGAAAGTGGGTTCTGACCCCTTACTACATATAGAAAGGTTAGTCGTTACAGTCGTTCATTGACATCCGTGCTTCCGCAGATCTCGTGGTGCGCATTGGCATCGCATCCAATAATAACAGCCACACGTTGAGCCTTTGCATCCACAACAAGCTTCTGTGGGTTGGCTTCCGGAAGGATTTTATGGTCTTGCGCCATATACTCGTAGGCCGATACCAGCCAGTACCGTCCCTTGCCAGTTTACAGGCAGACAGAGGTCGAATCCTTGTTTCTGTAATTGGTGAGAATAAATGAGCTAACATTATTCCTAATGAGGGTCTTCCTTCACTTACGGTATACAGCAAGCTGAAATTATACGTCCTGAGACCACAGACCAAGTCCCCATATATCCAGGGTTCTTGGATCAGAACAACGTCTACTCCGCCTTTTGCAAGACGGAGCTGAAGGCTGGCAGACGTAGCCTTCGAGTGATGGAGGTTAATCTAAACTATTCGTAGCACCTCTGCTACTTGTAGCTCTGGTCACCTCCACCACCGTGACATCAGCCTCAGACTCCACCGAGTCTGACTCCAGAAGGACTTCCTCCTCATTGAGCGTGGTTATCCCTAGGAGACTCACCAAACCCCCACAGCTGACACAGAGTCACTGGGTTTCGGGTGCATGGCGGAGTCTTCAGCAGCAGTAGGATCAGAAGTTACCCCTAAAGGATTCACTCCCACTTGATCCATATCAGACGGTTGCCCGTCCTTTTTGTAGATTTTAAGGCTTGTGGCTGAAAAGCCATAGCCCACGACCCAATTGGACTCAGCAAGAATCGCCAGAGATTCGGCGTTCATCACAAGGGTTACTGACCTGCAACCCCTTCTTGGTCCCTCTACCTTAAGTAGGTAGGTAGGAGTGGCCGCTTGGTTTGCCAAAAGCATAGTTAAGCATACACAATGGCCCATTGTGATACAACGGTGTGGCGCCGTTCCAGCACTCACTATAAAATTCTCTTACTTGGGATGGTGATAGTCAGCGTAACGACAGCGCCGGGAAAGGTACGACTCCCCCTTAATGTTGCAGGAAACCATCCTGATAGTTTTATGAACCTTGCTATGTCCTTAATATTCAAGGATGACAGCTCTGTCAGGCTTGTATGAAATGGGGCACTAAAGGGGCGCATTCTTCTTCAGATCAAGCATGGGCAGTGGCATAAGAGGTGGAAAACCGTCTCGTCCTCCTCCTCGCAATCACAGCCTCGGCAAAAATCGTTTGAAGATAGGCCCAGTCTTTCTGCGTGCTTTCCCAGTATGCAGTCGCCGGTCAAAACCGACGCAGTTATCGACATTGAAACGCGAAAGTGGAAGTGATGATTCTAGATTTTAGTAGAAGCACTATAAATTTAAGAAGGCCTGAATTCAGGTTAAGATTATAGAGTGCGGAAATGATAGCATTGGGGCATAAATTGTTGAATGCTCCCTCGATGTCCAGAAATATGGCAAGTGTGAATTCAATTGTCAACTTGAGAAATGAGAAAATGAAGTGCTGTTTCAATCGATTTGCCTTTAGCGTAGGCGTGTTGAGATTCAGAGAGAAAAGAAGGGTTGATCGATATTCTGATATGTAGGTAAATTCTAGCTCTTTCTAGAACCTTAAGAAGAAAGGATGTTAGACTTATGGGTCTGTAATCCTTAGTTTTGGTGTGTGAGGCCTTCCCCACTTTCGGGATGAAAAAGACCCGAGCCGTGCGCCAGTGTAAGGGTATATATTGCAATCTGATGCTTGCATTATATATTTGTAGCAGCCATGGAAGGATAATCTCTTCCCCATTTTGGATATCGGCAGGAATGATGCAGTACGGCAAGGGGAATTTGTATGGCTTAAAGGTTTGAATGGACCACTCAAGGTGACTTTTTGTTATTTGGAATGTGGGGAGGCAATCATGGGAAACCTAATGCACCTGATAGAATGCTTGATCAATGGTTTCGGCGATTGAGTGAGTCCAGCTGCCATCTGGTTTTTGGATACAGTCAAGGGCTTTGCTAGATGAGTGGAGAATTTTTCGAAGACGGCTAGCTTCGGACGTCTATTCAATGCTTCGCAAAATTCCCTCCATGACGCTCATTTCCCTCGCCTAATGTGGTATTTAAACCCTTTTTGTTTAGTTTTGAAAGGGGCCCAATCAGCTGTAACATTAGCTTTGTTGAAAAGCATTCTACAAGTTTTGTGAAGGCTTGCAATTTCCGAGTTCCACCACGGAGGTTTAGGTTTGCCTCGTGGTTCGGGAGTGATGCACGAGATATGAGTGGCTCTTTTAAAAGCTGTGGTCAAATCGTCGACCTCCCGATCAATGTCGAGACGGTTGTGGATAGTGGGGGGAGTCGTTGCTAAGCATGACTCCAGATTGAGCCGAAAAAGAGGCCAGTTCGTGTTTTTCCTATTGACTGGTTTAAGAGATCCTGTTTTGCCTGTAGTCACCCTCGAGTCAATGTCAAAGATTATATAGCATTGGTCCGAACAGGAGCACTTCCTTCCTGACGGATGTAAGGAAGGTCGGTTTATTTCCCCGGTTAGCAATATCTAATTTGTTTGATGGGCATTGGCGCCGATGATTACCGGAATTCATTTCTGGTGGGCTACCGTAACCATTTGTTCAACTCTTCCTCTTCAGATTGCTCGTTCAAAGTGCTGGTGACGTCATGCAAAGTGCCTTAGGGGTCACCAACTTCAGCGACCTTCCAGCCATCGGTGGGAAGATCGGTATTGCTGATCTTGAAGATCTTTAAGATTGCCTTAGGCGCAGAGGGCTCGGCAGGAACCCATGTTTTGGAGCGAGGGTGGTGGGGAATCTGGTCCAAAGGTACCGAATTGAACTTTGCACATGGCCAGATCTCACCTACCCTGTTGATCGCTACATTTTACAGGTCCGCCAGCGTTGGTCCGAGAAGGAGATGATTTGGATATGTTATTGAAACCACCGTGCGTCACGGCAGCTGGGTGAAGGACCAGGGTTGAGGGACATGACCTCAACGAAAATTGTTTACAGCGCCAGTTCGACCATTCTCCAATTGGCAGGAGTGATGGTCCCATCGGCATTGGTAGAGTCGACCACGGCCCATGTGAGGCTCTCTTTTCCAATCTCGCTAAGCGGTTTCGAGACCTGATGGGGTCCGTATTTGCTGGTGTCCTTGGGGAGCGTTCTCTTGCTGCCTGTCCTGGGCGCACGTGTACCTGCAAACCTAAAATCACTCTTTTTAAATAAAGCACTACATCACTCTTTTACGTTAAAACATCAAGCCCCTTTATTCTTAAAATCATAATTCTTATATACTATTTACAAAGAACACTTTCAGTATACGTCTTGACTTTTCTGTTGTTCCCGTTACTCAATTGTTGATTGGTGTCAGTTGTTCAAGCCAGCTGACCTACTGAATGTAAAAGTGTTGTCGGTTCATTCTAAATGCCCTTCGTCAGCTTGACTGCGGAACTGTGACACCCTAAAAGTTTACATAATAATTAATACATAAATACTTTTCATTTACAATATTGCACCCTAAAAATATGTGCTCTCTTAATGAATTTAATGGCTTAAAGCTAACCACACCAAATATGTAATATCTGTTAGCAGTCGGTGCTCTGAGTCAACTACTCGCAGGTAGCTTGATTCTAACTCACAACAGACCTTAGGTTTGGGGGTAGCCTGCCTTGCGCGCTTTGGGAAGCTTTGGGAGGATTGGCCGCGGCGATCGGTTGATCTCTGCCTCTTGGAGTTACCTGCTGCTTGTGTAGTGGAGGAGGGGACACGCACATCAGTGTGTGCCTTTGGCCACTCAAGTTTGCCCTTGTCGTATTTTGACAGTTGAAAGGGTTCGGTAGAGTTGAGCTTCGTCAAAATGCGATAAGCCACTCTACGCGTCCTGCTCGTCCTGGTACTCGGGTTAACGGTGGTAGGTGCACCTGAATGAGGAGCGGTACGGGGAGCAGTTACCATCGACTAGTGAGCTATATCGAGGCGTTTGCTGAAGAGGGCTTAGGCGGAGCGGGGCTTGGCAGCCGCTGAAGAGCCTGGGGACAGCGTAGAGCTTTGTCGTTGAGTGGCTTATTAGCCGAAGCTTGTGCTTGATGCTGCTTGAGTTCGAACCAAGGGCGGGGGTGTTGCTGGTGGGTATTTGCCTAGCCAGGGTTTTGCGCGCCCCTGAGGGGATAGGCGCGGAAATTTTGTTTGTTTGTGTTTTTAGTTTTTGTTGTTGTGTCCATGCAAAAAGGGTCCCTACTCAAATCCGCTATCTCAGTCCAAAAGTGTGGTCACTAAGTATGGTCTCATGGTTATCTATGCAAGCAGGGCATCCTGCGAGGGTTGGCATAAGCCCTTGTGGGGTCAAGTGCTCACTACTTAACGGTAACAGACAACGAACGTACTTAGAGGCCTGCCACTGTTTAACGGGACGGGGGCAGTTGGAACCTTAGACTGGAACCTTTCACACTTAAGTTTCACCTTGGTGCTACCGTGCTACCGTGCCAAAAGAGAACTAGGTCCAGAAACTTACAGCTACCAGCCCAGGGCATTCAAAATAAGGACGTTGGTCCAGAGAGAAGTCCGGGGAGGAAGGATAAGGGTCGTGCCAATTGGTGCTACTGAGCTCCCGTGCAAGAAAACGTACCACAGCAAGGCCACCGTTACTACCTGAGGCGGCCTGGTACTAGGAAGGGGAGCTCCGCTAAAATACAGCCTAATTTACCTCCTGGCTGGAAAACAATATCCAGGGACATGATCCCAAGTACACCCTAGATTATGAGGGAGACAGTTCTTAGTTGGATTACTCCGCAGTAGTCAGTACGACCAGGGTAATCTCATAAGAGCCGAAGCTCCGCCATCCCATTCCGTCATTACAATCATTTAAGCCTTCATCCCTCGAAAAGGTGACTGCTCTTTACGAAGGTACACAGTGTAAAAACCAAGACAATAGTTTATGAATTTGCAAGTGGCGGTGCAGGTGTGGGTAAAATTAGACTTATATCTCCAATTTACCAATCCATTACAAAACTATAAATTCTGTACCAGGTACTGATCCAAGCCTTATAAAATTTCTTCTCTGTGCTCCAACGGGAAAAGCAGCATTTGGGATAGGAGGGTCTACTTTGCATTCCACGTTGTTGCTTCCCATTAATCAGTCAGTGTCCGCATTGACCATTGAGTCATGACAATTCTCCTACAGATATTCCAGATGACTGTATTCATCTCTTCTGGTCAAACTAGGAAACTATCAATTACAATACCATGAAGCTAAATAAAATTCCAACTGAACAATTCAGTTGACGTCGTTAAAGCGTTCTCAATACACGAAATAGGGAGAAAATATTAGAAGCAGTGAACAATTTTAAAACTTCTGAAATCCAAGGACTTTGCCACAAACTTATTTTAAAAACAACTGTAAAATATATGGTAACTGTAAAAGTAAATAATGTTGATGGCTTAGTTAATGGTGCAACTGGACAGCTGATGCAAATTTATTTTGAAATGCATGAATCTGTTGCACAACCAACTACTTTGTGGATAAAATTTACAGATAAAAAAAAAAGAAGTTGGATTGAGTGCACGAGCAAAAAATTCACATAATAAGGAAGCCCTCTGGTCTCTTTTCGATAAAATAGTTAGCTCAATTCAGTATAAGAAAAACGAACAAGTTAATATAGATAGGAAACAGTTTCCTGTAGTACCTGCAGAGGCAGAGGCAATCACTATTCACAAAAGTCAGGGAACAACCTATACCAAAATAAACCGTGCCGCCCTTTATGTTGCCTGCAGTAGAGCTACAAATGCTTCTGGACTATATATAATCGGAAAATTCACATCTCTTAAACCATATTCTGCTACTGATTCCGTCCAAATTGAGATTAAAAAACTCCAAACTGAAAAAAATTAATTTCTCATGACGATTTCATGTTTAATACGAATCAATTCCCTCAAATAATGTACCACAATATACAAAGCTTACATGTTCATATAGACGGCGTCCGAAATGATAAACTAATGTTGAAGTCGCATATATTGTCTTTCGTTCAGACTTGGACTATGGATTATGAATCCTACAACATTCCTGGGTACAGCGTTTTGTGCAAGTTGCGACTGGACAGCAACGAAAACAGCAACAACATACGAACTAAGCCGGGTATTATTATATGCTCGTATGTCAAAAATGAGCTAGCAGATTTAGTTCAGCATTTACATAGCGAAAAATTTCATGAAGGTAAAATCACTTTTGAAATCTATATTTCGAGAACGGCTGGACCACTATTGACGGAATTTTCAGAGGTTGTCCGTTGTGGATCTGGGAAGGTTTGGAAATAAAAAAAACCTTATACTTTTCCTGAAGAAAAGTCGGAAAATTTAAAAATTCCAAAAAGGACTTTTTTCCAGACAAAATTTTTTTTCTTTCAAATTTTTTTTCCAATTGTTTCTTGCAAATCTATCGATCTCAAAACATTCGGAAAAGTCGGTTAATTCGGAAAATTCGAAAATTAGAAAAACCTAATCTCATTTTTTGTTCTCATTTTTTTTTGTATGTGCGTGGTGTTACACGCGTACATTTAGTTTCATATTGGTGTTGTAAGCACTGACGCTTATTTATTTTGACAGCTGCGTATATTGTGTGTTCTTTCTGATTTGTTTATTCGAACAGTGCGGACACGGTCAATTGACTTTCTGACATTTTTCCAAATTTTAATTGATTTCTCGAGTTAACTTCATTACATTAAATTGTTAAAATGTTTACATTCACGAAATATTTGATTTTAAATCTGTGGATCATCAGTTTTTGAGTGAAATTATTGTCATTTCAAACAAAAAAAGTGAGTTAATTATTTTAGTTTGTTGGTGAATACCCAACCTCATTTCCATTGGAATTTATTTGTGTTATTTCTTCAGCTGATTTGTAAATTATTTGAATCGTTCAATTTCGGTCGTTTGCTTTCTTTATTTCGGCTATTCAAAAGGTAAATTATTGAAAATTAAAAGTGATCAATTACAGATTGAAATTTGTTACGATGCCACAAAGAGTTCGCGCTAATATCGGTCGGCGTTCCCGACGTACAACGGACCTACGTAATTATACAGCACGTCGTACTGAAGAGGAAAATGCTACTGCAAGGGAATCTGCTCGAATCGGAATGATTGAACATCGTGCGCGACAATCACAAGAGGCCCACGAAGCTTACAATGAGCAACAACGATTGAGAAGAAGACAAGTTCGTGCTCAGGAAATTCATGAAGCAAGAGAACAAAGTTTGGCTGCTCACCGACAACGCCAGCAACAACAACGATTGCCTAATTTGAATATCGAACGTGCAGCCTTTCGATATGAGCCGGACATTGAATACGGTGCGCACGCATCATTTCGAATTGGTTCGATGTCTGTCGTTTGCCCGCATTGCGATGCACTGAAATTTCCAAAAGAAACGGCCGGATTGTGTTGCGCAAGCGGAAAAGTGAAATTACCAGAGTTATTTCCTCCACCAGAGCCATTGCGGTCGTTGCTTTACGGTGAATCATCAAATTCGAATCATTTTTTACAAAATTCCAAGATGTATAACGATTGTTTTCAAATGACGTCGTTTGGTGGGGAAATTGTGAATGAACATAATTACAATCCCACATTCAAAGTTAGTTCACCAACAATCTAACACTTATTATCTCGCCAATAACATACAGAAATTAACATATTTGTCTGCAACTATACAGATTCACGGGCAAATTTATCATCTTGCTGGATCGCTGTTGCCGCATCCTGATCAAGATCACAAATATTTCCTTGGAGATTCAAATGAAGAAGTGAATCGACGTTGTGCAATTTTCAATGCAACGAAGAGAGAAATTGTGCAGCAATTGCAAGAAATGTTGCATGAACACAACGAACTAATTCGATAATTCAAAACTTCGTTAGAAAGGATGCCATCTGATGATCACAGAATCGTCATTAAAGCGGACAAACGACCAGCAGGCACGCATGAACGGCAATATAATTCACCGACGGCCGATGAAATATCAATTGTTGTTGTTGGCGATAATTTAGAATCCCGTGATATTGTTATTAAACGTCGAGCTGGAGATGCATTAGAGCGAATCAGTGAAACTCATCAATCGTATGACTCACTACAATATCCGCTTATGCTCTGCCGTGGTGAAGATGGTTATCACTTGAGATACAACCTGATCAATCCTGCCAATGGTTAGTAAAAGAAAAACAAACACTCTTGATTGCAACTTCGTTTTTTGTTAACTTTTAGGGGTCGATACAAATAAGAAGGTCAGTGCAATGAACTTTTACGCGTATTGATTGATGATTCGCGAAGGAATTGACAACCATCTCTTGAGATATCGCCGATTATTTCCACAGTATGCAGTTGATGTGTACGTGACGATGGAGACAGAACGACTCAATTTTATTCATTTCAATCAGACCATGCGTCGATCTGAAGAGTATATTCACTTGCGAGATGCGGTCAATAGCGATGTAGATGTGACAAACCTTGGCCGACTCACGATTTTGCCATCAACATACATTGGCAGCCCAAGGCACATGCACGAGTACTCGCAGGATGCGATGACATTCGTGCGGAATTATGGACGGCCGGATTTGTTTGTTACATTCACTTGCAATCCAAAATGCCCACAGATAACGGAATTATTGAATCGCGGTCAATCAACAAGCGATTGTCACGATGTCACAGCACGAGTTTTCAAACAACAGCTACGATATTTGAAGGACTTTATCGTGAAGCAATGTATATATGGTGGTGTTAGATGCTGGATGTACTCTGTTGAGTGGCAAAAAAGAGGTTTGCCGCACGCACACATTCTTCTTTGGATGGTGGACAAGATTACACCAGATCAAATTGATGACATCATTTCTGCGGAAATTCCTGATCCAGAGATAGATCCAGAATTATACGAAGTGGTGAAACCAATATGGTTCATGGACCTTGCGGACACTACAATCCCACTTCGGTTTGTATGTCTGACAATAAATGCACGAAACATTATCCACATGCTTTTCTTTTTGGGGAAACGCAAACTGGAAATGATGGATATCCACTCTATCGGCGTCGCTCATCAGACAACAATGGCAGAACATTCAGCATTCAATTTAGAGGAGTGAATATCGAAGTTGACAACACATGGATCGTACCATATTCGCCAATATTGTCTAAGACATTCAAAACTCATATCAATGTTGAGTATTGCAGTTCTGTGAAATCGATCAAATACGTTTGGAAGTATGTCACCAAAGGAAGCGACATGGCGGTTGAACGAGATGAGATCAGCAAGTATCAAATGGGTCGATACGAGAAGTGCAATGAAGCGCTTTGGAGAATATTTTCTTTTGTAATTCATGAGCGTTTTCCGACTGTTGTGCATCTCGCAGTTCATTTGGAGAATGGCCAAAGAGTGTATTTCAACCCAGAGAATGCAGTACAGTGAGCGGAAACACCACCAGCAACAACATTGACGAATTTTTTCTCAACTTGCGCCAGTGATCCGTTTGCGAGAACATTGCTTTATACGCAAATGCCTCGATATTATACATGGAATGCATCGTCGATGAAATGGTTACGCAGAAAGCAAGTCCAACCAGTAGATGGTCATCCAGGTGTGTTCTCAACTAATGCATTAGGACGAATTTACACAATCCACCCGAAAAACGACGATTGCTTCTACCTTCGGTTGCTATTGATTAATGTACGCGGTTCAACTTCATTTGAATCATTGCGTACTGTGAATGGTACGGTGTGTGCAACTTTTCGAGAAGCATGCCAGCAATTACAATTGCTGGAACATGATAATCACTGGAATCAAACGATGGACGATGCGATAGCTACTTCGCATGCCACTGAAGTGCGCACACTTTTCGCGATGATCATTTCGACATGTCAGCCTTCAAATCCGCGTCAATTATGGGATACGTACAAAAATTACATTGCCGAAGACATTTTACATCGTATTCGAGTGGCAACATGGAATTCAGAATTGCAAATGAACGATGAAATCTACAATGAAGCATTGGTGTTGATTGAAGATTTGTGTTTGCTTATGAGTGGCAAACTATTGACTGAAATTCATATGCAAGCGCCAAATCGTCAAATCAGAGATGTACTGAATCGTGAATTGGAACGTGAGCGTGCATACGACAGAATAACTTTGGAACAACAAGTACAAAGAAATGTTCCATTATTGAATGAGCAGCAAAAGAGTGCGTATGATGAATTGATGAAGGCTGTCAATGATGGAAACGGTGGACTATTTTTTCTTGATGCGCCCGGCGGAACTGGGAAAACGTTCCTGATATCATTGATTTTGGCAACAATACGATCTCAAAATGGCATTGCGTTGGCTCTCGCATCTACTGGGATTGCTGCAACTCTACTAGAAGGTGGAAGAACGGCACATTCGGCACTGAAGCTTCCGTTAAACATGCAAATCAATGAAACACCTGTTTGCAACATTTCAAAGCAATCAGTTATGGCAAAAGTGTTGAAGAATTGTAAACTGATAGTATGGGATGAGTGCACAATGGCTCACAAACGGTCTCTAGAAGCACTTGACAGAACAATGAAAGATCTGCGGAATAATAATCGTCGCTTTAGTGGCGCAATGATACTGTTAGCAAGCGATTTTCGACAAACACTTCCTGTTATTCCGAAATCAACAGCGGCGGATGAATTGAACGCATGTCTCAAGTGATCGTATTTGTGGCGGTACGTGAAAACCATACGATTGACTATGAATATGCGAGCGTTCCTGCAACAGGATAGCACCGCAGAAGTTTTTTCTAAAGAACTGCTAAGAATTGGAAATGGGTAAATTCCGGTTGATACTTTCAGTGGTTTGATATCAATTCCACCTGCCATTTGTCAATTCACTTCAACGAAAGCTGAGCTCATCACGAATGTTTATCCGAACATTGGCCAAATTATCGTAACTACGATTCGTTGAGTGCACGCGCAATTTTAGCTGCCAAAAATACCGATGTTAATGACTTAAACTGGACGATTCAAAGTCAAATTCCGGGAGATTTGCGCTCATACAAATCGATCGATCGTGTTGAAAATGAAGACGAAGCCGTGAATTATCCAGTGGAATTTCTAAATTCTTTGCATTTGCCTGGCATGCCGCCGCATCATTTGCGTCTCAAGGTTGGATATGTCATTATTATGCTTCGCAATCTTCATGCGCCAAAACTGTGTAATGGAACCCGACTCATTGTGACGCAGCTATCGAATAATGTGATAGTTGCAAGAATTTTGAAAGGGACTTACAAGGGGGCCGAATGCTTGATTCCACGAATTCCTTTGAGTTCCAACGATTTCCAATTTCAGTTCAAACGTATTCAGTTTCCAGTGAAACTTACATTTGCGATGACAATCAACAGGTCACAAGGACAGTCCTTGGAAGTGTGTGGCATAAATCTGGAAATGCCATGTTTTTCACACGGCCAGCTATACGTGGCGTGTTCACGAGTTGGAAAACCATCTTCTCTGTACATTTACGCACCGGAACAGAAAACAAAAAATGTTGTTTATCAAGCTGCGTTACATTGAAAAAATGTAGAAAAATCGCAAATAAATGATTTTCAACACAAAATAAACTCAACTTTATTTTCTTTTAAAAACACATAATTTCACGCAGGGCAACGCCTGCGGGGTCAGGTAGTCATTGTATATAAATATAGAGATATCCATTTAATAGTACTTTACAGAAATGAATCTTTCCCGACAGGATTACTAAAAATAGAACTACAAATTATTTTAAGTACCGATTGTTCTAGGAATAAGAGAATTGTTCTATTAGGAGATTTTAATATACGAGTGTGTCGTCGCAGTGACTGCGACCAAGTAGAAGGCATCCTAACGGAAAGCGGCTTAATATCTTTTCTATGTACAGATAATAGTACCAGTTCAGGAAATATTCTAATATGGACAGTAATTCAATTACGGCGAAAACTTACGAAGACCTTTAGTGTCGTCTGAGACATCTTCTATCCTGAAATTAATAAAATGAAGGAGTCGGCTAGGCTGTGCAAGGTGCTTCAGCTGGATTCTTTTCTCAATTCTGATGGTTCTTATACTATTTCAATGGTGGAAATCCTCAATATCCTTCTACCCTTGCACAGAATGTATTCCCCTTCGCGTAGAAGGCAAGTTGGCTCAGGTGAAACGCAATCATCTTTTCTTTTTGTGCCTCAACAAGGACACATGGGAATGATTATTTTCAATATTTTAATTTTTTACAATGTTAAAATTAGAATTAGTAATAGTTTTTATAGTTCTGTTATGTTTTATTAATAATATATTTTGAATGGATCAAAATATATTATTTTTAATTAGCTTTTTATTTTTTATATTTAATTAAGATTATTTCTCAGCGAATTTATTGACAAGATTGTAGTTATGTACTATGACACCACTGAAATGTAATAAAATAGAAATAGAGACTAAACGGAATACAGTTGAAGGGTAATAATGAGACACAGTAGTTTAGAGTGTGGTGGAATGAGACAGTATTCGGACACCTGCAGTTAACGTAGTTTTCTGGATGGACAGATTACAACAGCTGAAGGCCCAGGTTCTATTCCTGGGAGGGTTCATAGTTGGTGTGCTATTGAGTTTCTGAGACATAATAAATGCTTGGGAAAATTTGCCTTTTATTGAAAGATCTCTGATGAGGACAAGTGGCGTGACCGAAATAGCTATAGGATCTGCCAAAAATGTTTCAATAATTCTCCTTCTTCTTCCGAAAACTATTACGGTGGCATAATCACATATACACAATTGCAACTACTGTGTGCAACTTGGCTTGTCAATAAATTCATTGATAAATAATCTTAATTTTCAACTGAATTGACGAATACTGGAATATTTTTGATAGATATAAGATTATCTTTAATCGGTGCAACTGAATAATTGCTTATAATATGACCTAGGTACGTAACTGAACTTGAACCAAAAGTACATATTGAGTTTTTCAACCTAAAGCCTTCTTTTAATATTGCATCCAATAACTTTGTCAAATGATTTATATGTTCTTTAAATGATTTTGAGAAAATCAATATATTGTCTAATAAATTCACCGCAAAATCAGAGAGTTTATGTTTTCTAATTATATTGTTTAATATAGTTGGAAGATAGCTGGTGATGTCTTCTTGCAAACGGTAGACAGGTCCATTGGCAGTGCCCCTTTTGCGTTACTAACCCAGTTTTGTGCCTATCTTCGATAGACAAAAACGCCGAATTAATGTCCAGTTTTGAAAAGCACTTACAGTTAGCGCCGTCCAAATAAGGTTGCTCATGGTATTGGATGCTAATGTATCGCTTACTTCTACTCCGCTTATAGGACCTGAGCACGCGCAGCCACTGCTAACAATGTTGTATACATTTCGAGAGGGTTTTTGTTGCCATGGCGGGAGATATTAAACATACAAAAAGTTCATCAAACTGACGTTTCTGTGGAGAGATGGCAATGCCAAATTCCAATTAGAATCTGTAAAATGACTGCAATGATTTGTGGTGCGATATGCTCGCCAAGCTGCGCAGAGTATGTCTATAATATCAATGCTGATTAACATAAACATAATATGCCACCGGGGAGTCAAGGCAGTTGTTGATATAATGTATGTAGCTGACCTGGTGATCAGTTTTAGGGATGAGGAAGAACCAGAAGAAGTTACTTTAGAGGTCATAAAAGTGAATGAAAATGCTGGGTTTAAAAAAAATGTTAACAATAAAATAGTAGATATGAAACGCCAGAAAAAGACTGTCTGTTTTACGCTTATTTTGGAATACCCAGCAAGATACCCTGTGGTTCCACGTGGATTTTCACAAAGTTCCAAGTGAAGTACTAGAGAGCCAGCGTCCACCAACCAAGATGGATATAGATGTTAGAAATTATCATGGCGATCTTTGATCCGATTGGCCTACTTGCAAATTTTACAAAATATTCTGAAATGCTCTTGCAACCTGTCTGGAAATTACAATTGAATTGCGATGAGCCTCTGCCATATAAACTTTTCGTATTGTGCAGCAGCTGGTGGAAAGAATTTCCAAATGCCAAAAATTTCTCCATTTCGACGCAATTCGCCATTAATTGCTTCAGTTGATGAGATTCAGCTACATGTTTTCGTTGATGCTGGCTCCAGTGCTTATGCCGCAGTGGTGTATTTACGAGTCAATAAGGCTTGAAAGTTCCCATTATTCTCAATCAAGGGCATGATTGTGCCACGGCTCGAACTTCAGGCCGCAGTATTGGGTTCTCACCTGAAGGAGTCACAACATTTAAGTGAATCGTGTTATTTGGAGCGATTCAAACATGGCAGTGCTTTGGATTCGGTGTTAATCTCGGGACTGCAAGCAATTCGTGACTTGTAGAATCGCCGAAAAACTGTCGACATTTACACCAGTTCAGTGGAACTGGCTTCCCTCTTCCATGAATGTTGCAGGCGAGGCCACTAAAGCTAAATTGCCGCAGATTTAATGAGAACTCGAGATGTGTAAGAGGCCCCGATTTTCTTTATAGTCAAGAAGCGTTCTGGCCCCAAGAACCGCAATAATTATCGTCTAAACAATGCTCTAATGAATAAACTATTGCCGTCAGACACAAAGTGAAGTTTTCCTTGAAGATCTTAACGCCATACGTAAAAAGGGCCATGTATCTAAAACAAGCAATTTTCATGAAGCTGACTATCATTGATACTGATGGAATTATGGAGTAAAAGACAGGATAGACGCTGAATATTGTCCTCCTTTTACTGCGCGCCTCCCAATTATTATGCCTGGCGCACATCATGCAACACATCTTATTTTAGAACACTTTCATTAAAAGCGTCACCACCAAAATGATCGATTAGTCATAAATGAAATGCGTCAGAAGTTTTGGGTACTAAATGCACACCAGTTATTAAAATGAAAGAAATGGATGTGCAGTACGTGCCAGGACAGTATCGCCAAACCAACAGTGCATTTAATAGGGCAGTTGCAACCTGAACGCCTCACTCCATATATTCGCCCGTTGAGTTCTCTGGAGTTGACTACTGCGACCCGGTCTTAATGACCATTGGCCGCCAAAAGGAAAAGAAATGGACAGCCTTGTTGACATGTCTCACGACGCGAACGGTCCACTTCGAAATTTCGGACGACCTGTCCACAGATGCCTTTTTGCTCTGTTTACAAAATTTCGTGAATCGTAGATGAATGACACTCCGAATACAAAGTGACAATGGCACTAATTTTATTGGTGCCCAGAAAAAGTTGTCAAAAAACAATCGACTATTTAACTTCGAACAGATTCAATACATAATGGCAACGAACAACAATGATTGAGTGCAGGTGCATGTTGAGAGCGTTTGACACCAAGTGTAAAACAGCTCTACAGTAGCGTCTCCTGTCAAAAAGCCCCAAGTCTGGAAACATTCCGTAGTGCCCAATTCGAGACAGGAATTATAGTACTAACTAACACTAACTCCGAAACACATCCTACACGGATGTCTTAATTCCGCACAAGCACCTTGTCTTGAAGAAGACAAAACGTTTCTACGGAAGCATTGGCATATTGCTGAAAACTTAAACGACAAAATTTTGAAAAGGTGGATGATAGAGTATCTACCACAACTTCTGCAGCGCACTTAATGGGCACGGGAGGTTACTTCATTAAAGCTTGGTCAATTGGTGTTGATCTGTGACCCAGCTCAGCTACGGAGCCAGTGGTGAAAAGGGGGTTCACCCAGGTTTTTGCAAGCAAAGGATGGCCATGTTCGTCCCGCCGAGGTTCGATCATATTATATGACGGTTATCCGCTATATCGTCGCCGATCGGCTGCGAATAATGCAATATCAACAATTGTCAATGTCGAATTTTCCCATTCCGTAAAATCCATTTTATACATCTGCAAGTATGTGACAAAGGAAGGGACATGGCTCAGATTGGAATTGGTGCGTAGAATTCCAACGATGAAGTTATTCAATATTCTATGTTAGGAGTAACGAAGCAATTTGTCGCATATTTTCAATCTCCATTCATGAAAGTCATCACACTGTTGTTCATTTCGCTGTACATCTAGAAAATGATCATAGAGTATACTTCGTTGCGGATAATGCATTACAATGAGCTAATCGACCACCATCTACAACATTGACTAATTTTTTTTTAAAGTGCCAGAATGACAATTTCGCCCGACCCTGCTATACTCCGAAAACTCAAGATATTATACTTGGAATCAACAAATTCAACGACGGGAACAAGGAAATCCACTTTCAGGTTATCCACATGTATTTTCCACCGATGCGTTAGGTCGCATTTACGCAGTCCATCCAAGCAACGACGATTTGCGTTTCCTATTAGTCAACGTTCCTGGTCCAACATCTAAGAATTGTAAATGGTGAATTGTACAGCACATATAGAGAAGCATGTCAACATTTGTAATTGCTAGTGGATAACGCTGATTGGGATTACAGCCTCGAAGATGCTGTCATTTCATCAAATGCTCATTAAATAGGAACATAGTTTTCGATCATTATCTCAATATGCTTCCCATCGAAACCGATTGATTTGTGGACCAAATACAAAGATAACATGTCTAATGATATTTTGCATCAGATGCGTACTAGAACGTCAAAATCAGATTTGCAACTGAGCGAAGAAATTCAGAACGAGGCATTGAAATTAATTGAGGACATGTGCTTGATAATAACGAACAATGTTTTATCTCAATTAAGTATGACAGCGCCCAATCGTCCGATGTATGACGCATTTAATCAAGAGTTGGAACGTGAAAAGCAATATTTGCTATGCATTGAGATAATCAGTTCGAACGATCGATCGTTCCGCTGTTGAATTTACAACAAAAATATGCGTACGACTCTCTCATGAAAGTGGTGAACGATAGAACTGGAGGGATTTTCTTCTTGGATGCTCCCGGTGGAACTGGAAACACTTTTTTGATAGAATTGATTTTGGCAACGTCTCGCTCGCAAAATGACGTTCGTACGTTGTTGGAAGGCGGTCGGACACTCAAGTTGCCGTTGAATATGCATATCAATGAAACTCCATCCTGCAACCTTTCGAACAACTGTGCGATGGCAAACGTTTTGCAGCAATGCAAATTGATTGTTTGGTAAGAATGTGCGATGGCGCATAAAAAGTCTTTGATGGCATTATTTCGATGCAGGAGTAATAGCAAGAGAGTTCGGATGTGTTTTTCGGTTGCTCCTCAATTATATTGTGATTTAAAGTGAAATAATTTAATGTTTCGAGTTTTAACCCTAGCGAAATAGACGCATAATAAAAGTCAGTGAGTGAAATTGGCAAAAGGAGTTTGTGCGAAATATCAAATATTAGTTTTTAAACTTAAAATTTGAATTTGTGTTAGCTTCTAATAAAGAAGCGGAACTATAGCGGTCAGTGGATGAGCGTATTGCGCTCTCCCACTCACCCAGTACGGTCTCCTGGTCAGCGCATGCGCTCTCAAAGTGTGCCTGCACTTGCACCAACACCTGATCTGCCTCAGTCGCTTTCCCAGCAGCGGCCGGTAATCGCGCAACTGAGTGAGTACAGTATGTTACCTTCTCTCCCCAATGCAAGGTCGGATGTTCTCGGCATGACTGTCGATAGCGGTTTGACGACTAATGTGGTTCGCTCAACACCTTTGCCTGCAAAACAGAGACAAGCGAGCGGAGGTAGCATGTCCCACAACGGCGAGCGGTCGGGCAGCGGCCCTCATGCAACTGCAACTTCACAGCGTTCAATTCCGACTGCACTTAACAATGCAAGTGCAAGTACACACAGTTCGCACTCAAACCAGAACCAATGTCCAAAAGTGTATCTGGCACTCTCAGCGCATGCGCCCTCTTGGAGCGCTCAATGTTCAACACCCAGCCCAACGGCGTCCATAACTAAAGAGTGCAAACAGGTTCCATCCACGTCTCTCTCTCACTCGTCCGATCGTGCTAGAACAAATTCGCCAACAGTGGCTGAGCGCACTGAAAATGCATTCACACCAACCATCAATGCAAACCACTCAACCAAAAATTTTTCAAACAACCCAGCAGGGAAAAGTGGAACATCACAAACTGGTTTAGATAGGTATATCCTTATAAACAAGCGCAAGCGAAGCCCAAAATCGAGTGCAATCAAAACTAACATCGCAAAAATCAGCAAAACTAGCGAGAGCCTAATCTCTAGTAATAATCGCTTCGCACTACTTCAAAGAGCTGAGGAGGCAGACGCACCTAATATTATATTCAAACCACCTCCCATTTACCTACGAGAACGTAACTCCAGTAAATTAGTTGCAAAGCTCACCGAGCTCATTGGTCCTAAAAATTTCCATGTCACCCCTCTTGTTAAAGGAAATATCCCGGAAACAAAAATCCAAATACATAGTGAGAGCAATTACAGAGTGGTTATAAAAAACTTCGACACTGAGAAAAAAAGCTACTACACCTATCAGCTTAAAAGTAGCAAAGGCCTTACCATTCTCATAAAGGGACTTGAATCAGATATTCCCCCTGCTGAAGTCAAAGAAGCACTACATGAAGCAGGGTTCGCTGCCCGCTCTATTATAAATATAATAAATCGCAACAGAATCCCTCAGCCATTGTTTCGCGTAGAATTGGAGCCTGAAACCCAAAAGCTTAAAAAGGAGAAGTGCATGGTATTTATAATCTCCGCTATCTTATGTATCGCAGAATTACTGTGGAGGAGCCCCTCAAACGAAACGGCCCCATTCAATGGTCGAATTGCCAAGAATTTGGGCACACAAGGTCCTACTGCCCTCTTCGTAGTGTATGTGTTGCCTGTGGTGATTTACACCCCACATCACAATGTACGAAGACTAAAACTGATAGAGCTGCTAGAAAGTGCAGTAATTGTGGTGGTAACCATACTGCCAACTACAGAGGTTGCCCTGTATACCAGGAAATTAAGAACAATGAACCTCAGTTAAAGAATAAGCGCTCTCAACCTAGTCGAAATATACCGCCCATTGCACAACCACAAAAGTCAATTCCATACCCCGATGCAGGAACGACGTATGCAGGGGTACTTAAGTTAGGGAAGGATCAGCAGTCCGGGACTGGTTCAAATCTGGATAATTTTGAAGGAATGATGGCAACGCTCACACAATGTATGACGCAGTTCATGACCTCCATACAAACAATGATTCAAGAGATGATGAGAAACCAAAACCAGCTCATGCAGCTTCTGCTATCCCCGAAATGAACGTACTTAAGATCTGTCAATGGAATGCAAACGGTGTAAGCCAGCACAAGTTAGAAATCAACAAATTTTTACTCTCTAATGAAATCGATATACTTCTTATATCCGAAACCCATCTAACCGGAAAACACAATTTTTACATACCGGGATATAAATTCTATGATACAAAGCATCTCGCTGGCAAAGCCCATGGCGGCACTGGAATCCTAATCAAACAAAGAATAAAACACCTCGTTATGTAAGAATACAACAAGGATGGGAGGATAACTTAACAATATCCGCTGTGTACTGCCCACCTAGATTTAAAATAACAAGTAACCAGTTCTCAGATTTCGTCTCAACACTTGGAACAAGTTTTCTAGCTGCTGGCGATTACAATGCCAAACACACTTACTGGGGCTCACGGCTAACAACACCAAAAGGAAAACAATTATATAACTTCATGCTTTCTGACACCAAGATTGATATTATCTCTTCAGGACAACCATCGTACTGGCCGACAGACCCACGTAAGATACCTGACCTTATTGATTTTGGAGCTACTAGAAACCTAAAACGAGAGCAACTCAAAGTAGAACACCTTAACGACCTCTCTTCAGATCACTCTCCTATTATAATGCATCTGAACAAAAAGTTACGCCCTACCTACGAAATCACACCCACTAAAACTAACTGGCTGAAATACAGAAAATACATCAGTAGTCATCTCAGCCTAAACCCACGTCTCAAAACTGATCTGGAACAATTTACCTCGACCCTAAGATTAGCTGTGCGCCACTCTGCGGACAAGCGTGACAACAACTGCAACAGCATCCGGCGCCCACAAACCTCAACCCAAATCGATATTCTCCTTACTGAAAAAAGGAGGACGCGTCGTGAATGGCAAAAATCCAGGTCCCCTTTCCTAAAACGGAAGTTATCTATTGCCAGTGAAAATTTGAGAAAAGCCTTGCGTCTAGAATCAGATCGTTGCCTGGACTAATATATCCAAAACCTTTCTCCGACTGACGTCACCAATTATTCTCTGTGGAAAGCTGTCAGAGAAATGAAAGCACCTACACGCGGAATTCCACCGATTCGTACAAAAAACGGAAACTGGGCAAGAAGCGATGATGAAAAGTCTGCTGTTTTCGCCGAACACTTAAGAGATGTTTTTACCCCCAACCCACCCATATTAACCCCCACGCCAGATGCAACATGCTCGCCTATTAAATTAAAAACAAAAGAAATAAGTAATGCGATTAGTAACCTTGCTCTTCACAAAGCGCCAGGACACGACCTCATTACTGGAAAAATGATCAAGGAGTTACCCCAAATGGCCATCATCTTACTTACTTCTCTATTTAATGGCTTGTTGCGCTTAGGATACTTTCCTAATGCCTGGAAAGTTTCAGTAATCACAATGATCCCGAAACCAGGAAAAGAACCCTCCCAATCGTCATCATATAGACCGATTAGCCTCCTGCCTATCTTATCAAAACTCCTAGAAAGGCTTTTTCTTGCAAAACTAATGCCGCATATAAACGAAAAACGCACTATTCCCACTCACCAATTTGGCTTCCGCGAACACCATAGTACAATAGAGCAGGTTCATCGAATAGTGAACAAGATAAAAAACGCATTCGACAAAAAGCAATATTGTTCAGCCATCTTTTTAGATGTGGCGCAGGCATTTGACAAGGTCTGGCACGAGGGGCTTATTTACAAAATAAAAAAAACTGTTGCCCACAAAAGTACACAACATATTGGAATCGTATCTGAGGGGCAGAAAGTTCTAGGTAAGGTACAATAATGCTTTGACATCAAAGCTGGTGTACCACAAGGAAGCGTGCTAGGTCCGGTGTTGTATCTACTATTTACCTCAGATCTGCCTACCAATAAATACTTAACAACAGCAACTTTCGCAGACGATACAACTATCCTTAGCATTCATCCGAACTCCAAAATCGCATCCCGTGACTTAGAAGATCATCTGGTCCAAGTAACAACTAACAAGTAGGAATTCATCTTGACTCACGTTTGACATGGAAGCGCCACATCGAAGCCAAAAAAAAACAAATGACTTTGAAAGCAAATAGCCTACACTGGGTCATGCACAAAAATTCCAGGTTGAGCTTAGAATATAAAACACTGCTGCACAAAGCCATCATAAAACCAATTTGGACTTACGGTAGCCAGTTGTGGGGCGGCACAAGCAACGCTAACATAGAACTCATTCAAAGAGCGCAGTCCAAAATTCTAAGAACCATTACTGGGGCTCCTGGGTTTATAAAGAATACAAACATTCACAAAGATCTGAACGTTCCGCTCGTGAAAAAGGAAATCTTTGACGCCAGCTTAAAATATGCGCAAAAAATCAAAGAGCACCCAAATCATCTAGCTAGGATACTAGCATGTAAAAGGGTTCCAAGTCGCCTAAAACGTACGAAATCACCAGCACAACTAACATCGACACCTTAATCATGTACAAACACTAATATAACATTTATTACAGAAACTAACATATAACATTGTGGAAACGCAATATATTTTTTTAATCCAGTTTATATTAATTGGTTTTCAAATTAACAAATTAAATGCAATATAGAATACAAATAAACAATGTCAAAACAAAATTGAAATAAACTCCACATTTCGTGCTGACTGCGTTAACGTTGGGCGAAGACTGACTATAAATATGGCTGCCTTTGCAGTCAAACGTGGCAAGTCGAACTAGGCTTTGGCCTTACAGGGTGATGTTTCATTACAGTCGGCCTTTCCTGATCTTCTTGAGTGACCTCGCTCAACTCGTTGTCGTTGCAGATCTCTTCTTCGTCATCGTCGTCGTCGTCATCGTCTTCTGGTAACTGACACCAGCGCTTTAACTTGTCGAATGCGGAAACAGAAGAATAATGCTTTCGGGTTCGTCGTGTTTGAGGCAAATCTTCAATAAGATATCGATCGCGATCTAGGACTTTAGTCACTACAAAAGGACCTTTATATCGTGGCTCGAGTTTCCTTGATGTACCAGTGCTTGATGGGTCGTTTTCAGCTAGGACTAAGTCACCTTCTTGAAAAGAGTGCGGAGCTGCATGTTTAGCGTCAAAGGAAGATTTCGCCGCTGCTCGTTTTTCATTGATTCTTTTCGCTGCTGCTTCACGAAGATCTGTTAGCTGTCTGTCATCTAATGCTTCATCATTTGCTTGTAGACTTAAAATGATTCGATTCCGTAAAATATCGCGTGGTTTATAGCCATACAAAAGTTTATGAGGTGTGCAACCTGTTGCGCTATTCGTCATTGTGTTTATGCCCCACTGTACACATCGTATGTTTTCGTCCCATTTCTTATCATTAGAATTCATTGGCAACAACATAGACAAAATTGTGGGTTTCATCTTTTCTGCCTGACCATTTGCCCTCGGTGTACGCACTGCATTCAGAATGTGTTTTATGTCGTGTTCGAAGCAGTACTTTTCAAATTCACGAGACGTGAATGCTGTACCTCTATCCGTCACAATGCGTGATGGCATACCAACGTAACTGCTCGCTTCATTTAACGCTTCAATAACATACCGGGTTGATGTACTTTTTACAGGATATAACATTGTAAATTTCGTGAACGAATCGACAATAAATAGGAGATGTTCTTTTCCCTTCGAGCTCTTAGGAAAAGGCCCCAAATGATCCATATGGATAGTTCTGAACGGGATTGGTTCAATGTCATCATAATGATACTGTATTTCAGTTTTTCCACCTCTACGTTTATTATAGGCACAGTCTATACAGGATAAAATGAACTGTTTAACGAAGTTGCGCATTCGTCGGAACCACATATAAGCCTTCAAACGTTCCAACGTTTTTTCGACACCCATGTGTCCTGCTTGTGTATGACAATCTTGAACAACTTTATGTCGTAGTGCGCGTGGGACAACCCAAAGAAGTTTGTCGTCAACTTTTCGCAAAAGTCTTCCGTGCTGTAGTACATACGCTTTGTCTTGCATGTCGCTGTTTGTTTTGAGTTTGTTTACTATGTCAACTAAGCGATGATCCTGAAGTTGCATACTAAAAAGCCAGTCACCTTTATTTATTATCGCTTTATCGGTACGCAAATCTGCAACTTCAACTGTTTGTGCTTCTTCGTATGGATTTCGGCTTAGAGCATCGACATGCTGCATATTATTACCCGATCTATGTTCTATTTCAATGTCATAGTCCTGTATCTTTAGCCACCATCTAGCGATTCGAGGTATAAGCTCTTTCTTTTGCATGGTCGTCCTAAGTGCGCTACAGTCTGTTTTGACTTTAATTCTTTTACCATATATATAGTATCGGAAACGTTCGAGGGACTCTACAACAGCCAGAGTCTCGAGCTCATAACTGTGAAATTTTTGCTCATCAGCGCTTGTCGCTCTACTGTAATACGCAATCGGTCTAACATCATCTTTTTCACGCTGCATTAATACGCCTGCCAAGCCTAGTGCACTTGCATCTGTGTGCAACTCATGCTCAGCATCTAAACGATATGCTACTAAAACTGGTCGAGATACTAACTTAGCTTTCAATTGCTCAAATGCGACTTCTTGTGCCTTTGTCCACTCAAATTTTTCGTTTTTTCGTAAAAGTTTGCGTAATGGTTCCGAAATGACGGCGTATCCGGGGACAAATTTACGGAAATACCCACTTAAGCCTAAAAATCTGCGTATATCTGCCACACTAGTTGGTGTGGGAAAATTATTTACAGCCTGCGTTTTGATTTTACCTGGCAAAATTCCTTCTGGTGTCAATTCGTGGCCAAGGAATGTTATGGTTCGTTTTATAAATTCACACTTTTTCATATTAAGCGTGAGACCCGCATTACGTACAGCTGTTAAAACTCGATTTAACTTCTCTAACATGTCCTCAAACGTTTGACTTCCAATTAAAATATCATCCATGTATATCATAAGATCGTTTTCGTAAACTTGTTCCTTAACTTTTGCCATTAAGCGTTGAAAAACAATGGGCGCATTTTTTAACCCAAATGGCATGCGCTTGAGTTCGTACAAGCCGTCAGGGGTAATAAATGCTGTGTATTTGCAGCTCTCAGGTGCAATTGGGATTTGGTAATACCCACTATTCAAATCAAGTACGGTAAAAAATTTATATTGCTTGGCTTGATGCAGCTGCTCCTCAATATTTGGTACAGGAAAATTCTCTTTTTCAACAATCATATTTAATCGACGATAATCTACTCATAATCTGTCGCTGCCGTCTTTCTTTTTGACTAAAACAATAGGACTCGCGAATTCCGATGTTGATTTTGTGATAATGTCATTATCTTCAAGATCTTTAATCATTTGCCTTATAATCATTTGCTTTGGAGCCGGCACTCGATATGGTACTTGCGCAATAACTTTTTTTGATTTTAAAACAATTTGCATTTCAATAAGGTGTGACTTACCAATACCAATAAGACCGTCTGAGAACACATCGTTAAAATTTTCCAATAACGCTTGAAGTTTAAGACGCTGATCTTCATTACTTACATTATTCGTTAATTTAGTAAAATAATTGTCATCAGGCAACGCACCATTATTGCGACACCCTGCTTCAAATTCTGATTGACCATTTTCCACTTTAAACATCAAGCCTTTACGCGCTATCACATCTTGACGCAGTAGAAAATCAGTTTCCAACATGTTATCATCAACAATATATGCCAACGTACTTATTTTTGCATCACCAATTACTATCTCGAGCATGCACCTCTCTCGCATCATGTACCTGCCTCCGCTTATCCCATTTAAATGTGTACAACACCCTTCCCGTTTGATACTTAATATATCCGCGACTGACTTACGAACTAAGCTGCACTCACTACCAGTGTCGATTAACGCTTGAAATATTTTACCATTTACATTAATTTGCTTAACAAAACATTTTTCATTTTTCGTCATGTCAGCTTTTCGAGCATTATAAGTAGACTACTTACGACCACAGTTTACCGGCTCCTCTCGCTTGTGAACCTTACCACAATCAGCACATCTTGAACGCCTCTGCTCTTTTTTACAATTGCTCGATATATGACCTATCTCATTGCAATTGTAACATACAACTTTTTTGCTTTCATCAGCCTGCGGACGCGATACATTCTTAAAATCGGATTTAATTTCAATATTTTGTTTAAAATTGGTATTTCTGACACGATTCATTAGCCATTCTTCAATTGTTTCGCGCATTTGTTTCGCACTATCAAATTTTTGCGCTGCTATAGCAATTTGTAAATCACGATGGTTCAACCCCTGCCTCGTATACTTAATGATAGCAGCTTCACTCAGCTTAAAACGCTTGCCAAGAGCATAAATCCTAAAACAATAATCAGATATACGTTCACTTGTTTTGCGTACAGATTCGTTCATAATACGATGCACTTGTGCTTCATCATAAAAAACATTAAATTCATTTTCCAATACCGCAGAAAAATCATCCCATCTAGTGTGGACAGTAGGCAGTGCATCCAACCAGACACGAGCTACACCTTTTAGACGACCATAAACCGCTAGTAACACACATTTTTCATTTAGTTGATAAGCGCTCATAACACTACCAACACGACCAATAAACTGCTGAACTGTTAGTGATTGCGTATTAGATGGATCAAACTCTGGAATCATATCTGATATTTCTTTTACTGTATAAAAACTACGTGCATCTGCATCTGTAGAAACTGATGGAGTAACGACTTGACTAACATTTTCGTTCGTGCGCTGATTATTCCCATCTAACTGCAATACATTTGTGACAACTTCTTGCTGTCTGTTCTGCTGAAGCATGCCAACGATAATTTGCATCATACCGCGAAGATCATTGATTTGCTCCTGCAAACCAGAATGCAAGACCGTTGGAGCCTCAATTTCATCAGTACCGATGTTTTCCATTAAACGTAGTTCCAATTCTGCTCCGCTTCCAGACGCAGCTAATCCTTTTTCACGTAGGATGACTTTTAGCTCATCAATTTTTAATTCGGTCACTTTCGGCATCGTTGTTATTTGTTGAAGTTTTTATTTTAATTCATTCGTTTATCGTTAAATCGTTTGACGTTTTGTTTTGATTTTGACATTCAAAACTCGCTAATTTCGTTTCGTTCCGCTAATAATCGTTTCTATTTTGCTTGCCTTCGTTGACATTCGATATGTCTCCTACTTCTTCCCTTACTCGTTGCAAATTACACGCTGATTATTTCGTTTGACGTTGGCTCTTTTTCATTATTTTGTTTCGTTTGTTTGTGTTGTCGGAATGGATCGTAGAAAGACAGATGAAAAATGATTTGCCGTTTATCGTTGTGTTCTAGTTGACGCTGTTGCTACTGTTTTTTAGTGCTTAATTTTTGCATGTATACATAGAGCATGCTGTCCTGCTTCTCGTTCTAGCTCACGTGATTTTCACACTCTTTCTACAGGCTTTTTCCTTTTTTCAAAGCGTTTGCTTGGTCTTGCTCATTTTAATTAGTTAAATAATTTAAATTCATCCCACTTCTGAACTGAAAACGCAATCTATTTTTTTAATCCAGTTTATATTAATTGGTTTTCAAATTAACAAATTAAATGCAATATAGAATACAAATTAACAATGTCAAAATAAAATTGAAATAAACTCCACATTTCGTGCTGACTGCGTTAACGTTGGGCGAAGACTGACTATAAATATGGCTGCCTTTCCAGTCAAACGTTGCAAGTCGAACTAGGCTTTGGCCTTACAGGGTGATGTTTCATTACAATTGTGATTACTGAAAAGCACTAAGCATTGGCAAGGTGTATTAATATTAATTATTTAGTTTGTAAGATATGCTTACTTATTGTTAGTCTTAGGCTTAGAAGATAGATGAAATATAAAAAAAAAATAAAAAAATTATTTCGAACGATGCAAGATCAAGGAAAGAAGAAAACCTGGTTTGGTAATGCGATGATTTTGTTGGCAGGTGATTTTCGCCAAATATTGTCAGTGATTCCACGGTCAACGCCACCCGCATGTTTGAAATCGTCTCTTTTGTGAAAACACGTTAAGACATAAAAATTAAGTATAAACATGCGTGTCAAGTTGCAAAACGACCAATATGGTGAAGTATCTTCATTGAGGGTTTCTCTTTCCTCCTTTGACAACTTTCAATCACCTGGGCCTGATGATGTATGCACAATATTGTGAAATATGTTCTTGAAAGGGATCTACATTGCTTGTCTTGCTACGTACCAGGGTTAGGGTTGTGTTTATTCCCAAACCTGGTAAATGTGATTAAGTGTTTCTGAAAACTCGGGTTGTTAGGCCTTGTCGAGTATGAGTCCCAAATTTTGAAAATTCGGCGAGACCGAATGGAGTCCGAATCTAAATTTAAAACTCAAATCTATAAGCGAAAAGTTCAATATTTTGCAGTTCAATAACGATTCAAATGATCATTTAACACGTTTCAAAACTGAAATAATATATATGTGCTTGTAGACTTTTGATGGTTTGTTTTGCTACACTGAACAATAAATGTGCCATGATTGTCTCGGCGTCGAGCGCCGGCAGACGAGATAACGGTGCGACGCGAGACTCAACTGTTAATTGCATATTGAATATTGTATAAGATTAATAAAAATTGAATTTAATAAGTTTATTATGTTCAGATAATTTAAAGTTATTGGAATATAATTGTTTGCATACATTTAGGGTATACTCTATTCAACTTTTTCACCTTATAATGCACATGTGTGGAGGCATGCTTCTTCTACGAAACTCCTTTCGAAATGTAGTGAATTTGCTGGGGTGTTCTGGTTCTGCACACGATGGGTATATAAGGCGCAACAAAATTGAAGTCGTGGCAGTCGAACAGTGGTCGTAGCAGTGTGAACATCGTGATGCAATAGAAAGAAAGTGATTCAATAAAGAAATAAGTGAAGTGGAAAATTGTTTTAAACTATCAGTTTAAGACTATTTGTGTGAATTGCAATAATTTAATCAAGCGATTGTTCGATTATTACACAATCAAGCGGTACGATTTTAATTTGTTAAATTTATTCGAACAAAATTGCTGGTTAGTATTACCTGTATTTACTAGGTGCAATTATAAAGCGTTTCTGTATATTGTATAAGATTCGTTAATACAAAAAGAAGCGGTACGAATTCGAGTATTGAGAGTTAGTCTAAATTGTCAGGAGGGCAATGTCGTAGCAATATCTATTAACTATTTACGTTTAAATTTTTAGTTTTATTTGTGTAAACTTTGACTTTTATCAGTTACAATGGCAAGTGAAGACGATTCCGTATTAATGTCCACATCAATTTGATATAACTAAAAAATAAATAAATAAAACATACATTTCGAAATTGATCAAAAAGCATTCCCATATACGTACCTTTTAAATTTACTAGTTTTGTATTAATTTTCAAAACTTTGACTCATCTGGTATTAGAGTCGAGTTCCAAAGCTGAGAAACTACTCAAATACTCGAAGAGTCCGAGTCGAGCCGAATTGAAGCGAACTACAGAAACCCTAGGATAACTACACACTACCGAATCGACTAATTTGACATCATTCATATTAAAAGGTCTGGAGCATATGGTCGAAAACTGTATTTGGACGAGTATAGTGTTAGATAGCCCCCTCAGGATTTTTTTTACGAGATGAATGGAGTGAAGAGCCCATGTAGTGTTGGGCCGTAACCCACTAATTTTACCACGATATCCGGCCGGATTATCCTCTCGGGACTTCACCTTTAGGCAAAACGTCGAGAGGCCGTTACGAGCGTTACACGAACCTATGGAAGACATACTGGTATATCAGGGGGGAATCAACTCCCAACAATGGTGCAATCATGAGAAGAATCTGGTACACAGCATACAAAATTCTGACTGAGGAATCAGTGATGTTTTCTCTTTCCTCTTTTGAAAACTTCAAGCCACCTGGCCCTGATAATGTGTACCCAAGCCTTAAAGAGAAGAGGGGATAAGTTCAATAAGGCCTTGAAAAATATATACATTGCTTGTCTTGCTCTAGATTACGTACTATCTCTTTGGAAACAGGTTTGGGTGGTCCTCATTCCTAAACCGGGAAAGGATGACCACACATTAGCGAAAAGCTTCATGCCGATTAGTTTGACATGTTCATATTGAAAGGTCTGGAGCGTATGGTGCAGACGTGCATTAGGGCGAATTTAATGCTGAATAGCCCACTCAGGATATCCATCAACATGTGCATCAAAGTGGAAAATCATGCGAATCAGGTCTGGACAATCTACTGAGTAAGATTGAAATAGGGCTGGAAACTGATGAATACACAATGGGGTATTTGTGGATATTGAAGGAGCATTTGATAATTCTACCTTTGACTCTATGAGCTCGGCTGCTAAATGACATTGGGTGGAGCAAAATGCAGTAATGTGGATCCGTATCATGTTATCAAAGAGTATGTTAACCGTTGGGGAAAACAAATAAAGATGACAAACGACATCAAGAAATTCATTATCAACAAAAGCAACAACAACATCAACAAATATCGCCATCTACAGCATTACCATCAAAAAGACGAACAACAACTACAGCAGCAACTAGAACAACAACATCAACTAAAGCTGACAACAATTCTAATACAACAATAGAATTATATAAATATTGCAAGTATTCTGAAAAATGTATTCTATTTAAAAGTTGGTCATATCATTTAAGAACAAAAGGCAGAAATTGTAATAAATAGAGATTTTAAGTCGATTTCATCCAGCTTCAATGATAGAACCTTAATTTATATGAATAATGATGAAAACGTTTTATTACCACAATGATTCTTTAAAAAGGCTAGAAAGTCAGTTATTAAAATTTTACAAGAACTATTGATAAAACATTGCTTTTTATATCCTTTACCTTTAAAAAAGGCAAAAAGCGTATACAAAGCCATTAATAAGAAATGGGGTCAATCAGGTAGAGGCTACGCTTCCCTCTAATATAATCAATTCAATGGACCCAGCCGAATATTACCGGAGATACGCTCCTAATAATGATTTATGAAGAAAACATCCCCATTGTATAACTCGCACGCACAAGGAAAGGTAAAGGGTATTTAGTAACCCGATTTCAGATAATTATTAGAAGAACCAGCGCGTCGTTACAATATAAATTTGATGGTACTGAAAACATATAAAGTGAGACACTATGTATGGATTAAAGATATTTCAAGTTTAATTAGTGGTCAACTAACCAATCATGAGCATACATTATTTTATGCAATTTTTGTTCGCAATATAGTTGAAGTAAAATAATTTTAACAAAACACAAGTTATAGTGCAATAAAACAGTCATGGAAATGTCTCCAGGTGTAAAGGGTGATGATGTGATGAATTGAATTAAGTTCGAAGAAAATTGGAAGTATCTTTTGTTGTGTATGCAGATTTTGAAAACATGTTAGAAACTATAGATGTATCATCAAATGTACGAAACATTCATAAGCATGTACCTATAACATATAATTGTTATATTTAATATTCATTTAATGATAGTCTTAATAAGTTTTAGAAATAGGGGGAATAAGGGGAAAATGTTGTGAGAAATTTTTTTTTTTTTTTTATATTTATTTGCGGATACAAAGTTTTTGTTTGAAAATTACATACCTACCTACCTTCAGTCTTTCGAAGAGTTAAAGAAACAATATGTTTCGCTCGATAGTGGACTGTACGAGGGCGGATTGATATTGAAGCTACCTAAGTAGGAAAAAAACATTTTTTTTTTCAAAAACCATTTATTTCTCAACATAGTCTCCTTTTACTTCGACACACTTAGTAAGACGATATTCCAACTTTTTTATACCATCTGAATAATACGATTTCGGGAACTCCTCAAAATTTGCGTTAGTTTTGGTAATCACTTCTTCGTTTGAGATGAATCTTTTTGATTTTTGGTTTCAGGTGTGTAGTGGTGGACCCACGTTTCATCAACAGTTATTAATCGACGCCAAAAATCAACAGTATTACGCTTTATCATGTCCAAACACCGCTGTGAAGTGGTCTGTCGAACTCGTTTTTGTTCGACACTGACAAACGCGGCACCCATCTTGCCGATATGCAAATGTTCATGCAAAATGTTGCACACACGTTCATATGATATGTTTACCATTTCAACAATCTCACGCAACTTGACTCGGCGATCATTCATAACGATATCGAGGACTTTCTTAATATTATATTCAGTAACCACCTCTTTTGGCCTTCCTGTTGATGGTATTGTTGCAGTGCTTGTTCGGACGCGTTTAAATTCAGCAATCCAATATTTTACCATGTAATCTGACGGAGCAAACTCACCGTAATGTTTATTGAGCTTTTCTTTAGTCTCTTTCGCCGTTTTCCCTTTCAAATAATAGTGTTTTTGTTCACTGCACGAAATTCGCTTTTTTCCATTTTTCAAAAAAACACAAAAGTTGCTTACTTCAAACAACTACAACAAAAAAACTAATCGATGAATTTCGGTGAAATTTTAACAGCTGACGTTTGCAGATATATATATATATATATATATATATATATATATATATATATATATATATATATATATATATATATATATATATATATACGAGGGCGGATTGATATTGAAGCTACGTAGCGCTAGATGGCAGCACAAACACAAAAACTTCTTTTTTTAGAAATTGTGATCTGTCAAACGTCAGCTGTTAAAATTTCACCCAAATTCATCGATTAGTTTATTTGTTGTAGTCGTTTGAAGTAAGCAACTTTTGTGTTTCTTGAAAAATGGAAAAAAGCGAATTTCGTGCAGTGAACAAAAACACTATTATTTGAAAGGGAAAACGGCGAAAGGGACTAAAGAAAAGCTCAATAAACATTACGGTGAGTTTGCTCCGTCAGATTACATGGTAAAATATTGGATTGCTGAATTTAGACGCGTCCGAACAAGCACTGCAACAATACCATCAACAGGAAGGCCAAAAGAGGTGGTTACTGAATAAAATATTAAGAAAGTCCTCGATATCGTTATGAATGATCGCCGAGTCAAGTTGCGTGAGATTGTTGAAATGGTAAACATATCATATGAACGTGTGTGCAACATTTTGCATGAACATTTGCATATCGGCAAGATGGGTGCCGCGTTTGTCAGTGTCGAACAAAAACGAGTTCGACAGACCACTTCACAGCGGTGTTTGGACATGATAAAGCGTAATACTGTTGATTTTTGGCGTCGATTAATAACTGTTGATGAAACGTGGGTCCACCACTACACACCTGAAACCAAAAATCAAAAAGATTCATCTCAAACGAAGAAGTGATTACCAAAACTAACGCAAATTTTGAGGAGTTCCCGAAATCGTATTATTCAGATGGTATAAAAAAGTTGGAATATCGTCTTACTAAGTGTGTCGAAGTAAAAGGAGACTATGTTGAGAAATAAATGGTTTTTGAAAAAAAAAATGTTTTTTTCCTACTTAGGTAGCTTCAATATCAATCCGCCCTCGTACAGTCCACTATCGAGCGAAACATATTGTTTCTTTAACTCTTCGAAAGACTGAAGGTAGGTAGGTATGTAATTTTCAAACAAAAACTTTGTATCCGCAAATAAATATAAAAAAAAAAAAAAATTTCTCACAACATTTTCCCCTTATTCCCCCTATTTCTAAAACTTATTAAGACTATCATTAAATGAATATTAAATATAACAATTATATGTTATAGGTACATGCTTATGAATGTTTCGTACATTTGATGATACATCTATAGTTTCTAACATGTTTTCAAAATCTGCATACACAACAAAAGATACTTCCAATTTTCTTCGAACTTAATTCAATTCATCACATCATCACCCTTTACACCTGGAGACATTTCCATGACTGTTTTATTGCACTATAACTTGTGTTTTGTTAAAATTATTTTACTTCAACTATATTGCGAACAAAAATTGCATAAAATAATGTATGCTCATGATTGGTTAGTTGACCACTAATTAAACTTGAAATATCTTTAATCCATACATAGTGTCTCACTTTATATGTTTTCAGTACCATCAAATTTATATTGTAACGACGCGCTGGTTCTTCTAATAATTATCTGAAATCGGGTTACTAAATACCCTTTACCTTTCCTTGTGCGTGCGAGTTATACAATGGGGATGTTTTCTTCATAAATCATTATTAGGAGCGTATCTCCGGTAATATTCGGCTGGGTCCATTGAATTGATTATATTAGAGGGAAGCGTAGCCTCTACCTGATCGACCCCATTTCTTATTAATGGCTTTGTATACGCTTTTTGCCTTTTTTAAAGGTAAAGGATATAAAAAGCAATGTTTTATCAATAGTTCTAGTAAAATTTTAATAACTGACTTTCTAGCCTTTTTAAAGAATCATTGTGGTAATAAAACGTTTTCATCATTATTCATATAAATTAAGGTTCTATCATTGAAGCTGGATGAAATCGACTTAAAATCTCTATTTATTACAATTTCTGCCTTTTGTTCTTAAATGATATGACCAACTTTTAAATAGAATACATTTTTCAGAATACTTGCAATATTTATATAATTCTATTGTTGTATTAGAATTGTTGTCAGCTTTAGTTGATGTTGTTGTTCTAGTTGCTGCTGTAGTTGTTGTTCGTCTTTTTGATGGTAATGCTGTAGATGGCGATATTTGTTGATGTTGTTGTTGCTTTTGTTGATAATGAATTTCTTGATGTCGTTTGTCATCTTTATTTGTTTTCCCCAACGGTTAACATACTCTTTGATAACATGATACGGATCCACATTACTGCATTTTGCTCCACCCAATGTCATTTAGCAGCCGAGCTCATAGAGTCAAAGGTAGAATTATCAAATGCTCCTTCAATATCCACAAATACCCCATTGTGTATTCATCAGTTTCCAGCCCTATTTCAATCTTACTCAGTAGATTGTCCAGACCTGATTCGCATGATTTTCCACTTTGATGCACATGTTGATGGATATCCTGAGTGGGCTATTCAGCATTAAATTCGCCCTAATGCACGTCTGCACCATACGCTCCAGACCTTTCAATATGAACATGTCAAACTAATCGGCATGAAGCTTTTCGCTAATGTGTGGTCATCCTTTCCCGGTTTAGGAATGAGGACCACCCAAACCTGTTTCCAAAGAGATAGTACGTAATCTAGAGCAAGACAAGCAATGTATATATTTTTCAAGGCCTTATTGAACTTATTCCCTCTTCTCTTTAAGGCTTGGGTACACATTATCAGGGCCAGGTGGCTTGAAGTTTTCAAAAGAGGAAAGAGAAAACATCACTGATTCCTCAGTCAGAATTTTGTATGCTGTGTACCAGATTCTTCTCATGATTGCACCATTGTTGGGAGTTGATTCCCCCCTGATATACCAGTATGTCTTCCATAGGTTCGTGTAACGCTCGTAACGGCCTCTCGACGTTTTGCCTAAAGGTGAAGTCCCGAGAGGATAATCCGGCCGGATATCGTGGTAAAATTAGTGGGTTACGGCCCAACACTACATGGGCTCTTCACTCCATTCATCTCGTAAAAAAAATCCTGAGGGGGCTATCTAACACTATACTCGTCCAAATACAGTTTTCGACCATATGCTCCAGACCTTTTAATATGAATGATGTCAAATTAGTCGATTCGGTAGTGTGTAGTTATCCTAGGGTTTCTGTAGTTCGCTTCAATTCGGCTCGACTCGGACTCTTCGAGTATTTGAGTAGTTTCTCAGCTTTGGAACTCGACTCTAATACCAGATGAGTCAAAGTTTTGAAAATTAATACAAAACTAGTAAATTTAAAAGGTACGTATATGGGAATGCTTTTTGATCAATTTCGAAATGTATGTTTTATTTATTTATTTTTTAGTTATATCAAATTGATGTGGACATTAATACGGAATCGTCTTCACTTGCCATTGTAACTGATAAAAGTCAAAGTTTACACAAATAAAACTAAAAATTTAAACGTAAATAGTTAATAGATATTGCTACGACATTGCCCTCCTGACAATTTAGACTAACTCTCAATACTCGAATTCGTACCGCTTTTTTTTGTATTAACGAATCTTATACAATATACAGAAACGCTTTATAATTGCACCTAGTAAATACAGGTAATACTAACCAGCAATTTTGTTCGAATAAATTTAACAAATTAAAATCGTACCGCTTGATTGTGTAATAATCGAACAATCGCTTGATTAAATTATTGCAATTCACACAAATAGTCTTAAACTGATAGTTTAAAACAATTTTCCACTTCACTTATTTCTTTATTGAATCACTTTCTTTCTATTGCATCACGATGTTCACACTGCTACGACCACTGTTCGACCGCCACGACTTCAATTTTGTTGCGCCTTATATACCCATCGTGTGCAGAACCAGAACACCCCAGCAAATTCACTACATTTCGAAAGGAGTTTCGTAGAAGAAGCATGCCTCCACACATGTGCATTATAAGGTGAAAAAGTTGAATAGAGTATACCCTAAATGTATGCAAACAATTATATTCCAATAACTTTAAATTATCTGAACATAATAAACTTATTAAATTCAATTTTTATTAATCTTATACAATATTCAATATGCAATTAACAGTTGAGTCTCGCGTCGCACCGTTATCTCGTCTGCCGGCGCTCGACGCCGAGACAATCATGGCACATTTATTGTTCAGTGTAGCAAAACAAACCATCAAAAGTCTACAAGCACATATATATTATTTCAGTTTTGAAACGTGTTAAATGATCATTTGAATCGTTATTGAACTGCAAAATATTGAACTTTTCGCTTATAGATTTGAGTTTTAAATTTAGATTCGGACTCCATTCGGTCTCGCCGAATTTTCAAAATTTGGGACTCATACTCGACAAGGCCTAACAACCCGAGTTTTCAGAAACACTTAATCACATTTACCAGGTTTGGGAATAAACACAACCCTAACCCTGGTACGTAGCAAGACAAGCAATGTAGATCCCTTTCAAGAACATATTTCACAATATTGTGCATACATCATCAGGCCCAGGTGATTGAAAGTTGTCAAAGGAGGAAAGAGAAACCCTCAATGAAGATACTTCACCATATTGGTCGTTTTGCAACTTGACACGCATGTTTATACTTAATTTTTATGTCTTAACGTGTTTTCACAAAAGAGACGATTTCAAACATGCGGGTGGCGTTGACCGTGGAATCACTGACAATATTTGGCGAAAATCACCTGCCAACAGAATCATCGCATTACCAAACCAGGTTTTCTTCTTTCCTTGATCTTGCATCGTTCGAAATAATTTTTTTATTTTTTTTTTATATTTCATCTTTTTTTTTATTGTATCTTCTAAGCTTAGACTAACAATAAGTAAGCATATCTTACAAACTAAATAATTAATATTAATATACCTTGCCAATGCTTAGTGCTTTTTAGTAATCACAATTGTAATGAAACATCACCCTGTAAGGCCAAAGCCTAGTTCGACTTGCAACGTTTGACTGGAAAGGCAGCCATATTTATAGTCAGTCTTCGCCCAACGTTAACGCAGTCAGCACGAAATGTGGAGTTTATTTCAATTTTATTTTGACATTGTTAATTTGTATTCTATATTGCATTTAATTTGTTAATTTGAAAACCAATTAATATAAACTGGATTAAAAAAATAGATTGCGTTTTCAGTTCAGAAGTGGGATGAATTTAAATTATTTAACTAATTAAAATGAGCAAGACCAAGCAAACGCTTTGAAAAAAGGAAAAAGCCTGTAGAAAGAGTGTGAAAATCACGTGAGCTAGAACGAGAAGCAGGACAGCATGCTCTATGTATACATGCAAAAATTAAGCACTAAAAAAACAGTAGCAACAGCGTCAACTAGAACACAACGATAAACGGCAAATCATTTTTCATCTGTCTTTCTACGATCCATTCCGACAACACAAACAAACGAAACAAAATAACGAAAAAGAGCCAACGTCAAACGAAATAATCAGCGTGTAATTTGCAACGAGTAAGGGAAGAAGTAGGAGACATATCGAATGTCAACGAAGGCAAGCAAAATAGAAACGATTATTAGCAGAACGAAACGAAATTAGCGAGTTTTGAATGTCAAAATCAAAACAAAACGTCAAACGATTTAACGATAAACGAATGAATTAAAATAAAAACTTCAACAAATAACAACGATGCCGAAAGTGACCGAATTAAAAATTGATCAGCTAAAAGTCATCCTACGTGAAAAAGGATTAGCTGCGTCTGGAAGCCGAGCAGAATTGGAACTACGTTTAATGGAAAACATCGGTACTGATGAAATTGAGGCTCCAACGGTCTTGCATTCTGGTTTGCAGGAGCAAATCAATGATCTTCGCGGTATGATGCAAACTATCGTTGGCATGCTTCAGCAGAACAGACAGCAAGAAGTTGTCACAAATGTATTGCAGTTAGATGGGAATAATCAGATGGGAATAATCAGCGCAAGAACGAAAATGTTAGTCAAGTCGTTACTCCATCAGTTTCTACAGATGCAGATGCACGTAGTTTTTATACAGTAAAAGAAATATCAGATATGATTCCAGAGTTTGATCCATCTAATACGCAATCACTAACAGTTCAGCAGTTTATTGGTCGAGTTGGTAGTGTTATGAGCGCTTATCAACTAAATGAAAAATGTGTGTTACTAGCGGTTTATGGTCGTCTAAAAGGTGTAGCTCGTGTCTGGTTGGATGCACTGCCTACTGTCCACACTAGATGGGATGATTTTTCTGCGGAATTGGAAAATGAATTTAATGTTTTTTATGATGAAGCACAAGTGCATCGTATTATGAACGAATCTGTACGCAAAACAAGTGAACGTATATCTGATTATTGTTTTAGGATTTATGCTCTTGGCAAGCGTTTTAAGCTGAGTGAAGCTGCTATCATTAAGTATACGAGGCAGGGGTTGAACCATCGTGATTTACAAATTGCTATAGCAGCGCAAAAATTTGATAGTGCGAAACAAATGCGCGAAACAATTGAAGAATGGCTAATGAATCGTGTCAGAAATACCAATTTTAAACAAAATATTGAAATTAAATCCGATTTTAAGAATGTATCGCGTCCGCAGGCTGATGAAAGCAAAAAAGTTGTATGTTACAATTGCAATGAGATAGGTCATATATCGAGCAATTGTAAAAAAGAGCAGAGGCGTTCAAGATGTGCTGATTGTGGTAAGGTTCACAAGCGAGAGGAGCCGGTAAACTGTGGTCGTAAGTAGTCTACTTATAATGCTCGAAAAGCTGACATGACGAAAAATGAAAAATGTTTTGTTAAGCAAATTAATGTAAATGGTAAAATATTTCAAGCGTTAATCGACACTGGTAGTGAGTGCAGCTTAGTTCGTAAGTCAGTCGCGGATATATTAAGTATCAAACGGGAAGGGTGTTGTACACATTTAAATGGGATAAGCGGAGGCAGGTACATGATGCGAGAGAGGTGCATGCTCGAGATAGTAATTGGTGATGCAAAAATAAGTACGTTGGCATATATTGTTGATGATAACATGTTGGAAACTGATTTTCTACTGCGTCAAGATGTGATAGCGCGTAAAGGCTTGATGTTTAAAGTGGAAAATGGTCAATCAGAATTTGAAGCAGGGTGTCGCAATAATGGTGCGTTGCCTGATGACAATTATTTTACTAAATTAACGAATAATGTAAGTAATGAAGATCAGCGTCTTAAACTTCAAGCGTTATTGGAAAATTTTAACGATGTGTTCTCAGACGGTCTTATTGGTATTGGTAAGTCACACCTTATTGAAATGCAAATTGTTTTAAAATCAAAAAAAGTTATTGCGCAAGTACCATATCGAGTGCCGGCTCCAAAGCAAATGATTATAAGGCAAATGATTAAAGATCTTGAAGATAATGACATTATCACAAAATCAACATCGGAATTCGCGAGTCCTATTGTTTTAGTCAAAAAGAAAGACGGCAGCGACAGATTATGAGTAGATTATCGTCGATTAAATATGATTGTTGAAAAAGAGAATTTTCCTGTACCAAATATTGAGGAGCAGCTGCATCAAGCCAAGCAATATAAATTTTTTACCGTACTTGATTTGAATAGTGGGTATTACCAAATCCCAATTGCACCTGAGAGCTGCAAATACACAGCATTTATTACCCCTGACGGCTTGTACGAATTCAAGCGCATGCCATTTGGGTTAAAAAATGCGCCCATTGTTTTTCAACGCTTAATGGCAAAAGTTAAGGAACAAGTTTACGAAAACGATCTTATGATATACATGGATGATATTTTAATTGGAAGTCAAACGTTTGAGGAAATGTTAGAGAAGTTAAATCGAGTTTTAACAGCTGTACGTAATGCGGGTCTCACGCTTAATATGAAAAAGTGTGAATTTATAAAACGAACCATAACATTCCTTGGCCACGAATTGACACCAGAAGGAATTTTGCCAGGTAAAATCAAAACGCAGGCTGTAAATAATTTTCCCACACCAACTAGTGTGGCAGATATACGCAGATTTTTAGGCTTAAGTGGGTATTTCCGTAAATTTGTCCCCGGATACGCCGTCATTTCGGAACCATTACACAAACTTTTACGAAAAAACGAAAAATTTGAGTGGACAAAGGCACAAGAAGTCGCATTTGAGCAATTGAAAGCTAAGTTAGTATCTCGACCAGTTTTAGTAGCATATCGTTTAGATGCTGAGCATGAGTTGCACACAGATGCAAGTGCACTAGGCTTGGCAGGCGTATTAATGCAGCGTGAAAAAGATGATGTTAGACCGATTGCGTATTACAGTAGAGCGACAAGCGCTGATGAGCAAAAATTTCACAGTTATGAGCTCGAGACTCTGGCTGTTGTAGAGTCCCTCGAACGTTTCCGATACTATATATATGGTAAAAGAATTAAAGTCAAAACAGACTGTAGCGCACTTAGGACGACCATGCAAAAGAAAGAGCTTATACCTCGAATCGCTAGATGGTGGCTAAAGATACAGGACTATGACATTGAAATAGAACATAGATCGGGTAATAATATGCAGCATGTCGATGCTCTAAGCCGAAATCCATACGAAGAAGCACAAACAGTTCAAGTTGCAGATTTGCGTACCGATAAAGCGATAATAAATAAAGATGACTGGCTTTTTAGTATGCAACTTCAGGATCATCGCTTAGTTGACATAGTAAACAAACTCAAAACAAACAGCGACATGCAAGACAAAGCGTATGTACTACAGCACGGAAGAGTTTTGCGAAAAGTTGACGACAAACTTCTTTGGGTTGTCCCACGCGCACTACGACATAAAGTTGTTCAAGATTGTCATACACAAGCAGGACACATGGGTGTCGAAAAAACGTTGGAACGTTTGAAGGCTTATATGTGGTTCCGACGAATGCGCAACTTCGTTAAACAGTTCATTTTATCCTGTATAGACTGTGCCTATAATAAACGAAGAGGTGGAAAAACTGAAATACAGTTTCATTATGATGACATTGAACCAATCCCGTTCAGAACTATCCATATGGAACATTTGGGGCCTCCATATGTAGTTTTTTATCTTTTTTTTTTTTGATATTTCTTACCAGTTTGCTTATATGTAAAAAGCTAAAATTTTTATATCGTAATAATTATAATTGCTGATTTATTATTTCTTTGCCTTTTTTTATATTTTGTTTAGCACACAAATTTTCTTCAGAACAATTTGAAAACACTTATATTGTAGAATAAATTTTGCACCTCCTTCTTGGTTGAGCGCACAGATCCCAATGCCGTCGGCACGCAGTATTGCCGACCAGCTCTCCTCCGCTGCCTGTGTCAGCACTCTCACCAAAATAAAGATGGCTGCGGCCTGCCACACAACTTTGGCGGGACCCAATGAGGGGAATTCTCTCCGCACTGAGCCCCGCTCAGAGTTGCATGGTGACTGTGCGCAGGCAGCAGCCGTTGTCAGGAGGGCTCCGGCGCGAACACCTAAGAGCTCGAAGGGAAAAGAAGATCTCCTAGTTATTGTCGATTCGTTCACGAAATTTACAATGTTATATCCTGTAAAAAGTACATCAACCCGGTATGTTATTGAAGCGTTAAATGAAGCGAGCAGTTACGTTGGTATGCCATCACGCATTGTGACGGATAGAGGTACAGCATTCACGTCTCGTGAATTTGAAAAGTACTGCTTCGAACACGACATAAAACACATTCTGAATGCAGTGCGTACACCGAGGGCAAATGGTCATGCAGAAAGGATGAACCGCACAATTTTGTCTATGTTGTTGCCAATGAATTCTAATGATAAGAAATGGGACGAAAACATACGATGTGTACAGTGGGGCATAAACACAATGACGAATAGCGCAACAGGTTGCACACCTCATAAACTTTTGTATGGCTATAAACCACGCGATATTTTACGGAATCGAATCATTTTAAGTCTACAAGCAAATGATGAAGCATTAGATGACAGACAGCTAACAGATCTTCGTGAAGCAGCAGCGAAAAGAAGCAATGAAAAACGAGCAGCGGCGAAATCTTCCTTTGACGCTAAACATGCAGCTCCGCACTCTTTTCAAGAAGGTGACTTAGTCCTAGCTGAAAACGACCCATCAAGCACTGGTACATCAAGGAAACTCGAGCCACGATATAAAGGTCCTTTTGTAGTGACTAAAGTCCTAGATCGCGATCGATATCTTATTGAAGATTTGCCTCAAACACGACGAACCCGAAAGCATTATTCTTCTGTTTACGCATTCGACAAGTTAAAGCGCTGGTGTCAGTTGCCAGAAGACGCTGACGACGACGACGATGACGAAGAAGAGATCTGCAACGACAACGAGTTGAGCGAGGTCACTCAAGAAGATCAGGAAAGGCCGACTGTAATGAAACATCACCCTGTAAGGCCAATGCCTAGTTCGACTTGCAACGTTTGACTGGAAAGGCAGCCATATTTATAGTCAGTCTTCGCCGAACGTTAACGCAGTCAGCACGAAATGTGGAGTTTATTTCAATTTTATTTTGACATTGTTAATTTGTATTCTATATTGCATTTAATTTGTTAATTTGAAAACCAATTAATATAAACTGGGTGAATAAAATATATTGCGTTTTCACAATGTTATATGTTAGTTTCTGTAATAAATGTTATATTAGTGTTTGTACATGATTAAGGTGTCGATTTAGTTGTGCTGGTGATTTCGTACGTTTTAGGCGACTTGGAACCCTTTTACATGCTAGTATCCTAGCTAGATGATTTGGGTGCTCTTTGATTTTTTGCGCATATTTTAAGCTGGCGTCAAAGATTTCCTTTTTCACGAGCGGAACGTTCAGATCTTTGTGAATGTTTGTATTCTTTATAAACCCAGGAGCCCCAGTAATGGTTCTTAGAATTTTGGACTGCGCTCTTTGAATGAGTTCTATGTTAGCGTTGCTTGTGCCGCCCCACAACTGGCTACCGTAAGTCCAAATTGGTTTTATGATGGCTTTGTGCAGCAGTGTTTTATATTCTAAGCTCAACCTGGAATTTTTGTGCATGACCCAGTGTAGGCTATTTGCTTTCAAAGTCATTTGTTTTTTTTTGGCTTCGATGTGGCGCTTCCAAGTCAAACGTGAGTCAAGATGAATTCCTACTTGTTAGTTGTTACTAGGACCAGATGATCTTCTAAGTCACGGGATGCGATTTTGGAGTTCGGATGAATGCTAAGGATAGTTGTATCGTCTGCGAAAGTTGCTGTTGTTAAGTATTTATTGGTAGGCAGATCTGAGGTAAATAGTAGATACAACACCGGACCTAGCACGCTTCCTTGTGGTACACCAGCTTTGATGTCAAAGCATTATTGTACCTTACCTAGAACTTTCTGCCCCTCAGATACGACAGTTTTTTTATTTTGTAAATAAGCCCCTCGTGCCAGACCTTGTCAAATGCCTGCGCCACATCTAAAAAGATGGCTGAACAATATTGCTTTTTGTCGAATGCGTTTTTTATCTTGTTCACTATTCGATGAACCTGCTCTATTGTACTATGGTGTTCGCGGAAGCCAAATTGGTGAGTGGGAATAGTGCGTTTTTCGTTTATATGCGGCATTAGTTTTGCAAGAAAAAGCCTTTCTAGGAGTTTTGATAAGATAGGCAGGAGGCTAATCGGTCTATATGATGACGATTGGGAGGGGTCTTTTCCTGGTTTCGGGATCATTGTGATTACTGAAACTTTCCAGGCATTAGGAAAGTATCCTAAGCGCAACAAGCCATTAAATAGAGAAGTAAGTAAGATGATGGCCATTTGGGGTAACTCCTTGATCATTTTTCCAGTAATGAGGTCGTGTCCTGGCGCTTTGTGAAGAGCAAGGTTACTAATCGCATTACTTATTTCTTTTGTTTTTAATTTAATAGGCGAGCATGTTGCATCTGGCGTGGGGGTTAATATGGGTGGGTTGGGGGTAAAAACATCTCTTAAGTGTTCGGCGAAAACAGCAGACTTTTCATCATCGCTTCTTGCCCAGTTTCCGTTTTTTGTACGAATCGGTGGAATTCCGCGTGTAGGTGCTTTCATTTCTCTGACAGCTTACCGCAGAGAATAATTGGTGACGTCAGTCGGAGAAAGGTTTTGGATATATTGGTCCAGGCAACGATCTGATTCTAGACGCAAGGCTTTTCTCAAATTTTCACTGGCAATAGATAACTTCCGTTTTAGGAAAGGGGACCTGGATTTTTGCCATTCACGACGCGTCCTCCTTTTTTCAGTAAGGAGAATATCGATTTGGGTTGAGGTTTGTGGGCGCCGGATGCTGTTGCAGTTGTTGTCACGCTTGTCCGCAGAGTGGCGCACAGCTAATCTTAGGGTCGAGGTAAATTGTTCCAGATCAGTTTTGAGACGTGGGTTTAGGCTGAGATGACTACTGATGTATTTTCTGTATTTCAGCCAGTTAGTTTTAGTGGGTGTGATTTCGTAGGTAGGGCGTAACTTTTTGTTCAGATGCATTATAATAGGAGAGTGATCTGAAGAGAGGTCGTTAAGGTGTTCTACTTTGAGTTGCTCTCGTTTTAGGTTTCTAGTAGCTCCAAAATCAATAAGGTCAGGTATCTTACGTGGGTCTGTCGGCCAGTACGATGGTTGTCCTGAAGAGATAATATCAATCTTGGTGTCAGAAAGCATGAAGTTATATAATTGTTTTCCTTTTGGTGTTGTTAGCCGTGAGCCCCAGTAAGTGTGTTTGGCATTGTAATCGCCAGCAGCTAGAAAACTTGTTCCAAGTGTTGAGACGAAATCTGAGAACTGGTTACTTGTTATTTTAAATCTAGGTGGGCAGTACACAGCGGATATTGTTAAGTTATCCTCCCATCCTTGTTGTATTCTTACATAACGAGGTGTTTTATTCTTTGTTTGATTAGGATTCCAGTGCCGCCATGGGCTTTGCCAGCGAGATGCTTTGTATCATAGAATTTATATCCCGGTATGTAAAAATTGTGTTTTCCGGTTAGATGGGTTTCGGATATAAGAAGTATATCGATTTCATTAGAGAGTAAACATTTGTTGATTTCTAACTTGTGCTGGCTTACACCGTTTGCATTCCATTGACAGATCTTAAGTACGTTCATTTCGGGGATAGCAGAAGCTGCATGAGCTGGTTTTGGTTTCTCATCATCTCTTGAATCATTGTTTTTATGGAGGTCATGAACTGCGTCATACATTGTGTGAGCGTTGCCATCATTCCTTCAAAATTATCCAGATTTGAACCAGTCCCGGACTGCTGATCCTTCCCTAACTTAAGTACCCCTGCATACGTCGTTCCTGCATCGGGGTATGGAATTGACTTTTGTGGTTGTGCAATGGGCGGTATATTTCGACTAGGTTGAGAGCGCTTATTCTTTAACTGAGGTTCATTGTTCTTAATTTCCTGGTATACAGGGCAACCTCTGTAGTTGGCAGTATGGTTACCACCACAATTACTGCACTTTCTAGCAGCTCTATCAGTTTTAGTCTTCGTACATTGTGATGTGGGGTGCAAATCACCACAGGCAAACACATACACTACGAAGAGGGCAGTAGGACCTTGTGTGCCCAAATTCTTGGCAATTCGACCATTGAACGGGGCCGTTTCGTTTGAGGGGCTCCTCCACAGTAATTCTGCGATACATAAGATAGCGGAGATTATAAATACCATGCACTTCTCCTTTTTAAGCTTTTGGGTTTCAGGCTCCAATTTTCTACGCGAAACAATGGCTGAGGGATTCTGTTGCGATTTATTATATTTATAATAGAGCGGGCAGCGAACCCTGCTTCATGTAGTGCTTCTTTGACTTCAGCAGGGGGAATATCTGATTCAAGTCCCTTTATGAGAATGGTAAGGCCTTTGCTACTTTTAAGCTGATAGGTGTAGTAGCTTTTTTTCTCAGTGTCGAAGTTTTTATAACCACTCTGTAATTGCTCTCACTATGTATTTGAATTTTTGTTTCCGGGATATTTCCTTTAACAAGAGGGGTGACATGGAAATTTTTAGGACCAATGAGCTCGGTGAGCTTTGCAACTAATTTACTGGAGTTACGTTCTCGTAGGTAAATGGGAGGTGGTTTGAATATAATATTAGGTGCGTCTGCCTCCTCAGCTCTTTGAAGTAGTGCGAAGCGATTATTACTAGAGATTAGGCTCTCGCTAGTTTTGCTGATTTTTGCGATGTTAGTTTTGATTGCACTCGATTTTGGGCTTCGCTTGCGCTTGTTTATAAGGATATACCTATCTAAACCAGTTTGTGATGTTCCACTTTTCCCTGCTGGGTTGTTTGAAAAATTTTTGGTTGAGTGGTTTCATTGATGGTTGGTGTGAATGCATTTTCAGTGCGCTCAGCCACTGTTGGCGAATTTGTTCTAGCACGATCGGACGAGTGAGAGAGAGACGTGGATGGAACCTGTTTGCACTCTTTAGTTATGGACGCCGTTGGGCTGGGTGTTGAACATTGAGCGCTCCAAGAGGGCGCATGCGCTGAGAGTGCCAGATACACTTTTGGACATTGGTTCTGGTTTGAGTGCGAACTGTGTGTACTTGCACTTGCATTGTTAAGTGCAGTCGGAATTGAACGCTGTGAAGTTGCAGTTGCATGAGGGCCGCTGCCCGGCCGCTCGCCGTTGTGGGACATGCTACCTCCGCTCGCTTGTCTCTGTTTTGCAGGCAAAGGTGTTGAGCGAACCACATTAGTCGTCAAACCGCTATCGACAGTCATGCCGAGAACATCCGACCTTGCATTGGGGAGAGAAGGTAACATACTGTACTCACTCAATTGCGCGATTACCGGCCGCTGCTGGGAAAGCGACTGAGGCAGATCAGGTGTTGGTGCAAGTGCAGTCACACTTTGAGAGCGTATGCGCTGAACAGGAGAGCGTACTGGGTGAGTGGGAGAGCGCAATACGCTCATCCACTGACCGCTATAGTTCCGCTTCTTTATTAGAAGCTAACACAAATTCAAATTTTAAGTTTAAAAACTAATATTTGATATTTCGCACAAACTCCTGTTGCCAATTTCACTCACTGACTTTTATTATGCGTCTATTTCGCTAGGGTTAAAACTCGAAACATTAAATTATTTCACTTTAAATCACAATATAATTGAGGAGCAACCGAAAAACACATCCGAACTCTCTTGCTATTACTCCTGCATCGAAATAATGCCATCAAAGACTTTTTATGCGCCATCGTACATTCTTACCAAACAATCAATTTGCATTGCTGCAAAACGTTTGCCATCACACAGTTGTTCGAAAGGCTTCACGATGGAGTTTCAATGATATGCATATTCAACGGCAACTTGAGTGTCCAACTCTTGATTAAATGCGTCATGCATCGGACGATTGGGCGCTGTCATACTTAATTGAGATAAAACATTGTTCGTTATTATCAAGCACATGTCCTCAATTAATTTCAATGCCTCGTTCTGAATTTCTTCGCTCAGTTGCAAATCTGGTTTTGACGTTCTAGTACGCATCTGATGCAAAATATCATTAGACATGTTATCTTTGTATTTGGTCCACAAATCAATCGGTTTCGATGGGAAGTATGTTGAGATAATTATCGAAAACTATGTTCCTATTTAATGAGCATTTGATGAAATGACAGCATCTTCGAGGCTGTAATCCCAATCAGCGTTATCCACTAGCAATCACAAATGTTGACATGCTTCTCTATATGTGCTGTACAATTCACCATTTACAGTTCTTAGATGTTGGACCAGGAACGTTGACTAATAGGAAACGCAAATCGTCGTTGCTTGGATGGACTGCGTAAATGCGACCTAACGCATCGGTGGAAAATACATGTGGATAACCTGAAAGTGGATTTCCTTGTTCCCGTCGTTGAATTTGTTGATTCCAAGTATAATATCTTGAGTTTTCGGAGTATAGCAGGGTCGGGCGAAATTGTCATTCTGGCACTTTAAAAAAAAATTAGTCAATGTTGTAGATGGTGGTCGATTAGCTCATTGTAATGCATTATCCGCAACGAAGTATACTCTATGATCATTTTCTAGATGTACAGCGAAATGAACAACAGTGTGATGACTTTCATGAATGGAGATTGAAAATATGCGACAAATTGCTTCGTTACTCCTAACATAGAATATTGAATAACTTCATCGTTGGAATTCTACGCACCAATTCCAATCTGAGCCATGTCCCTTCCTTTGTCACATACTTGCAGATGTATAAAATGGATTTTACGGAATGGGAAAATTCGACATTGACAATTGTTGATATTGCATTATTCGCAGCCGATCGGCGACGATATAGCGGATAACCGTCATATAATATGATCGAACCTCGGCGGGACGAACATGGCCATCCTTTGCTTGCAAAAACCTGGGTGAACCCCCTTTTCACCACTGGCTCCGTAGCTGAGCTGGGTCACAGATCAACACCAATTGACCAAGCTTTAGTGAAGTAACCTCCCGTGCCCATTAAGTCCGCTGCAGAAGTTGTGGTAGATACTCTATCATCCACCTTTTCAAAATTTTGTCGTTTAAGTTTTCAGCAATATGCCAATGCTTCCGTAGAAACGTTTTGTCTTCTTCAAGACTAGGTGCTTGTGCGGAATTAAGACATCCGTGTAGGATGTGTTTCGGAGTTAGTGTTAGTTAGTACTATTATTCCTGTCTCGAATTGGGCACTACGGAATGTTTCCAGACTTGGGGCTTTTTGACAGGAGACGCTACTGTAGAGCTGTTTTACACTTGGTGTCAAACGCTCTCAACATGCACCTGCACTCAATCATTGTTGTTCGTTGCCATTATGTATTGAATCTGTTCGAAGTTAAATAGTCGATTGTTTTTTGACAAATTTTTCTGGGCACCAATAAAATTAGTGCCATTCTCACTTTGTATTCGGAGTGTCATTCATCTACGATTCACGAAATTTTGTAAACAGAGCAAAAAGGCATCTGTGGACAGGTCGTCCGAAATTTCCAAGTGGACCGTTCGCGTCTTGAGACATGTCAACAAGGCTGTCCATTCCTTTTCCTTTTGGCGGCTAATGGTGATTTTTTGTTTTTTTTTTGTCGGAGCAATCTAGTAACCGCAGCACTTAAGGTTCCCCTTTACTAGGCTTACGATTTACCCGACCTCCGAAGAAATAGAAGTAGATCCTGTGGTGCCAAGGAGCCAAGTTGTTTACTCCTCAGCACATCAGTGCCAAAAATCCCAAACCTGATTCGAGCAAAGGCAGGGCAGACGCAAATGAAATGGTCCGCCGTCTCGTCTTCTACTCCACAGGCTGGGCACAGCGCACTGTCTGATATGCCAATCCTTTCCATGTGCCTAGCCCATAGAAAGTGCCCTGTCATCACGCCAACCAACAGCCTGCAGTCCCTCCTACCTAAAGATAGAAGGAACCATGACCATCGGTCAGAGAGAGCAGGTAGCATAAATTTCGTCCATCTGCAGCCTTTCTCAACCCGCCATGCTCACTTGTGGGTCGAAACAACCCACTTGTTTGCAATGGCTTTGATGGCAGCAGAAGGGAGTGGCAGAACAGGCTCAGGGCCAATAAAAACAGCCTCGGAGCCCATCCTGGCCAAAGAGACAGAGGTCTCGTTACCCGCAATGCCAGCGTGTCCCGGGACCCAAGTCAGCGTCAGACTATTATGTTTTCCAACACAATTTAGCCTGGATTTGCAGGACATGACTATCGTGGAAGTGGTATTCGGACTATCCAAGGCCATGAGCGCAGCTTGGCTGTCACTGCAGACACAAATAGATTTACCTTTCCACCAACAAAGTCCATCGCCTCAAGTATCTCATACACCGCCGCCTGAAACACAGACGAAGGGCAAAGAACCGACGGGTCCCACAAGATTCCACGAAGACACCAGAGCCTGAACCTTCTTGAGTCCTGGAGCCATCAGTGAAAATACGGCAGCAAAGTTTGCCGGGCTCGTTCTCGGGATCTAACCATCAACGAGCCTCTGGCAGCAACACATTGTACCGCTTTTCTAGAATGACGGTTGACGACATGGAGTCCGGGGGCATAGAGAGGATTGCAGAATCGATGTCAGTGCCTGCGCCGTCGTCCAATATCGAGTTCACCCCATACCAGTGGCCACTATGTTTCACTCTGCAGATGGCCTTAACGGCCTCTCCGCGGATGAAGACATCTAGTGGCGAGAGATTCACCGAAGCATCAAGTGCCGGGCCTGGAGTAGTCGGAAATGCTCCGGTACAACATATGGCCACAGCACGTTGTAGTTTTGATAGAGCTTTTTGACCCCTACAAGAGAGAGTCTGCTCATCCAAACCATCGATGCATAGGTGATAATAGGTCTTACCATAGCTGTATAGATCCATAGGACCTTATTAGGGGAAAGACCCCATGTCTTACCAAAAACACCCTTACACTGCCAGAAAACTGACAGTGCTTCGGATGTCTTCAGTTCGACATGTGATTTCCAAAGAGGTTTGTTATCAAGAATGACTCCAAGATATTTGATTTCCTTGGATAGCTGGATAGTGACTCCTTTTAGTGTAGGCAGAATAAGTCCATCAAGCTTTCTCCTTCTGGGAAAGAGGACAATACCAGTATTGACAGGATTAGCCGATAGCCCATTCGCACTGCACCAAGTGTCAATCATATCGAGAGTTCTCTGCACCCTTCTGCAGACAATCATAAGGGATGGACCTGTCACAAGACAGCCAACATCATCCGCATATGCCTGAGCGTATACACCCGAGTCATTAATGGCGTTAAGCAGGGGATCGATTACCATGTACCAGAGCAATGGAGACAGTACGCCACCTTGGGGACATCCTGTATTAACCCCAGACGACACCAGCAAATCTTCCTCCGCCCGCACCATTATGATTCTCTGGGCCAGCATTGAACGTATCCAGTTTACTAGGACCTGGTCTACGCCATGCCGCCTAGCAGAGCCGCAAAGTAGCATTGTCAAACGCACCCTCTATGTCCACAAAGATGCCTATTGCGTATTCTTTCCTGTCGATGGCTCGCTCTATCCTTCCAACAAGTTTTTGCAGAGCCGTCTCGCAGGATTTTCCGCTTTGATAGGCATGCTGAAATGGAGAGAGTGGATGCGTCTTCAGAGACTCCCTACGCATGCGAAGCTCCACCAGCGTTCTAAACTTTTTAGCATGAACGAGGTTATACTAATAGGTCTGAAGCTCTTGGGATTGGTGTAGTCGTCTCTTCCAACCTTAGGACTGAAAGCAACCCTCACCATCCTCCAAGAGCGTGGTGCATAGGCCAGTGCGAGACATGCAGTGAAGATCTTCTTCAGTGCTGCCAACACTAACTCAATGCCTTCCTTCAACACAATCGGATATAGGCCATCCAGTCCGGGCGATTTGAAGCTGTCAAAGGATTTGATAGCAAATCTAATAGCAAATCTAATAGCAGCCTCATTCGCCACAGTTCTGGCGACATATCAATCATGTCGAGAGGGTGTAGCTGCCCTGACAACAGTTCCGACTAACGGTGGTTGTTGACGGTCAATGCTTACCTGATTTCCTGGAAAGTGTGACTCCAACAGCAAGCTGAGTGTCTCACATTGCCTCTCCGTATAGGAGCCATCAGGTTTCCTCAGCGACCCCAGCTTAGCGGTTTGGTCCTTTTTCAGTACTTTCACCAGTTTTGCCGTGTCACTCAGGGATTCGATATCACTGCAGAAGTCTCTAAAAGAAGTCCTTTTCGAGTCCCGAATTAGCTTCTTGTAGTCCCTCTGAACACGTCGATATCGTTTCCAGTCCTCCTCAAGATTCGTCTTGGGGGCCCGGTTGAGGAGTTTTCTAGTCTCACGCATCAGCACCTGAAGCTCTCGATTCCACCATGGAACAGGAGTCCGGCTAAGAGGAGGTCTGGTTGGACAGGCTAGCACGATACTTTTTGTTAGAGCAGTGTTGAGATGTTCAACAGCCGCCTCAATGTTCTGCTCCTTGCGAAGTTTCAGTGGCGTCACGAGATTGCTACGCAGTGCCTCCCTGCACTTTGGCCAGTCTGTTTTTCTTGGGTTTCTGGTGGGCAATGGCATCTGCTCCCGCTCGCCACACTGAAACTCAATGTATCTGTAGTCCGAGCACGAGTCTTCGGCGAGGACCCTCCAGTTGCTGATCGACCACCCCAGTCTTGGATTTGACAGGATGACGTAAATTACCTCCTGCCTTCTCGTAGTCACAAAAGTAGGCTGCCTGCCTCCATTGTGGACGGGCATTAGCATCGCAACAAAGAACCAGACCAAGACTGCGCCGCTCACAGAACCCTACGAGAGTAGCGACCTTCCCAGGTGGTGGCGCCTCCAAAGCATCGTAAGGAAAGTAAGCAGATGCAATCACGAACCTCGACCATCCGTGCATACTCTTAAAACTAATCTCTGCCGCAACCAGATCCTGACAACAGAATGCGTCAAGGCAGGTCGCTGCGAGATGGGATGATATTATAAGACCGGCTCTAGGTCTAATCGAGTTTCTGTCATGTAATATCGTGGCCCCTTTCAACGAGCCAAGGCCACAGAGGCGACCCCTAAAGACCCAGGGCTCTTGTACTGTTGTTATGTGGGGTAATAAGTGCAGCAGGGTGAGTCGTCTACTTAGTAGTACAGTAGCTGCTTTAGAATGCTGCAAGTTTATCTGCGTTACCGTCAAAGGACGATAGCTACGAGAATCGTCCGAGCCATTTTTCTGGGAAAGACATGAAAGGTTACAGTCCCAAAGAAGAGACTCAGACGGCTCCGGTACCGAGAAACCATGACATCAACAGTGGCCTCATCCACTCGCACCACAAGACTAGCACCTTCTTTACCATCCCGGTTGCTACCCCTGGTGTGCGAAAGAACTCGCCACGGCCTCGTGTTGATGCCAGGGTTCTGAGCACGCAGGCAAGAAAGGACATCTGTGGTCGTCAGATCGGGATCCGGAATCCAGCAGATGGCCTTCCTGAGGGACACGCCTGCTTCGCTATAGACCGCGAAGCGAGTGGTCCCCATGGGGAGCACGTCAATGACTGCACCCCTGAGCCAGTCAAAGTTGGCCTGAGACGCGCACGGCAGAGTGCCGTCCTTTGTCTCATAGCCCTTCACATTAGCTTCAGGACCGGAGGCAGTGACGCGATGCATCAAATGACCTTTGCAGTATTTTATCTCTGCATCAGTCAGCCGATTGTCAGGCCCCAGCTTCCCAATCACCGCCATTGGTTGCGGGCCGGTAGCCTTCTCGCTGTACGATGGTTTGGCTGCACCTTTGGAAGTGCTTGGGCGAAAGTCCAGCTCACCACCCGCCACTGGCAAAGATTTCGCCGGGCAGATGGTTTTGCTGGATACGAGGGGCTGGGCAAACTGCAGCTTATTGGCAACATTCTTCCCCGCCACATTAGCCGCCACCGAGGTTTCGCTCGTACCCTTTGGGGTCGTGGCGCCACCAGCAGTAACAGCTGCAGGGCAGGTGGGTATGTTGTTTTCAGCAACAATCTTCTGCCGCTCACCTCGCGAGCGAGATTTCGGAGCGGTCAATCCCTCCGCATGCTCGGTGGCTTCCGTGGGTGTCACTTCCGCCGACCTGGGCCTTTTGGAGGGAGTCGACACAGAAGGGCCGGCAGAGCCAGGTGAAGATTTCTCCTGCACGAGCCTAGCAAGCCGCTTCTTTCTCTGTCTCCTCGCTTGAGTTCGCGTTGCCCTAGAACCAGTGGTCGGTCGTTCCCGACGCAGGCACTCTGGATCCAGGGTACGTTCCTCCGTCTCTGAAGAAGAAGAGATTGCGGTAACAATCCTCGTCTCCTCCAGGATGCGCTCTCGCTGATAAAGGCGAGAAACTTTAGCGATGGTTGGGGCCTCCAGAATCCGTGCCCCTGCCGCCGAAGCGGGTGGATTTCCACATGCGTGGGTTCCACCTGGAGTATTAAATCCAAAGTTGTCCATCGCCAGACATTGGTTTTTGTTCGGTACTCCTCCCTAGCCAGTGTGGTCCGCGGATGGTACCCATTCTCTATACTCTCATTGTGATAGACAGACAGCCATAACTCCCGCCCCTCCTAAGAGGTTCAGAAGTAATGTCATTTGCGTACCAAGGGTCCCCCTATCCGCCACTTGGGGACGCGTCCAATGGGATGTCAGGCAAATCCAACACGGAAAAAATAGTGATTAAGACCGGGTCGCAGTAGTCACCTCCAGAGAACTCAACCAGCGAATATACGGAGTGAGGCGTTCAGGTGGCAACTGCCCTATTAAATGCACTGTTGGTTTGGCGATACTGTCCTGGCACGTACTGCACATCCATTTCATTCATTTTAATAACTGGTGTGCATTTAGTACCCAAAACTTCTGACGCATTTCATTTATGACTAATCGATCATTTTGGTGGTGACGCTTTTAATGAAAGTGTTCTAAAATAAGACGTGTTGCATGATGTGCGCCAGGCATAATAATTGGGAGGCGCGCAGTAAAAGGAGGACAATATTCAGCGTCTATCCTGTCTTTTACTCCATAATTCCATCAATATCAATGATAGTCAGCTTCATGAAAATTGCTTGTTTTAGATACACGGCCCTTTTTACGTATGGCGTTAAGATCTTCAAGGAAAACTTCACTTTGTGTCTGACGGCAAATCACATTTTAAGCATTTGATAATTCGCTAGCAATAAGTTCACCCTTTCGGAGGCAGGCCATGTTTTCCTTGACTGGCTAATACGAAGGATTCAAGCAGTGACCCTCTACATCTTTATCTATAAAGAAATCTTTATATAATCTATAAATGTATTACTTCGATCCGATAATAAAAAAATCAGCTTAGTTTATTCATTAGAGACAAGTTAAATATTAGAAAAGCCCCTGGGTTCGACTTTATCACTGGTAAAATAGTGAAACAACATCCACAAGAAGGAGTTATATTCCTAACTTACTTATGTAACTCTGTACTAACATCTGGCTTTATACCTCCCCAATAGAAAGTAAAAATGATTCTGAACCCTGGAAAAAGCGCTGATGAAGTTGAATCGTATCGCTTGTTACCAATTGCTTCTAAACGCATGGAAACCCTTTTCCTGAAAAGACTACTAAGACGATTATAGAAGAGCGAAAGCTAATTCCAAATCATTCATTTGGATAAGAAAAAACACAGCACAATCCAACAGGTTCATAGGACTGTTGAGTATATACACACTGCAATCGAACAGAAAAAATATTGTACAGCGGCGTTTCTTGACATCTCGCAATCAAGTCCTATCTTACACACAGATATTTATTCGTAAAGCAAGGCGAAGAACAATCTGAGCTCCATGAAAACTCAGCAGGCGTACCCCAAGGAAGTGTCATGGGCCCAATACTTTATCTACTTCACACGTACGACTTACCATCAGCTGAAGGAGTCACCATAGGTACCTTTGCAGATGACACTGCTGTCTTAGCCGTTGACACTCTCCCACACTTAGCTTCCTTTAAAATCCAGAGTGGGCTAGGCAAAATTACTGGCTGGCTAAAAAAATGGAGAATCAAGTTGAATGAAACAAAGTCAGTCCAGGTTACATTCACTCTCAAACGAGACAGCTGTCCAACTCAACGGCAGAAATATGCCCCAATGTGATGAGGCTAGATCTCTTGGGATATCACATTGGCTCTTGAATCGAATCTTCAAAATCTCAATCGATAGCAAATTGTTCTTGTACTCAGTAATTTTAAAACCTGTTTGGACATATGGTATTCAGCTGTGGGGCACTGCGGCAACTTCCAATGTTGAAATACTGCAAAGATTCCAATCAAATATTGTAAACTAAGAATGATGATAAACGCACCATATTATGTCACAAAGAACCAAATCCATCGTGACCTCAAAGTTCCCATAGTCGCTCTAGAAATAAAAAATCATTCTACTTCCCACAATCTGAGACTCCAAGTCCACCCAAACCCACTAATATGGGAAATGACTTCCAACCCCTTCACTTTCACCCGACTGAAGAGAAAATCCACAACAGATCTCCTATGCTAATAGGCAATGGCAATCCATAAAAGCCAGTAAACTCAAAAATTATTTTTAAGTTATTAAATATTGCTGAATGTGTTAATCAACAGATTGCAATAAAAATTTGGACAATAAAAAAAAACTTATATGCAATTATCCCATTGTTCACATATTCAGTAAACTGCGACGTTGATATTTTATAGTCGAACAGATCGAAGTGTGTTATCGTTTCGGCTATTTCTTTCACCGAGTGTCTCGTATCGGTTTACACGAAGTTGGTATCCGTATACACGTTCCACTTTCTTGCACTCTACCGTCTCTATCGCTTACGCTTTCATTACTTGTATTAGGTACATTTCGCGGAATATTTTCGATCGCACTCTACGCGATTTGTTTCATTCCGCACCCTTCCTTCATTTGTTCTTGTACACTCATTTCGTGTCCGTCGTTTGCTATTTCCTAATAGCTGAGTTCAATCTCAATCGCTTTTACTGCCTCTGTCAACCGCCGCACTAATTCACTTTTCCACCTGTGGTTGGAAGTCCCCGACTCCGCAATAAAGACTTTAATTGCTCGTTCTCTAATAAAACAATTTGCACAATTCTGCCTTTATTTTTAATAGTTTTACTCGGGTATACTTCTATTCTGTGGCATGGTTATGTATGTATGTTCACCACGTTTAATAACATATGCCACACTCGTCTTACTTTAGCGCGAAGTGCCACTTTCTCTGTTTTCCGCCAAACTCTTTATGTTTTGGATTAAATATTCCACTTCTTAGTTAAAAGAGTAGTCAAAATGATGTTAAGTTACAGTAGTTGACATTTTTTTAATCACAATGAATTATCAAAGAGATATAAAAGAAAGTAAAAATTTAAGGGAATACTTCAGTTCAGCTTGAATCGACCCTTCTTCTCGCGCAACCATCATACATATTGACAGAAATTTCATAACAAATTGAATTCTTATGGATTTTATTTTTTTAAATGAGCCAGACCACACAAAAAAAGCTCCAATAATGTGCAAATATAAATGATTCTAAACATAAAGGCGCTTTGTTCTCTTTTCATACAATTTTATTCCATCGCTACCTGCGAGAATTATGTATGTATGTATTCATTTTTTTGGGTTTGTTTTCTTTCTTTTTATTTTGCTTATAAGTCTACAAACAACCATACATATATATGTATTCAAAATTCTGTAGTTTTCATGATTCTGTAGTTATCAGGATTTGTAGTGTCGCCCACTTAACACGTAACGTGAAGAGAAAATCAAATATTTTGCTCTTCTTCTTTATAGGACTTCTTATTACGTTGATATTCTTTGGTTATACCAAATACAATATACTATAAAGACATTACATCGTTCTCTTCACTCAGCGAAATGAGTTAAAAACCGTGGCTGCCTATTGGGCCAAAACCCGAAGTGTGCTCGGCAATGCAAAGGCAAAACATGTAGATATACATTCTGGTGCTTGCGTTCTATATGAGCGTGAGTGTTTACTACATGTGCGAATGTTTGTATGCTTGCTTTCATGTTTACGGCATGCATACGAGGTGTGATCAAAAGATAACCGTTATTTTCATCTTTTCGTGAGTTACGTATGTTCGATGTTCGCATTTTTTTTTTTTTATGTTGGTACACATGTCTGTTATATATGTTGGCAATACCAACCATTTTGGATTGTCAGTTTGTTTTTGACAGATAAAAAGGTTAGTCGTGTTTTGGTGTGCTCTTCGATTCTGTGTTATTCGAAAAAATGGATCAAAGAAACTGTATTCAGTTTTGTGTGGTCTCATTCCATCCACGTCATATATCGGTCGGCGTGACGGTGTTCAATTCTCCGCTCTTTTTTCTTTTTAATACGAGTATACCAAAAATAAAAAATTAAAAAATATCTACGAGTGTAAAATTTAGCATCAAAGTGGTAAACATTTTTTGTTGGCTAGCCTTTATGGGCAGGCCAAAAACAATTAATTAAATCACAAACAAAAATTTTAAATTAGTGGTTCCAAACAAAAAACAACAACAATAGAAGGGAAAAAAAATAAACAAAAACAATTTACATGAGCATTCGACACTCACCGCCACAAGCGAGAGATCGATGTCTCACCCGCGCGTGTCCCCCGCATGCAGCAATAGACAGTAATCAACAAATCAATTTAAACCCAACGGAGATGATCTCTCACAATAGTTCAGCACATGCGCAATCACCACCAGTAATTCAGCAAACGGTAAGCACTGAGCACGCTCAAACTTCTAAACTAGTCACACCCACACCAATAAAACTAATAAACACGCAGGAGCAATACAACATTGCTCTTTGCACAACAAAAAAAATAAGCACAGATTCTCAAGCAGACTCGGCTACGCTAAATATGCCAGCAAACTTTCAGCTCTCTTGGAGTGGACAATGTGCCTCTCCAAATTCAACAGCATCTCCAATACAAATCAAAAACAACAAAGGTTCTGCTATGAGTATATATAAACAACAACAACTTACCAATGTTGCAAATAAAACTATAGAAACACAGTGTGCAAAACCAAACATAAGCACACAAACAGGTATTGATCGATATATAACAATAAAACGAAAACGCAGCCCAATTGCCAAGGCAGAAAAGAATAAACTTGTTAAAAATAATACAGATACCCTAAACAACAACCGTTTTGCTCTATTAAGCGATAGTGCAGAGTCTGAACCAACTAAGAGTATTGCATTCAAACCACCACCAATTTACTTGCGGGAACGCAGTTCCAACTTTTTAATAGACAGTGTTGCCAGCTTGATTGGTAAAAATAATTTTCATGTGGTCCCGCTGTTGAAGGGTAAAATAAATGAAACAAAAATTCACATATATTTGGAAAAAAACTATCGGGCAGTGGTTTCTTTCCTTGAAAATGAAAAGAAAAATTACTATACTTATCAGATAAAAAGTAGCAAAGGGTTGACAGTTGTTATTAAAGGTATAGAACCTGAAGTAGACCCTATAGAACTAAAATATGCACTCCAAGAGACTGGATTCACAGCAAAATCTGTGTTTAATATAAGGAATAGAGAAAAAAATTCCGCAACCACTCTTTAGAATAGAACTAGAACCAGGGAATATTAAATAAAAACAAAACGAAACCCACCCCATTTACAACTTAAAATATTTAATGCATCGTAGAATAACAGTCGAGGAGCCTCACAAACGAAAAGGCCCAATACAATGCACAAACTGCCAAGAGTATGTGCATTCGAAATCGTACTGCACCTTACGTACTGTATGCGTTGCGTGTGGCGACTTCTTTCCATCAAAGGAATGCAAGCTGAACACAAGTGAGGATACAAAAAAATGCAGCAATTGTGGGGGGAATCATACTGCTAACTACAGAGGCTGTCCGATATATACACAACTAAAAATCAGTATGAACCAAACTGCTAAGACAGTTCGAACCCAAAAATATAGTGCTATACCTACCAACACAAACCATATTGGAAGCTCCACCGAAAACATCTCTTCATCCACTAGCTATGCGAATGTACTGAAAACTGACGTTTCTGATAAACCGAGTCACCCTATGCAACCTCAAAATTTAGAAACGTTAATATTTAACTTGTCTCAGTGTATTACTAACTTCATGTCCTCGATGCAATCTATGATTCAAGAGCTTGTACATAACCAAAACTTACTTATGAAAACTCTACTTTCACAAAAATGAATGTTCTAAAAATATGTCACTGGAATGCTAACGGTATTAACCAACACAAAATTGAATTAAAAAATTTTCTAGACAGTAACAGCATAGACATCATTGTAGTGCATGTGCACTATTGCGCACAAACGTAGTGTAGCACAAAGTCTACCTACGCAAACTACACATCCAAACCATACCAATACATAAGACACACCCATCCGCTGCACTGCAACACTATGACACTTGACATGTGCAGTGTAATTAGAATCCTGGCGTGCGGTCATTGGTGAATTGGTTTGTTTTACAATTGAGTGGAATTTGAGTTAGACTTAATCGAAAGGGATTAGAAATAAACAATTAAATTAATCGAGATTTGTTATCGAGTTTGTAACTCAAATAAACCATATAAAAACCCTGCTCGGGAATTAAACTAATCAGTTTCCAACTGGCAACTCAACACATTGCATTTTTCTTGCAAACAGCCTTTCTTCGGCTTCAGCCTTTCTTCGGCTCAAATTAGTAATTTGCTCAATGGCGTCTTGCCGAGCAACGCTATAATATATAATATTTATCAAATATTTCTCGCACACAATATACGTGCATTACATCATGCTTATCTCAGAAACACATTTAACTATAAAATATAACTTCAAACTAGCAGGCTATAATTTTTACTCAACAAACCACCCACAAGGAAAAGGTTATGGTGGTACGGGAATTCTACTTAAGTCTCGATTAAAGCATTACTTTCTGGAATCCTATGCAAAAAAAACATCCATTCTACTTCCATCTCTTTACAGTGTTGGGGTGAGCCAATAGTAATTTCATCAGTCTATTGTCCTCCTAGGTTTCCTATTTCCACAACCGATTTTGTTTCTTTCTTTAAATCGCTCGGTAACAAATTTCTCTCTGCCGGAGACTTCAATTCTAAACATACCTACTGGGGCTCACGGTTAATCAACCTTAAAGGGAAGCAATTGTTTAATGCACTGATAGACTCTCGGAATGGGCTAGACTTTGTATCATCTGGAAAACCTACATACTGGCCAACTGATCAAAGAAAAATTCCCGATCTTATTGACTTTGGCATAACTAAAAATATTGAAAGGTGTTTCTTGGAAACCGAGCCCTGTTTCGACTTATCATCCGATCACTCACCGGTGATAATATATTTAAAAAAAAGACCAGAGTTCATTGAAAAAACAATAAAACTGACCTCCAAGAACACAAACTGGCTCAAATATCGCAAATATATTAGTACCCACGTGTGCGTTAAAACAAAACTTAAGAGTGGAGAGGACATTGAATCAGCGACGCAGGCTCTTGGTTTAATAATAAAAGCAGCTGCTATTAGTGCCACGCCCGCACAAAACTCAACTAGAACTAACGCGAGACACACTACATCACACTATGTGGAATGCCTCGTTAGAGGAAAGAGGTGATTAAGGCGTGAATGGCAAAAATACAGATCTCCAGCACTAAGAGTAAAATTAAAGTCATTACAAAATCAGCTGAAAAACACTCTACGGGAGGAAAAGGAAGAAAACCTTAATAAGTACCTTGAAGATTTGGCTCATCTCAAAGTCACCAATTACTCACTCTGGAGAGCGACAAGAATGGTTAAAACACCAAAGGATAGTGAATCGCCTCTAAGACAAAGCGATGGAACTTGTGCAAAAACAGAAGAAGAAAAAGGCAACTTCTTTGCAGCCCATCTGAGGTCAGTATTTCAACCTAACCCGCCGACCTGCAACAACACTAGCATACAGAACTTTTCAATTACGAAGTCAGCAGTACCAATTCATTTCAAACCAAAGGAAGTTATACGCCTATGTACAACGAGTCTAAACCCAAAAAAGGCACCTGGTTGTGACCTAATTACCAATAAAATGGTAAGTGAATTGCCGCAAATAGCTCTAATACATCTCACACACATTTTTAACGGAATACTCCGTCAGGGCTACTTCCCTACAACATGGAAAACATCGGAAATAATAATGATTCCAAAACCCGGAAAAGACCCTACTCAAGTATCTTCTTATCGGCCCATAAGTCTCCTGCCAACGCTCTCTAAAACGCACGAACGCTTATTGCTGGAAAAATTAGTACCAAAGCTCGATTTAATCATTCCTCACCACCAATTTGGTTTCCGCAAACATCATGGAACTATTGAGCAGGTGCACCGTATTGCCTCTGAAATAAGGCGAGCATTTGAACAGAGGATGTACTGCTCCGGAATATTCCTAGACGTTGCACAAGCCTTTGACAAAGTCTGGCACGAAGGACTCATATATAAAATTAAAAAACTTCTGCCAAATAGTTCGCATAAGATTCTGGAGTCATATTTAACAAATCGCAAATTTAGGGTTAAATATAAAGAATTTGTAACGCCAGACTTTGAAATTATGGCTGGAGTACCACAAGGTAGTGTGCTTGGACCTATGCTTTACACTCTGTACACTTCCGATCTGCCAACGGATAAAAACCTTGTTACCTCGACTTTCGCTGACGACACAGGTATCCTGAGCTCTCACCTAAATCCACGGATAGCCTCCCGGGATTTAGAGGAACACCTTAAAACAATAGAAAGTTGGCTAGCAGATTGGCGCATCAAAGTAAATGAGCAAAAAAATGTACATGTGACATTTACTCTTAAGCCCAGTTCTTGTCCGGTAGTCTCCTTAAATGGCATTGTAATCCCGCAAGCAACAGAGGTTAAATACTTAGGAGTGCATTTTGACCGACGGCTCACCTGGAAAAAACATATAGAAGCCAAGAAAATGCAAATGAAACTCAAGGCAAGTTCCTTGTATTGGCTTACCAACCGAAAATCAAAACTGCGTTTAGAGTATAAAGTACTTATATACAGGGCTGTAATTAAACCGATTTGGACTTATGGTATTCAGATATGGGGCACAACTAGTGCATCAAACTTGCAAATAATTCAAAGGGCTCAATCGAAAATTCTGAGAACGATCAGCGGCGCTCCATGGTTCGTCAGAAACGAAAATATTCACCGCGACCTTAATATATCACCCGTTGAAGAAGAACTAACAGTTTTAAAAACAAAATACCAATTCAAACTTCAGTGTCATCCTAACGAACTAGCAAGGAATCTGCTTCATAGGATGAATACATCTCGACTTAAAAGGCCACTTTTTTAAAAAAATAGAGTTTCTTTATATTAATATTTTTATATTTATTTTTTTTTTCTACATAACATAATTTATATAATATGTACTTGAACTAAAATTGCTCTAAGCACTGGCGCGGAGCATCAATTTATTTATTAGTTGTAAGCTTTGTAAAATTATTGTTGGTTTCGATTGAAAAGATGCAATAAATAAATCCATGTTGAATTAAAAAAAAAAAAAAAAGTTTTGTGTAAAAAATGAAATTAAATGCGCAAGGACATTTGAAATGTTGACTGTGGCCTTTGGCGAGTCTACTATGAGCAGAACACAAGTTCAATTGTGGTATAACCGGTTTAAGAAAGGCCGAGAAGATGTCAATGACGATGCTCGTCCTGGTCGCCCGAGCACGTCAACAACCGATGAAAACATTGACGCAGTGAAGAAAATGATTTTGGATAATCGTCGAATCACTATCAGAGAGGTTGCTGATGATGTTGCATATCGTTCGGCTCATGCCAAGCAATTTTTTCGGATGTTTTAGGCATGAAACATGCGGCAGCGAAGATTGTTCCAAAATTGCTAAATTTTGAGCAAAAACAACGTCGCATGGACATCGCTCAGGAGTGGTTGAACATCGTCAACGACGATCCAGATTTCCTCAAAAAGATCATAACTGGTGACGAATCGTGGGTGTATGGCTATGACATTGAAACCAAAGCCCAATCATCCCAATGGAAACGTCCAGATGAGCCAAGATCGAAAAAAACACGTCAAGTTCGGTCGAACGTAAAGGTTTTGCTGACAGTTTTCTTTGATTGCAATGGCGTGGTGCATCATGAATTCTTGCCACAAGGTCGTACTACCTTGAAGTTATGCGCCGTTTGCGAGAAGCAATTCGTCAGAAACGCCCAGAATTGTGGAAAAACCAATAATGGATTTTGCACCATGATAACGCACCAGCTCACACATCGATGCTTGTGCGTAAATTTTTGGTCAAAAACAAAACCGTTATCATGCCTCAACCACCGTATTCACCGGACTTGGCCCCCGCTGACTTTTTCCTCTTTCCAAAACTGAAGACACCGATGAAAGGAAAACGTTTGCTACGATTGAGGAGATAAAAGAAAAATCGAAACAGGAGCTGTAGGCGATACCAAAAAAGCGTTTCAGAAGTGTTTCGAGGATTGAAAAAAATGCTGGCATAAGTGTATTATATCTGAGGGGAATTACTTTAAAGGGGACAAGATAGTTGATGAATAAATAAATACTTTATTTTTTGATCACACAACAACGGTTCTTTTTTGATCACACCTCGTATGTGTGTATGGATATGAATGCAAGAATGTTATTTATTTATTTGTTGGAATTGGAATGAAAACGAACTTCAATCATAGCAATCGAAGACGAGGCATTATAACTAATTATGGGAATATTTTTAAAATTTATATTGTAAATTTGTAAAAAAAAGAAAAAATTGGTGTATAAAATTAATAAATAATAATATGTATTTATTTAATTTATTGTTTTATCCCCAAAAAAGCCACCATCGAATTGCACAACAAAACTTCATGGCTGCACCAGCAGAAGACTAAAATAATTTTTTGCGGAATCTTATGTACAGAATTATAGAAATTTTAGTTAATTCAGAATCAAAAAATATAGTATGGGTGTCTTTAGCTCAATGGTTCACGCGTTGTTCTAAAGTTTTTGTGGCTTCGGGTTCGAGCCCCAGCAAAATGCTGTGTTTTATCGGATTTTTTTAATCTTAATAATCATTTTTATAAATAGTAGTAAAAGTATTTTACTATCTTCCATAAAATAACCAATATTATATCATTTTACTGGACCAAAACTAGAGCCTGTTATAGAAGATGGAGTATTATGAAATTCAACCTTGACAAATCATATACTCGTACATCTGTACATACATATGAATGTACATATGTATGCACATATTTGTCTTCTGATCATTTGTCAGGTAGCGAATTGTGCCATAAAAAGAATGAAATGAAAATAAAAGCGTCATTTCTCGCATAGGAGTTTTTGTTGTATGATGTGCGGTGTGGCTTCTTTAAATATAAAGTGAAGCAGAATTAGAATTCAATTTTTCATGAAATTTTGGATATGTCAATATTTTCAGTATGGACAAATATCAGCACAATTTACTCTTTCGATCTCATATTTCATATTTTCGAGTTAGCAGCATGTGATCAAACATATTTTGAGTCTATCCGAAGAAAGAATAATTATCCACAAAAAAACTATTTTGCTAAAATTAGTGTTAATATTTTAATATTCATATGTTCGTCTGTTGCCTATTCCATCAGAAAATTTATCTACATAATTTTTAGATTATGGGTACAGTCAACAAAATCAAGGTTGTAAACGTTTCTTTTTTTTACTTTGATAGATCAGCTTGAAATACTATAAACACATTCTATTACAAATTAAACCACTCGTACGTACATGAATATGTGCATACATATCTATGAACACTGATTCTCTGCATTTACCTATATATAAACATTTATTTCCTATGGAAAAATGTAGGTCAACCATGATTGTGTTCCAACGCATTATTATCTAAAATTATTCATAATCTAAAATTATTATAATCAAAAATTTATAAAAAATTATTTCAAGTATTTAAAATACCAAGAAATTTTAATTTTATATTAGGATAAATAATGTTTAGTAAAAATTTTAATATAAGATGCATCTTTTTGCCCATTACATTTGACATTTACCTCTAAAAATTTATATGTACATTATGTGTGCAGGGCTCACCCAAGTCGACTTGCTTGCATGTTTTTTTACAAACGCCATTCGAAATACTACAATCGGCAACACAATCGCATTGACGTGGAGATTTGAGTTATGGAAACTTATAAAAATGTGCAAAAACTTCTTACTGCTTCGTGCTTCTTTATGCATGTGAACTTGTCTTTGGTTGTGTATCCACTTACATACATATATAGAAAATATTTTAAATCAAATAACCTGTCTCGACCTGGACTTCTTTTCAGTTTTATTTTTTTATTATTTTCTGTCTAAGTTCTTCCGTGCAACTGCATGTTTTTTTTATATATTATAATGATATTAATTTAATTACATTAATTTAAGTTAATTATTATTTTGTAAATAATGTATTAATAAAAAAGAAATATGAAAATTTTTAATACATCGGCAAAATTAACACTTTTTCTACCATAAGAATAAAATCCAATATACGAAAAACAAAAACTTCCTAAAATTGCACATATTCATTGACAAACGAAATGTTTGATTGGTTTCGATTTTGTGAAATTTATGAATTTCTTCAGACGAATTGCGCAAAAGTATCAAAAAACACCTCCATGAACAAAAGACCCATTTCATAACGACATATCCAATTGAATGGTTAAAAGCTTTGAAATATTTGATACAAAGCATGTCGATAACAGAAACAATTACACAGCCAAGGTACACGCATTGCAAAATATATAGTACCTTCCATCCTCAAAGTATAAATGAAACTTAAAATATTGTTTATAGTTGGTCCGGAAAATCAGGGGGGAATAGTGTACCCATATGGTAGTGGCTACCAAAATTGTAGCATAATTTTCACAAAAATTATTCAAAGTAGGTTCGATAATTTTTCAATTGGTTATACTTTATAGCATAACTATATTATACTATAAGGAAGAATTAATTAACCGAATTTTATAGTTTATATTAAATTAAAATAGAAACAACAGAAAATTTAATAAAATATAAATATGGAAGAGGTGTAAGAGGTGCAGTGTAAACAACAGTACTGCAGTAATGACAAAATTGTAAATAGCGTATACATCCAGCAAAACAAGATTTATAGCGTCACTCATCCAAATACTTTGATCTGTACAGTAACAATAAACTTGTGCAAAGAGTTAGGAAAGTAAGTGTACTAAAAAACTTGTAGGAAGTAAAACTTACAATAACAAACTAATTTGAACGCAAGTGCTACTCTAATTTATGATAAGAAATGAGGAGGCCAAAAACGAAATACCAATAAGAATCTAAGATACAATTACTAACTTCTCATTCTATTTACACAAAGTACAAACATTTTGGCCTGACACATCCCTATATTAAAAAAAAATTGTTTTTCCTACGCTGTACAAGCAACAGTCAACAGCTCCGTTAATATTAAAATTTGCACAAGGAATTGAATTATCAGGTAACATAATATACTCAACCCAAATTCAAGCTGGCAGATTGTTTCAGACTTATGACATGGACCACAATATGACTATATTCCAAATTTGCAAATTTATTATTTGTTGTTGTCAGAATTTCAATTGCACATTTTTTGATGCTTGACCTTGGTCAAATAGTCTTGAAACATCCATCGGCAGTGCTTTCTAAATAGCACCACTATAAAAAATTTAAGGCCCTCCAGTCTATGTTTACCGTATATTCCATGCGAAAACCAATATGGATATGTTTTATTAGTTTCGGTTACACAAGAGACAAATGTCTTGTGTGACAGATGGATGGAAATATGTCTCCAAATACTTCAAAATGTATTTGGCAAATCTGGAAAAATATATTAGAAGGAATTTTAAGGAGAAGATTTGTTGCGTAGATATTTTCCTTAATGAATCTTTCGGTATCCAAGTGCAAAGAGCCCCCATCGCCAAAGTCAGGTTTGTACTTTGCGATGTTAAACTTTTTAAGTCAAGCTTGCAAACTGTAACCCGCAAAGTAACGTGAAGCAGTAACTTCTGCATTTGGCTCATGCCCACCGCCTATTCCAGTACTATTGTCATTAACTGTAATTTCGTCGTGAATATTAGAATTATCTGAATTATCCGGAAGTATACATAATTTATCAATAGTTTGGTCATACGATACAGTATTAGCATCCGATATCAGGGAGAAGTTCCAGTCCAGATTAGTATCATGATCATCGTTGCATCAATAAGAATGACTGTATGACGCTTTTCATAGATAATAATCTAGACGTCTGTTGGAGTCCTGTGCATTGTCGTCGCCGGTTGTAGCGAGTGCCCTTTCGCTGCCGGTAATAAGCGCTGGCGTGGACGAAGAGTTGGTGTCAGTCGGTCAAGCCAACTAACTTACTCAATACAAGATTGTCGATGGTGCATTCTATAGGCCAATGTCATGCCAAAAGCGGAACTGTAATACCTTAAAAGCTTACATAATAACTGAAACATTAATCAACGCACCCTTAAAGCATGTGTGGGAATATATCTAAAATGTTAACTGCACCAAATTTGTAGTATCTCTTAGGAGAGGGTGCTGTGCATCAACTACCTGCAGGTAGCTTAACAACATCCCTCCCCTCTTTCTAGAAGACGGTAGTGCAACTACCTTCTAGTGAATATTTACAACATTTTTCTTCCACCATAAATAATTTGTGCATTTCACTAGTCCTATAATACATACATTTTTTTATATTCGCCATATTTTGAGTTCTAATATTATCTTCTTTTCCCTTTTTTTATTTTGTACTCGTATTCTTTTTTATACTTTTGAATCGCTTTTCTTTTGTATCTTTTCTTTTTAATATTTGTATATTTTTTATTTCCCTCCATTTTAACGTTGAATAACGCTTTACGCCAAGGCATTCATTCAATTTCAAAATGAGAGAGTAATATTTTCAGAAAAGAGAGGGTAAAGTGCGGAGTGCGGGTATGTGACAAAGCAAAAGTTATGGCAAAAGAGCTGGGGGGGAAAGGGGTATATTTGAGTAAGCTGATTGCTCTTTATTTTCTTTACATCAGGGACTCTCAAAAACGCGACGGCGAGTTCGTGCCCTACACGTATAAGATCGTGGTTCACACCGTTACCAAAGAACATATAGAATAGAGAGTTGATATGAATGTATTTTTGCGAGTTCTTCTAGTCTGAGCAAATACTCTCTATAGAGTATATTTGGTCTGTTATTATGTGTATTATGTTTGTTATATATTGTATTTGGTCTGAGAAGGTTTTAAAATTAATGTATGTAGTGGTAAAAATACAGTGCATGTTCTTTGCCGATACCATAGAGTAGTATAGACAAATAACTTCGTAAATCCAACAACAATATCAATGGGAAATCGAATGCAAGTGTATGTGTGAGGCAAGGGGTATATTTGAGTAAGCTGATTGCTTTTTAGCTACTTTATATCAGGGACTCTCAAAAACGCGACGGCGAGTTCGTGCCCCACACGAATAAGATCGTGTTTCACACCGATATCAAAGAAAAGACATTCAATTCCCTCCATTTTTATTTACCGTTTCGACCATTTTTGTTGGTCACACGTATTGTGTATGTGAATTTATTGTGTTTCTTGTAAACATTGGAATTGGGAATTGAATGTATTTTCTTATTCTTCTTTGCCGATACTGCCGAATGCCACTAGCAATGTGCTGATATATATATTGAATATTTTATTATGTACTTATAGCCAACATTCACAGCATTAGTCCAGAATTAAGTGAATCGGGCTACGGGCAAATTCCAATAATTATTGGTGGAGATTTTAATATAGATATAACCAAACAAGAAAACCGCACATTTATCGCTTTTATGAAGGACAGATTCGATTTGGATCTCGTTAGTAACATTTCGCCAACAACACGATCAACATCCTGCCTTGACCTTGTATTCAGCAGGTATATTTCCATACATACCATATTTCCATTACATACCATAAAGCAATTTTAACAGCAATAAAATATAATATATAAACTATTTAAAAATTTGTTTAAAACAAGTAAATAAAAATCACTTGATTACAAATGCGTACTGTTTTGATTTATCATATTTATAAAATCTGTACCATCTCACTTCATTCTAGGTAGGTAGGTAGGTAGGAGTGGCCGCCCAGTTTGCCAAAAGCACACTTCAGCACACATAATGGCCCACTGTGATACCACGGTGTGGCGCCGTTCAAACACTGACTAAAAAGTTCCCATACTTGGGATGGTGATAGTCAGCGCAAGAACAGCGCCTGGAAAGGCACGACTCCCCCGTCATGTTTCAGGAAACCATCCTGATACTTTGATGAACTTGGCTATGTCCCTAATATTAATGGATGACAGCTCAGTCAGGCTTGTAAGAAATGGGGCACCAAAGGTGCGAATTCTTCTTCTGCTCAAGGATGGGCAGTGGCATAAGAGGTGGAAAACCGCATCGTCCTCCTCCTCGAAGCCACAGCTTCGGCAAAATTCATTTGAGGGAAGGCCCAGTCTTTCTGCGTGCTGTCCCATTATGCAGTGGCCGGTCAAAACCGACACAAAGTCGACAGTGATACGCGATCAAGTCGAAGAAGTTGATTGGTTCTGTTTTTGTCCATTCTTGCCCAAGTTAGTCTACCCGTGTGGCAGGATTCCTCATTAGCCCAGGATTTGTAGGCGTCAGCCAGATATTTCCGTTTGATTTCGAGCTTGGCTGTTGCCAGTGGAATGCCGATGTTTACAGAGGGGTGAATGTCGTGCATTAGCGTGCCTGCCTTGGCAAGCTCGTCCGCCTCGCAGTTTCCCAGGATTTCGCTTTGTCCGGGAACCCAGGCTAGGTGCACCCGAGAGTAACTTGCGAGCTCATTAAAAGATGCTCGACATTCATCAACGAGTCTTGATGTGGCCGTGGAGCCAAAAAGAGATTTAATGGCGGACTTGCTGTCTGAGAAGATAGATACGTCAACTGCGCCGATATCACTACTCAGCATCCATTTGGCTTCGTGGTAAATGGCCATGACCTCAGCTTGAAAAACGCTGCAATGGTCTGGGAGATGTAGGGAGATGTTTAAGTCCAGCTTGTCGGAATAAATACCGCTGCCGACTCTACCTCCAAGCTTGGAACCGTCGGTGTAGATTTCGACTGTTTGTGCTTCGACTTGAAATAGTGAGGTCGAATTCCCTGTTCAAATCGGGATAGACCGACATATAATCGATAAAGTTGGGGACAGGTGGATCCTGATTCAGAATTGAAGCATGGCCTGTCAGGGTTATGCGCCAGTGCGAAAGAGCGTTAAGTCTAATCGCTGTCAGCTTGACTTGTTGCTTAACCAGAATCCCCGAGGGGAGCCAGTGCAGCATGGCAAAAAGGGCTTTCGTAGGTGTGCTACGAAGAGCGCCAGTGATCAGTAGAGCAATGGATATTCTGATTTTATCAAGGGGTTTGATATTACAGGCTTTTTCGAGAGCTTGCCACCAGAAGACCGACCCGTATAACAGGTTTGGTTCAACGATGGCCGTGTAGAGCCAGAGCAACGACTCGAGGACGAAGTCCCCATCGTGCACCAACTGCTCTTTTACAGCAGTATATAGCGCATGTTGCCTTACGGGCCCTCTCAGCTAGATTGGCTTTCCAATTAAGCTTTGGGTCGAGAACCAGGCCTAAGTACTTAACGTGTGTGCTCAAAGAGAGCGGAGTGCCGTTTAGACTAGGCATTGTAAACTTCGGAATTTTGTACTTCCTAGTGAAAAGCATAGTCTCAGTTTTGGATGGGTTAACCTTAAGTTCAAATTCGCGTTCGACACAATAAAGAGTGAATAGTTAAATTTTTCGGAAAGTGTTTGGGGGAATTTGCCGGATGCCGCGATTGCTATGTCGTCCGCATAGGCTATCACTTTGCATCCAGTAGATTCCAATCTCACCAGTAGTGTGTTAACTGCCAGGCTCCAGAGGAGGGGTGATAAAACACCCCCTTGTGGCGTGCCCCTGTTAACCACCCTCCTGGATTGGGCACTGCCGATCGTGGAAGTGATGATCCTAGATTTTAATAGAAGCTCTATAAATTTAAGAAGACCTGAATTCAGGTTAAGGTTACGGAGTGCGGAAAAGACAGCGAAGGGGCATACATTGTTGAATGCTTCCTCGATGTCCACAAATATGGCAAGTGTGAATTCCTTGAACGCCAAAGATTTGTCAACTTGAGAAATGAGAGAATCAAGTGCTGTTTTAACCGATTTGCCTTTAGAGTAGGCGTGTTGAGATACAGAGAGAAGAGAAGGGTTGATCGATGTCCTGATATGGTGTCAACAGCTCTTTCTAGAACTTTAAGAAGAAAGGATGTTAAACTTATGGGTCTGTAATCCTTAGGTTTGGTGTGCGAGGCCTTCCCAACTTTTGGTATGAAGACGACCCGAGCCGTGCGCCAGCGTAAGGGAATATATTGCAATCTGAGGCTTGCATTATATATTTGTAGCAGCCATGGAAGGATAATCTCTTCCCCATTTTGGATATCGGCAGGAATGATACCGTCCGGTCCGAGGGACTTGTATGGCTTAAAGGTTTGAATGGTCCACTCAAGGTGACTTTTTGTCACTTGGAATGTGGGGAGGCTATCATGGGAAATCTGCTCCACTTAGTAGAGTGCTTGATCCGCTGAGGCTAAACTCCCTGGGAAGTGGGTGTCTAGCAGGATATCAAGGGTTTCGGCGCTTGAGTGAGTCCAGCTGCCATCTGGTTTTTGGATACAGTCAAGGGCTTTGTTAGAGGAGTGGAGAATTTTAAGAAGACGGCTAGTCTCGGACGTCGATTCAATGCTTTCGCAAAATTCCCTCCATGACGCTCGTTTCCCTCGCCTAATGGCGTATTTCAACTCTTTTTGTTTATTTTTGAAAGGGGCCCAATCAGCTGTAACATTAGCTTTGTTGAAAAGCATTCTACAAGTTTTGTGAAGGCTTGCAATTTCCGAGTTCCACCATGGAGGTTTAGGTTTGCCCCGTGGTTCGGGAGTGATGCAAGAAATATGAGTGGCTTTTTTAAAAGCTGTGGTCAGATCGTCGACCGCCCGATCAATGTCGGGACAGTTGTGGATAATGGGGGGAGTCGTTGCTAAGCATGACCGCAGTTTGAGCCGGAAAATAGGCCAGTTCGTGTTTTTTCTATTGACTGGTTAAAGAGATTCTGTATTGCCTGTAGTCTCCCTCGAGTCAATGTCAAAGGTGATATAGCAGTGGTCCGATAAGGAGCATTCCTGTGAGACGAACCGATTGCTTATCATGTTGGAGTAGTTATCGCTGACGAGGGTGATGTCAAGCACTTCCTTCCTGACGGATGTAAGGAAGGTCGGCTCATTTCCCCGGTTAGCAATGCCTAAGTTATTTGAAAGGATAAAGTCGAAAAGACACTCACCTCGATCATTTGTGCCGGATCTGCCCCATATTTCGTGATGGGCATTGGCATCGGCGCCGATAATTACCGGAATCTGTTACTGGTGGGCTACAGCAACCATTTGCTTCAGTTTGTCTGGTGGCGGGGAGTCGCCATAGTCATGAGCCATGTAGGTAGAGGAGATCCAGAAGGTCCGTGGACCCATTTCGATGACCATGGCAACATTGTCTTTGTCACTGAATCTAGGGAGTAAAAGATCGTTAACGCTGTTTTTTACCAGAATGCAGGATCTTGGTTTACCTTGATCCTCGATATATACCATACGATATCCGTATGAATTGAGTCCAGAAACCCGGACATTTACGACCCAAGGTTCTTGGACGAGAATGAGCTCCTCCCCTATATCCGAGAGGCGGAGAAGCAGGGCTGCCGAGGCAGTTTTCGAATGCTGAAGGTTAATCTGTAGTACCTTCAGCATTGTCTGGAAGAGTGATTATGGTGGAATTCAACTCCTCCTCTTCGGACATTGGAGAGATGTATCCACCAGCCGCATCCGTGTCCATGTGGTCGAAGAATTCTCCGACCAGTTCGGAAGTTGAGAAGCGGCTGCTTCTGGTTGTAACGGAGCACATACTCTCATTGTTACTACCCGACAAAGGGGTGAGAGCCGGGCCCGAGCAGCTAGGCTCATTGGCAGTGGCTTGTGGGACAGCACCAGCTGGGGGAGGCCGTTGGGGGGCTTGGGCATTGTACTTGTAGATGCGGAGAGTGATGGCTCCAAAGCCATAATTAATCACCCCCTCGCGGGAGTTGATGGGAACAAGGGAGTGCTCGTTCAAAATGATGGTGACCTCACGCAAAGTGCCTTTGGGGTCACCAACTTTCGCGACCTTCCAGCCATCGGTGGGAAGATCGGTGTTGCTGAGCTTGAGGATCTTTAAGATTGCCTCGGGCACAGAGGGCTCGGCAGGAAGCCATGTTTTGGAGCGAGGGCGTTGGGGAACCTGGTCCAAAGGTACAGCGTTGAGCTTTGCACCCGGCCATATCTTACCTACCCTATTGATCGCTACCTTATATAGATCCGCCTAGCGTTGGTCCGAGCAAGATACGATCTTAATATGTCCTTGATACCACCCTGCATCACGGCAGCTGGGTGAAGGACCAGGGTTGAGGGACATAATCTCAACGAATATTGGTAACAGTGCCATTTCGACCTGTCTCCAATTGGCAGGAGTAATAATCCCATCGGCATTGGCAGAGTCGACCACAGCCCATGTGAGGCTCTCTTTCACAATCTCATTAAGCGGTTTCGAGAGCTTAGGCTTGGGAGTAGCCAGCTTTACGCGCTTAGGGATGCTTTGGGTGGATTGGCCCGGGCGATCGGCTGATCTCTGCCTCTTGGGGTAACCGGCTGCTTGTGCAGTGGAGGAGTGGACACGCACATCAGCGTGTGCTTTTGCCCACTCAAGCTTGCTCTTGTCGTATTCTGACAGTTGAGAAGGTTCTGAAGCGTTAAGTTTCGTCAAAATTCGGTAAGTCGCTCTACGTGTCCTGGACGCCTTTGTACTCGGGTTCATGTTGGTAGGTGCACCTGAAGGAGGAGCGATACGGGGAGCAGTTACCATCGACTTGTGAGGCAATATCGAGGCGTTTGCTGAACAGGGCTTAGGAGGGCGGAGCGACTGCTGCTGGTTTGTGAGTCAATACCCTAGCAGCCGCTGAAGAGCTCTTGGGTGGCTTATTAGCCGAAGCTGTGGTGCTTGTTGAAGGGGCAGTGCTTATGCTGCTTGTCTTCGAACCAAGGGCGGGGGTGTTGCTGGTGGGCATTTGCCTAGCCAGGGTTTTGCGCGTCCCTGAGGGGATATGCGCGGAAATTTTGTTTGTGTTTGTGTTTTTATTTTTTGTTGTGTCCACTCAAAGCCGCTATCTCAGTCCGAACGTTTGGTCACTAAATATGGTCCCATGGTTATCTGTGCAAGCAGGGAGGCCATGCGAGGGTTGGCACAAGCCCTTATGGGATCAAGTGCTCAGAGCCAGACCAGTGCTAATCGGGAGTTCCACTCAACCGAACCCACACTACCGACCTAACGGTAACAGACGTCGAACGTACTTTGAGGCCTGCCAAGGTTTTAACGGGACGGGGGCAGCTGCAACCTTAGAATGGAGCCGTTCATTAGCGACATTAAAATTTGAAATCCCTCTCAATAAATATACATTTTACAATAAATTGATTCATACAAATCAACTATTTACTATTTTAAATTATGGGCCGACAATTTTAAAAATAAATTTTTTTAATCTCAACTCTGGGCAAAACTATTTGTCCTTCTTACATAAGCGAGAATATAAAAGATAAACCCGTTCATGTGAAAACATTGTCTATTGCATGTCTCAGTCTTTCATTGCATCTCATTACTTTATATTATTTCAAATTGCTTATAGCCCGGTATGTATATATCCATAAACAAGTGTATTCGCCTACACGCTGTAACTTGCGCATATATGACTACATACATACCTTCTATGCACCCCCTCTCATCTAGTCCAAACTACAACTAGTACTAGTACTCCTACCAGCTATGTATATATGTCCTCTTTAATTTTCCCATATGACGTTCTTTTCTTCCTCTATATATACAAATGCATTTAATTCTCACAGTTCCCATAGCCGTATCTACATATGTCATACTTTAAATGTTTCCTAAAGTTTGTCCCCAACTTGTTTCCTAAAGTTTGTTACTTACTTTACTTATTTATTTAAATGTACGTTCGTACATTCGTTCTGTATTTTATACACATATAACTTATAGATAAGTTTTGAACTAGTAAATTAACCACTTGATTTATTACAATGAAATTTAGTAATATATTTGGAAGACTGCCTTTAATTTTTACTATAGGGATATGGAATATTTTTACAACAAAGACAATAAATTCACATACACTGTACGTGTGACCAAAAAAAAATGGTCGAAACGGTAAATAAATATGGAGGCAATTGATGTATTTTCTTAGTCTTCTTTGGCACTGCTTTGAATTTCAACGATAGAGAAAAATTTACAGTGCTCAAACATATTCGGCGAATGGAGAGAAAAAATCTCTCTTTCGCTTCCAGCGCGCTGCAGCGTCTGTAACAAAGAGTATTTGTATAGAATTTCCGACGGTCTTTTTGGCAAAAGAGGGGTATCGAATTGTATGGAAATCGTCGTGGAACCGTTAACAGATGTTAAACATAACATTTTTCTGCTAAAACGATTCAATACAGACGCTAAGAATTTCATTTCAAACAAAAATTTGTAAAAAAATTTTATATTCACAATATTTTATTCCACAGAAACATATAATACAATTTGCAATACATTTTAAAAAAAATAAATTTCTTTACAAATATTATATACATCATATCATAAGTTGAAAAATCATTATTGTTTGTTTTTTTGGCATACTAAAACTAAAATAATTAATAAAAATAAATTTATATTAAACTGGGGTCCGAGTGCCTCAGTAAAACCCCTCTGCGTCACTATGGTCATGAATGAATGAAGGAGCAGAGAGAATCGAAATTTAGAAGAATTAGGAGCTAAGAAATCGAAAATCGCATATACTTACTTCCAGAAACGTTTCCGTAGCTTGCGCCTTCAAACTCGTCCCCGTCACTAATGTTTACGCTTCATATTTCCATGCAGTCATCGCCGCATGTCTGCATGATGTGTGTACATACGTTGCTATGTGTATGCTACGCTTACTTCCATATTCTTTACCCAAGACGGTTTTTTTAAAATTTTTTGCTTAATTATTTTCCAAGAATATTTTTTTTCAGTAGTTAATATTTAAAAATGTTTTTTTTAGTTTCTTTACTGCGCTTCATTCGGCCAAATTTTGTTTTTTTATTTTTTTTTTTATTTTCATATATAATATTTATTGAATCTTTCTTAGAATATAATAAACTCACAATAAGTTTTTCGAATCTTAAGAACTAATTTAAAATTAATATGTCCTTCGCCAATGGTCCGAACATAAAATGAATTAGCATAGGATTACATAGGTACACATTACATTATACAGTACAGTTGAGATTATATATACATAGTTAAATTCTATTGTAGTGGTATCTTTCCTTTTTAATCGCTCGAGACCTTTGTTTGAGAATAGCTCCCTCGCTAAGGTGTTCGGGTGTAGTTTCTGCTTCTATGAGTAACTTCTGCTGCATTTTTTTATTTCTTCTTTTATTGTAGATACGTTTAAATCTCTGTGGATATTCTCATTTTTTAAGTACCAGGGTGCACCTGTAATTGTCCTAAGGCATTTTGATTGGCTACGTTGGAGTTTAACATTACGAGGGGTACTATTTACATTTCGGGATCTGGCAACACTAATGTCAATAACAATTATCTGGCAAAACCGTAATAAAGTTTGACATTTTTTAAAATAAACGTACTCACAACGTCTTGATGTTCAAGTGCTATTTGTTTTGTTTACAGTAAGTTAAGCAAATCAATATCGCCAAAAAATGGAGATTTCATAGAAAAGGTTTCCGTTGGATTATTTTTCACAACTTTCGACTCTGATTATCTCAACAAGAATGTGTCGATGAGCTCAGTTCTTTATATGGCGATAAAGCACCATCAAAAACTACAGCATATCGCTGCTATAGTGAATTCAATCTTGGTCGTAGTTCTGTCGCCGACGAACTCCGTAAAGGTCGTTCAAATTCGGTTGTTGTGCCACAAAACATCGATGCAGTGCGTGAACGGATAATTCAAGATCGTCATGTGACATATCGTGAGACAGAGGACACCTTGGGCATCACTTCCACTTCCATACATTCAATATTATATGAACATTTGGCTGTAAAAAAGATTTGTTCGCGTTGGATCCCACATAATTTGACAATCGCTCAAAAAAAGGCTCGTGTCAATTGCTGTAAGGAAATGATTAAAAAGTTCGACCGTGGAGCTTCAAAAGATGTGTAAAAAATAGTGACAGGTGATGAATTATTAATATATGCGTATGAGCCGGTAACAAAACAACAATCGACCGTGTACCGACAAAAGTTGTTCGTGGAAGAAGCTCAGCGAAGCAAGTGGTCGCCTGTTTCTTCGACCGAATGGGTCATGTAGCCACTGTTCCGTTTGAGCAACGTAGGACGGTCAATTCTGAGTGGTACACGACCATTTGTTTGCAGGAAGTCTTTGGAGAAATTCGTAAAACCAACCGCCAAAGAAGAATCATTCTCCATCATGACAATGCGAGCTCTCACTCATCTCGTCAAACAGGTGAATTTTTGAGCAGTCAAAACATCGAATTGATGACTCATCCTCCGTACAGTCCAGAATTGGCACCCAATGACTTCTTTTTGTCCCCGAATATCAAAGGTAAGCTGCGTGGTCAACGATTTACGAGCGCCGAAGAAGCAGTTGAAGCGTTCAAAAACCATGTTTTGGAGTTGTGTCTCAAGGGGAATGAAAAAACTGCTATGACAAATGGTGTATTGATCATCAAGTGGAATATTTTGAAAAACAATAAAGCCATTTTCTTTTATAAATTGTTTGTTGTTATTTGCTATTCCCGAAATATAAATAGTACCCTTCGTATTAGACGCCGATGCGGTTCCCCACAGCTGGATTCCGTAGGTCCATATTGGCTTTACAACGGCTTTGTATATTAGTACTTGTAAGATAGGGATAGTTTGGACTTTTTACTTACAAGCCAGTGAAGTTGATCGATTGTTAATTTTACTTGAGTTTTTTTAGCTTCTATACGAGGTGTGATCAAAAAATAACCGTTATTTTCATCTTTTCGTGAGTTACGTATGTTCGATGTTCGATTTTTTTGTGTTATGTTGGTACACATGGCTGTTATATATGTTGGCAATACCAACCATTTTGGATTGTCAGTTTATTTTTGACAGATAAAAATGTTAGTTGTGTTTTGGTGTGCTCTTCGATTTTGTACTATTCGAAAAAATGGATCAAACAAACTGTATTCAGTTTTGTGTAAAAAATGAAATTAAATGCGCAAGGACATTTGAAATGTTGACTGTGGCCTTTGGCGAGTCTACTATGAGCAGAACACAAGTTCAATTGTGGTATAACCGGTTTAAGGAAGGCCGAGAAGATGTCAATGACGATGCTCGTCCTGGTCGCCCGAGCACGTCAACAACCGATGAAAACATTGACGCAGTGAAGAAAATGATTTTGGATAATCGTCGAATCACTATCAGAGAGGTTGCTGATGATGTTGGCATATCTTTCGGCTCATGCCAAGCAATTTTTACGGATGTTTTAGGCATGAAACGTGAGGCAGCGAAGATTATTCCAAAATTGCTAAATTTTGAGCAAAAACAACGTCGCATGGACATCGCTCAGGAGCTGTTTTTGGCCAAAAACAAAACCGTTATCATGCCTCAACCACCGTATTCACCGGACTTGGCCCCCGCTGACTTTTTCCTCTTTCCAAAACTGAAGACACCGATGAAAGGAAAGCGTTTTGCTACGATTGAGGAGATAAAAGAAAAAACGAAACAGGAGCTGTTGGCGATACCAAAAAAAGCGTTTCAGAAGTGTTTCGAGGATTGGAAAGAACTCTGGGATAAGTGTATTGTATCTGAGGGGAATTACTTTGAATGGGACAAGATAGTTGTTGATGAATAAATAAATACTTTATTTTTTGATCACACAATAACGGCTATTTTTTTATCACACCTCGTATGTTTACCCCATGTGAGCCTCCGGTCAAGATGAATGCCTAAGTACTTAATGTTTCGGTCTGTGGGATGGATTGTCCGTTTATTTTTAGAGAAGGGCATGTTCCCACTCTCAGAGTGAACGTGAGCACTTTTGGATTCGTTGATTTTAATTCTCCAGTTATCTAGCCAGACCTCTAGCAAGTTAATATATTTTTGGAGGTGACTGATAGCTATTTTAGGGCAAGCATTTGAGCATAAAATGGCTGCATCATCCTCAAACATCGAGGTAAGTGCTGGTCAGCATGACTGATGTGTAGAGCAAGTATAGCAGAGGACCCAGGTCCTTGCCGGGTTTCGCTACCATAATGATTTTGGACATTTTCCAGTATATTGGGTAATAGCCGAATCGAAGGATAGCGTTGAAGAGATGCACTAAAAGAATACAAGCTGAATGGGGTAGTTCTTTTATCATCCTACCTGTTTTTTGGTCATGTCCCGGGGATTTTTTAATGTTTAGGTCTTTGTACACCGCTTGAAATACATTTTTCTTTTTTATTACGAGAGGTATTTGTGTGTGCTTCGAAATCAATGTCGGAAACTGGAAGCTCGTTGTTGGCGGATTTGGGGTGAAAACTCCTTTAAGGTGGCTAGCGAACAGAGTACCCTTTTCACTGCAACTTCTAGCCCAGGTTCCATCTTTTAAACGTAGAGGCGGGTCGGTGAGGACGGAACTTTTCAAGTTTCTCGCTGCTCTCCACAAGGAATAATCAGTAGATATAGTGGGGGATAAGTTTTCAAGATACTGCTGAATTTCCTTCACTTTTGTCGCTTTAAGGATCGTTCTAAGCTTCCTGGAGCAGCATGACAGTTGATTTTTAAGGTTTGGTGATCTGGATTGTTGCCATTTCCTTCTCAGATTCCTTTTCTGTTTAACTAGAGCTTCGATCTCATTAGAACTGAAGATTGAGGTTCTAATTCTGCATTTTTTTTTTTTACTGGAGTAGCTACTTTAGCCCCTAATAGCATCAGCTGATTTAATGTTTTTATCGCACAATCTATATCATGGGAGTTTGTCAGTTTATAGTCATGCTGAAGGTGAGTACTTATGAATTTTTTTTAGTTTATCCAGTTGGTAAATTTATTATGCAGCATTAAATGTGAATCTGGTGGGTGTGTAATAGTGGAGTTGATTTTGATTGTTGTTGGCGAGTGGTCTGAGTATAGATCATAGCACGGTGTCGCAGATATGTTCGATCTAGCAAGACCTTTGAATATCCCAAAATCGATCTGGTGTTTTCCGCCTGTCTGAGAGCCAGTATGTTGGTTGATTGGAAGATACTATGTCCAGGCCAAGTTCGCTGACAACCGACCATAGTTTTCTGCCTTTGGGTGTAATCAGGCGGGCACCCCATTATGTGTGTTTCGCATTGAAGTCCCGGGCAACTATGAATTTGGTCCCGAGGGATGCAAAAAAGTCGTTATATTGCTGTTCTGTTATACTGAACCGCGGCGGACAATAAATCGCTGTGACTGATAAATTAGTAATGTACTCTTCAATGCATATTGACGTTGCATGTAAATAGTCCTGAAGCTGGTATAGTACTGAAGCTGGTTAGTGAATGGTGTTTTATTCTGCTTTTTATTAGTATTGCGGTACCCCCACTGGCTTTACCTTGAGGATTGTTTGTGGTATACAGTTTGTAGTGCGGGATTTAAAAAACATTTTTTTCTGTGAAATGTGTTTCTGAAATAAGCATAATGTCTATTTCATGGATGTTTAGAAAGTGAATTATTTCTAATCGGTGTTGGCTTAAGCCGTTTGCGTTCGAATGGCAAAGTTTGATCGAGCTCATGGTTTGGATAAAAGGGTTTGTAGTAGAAGGGATAGGTTTCTAATCATTTCCTGCATCATATTTTGCATCGAGGCCATGAACTGGTTCATGGTTTGGACAAGTGATCTGAGTGAGTCCTCTACTGAATTTGGTTGGTCGGATTGGGCTTGGATATTTGCGGCTTCGAGCTGGGTGGTATTTTTTACTATACTTGTATATATTGCCTAATGAGCATATTTATATTATGTCATTTTTTAAAACCATTAGCACATTTCCGCTGACATTGACTTGGGAAGTTGGAACTGTGCTATTTGATAAACATATGTACGTGATATCTGTTTGTTTTCGTTGTTCTTCTTGTGTTTACACTTGTAAAACACTGTCAACACATGTCTTTAATTGTGCGGTCTCATATAGAATAATTTCAATAAATTATCATGCAGCTTCTTATGCTTGCCCTTAATTGTTACGACTGTTGTAACTGGACTGCGAATCTCTGCTACTGCATATATCTAAACACGTGAGAATTTGTTTCGTCTAGCCTGATTCTTCATTAGTACCTTGTCTCCCATATTAAACATAGCTGGGTTTATAGTCTTGTTGTAAGCCCCTCTGGCAATTTTCTTTGCACGTTCCTGCTTTTCCCGGACTATTTAATGTGCCCTCTGGAGCTGATATTTGTGTACTTTATTAGGATTTTCCGCATTGTAAACCGGCACGCACTGGCGCTTCAATCTGCTGTGCATGTCAAAGTCAAATCCATATAGTGTGGTAAACGGTGGATGCTTTGTTGATACAAGCTAACACATATCTTATTGAAAATACTTATCACCAAATTCTACATGCTCGCTACACACGACTGCAACCAACCAGACTTAATTTGATGCCTGGAATCCGCTGAACCGCGTTCCCACCAAAAAGTGCAACAGTCGCAGGTAAGCGACGTCAACAGGAAAATTCAGCAGCGCGTGCACCAACACATTTGCAGATATAGGTTTAATGTTAAGTCATTTTAAGTTTGTGAGTTAGTTGATAAGCGGAAGTAAAACAATAAAGAAGGCTTAGGCCGAAAAAAATATATTTTTTTAACTTTTTAATTCAAAAAGACTTAACTGGCGCCCGAGCAGGGACCAGTGTAAAAAAGTAAACGATAGAGTTTGAATAAATAAAGTGCTACAAAAAGTGCGCGATATTTTAACAGAAAGCCGCAAATAAAAAAGGTGCCACTGAAAAATAAAGAGTGAGCGGAATTTTTTGAATAAAAGAAAAGCACAACTAAAAAGTGCCACAAAAAAAAAACTCTAAAAAAACGTTGAAAATCCAAAAGTACGAACGAAAATCTTAGCAGGAAAAAAGGCCCCTTAGTAAGCGGATAAACATCGTTGGAAAAGGAGTTCTAGAAGAACAGCCGACTGCCCAACACTCGTCGTCAGGACACTGGTCACCATGATAGAATTAAGTATTAGAATTATAATGTAAGTTGAACAATCGAAATTATATTAAGAAAGAAATAGCGATTCTTGAATATTAAAATAGGAAGAATATAAATTAATTGAAACTAAGAATAACAAAGAAAAAATTAATTTCGAAGAATAACGCAAAAAACAAAGCAAATAAATTTAGTGAAATTAAAATAAAGAAATGAGAAATAAATTGCAAAGAATAAATTAAGTAATTGTTTAAAGAAGAAAACATTTTTTTTTTTTAACTAACCACGAAATCGATAAATTATTAAATATTTTTTATATTACACTAAAATAAATTTTTCTTAAAAAGAAAAAAAATTAATTAAATTAAAAATGGTGGATGCAGCAGAGGAACTTGCTAGCCGTCTTAGTAATCTAAATCTACAGAGAAACCTAACTCCGAATAATTCAAGCCATCGCAATACACCCCAACAGAATCAAGTTTTAGTGAATAATGAGGAAATGATAAGAGAAAAAACAAGAAGATTTACAGAATCATTAACTAGTAGCAATAATCCATTTTTTTAAAACGAAGACGACGATCACCCACTCACAATTAACGCGACGAATATAAACGAATTGGACAAAATCCCAGATATAGTCAAATGCTTGCGTGAGTTTTCAGGCCAACCAGGAGAATTCAATTCCTGGCGGAAATCAGTTGACAGAATTTTTCTGTCTATGAAGGACTTAAGGGAACACCAAAATACTATGCAATCTTGCACACAGTCAGACATAAAATCATAGGAGATGCCGATACCGCTCTAGAGTCGTATCGAACCCTTCTCGACTGGGTAAAAATAAAAAAGTGCCTAATGATGCACTACTTCGATAAACGAGATATAGGAACACTAGAATACCAAATGACGACATTAGCTCAACGCGACACCACAATAACCGACTTTTATCAACGTGTGTACCAACATCTTTCCCTGATTTTAGACAAGATAGCTTGCCTAGATTATAATGAAGAATCTCTCCGCGCAATGACTAATTCATATCGTGAAAAGGCACTAGACACTTTTATTCGAGGCCTTAATGGAGAATTGCCCCGATCACTTAGCATTCGCGAACCGACAACCTTGCCATAAGCACTACACTTGTGTCTAAACCTCGACAATAAGACTTACCGCATGAATTATGCACACAACTCAAATAATTTCAGAAAAAGTTATAACCAAATACCTCCACCTAGGCTACCACGAACAAATCATCCCCCGTCGCAACCACAAAGAAATACATTCTTCCCCGAATTGGCACACACTTCCCAGAATTATAGATATAATATCGCTCCAAACCCCCAAACCTATTGGAGACCACAACATCCCAATTCCACAAATTTTTCACAAAAATATTCCCCGCAACAAAATGCACAACAAATTTACTCGCAACAAAATGCACGTAATCAATTTCCATTCAACAATAAGCCACTGCCATTTAATAATATACCTTATCTCCCACCAAAACCCCCAGTACCTATGGAAATAGATCCTTCCATTCAAACGCGACAAGTAAAATACCAAAATAGGCCCAACGCACAGAACTACAACTACGTACCAAAGCGCCCAGCATCGCAACAAGTAAATACCCCAACTAAAAAACAGAGGAACTTCCACACTAATACGGACACCCCCGCTGAAGAAGAAATTTATGCCGAGGGCATACGCCCCGATCCTGATAATCTTTATACAAACCCTCAGTTAGAATACCAACAAATATCTGATAATTCTTACAGCGAAATCGATAACCCGAGTTACGATGAAGTAGAGCAAACTGATGACATTTATTTTTTAGACTAAAAGAGTCTTCACTCCCATATTTTGAATTTAAAACAAGGGGTGGAGACGTACGCAACTTTCTAATCGACACAGGTTCGAATAAAAATTACATTCAATCAACGCGTATACGAAATCCAATTCCAAACACAAAACCATTTTCTGTTAATTCAATTGCTGGTAGCATTCAAATCAAGCATCATACTTTTGTAAACATTTTTGGTCCACAAACTGAGAAGTTACAATTCTTTATTTTACCTAATTTACAAACATTCCATGGGATAATAGGAAACGACACATTACCACGGAAAAAAACTTCATGACTATTTTCCCAAATGTTAAAATTCCACTCCAGCAACATTCTATGCAGGATGTTAATAACATAAACCTTCGCATTTCACATCTTTCTATTGAACAAAAAAATAAACTTGACAGCATTATAAAAAATTGTCCACATTTATTTTCCGATTCTGACAAAAGGCTTACTTACACAACAACTGTTAAGGGTGAAATACGCACCATAACAGAAACTCCGGTTTACTCCAAATCCTATCCTTATCCTATGGCACTAAAAACCGAAGTCGAAAGACAAATCCAAGAGTTGCTAGAACAAAATATCATAAAACCCTCAAAGTCCCCCTATAACTCTCTAGTATGGATTGTAACAAAAAAAGAAGATGCCTCAGGCGAAAAAAAATACAGAATGGTCATTGATTACAGGAAACTCAATTCAGTGACCATAACAGACAGGTATCCAATCCCAGAAATTAACGAAGTGCTTATCGACCTTAAAAGCGGATTTCACCAGATCTTACTTAAAGAATCTGACAGGGAAAAAACTGCTTTCTCCATTAATAATGGAAAGTTTGAGTTTACTCCCATTTGGGCTGAAAAATGCCCCCTCCATCTTCCAACGCGCCCTTGACGATGTTCTACGAGAACATATGGGCGTTAGATGCTACATCTACATAGACGACATCGTAATATTTGGCAAAGCTGAAGACGAACACTTCAAAAATCTTCAAGCTGTCTTCAAAACACTAGAGAATGCCAACTTTAAAGTCTAACTCGACAAAAGCGAATTCCTAAAAAAGGAAGTCGAGTTCTTAGGTTTCATCGTCTCCCAAAACGGTCTTAAGACCAATCCCAAAAAAGTGCAAGCCATCATAGAACTCCCCGAACCAAAAACATTGAAAGATTTAAGATCTTTCTTAGGAATGGTAGGCTATTACCGAAGATTTATACAGGGTTATGCGAACTTGGTTAAACCACTAACGTCTCTCTTAAGAGGAGAGAACGGACGTTTGTCAAAAAATCTTTCAAAACCAAACCAATCGATATGAATAGTCAAGCTAAAGAAGCATGGAACAAAGCCAAAAGTGGTCTTATTTCAGACGAAGTAATGCTCTCATACCCCGACATTCAAAAAAGTTTCGAATTAACAACGGATGCCTCAAACCAAGCGTTAGGAGCCGTACTTTCACAAGACTCCAAACCCATTACATTTCTATCTAGGAGTCTTAACAGAACAGAAGAGTCGTACGCAACAAACGAAAAAGAGATGCTAGCCATCATATGGGCCCTAACATCTCTACGTAGCTTCCTTTAAGAATCAAGAAAGGTAAAAATCTATACAGACCACCAGCCTCTGACCTACGCACTGAGTAACAAGAATGCTAGCTCAAAAATGAAGAGGTGGAAAGCAATATTAGAAGAATATGACCTCGAACTACATTATAAACCAGGCAAAATGAACATAGTGGCGGACTCACTATCTCGCCCCCCAAATACACAAGTTTTTTCTCTCACTCCTACCGAACATAGTGCCGAAAGTTCATCCCAAAACCTTATTCCTTGTATCGAAACCCCTATCAATGCCTTTAAAAACCAAATTTTTTAAAAAATCAACGAAATATCAACATATCAATTTAGTTCATACAACCAGGAAAACCTAATAAGCATTTGTAAAAGATACCTCAACCCTTCGGTAATAAATTGTATTACAACACAAGAAAGAGTAATGGGAATGTTGCAAGAAGCGTATGCACAACATTTCAACAATTACAAAATAAGATTTACACAACTTTTTGTAGAAAACATAACTAACGAACAACAGCAGGAAGACATAATAATAACTACACACAATAGAGCCCACAGAAACGCGAAAGAAAATAAATTACAAATTCTGAAAACATATTCTTTTCCAAGTATGAATAATAAAATTCAGAGGATCACAAAACAATGTGTAACTTGCAAACTTAACAAATTAGAAAGACACCCAACCAACCGAAACTTAATGAAACTCCTATCCCAAATTATCCCGGCCACACGTTACATATAGATATTTATTCGACTGACAAGAAATTAGTCTTGACTAGCCTAGACAAATTCACAAAATACGCACAGACCAAAATCATCCCTGGAAAGTCAATAGAAGAAATAAGAAGGCCCCTAAGAGACTTGTTATTTTTTTACGGCATTCCAAAAGCAGTCGTAATAGATAATGAAAAAGCTCTAAATTCCGCGTCCATAATGTTCATGATGACAGACGATTTAGGGATTAACGTCTTCACAACACCCCCATACAGAAGCGAAGTCAATGGGCAAGTAGAGTGATTCCATTCGACTTTATCAGAAATTATGAGATGTCTCAAAGCGGACGGAACTGATAGAAACTTCGAGGAACTCCTCGAAAGGTCGACAAACGAATACAACCACAGTATTCACTCTACTACTGGAAAGAAACCAGTAGATCTTTTTTTCGGGAGAACCGTTGATTTTAGTCCACAAGACTACGAGAAAACACGACAGGACAATATACAGAAATTGACACAAAAACAGCAAACTGACCTAAGACAACACAACAAAAAAAGAAAGGCAATCAAGGATTATGTGCCAGGCCACGTTATTTACGTAAAACAAAACAAAAGATTAAGAACCAAACTTTCAGGAAAATTTAAAGAAGAAATAGTAAAGGAAAATAGAAATAGTACAGTAGTAACTGAATCACAAAAAATAGTTCACAAAAGCAACATACACAATTAAGACCGCTAACAAAAATTACCATATTTTCAGACTCATATTCCCCTTATGCCATGCAGAAATACAAATACTGGATTTTTCTAACGCTCAACTAATTGAGTTTCAAATTGGGAAAGCAAAAATACAAAATGGCAATTTCAAAATTATACACGTAATCGACTTGGACCCCTACCAAAAGTTTATGGACGAAACGGAACTAACAGTAAAACAAAACATTAGCACCCAGAATGCAATATATCCATTCATATCACACCAGCTTTCTCAAATACGCGCTCTTCTTAATAGACTACAGCCCAAAGAAAGACCAAAACGATCCCTTAATTTCATAGGAAGCGCATGGAAATGGATTGCGGGTAACCCAGACCATGAAGATTTTCAAATAGTCCAAAATAAAATGAATAATCTATTAAAAAACAATAACCAACAAAGGGTAATCAATAAAGTTTCAATTGCTAGAATTAATGAAATTACTAATGTAACGAACGAAATACTTAAAATTGTCAAATCAAATGAAGTCATAAAAAACGAATTTGTGACCAACATTAAATATAAAATTGATATTATTAAAGAAGAACTTCTTAATATTGATTACGCAATACAATGGGCTAAGGCAGGAATAATTAATACCTATATTTTGTCAAACGTAGAAATAAATACAGCAAAATCCATTTTTGATACAGAAGAAATGCCCTATATTAATATTATCGAAGCTTTAGAATTTAGTGAAGTAAAAATAGCATCCAATTATACAACTTTGGTCTACATAATTAGTTTACCTATTACTAAAAAAGAGTCATGCGAAAAAATACTACTTAAGCCTATCAAAAAAGGCAGAATAACAAACGAACTATCATTTGATAAAATTTTAAAATGCAAAAACAAAATTTTCGGCATTAGAACAAATTGTAAAACTTTTAGCGAACTGTCTATTTGTAATAACAAGAACATTATAGAAATAAGTAATACAAAATGTATACCTAATTCACTAAAAAGCTTACCATCTAACTGCACTGTAACAAATAACCAGCACCTACCAACTATCGATGAGATAGCCGACGGCACCATACTACTTAATCAATACAATGGATCAGTGACAATAGACAACAATCTACTGAACCTTATCGGAACCTTTATCCTGCAATACCACAATGCAACTATAAAAATAAATAACACAATCTACACCTCCAACGAGACGATCCAGATTAAACCACTTCCTGCAATAGTACAACCATTTTCAAAAAATTCAGAACTTACAGAAATCTTATCACTACAAATGCTAAAAGAACTTAATCTGAATAATACCGAATACATCAAATCATTCGAAACAACAAACGATATCCAAGTATGGACCAGCGGAAGATTCGCGATCATAACAATCGCACTTATCATAACCATAATACTTAGAATATCCCTTGTAAAGAAACCACAAGCAATAGAAGTCATAACAAAAATCGAAAACGAAACGACCAACATTAAAACACCACAAGCAATAGAAGTCATAACACAAATAGAAAACGAAACGGCCAACATTAGAAAAGGAATTTCACAAGGATCAATTAACATGTCAGGAAAAACAAAAGTCAAATCCATATAGTGTGGTAAACGGTGGATGCTTTGTTGATACAAGCTAACACATATCTTATTGAAAATACTTATCACCAAATTCTACATGCTCGCTACACACGACTGCAACCAACCAGACGTAATTTGATGCCTGGAATCCGCTGAACCGCGTTCCCACCAAAAAGTGCAACAGTCGCAGGTAAGCGACGTCAAATTCAGCAGCGCGTGCACCAACACATTTGCAGATATAGGTTTAATGTTAAGTCATTTTAAGTTTGTGAGTTAGTTGATAAGCGGAAGTAAAACAATAAAGAAGGCTTAGGCCGAAAAATATATATTTTTTAAACTTTTTAATTCAAAAAGACTTAACTTACATGCACAGTATTATTGTGGACATGCATTGCTGTGGTAAACCATTGAACTCAATTCGAGCTGTCTTCCTTGGCAAAACTGCGCAAGTACTTGGCCAGAAGTCAATGACTACGCTCCAATGAACCTTTGGCCTGTGATGATATGGTGTTATTTGTAATTTCTTGATTCCCAGCATTTTGCAAGTTTCTGAGAGTAATTTATATATAAAATTTGAACCATTGTCGGTTATCAAAACCTTTGGTATGTTGTATCATGCTACAATTTCGTGCCTTGGCCACTGTGCTTGCTTCAGCATCTGGAAGAGCCACGCACGCCATATACCTCGAGAAGTCATCCTGAAATGTCAATGTGCTTGTTTCCCGAAACTGTCTGTGGCAATATCCATACAATGTCCATATGAACTTTATCAAATGGTCGCTACAGGGTATCTGTTACCATTGGCATCTTTGTCAGCTTCGAACTCTTATTGGCCTGACACTTCGGACGGTTCTTCACATAGCGTTTAATATCCTTGAGCATACCTCTCCAGCCGTGTACTCTCCCAATAAGTACGCTTTCCAGGATCCCTGATACCCACCGAGGGGTGAATCATGAAATCCTCTTAACACGTTCTGAATGCCTTTATCGCTTTCTAGACATTCCACCCCGCTGATTGGTCGCTTGTCTGTTTTGTCATGTTCCATGGCTTTTTCTGTTACAATTGTCTTTTCTTCCTGGCGACTGCATCCGGTATTTTCATTGTCGGCTCTTGTCTTTGTCCTAGGCTCCACCAAGGATATATTCTGTGCCTGCAGTACTTTGCTGAGCGCATCCTCATATAGATTCTTTTTTGCAGGTTTGTATATGATTTCAAAATCATACTCAGACAGTTTGTGTCTGAACCTGGCTAGCTTAGACGTTTGGTCTATTGTCTATGGCTCTCAACGGCTGCTGATCGGTATATATTTTAAATGGGCGTCCTAGCAGATATGCCCTGAAATCCTTCGTTGCCAAACCAATGGGTAGAAATTCTTTCTCGATCGTGGAGTATCTCTTCTTCGTATCGCTAAGCACCCTGCATGCGAATGCAGGGTCATTTCCGACTTCCCCTTGCGACAATGCTGCCTCAATGCTACATTGCTAGCATCATTGGTCAAAAAAAGGTTTCTTCAAAATCGGGGTACGCTAAAATCGGCGGTGAGCAAATTTCTTTTAGCCTTTCGAATGCCCTTAGACAGCTTTCATCCTTACGTAGCAGTTTATTAATTGGTAACCCAATTCCGGCTAGTCCTTCTACGAACTTTCTATAATGGTTCACTTGCACTTCCTTTATATTCCTCGGAATAACCAAATTCTTTACGCATTCCACATTCTACGGGTTAGGCAGTGCTGCTGCCTCTGAGCAACGATGGCCTAAATAAACCACCTCTCTTCGCAAAACTTACACTTCATCGTATTCCATTTCAAATTGTGTTCTCGCAATTTCTAGAGCGCCTTGCACAAGCGTTGCGAATGCTGCTGCAAGTTCTTCCCATAAATTACAATATCATCGAGATACACAAAACAATCTAACCCTTGTAAACTTGTAAGCACATGATTCTTAACCATTGGTAGGTAGCCGGTGCTCCTGTCGAACCAAATGGGATTCTATTAAACTCATAATGCCCTAAACCGTTGCTAAAAGCGGTCTTTTGCTTATCTTGGGTATCCACCAGTACTTGGTGGTAGCCACTTGCTAAATCAAGTGCGGAAAAATATATGCTGTGTCCCAATTGATCCAGAATTTCTTCTCTCCTTAGTATCGGGAGCACCTGCTTAATAGTGGCGTCATTCACTTTCCTAAAATCGACGACCATTCTCCACTTCTTCTGAGCACCCCTTTCTTTGGTGCCAAAATTATTGGTGACTTCCAAGGCGAGATACTCGGTGAAATTATGTTATCATTTAACATTCCTTCCATTTGCCTGTTTACCTCATCTTTGTGTGCCTGTGGAAATCTATACTGTTTTTGGTTTATTGGTGGTTGATCCGCTCTAGTAGGTATTTCATGCTCTACTTTTGGTGTAGACGCTAGCTGGTCTCCTTCCGGCAAAAATATGTCATGGAATGACATCTATTGATGCCTTCTCTTTTGAATTTACGCTTGGGTCTAACTTTACTGATTCTAGTACTCTTTCCGTCGTTTTTCTGTATCTACCTGCATAATCTGATTAACCGATCCCAGACTCGGCTCTTTAAACTTCTCATAACTAGTAAACCTAGGCCAAAAGTTTTTATCTCCTATATAGTCCCTCTCTGAGGCGTTCAATATACAAGCGTATACCATACCTCTGTCGACGTGTGTTATGGACTCTACCATGTATACCCCCTCCGCCAATTGTTGTTTCTGCAAAACAACCGTCGGAAATTTCGAGTTTACATGGAACGTAACCACTCTTGCCGAGCTTGCACTAACCGCGTCCGAACTACTATTCTTCAACCTCTTTACGTCTCCTTCTTGCCATGAATTCAATGGAAGAGTAGGATCCTGTTCTTATTCTTATCATAAAACGATTACTGTTTCTCCAGCGCATCCTGTATGCTGCTGCCCCAAAGATTATCGCGCCCAATTATCCCATCTACCGGGACACCTTCCTTATCCAATTCCACTGCTTGCATTTAAAAACTCATACCCATAACCTCGCTTTGATTTACCCTAACTGAACCTAGCGTCCTAATGCATCCACCAAATGCTCCGTTAGGCGTTCTTACGTCCATCTTATCAATCCGTATATACTTCCTAACTCTTAAAATATTTTCCTCCATGCACCGCAGTCATACTTGACGATCCTATATTCCCTAAAAATGATCTTGACTGTCCTAACTGTAATCTCCAGTACCGCGTTAGCGTCGATCCTTTCTAACCTTATTAAAACTTAACCTAAGTACTAGAATCATCACAGTTACCCAAACCAAAACGCAATCAAAATTTGTTTCCCGGAGAGACTCTTTCTCCTCCTCATCGTGAACCACAGTTTTTATATTACTTGGTACATGGTATTGGAGAGCCTCTTGCTCCTCCTTCTGCTGGAATGTAGTTCTTACATTACTGGTCACGCGGAGTTTTTTGCCGAATTCTTTCTTGCTTTCTTTCGGCTTTCCAGTCTACTGGTCACGACTGGGCCGCTGGAAGTTTCTTTGGTTTCCTTGTTGGAAATCTTATTGCCCACATTCCGCTGCTCGATGTCCCATTTGACCACTTGAAAATCATTTCATCCGCTGTGTGGTGTTGCTCCCACTCGCCGCATTTCGGGAACTCCAAATCAGACGCTGATGATTACCATTGGTCAATTCCTTCTGTTGAATTAACTCGGAGTCTACTGAAATTACCCCGCCTTCTCTCCTGGGTGGATCTGGGTACCTCGTAGCTGGCTGCCTCCAACTCTAATCCCATCCTGTGTTCCTTTGGCACTGTCTAGTTGCCTCATTACCATATGTTTGGCATTCCATACAGTTTTGCGTGTAAAGCACTCATCCATTGCATTACCATGTTTGTGGCAAAATGAGCAAATGGGGTTTCCTTGCTGGAATCTCTCATCCGGGAATCCTTGGTTCTTCTGTTGCAGAAAATGGCCCACAAACTTACCGACTTTCCGTGTGATCCGTTGTTGTACCGGATTTACCTCTCCAGGCGTATTAGTCCAGCAGATTCCACCAGTTGTCGCTCGTTGTTGGATTGCTGCTTATGCGAAAGGCACCGCTTCAACTAACTCTGCCATGCTTCTCTACGTGAGATATAAAGTAAAATTAGCTTAATCCCTATTTATCAAGCCTGGCTTCAACACAGCAATCATAACCCATTCTATTTGAGCCTTGTATATGTTTCCTGCAAACCGCCTGTTGGCTTCCGACTCAGCAGTGTTCCCCAGAGATCTAAGCCTTCGCCCCCAAGCTCTCAGCTTCTCTCCGGGTTTCTGAGTGGATTCCTGAAATTTCCGTATGAGGCAGTCGTAGGACTTTTGCTTTAAGTATGTTCTATCTAATAAATCTGACATGGTGCTTACTGCGCTATGCGCTAGTAAATCAAATGCAATACCTAATACATTTTATTAAGTGTTCTCCGTCTGCTTTCGGAAGACTTTGTTGCGCTAGCTCACAACATTCTTTAAAGCGCCTGATCTCAGTTCTCAGATCATGCATCTCGGACACTGAGAACATGGGCACGAACTTTGCTTGAGCAACCTCCTGAATGCCCATTTGAACTTTTTTAAACTGCCCGTTTGTGGTTATTGTCAAAATTAGGTTCCAACATCTGGTTTTCCTTATCTACTGCTTTTTGAGCCTCCAATAATTATTTAACTTTAGTTGACAATTGCATCGAATGCCACTAAAAAAATCAATAATCTTGTTTGAGAAATAAAAACAGTTTTGAAAAGAAGACTTTCAATGTTTTTTGTGTTTATTTAAAAAATTCACTTATATTCAGGTTTTTAAATTTCTTCTGACTTTCTTTGTTAACAGCAGGAGAAGTTTGCGAATATGTCTACGGTTTAAACGATTGCAACTGCGACACACTAAACGCATCTCTTTTGACAATTAGGTTTGTGTTGGTAAGAAAGCGATGATAATAGAATCCTTAACATTTCCGACCACCTCGTCCAGGTTCTGCGACGACAGTTGGTACGTTAGAAGACCGCCCACCGTCTACGGTCTGATTCCTAGCTTGAGACTCGATCGGAAGCACAGATATTTTGGAAATTGGACGATTTGCACCATCAGTAGCTAAACAGTGTATGTTCTGGACCAAAAACGCGTGTATTTTCTTATGGGCCTCTAAATTTTACCAAAAAACCGTCACATTTTATTATTCTGAGTCGAAAGCTTTTAGAGGCGCCATCTGGCGGTGAGTTTTTTGTTGAAAGTTTTTTGTATAAAGCTGTGGTTTGTGTCTTTGCTATGATAGGAGGGAGTTTTTGTGGGAAGCTGTGCTTTGGTTTGTACCTTTGCTATAAGAAAGTTCTTATGTATTGAAATTTCCTCATACCCCCCACACCCCGCCCCATTCCTTGCTATTGATTACCACAAGTTTCTTTTAAACTAAAAAGTTCAACACAGTATTTACTCAAACATTCCGTCCCTGTGTTTGCAGTTGCCATCAAAGTTTAAGTTCAACACAGTTTGGTATTTAGTGATGTCGAAAGCTTTTTAGAGGCACCATCTGGCGGTGAGTTTTGTGTTGAAAGTTTTTGTGGAAAGCTCTGATGTGATCACCACAAGTTTCTTTTAAACTAAAAGTTCAACACAGTATTTTCTCCTACCTTCCGCCCCTGTGTTTGCGGCTGCCTTCAAGTTCAAGTTCAACACAGTTTGGTATTTATTGATAAAAAAAAAGCATATACGTTCGGTCTGATTTGATCGCTTGGGCGCTGAGTGCATGCAGCTGCCTTTCAAGTTTAAATTCAACACAGTTTGGTATTTATTGATAAGAAAGCAGCTGCATTCGGTCTGATGTGATCGCTTGGCGCTGAGTGCATGCAGTTGCTTTCTTCAACTCAACATATAAATAGTTTGCTAATGAGCTAGTTTATATTAGTATTTTATTTTTCTCTTAGAAAACAAAGTGAATTTATAATTTGAAAAAAAATGGAAGCGGAGAGAGTAGTAGTTATGGATGTTCAGGATTTTATAGTGAAACTAAATTTATTCCGAAGGAAGTCAGTATTTCGGGAGCAGATATAGGGATAAAATCGTTTATTATTGGACCATCTTTTGAATATTCGAGGCTATTAAAGGAAGAAAGGAAAACAATTGATTGGTTGACTCATCATCATCATGGATTACGCTGGCATGATGGTAACTCAACGATAAAGGATCTCTATGAATATATTTTTCTAAATATAAAGAAAGAAGAAAATCCAGCTATATATGTAAAAGGTTTGGAAAAAGCAAAATGGGTACGAGATTTGATAGGAGAGGAAATAATTATAAACAATTTAGATGATTTTGGTTGTCCTAGTTTAAAAAATTTATATAAAACTAATAACAATATAAATGTTTGTGAATATTATACAAAGCATTGCAAATGTATAAAAAAAAATGGAAGAAAGATGTGTATTTGTGCTGAGAAAAATGTAATTGTATTAGGAAATTTTTCCAACAAAATACACGTAGATTCACCGATTTGGGATTTGGATTTATTCACTCAATTGCTTATAACTTTGTCATTTTTCGGTCGATTTTCTTCTAGTTGGTCTTAGTTCTTACGTTCAAGTATCATCTTTACCTACGTGAAGAGAAACCAGACATTTTTGCAACGATTTGTACTTTTCCGCCGGCACAGAATCACTGTAAAATATTATTTTTTTGAAAATGTGCCCTATTTTCATCGATATATTTTGAACCGCTTTACCAATCAAAGATCCGATTATACATGTTTGTTCGTCATCTCAATACCTTGCATTAGGTACCAAGAACGACCCGGATATTTTTAGCTCGAGATATGATTTGTCCCGTCAAAAAAGGTCGAAAAAATACAAAAATTACAATATCTCAAAAACTATTCCATGAAAAAAAATTTTACCTTGATTTTCGAATTCAGCAGATGAAAATACATAAGAAAAGTCACCTCTCCTCAAATGTACATTTTCGTATAAACTAGTGTAATTATTAGTTTTTTTTTCTGTAATTACACGAGCGCTGACAGTCCAAACTGCTTTTTCAATTGGACGACAAAAATTTATCATCCTGGGAATTAACTCAAATTTTTCATCTGGATGTTCTATTGTATATTTTTCCTCTAATTTGAAAAGGATATCCTGCTGTACGCATTCTGTAAGCGCATCCAACAATAAATCGTCTGTGTTCCATAGATCGCAAAAACCTTGATCTAATTCAGCATCATTTAAATTATTTCCGAAATAATTCGGTTCTTCCAAAATTGACTTTTCATCATTAAATTTTAAATGAACTATTTTTTCCTTACATAGAAGGTTGGCAAAAGTTCCCATACTGAATTTAAAATTTTCATACAACAGCCTTTTTATAGTCTTCCAGTTTTCCCGCCATTCGATATCGCTCATAAAGCATTACACATGCACATGTGATTACATTCTGTATGTTGTCATCATTTGTTGCCCACCAACAATCTAACTTATGAATTCCATATATATAATTAGAGAGCTTTGATATTTTTAATTCATTTATTACTGCTTCGAAGAATTCTATATGCTCGGCATCAATCCAACATCTGTATTTATTTAGTAAATTTTCCAACACAGTAGAGGAAATCATTTTGAACAGCTTTCTTCCACTCAGTTTGTTGTTTACTGACAAAAAAAAATGCAGTTGCATTCTATTTAAAAATATAAACTTCTTGAACTCTCTTTGTTATATACTAATAAAAAAAATGCAGCTGCATCCCATTAAAATCAACTTTGATTGATGTTCACTGAGAAAAAATGTACTTGCATTCTATTTTTAAAAATATAAATTTCTTGAACTCTCTTTGTTATATACTAATAAAAAAAAATGTAGCTACATCCCATTAAAATCAACTTTGATTGATGTTCACTGAGAAAAAATGTACTTGCATTCTATTTTTAAAAATATAAATTTCTTGAACTCTTTTTGTTGTTTACTGATAAAAATGCAGCTGCTTTCCATTTAAAAAATATAAACTTCTTGAACTCTCATTGTTGTTTACTAATAAAAAATAAAAAAATGTAGCTGCAAAAAATGCAGCTGCATCCTATTCAGATGAAAGTTTATTCAACACGAATGTGTGTTTTTAAATGCAGTTGCTTCCTCCAACTCAACATATAAATAGTTCGCTAATGAGCGAGTTTATATTAGTCTTTCTTTTCTTTTCGACAACAAAGTGAAGAATATACAATCATATTCATATTTTAAAAATGGATAGTACTTTAAGTGCACTAAACAACATTTCCCAAATAAAGGAATACAAAAAAGAAGTTCTAAGCCTTAGAATCTTTCCATTCGACACCCTCATAAGGATAATTAAGGCTAACAGGAAACATACACCGTATGGAGAAAAAATCTTGGTGGAGTTAGATGAACATGTAATATTCTTACCTCAAAAATTTAATAGTTTAACAGATGACGATATTTTAAACTTATCAAGTGGAGAATATTTTATTAAAAAGATAAATCAAATTAATAATAACTATAAATTTGGTTTTGAAACTAAAAATAAAGAATAAAAAAAAAATCTGTAATACATTTTTAATTAGTTGTTTATTTTTTTTATCTATATCCACAATTCTAAAGTGGCCCCACGCTTTCGTTTCATTAGTACCAGACACTAAAAATCGTTTGTCATCAAATGGATTCAAAGCGAGCTTAATTTGAGTGATTTTGTTAACTTCATGTTTCTGCGATTGAAATAAATTTTGTTCGATTACTTTTTCAATATTATTTTGAAGACAATCAACATAGTCATCAAATGTTATCCTATTTTTTATTATATGTCTTTTTACACCTTTACACTTTTTTTGTTCATTTTTACCCTCTACCTGTATTGCGTACATTTTTGATCTGAGACCAACAAATGCAGTCATTATGTGACCATTATTCTCATCTTTCATGAGACCCAGAACTTTTTTATTTACGAGAGGGATATCCCATCTGTTTCCAATAGGGTAGTCGCTTGTATCAAAACGTTCAGCACAATCACGCTTAATGATTTGATACAAGTCGGGGCAAATGACTTCATATATAAGAGAATCTGTATTAGTGTAGCAAATAGTACAATTGGATCCAAATTCAGGAAGCATATAACCATAATGAAAATCGTAAATGGTTGTTTTAGCTTGAGGATACACATACCAACATATATGGGCTTATTGAAGAAAACTTCTGTCTTGTTTAGCTCTATAGCAACAAGATTTTCATTGAATATGGTTGAAGCTTTAAATTCCGGCTTGGAAATAAGAGCTTCTGCTCCATATCGAGCCTTCCATTTTGTTATCAGTTTGACAATACTATACTTTCGGATATTCTCTATAATTTTACCAAAGATGGCATTTATCATGAGTTTGAAAAGATTTTTTTCAAATTCATTTTTGGCTAATTTTCGAAGATTCGTGTTTAAATCAATATATGATTTGAGCCAAAGAGATTGCTTACATTGAACAATTTTGTGAATTTTAGTTAATCTAAGGCCATATTTTAAAGCCTGCTTCAGACTGCGATAATGCATTATGTACTTTGTTTTGTTAAACAAAGTACCCATTAATTTCCTCTGTTTTAAACTTCTAGGTGTAGCATGCTCGTGGCATAAAGGGAGATCATTATGTTGATCGTGAAGATTATTTGGATATTCTAAGTCTACGAGTATTTAAGGCAAATTGGAAATTATATTTATTTATTACTTCATCTTAAGGCCAGCGGATAAACAATGTCTTTTGTTTTTTTATTTGGAGTAAAAACGTATAAATTTTTTGGCGTGCCAACTCGGGAGCAAGCCACATACAACTGGCCGTGTGAAAAACATGAATTTTCCAAAATTAAGCCAGCAATAGTCAATGATTGGCCTTGTGCTTTGTTTATGGTAATAGCAAAGGCAAGACGCAAAGGGAATTGGGGCCGCTTGAATTGGAATGGTAAATCGTTGGAAATCATCGGAATTCGTGGAATAAGTACGTCTTCGCCTTTGAATCTGCCACCGATGATTGTTGCCTCGATTAAATTTGGTGAACAGTTTTTGATGGTCAATCTGGTTCCGTTGCATAACTTTGGTGCGTTTAAGTTGCAAATAAGAATTACCGGTGATCCAACCTTTAATGTTAGTACATGCGGTTGCTTTCCGGGTGGTTCTAATGAATTCAAAAATTCAGTGGGATAATTGACGGCTTGTTCTTCATCCATTACTGTGTCGATCGATTTGTATTTGATTATTTTGCCGGGCAGTTTCAATTGAATTTGCTCATTGAGCTTGTTGACATCATCATTTTTTGGTGCCAAAATTGCACGTTCGCACAGCCAATCCGGATTTTTGTAGGAGGTTGTTAGACTTGGGAATACCTTGTCGACAACGGCTTGAATATTCATTTGAATTTGACAGAAATTAGGCGGGAACGAAATCTCTTTCGTGGCGCGATCAATTGGAATTTTTCCATTTCCGATGTCCAAAAGTTGTTTTGAGAATGTTTGGGCAGACGGGTCTTGCAACAAATGCACACGCATGTTCGCCGATAGCGTGATTTTCTCGACTCGGTTCCAAAGATATGAAGCTTTCAAGCATGCGTTCAGCTCATCTGCGGGCATTGATCTTGGAATAACGGGCAAAGTTTGGCGGAAATCACCAGCAAGAAGAATAAGAGCGCCTCCCATCGGTTGGTTGTTTCCTCGAAAATCACGTAGATTTCGGTCAATCGCTTCGAGCAATTTCTTATGGGCCATTGTGCATTCGTCCAAATCATAATTTTGCACGTTTTAAGGATTGTGGCCATGCCGGAGTTTTTGCTGATGTTGCAAGTTGGTGTTTCTGCTGGTTCAAATTCAATGGAAGTTTCAGTGCTGAGTGTGCAGTGCGTCCGCCGTCCAATAGCGTTGATGCAATTCCCGATGATGCCACTGCGAGTGCAATCCAATTCTGCATTCGAACCGACGCCAATATTAAATTGATGAGGAATGTTTTGCCTGTTCCTCCTGGTGCATTGAGGAAAAAAAGTCCGCCATTTCCGTTTGTTACCCGTTGCATGATTTTTGCGTAAGCAGTTTTTTGATCATCAACCAACCGTCTTGTTTGAGTTTCCACATATTGTTGTTGCTGGTTGACATCGAAGTGCTGTTCTCGCACCAGGTCTCTGTCTTGAACACTGTTTATGTCCCGTATCGGAGCCGGCATTCCAAGTTGAATAAGGACTTTGTTGTTGATGGATATGCACATGTCCTCAATCAGCAGTAGAGTTTGGTTGAAAATCTCGTCCGAATACTCCTGGTTAGGATAAGTTGCGCGTGATTGCCTGAGAATGTCTTCACCTAAGCTTTCGCGATGCGTTTCCCACAGTTCTCGTGTATTAGATGAGGAACATGTTGTTAAAATTATCGCAAACAAAGTGCGTATTTGTTTTGGGTGACACGTGAGTGACAATTCTGTTAGCGTTGTGTTCCAATGCTGATCACTTTCAGGCAGGCCCAATCGGAAACACGCTTCTCTATAAGTCTGACATTAATTTCCATGGATGCTTTTCAAGGCGGCGAATGATGTTGGACCTTTGATCGTATGCAATAACAATCGCAGATAATAGCATTCAGCATTATTGGAATGAACGGTGTAGACACGTCCCAAAGCATGAGAAGAATGCACACCAGCATATTCTGCGACAATCGCACCATGTTTTCTTCTCATGAACTTCTTCTACGACGTGTTCCAAGTGTAATATTTGGGAATTTCAGGATATATGAAAGTCTTGGCGAAATTGTCGGTTGCACACAATTCAAAGAAAGCGGTGAGAGTGGTGTGTGGCGGCTCTATTTTCAGCATTTCGTTCGGTGAAATAAACACGCTGGCCACTTTCCAAATGAACAGCTAGATGTTGAACTGTTGGATATCGCTCATGGATGTTGAATGAAAGTATACGCCTAACTGCTTCATTGCTGCTGATGTAACGCCCCATCTGGAATTGCGTGATTTCGTCAGTTTGATTGGCAAGCCCGAATACTGCCATGTCGCTGCCTTTGTTGACGTATTTGCAAATATATTTGATCGACTTCACCGAATTACAGTACTCAACATTGATGTGGGCATCAAACATTTTTGAAAGCAGCGGTGAGTAGGGCACGATCCATCTATTATCGACGTCAACATTTACATTGCGCATTTTAATTGTAGTTGTGTATCCACCGTCATCCACCTTTCTTCGCCTATACAGAGGATATCCATCGCCTCCTGTTTGAGTTTCTTGGAGCAGCTCGCGTGGATAGCGCTTTGTACACTTGCCTTCTTTCATGCATGGTGAATTTGTGTTCAGTTCACCGCAAGGCCCGTGGATCAAATGTTTTCAAATAGAACCGGATCTGCTGTGGGATTCGGGAGTTCTGCGGAAATCACGTCATCAATTTGTGTTGGCATGATTTTTTGTTTTAGCCAGACTAAAATATGGGCGTGTGGCAGGCCTCGCTTCTGCCATTCAACCGAGTACATCCAGCACTGAGTTTCGCCAAATATGTGATTTTTGGTGATGACATCCATCAGCCTTGTCAACTTTTGTCTGAATACTCGGGCGAGGATATCGTGTCTATGTGTTGAACTTTGGCCGGTAAATAAAAGGTCGGTGATGTCTTTCCATGCTGGGTTGCATGTGAAAGTGATGAAGAGGTCTGGCCGTCCATACTTGTGCACGTATGTCATAGCATCTTAATCGTACTGATGCATGTGTCGCGGACTGCCTGTGTATGCCGCTGGAAAGATCACCATTTGGCCGATATGGCAGCGTTTCCATCATTGGCGATCGCATCACGCAAGTGGACATATTCTTCGACGCGTAGCTTTTGCTGATTCAACCGAATGAAGAGCAGACGTTCACTTTCAATTTTCGCATACATGTCGACAATGAATTGATGGCAGACTTCACGACATTTCAACAAATAATTACATTCATTTGGCTTGATCATAAGGCGATAGGCATAAAAGTCCATACAGGAAACTTTTTTTGTCGACTCTCCATTTGAGTTGGAGTTCATCTGCATTACGTTGAAATGATACCCATCCTCACCCCGTGGAGAAAAGCACTGGATATTGTAGTGCATCATACGATCGATGAGTTTCCGCAATGCGTTGAACACTTGCATTCCGGCGATGGATGATGATATCGCGTCGCTCGAAGTCTGTGCCGACCATAACAACTGCGACGTCACCTATCAACGGTACATTGAAGCGCCGCTCATGCTCACCAGCCGTTGTCTTGTCAGCTTTTATCACAACCGTATAATCATCTGCCGGCATCTGGTCTAGGGCTGTTTTGAAAAGACGGATGAGGCTGTTGTGTTCGTGTAACATAGCTTGAAGATTCGAAACGATTTCTCGTCTGACTTCAGTACTGATTGCGGTAGTCATCGTCCCTATTGTAGTGAAATTCCGCCAACTTTAAATCGATTCTTTCTCTTGATCGAGCCATTCGGGAGCGATTGGCAGCAAGTCTTTCGACATGATGTTGGGGTATCTCAGCAGCTCTAGATGAAGATGCACTGTCACGCATATGCTGAAGCCGTGATTCGCGTTCTCTTTCCGTTTCTGCGGCTCTAGACGTAGATGCCCTTTCGCGATTTTCCTGAAGACGTGATTCGCGTTCCCCAGCTGATTCAGCGGCTCTTCTTTCCCTCTGCTTCCGTGTTGCCGTGGTTTTTTTTAGCAATGGCTGTGTTTTTTTGGTGGCATTTTAGTAAACTGTAATCGTGTAAAAGCAACAATGATCTACTTTCGGATGTTTTGAAGGAAGTGTAAAATAAATATATGTATACTCGTATGTCATTGGTGGTACAATATGAAAACTGGATTTTGTCACGCCCCTCCGCCCACAGAGCGAAAATAAAAAATCAGACTTCACAGTGTCACCCGCGTGAATATTCTGTAGATTCCCTGAAAATTTCATCAAAATCGGCCCAGCCGTTTTGGAGTCCATACGTTACATACATACACACATCATGTTTTATATATATAGAAGATTAATAAAAATGCGGAAATAAAGTTAAGTGAAATTAAGTCCAATGTTATGCCGATGGAAGAACATATGGATCATAATACTGGACTTTTATATGCAGACGGTCACCCCCAAACCCAAGTTACTTAAATACTTTTCTCACCTTTTTTAAAATAACTATAAGTTCGGTCCAATTGATGGAATAGTGATACAATTTCGCAAATATGGAGATGTGGGTCCTACTAAACACTATGCAAAAAGTTGGCAGTATATATTAACTGCCACGGCCACTATTAACAAATATTAATTACTTAAGATCTGGTAGAGATTTCCGGACGAAATTTTACGTGAAGGAACATGTGGACATTATAAAGGTATTTGGAACAAATGGGGCTGATCAGAGAAAAGTCACTCCCACTTTTGATATAAGGAACTTTCGGGTCTAAAATTAAAATTAGCCTACCTATGCTCGTATTGATGCCATCGAAATAAAAATTGGCAGAAATATATATGGGGTCCATAATAGTGTGTCTGCAGAATATGGAAATGAGAATACAACTGCCACGCCCACATTTAGCCACAAATCATTAAAGATTTATCAACGAAATTTCACAGGAATATTGTGGGTAATAACATTAAACACCACACAAAAAATAGGCGGGTTATTTTTACAGCTACGCCTACTATTGACATATTATTCTAATTTACGACCTATACAATATTTTTGGACGAATTTTTATATTAGTACATACATTGATTCTACAAAGCAATATACAAGAAATGGGGTCGATCATATAAAGGCCATGCCTCCCACTAATATAATCAATTCAAGGTACCCACCCGAAAATTACCGTAGATATTCTCCTAATTCCGATTTATGAACAAAACATCCCCATTGTTTAACTCGCACGCACAAGAAAAGGTAAAGAGTATTTCGAAGTCTGTCTAACCCGACTTCAGACTTCTTTACTCGTTTATTATATTATTATATTAATATATTGTTTATATTTATAATATATTATATTTATGATTATAGTTTGAGAAGTGATAAATAATGAGTTTTTTGCTACATTTTTCCCACTAAAAAAAAGTCTTTTGGTTTTTATTTATTTTATTGAGCTGGCAGATAAAGGGATAATTATATATGTATATCCTTGTTGGAATGCTATTTTGATGTGTAAATTGTTGATCTACAACAAGAGCTAACGATTTGCAATAAATGAAATCTAGCTGTGTCGATTTATACAATTATTTTATCCTGAGTAGTTTCAATTGATACTTAATGAGGTATGTTTGGTTTTCCCACTCGCTATATAATAATCTAAAATGAAATCAATTAATAAAATTCAAAAAATAAATCAACGCCACTTTGTGTGCGCCTTATGACCGAGGTAATAATTTTCGTACCAGCATTGGCGCAATCTTCTGTCGTTGCATCAAGGATTCGCCACGAATGATAGAATAGAAGATTCCGCCAATGCTGGTACGAAAATTTTCTCTCTCTTCGCATTTCGTCATAAGGCGCACACGAAATGAGAGAACAGCCAAAATGCATACATTTTTGTGTGAGAAATGTGATAATTTGTGTTTAATATTAAATATTTTAATATATATCGCATTTTATGATAATAATTATATAAATAAATGTGAAATAATATATTTCAATTGATTTGGGATTACAATTTTTGTTCTATTTAATGATTTTGTGGTTCAATTTGTGCCGTGAAAGTTGTAATTTACTGTTTTGGTGCGATAATAGGAATATAAAATGGAATAATTATGGGAATTGAAATTCTAATATATGTATACTAGCTGACCCGGTCCGCGTTGCTGGCCCTAAGCAAACATTAGTGTTGTATTACCACACGAAACAAGAGCTGTGCCTATTTCCATCGTTCGCATCGTTTGGTATCATAGCGTTATTTGAAGATACGTTCGCTGGTGGAGCGACAGATGGCCTTTCGATCTGGCAGCAATAGTCATGCAGCATAGAGTAATGCATGAAGTGGCAGTGTTGGGATCGTCGAGCTGACGTGCATTCTGAACGCTGATGTCCTTATCTTAGACAATTAAGGCACATGTTTCCTTGTTCGATGAACTGATATCGCTTTTGTGGCGATTTCCTCTTAAAATCGCTGCAGAACATGATGATATGTTTGCCAGAACAGTCAGGACAGCGCCCAGGTGTGGCATGATAGCTTTTAAAACCATGATGGGGCTTACCTTTAAAATTTGTAAAATTTTTGACGGTGGCGTCGAGTCCAGAGAGCTCTGGATGATTTCTAGAGAGTGAGTTCTATTTTGTAGAATCTCAGATAATTGGTTAAAGGTAGGCATTTCATTACCGGAAGTAAGGGAAAGCTCCAAAGCTTTTCTGAAACAAATTTACATATGTAACTGCAATTATGAGGTTTTGGTATAAAATCATAAAAACATATGTATGTATGTACATATAGTTATTTGATATGACTTACTTGTTCCTATCTGGCTCGAAGGACCAAATATGTATTCTCGATATGAGAATTACGTATTGTGACTCTTACGTCTTAGCTTTAAATCAATAACTGACTAATTTTTATAGTCTGAGTGAGAAACTGTTAAATTTCTGGAATGTTTCTATTTCCTACAAATCAATATGTTCTTGAAGAGTTTTCCAGAAATGTGTTTCGATGGCAATTGTTGAGACATTGGCATCATATGTCCTTTTTGAAATTTACAATCCTTAACAAATCTCATTCTGACTGCGCAGTTTTTCTACAATACATATTTCTACAAAAAAAATGCACTTCAACTGAAACGAATTTTGTTTTATTTATCCTCGTTTCAAATAAACTTACCAATATTATCCGATTACTAGATCTCATGATTCGACCAGGATAAATTTATTAAACCAATTTCCACCTTAAATTCTCTCTTATATATATTTTTCCTTTGCTCGTTTTCGATTACAAGTTCCACATCCGCTATCTACTAGCGTCCTTTAAGTGCTTCCATCAATGCATATTGGTCCTTGACTTCCTCACAGATCCTCCTTGACTTCCTCACATGTTCACCCAACTCCAATTGTCCTTTCGCCATCTTTAATGCTCCCAAAAATCCATATAAAATCGCCATATGTTCGACAAAAACAGAAATTGACTTTACAGACAAAAGTGGCATGAATCATTCCCGGTAATTTATATCCATATTAAAAAATTAACCCGTAACGTATGTGCAGCGTAATAAGAGTATTCATATTTATTCTAATACCCTAAGCTAATAGTATCTAATTGTGTGTAATTAAATGTGAAAAATGTGTATTCAAAAATGTCCCGAACGACAATCAATCACAAACCACAACTAAAAAAAAAAGCGGTCAGTTTCGATGTATCGTAACGTCGTATGTTGAATAACTTTTTTTTTTTGTAAAACTTAGACTGACATGAGATTGTACAGGTTTTATAGATATGATAAATCAAAACAGTACGCATTTATATTCAAGTGATTTCTATTTACTTGTTTTAAACAAATTTTAAAATAGTTTATACATTATATTTTATTGCTGTTAAAATTGCTTTATGGTATGAATAGTACGTAACATATGGTTGACAATTTATGTCGGAAATATACCTGCTGAATACAAGGTCAAGGCAGGATGTTGATCGTGTTGTTGGCGAAATGTTACTAACGAGATCCAAATCGAATCTGTCCTTCATAAAAGCGATAAATGTGCGGTTTTCTTCTTTGGTTAAATCTATATTAAAATCTCCACCAATAATTATTGGAATTTGCCCGTAGCCCGATTCACTTAATTCTGCACTAATGCTGTGAATGTTGGCTATAAGTACATAATAAAATATTCAATATATATATCAGCACATTGCTAGTGGCATTCGGCAGTATCGGCAAAGAAGAATAAGAAAATACATTCAATTCCCAATTCCAATGTTTACAAGAAACACAATAAATTCACATACACAATACGTGTGACCAACAAAAATGGTTGAAACGGTAAATAAAAATGGAGGGAATTGAATGTCTTTTCTTATTCTTCTTTAATATCGGTGTGAAACACGATCTTATTCGTGTGGGGCACGCCGTCGCGTTTATGAGAGTCCCTGATGTAAAGTAGCTAAAAAGCAATCAGCTTACTCAAATATACCCCTTGCCTCACACATACACTTGCATTCGATTTCCCATTGATATTGTTGTTGGATTTACGAAGTTATTTGTCTATACTACTCTATGGTATCGGCAAAGAACATGCACTATATTTTTACCACTACATACATTAATTTTAAAACCTTCTCAGACCAAATACAATATATAACAAACATAATACACATAATAACAGACCAAATATACAAATATATAGAGTATTTGCTCAGACTAGAACAAAATACATTTACCAGGTATTATTAATAGAAGACCGCTCTCCAAATGTCATTTTCTCTCAGTCATAATAAGTGTCAAAATGAATAAACAATGTTGCTTCTTTTGTAAATTTTGGCCGCTATTTTTGGGCTTTGCAGTTTTTTTCGTAAAAAGTAAAAACTCAAATGACCTTTATTTTTTTGGGTTTTTTTTCATTTATTATTATTTAAAAACAAAATTATACATACACACATATAACAACTAATACAACTTAAAATAATATTTTTAATAATTTACTATTACCTATTATTCTTTGTTTTTTTTTTTTGAGTAGCTAATTTTTGATTTAATAATTTAATTCTAAAATACATTCGACATTTAAAAAAAAAATTGTTTTACCGCATTTGGTAAATTAACTTTAGTGCTTAATTCCATTAACTTTTCACTGAAATTCTTGCAGTCTACAATGTTATTTCTAATGATTTGATGATTTCTAATGATTTGATGAGACACAAAAATATTTCTGAAGGCTTTCTAAGACCTCCTTTTGAGACTTGGTCCACCAATGTCCAAGTGCTGCCTTCAAATTCATGCTCATTAAGCTTAAGTCTTCGAATAATATTCCAAGCACAATAATTTATTTATTTCCCTTTTTTAGTTTGTTTTCGTAGACAACATTCGTTAAGAGAGCAGATTTGACACATATTATGACTGTTTTCCTCTCACTCTCTCAATTAATAATACCTGGTAAATGTATTTTGGACTAGAAGAACTCGCAAAAATACATTCATATCAACTCTCTATTCTATATGTTCTTTGGTATCGGTGTGAAACACGATCTTATACCTTTGGGGCACGAACTCGCCGTCGCGTTTTTGAGAGTCCCTGATGTAAAGAAAATAAAGAGCAATCAGCTTACTCAAATATACCCCTTGCCACACTGCTCTTTTGGCCATAACTTTTGCTTTGTACATACCCGCACTCCCCACTTTACCCTCTCTTTTCTGAAAATATTACTCTCTCATTTTGAACTTGAATGAATGCCGTGGCGTAAAGCGTTATTCAACGCTAAAAAAAACCTCACACCTAAGCTTGCATACATATACCGCCCGATCATACTGACGGTTCTATGGTTGCCAAGAAATAGTCACGTGCAACAGCACAATAGCGCCTAGTCTTGCAAGTTTCTTTGACCAGCGCTGCGGCACCTTCAGGGTCGCAGAAGTATCTACTTATAATCCGCTAGTGATATTTCCACTCACCATTGTCCTTTTTGGTGATATCTCTTCTGTTGCAGGATGCTTCACCTGTTTCAGGGTTCCTTGCCCTGAGTTTCCTCCTGTAGGTCGTTATAACCAGCTGCGTTATGTTGGCAGCCTTGCGGTTACAAATACCGGCTGCGCCAAAATTTTGGGGTCCTGTGCATTGTTGTCGTCGGTTGTAGCGAGTGCCCTTTTGCTGCCGGTAATAGGTGCGGGAGTGGACGAAGAGTTGGTCGTTCCTAAAAACGCCCTTATAGCCAGGTAAAACGCCGAGTTATTTCTATTGTTAAAATGCAAGAACGAGTTTTATTCCTAAGATCACAAGTCTTATATACTATTTACAGGTTGTCTTATTTGCTAAAGTAAACACTTTTCGGATGTTCCGGTTACGAATTGGTTGATTGGTGTCAGTCGGTCACGCCAACTGATATTCTGAATACAAGAATGACGATGGTGTATTCTATAGGCCAATGTCAATCAAAAAGTAGAGCTGTAATACCTTAAAATTTTACATAGTATCTGAAACATTAATTAACGCACTATAAAAGCATGTGACGTGAATGTAGCTTAAATGTATAGTATCTGTTAGGAGTGGGTGCTGTGCGTCAACTAAACGCAGGTAGCTTGATTCTGACTCACAACACGTCAGATATTTTATTTCTCTTACTGAGGGATTAACATTATTTCCAAGTTTAGATGTCAATTCAGAAAATACATTTTCCAGACAGTCCTTTTTCCATCTTACCAAATGTAATATACTTAACTGATTCGTCACTTTAAAAAAAACATTGCAGAGTGCTCGTATACTGCATAGGGTGTAGTATAATCCGTCAATGCAATGTATTGTAACATGGGGCAGCACTTTCAAACTCTGGATGAACTAAATTTAAATCTACGTTTCCTGAATACATTTAATATTATAAGCTGCCGAATAAGAACATTTGTATTATTATATATCTGAATTACATGTATCCAGGGGTTAACAAAGTCGACTTGGTTGATTGTTTCTTTTCCTACAGCCACTCAAAATTCATGTACACACCAGGACACACTACAATCGGTCCGCTGTTAACATATTGTCTTTGCTAATACTTCCTCTTCAATTGCTATGATTGAAATTCGTTTTCATTCCAATTTCAAATTCAGAAACAAATAAATAAAAACACATATATGTATGCATGCCTGCAAGCAAACATACAAACATTGGCACATAGTAACTCAGTGGTAAATTTAATAAGTCAACAGAATTTCATTGATCCAAAATCAGTGCATTTCAACTGAAAAAATTATGTGTTATTTTTTAAGTAGATTTCAATGCGGAAAGTAAGCACTTTCTTACTTTTTCATATTATATTCATTTGGGAATTTTTGTGTTATTGTTTTTTGTTTCGTTTTTTATGCCTTCGTAAAAAGGAACCATTTTAGCAGCATTAGCCTCGTTTCACATAAGATGGCAACGGCGCGGCTTTGCATATCAGGGCAATGGTAAATAAACCCAAAACTGCACAAAACACACAACAACGGCGAGAAGAGTGTGTGCTCATACCAATACCACGATCAGGCAATCTATGATTGCGGCTGAAAACCCAAACAAAACACAACAAAAATCCCAAATCAAAACAAAGAATACAGCGCAATTCGGATAGTTGTCGGCGGAAACGTTCAACCATCCAACGATTTTGTTGTTTATTTTGACAATTCTGCTTGAATCTTTTTCGTTTTTTTTTCAATTTCTGGGGAGGAAAAACGAACGAGACAGACATTTGTTTTAATTTCTGGGGAAAAATTATTTTGTCGCATTTGGCGGCATCGCAATTTTAAATATTTTGATTTACGGACTTTGTTGTGGATTTTTATTATGTTTACCACTTAACACAAAACTGCTCAAAACTCACAACATCAGCGAAAAATGTGCATGCTCATACCAAGGGTATCACACGATCAGACAATCTATGATTGCGGCTGATAAACAGAACAAAACAAAACAAAAATGCCAGATCAAAATAAAGAATACTGCCCAATTCGCATAGTTGCCGGCGGAAAATTTCACCCGTCGAGCGATTTTGTTGTTTATTTTGGAAAATTCTGCTTGTATCTTTTTCGTTTTTTTTAATTTCTGGAGAAAAAAACAGACCAGACAGACCTTTTTTAATTTCTTTGGAAAATTGATTTTGTGGCACTTGCAGAAGAATTTTTTATACCTACCTACATATGAGACTGCAGAAATATCAAATTGAATTATTATTGCCTTAATGCAAAGTGTGTGTACGTATATCTACGCTCCATTTTTAAGAAATCCAATTGAAACATAAAACACAAAAAAGAGGGGAGGAGACCTTTTTTAATTTCTGGGGAAAAATGATTTTGTCGCACTTGGTGACTAATTTCATATATAGTCGGACTGCGGCGCCGTAAATTTAAATATTGTTTTGGTTTTGGGACTTTGTTGTGCAGTTTTGTGTATATTTATCATCGCCGTGGCGCGCCGTTGCCGTTTGTGTGAAGCGAGGCTTACAGTGAGAAGTGTTCAGCCGTCGCGACGGCATCTTCGGCTAGAAATTTGTTTTCTTTGCTGCTCAATCATTGTGCAACGTTTAATGGGATAAGTAGTGCAGTGCCATATTTGAATCTTATATACATATATTTAAAAAAGGAAAAAACATTACGGTAAGTTTTATATTTTATTTATATTTAATTAATTGAAGCAAATTTACTAAATTGGTTAAACTAAGAACCATTTTTTGTTTGGTAAAACTATTCAGCTAAGCAGAGAATATTTAGCAAGCGTCATTTAAAGCGTTTAGCATCAAAAGAAACGAACGCAATTCTTATAAGATCAGCGGGACCAACAAACAAGGAGGCATCTGCATCATCGCACATACATGTGGACGAAGAGGAGTGAATTGTGGTTTTTTTTTTGCTTATTACATTTTTAAGCATAATAATTAATGAAGATAATTTCTCAACGAATTTATTGACAAGACAAGTTGCACACAGTAGTTGCATTGTGTATGTGTGGTTAAGCTACCGTAATAATTTTCAGAAGAAAAGAAAGAATTATTGAAATATTTTGGCAGATCTTATAGGTATTTCGGACACGCCACTTGTCCTCATCAGAGATTTTTCAATGAAAAGCAATTTTTTCCCAAGCATTTTTATTATGTCTCAGAAATCAACAGCACACCAACTATGAACCCTCCAAGGAATCGAACCTGGGCCTTCAGCTGTTGTAATCTGTAAATCCAGACAACTACGCAAACTGCAGATGGTGAACTGACTGATCAAATTCCGTCCATGTACTGTTTCATTCCACCACACTCTAAGCAATCTGCTCTTCTTCTGAAAATTATTACGGTGGCATAACCACACATACTCAATTTCAACTACTGTGTGCCACTTGTCTTGTCAATAAGTTCGTTGAGAAATTATCTTCATTTTCACTGAATTGACGACAACCGACTTACTCACATAATAATTAATTTTATATTTCTTTACTTAGGCGAAATGAAATTTTTGATTATTCCCTCATCATTGAGTACAACTATGACATGGAATGAATTCATGGAAAGCAGTCCATGGATTAAATAATTCCGTATTTAGTTTGTTTTTATTAAAACAATTCAAATTACAAATATTAAGATTACAAATAAACAGAACTACAAAAATGTCTAAAACATAAAATAAAATATTAAAATTATATAAAACAAATAAATAAAAAGAGTACAATTTATTACATTAGTCACCACGTTGCTTAGGAAGAGGTATCACTTCGAACAAATGAAATAGTAATAGACATGGAAGTTCATCGCCATACAGGAAAAGTAAGCACTTCGCTGCACATGATATAGTAAGTAAAAAGAAAGTACTTTGAAGGAATTTGTATATAAGCAGAAAGTTCTTCTAAATAAAGGAAACTGTAGGTAGTAGTTAAGTACTTCGCAACATAGGAAATAGTAAGCGAGGCTGTAAGTGTATACTTTCCAACTCATGAAATTGTAAATGAGATAGAAAGATTTAGAATGAGAACGTATTTAAAGGCAGGCGCTATTCCATCTTTGGACGAAAATATAGAGCCCATAGCACAAGTTCGACTGAAGCAGCTGCAAAGGTTCAATAATAAAAAAGTGGTTGCTTCATTTCTAAAGAAGTCAAGTCTAATTTAATTTACCTATTGTAAATATCAACAAAAAAAAAAAATTGTTTTGCTTAAGTCTTTGTATTTAGAATTACATATATACATATGCATGCATATAATGTATGTGTGTACACAAATATATAAATAAAATAACTAAAATTATAAAATAACTCCATATGACATATGCTTTTTTATTTCATTTCCCATAATTGTTTCATTTTATTTTGCCATTATCGCACCAAAACATTAAATAACTTTCATGGCTAAATTTAAGCAAAAAATTACTGATTAAAACAAAAATTTTAATACCAATCAATTGCAATGTATTATTTTACATTTATTTATGTAAATATTATCATAAAATGCGATATATATTAAAATATTTAATATTAAACACAAATTATCACATTCCTCACACAAAAATATAAGCATTTTGGTTGTTCTCTCATTTCGTAAGTACTAAAGACAATATACAACAACATTATGCAAATCGCCCTTTAACAAACAGGGCAAATGCAATTTGTGGAATCGCCGTGGAACTGCTATACAAATGTAACATTTTCCTGTTAACGAGGAAAGAAGTCTGAAGTCGGATTAGAAGGACTACGAAATACTCTTTACCTTTTCTTGTGCGTGCGAGTTCAACAATAGGGATGTTTTCTTCATAAGTCATCATTAGCAGCATACTAAAGGTAATTTTTGGTAGGGTACCTTGAAATGATTCTATAGACCCCAATTCTTGTATATAGCTTTATAGGGTCCATATACATACTAATATATAATTTTGTCCAAAAATATTGTATAGGTCGCAAGTTATAATATGTCAATAGTGGGCGTGGCTGTAGAAATAACACGCCCATATTTTGTGTGGTGTTTAATGTTACTACCCGCAACCTTCCTATGAAATTTCGTTGAAAAATCTTTAATAGGAACCTAGTAATGATTTTTGGTTAATTGTGGGCGTGGCAGTAGTAATAATCTACCCATATTTGGAATGCATGCTAGTACAGACCCAGTGTATACATATACCAATTTGTTTTCATATATCATCACTAGAAGCATAGATAGGGTAATTGTCTTTATGTGAGGTCCCCAAAGTTCATTATATGGGTGGGAGGCGTATCCTTCATCTGCTCGACCGCGAATCTTGTATATGGCTTTGCAGGGTCTATATACGTTGTAATATATAATTTCGTCCGGAAATATTATATAGGTCGAAAGTTATAATAATATGTGAATAGTGGGCGTGGCTGTAGAAATAACACGCCCAATTTTTGTATGGTGTTTAATGTTAGTACTCGCAATATTCCTGTGAAATTTTGTTGATAAATCTTCATCAGGAACCTAGTAATGATTCTTGGCTAAATGTGGGCGTGGCAATTGTATTATGATCTCCATATTCTGCACAGACACTATTATGGCCCCCATGTATATTTCTGCCCATGTATATTTATTCCGCTGGCATCAATACGAGCATAGGTAGGCTAATTTTAATTTTAGACCCGAAAGTTCCCTATATCAAAGTGGGCGTATCTTTTCTCTGATCAGCCCCATTTGTTGCAGATAGCTTTGTAATGTCTACATATTCTTTCCAGTAAAATCTCGACCGCAAATCTCTACCAGATCTTAAGTTATTAATAAAGGGCGTGGCAGTTAATATATACCGCCCACTTTCTTCACAGTGTTTAGTTGGACCCACATCTCAATAACTGCCAAATAACGTCACGATTCCGTCAATTGGACCGAAGTTATAGTCATTTTAAAAAAGGTGAAAAAAGGCCTTATAAGGGAGGTACGCGTGGTCTTTGTCCAAATCGGCAAAATAAAAAATGTAAAGAAATTTTCGCTTTAATATTGATCTGAAGCAAGAAATGCATATATTTAATTTAAAAAAATATTATAATTTAATATTTGCCAATTTTCCTTAATAGAAAACATAAAAAATATTATTAAATAATTACAAAAAGATCCGTTTCTGTAGCAAAAAAATAAACAATAGCCACTTCATGGTGTCAAATAATTCTTTGCAAAATTCAAGGAACATACAAATAAGCTATTAAACTAATAGTAAATAATTGAATATTAAATGTGACTACCAATGGAATCAATAACGGCTTCCAACCTTTTTGACATAGACGGAAAAAATTTTTGCGTGTCGTGTTATTCGGGCACCTTTTCCCATTCCTTCCTCCTAGCTTTTATTAGAAGTGTTTTTATTAGTTGGAACCCGATTTGCAACTGTTTTTATAAGGTGTGCCCATATATTCTCGATTGGGTTCATATCAGGGCTTTGTCCTGGTGTGTACTCCCGACGAAATCACATTCTGCGGTCCCGGATGGATTGCCCGCTACAACAGTGAGGAGGTTTTAGTGGGTTGATGTCCCACACTGTCTAATTGGCTTAAAGATTTCCCCCTTGATAAAAAAAAAACATTAAATAAATAAAGAATGCCACAAAAATAAACAACCCTATTATGATGAAATGGTAACACAAACTTCATCATGGTAACTGTAAAACGTTTCGTAAGTTTTCGCCGTAATTGAATTACTGTCCATATAAGAGAAAGCCCCGTCTATTTGTGTATTTCCTGAAGTGGTACTATTATCTCTACATAGAAAAGATATTAAGCCGCTTTCCGTTATGATGTCTTCTACTTGGTCGCAGTCACTTCGACGACATATATTAAAATCTCCTAATAGAACAATTCTCTTATTCATAGAACAATCGGTACTTAAAATAATTTGTAGTTCTATTTTTAGTAATCCTGTCGGGAAAGATTTATTTCTGTAAAGTACTATTAAGTGGATATCTCTATATTTATATACAATGATTTCAAAAGTGAATTTAAATTCATGTAATTTCTTGCTATATAAATACTGAACTGAATCTGCTAGCTCAAATTTGACATATATAATAATACCCTTTGAATGTCATCAGAAGATTATTCATAAGAACAAAGGACGCTTAGTTAAAAAAATTTTTGAAAAAACGGAAAGGTTTGTTACTGATTTCTTGTTATAATCCGCCATTTTGTAAACATTACCAACTTCACTATACGTTGAATGCCATCAGAAGTTATTCATAAGAATAAATGACGCGTTTTAGGAACCTATCTATACAGGGCGTAGCTCATAAAGTGCATCTCTAATTTTCTTATTTTTGGTTTGTGTTTTATACTATCACTCTGAAGCTTCATATGAAGTTTCGTTGACGATCCTTGCATTAGGCCCCAAAAACGAGTACTGGTTAATTGTGGGCGTGGCAGGAATAATAATGAGCCCATATTTTGCATGCATTTTTTTTCGGAACTAATACATCCTAATACCAATTTCGCCCAAAAATGTTGTATAGGTCGTAAGTTATAATAATATGTGAATAGTGGACGTGGCTGTAGAAATAACACTCCCATTTTTTGTGTGGTGTTTAATTTTAGTAACCGCAACCTCCCTGTGAAATTTCATTGATAAATCTTTAATAGGAACCTAGTAATGATTATACCCGTTACCTTTAAAAAAGGTAAATAGGGTATACTAATTATGAGCTTTTGAGAGGGGTTGCAATTTCGAGAAGGAGGCATGGTAGGTATAGACATATATACAAATATGATCAGAATCACTTTCTAAGCAATTTTTATTTTGTCCGTCCGTCTGTCCGTCTGTCCGTCTGTGGCCACTTTTTTTCTATACCGTTAGAGCTTTCTTAATGAAATTTTGCAAAAATATAGTCTGGACAAAGATACAGAACAAGATTGCTATATGGGCCGATTTGGACAAAGACCACGCCTATCTCCCATATAAGGAACTTTTTTCACCTTTTTTAAAATGACTATAACTTCGGTCCAATTGACGGAATCGTGACATTATTTGGCAGTCATGAGGATGTGGGTCCTAGTAAACACTGTGCAGAAAGTGGGTGGTGTATATTAACTGCCACGCCCACTATTCACAAATACTCATAACTTAAGATCTGGTAGAGACTTACGGACGAAATTTTACTGGAAGGAACATGTGGACACTATAAAGCTATCTGCAACAATTGGGGCTGATCAGAAAAAAGACACGCCCACTTTTGATATACGGAACTTTCGGGTCTAAAATTAAATTTTGCCTACCTGTGCTCGTATTGATGCCAGCGGAATACCATTGGTCAGAGATAACGGGTAGCATAATTTTCGTCCATCCGCAGCCTCCCTCAGCCCGCCATGCTCGCTTGTGGGTCGAAACAACCCACTTGTTAGCAGTGGCTATGATGACAGCAGAAGGGAGTGGCAGAACAGGCTCAGGGCCAATAAAAACAGCCTCAGAGCCCATCCTGGCCAAAGAGTCAGAGGTCTCGTTACCCGCAATGCCAGCGTGTCCCGGTACCCAAGTCAGCGTCAGACTATTATGTTTTCCAACATAATTTAGCATGGATTTGCAGGACCTGACTATCGTGGAAGTGGTGGTCGGACTATCCAAGGCCATGAGCGCAGCTTGGTTGTCACTGCAGATATAAATAGATTTGATTTTCCACCTGTTTTCCACAACAAAGTCCATGGCCTCAAGTATCGCATACACCTCCGCTTGAAACACAGACGCATGCAGACCAAGGGCATCGAACCGACGGGTCCCACAAGACTCAACGAAGACACCAGAGCCTGAAGCGTTTTCAGTGCTGGAGCCATCAGTGAAAATACGGCAGCTCGTTCTCGGGATCTAACCATGAACGAGCCTCTGGCAGCAACACAATGTACCGCTTTTCTAGTATGACGGTTGACGACATGGAGTCCGGGGGCATAGACTGGATTGCAGAATCGATGTCAGTGCCTGCGCCGTCGTCCAATATCGGCCTCTCCGCGGATTAAGACATCTAGTGGCGGGAGATTCACCAAAGCATCAAGTGCCGGGCCTGGAGTAGTCGGAAATGCTCCGGTACAACATATGGCCACAGCACGTTGTAGTTTTGATAGAGCTTTTTTGACCCCTACAAGAGAGAGAGAGAGTGGTCATCCAAACCATCGATGCATAGGTGATAATAGGTCTTACCATAGCTGTATAGATCCATAGGACCTTACTAGGGGAAAGACCCCATGTCTTACCAAAAACACCCTTACACTGCCAGAAAACTGACAGTGCTTCGGATGTCTTCAGTTCGACATGTGATTTCCAAAGAGGTTTGTTATCAAGAATGACTCCAAGATATTTGATTTCCTTGGATAGCTGGATAGTGACTCCTTTTAGTGTAGGCAGAATAATTCCATCAAGCTTTCTCCTGCTGGTAAAGAGGACAAAACAAGGATTGACAGGATTGACAGGATTAGCCGATAGCCCATTCGCACTGCACCAAGTGTCAATCATATCCAGAGTTCTCTGCACCCTTCTGCAGACAATCATAAGGGATGGACCTGTCACAAGACAGCCAACATAATCCGCATATGCCTGAGCGTAGACACACGAGTCATTAATGGCGGTAAGCAGGGGATCGATTACCATGCACCAAAGCAACGGAGACAGTACGCCACCTTGGGGACAGCCTCTATTAACCCCAGACGACACCAGCATATCTTCCTCCGCCCGCACCGTTATGATTCTCTGGGTCAGCATTGAACGTATCCAATTTACTAGAGCCCAGTCTACGCCATGCTGCCTAGCAGAGCCGCACATACTGTCGAAAGTAGCATTGTCAAACGCACCCTCTATGGCCACAAAGATGCCCATTGCGTATTCTTTCCTGTCGATGGCTCGCTCTATCCTTCCAACAAGGTTTTGCAGAGCCGTCTCGCAGGATTTTCCGCTTTGATAGGCATGCTGAAATGGAGAGAGTGGATGCGTCTTCAGAGACTCCCTAGGTTATCGAAGCTCCACCAGCCGTTCTAAACTCTTTAGAATGAACCATGTCATACTAATAGGTCTGAAGCTCTCGGGATTGGTGTAGTCGTCTCTTCCAACCTTAGGAATGAAAGTAACCCTCACCATCCTCCAAGAGCGTGGTACATAGGCCAGCGCGAGACATGCAGTGAAGATCTTCTTCAGTGCTGCCAACACTAACTCAATGCCTTCCTTCAACACAATCGGATATAGGCCATCCAGTCCGGGCGATTTGAAGCTGTCAAAGGATTTGATAGCAAATCTAATAGCAAATCTAATAGCAGCCTCATTCGCCACAGTTCTGGCGACATATCAATCATGTCGAGGAGGTGTACCTGCCCTGACAACAGTTCCAACCAAAGGTGGTTGTTGACGGGCAATGCTTACCTGATTTCCTGGAAAGTGTGACTCCAACAGCAAGCTGAGTGTCTCACTTTGCCTCTCCGTATAGGAGCCATCAGGTTTTCTGAGCGCCCCAGCTTAGCTGTTTGGTCCTTTTTCAGGACTTTGACCAGTTTTGCCGTGTCACTCAGGGATTCGATATCACTGCAGAAATCTCTAAAGGAAGCTCTTTTCGAGTCCCGAATTAGCTTCTTGTAGTCCCTCTGAACACATCGATATCATTCCCAGTCCGCATCAAGATTCGTCTTGAGGGCCCGTTTGAGGAGTTTTCTAGGCTCACGCCTCAGTACCTGAAGCTCTCGATTCCACCATGGAACAGCAGTCCTGCTAAGAGGAGGTCTAGTTGGACAGGCTAGCTCGAAGCTGTTTGTTAGAGCGGTGTTGAGATGTTCAACAGCCGCCTCAATGTTCTGCTCCTTGAGAAGTTTCAGTATCGTCACGTAATTGCTAAGCAGCGCCTCCCTGAACTTTGGCCAGTCTGTTTTTCTTGGGTTTCCGGTGGGCAATGGCATCTGCGCCCGTTCGCCACACTGAAACTCAATGTATCTGTGGTCCGAGCACGAGTCTTCGGTGAGGACCCTCCAGCTGTTGATCGACCAACCTAGTCTTGGATTTGACAGGGTGACGTCAATTACCTCCTGCCTTCTCGTAGTCACAAAAGTAGGCTGCCTGCCTACATTGTGGATGTTCAGGCTGGAGGAGGCAATATACTCGAAAAGTCAAGAGCCCCGCTCATTGGACTTGCTGCTGCCCCAGATCGTATGCTGGGCATTAGCATCGCAACAAAGAATGAGACCAAGATTGCGCCGCTCACAGAACCCTACGAGAGTAGCGACCTTCCCAGGTGGTGGCGCCTCCAAAGCATCGTAAGGGAAGTAAGCAGATGCAATCACGAACCTCGACCATCCATGCATACTCTTAAAACTAATCTCTGCCGCAACCAGATCCTGACAACAAAATAGGTCAAGGCAGGTCGCTGCGAGATGGGATGATATTATAAGACCGGCTCTAGGTTTAATCGAGTTTCTCTCATATAATATCGTGGCCCCTTTCAACGAGCCAAGGCCACAGAGGCGACCCCTAAAGACCCAGGGCTCTTGTACTGTAGTTATGTGGGGTAATAAGTGCAGCAGGGTGAGTCGTCTACTTATTGCGTTACCGTCAAAGGACGATAACTACGAGAACCGTCTGAGCCATTCACCTAGGAAAGACATGGAAAGTGACAGTCCCAAAGAAGAGACTCATACGGCTCCGGTACCAAGCGCCCATGACATCAACAGAGGCCTCATCTATTCGCACCAAAAGACTAGCACCTTCTTTACCATTATGGTTGCTACCCTTGGTGTGCGAAAGAACTCGCCAAGGCCTCGTGTTCATGCCAGGGTTCTGAGCAAGCAGACTGGAAAGGACATCAGATCGGGATCCGGAATCTAGCAGATGGCCTTCCTGAGGGACACGCCTGCTGCGCTATAGACCGCGAAGAGAGTGGTCCCCATGGGGGGCACGTCATTGACGTCACCCCTGAGCCAATCCAAGTTGGCGTGAGACGCGCACGACACCTGTAGAGTGCCGTCCTTTGCCTCATAGCCCTTCGCATTAGCTTCAGAACCGGAGGCAATGACGCGATGCATCAAATGACCTTTGCAGTATTTTATCTCTGCATCAGTCAGCCGATGGTCAGGCCCCAGCTTCCCAATCACCGCCATTGGTTGCGGGCCGGTAGCCTTCTCGCTGTACGATGGCTTGGCTGCACCTTTGGAAGTGCTTGGGCGAAAGTCCAGCTCACCACCGCCACTGGCAAAGATTTCGCCGGGCAGATGGTTTTGCTGGATACGAGGGGCTGGGCAAACTGCAGCTTATTGGCAACATTTCTCCCCACCACATTAGGCGCCACCGCTCGTACCCTTTGGGGTCTCGGCGCCACCAGCAGTAACAGCTGCAGCGCAGGTGGGAATGCTGTTTTCAGCAGCAATCTTCCGCCGCTTACCTTGCGAGCGAGCTTTCGGAGCGGTCAATCCCTCCGCAGGCTCGGTGGCTTCCTTGGGTGTCACTTCCGCCGACCTGGGCCTTTTGGAGGGAGTCGACACAGAAGGGCCCGCAGAGCCACGTGAGGATTTCTCCTGCACGAGCCTAGCAAGCCGCTTCTTTCTCTTCCTCCTCGCTTGAGTTCGCGTTGCCCCAGAACCACTGGTCGGTCACTGTGGTGGCTCTCCGACGCAGGCCCTCTGGATCCAGGGTACGTTCCTCCATCTCTGAAGAAGAAGAGATTGCGGTAACTAACAACCCCCGTCTCCCCAAATTTTGCATGCAAGCTAGTACGGACCTTATATACTGCTACCAATTCATATATCATCATTGGAAGCATAGATATGGTAATTTTTCTTAAGGTCGGCTTGTTAAAGTTCATTATGTGGAAGGGGGCGTGTCCTTTTTCTGATCAACCCCATTTCTTGTGTATGGTTGTGTTGGTCAATATACTTAATTATAATTGTTTTTTGTTAATAGTAAATAAATTGCTGTATAGTCGTTTCGCTGTCTCGATGTCTCTCAATCGCAGTATGCACCCAGCCCACTTTAGCGGATGTAGTTTGATGAAGTCTATAATTTTAATGTCATTTAGTTCGCTCCAGTATTTTTCGTTGTATCCTTTTCTGTAGTTTCCGACATCTTATCTAGTGGCGCCGAGTATTCTTCGCAGAACTTTCTTTCGAAGACTCCGAGTCTGTCTTCGTCTTTTTTTCGTATCTCCCACATTTCGGCAGCATATTTATATAGCAGGGATATAATAGTTTTGTACAGTTTTAATTTTGTATAGTTTTTCATCCAGGTAGGATGAGACCAGCGTCTTATAAAGAGAAAAATGCTGACTTCTTCTTCGCTGGTTGTTCGATGGTTACTGTTGATCCTAATTATTTGGAGGATGATATGTTTTCAAATTTGTCCAATTAATAAGGATTTCTCTTTGTTTCTGTGTTTATAGCTCGTGTGCATATATTTAGTTTTCTGTTCCTTGACACAGAATAACATTTGTTAAGCGTAGGAAATCTTCCTTCAAACTGTTGACATTGATATTGCTGCAAAAGCCTTAAAAACAAGTCTTTTTCGACGAACGAATGGCCTTGTTGAATTCCTTCTGAGATGGGTAGGTAGGCAGGTAAGGCGGCTGCCCGAAGGGCGCACTTAGGCCAACATTGACCCTTTTTTATACCGCATGAGACATCAGGTCCTATCCATTTCAAAGGTCCAGCCATTTTGAGCTTTTAATGAAGCAGTTGATGGAGCAAAGCTTTTTTTTTAGATATCTCCCAAGGATTCCAAAAAGTAGTCGCCTAGGAAAGTGCGCCTCCTTCTGGACAAAGCTGGCCACATGCACAGCAGGTGAATAGTGGGCTCTTCCACCTCCTCGTCCATGCAACTCCTGCAGAAGTCATTAGAGGCGATCCCCAGCCTACACCCGTGTGTGCCTAGAGTCCAGTGTCCCGTTATGACGCTAATCACGGGACCTATGCTTTGTCTATTTAGAGCCACTACGTCCTTAGAAGGCTTGACATTTATCACTGGCCAGACTTGTCTAGCTATTTTACATCCTGAAAATTCAGACCAGCACCTCCCCGCTGTGGCTAAGGATATTTTATTTATTAAGAGCTTACATTTGGCAGTAGGAATACCGAAGTTCGACCTATCTGGTTCAACCGGGAACTCAGCACAGATGCAGACGGGGCTGCTTAGCTATATCGTCTAAAGATTTGCGGTAGCTCTTGACGGCTTTTGAGGTGATAATAGCCGAATCCAGGGAGTGCAAAGCTGCTTGGCTGTCGGACAGAATGCAAATATCTAGCCCGGATACTTTTTTCTTCCTTAGCCAAGACAGTGCTGCCTCTATAGCCTCGAGCTCTGCCTGAAAAACACTGCAGTGGTTCTGATAATACACCACCTCCCACCCTACTCTGTAACTTGGATCCATCTGTGTAGATGTGAACCCCTTCTACATGAGGGGGATGCCATCCTTCCATTTGTCCTTGGACGGGGGAATGGAGATCCTGCACATACCATTGAAAGCATAAATTGGTGTGATGTAATCTAAAAAGTGAGGAATACCCTCAAAATGTCTTAAAATAGACGCATGACCTACGTTCCTGGCAACCCATTGATGCTTAACTATTAGCCTTATAGCTGAGTTTGCAGCCACTTTTTCGCCAAAAAGCCTAACAGGCAGCAGATTGAGCATAACGTCCAATGCTGCCGTTGGTGTCGTTATAATGGCACTACTTATGAATACTTCTGCCGTTCTTTGTACCTTTGTTACCAGCCTATTGTATGTGGACTTACTTAGGGCTGTCCACCAAGCAAGCACCCCATAAAAAACGATTGGTCGTACCACAGCAGTGTATATCCAATAGGCTACCTTAGGCAGTAACCCCCCTTTTTTGGCCAAAACTCTTTTGCAAGAGTACACAGCTACCTGAGCCTTCCTAATGCGTCGTTCGCATATATTAGCCTTCCAGTTCAGCTTCCTATCTAGGATCACGCCCCGATATTTAGCCTCCTCGACAAGGTTAATATCTACACACATTAGTTTTGGAGCAATAAATTGAGGAATTTTATACTTCCTAGTGAAGGGCACCAGCTTAGTCTTGGTCGGATTAACCCCCCACCCACAGTCAGTAGTCCATTTAGAGAGAATGCTCAACATGTGTTGTATCAAGTCTCTCAAAGTAGATATGTATTTTCCTTCTTAGTTACACTATATCATAATTTATTCGCGTCTTACCTCCACGTGGCGTTTGCGAGGAGTAGAGTTTGATATGCTGTTCCTTTGGGGGTCGCATGTGAAGCCATAATCCAATTATTACTTTGAGGTGTCTGGCGGTAGGTATAAAACGTTTGGGATAAAGTTCCCGAATACAAAACACAACATGAAGGCCGAAGAAAAGGATGAAAATCGGGTTGGAATATCAACATCGGCGGGCATGATGAAAATAATAACCGTAACGTCAGCGGCTCCTCCTCTGCTGGGATTGGAGCAGACATCAGTAACGATAAAGTTAATGACGAACTAAAACGGTAAAGTTTCATAGTCCTCAGTGACTCCGGCTCCTTAAAAACTAACAGTCAGGGCTCAGGTGCCAGTGTCTCTAGAGGCTCGGACCAAGATAGCATTGCAAGCATTAAGACAACCGAAAAAGACGCACTTCTACTCTCTTCGGTGCATCCCACAGGTGCCAGTTCCGGTAACAGTAAAAGGCCTCGGGTTAAACCGAAAAATAAATAGGGGCTCAAGGCGAAAACTAAGTATAGGTCTGCGGTTATAATATTCAGTAAGTTAAATAGCTGTCCTTAGATTCACTTAGACACTCAAGGCCTATTGTGGCACCACTGGAGCTTTTCCACTACACCTCCAGATCCTCTTTAACCACACTGTGATTTGATTTCATCCGTGAAACCGCTTTAGTACTGTCGAGAAATGCGAATTCAATCGCGAAGAAACTTTCCTGTATAGAGCCATGTGCCCAAACAGGAGGTGTTCCACGGTTTCCTCTTCGAAATTTTAACAGCTCCTAACAAAGTCATAATGGGACCATGTCTATGTTCCTATGGTCCGGCAACGAAGTTTATGTTAAATCATTGCGATAATTCGGTTAATAATTTGTGGCATTGTACTACCGGTTTTGACGAGTGTCTTATTTTTTTTTATATTACATATTTTTATTTATTGTATCTCTAAGCTTAGACTAACAATAAGTAAGCATATCTTACAAACTAAATAATTAATATTAATACACCTTGCCAATGCTTAGTGCTTTTTAGTAATCACAATGTTATATGTTAGTTTCTGTAATAAATGTTATATTAGTGTTTGTACATGATTAAGGTGTCGATGTTATTTGTGCTGGTGATTTCGTACGTTTTAGGCGACTTGGAACCCTATTACATGCTAGTATCCTAGCTAGATGATTTGGGTGCTCTTTGACTTTTTGCGCATATTTTAAGCTGGCGTCAAAGATTTCCTTTTTCATGAGCGGAACGTTCAGATCTTTGTGAATGTTTGTATATATAAACCCAGGAGCCCCAGTAATGGTTCTTAGAATTTTGGACTGCGCTCTTTGAATGAGTTCTATGTTAGCGTTGCTTGTGCCGCCCCACAACTGGCTACCGTAAGTCCAAATTGGTTTTATGATGGCTTTGTGCAGCAGTGTTTTATATTCTAAGCTCAACCTGGAATTTTTGTGCATGAGCCAGTGTAGGCTATTTGCTTTCAAAGTCATTTGTTTTTTTTTGGCTTCGATGTGGCGCTTCCAAGTCAAACGTGAGTCAAGATGAATTCCTAAGTACTTCACCTCCTTTGCTTAAGGAATAGGAACATTGTTGAGTTTTATCGCTGGACATGTACCTTTTTTATAGTAAAGGTAATCTGCGTACTTTTCGATTCATTAACGTTTATTCGCCAGTCAGCCAACCAATTTGTTACTAGGACCAGATGATCTTCTAAGTCACGGGATGCGATTTTGGAGTTCGGATGAATGCTAAGGATAGCTGTATCGTCTGCGAAAGTTGCTGTTGTTAGACCTTGTTAAATGTCTCCGCCACATCTAAAAAGATGGCTGAACAATATTGCTTTTTGTCGAATGCGTTTTTTATCTCGTTCACTATTCGATGAACCTGCTCTATTGTACTATGGTGTTCGCGGAAGCCAAATTGGTGAGTGGGAATTGTGCGTTTTTCGTTTATATGCGGCCTAGTTTTGCAAGAAAAAGCCTTTCTAGGAGTTTTGATAAGATAGGCAGGAGGCTAATCGATCTATATGATGACGATTGGGAGGGGTCTTTTTCTGGTTTCGGGATCATTGTGATTACTGAAACTTTCCAGGTATTAGGAAAGAATCCTAAGAGCAACAAGCCATTAAATAGTGAAGTAAGTAAGATGATGGCTATTTGGGGTAACTTCTTGATCATTTTTCCAGTAATGAGGTCGTTTCCTGGAACTTTGTTAAGAGCAAGGTTACTAATCGCATTACTTACTTCTTTTGTTTTTAATGTAATAGGCGAGCATATTGTATCTGGCGTGGGGGTTAATATTAGGTTATTGGTATTGCGAGGTGGGTTGGGGGTAAAAACATCTCTTAAGTGTTCGGCGAAAACAGCAGACTTTTCATCATCGCTTCTTGCCCAGTTTCCGTTTTTTGTACGAATCGGTGGAATTCCGCGTGTAGGTGCTTTCATTTCTCTGATAGCTTTCCACAGAGAGTAATTGGTGATGTCAGTCGGAGAAAGGTTTTGGATATATTAGTCCAGGCAACGATCTGATTCTAGACGCAAGGCTTTTCTCAAATTTTCACTGGCAATAGATAACTTCCGTTTTAGGAAAGGGGACCTGGATTTTTGCCATTCACGACGTGTCCTCCTTTTTTCAGTAAGGAGAAAATCGATTTGGGTTGAGGTTTGTGGGCGCCGGATGCTGTTGCAGTTGTTGTCACGCTTGTCCGCAGAGTGGCGCACAGATAATCTTAGGGTCGAGGTAAATTGTTCCAGAAATGTTTCAATGTCCTCATTAGTTTTGAGACGTGGGTTTAGGTTGAGATGACCACTGATGTATTTTCTGTATTTCAGCCAGTTAGTTTTAGTGGGTGTGAATTCGTAGGTAGGGCGTAACTTTTTGTTCAGATGTATAGGAGAGTGATCTGAAGAGAGGTCGTTAAGGTGTTCGATGGTTGTCCTGAAGAGATAATATTAATCTTTGTGTCAGAAAACATGAAGTTATATAATTCTTTTCCTTTTGGTGTTGTTAGCCCCAGTAAGTGTGTTTGGCATTGTAGTCGGCAGCAGCTAGAAAACTTGTTCCAAGTGTGGAGAAGAAATCTGAGAACTGGTTACTTTTTATTTTAAATCTGGGTGGGCAGTATACAGCGGATATTGTTAAGTTATCCTCCCATCCGTCCAGACAAATTGATGTTGCTTGTAGGTACTCCTTGTTGTATTCTTCATAACGAATAATTTTATTCTTTGTTTGATTAGGACTCCAGTGCCACCATGGGCTTTGCCAGCGAGATGCTTTGTATCATAGAATTTATATCCCGGTATGTAAAAATTGTGTTTTCCGGTTAGATGGGTTTCGGATATAAGAAGTTTATCGATTTCATTAGAGAGTAAAAATTTGTTGATTTCTAACTTGTGCTGGCTTACACCGTTTGCATTCCATTGACAGATATTAAGTACGTTCATTTCGGATATAGCAGAAGCTGCATGAGCTGGTTTTGGTTTCTCATCATCTCTTGAATCATTGTTTGTATGGAGGTCATGAACTGCGTCATACATTGTGTGAGCGTTGCCATCATTCCTTCCAAATTATGCAGACTTGAACAAGTCCCGGACTGATCCTTCCCTAACTTAAGTACCCCTGCATACGTCGTCCCTGTGTCGGGGTATGGAATTCACTTCTGTGGTTGTGCAATGGGCGATATATTTGGACTAGGTTGAGTGCGCTTATTCTTTAACTGAGGGTCATTGTTCTTAAAATCCTAGCGTCTTACTGACTCTAAAGATTTTAAAGCCGCTTGGTTATCTGAGTAGATATACGACGTTTGTTCAAAACATATCGCGAATTTTGAATTTTCGCGGGTTACGTATGTTCGATTTTCGATCTTTTTGTGGCGTTATGTTTTTACTCATGACCCTGGTTTATGTTGACAATCGCGACCATTTTGGATGTTCAGTCAGTTTTTGACATTGTGCGTGGACGTGTTTCAGCTTGTTTTCTTTTTTTTGTCTATCTGCTCAATCGTGGCGAACCGGCGTCCTTTAATGGGCCTTTTCACTTTCGGGAAGAAGAAAAAGTCACAGGGGGCCAGGTCTGGGGAATACAGTGGCTGTGGCATTATTACAGTGTTGTTTTTGGCCAAAAATTTGCGCACAAGTAATGATGTGTGAGCAGGGGCATTATCATGATGCAAAAGCCAATTTTTGTTCTTCCCCAAATCCGGACGTTTCTGGCCGATTGCTTTCACGTATTGCGCATTACTTGAAGATAATATTCTTTATTGACCATTTTACCCTGCGGCAAGAATTCATAATGCACCACGCCCTTGCTAAGGTTTCTAGGTTTAGCTTTGGTTTCTACGCCATAACCATAGACCCATGATTCGTCACCAGTTATGACTCTCTGCAGCAAATTTGGGTCGTCACAGACAGACCCAACAGCTCCTGAGCAATGTTAATGCGATGCTGTTTTTCGTCGAATTTGAGTAATTTTGGTACGAATTTTCCGGCAACCCGCCTCATGCCCAAACTTTTGGTGATAAGCGAATGACACGAGCCAATCGATATATTTAGATCCTCAGCAACTTCTCTGACAGTGATTCGATGATTGGCCAATACTAGTTTCTTTACTTCATCAATGTTTTCGTCTATTGTTGACGTGCTCGGGCGTCTGGAAAGCTGTTCGTCGCTCACATCTTCTCGGCCCTCTGAAAACATTTTGTACCACCGATAAATGTTGCTTTTGTCCAAAGTAGCTTCGCCGTATGCAACAGTCAACATTCGGAATACTTCCGCGCACTTTGTGTTGGTTTTCACACAAAATTTGATACAAATTCTTTGATCCAGTTTTCGGGATAGACAAGAATCGGAGACAAGCTAAAGCACGTCCACGCACAATAGCTGTCAAAAACTGATTGAACATTCAAAATGGCCGAGATTGTCAACATAAGTGAGGATCATGAGTACCAACATAACGCCACAAAAATTTCGAAATCGAAATATATATATATATTTATATATATATATATATATATATATATATATATATATATATATATATATATATATATATATATATATATATATATATATATATATATATATATATATATATATATATATATATATATATATATATATATATATATATATATATATATATATATATATATATATATATATATATATATATATATATATATATATATATATATATATATATATATATATATATCTTTACTCTTCTACTCTTTATATGCAACTTACTATCTCTTATGGCTATTACTTCTGCCTGGAATACACTGCATAGATCCCGTAAGCGAAAGGATAAACGAACGCCCAGCTTTTCAGATCATACACCTCCACCCACCCGATGGTTGAGTTTTGAACCGTCAGTATAAATAAATACTAACTTCATTCTGACAGTTCATGATATCACTATCGCAATTCTCCTATGAGGGGAAAATAGTGGTAAATGATTTGTTTAAATTGAGCGCTGCTGGATTACTTAATCGATATTGTAGTTAAAGGGGAGATTTCCCTCACTCTTAGAGCTGATTTGACTGAAAGTTGCTTACCTTGCAAGTCAATTGGCAAAAGGTCTGACATCACATTCAGTGCCGATGTGGTAGTCGTTTGGAGCACTCCGCTTATACACAAACTAGTTGCTCTCTGAATACGATCTAAACTTCTCACAACATAGCTTTTATCAAATGCTGGTCACCATACTTGTATGCCGGACATCAAAATTGGTCTAACCACAGTTGTGTATAGCCAATGTACTATTCGGGCGCCATACCTCATTTTAATCCTACGGTCTTTCTACACGAATATAGTATTATTGATGCTTTCCTTACTCTACCCTCTACATTTAACTTCCAATTAAGTTTCCTGTCCAGAATCAGTCACAGGTAGCGAGCTTTATCATTAAACGATAATATGATTCCAATCAAGTTCGGATGCCTTACATCTGGTAATCTATGTTTCCTCCTAAACAGTACCAGTTATATTTTCTTAGCATTTACGACTAAACCTAATGATTTTGACGCTATTTGACCTTTAATAAGCTTCGCATGACTTCGCAAAGCGTATTGGGAAATTTACCTGCAACAATTAGTTCATTGCCAGAGCCCAAAGAAGAGGAGACAGTACGCCGCCCTGAGGAGTACCCCTGCTGACAGGTCTTAGCATCTCCGAGGCATCTAATGTTGAATTCAGAAAACTGCATAAGAGAAATCCAGCTGCGTCTTCGACAAGATATTGTAGACCGATCAAATTTATTTTCACGAAAGAGACGCGTGAGGTCATTAAAGCGGAAGTGGAGCATATTCGGCAGCAAATTTTTACGTTTGCCCCCAAAAACCAAGCGTTCTACTTTACTTTCTGAAGTCATTGCACTTTTGTCTGACACCCAACTAAATGATGAATTTGATGATTTAGCATAAAAAACTTTGCTTGCAGCTAGCTCTCTGGAATTTTTATTTTTGTATAAATTTCTTATTTTTTTTTTATTTCTACTTTTTGCTTTTTACTTTTGAATAATTTGTATATAATTTCTTTATTTTGATTTTTGATTAATATCTTATTTTGAATATTTTCCATTCTTTTAATAACTTTCGTTGAATTTTTTAATTTTTCCTCTTTATTATGTTTTAGATATCAATAAATTTAACATTGTAACAACATTAACTTTTTATTTTTCTCATTTGCAAAGAATCATCGAAAACTAAAGTTCGAAACTTGAAGCATTTTATAGAAATGGTTGTATGTGGGTATTTATATCAATATATCGACAAGTTTTAGTTAGAAGAGAAAAAAAGAAGAAATTTTGAATATAAATGTGTAAAAAAAAATTGTCCCCAACTAGTGTTTTTGAGGATAGTTCGGAACTAGTCCCCTTTGACACTAGTTGGAACTAGTTATCTTTCACCATATTGAAGCTTATAATCTCCTTAACGATCGTGCCAAATTTTAAGTTGATATCTCTGAAACTTCATATAAAAATTAATTTTGAGATATTAGATTGACTAAATCTCACACTGTGCGGGGATGCCTAAACCTACCAGTGCACTGGTTATTGCCGTTGTTAAGATGTTATTAAAATGGCCCTCAATGTCTAGGAAAGCTACCAAAGTATATACTTTGTCCTCTATTGATTTCTCAAATTCTGTCACTAGCGAATTTAGAGCTGTTTCTGTAGATTTACCTTTACAGTACGCGTGTTGTGAAATCGCCATTTGAAATGGGATTATTTTATCCTTAATATACGTTTCTATTAATCTTTCTAGAATTTTCAATAAAAATGCAGATAGACTGATAGGCATGAAATCTTTTGGACTACCATTAGAGTTTTTCCTCTTTGGGATAAAGACACTATTCACTTCTTTCTATAGTGAGAGGATATAATTTCAATACAACGCACTTTTGAAAATGGTTACTAACCATTCCATAATATAGTCAATTGAATACTGAAGTTGAGCTGGGAAGATCCGGACTGGTCCCGGCTACTTAAAGGGATTAAACGTTTTTATGGCCCACGTGATACTAGCCACCGAATATTTAGAAAGTCGGATTTTGCCCTTGCGTTTTGAGTAATTTTCATTATACCCGTTGTTGGTCTGTCAGGAAAAATTGCATATTTATCAACAAATTTATAGACTTCTCACTTGATACTGCCCAACTCTTTTCGAGTTTCTGGAGATATCCTATTGATGGAGTGGATCTTGAGAGAATTTGAGGTGAATACAAAGGAAGATTTTAGCCAATGATTATGTTTCTACCAGTTGCCATTCTTGGACTCCTATATGCCATTGGTAGGTTCGCTTCTTTATGAAAGATGACATGAATATAACGATGGTCAGAGAATGAGTGCTCCGATAGTACCCCGCATTGTACCACCTTTTCGAATAAGACGACGGAGACCAACATAATATATAGAACCTCCTGACGATTGCGTGTGGTAAACATGGGTTCTCCTATTACAAAGTAGTAATTTCCTACTAATAATATATTTGAAAAGTAACTCATCCTGTTTTTTGATATCAGAGCTATCACAGACTGTGGGCATTTCTATCACCCCCTGGTAACTTCAATGTTTCGAAGTAGCTGCTGATCCTAAGTATTTGAAGGATGATACGTTCTCGAATTCGTATGTTCCAATTAATAATGATTTCTCCTTGTTTCTGTGTTTGTTGCTTGTGTGCATATTTAGTTTTCTGTTGGCACGTAGTCCCATTTGTTGCTAAGCGTAGGAAATCTTCCTTCAAACTGTAGATGATTCGGCTTAGATCGATATCGTCGGCAAATGCGAAAAGCTGCGTAGACTTGTTGTTTAATGTCCCGCTGAGACTTATGCCAGACAAACGGGCTACTTTTTCATGAGCGAAAACATATAGTGTTGAAGATAAAGGGTTGCCCTGTTTTACACCTGCAGTTGTGTCGAAGGTTTCTGACATGTCTCCTTGTAGTCGTATACAGTTTTCGCTGTTTGCCAAGGACATTCTTACAAGGCTGATAAGCTTTGTTGGTACTCCAAACTCCAACAACACGTTACAAAGAATCTTTTTGTGTACAGAGTCGAATTCCTGTATGAAGTCTAGGTTGTGTTCTTGGAATTTCTTTATTGTTTGTCGCATCGTAAAGATCTGTAATATAGTGAATTTTCATTCGAAACAGCCGCCTGGTAGAGTCCTACAACGTCTCGCACATAGGTTTTTAATCTTGCAATTAGTCAAGATACATATGTATGTATATAAAATTTCGTCCAAGAATATTTTATGTGTCGTAAGTTATAAACATGTGTCAATAGTGCGCTTGGCTGTAAAATTAACCAGTCCATTTTTTGTGTGGTGTTTAATATTAGTACCCTCAAACTTTCTATTAAATTTCGTTGACAAATCTGCAATAGGAACCTAGTAATGATTTTTGGTTAATTGTGGGCGTGGCAGTAGAAGTAGGATCCCCATATTTTGTAAACAAACTATTATGGAGCCATAGCATCAATAAGAGCATAGATAGGCTAATTTTAATTTTAGATCCGAAAGTTCCTTGGCGTGTCCTTTCTCTGATCACTCTCATTTCATTCAGTTAGCTTTATAAAGAGCAGATGTTACTTCTCATAAAATTTTGTCCATAAATCTCGAATAGGTCTGAACCTATGAAATTTCGTTAATAGTGGGCGGGACAGTTAATACATACCGCCCATTTTTTACAAAGTTTTTAGTACCACCCACATCTATATAATTACTACTATATTGCGTCACTATTCCATCAATTGGACCGAAGTTATAGCCATTTTAAAAAAGGGAAAAAAGTTCCATATATGAGAAGGAGGGCTCTTTGTCCAAATCGGCCCAAATAGCAATCGGTGTCCGATATTTCTCTATACTATACCACAGACAAACAGACTTGTTCAGAAAATGATTCTGGTCATATCTGTATATATAAGTCCATACCTACCACGCCTCCTTCTAATAGTTGAAGCCCTCTCAACCGCACAAATTTGGGGTATACTAAGTTTCCACTACAAGAAGGAGGTGTTGCAAGAATTTAAATAAGTATACACAAACATTTGCTCAGAATTACTTTTCTTTCTGAACAATTTTGATTTTTGTCCGTCTGCCTGTTGACACTTTTTTTTTAGACCGTTAAAGATATCTTAATGAACGTTCGCAAAAGTATAGTCTGGACCAAGTTACAGAACCAGATTACTATGTGAGCCTATTTGGACAAAGACAACGCCTACCTCTCATACTTAAATAGCTCCCTTAAATAACTCCCTTTTTAAAATAGCTATAACTTAAATCCCATTGATACAATAGTGACGCAATTTAGTATCTATGAAGATGTGCAAAAAGCATATAGCGGCTATAGAGCCAACTACAAGACTGGGGTAGATCAGAGAAAGGTCACGCCCACTTACCATGTAAGGAACTTTCGGGAATAAACATAAAATTTGCCTAGCTCTGCTCTTATTTCTTCTACGAGTATATGAATAAAATTTGGCACTAATATTCATTGGGTCCATACTAGTATGGGTGCAGAATGGGAGGATCATACTACTACTGCCACGTTCACAAATAACCGAAAATCATTACTAGGTTCATATTGTAGTGTATGTATGCATGATCATAGCGCGTAACTTGAGCGCGAGTATGCAAGCTGTAGCGTGTTCCCCTTGAACGACCACCAAAGCAGTTCATTGCCTGGTGCGGCGCGTTTGCACTCTTTCAAATGCAAGGGCGTCAAATTGCACACGGGTAATGCACTCTAAATAACTGTCAATACATAATCGACAGTCGGTGCCGTAGTGAACATATGATGAGCAGGCATGTTAAATGTACATAGGATTTCCCCTCTGGTAAATATTTAATAATTAATAAGATCCAATCAATACATTTCACTTACTTGCATATTATGTATTTAAATTAGTTTTGCAAGAGTGGCTCAATTTCCAAAATCGGCCTTTGGCCTTAGATCTAGGCGTTGTTTCCACGCCAGCATAATGATACCTCCAAATTTAGGGCAACCCAATATGCATTATATTTCATATTGCAAAGTCAGTGCGTTTCATCATAATTAATATTTCTAAAATAAGCATAGATTATCAACGAAATTTCACAGAAAGATTGAGAAAACTTACATTAAACAGCACAGAAAAAATGGGCGGGTTATTTCCACAGCTGTAACTTGCGACCTATATTTTTTTTACACGAAGGCCTATATTCACGTTAAAAAGCCATACACTAGAAATGCGGTCGATCAGATAAAGGATACGCCTCCCTCCCATATAATAAACTATGGGAACAACACTTCAAATTACTCTATCTATGCTTCTAATGATGATATATGAATACAAAGAGGTATCAGTATACATTATGTCCGTATTGGCGTGCATGTAAAATATGGACCGATTTATTTACTGCCATCCCCACAATTAACAAATAATCATTTCTGGGATCTCTGCAAGATTCATCACTGAAACTTCACATGCAGGTACAGAGTGCTAGTCCAATACACACACAAAAAATGGGCGGTACATTTTGAGAGCCCCCTGTCTATTGATACATGTTTAAAACTTTGAACCTATGTCAAATTCTTGGACCAAATTTTATACGAATGCATATATTGACGCTCCAAAGCCATATACAAGATTCGGTTTAACCCGACTTCAAACATTTTTATTTGTTTTGTTTTTGTTTTTCTCTTTCCAGAATATTAAAATTGATCAAAGTTTAACATGTAAATAAGGAATTTTTTGTTAATTTGAAAAAATAAAAAAGAATATAGTTTTGATTTTGTTTCACTTCTTTTCTCTTTTCACAGCATAAAATATGTATGTAAATAAATGATGAAACTTATAATTTTATATTTTTATTTCTTTCATTCAGTTTTGTTGTTTGTGATAATTTTCCGTTATTATTTTTGATTATTCTTCGAACTCCTTGTTTGTATTGCTGCTTTTGATAGAAGATTTTTTTGCATCAGTTTTCCAGATTGCTCATATTTAAATTCAAATAAATAGCATGCCCAAGCATCGCACATTTTGCAGTATTTTGACTACATGCATAATCATGAAAATGTAACCCATATATGGTACGAAACTGCTCCAGGTTTAAGCAAATACTCTCTATAAAGAATATGCGACAACCTCTCTTCAGTACTAAATTGTGTTGCTGGCTCTGGGCTGGGAACATTTTGATATTGCAGAGCTTTTTACCTTATGTGGATCGAATTTTGCTACTATCTTTTCAGTATTTCGATGTTCTTTGACGAGGCAGGTTCTGTGTCGCTCCGCCTCAGATTAAGAACACAAATATAATGGAATAATGATAACGAACACTTGTTGGATCAGTGTGCCCAAGATATATTTCTAAAGCATACACAATTGTACATACAAACACAAACTTCTTGTTTGTATTATCAATTTTGCATATGCTTTTTTCTAAACGAATGTAGGTCAAATTATGTCACATGGTGTGGAGTCATACATACTCGTATATTTTTTTATATACATATTTACAATTTATTATTTTGAAGTTTGACAATTTGCGCAAAATTGTCGCATTTCATATAAAGAACACACACTATTTTAAGAAATCAAATACACTCTCAATTTTATACGTACATTAATATGTGTGATTAAGAAATTTAGAATTTATTTGATTTCATTATTACTGATTTTTAAGAAAATGGAAATATTGGGACTCATTTTGTAGGTTTTATTATTCCATTTTACTTTTGATTTGTTAAGTTATTTAATATTATTTACTTTTGTTACATATAAAACTATTAATATATAATGTATCTTCTTAATATATCCTCCAGCCGATAGCCACGCTGCTAGTGCTGCCGTTTATTTTTTTTCTAAATTATAGTAATATAGTTATTAATAATTGTATTTCTAATTATAAATAAATAAAAATAAATAAGAAAATGGAAATATTGGGACTTATATTTATTTGTTGTGATTTTGTAGGTTTTGTTGTATTATAATAATAATAATAACAAATAAATAAAGTATTATTTCTATTGAGTATGTTCGCCACTCATACCAGGCGAACAGAAAACGAAAGCAGTAGGGATTTACAATTTTCAATTGCAAGTTGAAATTATTCTTCAATTGCAAATTAGGCCACTGTTAACCAGAGGTCCCCAACTCACAAAATTGCAGCCCTCTTAAAGAAAGCTTACATATTTGCAAGGTTTTGCACTTTTAGCTAAGCTTCAAGCGTGGAAAGTGCTGCCTATTGCTTCGTACGTACACATGAAAGGTTATTCCTTTTCATTGGTGCTTCAAAATATCAGATCTGAAGAAAAGTGAATCCCCTCGCATTAATTCTGAGCAGGCACTTACATACATTTATACATATACATATAGTATAGTAAAGTATAGTAGGTAGCGACTTGCGAAGGGACCGAAATGCCAAATACAAAGAGGATTTGTCCACATTACATAACAATTTAATAATTTTAATTTTCAATTCCTGATGTGAAGAGTGGTGCTGTTTTCGCTTTCTGCTCGCCTGGTATGAGTGGCCGATATAATCAATAAAAGATTTTTTGGTGGAATATGAGGAAGAAGCATTTTTGTATGTGAAATATAATTTACATATTAAAAATAATAATTTACATATTTATAAATAAAACTTTTTTAAAAAAATAAAATAAATTTTTAAAAAAATTTTCGAAATTTCTGCAAAAGTATGTAAAAATCAAATATTAAGCCTTTCAATTCATGATATGTATATGCATATTAATATACCATAATATAAATCCAACCGAATAAGTTGGATGTACGTATGTAATTTATATAAATATGTGTGTACGTATAAAATTGCGCTTTAATTGCTTTCCAATCATATGAAATCAATATAAAGCACAATAAATGATAAGCAAACGATCAAGATGTAAATAATCAAAATAAAGAAGGAAGGAAGGAATTTATAAATTCGATCCACAAGCCACAAAGCTCTTAATAAAAGCTGTCAACAAAAGTCGACAGTCCCGAATTAAAGCAACATTTCAAGATTTTGTACTAACTGGAAGGTTGTCGCATATTCTTTATAGAGAGTATTTGCCTGAACGTGTGATGTGGTTTCTGGAGCAGCGAGAATTTGAAGAATTGAACTTGGACGAGCTCTTGCAGGATGGCGTTACGTAGCACACATACCATGCAGCAATGAATCTTTTGCGCATAAAGTTTAATAATCGTTCAATCAATTTGGATATGTTCCTTGACCTCAGCGTAGCTGCGATTTGACGCCGTTATTTTTTTTCGACAATCGATGGTATGCTGGCAATACAGCAACAATTGAGGTACTCAAGCACATAATTGGCCGAGCTCTTCATTAAATAAAGCTTAAAAGCAACTGAGCGTCGTAGTACGTTTAGTAGTTCATAGTTCGCATTGCCTTAATAAATATAGAGTTCATCTAACTGTTCATTATTTCCATGTACAATTTCTGTAAATTTCTTTTTTGGTCTTGATTTATGTTCTTTGCAAGAAGTGAGGACAGACCGACAGATGGACATACCGAAGAAACTTTTAGAAACTGACCAAATTTTGAAAATTGTATATGTAGTGAACGTGGAGACTTGTTTTTTTAATTTAAAAGAATTGTTTCGGAATTTTTTATATTTACACGCATACAGTTTGTCAAGAAATTGTTTTGACAAGGTAAAAAATTCATCAATTTGATAACATAATATAGTACTTCTTTATTGTTTTTAGTGATTTTTTTAATTCATTTCATTTAATTAATGTCTTTACTAATGAAAAATAACAACAAAAAAACTAATATTAAAATTAAGAAACAAAAAATATAACAAAAACAAAAAGTAGTCAATATATTTGTGTCAAGAAAGCGATTTTACAAATCAGAACTTATTAATAAAAATGAAAGAAACAAAAGAAAATTAACACTATAAAAGGTTTTAATATTTTGTATGGCCCCCTTTAGTATCTATAACGACTTGTAGTATTCTCCTCATGGTAATCAACTTCTGCACATCCTATACGCTTGTATTTTATTTCATTCCTTTAGTATTGGAGATTTGAGCTCTGCTCCACTTTTCGGTTGCCTCTCGGCCGCCTTTTTTCTTAAAAGTTCCCACAAATTTTCAATGGGGTTGAAATGTAGACTCTGGGCTGCCGTATCTAATACTTTTTACCCTTTACCTTTAAAAAACGTAAATAGGGTATACTAACTTTGTGCTTTTGAGAGGGGTTGGAATTTCAAGAAAGAGCCGTGGTAGGTATAGAATTATATATACAGATATGATCAGAATCACTTTCTAAGCAATTTTTATTTTGTCCGTCCGTCTGTCCGTCTGGCGTCTGTCCGTCCGTGGCCACTTTCTTTCGACACCGTTAGAGCTATCTTAATGAAATTTTGCAAAAGTATAGTCTGGACAAAGATACAAAACCAGATTGCTAAATGGGCCGATTTGGACAAAGACCACGACCTCCCATATAAGGAACTGTTTTCACCTTTTTTAAAATGACTATAACTTCGGTCCAATTGACGGAATCTTGATGTTATTTGGCAGTTATGGAGATGTGGGTCCCACTAAACACTGTGCAAAAAGTGGGCGGTATATATTAACGGCCACGCCCACTATTAACAAATATTAATAACTTGAGATCTAACAGAGGTTTAAGGACGAAATTTAACTGGAAGGAACATGTGGATATTATAAAGCTATCTGCAACAAATTGGGCTGATCAGAGAAAAGAGACGCCCACTTCTGATATAGGGAACTTTCGAGTCTAAAGTTAAAATTAGCCTACCTATGCTCGTATTGATGCCAGCGGAATATAAATTGGAAGAAGCATACATGCGGTCCATAATAGTGTGTGTGCAGAATATGGAAATCATAATACAACTGCCACGCCCACAATTAGCCAAAAATCATTACTGTGTTCCTATTTAAGATTTATCAATGAATATTAACATATTATTATAACTTTCGACCTATACAATATTTTTGGACGAAATTTTATATTAGTGGTTATATTGACACTAGAAAGCCATACACAAGAAATGGGATGAATACAATCATTTCAAGGTGCCCTACCAAAAATTACCGTGAATATGCTCCTATTGATGCTTTATGAAGAAAGCATCCGCACTCGCACGCACACGAAAAGGTAAAAAAGGTTTTGAAAATATCCACATATTGTTTGCATCCATTTTTTTCTCTATGGAATCTAGGTCTCCTACTCCTTTACTGGATATGCACCCCGATACCATGATAGAAAGTTTGCCGAATTCAAATTTTGGATTATAATATAATATTTCGATTTTCCAATGCGTTTAACGGTTGTCGCAACACTCTATTAGGGCCACCATTATAGTAAAGCATGATGTTGATCCCATCGCAAAATATAGGGTCATCCCAATAGTCATTCGGTTTTCCCAAGTACATCCTTTCGAAAGACAATCGCTTTTCAATGTATTGTGTTGAAAGTATTGTTTTTTTTGTCCAACTTTTGACATATACTGGTACTTTATCAGGACCTGCCTTACTGTTTCGTAGGTAACCGCAAGATCGCATTCTTCTTTGAGTTGACTTGAAAGGGTTCTCGTAGAAATCTGTAGATTTTCGTCTACATTCCTTACCAAAATGCGAATGCTCTATCGAATTTTTTGTGCGCGAAGGTTTTGGTACAAGGCTATCTTTATTTTTTACGCAATTTAAAATATTTTAAATAGTTAGCTGGTCAAAGTAAACATCTCGAACAAATCTTGGACACTTTTTCGGATGCGGTGGTTACACTAAACCAACTGAGTCATATCAAAGGACGTTCTTTTACCAGACGACTAAATTCACAGTAATTTTGTTAATAATGCTGCATTCGATGAGCAAAGAACAACTATTTTTGATTAATTTGCGTCTAAAATGCGCAGAAAGCATAGTGAAGCTTCAATCTCATAACGGTAAATGCATTTGCGCAGCTAAATTAGTTCCAAAGCTAATTATAAAAACACTTTCTTGACAGCAAATTTTTTGCCTATTTTTGTTTTTTTATGTTTTTAGTATCTTTATCTTTTTTTGGTTACTGTTCATTAGTAAATACATTGATTAAATGAAATGAATCAACAAAATTTATCAAAACAATAAAGAAATACTATAAGTTAATCAAATTGGTGTTATTAAAGTTAAAAAAATATTTTTTATTGGTGCTATGCACCTTCTTTATTTGAGGATTGAAAACGAACTAAAATCTAATACAAAATATTCTTAAGTCTAAACCTATTATACCGTATGCTGCCGGATGATTTGTCGCTGGAAGATGCTGAACTTGCATTCCCACAATTCTGGATTGGGATGAGTGAACTAAATTGTAGCTTGCAGGTGTTCGGCTTTTAGCAGACGCGGTGTCATCGCAAAACGTGTGAATTATTTGCACACGGGTTGAGTGTGCAATATGAGATTTGCTTTGTTTAGGTGAATGTAGTTTATTTCACCTTAACTCCTCCACCCTTAAATTCGGTCGTCCTCGATCGATATGTCATATTTTTTCTTTTTTCCTTAGAAAAGCGGAATCTGGCTTAGCCTTGTAATTTTCTTGGTTGGCTTGCCGGTGTTGTCAACGCTCAAGTCTGGTAGAGATATCGATGTTGCTGATGTTTTTTTATGTCGACCTTTTGTTCTGTGCTATTTACCTTTACTTTCTTGAGGTACCTCTTCCCCATGATCACCGATAATATTAATGCTATTGTTGTAATAAGCGCATAGTTTACAACGGATCTCAACTGATTTTTCTGCTCCAGGAGATCTATGTTTCTTGTATTGTTGATATTAAGTTCTTTAACCATTTCGAGAGTTAGATGCTCCTCTGATCGGCTGGCTGCAGACTTTGGTTGCAGTATGGCTGGTAACGGCTGTACTTTCAGCACACTGTTGTACGAATAAGTCCGATTTTCGACCGTTATTGATGCGTTTTGATACCGGATAAGATATGTTCCCCGCAGGTTTAACATCTCGTTGTTCATGATAATTGTCCCATTATATTGATTCAGCAGCAGTAGTCCTGGGTTAATTTCTTCCACGGTTGGCACGTGTTGGTTGTTCGTAAGGGTGCAAGTGTGGGGTATGCTTCTGAGCAAGTTCGGTATACAGGTTGTATTACTTAAATTAACAATATTTTTATCCTTACAAATAGATATGTCATTATATTCCTTACATTGGCTTTTTATGCCGTACATATTATTATTACAATTTAAAATATTCTCGAACTCGGTTCTGGTTACAACATGACCATTTTTTACCGGTTTTATTAACATTGTTTGATAAATTTCATTGCTAGTTGTGGGCATATTTACTAGGTAAATTATGACCGAATTATTTGCCGCTATTTTTATGTCAGCAAATTCAAATGCTTCTTCTATATTTATAAATTGCATATATTCATTTTCTAATATTGTCTAAGTAACATTTATTTCATTATTTGATAGAATAAAGGAGTTTACAATGTTAGCCTTAGCCCAATTTATAGCGTATTCAATATTTGTAATTTCTTCTTTTATAATTTCTATTTTATACTTCATACTTAATGCTAATTCATCTTTAATTATATTTTCATTTTTTACCAATTTTAAATTTTATTCGTTTCATTAGTGAGTTCTTTTATTTGTTCAAGTGTTACTTTATTTATGATTACTTGCTGATTATTATTTTCTAATGCATTGTTTATTTTTTGGGATATGATATCAAAGTCAGCGTGGTCTGGATTTCCAGCAATCCACTTCCAAGCGCTGCCGTAAAATCAATTGATCTTTTGATCTTTGTTTTGGGGATTAGTCTGGATAGGTGTTCTCGGGTTTGGGAGATTTGATGTAGTAGAAAGGGATAGAATGGGTGTTCGGGATTTATATTTTTCCTAACGACAATTTCCATTTCGTTGATGATATCTCCATAATGAACCAGTTCTATAACATGTATCAGCCTGAAGGTACCAGTCTGAAGCCTTGCTATACCTGTATTTATAGCAATCAGCTTTGAGTTAGAATAGTCAAGTATTTGTGTTTCAGATTTGACGAGAGCAAAGGTAATTCTGAAAAAAAAATTTTTATTTAGTGGTAAATTTCGAATATGTTTTTTATGAATTATCCTGCCGCTTTCTGTTAATATTGTTGTGTTTCCGTTCTCCATCACTATTTCCTCTTTGAATCTTTCATGTAGTTTAGATCCTACTCTTCTATTTCGTTCGACGTAAATTGTCTGTCCGGCTGAATATTGTTTTGTTTCCTGTTTGTTTTTGTTATGGTAACTAAGGTATTTCTTCTGTTTTTCTAGTAATTTGTCTATATTGTCCTGTCTTGCTCTTTCGTAGTCTTCAGGTGTGCAATTTATGTTTCTTCCAAAAAAAATATCTAAGGGTTTTTTTCTTACTGTTGAATGAATACTATGGTTATATTCGTTAACGGCTCGTTCGAGAAGCTCTTCAAAAGTTCTGTGTCCACTCTCGTTCTTTAAGCATCGCATGATTTCAATCAAGGTCGAGTGGAATCGTTCGACCTGTCCGTTTGCTTCGCTTCTATATGGTGGTGTGGTGTACACGTCAATATGGAGCTCGTTTTTCATCATGAAAAGTATTGACTCTGAGTTGAGTGACTTTTCATTATCTATAACGACAAATTTTGGAACTCCGAAAAGGAGTAATACTTCCCTGAGTGGTTGCCTGATATTTTCTATTAATTTTCCCTGCAGAATTTTTGTTTGAGCATATTTAGAGAATTTGTCCATTGCGGTCATTACAAGTTTTTTTTCGGTACTGAAAATGTCTATATGAACTGTATGTCCGGGGAAAGTTGGTATGGGGGTTTCATTCAGTTTAGGTGAGTTTGGGTGCCTTTCATATTTATTTTTCTTGCATATGGTACACATTTCTGTGATTCTTTTAATTTGTCTGTGCATTGCTGGGAAGTAGTACTTTTCTAATATCTGAATTTTATTTTCATGTGGATTTCGATGTGCTCTATTATGGGTTTGAATTATTAGGTCTTCTTGTTCTTGTTCGTTGGTGATATCTTCCACCTGTAGTTGTGAGAACCGAATACGATATCTTGAAAAAAAATTTGGATAGATTTCTTGGATTTGGCCCATTATATTCTCTTGCGTTTTAATGCAATTGATTACGCTGGGATTTAGGTATCTTTTCAAAATATCTACTAGTTTTTCAGGAGTAAGATTGGGTTCAGTTATTAAATGCCTGTGGTAAGTGGGGAATATTATTTTGAAGTTGTAATTCGGAGGGCTTCCTTCATTTAAGAAAATTTGATTCTTGAATACGTTTATTGGGGCTTCAATACTAGGAATTAAGTTGTGTGGTGAACTTTCTGAACTGTGCTGTGTGGGTGTTAATGAGTTTACGAACGTGTTCTTAGATAGTCGCGAAAGAGCATCCGCTACGACATTAGTTCTTCCAGGTTCGTACTGTAGCGTATAACTGTACTCCTCCAGTATCGCTTTCCAACGTTTCATTTTGGAGTTGTTGTTCTTATTGCTCAGCGCGTATGTTAGAGGTTGGTGGACTGTAAATATCTTTACTTTTGCAGATCCGTACAAGTAGTAACGTAGCGAGTTTAGTGACCAGATTATGGCCAACATTTATTTTTCGTTCGCTGCGTAACTTTCCTCGGTTTTGCTAAGGGTTCTTGATATGAAGGTGATAGGTCTGTCTTGTTGGGAGAGTACGGCGCCAATGGCGTAATTAGACGCGTCCGTCGTCATTTCGAAATCTTTACTATAGTCGGGATATGCCAGCATAATTTCCTTTCCTAATAAGGCATTTTTAATTTGATTAAACGCTTTTACCGCTTCCTTGTTCAGATATACCTTTTTCTTATTGGAGTTTTTCTTGGATACTCGCCCATCCTCACCTCTTAAAAGACTTGTAAGGGGTTTCGCCATTTTGGCGTAATTTTTTATAAACCGGCGGTAATAGCCAGATAGGCCAAGAAAATATCGAAGTTCTTTCAGTGTTTTTGGACATGGATAGTTCGCTATTGTTTCTACTTTGGATGGATTTGTTTTTATACCATCAGATGATACTATAAACCCAAGAAATTCTACTTCCATTTAAAAAAAGTGACACTTGTCAAGTTGGACCTTCATATTTGCTTCGCACAAGGTTCTAAAAACTTTAGCTATGTCCTCTAAATGGGATTTTTCGTCTTTACTAAATATTATGATGTCATCTATGTAAACATAAGCGCGTTTGCCTATGTGGTCTCTGAGTATTTCATCTAGCGCGCGTTGAAATATGGACGGTGCGTTTGTAAGGCCAAATGGTAACCGAGTAAATTCATACTTGCCATTACTTACTGCGAATGCAGTTTTTTCAATGTCGCGTTTGGCGAGCGGGATTTGATGGAATCCGCTTTTTAAGTCTAGTATCGTAAACCATTTATTTTTTCCCAATTGTGCTAAAACTTCTCCTATTTCGGGAATTGGATAGCGATCGGCAATTGTGACGGAATTCAGTTTTCTGTACTCTATTACCATTCTGTACTGTTTCTGTCCTTGTGAATCGGGTTTCTTCGAAACGATCCAAACGGGAGAGTTGTATGGGGATCGTGATGGTCTTATAATGCCATCATTCAGAAGCTGGAGTATTTGTCTGTCGATGAGTGCGTTAGGATAGGGGTAGTATTTAGTGTACACGGGTGTATCGCTTCTGGTATGAATTTCGCCTTGTACTTTGGTTGTGTAAGTTAATCTTTCGTCGGGATCTGCGAATAGTCGAGGAAAATTTCTTACAATTTCGTATACTGATTTTTGCTGGCTGAAGCTCATGTGATCTGTTTTTAATTTTATTGCATTAACTGATTCGGATTTTTGTTGGTTTATTCTTATTCTGATTCTATTATTTACGAGCATATAATTATCTTTTGTGTGAATAACTGCTGAAAGGTGGTTTACAGAATCGTTTCCCAAGATAGCATGAAATGATTTCAGGGATGGAAAAAATGGGTAAAATGGCTGTCTATTGAACGTATACTGTTGAGTGTAATTATTTCGACGTGATGGTAACTGTGGTGGGTTATAATTCGCCTTTCCCATAGTTCCCTGGTTACCGTGGGCGTAGCTTGCGCGGAAATTCTGATTTTCCATTTTCAAGCAAAGATGTAATGCTTGAGGCAAGTTAGTTGGTTCCTTAATGCCCAAAAGTCTTGGCAGGTCACCTCTGAGATCTCTCACGAAAGTATCCAAGGCTTGTCTCTGTATGTTTGAGTGAGCAAGTGTAGTGGTTCCTCGGATATTTTCTAAACATGCAATCTTGTTTAAAATGAGCGACAGGTGCGAATATACCTGTTGATAAAAATCTTGTACAGTTGATCTACCTTGGACTAGCGATGTCATCTGGTACTCCAAGATGATAGATAGATGAGAGATATGGCCCTCCAATCCAGGGGTGTGTTGTAAGATACCAAGGCGGTATCTGCATCACCCGTTATTTTGTTTCTGATGACATTTAGTATTCCAAAATACTTTGGTGTTCCTTTCTGATATTCGTATATTTGAAGTACACGATCAACACTTTTTTTCCAAGAGGAAAACTCGCGTGGATTACCTGAAAATTCCCTCAAGCCTCGGACAATATCCGGAATTTTTTCTAAGCCGTCCGTTTGTCCTCTGTGGCATTCGTCTATAGTTTGGTCGCGTGCAATTTCGGGAGGTGGACTAACGATCGATTGAATTAACGTTCGTCCTTCTGTATTCAAAATTCTAACTATTAGGGTGCTTATAAGGGTTTCTAATTCTGGGGTAGTTTGGGCATTTGAAGTGCCACTTGTGGAAAAGCTTGCAGCATTTGCATTTAAAGTAGCTGGTCGAAGGATATTTTCGTTTGGCATTTTTATTAGGTAGGGAATAGGATATGGATTAGTATATTATTTAAATATTCAATAATTTTCAGATATTTTTATTTTTTATTTTGCTATAAATTGTTTGTGATCTTGAAATTCCCACGCTCTGGAGGGTCTGTTGTGTAAGCATAGATGTATAAAATTTTTTTTTATGGTTGTAACTCACTATTTTATTCCATTAATTTATTATTAAATTTATTCCATTAATTTATTATTAAATTTATTCCAAAAAAAAATTATGAAATTTTCTAACATATCTTGTGCTCACTTTATTCTTACTTTATTTATACTTTAGAAATTTTAAGTTATTTTCACTTTGATTTTATTATTATTTTTTTTTTTAATTTCTTAAATTTAACTAATTATAATTAGTTCTAACTTACATAAAAACTATATGGTTCATCTTGTCCAGGTGGCTGCAGATCTAGCTGCTCCTTTTTGTCCTTTGCGTGGAGTACTGGGGGGCCTCGTTTCCTGGCTGATGTTAATTGTAGGTACTGGATCACACCGCTGTCTATTATCACTTTTTTAAGACACTCGCGGAAAGCTTGACACTGCTTAAGGGTCTTTTAGCTTTGTTTAGTTACACTTTACGAATCACGACCTCTTTGAGGGCTCTGTTTGTTTCGAATATTATTGTAAACTAGTGACTGTGATCCAGACCTGCTCGGGCGCCAGTTAATAACATTGGTGTTATTAAAGTTAAAAAAACATTTTTTTTTGGTGCTATGCACCTTCTTTATTTGATTATTGAAAACGAACTAAAATCTAATACAAAATATTCTTAAGTCTAAACCTATTATACCGTATGCTGCCGGATGATTTGTCGCTGGAAGATGCTGAACTTGCATTCCCACGATTCTGGATTGGGATGAGTGAACTAAATTGTAGCTTGCAGGTGTTCGGCTTTTAGCAGACGCGGTGTCATCGCAAAACGTGTGAATTATTTGCACACGGGTTGAGTGTGCAATATGAGATTTGCTTTGTTTAGGTGAATGTAGTTTCTTTCACCTTAACTTATATTATGAAAGGGAAAAATCAAAATCACAATTTTTTTACCTTGTCAAATCTCTTTCTTTGCAAACTGTATCCTTTTAAGTGCAAATTGAGCTAAATAGCAGGATATTAAAATATCTAAAATTTCCAAATTGCTTGAAAGAAAAATAAGAATTGAAACATGGCCATCTCTTTGGACCTTGCAAATCAATTATGCATGTTCCCTACTACAACCAAACTCATACATCCATACATATCCTTAGAAAGAAAATTGCCAAAAGGTAAAACCCCAAAAGCGCGTGACTGCTTAGAAAATCAATTTCAATGCAATTAAAATTAACCTGGTTTTCGCATTTTGCCGAAAGACATGGCATCTGCCACACTCTTGACGGTTTTCGTTTCTATAATTTCTTATTGTTGTTCGACTTAGTATAAAGTGCTCACGCAAAACACAACGACAACATTTTTCACATGATTTGTCCCGCTGTGCTCATATCCTTGACCTGATTTTTGCATTTGTAGGCATAGGTAAAGATATTCATACTTATTTGTTTTGCGGGAAGAGAGGAGTTTCATTAACTGTGGTCAGAAGCTACATGTAACGCGGCCATTAGTTAAATTTGTTTATTCTTTGTTAAATGTTTTGCTATTTTTTAGAAGTATGCTACTCACTTTTACTTTTTGCTCAATGCTACAGGAAACATGGTAGTATCGAAGGCTGACGAAGCTGCTAGGATTATACTGAGCAGTTTTAATAACGATAATAATAAAATAATTGTTAACATTAATGGTGCATATTTAGCCATCATAACAAACTCATTTGACACAATTTTTTAGTTAAAATTGATTTTACTCTAGTTGAGTGGCACTTTATGTATGCTGGAAGAACTGACTAAGCATGGGTAGAAATTGTTTTCGCAATGGTATTCTAGGAATTAGCAAATGTTTAAAGTGTCAAATTTTAATATATTTAATATATATATATATATATATATATATATATATATATATATATATATATATATATATATATATATATATATATATATATATATATACTCGTATATATATATATATATATATATATATATATAAATATATATATATATATATATATATATATATATATATATATTAAATATATATATATATATATATATATATATATATATATATATATATATATATATAATCTTAAATAAATTAGCCAATGCGTCAAAAAATATACATATATATATATAGATATACATATATTTATATATATATATATATATATATATATATATATATATATATATATGTATATATATATATATATATATATATATATATATAAATATATATATATAAAAATATATATATATGTATATATATATATGTATATTTTTTTGACGCATTGGCTAATTTATTTAAGATTAGGGGGAGATAGACTAGCTTTATTTGTGTAATCATTCAGCGAATATAGCATGGCGATGTTTACTATCCTTATCAAGAATTGAAAATTTGTGCTCAACTACTGCAGCATTTCTTGCAGCCCCACATATAATTATCCACTGGAAGACACAACATAGTGATGAACTACACCGTTATTATACCATATTTCTCAGAAATAGCCGGACATATAGATAACAGAAATCTTTTCTCTTGATGCAATGAAAAATTTTAATATTTTTCCAAAACTTTTTTTTTATTAAAATAAAATGATACCGCCAGAAATGTAAATCTACGAAAGGAATGAATTAAACTAAAAATTTACGAATTGGATACTCCTTGCTTGTCATTTAAAAGTTCAAAAACAGTGCGAATACACAAATCGTTTTTGTACACAGTAACATTGTTAAACTTTATTTCAACTCAGACTAAAGATTTTTCCAATCCATATTATATACTCGTATATCGCAAAAACACAAAAACTGAAATTTTAAAAAAAAAAGTATAAAATTTGGGGAAACTTTTTATAAAAAATCCCATTTTTTAGGAAATTTCTTCCTTTTTTTAAATTATTTGCATTTGGAAATTTATTAACATCGTTTAGTTCAGATGCATTTTACACGCAATGGCAGCATGTACCATTTTCAAATGTATAAATCGAAAATAATGCTATGCTGCAGACGATAATTGTAATAATCCACGGAATACTGATTTCAAAACTAACACTTCTCCAAAAAATTTGTTCATATTTAAACTTTGCTACATATATTAAAACATTATTTGAATTGATTAAAATTACTTTGCTTTTTTATGAAATGGTTATTAATGTATATAATATATAAAGAATGTATATAAATATTACTCAAAAAGAATTTAAACGTCAACCGGAAGCATTTTTGCTGCGCCAAAGAAGCAATGCCACAATGACAAAGCCACAATCAAAACATCTAACATTGTTCGTAATGTGAGCAAGGGAACAGAACATTCTTGACATCGTCATATTTCAGCTATTTCAATTCTTGCCTTCTGAATACAAATATATTATTTTGTTTTTCTGTAATGTAGGTTTAGCCGATTTATAACTGTTTGGTTATTTTTGTATCAACACCTGCAATTAGTTAAACTAATGTATTCATTAAGAAATTCATATCAATTAAGAAAACTATGTTACCCCATAAATATAATTAGTCTCAACTAAACCATATTAAATGTTAAATTTTAATTGAAATTCATACGACTGTTGTCATATTTTGGGTTTATTTTTAGAACTAGTAATTGTTACTGTTCATTTTAATTTTTGTGACAATACTTTAAAATTACTAATTCTTTAATCCATTTAAAACATTCTTTCATTTTATTCTGGATGCATATTGAAGTGGAAAATTTTCTTTCGCCAACTACCATTGGATCGTCTAAAAAATTCTTAGAGTCATCATCAACACTTCCAATAATAGAAGCACTAACACTGAGAACAGCCATAATACATTTCTCATCAGCAACCAAATCATTTAATATTTTAAATATTTCATTTTTTCTTTTAATACATCATACTCTCTTCAATACGTTTAAAGACATAACAAATTGAAACATGATATATATGATATAAATATGTACAAAAGTTCCATTCAACTCTAATTACAGTGCTATGCTTCGATATTCATAATCTAGATCACAAAGATATAAATATCTCCTACATAAAAAACTCTTGAAAAATATTAAAACTTTGTAAGATAAATACTTAGTAAGTGACTGATAAACATTTTCCGATATTTTTTGAAAAATTTATTCCCGCTTTTTGTAATAATTTATTAATTAAAATTATTTAAAGGGTTACCAAAGACTGTGTTACCAATTCTGGTTACGGTAATTTGTACAGTCCGATTGACAATGAATTTAATATACTCTCTTAAAAATTATACTCTGAGCATCGTTAAATTGCATTCTTGTGTATCTAATTTTTATTTATTAAAGACTGTTATACAAATACTATGTAAACCTTAATTAATTATTTTTAAAATCAGTATCAGTTATGCCCCAGAATATATATTCTGATACTTCAAAAGGAATATTAATCACAAGGTAAACTCATCTTTTTCTATTAGTCTCATTACCAACTATGCAGCGGACGTTTTCGCTTAATTATACAAAGCTTTTCTCTGGCGCCAACAAAATGCAGTTAATCTTTTATTCAGTTGTTAAACTTTTTAGTTAAGATAGATTTTGAAAAGTACTCATGTAATTTATAACCAGAGATTTAGTTAAGAGATTTGTACGCATTTAAAATTAATTTCACAATTAGCAGAAATCACTGAAAAAGTATTTTTGGAAAATTTCTTAATTATTATATATTATTTTTGTGAAATTATTCCCGCGCAGTGATATTTAAAAAAATTATTCGTTACTATTTCTTATTTTAATTCAAGTGAGATACTTTGCAATGGTCTTGAATACCCTGATTAGTATAAATAAATTCTTCACCAATCCATGTCGCCTATATTCGTATTACAATTAGTCGCTAACGTTCAAAAATTCTGTCCCTTTCTTGATTCCCGAGTTATGAGTCATATTATAATAAATTATTTATATACAGAAATTATTTACATCTATTTTAATTTAAACCAACTAACAATATAAACATATTTCAAGCTGAAAATTTAAATAGCATTCACATACTTCTATAGCTGAATCTTGGTTTTTTGTTATATTGACAACTGAATGAACTGGGGACCAGGTTTTGTAGTGCGGGAGCCATATCAAATATCAAAATATTGGAAACAAATGGCGGGAATGTGATTCCACTACTCTAGCAAGTTTGTTTGTTTTTACTATGACCGCTATATATTATTTATAGTTATAATTTTTTGTTATAGTGCGCTTAATGTGACCATATGCGGAAATTGATTGATGTAAACCCAATAATAAACGAAATTTTGTGATACAAGAAAAAGTGACAAGTGAAAAGTTAGAAGTCATTACAAGACAGCTTTAAAATATTCTAAAGGGATCAATATGATCAAACTAGTGTCCATAACCCTAAAGTGTCCATGAAATTAAAGCTGAACTAGTCAAAAAGTGCAATTTTATATAAAAGTGGAGACAATAGTCTGGTGTGTACTAGTAAATGCAGGGTGGTTGAAGGAATTGTTATAAACTTCGAGTACGACAGCTTTTGAAATGGTTAGAACGAATGCAAAATTAAACAATTTAAAATGCCAAAAAAGGGAAAAATCAACTGCACAAAAACTAAGAAAACGTACTGAACACACAACAACAACAATATTAAGAAGAACTACGGCAGCGCCAGGCATGTTTTCATGTCCAAGGCGAATTTATGTCAAACGGAAGTAGGTTTACTGACCCACGTTTACATACTCTTTGCACCAATTCAATTCGACTCGACTCAACTCGACTCAAAACGACTTAACTGGGCAAGAAAAAGGAATTTGCCAATGTAGCGAAGGAAAAAAGAAAATAAAAATACCAACAAGAACAACAACAATAACAAAGAAATGAATAACCATATTGGCCAACGGCTGAAAATCATTTTCAGTTTCTTAACGGACGGCAAATACAACGGATCGATGCAAACTGCTACCGTCACTAACTATAAAAATTTTTTATATTACATCCTGTTTTTGGTGTGGAAAATTTTTTAAAATTAAAATATTTTAATTGTGAATAATAACTGAATCAGCATTTAAATAAAAACAAAATTTTGCTTAAGAAAATATTGTTGCATTAGTGAAACGATAACAATTGTGGAAAATTTAAATAATAGAAAAAAATTTTGCGAAACGAATTATCTTACAAAAAAGTTGTGCAATATAGGAGTTGAACTTCTACTCATTTTTATTAAAACTGATTATAATTCACATAGGCAACAAATAACAAATACAATTGTGGAAAAGGACCACTTATAAACAAATTCAAATGCTTATGTAAAAAAGACAGTTAAAGAAAATTTACTTAATTTCGTTTTTAAATACCATCCTGGTACCAAAAATTTCAAGTTTACCATATAACCTGCCACTTGCGCCTCTCAATTAGCCTGCTAGCTTATGAAAAATGTGCATCACTTCCAAAGCAACTCAGAATTAAAATACAATTGGTTTAGTATTTTAAAAGTCGCATTTGCCAAAGTTAACCCTTTGCTCTTTAACTGCTAGCAAACTAGTAGAGTTTCAAACATTTGCAACTGCCTACGAAGGTAAACCCAATATATTAGAGCCTAAAGCCACGAAGCGCAACTTTGTATCTAGCTGCATTGCACTGAATCACTCCGAAGCGCAACGCGTCGAGGTTAGGCCGACTTGAGTCTCTTCAAACTTCATATCGCGACATTCGCGAAAGATTTTCCCAGCACAAATTTTTTTCTTCTTTTGTGCTGTTATTTTTATGCTTTCCTTACAGCTTGGTTATTGAACATGGACACACTTCAGTGTTGTTGACTTTAATATGTGCAGTTGTTGTTTTGTGAGTTACTGTTGTTATACGTTGTTGAATTTTGTTGATCTTTGCCAAAGCCAAGGATATGCAATCACTTCCGTTTTTATTGAAGTTGTTGCTATTTATTCTTATTCTATCGATTTTTGCATATCCTTGCGCTTTATTCTTACAGTTTTTCTAGTTGTAATTATAGTGTGCATTGTGAAAGCATATTCGCACGTAAAAAGTTTGTGGCTGTAAGACTTTTGAAGTGCCTTTGCTCTTTTTCAGATTAATTTTTTTCTAATGAATTTATTAACAAGTATATGTTATTATTATTATTATTATTATTATTATTATTATTATTATTATTATATCATACACCATAATTAATTATGTATGCAAGATTCTGGGGGAATGAGTATTAGCTACAGAGGCTTTCGACTCGAAGAGAAAATGATTTTATGGAAAGAAGCATTTTTGGAGACTAAGCTCGTGCCAGGATTTGAACCTGCGACCCTCGGGGTGTTAATCTATCATGCTTACCACTAGACCACAGAGGGCGGCCAACAAGTATATGAATGGGGTTACTGCTTTGACACATTGTTGTTTGTAATAATACCATTTTTACAGTAAAAAGGGGTGAACATTTTAAATATATGCAAATGTCATATACCAAGGCTCCATCCGCCTTGTTCAATGTCCGCTTTCCATTAATGCAACTGCAATAAACACATTTCTGTTTAATATGTAGATACGTGAATTGACGCCAATGTTGACAAATTTTTCAATCGCTTAATATAGACTAAATGCGAATTTTAAGAATTTATCTTACAAGCTGTTAGCCACAATTAGATAACAAGAGTTAAGTTAAGCAGTGTAATTACATTCTAATAGGGTAAACGAAATTTAACAATCACGAAACTTATAACTTTATGTCCGTGATAAGAGGCTATAAAGAGCATAAACCTTTTTCCGTTTAGGTTAAATATAATTCTCATATGAAGTCATATGTATTTGAGAAAAGCTTGGCGAAGAGTGCTCTTAAGAATGATTATCTCTTCGACCCTTCTCATGCCTTGTGATTCCTGGCAACTCTTGCGTGTATAACATTCCCAGATATCAAAATCGTAACTTCTAATAAATCAATGGGAAACTTTCTCAAACAAATCCAGGAATTCGCATTTCTAAGGTATGTATATTTAAAGATTATTTTGTTCGATATGTGCAAAAATTTACTCCTTTTCCCTTGAGGTTATAATATTGAAGAACTAAAAGAAAAAGTACCATGGTATTTCTAAACTGAGAAATTTAATACGCAAATGTTGTATTGAGATTTATTCACAATGTTCAAATATCGCTCTCCAGAAAACTGTTGGTTTCTTCAACTTCGAAGGAGTTAAAGAACGTTTTCGCTCTTTTTACACCTCTCTCTACTCTTGCAAAAGAGTCATAGCCAAAAAATGGGGGTTACAGCCTAAGGTAGCCTATTGGATATATACAGCTGTGATACGACCAGTCCTTTTCTATGGGGTGCTTGCTTGGTGGACAGCCCTAAGTAAGTCCACATACAATAGACTGATAACAAAGGACGGCAGAGGTATTCATAAGTAGTGCCATTAGAACGACTCCAACAGCAGCATTGGATATTATGCTCAATCTGCTGCCTGTTAGGCTTTTTGGCGAAAAAGTGGCTGCAAACTCAGCTATAAGGCTAATAGTTAAGCATCAATGGGTTGCCAGGAACGTAGGTCATGCGTCTATTTTAAGACATTTTGAGGGTATTCCTGACTCTTTCGACTACATCACACCAATGTACGCCTTCAATGGTATGTGCAAGATCTCCATTCCCTCCTGGGACGAATGGAAGGATGGCATCCCCCCTCATGTAGAAGGGGTTCACATCTACACAGATGGATCCAAACTATAGAGTAGGGTGGGAGGTGGTGTATTCTCAGAAGATTTGGATATTAACATGTCCTTTAGGAAGCCCGACCACTGCAGTGTTTTTCAGGCAGAGGTCGCGGCTATAGAGGCAGCACTGTCTTGGCTAAGGAAGAAGAAGATATCTGGACTTGATATTTGCATTCTGTCCGACAGCCAAGCTGCTTTGCGCTCCCTGGATTCGGTTATTATCACCTCAAAAGCCGTCAAGAGCTGCCGCAAATCTTTAGACGAGATAGCTAAGCAGACCCGTCTGCATCTGTGCTGGGTTCCCGGTCACAGAGATATTCCAGGGAACTGCAAGGCGGATGAACTTGCCCGTGAGGGTACTACCATACCGATGGAACTAGATAGGTCGCAATTCGGTATTCCTATTGCCACATGTAAGCTCTTAGTAAATACAATATCCTTAGGAACAGCGGGCAGGCGCTGGTCTGAACTTTCAGGATGTAAAATAGCTAGACAAACCTGGCCAGAGATAAATGTCAAGCGCTCTAAGGACCTACTGGCTCTAAATAGACAAAGCATAGGTCCCGTGATTAGCGTCATAACGGGACACTGGACTCTAGGCACACACGGGTGTAGGCTGGGGATCGCCTCTAATGACTTCTGCAGGAGTTGCATGGACGAGGAGGAGGAAGAGTCTACTGCTCACCTGTTGTGCACGTGCCCAGCTTTGTCCAGAAGGAGGCGCACTTTCCTAGGCGACTACTTTTTGGAATCCTTGGGAGATATCTCAAAAAAAAGATTAGCTCCATCAACAGCTTCATTAAAAGCTCCAAATGGCTGGACCTTTGAAAGGGATGGGACCTGCTGTCCCATGTGGTATCACAAAGGGTCAATGTTGGCCTAAGTGCGCCCTTTTTCGGGTGGCCGCTTTACCTACCTACCTACCTACACCTCTCTGAGAGATTTTCTTTTGAACGCATCAATTTTCCACTGATAATATTTTTGAAATTGGTAAATTTTAATGTGTGTTTCAATAACAATGAAATTGCCTTTCTTATAACATTAAATTTAATAATTTTGATTTTGAGCTTGTTTATATAATAATATTAAAACCCGATGTCAGGAATACTGTTTATATTAAATTCGTGATAGATATCCAGAAAATTTCAGTATCATCATGCAAACTTTTTAAATCTTTTTTTCTGTATAATACCTATATTATCGAATATTACTTTCTCGTCTTCCGACAATGCAAATAACAACAGCCGAATATTGATAGCGCAAAATTTCGACATTAGTCGTTTTGTCCTCAATATAATGTAGTTTAGCGTAAGTGAAAATAGTGAATGGGCTATATTCCATGGGAAGTATTATGAGTTCTGGTCCAAACAACAGTTTTGCAATGTTGCATTAGGACATTAAGAGCAATCACTTGCAGCTCAAAGCATATTCCAAAGAAAAGTGTGAACGATCTACAGCTGAAGTTATAAAAAAACTGAAAAAAAACTTTGCGAGATGGATAAGAGTCAAAAACGCTCCAACAAATGACCCTTCCTTATTTACACCAGATACTCCATAAGAATTATTAGCTTTGATAATAATTAATTCCTTTAGTTCCGCGTGGGAGCAAAGCGCCACAACAAGTTTTCACCATTAAATTATTTCGAGCGCCAGCTTCTTGTTCACCTTCCAACTTTTGCTAATATTAATTATTTCAACTTCAAGTTTTCTTCTCCAGGCAGGTCTGCCTCTTCGCCAACTCCCTTGTGGATTCATGTCGATTGCGCTTCGAATTATGCCGATCGGTGCTCTTCTTATGACCAAGTGACCATTCTCTTTCACAGATTTCGAGTTACATATGTGTTTAACTGTCTGACACAATAGGTTGATATTTGATATGGGGTTGGGCACAGGATTATGCGGAGGCAGCTATTAATAAAAACCTGAAGAGTATGAGTATCTGTAGCCACTAGATTCCATGTTTCGTAGTCTTACAATAAGTTAGATTTGACATTCTAGTGAATATTGTTATTTTGGTGCGCCGTGTGATGATCGAACCGTACCGGTTTATGGGCGCTGAAATTTTGTTTGGCTCGTTTGATGCTGTTTTAGATGTCTTCTCTTGACACATCGTTAGCAGACATTATGCTGCCAGATAGCAGAAGGAGGTTACTTCTTCGCACTCCAAATTGGGTGGTGTTGTAGAGTGTCGATAAAGATAAGATAACGGGGGAATGCCATTCTACCGATTGTTCCACTACAACAAGAAGACTATTGACACGGTCGACACACGATCAAACCGGTCAAAAAGCCACTTATTCCATTCTAAGTTTCGGTTGTGAGACAATTGTACATAGACTCCCTTTCTGCCTTCTCATTCTTAATTCTAGGTACATTTAGATAAGCTTTCGACTGCTTCCTTTTTTGTATGAGGTTTCATGTTGTCTCAGACATCCATGTCTTGAGGATGTGCTAGGGTTACACATGTTGTTTTGCAGATTCGCGAAAGACATTTTTAATTGATGACCAGTTGTGGAATTTTTCGTTGGTTAAATTGTTTGCTTCAGAGTGCAATGATTGTACATATTTTTCACCAACGGATTTTGGAGTTGAATTTTCTTTGCGATTGAGTTTTATGGGCTTTGTGTACAGCCGCAACTTTTAGTCGCACTACGCTCATTAGCAGATGGTGGACGCTGGCACAGTCGGCTCCTCGTTTATTATCAAAAAAATAATTTCTTCTAGTTTGGTCATTTAAGCACTCATTAACAGCATTATGATGCTACCTTTGAAAGAGATTGTAAAAATCCTCTTTTTCGGAGTAAGGTGTTGCTTCTGTTGGTGCGTAGCACTGAACGCAGATATTGTTTCTGACGAGAGACCAAAAAGAGGCGACTATAATTATCTTAGAATATAGTATCCAATCGACCACCGCAGTTCGTGCTTGCTTAGACAGTAAGAGACCAACAACGTTGGATCGTGATTATCCACTGGGTTTACCAAAGTACGGAAAGTCAATCCGCCTATTGTGGATGTTGTTCCAGAATCGGGCCATCTGGTTCACTGAGGCCAAGAAAGTGTAGCTTGTAGTTTAAGAACTATTTGCTTACTTAGACTAGGCGCGGTGGTTCCGAGAGCGTACGAATATTCCATGTTCCAAATCTAGTCCTGATTTTCATAATGGTCGCCAACTTACAATCAGTCTGCTTTATCGGAGTTTTCTTTGTTGAAGTTTCATTGATAAAGTGAATTTAAGATTAGCAGGTTATCAACCTACCATTCCAAGTCTGGTGTGGGGGTGCCAAATTTAGCCTCCAAACATGCTACTAAAATCTTCGGTGCTTGCAACTACATTTATTCAGCGATGTTGGTAGGGTTATACCATTTTTATTTGGTCGCCAGAGCCTCGGTTGGTAACAACAGGGGGCACCACGTGTGGGTGAGTTTGACAATTGGATCGGAGATAATTGTAAACTCCATCCCAGGGCCTGCCTTAGCTTTGATAAGTGATCTAAAATTGACAAAACATCAATATGCATTTTATTTATTTATTAAATTTGCATAATAATAAATTAAAGAAGCAGCAGCACTAGCAACATGGGCCATCGGCTGAGAAGCATCAATATGAAATTCTTCAGCGAGGTGCAAAATATAAACAAATTCTCCTATATGACAGCTGCGACTCTATTAATGAAATAACAATGCAATGCTATCGTGCAATTTCGTCGGCAAATATTAAATATATTTGATTTAATTATAAATCGAATATCGAAAGCTGACATTGATGGTTTTAACTCATTGTTCCAAGCCGAAAACGTCTTGTTGTGTTAATAAAAATGGGGATGTGATAGAAGCAGCGGCCATTCTCAATATATGTAAGTAAGTTCTTTCGGGAAATAATGGAAGTAGCGATTATAACATCTTGATGACGTTTATCGGTCCATTAAAAATTAAAAGACAAATGAAACCCAATAATGTGACAATGTAGAGAAACCAAAGACCTTCAGCTAAAAGATATTGTCGTCCGAAACGCTTTGCCTTGCATTCATGTAATAAATGTGGACAAGATTCGACACAGCATGTTTTTATGTCAAAAAATATCCCTGGTTTGAAATGCCATGCATCGTACTGGTATATACAATTTTATTGCACTGTGCTTGCGTGACTATTTATTTCCCATACCTATTGGTGACTTATCGGAAGATTTCAAGTAGTACCGCGAAGGACATTCGAAAAAAATGTCTAGGATCGATACGGACGTATTACAACCATTGTCAGTTTCTTCAGAATTTAAGACCGCTTCCACACAAAAAGTTTGTTTCTCGGGCGCCAAAAGTTTGGAGCTTCTTTTGGAACCTTATAATAAACGAGTATATATATATTTTATTTTATTATACTTTTTGAATCAACTATTTTTTTGTGTTTAATAATTAAAAAACAAATATATTCTTTGAAATAATACTTCGAAATAATGTTTTTCAAAACGAGGCTATACTCGTATACCTAAAATATATTTCAATTTAAGTTTCTAAAGCACTAATTCTGATTTAATTGATTAATTACTGGCTGGAAATAAGCTTTAACAAGCTTTAAATACAAAAAATATTATATACATTTAAGTAGATTTAAATTTAGAGTTGCCCAATGGTCGAGATTCGACCATATAAACAATATTTATCTTTAATTTATTATTTTATTGAATTGATTTTCATAACATTGAAAGTAATTTTTTGTTAATTGATTTTATTAAAATTTACATTAAATAAACTATCTATTTAAAAACAGGAAATTTGAAACTAAAAGTCTGTCCGAGGCTCAGTCGCCCGTGTATTTAACATTTAAATTGTAGAAAAATTATAATTCTTTTATTACTTTTAATTATTGCACTTAGTTATTCCAGTCAACAACTCACAATCGTAATGCGTAATACGCATTCTTGGACCATTAAACAAAGCTTCCTTTGCATTTAAATTTCTTATCAAGAGGACTATGCAATTGACTTTTAATGTCAACTTATGCGGTGGCAGTCCACTGACATTCAAATAATTTAAAAATTCCTCTGGATAAATAGACTTCGGTGTTATTATCGCAAATTATTTTGCCGTAGCTATAATAATTTTTTTCCTTCCACGGTACTCGGTTGAGAACATCTGGGATTATGAAAGCACAATCTTCAATGGTTGGTGCTAAAACAACGGAACTCAAAATGCGTTCTGATAAAACACTTTCCGCAATATTACCAAATACATCACCAATTATATTACTTTCATTTCCAACTAAGTATTGCGGTATTTCGATTACATTTCGATCAAACTCTGGGAACTCTTTTGCCTCGCCATTACCGATACTCTTCAAAAATAAAACAAATTCGATTTCCTCTGGTCTGGTCTCTCATATTTTGGGTGAGAGTCACGTGATGGAACGAAAAAAACTGGTTACAAACAGTAACACAATTTTCAATTAAATTGGAACATGAACCATATGGGACAACTGGCAATAGTTTCCGAAAATCTCCAGATAACAAAATCAGTTTATTTTTATTGTGATCGTCTGAACACAAATCTCGCAAGAACTTATCTAATGCTTTCAATATAAAAACAGGGTACATAGAAATTTCATAGATAATAATTAACGAAGATGTCATTATATACCTGGCATAATAATAAGTTACGGAAATGTTTGGTACTGAAGTTTCTAAAATAAGTATTGGCAACGGAAAAGCATTGTGTAACGTTTTGCCACCAATTAAAGTACCAGCAGCAATACCACTGAAGGCAGTTGGTGCTCATGTAAGATTGAGTGCATTTAAGGGAAGTTTAGACCAAAGTTTTTCCACAACTTGCAAGAGCGGTCAAACTAAATACAATTGAAGTTCACAAATGACATGATCAATTATATCACGTTGTTCTTGATTTATCATTGGTTAACCAGAATTCTGAAGAAAATCAGCCATACTACTACAGTTTTGCACATGTGTTAGTGTGCGCAAAACAAGAGTTGTTTCTCTGTATTCTCTGGTGTAAACTTCTGCGTGCACACCAAATCCAAGCAAATTTGTTTGTGTACCAAATTTGTGTATGCAACCAAAATACATTTGCAAGGTACTTTTAAAAGAAAACAGCTCTCCAAATATCGATCTCTCACGATCTCCAGAAGTGTCAAAAAGAATAAACAATATTGCTTTTTTGGTAAATTTTTGCCGCTATTTCTGGGTTTGCACTTTTTTTCGTTACAAGTTATTATTTACTTATTTCTACCACAGATTACAATTTTAAGTTTCGAAACATATACATACATATACAACAACTCGTACAACTCAAAATAATATTTTTAATAATTTATTGTTACCCATTATTCTTTGTTTCGTTCTTTGAGTTGTTAATCATCGATTTAAATATTTAATTCGAAAATACATTAGACAATTAAAAAAAATTTTTTTACGGCATTATGTAAATTAACTGCAGTGCTCAATTCCATTCATTTATCAATAAAGTATTTGCGGTGCCCATTTTTATCACCATTAAACTTATTAAAAATGTCTCTTAAATGATTTGATGTCGCACAAAAATCGTTCTGAAGGCTTTTTAAAGTCTCCTTTTGCGACATGGTCCACTCATATCAATTGTTTCCTTCGAATTCGTAGGTTCAAACTTCGAATAATGTAACCTGCTACATACTCCAAGACGTCCTCTTATAAAGTGTATGATGCTTCATTGCAACTCAGCAATCTACATTAATAATTGTATTACTTCATTTCATAATTCATAATTTATAATTTTTTTCCAATTTGTTTTCCTGAGTATTATTAGAATCTAACTGCACATTGAGAGAGTCTTGCTCTTTTAGCCACTGGTCCTTGTTGGAATATTGCACACATTTTGTACCATAAAAAACTGATGGCACTGTAGTTGGAAACAGTCGCACTTTTTACCTGTTGCAGCTTTCGGAGTGTTTATAAAGTCACTACTCACAAAAAGTTCTTCAAATACTTTTCATTTTTTTTGCAAATTAAAGCCAGAATCCACCGATTTCGCTTTATTGCGTCTTTAGGTACGCTGAAAATGGAAATTTTTTTGATTCTCCATTTATTATGGCAAATAACAGAACAATAATTAACCATATTTATTTTTAATTATTTACTTTTAAGGGATTCTCATTATACTTTGGAAGCTGGCGACAGTAATTAAATTCGTTCCAATCACTCTTTTCCCTTTTTAGTTTACTAAGAATTCAACATTGATAAAGAGAGAAGATTTGACTAAATTGGAGACCGTTTTCCTCTATTTTAATTAATAGATGTATGTGTGTAAATGTTTTTTGCATGCATCACATTTTTTTCGCCTCACTCATTATCCCCTACGCGCCCATATACAGGGAATCCAAGAATGATAAAGTAGAAGCAAAGAACATATAAGAACCCAGTAAAAAATTTTGGATCGCTCGCAAAAAGGAGGAATAACAGAGCGCTCCATTATTACTCCTTTTTGAACATAAATGGATGAAATTGACAGCTCTCATTCACTTTCCTCTGTCAATGAACCCTCAAGATCCACAAGTCGAAATATTGCAGTTGCGTTTAATTAAAAAAAATAAATTCGAAAAAATAAAAAATTGTTTTCGTCATTATTAAAGAAAGAAACTACCTCTGTTTAATTAAGAGCATAAAGCCGTTAAATTAATTCGGTTAGCTGCATTTTTGACCTATTTTGAAGACTTTTCTGAGATTATTGAAACTGTTGTTGTATGTGAGAATACTTTAAAAAGGTTTCATTCTCTTTTGACCGGCAATTTCTTAATCTTGGCCTCCTTCTGTTTCAAATTCTAATTTTTTAGTGTCCCCTGTGAACTTTCATTCGTTCATGGCCATAGATAAATTTACACGCAGAGGGGTGTTACTGGGGCAATCATACCCCATTTTAATATAAATGAATTTTTTTAAATTATTTTAATTATTAGTAGTATAATATTATGGCAAAAAACCAAATAATTATTATTCTACATCTTATGATTACTACGGTGCATTTACAGTGAACAGAAGTGTAAATGGAAAGCAATTGGATCAGATTTTACATTAAGAATAGTTATAATTTATTAAAAGAACTTGTTAACATTTGAGTTTTCAACTCCAAATTAAAAAATACAATTTTTTTTGGTTCTTTTTAAAATACAAAACGTAGTCCTGATTTCTTCTGATTTTTCCTATTCGCTATTTTAGACAACATCCCAGTAGTGAAACCAACTAGTTAAAATACTAGTAAAACTAATATTATATGTAAAATTCATATACTATGTACATACTCGTAATATAATAATGTGTACTCGACATGTAAAATAAGTTTTGTGCATAAATGAGGAGTGTATTAATTCAGCATGTTAATTCATGGTGCCGCATTTCCAGTTTTCTTTGCAAACACTTGCGGTATTTTAAAAAACGCGTTGACTTGAAGATTTATCTCTAAGATGAGGAATTACAAAAATTGGTTGAAATTATAAATAGAACTGTTTTTCTTCAAATTCCAATGTTTGTCTTTACTTCCTTTTTTATTAAATTGAAAAGAAAGGGCAATGAAGTGCCGCAGAAGTCAGTAACTGGTTAACTTATAGATAAGTTTTGAACTAGTAAATTAACCACTTGATTTTTTACTATTAAATTTGGGAGTATATTTTGAAGACTGCCTATAATTTTCACTACAGGGATATGGAATATACAACAAACACAATAAATTCACATACACTATTCGTGTGAAAAAAATTGTCGGAACGGTAAATAAAAATGGAGGGAATTGAATGTCTTTTTTTATTCTTCTTTGGTAGAAGATTACGCCAATGCTGATACGAAAACTTCCTCTCTCTGCGCATGTCGTCACAAGGTACATACGAAATGAGAGAACAGCCAAAATGCATACATTTTTTTCTGAGAAATGTGATATTTTGTGTTTACTATTATAATAATATACTAAATTTAATTACTAAAATAATATATATATAAAAAATGTAAAATGATGTATTTCAATTGATTTGGGATTACAAGGAATAACGAACCTGTGCATGGCGTAATCTTCTATTCTATCATTTTTGCAGGCAAAATATGCTTGCATACTCGTACATGTGATTGATATATTTAGTTTTGTTTGGTTTTTTACACTTACCTTAATAACTCAGGTTAAAGGTAAACAAAGTCCAAAAAAAGCTAAATACAGTGTCTTTTTGTGGATTGCTGAACAATGCACGTAAGTTTTTGTAACCTCAAACACAACAAATGTTTTTATTTACAAACGTAGTCAATCAGTTAAAAGTAAACCTCATAGATAAAACGAATTCTTCCGAAAGAATGGAAAACATTTGGTGGTTCTATCAATTAAAAAATTCAAATTAAAATTCGCCACGTGGTGCTATAGAAGGGATCCAAGAAATTTGTGACATAAATGAATCCCACACAAAATAAAAGTTGACCAATACCTATTTAAAACTCTGGAAAGGTTTTGACATACTAGCTCGGATTTATTTTCTATTTGCCCTTAAGCTGGCATATTATCAACATTGATATCAACCTGAAATAAAATGTCTGAATAGTCCAGAGTTTCTCTATATTCTGTGGTACAATTATAGGAACATCGATTGTTAAAAATGAGTAAAAAAGTCTGAAGTCGGGACATACCGATTTCGAAATACCCTTTACCTTTCTCTGTGTGTGCGAGTTAAATAATGGCGATGTTTTATACATAAATCATTATTAGGAATATATCTAAGGTAATTTTCGGTAGGGTACCTTGAATTGATTATAATTTAGCGAGGCGTGGCCTATATCTGATTTTCCATTGTGAATGATCCATTTATTGTGAATGGCTTTGCAGCGTCAATACACTAAGTCATATAAAATTTTATCCAAGAATTTGGCGTAGGCCCTAACTTATATACATATATTAATAGAGGGCTTGGCTCTCAAAAACTAGTGTTCAAATATTGTTTTTGTAGAAATACCAATAATTTGGCATCCCTGCTGATCGAACATCCACATTGTAACTGCATTATACTTTGACATTCTTTATATTTAGTTTTTCTAAAAACTTCAAACTTTGCCTGTTTGAATCTTAACAAATATAGAAGAAGAAACTCAACTCAGGCTTTTATTTAAGATAATCGGCACGAATTCAATAGGTTATGGGCCCAGAAATATCGCTATTATGCCTAGACCTATCGTGTGAATAATCATAAAGAAACATTTTTGTGCTCCGTACGAAGTTTTATAAAAATTGTTTCGGATTAAATCAGCGGTTGCAACACTATTTTTAGGTTAGCACATGCGTTGTCAACCTAAGAATCGGCAAACCGGTTAAAAATGTCGCAAAAGGACTTGACTTCATGTATTGAAAAACTTCTTGGTAGGGAAAATTACCATACTCGTACGTCGAAATTTGCAATGGATGGCATAAATGTGTAACCGAGCCGGTTACAGCAAAATACGAAGCAAAATTAAGAAAAGCTAAAGCCAAACTAATTTTGTGCATTGATGAGTCGATACACCTGCACATACAAAATTAGACGTCCGCGTCGGGTATTTTGTGCACTCTAAAAAAATGATACGAGGATACCCACTTAACGCGAAAAATCAGACTTTTGGGTAGTAAGTTAAAAATGTTCTATTCGTTCCTGATTTGGGGACGAATTTACTATCGGTTGCTCAAATAGCAGAGATTTTGCCGAAAATCAGGTATTCTACATAAAACTTCAAGTTCGTCAACTACCGAACAAAACGGGGTTGCGGAAAGAATGAATCACACCATCGTTGAACCAGCGAATTGCATGGTATTTGATGCTGGATTAAGCAAATCCTATTGGGACGAAGCTGTTCACATGGCGGACTACGTTATCAAAAGGTACGCTTGTTCAGCGCTAGCGAAAGGCGTGCGAGAGGGAATCTGGACTGGTTATGGATGTAATTAACATCCGCATTTTCGTATCTCCAGTCTATGTACCGAAACAACGTTGGCGCAAGTGGGATCCGAACTCCACGAAATTGATATTTGTTGCTTACAGCGACACCACCCGCAACGAAGAAGGTTGCAACGAGCCGGAATGAAGTTTTTATGGAAACATCGCGGAAAATAATTGACCGCATTTCGTGCGATATCAACGACAGTGACGATTCAGTGGGGGATATAGAAGCGAAGCCTCCAGAAAAACATTGAAATTAAAACTCCGGCTGACACAGTTCCTGAAGTTGCAGAGGATGAAGTCTTTGATGACGCGGGCATTCCTAAAGCAGAATATTCGCCATCGAAAGCAGTAAGAAAAACTCAGCGAATTCCTATTACCCGTGACTTCGCGAACCAAAGGCCGATCCAGGTAAATTTGATGCCGTGGTACGCCGTTTAGATTACGACAAATGGAAAGCTGTTATGCAATATGAAATGGAGTCGCACATACAAAATAAAACTTGACCCTTGACTCATTAAAAGCCGGGCATAAAGCCATTAAGTCCAAATGGGTTTATAATATTAAACAAAATATTAGCGGCGAAATCGTTCGATATAAGGCGCTGCTAGTCACTAAACGATGCTCCCAGCGACATAGAGTTGATTACAGCGAGGTATACTCTCCGGTAGTGCGTTATGCATCGATAAGATATCTAATAGCATTGTCGGTTAAGTTTAAATTAAAAATAGATAAGATGGACGCCGTAACTGTCTTCTTACAAAGCGATTTGTCAGAGGATATTTACATATCCAAATAGCTGTGGCGTTGAAAGCGGAAAAATCTACAAGTTAAATAAAGCAATATACGGCTTGAAACAAAGCGGTCCTCAATGGAATTTGAAACTGGAAAAAAACGTCGTTTGCCCTGCAGAAATATAAAATGGATACGTGTGTGTTCTACAATACTGATTCTCAACTTATTCTGGCGATTTACGTAGTGATATATTGATTTTCTGAAGGATATTGACGTGTGGTGGCGCTATCTCCTGGTGCAGCAAGAGGTAAGCTACAGTTGCACTGTCTAGCATGGAGGTTGGGCACATGGCCACGGCATCCGCTATTGAAAAGGCTATTTGGTTGAGACCATTCGGCCAAGACATTGTGCCAGCATTTGAGAATCTACCTCTTGAGATTGCATGTGACAACCAAAGTACAATTGCTGTAGCTAAAACATACTGTTTCAGAGCCTGGTCTAAGCATATTGGTGTCCGCCATCATTTTATCGATCAGACCACGAACATACTCCACTTGGCAACAGAAAACATGGTTGCAGACAGCTTGACTCAGGCTGTACTTTCTAACAAAAATGAATTTTGCTCTAAGCAATGGATTTACGTAATATTGAGGATTAAAAAAGTTTCTTAATTTTTTTCTAATTTGTTCTTAAAGAATTAATAATATTTTTAATTTGAATATGAATTGATAATTTATGAATTTCGAATTTTGTAATAAGAATTTTGCATTTGAAGTTGTAATGCTTTTGTAATCAATTCTTATTAATGCTTCAATAAGTGGAGGTGTTAAAATACCAAAAATATGGCATCCCTGCCGATCTAACATCCATTATAACCGCATTTGCCATTCTTTATATTTGGTTTTCTAAAAACTTCTCTTCCTGTTTGTGTGAGAGTAAGGCGATTCGTTTTACTTGGATATTTTTGATTTGCAATTGAAACAAAAATGCCATGTATATGTGGTCAAAAAGTTGATCGAGGTCAGCCTAAAATACAATCTGCTAACTGCAACGAATTTTTTCACATGAAATATGTGAAAGTCCTACCAGCTGATCTGGATTACTTGCAAAAATCTGATAGACAGTTTCGCTGAAAAGAATGTGCGACGGCGCGCCGAAACTCTATTCGTTCGCCCACTCCATCTGCTGCCCCAGTCGAAAAAGCAGCAAAAAATATAATTTGTGCTCTTTGAACTCTCGGAGATCGGAAAATGCGTCTGCGTTCTCTCTCATTAAATCATCAGGATCTGATAAGAAATTCTACTTCAAAAAATGTAAATTACATAATCTGAAATGTATTCCATGTTGAGCAAACTATGCGAAAATGATACTGCCTCTGCAATCACTTGTAAACTTATCGATGTCAAAGCTTTACAAGCAAATTTTTGGGATATTTTTGATAAAAATTTCAAAACAGAAAGTGATAAACAGGATAACAATAATAGTAATGAATGTACTGCTCTTGTTTCTCCATGATTGACCTTTGACACCCTCTCCCCTATTAAAGCGGGTGCATCGACCACACCTGCGTTCTCATATGTTGCCGCAACCGCAGCTGCAGCTACTATTTCTCCAACTAATGCTACGTCTAATGCAAGATTTCTCTCTACGGCGAAGGCTGTGCCCAAGTCGAATCATGCGTCTGATGCTTCTCTTAATGCTGTTTCTAAAGTACCACAATATGCCGATTCTTCTGCAGTACGTCCGCCCACACCTTCTGCATTGCTGCCTTCTCTGCGTAATTCGGATTGGGTCAACATGAAGAAAAAAAAACAGAAGGAAAAGACCACTTGCTGTTGGTTCTAATGCTAACTATGAACTCGACGTAACTGTTCGAATGAAGTGGCTACACTTGTCATCATTTGCGCCTTCTATAACAGCGGATAATATTATTGATTATATTTCAAATTATGCTGGGATTGATAAACATCTTCTCTCAAGCTATATACTTGTAAAGAAGGATGCTTCACTGAATTCCCGGAAGAGAGTCAATTTTAAATTGGGTGTGGCTGAAGGCGTCTATGAATAGCTGTTGGTTCCGGAACTGTGGCCTGCGAATGTTTATGTGGATCCAATACAGTTTTTTCCAAAAATCGGGAAGCAACGGACGGTATATTAATTGCTTAGAAAGTACAAGAAATGAGAGTAAGAAATTGTCGTCCTTATCCTCAATGCTTGTATGCAATGACACTTAGGATACTCGAACTAACATAGAAAAACAAAGATTTTGCTTATCTACATATTTTATTAAAATGCTGGAGGAGTGAGAACAAAACATCTCAGTTCCAGCTTGCTATGTCTCTCCCTGAATATGATATCATAACGGTAACAAAATCTTGGCTTCATGAAGGTATTCACTCAGCTGAACTCTTTGATGATCATTATTGTATCTATCGATGAGATCGATGTCAAATATCATCTGGATATGGGCGCGGGGGTGGCGTTTTGATATCGGTGAGAGCTAATATTGCCAGTAAAATTGGCCAGTTGCAGTCACTGAATGATAATCTAATTCAGCAGCTTTGTCTAAAAAGTTCTATTTCAAAAGACGCTGTAATATACTCGTATGTTGTTGTATCGTATATACCACCAAATAGTCCTATTGACTTGTATGCTTCTCGTTTAAAAACGTTTTATATTAAATTCCTTAGATTCAAATCGGCACTGTATAGTTTTAGGTGATTATAACTCAGGCAATATATCGTGGCCTTTTCATGATAATAATTTATTGCCTTTTAACATCAAAACAGATATTGAATCGATGGTAATGAGTTATTTTCTATCAAATTCATCAACTTAACTTTGTAAACAGGATTTTAGACCCTAGGATTTTAGAATGTTTGCAACCATTGAACTGAGAGCAATTTGTGAAAATAACATAGCGCCTATAATAAAAAACAGCATGCATCATAAAGCATTGACTATGAAATTTGAGTTTTATAAATATGATAAACTACCAGAGGACTTTTCTGAAAAAGCAGACTTTCGAAAAGGAGATTTCACCAAAATAAATGAGTCATTAAATAGTATTAAGTGGTCTGTTTTGAATTTAATTTAAGGACCCTTATGAGGCATATCATTTTATTTGCGAAGCATTTGCTAATGCGATTCGTTCCAAAAAAAAAACATTTATTTAACAAAATAAGCCGTCAATACCAAATTAGTGAATATGCAAAATAAAAAAAAAATTAAGCTTTTAAAAAATTGACAAGAACGGGTCTAAATTCTGATCGGTCGTTATTCTTGCAAATACGAGATGAATTAGATTCTCTGAATAAGTTGTTATATAACCAATATGTTCAAAGAATTGAAACCAACTTAAATGCAAATATTTAGTCGTTTTGGCAATATTTAAATTCAAAAAGAAAACCAAATCTACGAGTTTCATAAGCCTTCGTCGCTATAAATTAAAATCTTGTTTAGTATATTTTATTAATTACAGTTTATTTATTTTAGCGATCGATCCGATTTAAAATTTAATTGTATCACCGCGCTGTTTAATCTAAAAATCGACTGACTTATACGGTTTCTTAACATTTTTTCCTTCTTGTACCCGCCCGTTAATCTATGTGCCGTTCAAATTTTCAAATTTACTGCTTGGCTGTTTACTGCTAGGCTGTTGTTAGTGACGGCGGCAACAGTGTATGAAGACTATGAAGAGGATTCAGATAGATTTTCCGCCAATATTTTTTAAAAGCACCGCTGACTTTATAGTTGAACCAATTGCCCTCTTATTTAATTGTTGTCTGAAGTATGGGATTTTTCTTCAGTCCTGGAAGATATGCACAAGTGTTCCAATTGTTAAATCGGGGGGTCGAAGTAACGTAAGGAACTACAGAGCAATTGTGAAACAAGGAACTTTTGCTAAGTTAATCAAATCATTCAAAATAAATTATTAAACCATGTAAAAAACGCAATTTCAGATTGCCAACATGGTTTTTTGCCTGATAAATTCACGTGTACAAACTTGACTTTGACTTCGAGAAATATTGTTGATGTTTTGAATAACAAGAAGCATTTGATTAGGTTGATCACAGCATTTTTCTTAGAAAATTGAAAAATTTTGTTTATCAGGAATCTGATAAAATTCTTTAATAGTTTCGTAACCAATAGAAAATTATTCGTTAAGACCGGTGCTATTTTCTCTGCCATTGCTATAGTCTGGTATATCACAGGGGATACATAGTGGTGCTCTTTTATTTTTAATTTTCATAAATGATTTACCTCATTGTTTCAAATATTCAAAATGTCTAATGTTCGCTGATGACTTTAAGGTGTTTCTTGAAATTTCACAGTTATCAGATTGTTATAAACTAGAAGATAACTTATCAAATTTTCATGCATGGTGCGAATCGAACAATTTGAAGTTGGAGATCAATAAATGCTGTTTAGTTACTTACACCAGATCAACAAACTCTACTTTTTATGAATATAGACTGAATATTTGTGTGTTGGGACGTAAAAAAGAGATGAAAGACTTGGGTGTCATCTTTAGCTCAAAATTTAGTTTCAACTGTCATTATTAATCATATGCTCTTAAAGTCATGGAGTAGGACTTCATTACAAGAAATATTCAAATTTCAAAGCCCCAGACCATAAAGGCACTCTATGTCTCGCTTGTTAGGAGCATAATGGAATATTGTTCTATTATTTGGAGCCTTTTTTATTACGAACATTCAAATCGCATCGAAGGAGTTCAAAAGAATATAAAAAGATATGCGCTCAAAAAAATGTGTTGGCCGGAACGATTACCTTCTTACGATAGTAGATGGATGCTTTTAGATGTTCAATCCTTGAAAGATAGGAGAATTGTAAACTCCATTTTGTTTGTGTCATCATATATTAGCAGGTAAAATAAAATGTATATATCAAATCATTTTGCATTTTACGAAGCCTCTAGAATTCTTAGAAATAACAGATTTTTAGTTGATGAATTTTATAATATTAAAAGACCTATTAGTAGGTGTAATCTCCTTTGTAATACTTATAGTAGCTCTTTAAATTTTAATATAGATGAAAATAGTTTTAGGTTAAGCCTCTTTATATTGTTTAATTGTATCTGTATTCATAGTCTGTAAGATTTAATTATCAGTAGACTGAATTAAGTAAATAAATAAATAATCTACCCATAGTTTGCATCCACGCTAGTACGGATCGAATGCATACTGCTTCCAATTTGAATTCATATATCATCATTAGAAGCACAGATAGATTATTTTGAAGTGGGGTCAAGTCAATTATATGGGAGGAAGGCGTGTCTTCTATCTGATCGACCCCATTTCGTGTGTACGGCTCATATAGCCATATGGTTTTGTATCTTTTTCTAGACAACACTTCTCCAAAGTTTCAATAAGGTATCTTTAACTGTATAGAAAACGAGTAAAGAATACTCAAGACGGGTTAGAGCGACTACGAAATATTATTTACCTTTCTTTCTGCGTGCGAGTTCTACAATGGGGATGTTTTTTTCATAAATCATTATTAGGAGCATATCTACGGTAATTTTCGGTATTTTTTCTGATCAACCTCATTTCTTGCAGTTAGCTTTGTCCACATGTTGCTTCTCGTACAATTTCGTCGAAAAAACTCTTATAGACCTTAAGTTATGAATATTTGTTAATAGTGGGCGTGGGAGTTAGTATATACCGCACACTTTTTGCATAGTGTTTACTGCGACCCACACCTACATACAGTCATATTCAAAAACCTGAAAAATGTTCCTTCTATGGGACGTAGGCGTGGTCTTTGTCCAAATCGACCCATATCTGGTTCTATATCTTTCTCCAAACTATACTTTTGCAAAGTTTCATTAAGATAGCTCTAACGGTGTAGAAAAAGTGGCTACAGGCGGACAGACGGACAGAAGGTCAGACAAGATTAAAATTGTTCATAAAATGATTTTGATCATATGTCCATTCCTGCCACGTCTCATTCTTTATAGTTGCAACCCCTCTCAAAAGCAGAAAATTAGTACAGAAACATAGATAATAGAGACATCCAATTTCCCTCTGTTAGGCTTGTATCGCAGAAAGGGAAACTTTTTGGAATGACAGATAGAAAGTTGGTTCGAGTTTGTTCTGTATACACGAAATGTTTCTAATAAATCTTTTATATGAGTCTGGTTAGCTTCTCTACATGATTATTTGTATAAAACAATTTTTTGAATGTAATTGCGATGATAAAAAGTTTTAATTTTAATTTATTTATTTAACATGGGTAGTAATAACTACTACATTATTAATGTGGTATAATATACAAGAAACATACAAAAATACAGCAGAAATAAAAATTATGCATATGCGATATTTGCCGCAGTAAACTTTTTGGGAAAAATCACAAAACATATTCATTAAAAATATATATATATATATATATATATATATATGTATATATATATATATATATTAATTCTTTTTAAGGAATCGAACCCACTACCCAAGGATCACACGACCAGCTTACCCTTCGACCACAGAGACCGAAAATTCTCGCGTGAATTATAGAAACATGAAAACAAGTCACAAATAGCAACCAACAAATAGCAATTACATGTCCTAAATGGAATTTAACAATTGAACTTGTGTCTGGTCGATTTCAAATTAGATAATAAAATTATAATTTATGCGAATTATAGTTTGTTGACGCTTCATATTTGATATTTTTTAACCAAAACCATATTTTGCTAAAAAAATATGTATGTAAGCATATCGCTGCAGACATACACGACTTATAAAAAACGAGTCGCATGTGTTGTCTGACAAACGAAGCTGTAAGAATTTTTTTCATTAATGCCAAAAATTAGTTCCCTAACATAAGTCTACTTGGTCAAGGACTATACACATCATTTAGAAATATTTTCATATATGTACATTTTCAAATGTATTGGACAATATGCATTATTAAATATTCAAGTACGTATGATGATGGTATAATTTGAAATATTATGTGGTTGTAGTATTTCAAGCGTTCAAATAGAATCGGCAGTAGACGAACGTATGTTTATTAACAAATGTTTAACAAAACTTGCATTTTCCTATATGTGCTAAAAAAAAACAAGCAATTTTTTTTATTTATTTCTGATACTTATAATTTTCCATTGTGAAGGACTTCATTAAATTTATCAAAAATCAAAATTAATCTTGGTCGCTTCACCGTGTGTATCTGGTTAGCGATGTCAATTGTTCTTTTGTTGAAATTGAGAGCAGCGCTTCCAAGCTTACCCTACGTCTCCACGGGCAATTTTTGATGGTATGCCATTGGCAATTTCAATCAAATTGCCAATGGAGACTCCAAATTGCTTCATGTTGGCAATTTATGTTATGAAATATGTTATGCCATAAATTGCCAACGTGCTGTGTTGCAATCAGTTGTCATTTTGTTTGTTTGACAGCCTTTTTTCATTTTTTCGTGACGCTCACAGTGGAAGCATCGTCGGACATTTTAATTTTACCGCGTCTATTAAATTAATAAAAACGCTAAAATGGAGTGGTCGACGCCGGATGTATTTAAATTAATAAATTTATACAAGCAGTTCGAATGCCTGTGGAACTTTAAAAGTGCAACCTATAAACGAACCGATTTGAAAAACAACGCTTGGCTGCAAATATCCAAACAATTTAGGAAGGATATTACGGACATTAAAAAGAAAATCAAGCACATAAGAACTGCTTACCTGGCGGAGAAGAAGAAGGTTGAATGTAGCAAGAAGTCTGGCTCCTCAACAGATTTTATTCACGAGCCGAATCTATTCTACTACAAGGAAATGGATTTTTTGGACTCCGTTGTCATTTTGCGAAGAACAACGAGCAACTTGAAGGAGGTATGTTCATGAAAGTATTATCTTAAAAAAATGTTTCATCTCAGTGTATTTTTTTCAGCAGGAAACTTTCGAAATTGCCACGGAAGCAACTGAGTTAGACTCAACGCTGATGGAGGATAGCTCAGATGTGTTTGTATTGCCGACGTATTCTCCTCCTCCATGTGTAACGCCATCGCCGCCCATTACAATACGACCATCATCTTCATCGTCTTGTAGTTCAAGACCTTCACCCTCACCCTCACCATCATCTTTTAATAAAAGGCCTTCACCATCATCCACGCCGGCTGCTAAATCATTTGCAACGTCTTCACCAGGCTCCCGCCCTTTTTTCAAGCAAAAGGCACGCAGGGAAGCTAAATTTAACAGCGCAGTGGAGGCGATAGTAGCCGCAGTGAACGAAAGAGAAACTGAAGATGTTTTTTCTTCATTCGGAACGGCGATTGCACGGCAGTTACAGCAGCTTCCACTGGCTGATGCAACCTCAACAATGGCAGAAATTCAAAACCATGTGACGCAAAAAGTTCTGACCCATTTGCGTACGTCTCAACAGATAAATGATCCAAGAGACATAATGCAAGCTGCCCTTGAAGAAGCTGATATAAGTTTCGAATAGAAATTTATTCTTTTTATTTTCTTTTTAATTTTAAGTCAATTAACATTTTTATTTTTAGAGGTTAAGCAATGAACTGATATTTTTTGTGAAATAACTGTTTAAGAAATTAAGTGATATTTTGTTATTTTTATTTTTAGAGATTAAGCAATGAACTGATATTTTTTGTGAAATTACTGTTTAAGAAATTAAGTGATATTTTGTTATTTTTATTTTTTGTAATTTTTTTAAGAATATAAGAAATAAATTGAAACTTTAATTTTAAGTTTTCTTGATTAACTTGTGGTAAAGCAGTACAAAAAATAAAATTTATTTTCTATTAGAACCAAAAAAAAGTCTTTATTTTTATAGTAAGTTGATTTATTTTTTAAACAATGTTTTGAGCCACTTGCTTCTTTAACTTCACCCACTGAAATGGAACATCGCCATCGGTGACGCAATACTTTCGGACGTTTTCTCGCATTTGACATGCGAACTTGTAACTATCCTGTTCTTGAATTGGCAGGGCAGACATCGTCGTTGGCAAATTTTGTTGGCAATTATCTTCCGCAGACATTTGTGGTTCCACCAGTTTACGGGAAAGAAAGTTGTGCAGAATGCAACAGGCTTTCACAAGTATATCGCACGTCTCCACAGATACTTTGATGGGCCGATGGAAAATGCGGAATCGTGCAGCTAGTCTCCCAAATGCCATCTCCACCGTCATTCTTGCTCTGCTAAGCCGGTAATTAAATGCCTCCTGTGAGGTGCTGAGGTTGGAGCTTCTATTATAAGCCTTCAGCAAATGACGGTTAAGACCGAATATATCATCCCCAATAAAATAAAGCGGTGTTTTTCTCATCTGGCCTTTTAGTGGTTCGTCTGCGGGTATATTCAGTCTTCCCGTTGATAGCGCCTCATAAAGCGAGCTATTTTTGTATACCATGACATCAGACGCTCTTCCATTACCACCAACGTCGACGTAAATGAAGCGACTATGTGCATCCACTACTCCAAGTAGCACAATGCTAAAAAAAACCTTTATAGTTAAAAAAATCGGATCCGGAATGTGGTGGGGCTTTGATGCGGATGTGTTTTCCATCGATTGCGCCTAATGTGTGTGGAAATTGCCAAATTGCTTCAAAATCATTTGCAACAGCATGCCACGCAACCTCAGTTGTGGGTGTCTGTCGAAAAAATTATCAATAAATAAATAAGCTAATATTGAGAATCTTAGATGTACCTTCATAAATTCATCTTGCAGAACTGTTATTATTGCTTCCAACACGTCAGGTAAAAATTTACTAATTGTTTTCCGCGATATTCGGGATAAAAATTCCAGTGAGCGGAATGAATCGCCTGTCGCTATATATCGCAGTGTTATTGCGAGGCGAAGTCTGGAGGAAATTGCGTATCTCATCACCGTATCTTGCTTTTTAATTTTTGAGTTAACCTAGTTGTAACAAACGCATTAATTTATGAAAATAAATAAAAAAAATGAGCTAAAAATATATTTACCAGAGAAAGGAGTTCCTCAAACTTGTCAATATGCATGCGGGAAAAGTTTTGGAAGTCTTCGGCACTTTCCCACATTATGTCTTTTAAAAGGTGATTTTCCAGACTATGCATTTCCCTTCTTTGTAAAAAAGGATTCACCCAGAATCTATGCTTCCTTCTTTTGTCCTCTTCATCGTATAATTCACACAATTTTTTTAATGCATCAAGAGCGCGGGCGCAGCGAAGTAGTTTGCTTGTTGACGGCATTCTCAAAATGACAATGGCATAACATCGCAATGCCCACCATTAAAATATTGCCAACCATTGCAATCGATTTTGACAGATGTTATGCCATCAAAAATTGCCCGTGGAGACGTAGGGTTAGCTAGAAACCCGAAAATCTGCAAATACAACGGAATGCAATTTTGTCAGTTGGGGACCACTGATAAAAGCGGAATGTAACAAAATAAAACTAAAAATTTCAACTTCTAGTTGAATATTGTCAAACTTAAAGAAAAGTACATAAACTTTTAATTTTTAAGTAATATTGTATTTGCCAGTGATTAAATAATGATACAAAACAAATAGTAACTCTATTTTGCTCATATATCCCTATTTTGAAAATATTTACTGAAATTTCATAACAAATTGAATTCTTCTCGATTTTGTTTTTAAACGAGCCAGGCCAGACCGCACATAAAACAATAACTCGTACGTTTTCTGTTTTGTTTTCTTTCTTTTTATTTCGCCTATGAGCATACAAACAAACATTTTCACAACCAAAAATTCAAAATTGTGTAATATACCCCATATCATACCCCATATCGTGATTTGTAGTTTGGTCGCCGACTTAACTTGTGACATGAAAGAGAAAATCAAATATCTTGTTTTGCCGTCGCTGATACTTATTACGTTTACATATGTTCTTTGGTTCACCTCCCAAAATTTCTTCTTTTCATTGCCGAGGAATTTTTTTTAAATTGTTTTTTACCACAAATTTTATCATGATTATACGAAATAACATTTTTTTAATTTCAAGATTTTGGTACACCCACATAAAACCCTGAATTCTGAATCATACCAATTCGTATTTAGATACACTGTTTGTATGGTTTTGCAATTATTTTATAACAACGCAAATAGCAATAAGCATACATAATCGTACACACATAAATACATAATTCTGATGTTGCGTATACAAAAATTTTAATAAAAATGTATACGGAAAATGTTGATTTAATGGAACATGTTTCTTCAACATAAAAGTGTTTTCCTCCCAGCGATTTCACTGGAAGAAATGTTAAAAAGTGAAATTGGATGTCTCTATTATCTATCTGATTCGTATACCATTTTTACCATTTTTAGAGGTAAAGGGTATAAAAAATGGCTACAGACTGACAGACGAACGGACAAAATCAAAACTGCCCAGAAAGTGCTTCTAAGCAGATCTGCATTTTTCTATATATCCATACCTGTCATTCCCCTTCTGGTAGTTGAAAAACCGGTCAACCACACAACTTAGTATACCCTTTTTACTTTTTTTAAAGGTATTGCTGTATATTGACTGATCGAGTTAAAATTTATGACTGACTTTATTGAGTGCTTATAATAATTAACATAAGTATGACAAGAGAATAGTGGTGTGTCATATACGATAAGTAATGAGAGTAACTATGCTAGATGATAAGAGAAAATGTAAGTATAAGAGTTATAAAAACTAATATATATCACGCCAATCCTTAATAAGTTATAGTTTCAATTTACAAAAGAAAAAACATAAAAATTTGTTAGTTACCATTAGATATATTTCTGACTTTCCGTGGTCTGAGGTTTCTGGTAGATGTAGTGCATGCAGTTGCTTTATTATTTGCATCTATCAAACCTGCACCATCATTGGAATTATGTGAAGGAGCTTCAGCCGACGCACTACAATCAACAGCTGCCTTTATGGCTTCTGACACTTGCTTACTGACTTTCGAAAATTTCATCTTTGACTACTATGATATTCATTATTATATCAAGGTTTGATTGTTTGAATTGTGCAAGGTGGTTTCAATCGATATTTTTAATGTTTTCACGAAATTTTCAATTTGTCAATTAGACGTCGGATGCCGTCAATATATGTCTGACACGGTTTTGAGAAACAAACAATAGAAATTCCTCGGAAACAAATTGTCTGCCGTCCCCGCTAACAATGATGTTCCCAATACTGTAACTACAAAATATTTCCCTTAACTCTGATATGTTAAAAGTTGACGCCATGTCTTTTGTTTTAAAAACTTCCACACATTTTGAGTACAATTCAATCAACACAAACAAGTGATTTACCGGACCAGCGAAATCTATGTGAATCCTTTGCCATATGGAACTAGAAGGAGTCCAGGGTATTAAAATGTTTTTGTCCGGACTATGCAAAAGTCCTTGGAACACGTCCCTTTATTAAGACCGCAATATCCTTGTCCATCCTTTTCCACCAAATATAGGATCTGGTCATAGACTTGGGCTTAACTATTACTAAAGGCGATTTATATAGCTTTTTAAAAATTTCAATTCTGAATTTTTTGAAACAACAACTTGATATCCCCATAATATACAATTATTTTCAATTGTCAATTCAATATCTTTGTTTGTAAGTTACAAATTTATTTCCTTTTAAATCTTTCACTGTGCCTCTTGATACTGTATCTAAAATCTTAGAAAGCGTTAGGTCATGTCTGGTTTCACGAGCAATGTCCTTGAAATCCAAATTTATTTTATTTTCGGTTTGAATAAGATTTATGTAACTTTTTATGTCTATTTTTTGTCTGTTTTCAATACAATACTTAAATCCTGATAAAAAGAAAATATCATCGGATCATAATTAATTGCAAACCTTTGTTAGTGCCAAAAATTGTAACTATGATCTGTTTTTGGAATAAATTCATTGTCTGTTAGAAATTGTTTCAGTTTTGAAACAGAAAATATTCTGGAAAGGGTTTTATTCGCAAATGTGCTATAATTATTTTCAATTGATTTGACTTCACTATTAGGAAAACTATGTGAAAGGATGGTGGCTACTGCATTATTTGAAGCATCCTTGTTAAGTATAATAGACAAATTAAGATTGAAATGTACTAGTACCTTTTCAGAAACTACATAAAGGGTTTTCCATCAAGAGGTGCTATTTTGAATCACCCGGTATTTCGGTAGCTGTCACTTTTGAAGCTTTTATTCTTTGACATTTGAAAGGTAGAAACTACGCCATTACTAAAAATGGAACGATACACGCTTCAACAACGCATTGAAATTATTAAAATTCACTACAAAAAGGGTGAAAATCATGCAGTCACAGTTCGCAAAACTAAAGCATTTTTGAAGCACCTTGTCGGACCGCAATACAGAAATTGGTGGAAAAATTGGAGCTGTTGGGACAAGTGAGTGATGTGAAGAATAAAACCCGTGCACGTCGCTCAAGAACAACTGAGAATATTGCTGCTGTAGCCCAAAGTGTTGAAGAAAAGCCAGGTTTGTCCATTCTTCGTCGTTATTTGGAATTGGGCATGCCACAAACGTCATTACACCGTATTTTGCATAAAGACTTGGGTCTTAAGGCTTATAAAGTTCAGTTAACACAAGAACTCAAGCCGGCCGATCATCAACAACGTCGTGTCTTTGCTGATTGGGTTCTTGAAAAGCATGAAAATGATCCGGAATTCCATCGAAAAATCATCTTGACTGATGAGGCCCATTTCCATCTCGGTGGCTACGTCAACAAGCAAAATTGTCGCATCTGGGGCTCGGAAAACCCAAGAGTTATAGTTGAGAAGCCTCTCTATCCTCAACGTGTGACTGTTTGGTGCGGTTTATGGTCCGGCGGGGTCATTGGACCTTACTTTTTCGAAAATGAGGTTGGATCAGCAATTACGGTGAATGGATTGCGCTATCGAGAGATGATTAATGATTTTTTATGGTCGGAGTTGGATGGTATTGATCTGGACAACGTTTACTTTTAACAAGACGGCGCTACGTGCCACACAAGCAACGAAACCATTGCTCTTTTGCGGGAAAAGTTTCCGGACCGTGTTATCTCTCGAAGAGGTGATCACAATTGGCCACCGAGACCTTGAGATTTAACACCTTGCGACTTCTTCCTTTGGGGCCACGTGAAAGATAAGGTCTACGCCAACAGCCCAGCGTCGATTCAAGACCTCAAAGATAGAATTCGTGAGGCTATCGAGGACATAGGGCAGCGACTTTGCGATTTGGTTATGGAAAATTTCATGAAAAGGATATGGTCCTGTAAGCGTGGTCGTGGTGGCCATTTGACTGATATTCTCTTTCGTTATTAACGGCATACATTCCTCTTTATTATGAAATAAACATTCGATCATTTATCTCAAAAAATGGCTTTTTTCTTTGAATACCAAAATAACACCTCTTATTGGAAAACCCTTTATATCTCTTTTTATTTGTTCAAGATTTTGATTTTCATACGACATCCTTTTGTAATAACAAGATATCGGATTATATGCATTTGCATATTGATTACGGGATTATTTCATATTTTAACTCTTTTTCCCAATAGCGCATATTTTTGTAAGTAGCGGGAGACAATTACTCTCTATTAAGAATATGCGACAAACTTTCAGTTAGTACAAAATCTTGAAATGTAGCTTGAATTATGGGCTGCAAAATGTCGTCGCTTAAAGCTCGTGATTCCGCATTAAAAGCTATACAACGCTATTTGAATCGGGCAAATTCGTTGAGCTTTTAGTAGCTGCATCTACGTATTTACAGTTGTTGGAGGATCAATGGGTACGCTTTTGGGAAGCCCAACAACAGGTAGAGATCTCGTGCGGCGAAGAGAGCGTCGAGGTGGAGGAGCAATCACGCATTCCAGGTGAGGAATGGTGCACCATAGCTAAGGTAAATTTCAAACGCCTTACTGCGCCGCTCAAGGTACCTCCTCCTCAAGCCACTCAATCGAAGCCTGCACCTGTGCCGCTCATGATTTAGTGGCGATCCCACCGAATGGCTCACTTTCCATGATGGATTTTTTTCACTTGTCAATGCCCATGCAAGTCTGTCGGACGGACAGAAGCTACAGTATCTCCGCAAATGTTTAAAGGGCGAAGCATTGGAGTTGGTAAGCAGTTTAGCAGTGATTGACAGCAACTATATTGAAGCCTGGGACTTGCTAACATCACACTACATGGTCATGCGAGTCATAGTGGACAGCCATATGAAAGTTTTTATGTCGATTGAAAAAGCAACAAAAGACTCTTCGAAGGAAATCAAACATATGCTTAACCTAACCTTGCAGTATGTTGGTGCGCTACGTGCACTCGGGCGGCGGGTTGAGTTTTGGGATGATTGGCTTATCCATCTAACCGTGGCAAAATTGGCCTACGAGACACGCAACAATGGGAATTATCGCTTTTAGCCGACGATACGCCGACATTCGGTGCGCTTCTTGACTTTCTCGAAACTCGAGCGCGGTCTTTGGAGATGGTGCCAGCAGTTTCCCACAATGCAAGGGCAACCGAAAAGAGCGTTCTTCATACCTAACTAGCTAACAACCATCAAGGCTCAAGGTGCCTGCTTGAACTGCCTTAGTAAGGGGCATGTTATCGCGAAATCTTGCAGTCCATCATCGTGTCGCATATGCCAACGTCGTCATCACAAGCTACTTCACGCTAGCCTCAACAACCAACAGGCTGCACCCGCTAACAACAAGACCGACCAAACCATCAATGTTACGTCGCACTATGCTGATGCTGAACGCATTGATATGATAGTCTCTTATGACTTACAAGACAGTTTACGACACTGTAGTTCATTCAGTCTCATTTGATGAATCATTTAGACATTTTCTACTCAAATAAATGACTAACTCATATAGAGAGAAAGAAGAAGCAGTTGAGTCGAGCAGTTCTCTGATACGTATATATGTACATACATACACGTGGTTCTTATTTGCACCGTTTTTGATCGCCTCATCATCGCAAATCTGATTTGTTTATTCATTTTATTTCGATTTTACTTTAATTTGGCTCTATCATTTTGTGTGTTATTTGCATTTTTGTAAAATCCCGCACAGAAGGTCAAACCTTAATAATGCAAGTAACATAGGAGAACGACGTCAACGAAATGCAAGAGACAGTAGAACACAAGCACAAGATGCTCAAATTACTGAAGAACACAATATCAGCGCAGTAGAGAGACGTGCGCAAGTATCTCCAGCACATCGCAACGAACGTTTACCGCAAAATGTATTAAGAGCAAGAGCGGCGCGTCTAAACAAAATACTCACATTCAGGGCACTAACAACAAAGACAAGAAAAAAGTTGCTTATTAACACGTGCATCATTTGTTCGTCTTGCGTTCTAATATCCACCAGACATCAATTATTCAGTGCATACTAAAATTACCATCAGTGCAATGGACAAACAATATCAACATTGTCTCGCGTTAAAATTCCGCAATGAAGCACCCGGCATCTGTTGCGCCTCAGGAAAATTTGTACTGCCAACACATTTATTGTTGGCACATCAGTCGACCCTAAATTGTTTTTGCGCAAGATACGCAAATTCAATTCTTGTTTCCAAATGACTTAATTTGGAGCAATACAAATAAAATCTACATTAAAAATAAAATCTACATTCAAAATACAAGGCCAGGTATACCATAAAATTGGTTTATTGATGCCGAGGACGAAGTTTTTCCAAATCTATTTTATGGGCAATGATGAAGAACGCGTGACAATCCGGTGCCAGTACAATTTCATCGAACGGGCAGAAGAGCTCGCAATTGTGGAATTGTTGGAAAATTACTTGAAGAATCGAAACCAACTTACTAAATTGTTTAAAAGAGTGTCGCCACATTTGAGAAATGACAACTATCAAATCGTCACAAAGGCCGACAAAGTTCCATCAGGAGAGCACGCTGGCCAGTTCAACGCACCAACCAAAGACAAAGTTGCTGTTATTATGGTCGGTGATCCAGTTGAGAGCCGAGCCATCAAAACCACACATCGAGATAGCACTGTCAATACGATTTCGGAAATGCAACGTTCGTACGACGCACTCCAATATCCGCTCATATAATCTAGGAAGGACTGGATGGATATCACATCAATAACCAACTGAAAAATTTTTTTTTTCACTTGTTCTCTCTCTTACGGTGCGGTCTGGTTTCTTTTTACTCTGCTTGCAAATCTAAAAAATTAAAAAAAAAAGTGTCAAAGTGCGACAGGACGTTTAATTGGCATTTTTTTGATAAACACTGTTTAGTGGTGGTTGCAGTCTGCCATTTAATAAAAACAAATAGTGACAAAAAGTTAAAACAAAATTGCCACAAAACAAACAATAATAATAAACATACATACATATATATAGGTAAGTGCGCCAAAATGAGTGTTTTACGCTCGCCACAGAGCGAGCGTAGGAATACACAAAAAAATGAGACAGTTATGGAAAATCAAAGAGCCGGCTCTCCTAGGAGTGCGTTCCCTATGATAGTCAATAGCGGTCCATCTATGCCGGACACTCTCAGAGGGCGATCTTCTCCACAAAAAAATCAAAAGGTTGATGGTATAAACATGCAAGGTGCCCTGTCCTCCTCAAAAAATTTCTCCGATGCCCTAACGACCACTAACAAAATAATTACAACTCTAGCCTCATCAAATGCAACAACAAATACAACCGTTTCGTACACAAATTCAATATGTGCAAGCAAACTCACTACAGCTTCGGCTCCACCTATAATTACTGAATCTTGCTCAGCAGCAATTGCCCGTTCAGCGCATAACAGCATTAACACACTCTCAATTAAGCACCCACTAGGAAATACACAAAATGAATCACCATATAAAAGCTGTGTACTTACTCCTAAAACACACTCAACAACAATAAACCACTCATCAGATAAATATATTGATTCACTCACAATAAAACACCCAGTAGGAAATATTCAAACCGATCCACAATCTAAATGTCGTGTAAAAATTCCTGTAGTGAAAACAAACCAAACCCCTAAACGCGTTAGATCAAGCCCAGAAAACATAACACAAAATAAACAAAAACAGTCAAAACTAGGGGACTACTGGCTTGATTTGCCGGAAAAAGACTTTAGCGTAGTATTAAAAGGGCTACACCACACAATATCAACAGAAGAAATAAAAGAGGAAATGACTAGGTTGGGATTCGATGTTACAAACGTTTCAAATATAAAACAAAGAATTACAAAGCATCCGTTGTCGATGTTTTATGTCAACTTAAAACAAAACAAAAATAATACAGACATTTATAAAGTTGAAGCAATTATGCACACAAAAATAAAATTCGAACCACCAAATAAAAAAAGGGAAATAGCTCAGTGCACAAAATGTCAGAGGTATGGCCACACTAGAAAATATTGCACCCATACTCCTCGATGCGTTAAACGCGTTGGCAATCATGCAACGTCAGACTGCCCTAGTAAAGAAAAATCACAGGATGTGAAATGTGTGCTATGTGGAGGAAACCACCCGGCTAACTACAGAGGATGTAATGTGTACAAAGAATTACAGCAAAAAACATTCCCCACGCTAAGGCAGAAAGTGTTTGAAAACACTAATTTTAACAAGGCCCCAGATTCCGAAAGACAACCAGGTTGCACATATGCGCAAATCGCCAAACAGAGCACGCAACAAGAGCAAACTCTAAACCAGCAAAGTGAAAATCAATTCGCCTCACATCGATCAAATGACATGACTGAATTAAAGAGTATGCAGAAAACCCTTATGGAACAAATGGGAACAATGCTCAATTTATTAACAACAGTGATCTCTAAACTGACATAATGGAACAAAAACTTATAATTGCAGTATGGAATGCGAACGGGCTTTCTCGTCATAGTAATGAAGTCAAAACATTTATGGAACAGAACAACATTGACATAATGCTAATATCTGAGACACACCTCACAAGCAAAAGCTTCTTAAAAATAAATCAGTACAACATACGAATATATCACACAAATCATCCAGCCGGCACAGCACGCGGTGGTACTGCTATCATCATTAAAAACAAAATAAAACACACAGTACAAGACAATTATGAAAAATCTCACATTCAAGCAACAAGCATAACAATACAGGACCAATATGGACCGCTAACCACAACGTCAGTGTATTGCCATCCGAGGTATTCCATTAAAAAAGGGCAATATTATCATTTTTTTCAAACACTTGGTGTGCGATTTTTGGCTGGTGGTGATTACAACGCTAAACACCAATTTTGGGGTTCTCGGACAATCAATCCGAAAGGAAGAGAGCTATTAAAAACAATGCAAGAGGTCAACCCACATACTGGCCATCTGATAGAAACAAAATTCCAGATGTCATTGACTTCTGCGTGATGAAAGGTGTTCTCAGAAGCTGTGTTGAGATATCCCCGTCGCTGGATCTGTCATCAGACCACTCTCCTATTATTGTAACACTGAACTCGGAGGTAGCATGCACAATAAAACCACTCACACTACATACGAAACAAATAAACTGGTTCCATTTCAAGGAAATTGTAGATGACGTTCTGTGCCTCAATATTTGTCTGAAGAGTTCTGAGGATATTGAGTTTGCCGTTGAAAATTTTAACAAAACTGTCCAATACGCTGCATGGAACTCTACTCCGGAGCCAAAAAATGAACTGAACAAGCATCCTTCCCATCCTGTTATTAGGGAGATGGTTGATAAAAAACGCAAACTAAGAAGGGCGTGGCAAAGTTCCAGGCATCCGAAAGACAAAAATAATTTTAATAGAGCTACAAAAAACCTTAAGCGGTACTTGGCGCAGAAGCAAAATGAAGAAATACAGCACTACTTGTCCACTTTATCAGCAAATGAGACCACAGATTACTCACTTTGGAAGGCGACAAAAAAGCTGAAGCATCCCACCACCCGTGCTCCTCCTATCAAAAGCTCCAATGGCTCCTGGGCAAAAACTGATAAGGAGAAAGCAATTACATTAGCCAAACACCTTACTGGGGTCTTTAAGCCGTTTCCACCAACTTCACCGCAAGAGGAAGACGAGGTATTTAATCTTCTCAATAGTCCAGGACAATTAGAGTTACCTATCACGCCCTTTACAAAAAAGGAAATCCATAACACTGAATGTGAAAAAGGCACCTGGCTACGACCTGATAACAGGTAAAATATTAAAGGAACTACCAAATAAAGGAATAAAATACCTTACCTATGCGGATATTTTCCGCGGCAATGGAAAGTGGCTGAAATTATTGTCATCCCAAAACCCGGAAAGCCCTTGGAGGAAGTCACTTCTTATAGACCAATTAGCCTTTTGCCAATTGTTTCCAAAATGTTTGAAAAGCTCCTGTTAAACAAACTTAAACCAATTCTGCTCAAAAAGGAGATAATACCCAATCATCAATTTGGATTTAGGGAACACCACGCCACAACAGAACAAGTGCACCGAGTGTACACCATAATAAGAAACGCTCTTGAGGAAAACCGTTATTGTACAACTGCTTTCCTAGATATATCACAGGCGTTCGATAAAGTATGGCACCCTGGCTTACTATTTAAACTGAAAAAGTTACTGCCTCAGACGTTTTATGATATCTTAAGATCATATCTGGAAGAGCGGCATTTCAGAGTAAAGGCCAATGAAGAAGTCACTGAACTGTTCTCTATATAGGCGGGTGTACCACAAGGCAGTGTTCTAGGTCATGTGCTCTACACTATCTACACGGCTGACCTTCCACTGATGGAGAATACAAAAATCGCAACCTACGCGGATGATACTGTCATAATGGCTACAAGCAGCAACAACATAATCGCTACAAATTATCTCCATGAAAGCGTGGATAAGCTCCAAATCTGGCTAAATAAATGGAGGATTAAGGTGAATGCAACTAAGTCTGTGCAAGTAACCTTCAGCTTAAAACAGAAGACTTGTCCTTCAGTAATATTAAATTATTGTCAACTGCCCCAATCCGAAGACGTTAAATATTTAGGGCTACATCTTGATCGACGTCTGACATGGCAGAAGCATATTCTTACGAAGAAAAAACAACTTGGAATAAAGCTTACTTCCTTATATTGGCTCTTGGGATATAAATCCCAGTTATCGCTTGACAATAAACTGCTCGTTTATAACACAATCCTAAAACCCATATGGACATATGGTATACAGCTATGGGGTTCAGCGGCAAAAACTAATATAAAAATCATTGAGAGATTCCAATCAAAAGTATTACGCATGATAGTACAGGCTCCATGGTTGGTCAGGAATGATATAATACGTCACGACCTAAACATCCCTACTGTCGATGACGAAATATCAAGATACAGCATTAAATACCTGGAAGGACTAAGCAAGCATCCTAATATACTAGCTTAAAATCTTCTGGAGAGGACAGGCACAACACGGCGACTGAAGCGAGCAACACCACTCAATTTATAATAATAATTTTCTTACGCAATAGTTCTGAACTAACCTTATGGGAGATTAGCACTGGCTCCTCTTCATCATATTGATTTAAATAACTATTTAAAAAATTACTTTGTGTATTTATTTATGTAGTTGTTTAATATTGTTATTTAATTTGATTATTACCCCAATAATAAAATAAAACTAGAGTTAAAAAAAAAAAAAAAAAAAAATAACAAACAGCAAGATCCAGTTAGAGGTGCAATCTTCAATTTAACATTTCTTTTTTTATTATTTAATTTCTTATTTCATATAATTAATTTTGTCAGGTACGAAACAAACAAAAAATTAATTTTGATGACGTACTAGGCATACCGATTAATGATTAGACGCAATCAGGACAACCATATCCATCGATATCGCCAGCTATACTATCAATATATTGTGGACAGGTACACTAAGATCGAAAGCGAAGGTTTGCGATACATTCGATTCAACCATGCTAAATTGCGATCGGAGGAATACATCCACTTACGAGATGCTATTATGGGAAACATCGATAGAAATGTAAATATTAGCAACATCGGTAATATATTTATTTTACCTTCAAGCTACATCGATAGTCCACGACACATGCAAGAATACATACAAGAAGCGATGACATACGTACCCCATTGCGATCGTCCAGATTTGTTCATTACATTTTCATGCAATCCGAAATGGAACGAAATACAAACTTTGCTATTACCAGGCTAACAACCAATGCATCTTCATGATACCAATGCACCTATGCTCCAGCAAAAATTAAAATCATTGATGGATCAATCGTAAAGCATTCGATTTTCTTTAGCACACGTTGCTGGATGTATTCGGTTGAGTTGCAAAAGCGAGGTTTGCCTCATGCTCATATTTTGATTTTGCTGCATGTTAAAATCCGCCCAGAAGAAGTTGATCAAATTATTTCGCAGAAATACCAGATCCATCAATTGACCAGGAATTGTTCGATATTATTACCACAAATATGATCAATGGTCCGTGCGGTGCCTTTAATATGATATCGCTATGCATGCACAATGGAGAATGTATAGAGTGTTTCCCAAAACAATGCATTAATGATACTATTACGGATATCGGCGGTTATCCATTCGCCGCAGAAACCCTGAGAATGGCGGCCACACATACATAATGCGAATATCAAACACAAGAAATCAAATTGAAATTGATAATCAGTGGGTGGTACCATACTCACCATTGCTTTCGAAAACGTATGAGGCTCATATTAGTGTCGAGTTCTGTAAAATCCATCAAGTACATTTGCTAATAAAGGCAATGATTTGGCAGTATTTCAAGTACAAAATGTAAGTGAAAACGATGAAATATCACGATACCAAATGGGCAGACACATCAGCAGCAACGCAGCTGTCTGGCGTATTCTTAGTTTTCCCATACACGAATGAGACCCAACTACCCAGCATCTTGCAGTACATCTTGAAACCGTTCAACGTGTATATTTCACTGTAGAAAATACTCTCCAACGAGCATTCGAGCCACCAAAAACGACATTTACCGAATTTTCACACTGTGCCAAAAATCCAATGCTTTCGGACAATTCGCACAAACATTATTTTACACAGACGTTCCACGCAATTTTACATCAACAAATCAGCTAAGAAATAGGAGCAACATAAACAAGGCGAACCGCATCCAACAATCGCAGGCCTATTCAAAGCTAAGATATTGGGACGACTTTACACCGTACATGGAAAACAATGTGAAGGTTTCTTTTACGTTTGTTTTTGGCGAATGTAACAGGGTCAACGACTTTCGAATTTTTGCGAACAGTCAATGGACAAAATTCCAATACATATCGAGATGCATGTCACGAGTTGCAATTGCTGGAAGACGAAAATCTTTGGGATCTGACATTTGCTGAAGCAGCATTTGTATCCACGTTGTATAACATTCGTCAACTGTTCGAAATTATATTGACGACATGTTATCCAACACAATCATCGGGAAATTGTGGGAAAAATACAAGAACTACATGACTGAAGACATACTGCAACGAATTCGACACACAAATCAAGATCAAAACATTGATTACACACCAGAAATTTACAATGAAGCATTAGTGATCGAGTATATGTGTATTCTAATTTCAAATTGGCCACTTAATCAATACGGCATGCCATCGCCTGAGCGCCCGGCCGTCGACTAAGTTAACAGTAACGTGGAGCGAGAAGAACAGTATAACAACGTTAACTTAGCCACATTTATTGCGAACAATGAGCAATTAATGACTGCCGAACAAAAAAGCATTTATGATCGAATTATACTGACTGTTGCTGCTAAATAAGGCGACTTATTCTTCAATGAATTCACCAGAATGATGGGTACGCCAATTTTCAATGTAGAAACGTGCGGTGGTATGCCTGGCAAATCAAGCGAGTTCAAGAAATCAGTTGGATAGTTGACAACTTCATCTTCATTCACCACAGTATCGATGGACTTATATATTGTCGTTTCGCCGGGTATTTCATTCTGAATATTGAAGTTGATGGTATTGACATCGATGTTTTTGGCCGCTAATATAGCACGCGTACTGAGCCACTTATGATTTTTGTAGTTCTGTGCAATGTTTGGGAAAGTTTTTTGCATCAATTCGTTTATGCTTTCTGTGATCTTAAAAAAGTTTGCTGGCAATACATTTTCATCAATTTGCATTCGCCCATTTTCTATATCCATGAATTGTTTTGCAAAAGGTCCAGCCGATGCATCCCGTTGCAGTTCTACACGCTTGTTGGTATTCAAAGTCAATTTCTGTAAATGACGCCATAAAGCTGATGATTTCAGACATACATTAAGTTCATCAGCGGGTGTTGAACGTGGTATAACCGGCAGTGTTTGTCGAAAATCACCAGACAATAAAATGAGTGCGCCACCGAAGATCCGTGCGTTTCCTCTCAAATGTCGCAGTGTACGATCAAGCGCTTCCAATGCTTTCTTGTGAGAAATTGTTATTAGCCGATGCATTCCATGTGTAGAATTTTGGCACTTCAGAATAAAATAGAGTTTTTGCAAAAATATCAGTTTGGCACAATGAGTAAAATGCAGTTAAAGTTGTTGCCGGTGGAGCCAATGCACATACATACATTATCTGTTGTGAAGTACACGCGCTGTCCATTCTCGAGATGCACCGCCAAGTGTACTACTGTTGGATGTCGTTCATGGATTGGAAATGATAAGATGCGCCATACTGCTTCATTACTGCTAATTTAGCGTCCAATTTGGTATTGGTTAATTTCATCGAGCGGTGCGGCCACATTCCCTACTCCGAAGACTGCCATGTGTCTTCCTTTGTTGACATACTCGTATTTGCAAATGTATTTGATGGACTTCACTAAATTGCAATACTCAACATTTATGTGTGCTTTGAAGGTCTTTGAGAGCAACGGTGAATATGGCACAACCCAACGATTATCAACTTCGACATCAACCTTTCGTACTTTCTTAACGATGGATTTGCCGCCGTCCTGAACTGATCGTCGACGATACAGTGGATATCCGTCATTGCCAGTGATGGTATCAGAAACCAATTTTCTTGGGTATCGTTTCGTGCATTTCCCATCAGACATGCATGGTGAATTGTTGTTGAATGCGCCACATGGACCATGAACCATATTTTTGTTAACGACGTCGAATAAGTCTGGATCAATGTCCTTATCTGGTATTTCTGCTGAGATGATTTGGTCAATTTGATCTGGCATAATTTTGTTGATTAACCAATACAAAATATGTGCATGTGGCAATCCTCTTTTCTGCCATTCAATGGAATACATCCAGCAGCGTGTCTCTCCAAAAACGTTATGCTTTATAATAAAATCCATCAAAGATTTCAATTTTTGTTTAAATACGCGTGCGGTAATGTCATGGCGGTCCGAAGATGATTGTCCAGCTAACAGAAGTTCTTTAATTTCATCCCATGTTGGATGGCATGTAAATGTGATGAACAAATCTGGACGACCATATGCGCGAACGTATGTCATCGCATCTTGTGCGTATTCATGCATGTGCCGTGGACTCCCCGTAAATGTAGATGGTAATATGACCATTCTTCCCAATTCGTTTGGATTCACGTTACCATCATTAACAATTGCGTCTCGTAAATGGATGTACTCTTCAGAACGCAACTCGGTTTGATTCAATCGAATATATAGGAGTCGTTCGCTTTCAATCTTCGCGTACATGTCGACTGATGGAACAATTGTCGACATTTCAGAATGTGGTTGTCAGCGTCTTGATGAATCATCAATCGATAGGAATAATAATTCATGGCACTGACTTTCTTATTCGTTTGCTCGTCTGTTTGTGGATTTCTCATTTTGATGTTGAAATGATATCCATCTTCTCCTCGCCAAAACAGAATCGGATACTGCAATCCGTCGTATGAGCGATGAGTATCGGACACTCGCTGAACGTCACCACTTCTGCGATGAAGAATTATGTCGCGCGATTCGAATTCTTCGCCAACTATCACGATCGCCACTTCATCGATTGTTGGTGCATTGAACTGTCTTTCGTGTTGGCCAATGGGTCTTTTGTCTGCTCGAATTACAACTGCGTAGTCATCGGCTGGCATTCGTTGAATGGCGATTTTAAACATCTGAACTAATTCATTGCAGCCACGATTTCTCGTCTAGTGCCCGCATTATAATGACATCGTTGTTCAATTTGTTCATCACAGTTTGCCATGAAATAAATTTGAAGTAACTTGTGATATGCGTCCTGGAATGGTAAAAGCGATCCGGCACGATGATAAATTTGCCCTTGGACTCTGAATGTTGGCATGTAATTTTCGCGCACGATGTTCGTTGCACCGAACGATGTCATTTGGAAACATGAATTGTATTTGCGGATGTTTTCCAAGAAATGCTCGACTCACTTGGAACACCTGATAGCAACGTTGATAGTGGTTCGGGTGGTGGATGTAATTCTGGCAGTTTAACTTTTCCATTGGCGCAGCACATTCCTGGCGTTTCATTCTTAAATTTGAGGGCGCTACAATACATGCAAATTTTATCCATTTTTCCAATGACAACACTTGGATTAAGACTGTAATTATTATTACTGTAATAATGGAAAGCACCAAGATTGAAATCAGCGTACAGTGTTCGTCTTGATCGAGCAGTGCTGATTCGAACATTTTGCAGCCTTCTTTCCCGTTGTTCAGTTGTCTCAGACGAACGGGTCTCAGCGGCATGTACTCGAAGATTTTCCAGCCTTAATGCTCGTTGCTCAGTTGTCTCAGATGAACGGGCCTGAGTAGTACGAATTCGATTAGTTTCTGACCTCACTTCTCGTTGTTCAGATGATTCAGACAAACGGGTCTCAGCGGCATGTACTCGAAGATTTTCCAGCCTTAATGCTCGTTGCTCAGTTGTCTCAGATGAACGGGCCTGAGTAGTACGAATTTGATCAGTTTCCAGCCTTAATGCTCGTTGCTCGTCTGATTCTGAGGCTCGTAATGCACTTTTCTTCCATGCTTAAGGAGTAGATCGGCCAATTGCTTGTCGCTTTGGAGGCAAAATTGTACTGGAACGACGTATTGTAGAGAATGAATAAAATATGCTGACGGAATCTTCAAAAATTCAATTCAAGAAGAAAGATAGGTTTACATTCCGAATGTTGGTCAAATACCGTTAACCGGAGCAGATATAAACGATTTTTAATTTGTGATTTGTATGGGAGGGACCACTCCCCTTTGTCCAATCCCGCTCATATGTGCAGCAGCACTTAGAATATGTACACTAAACCTATATACCAAATATTGTTCAAATACTGTTAACCGGAGCAGAAATAATGGCTTTTTAATTTATGATTTGTATGGGACCCTTTGTCCAACTGAGAAACCATCGTGGGCTCATGCACAACAACTTTGCTGAAGATTATCACATGATCAAATGCATAGTTTACGATTCTATACAGGACAGACATACAAACTTCCATTTTTATATATATTGAAGATAATTTAGTTTCATTTAAGTTATATTCTTAGTCTTAGTTTTAAGAAATTTTTGTTGTTTATAATTCGTTGTGATTCTACTATTTCTTGCTGCATTAAAAATACCCTGTCTTACTTGTAAACGCTTTTAAATTTAATAAATTTTAATTTGAATGTAGTGTGAATGTAATTTACAAGTCTATGAACCTGTTCAATTGTACTGTGCAGTTTCCAGACGGCGAATTGGTGATTAGAAATTAGTTTTCGTTCTTCTATTATTGGCATTAATCTGGAATTTTGTACTGGATCATTTGTACTGGATCATTTTTACTTGAGCCGCTCTCTATTGAGGGGGCACAAAACCTGATAATAAAACAGCATTGTATATATATACATATGTCAGGAAACTGAATCCCTATTCTGGAAGCTTTTTTGATATTTCTCCACTAATGAGATCCTTTTAAGCTTTTTGGTCACTTCCTTGCCTTTTGTATGGGCAAGATCCGTCTGTTGATTTGTGCCAAGGTTTCTCTTACTATTTTTGCAGTGATTGGAGATAGGTCGATTTCGTGTGGGGTAAACACTATTTTTGAATATCGTGCAAATGTGCATGACATTCAATAATACTGAAGTTGAGAGTTGTGTTATTTTTTGAGGAGCTCCTTGAGGTCTTTTGAGAGTGTATTTAATTTTTTTTGTCCCCAAGATGTCTACTCTGATGCCACTTTTTTCTTTCACAACAGGAGGGATATGTGTGCATTGACGGGGGGTGTTGCCTTCCAACCAGCTTTTTGGAGGCAATTATTGAAGTTGTAAAGATGGGCTCAATTAATCAATTTAGCGGCGCGAGAGCTAGCGCACAATTTCAATCGGCGACTACTAGAGTACAGCCAAATATTTGTGTATGAAGCGAAATATATGATCGCTATGTACAGATGGGCTCAAAGTATTATTTATCGGTGCGAGAGCTAGCGAAAAATTTCAATCGGCGACTACTAGAGTACAGCCAAATATTTGATGAGAAACGAAAGGTTTGGTTTCCAGATCGAATCTGATTTATTGATAAAATCTCATTGTTATTTATACTTTAATTTCTTATGTGTTAAGACTTAGTATATAATATGGTTCTTAATACATAAAGACGGCTTTTGCAATGTCAGCGGAAAGTATCACGGTCAATGCCAGGGTACATTCGTTCGAGGGCATTGAACATTAGAATGCAGCGTAATCAAAAACGTGCGCGCTGTTCCCGCTTCATAACGTAAACATTCTTATATGAGAGTTCGATGTACTTACGTTGGGTCTCCGCTCACATTGCATGTGCGCCGCGTATGGTGTTGTCGTTTGTGTGTATAAATATACATTATGCTTTTCATACACTACAAAGTGTTCAATAGCTGTCATGATATCTTCACTAGACTTAACAAAGTGCTTCAGGTTAATTGTTGAAGATATTGATAGTCGGAAGAAATTCCAATCAGTTTTGCTGTTGTAAAGGCGACATTCAGATGGTGGTATTAATTATTGTAAATATTGGAGAATGGTCAGAGGATAGATCATAGCATGGGCTGCATGTTATATCCCAAGTCGAGATGCCTTTCATTATGCAAAAGTATATTAGGTCGGAAATTTTATTTGTATCGGTTGGCCAATACGTTGGTGAGCGTGAGGAAGCTGTGCCACGAATTGACGGCCTTTGGGAGTAGTGAGACGGGAACTAGTATGCATTATAGTCTCCTCCAGCTAAAAATCTGTTTCCGAGGGTTTCAAAATAGTTTTCATACTCCTCTGTCCTGATTGGCGAGATTGTAATTGGGCCTTTACAATCTTCAACAACTATGTTTGTGGCTTGAGCAGCTTCTGTACAGTAAGATTTAATGGAAAAGTGTTTAAGGTACTTTTTTATTATAATAGCTGAACCGGCACGTGCTTTTTTGTCGGGGTGCATTGCGTGATAGAGCTCTTATCGGTAAAATGAGTTTCAGATATTAGAATAATATCTATGTCGTGAGTCTGGGGTAGTGCTTTAATCTCTAATATGTGTTTGGATAGCCCATTTGTATTCCATAATAGAATATTTATGGGATTGAAGAACTAAAATTTTTCGTCGTAAGAGTCACTAGTAGATTCATCAAAGTTGTGATTTGATGCATGACTTGCTTGAGAAGCAAGGTAATTTCTCGGAATTCGCTCGCAAGGGATTTCCGTAGGATGTGGGGCTGAGGTATTCTCACTCGTGTCTTTTATTGTGTTTCTAACTACTTAAGAACATGAAAGTGAACTCAAGCTCTGTCTGGATGGTTGGGAGACAACAAGTGTGGGATTGAGTTCCTTTTTTCTCAGTGGAGGACATTTTAATGTGTGCAATTTTTTGTACAATGCCCACAATGCACACTTGACGTCATCGTTTCTCATCTTACGCGAGCAACATGCAGACGAGTGAGTGCCAGAACATTTAATGCAGACCGGTTTTCTGTGGCAGTAGGTTTTTGTGTGACCATAATGCTGGTAGTTAGCGTATTCAGGGATTTCGCGATTTGGACGAGGTGGCTCAAATACATTTTTCATATGGAAGAGGTCGTTGTTTGGCTTCGCTTTTAGCTCAACAATGAACATTGGCAGTGGTTTTTTGGTGTTTCTTTGTTTTAATATTCCAGATGTTCACGGCAGTATGGCCCTATGGCGCCTATAATATATTTGAGTATCAACTTAGAGTTTCTTTCCTGTTTTGATTTGTAGATGCAAAACATAAACCTATCTTTCTTCTTCGAAATATCAGTAAAACAATGACTTAGAAAAGAAACTATTGTGTTTCATACGACGAATTTACACAGCGAATTTTGACGACCACATTCGTCGTTCGCCCCAATTGTGTTCCAAGTATAAAATAAAAACAAAACAAACAAAACAAAGTAAACAAGTTTCACTTAAAGAGAGTGTAAACAAAGTCAGTCATCTGCGCAATTAACGTTTCGAGTTGTGGGTGATATAGGAATTTATGTAAATTGAGAAATTAATGTTCGGCTCACATTGAACAGACAAAATTGAGATTATTCTTATATTTGGGAGCTGTTCAGATATGCCATCTCTGATGGCAGGCAATATGCCATTCCTGATGACAGGCAATGTGAACGTACTGTTCCCATACAAAGAATAGCAAAGCTGTTATTACTAAAAAGAGCAACGCAGTTTGTGTCATTTGTTTTGTTTTCCTTTTGATAGGCAAAAGGAAATTTCGCCAATCGCGTTTTAGATCGTTCGAGTAAAGAAGTGCCAAAATTTAAAAAGAATAACAGAAAGTGAGCCAAATAGTGATAGCAAACTACCAAAATATATATATTCCAAGAGAGAAAAGTTTTGCAAGTGGCTTACAAATTATACCCTTTTTGCACAATAAAATACTTTTGCAACTGAGCCATCGTGCAATATTTATTGAGCGGTTTGTGTTTTTTTGTTATTGTGGAGTTTTTTTTCGTATTTAAGCTCAAGCTTTGTCAGCTCAAACATTACAACCCCAAATTTGGTGAAGGGCGAACCTTCCCTAACATATCACCCTAATCATCATCATGGGTGACGGGGAATCCCCCCCCAGTACATCAACATCGGTGGCAAGCACATCCATCATCATCAACATCATCATCGGCCAGGCAACCAGGCCAGCAACCGACCAATAATGTCATCATCATCATCCTTAACTGGCATGGCGGACCGGCCAATCAAATAACCACAACATCATCATTAGCCACAAGTGGCACTGCACTTTGGCCACAGAATAACCCAGGTGAGTGGCGCATTCAAGAGTTTTTTCGAATAGTTTTGTGCATTTCATTGTGAGTTAAATTAATTAAGATAAATAATTCAATCGAATTTAATTTTCGAAGTTTCCGTCAGCATATTTTATTCATTCTCTACAATACATCGTTCCAGTACAATTATGTCTCCAAAGCGACAAGCAATTGGCCGATCTACACCTAAAGCACGGAAGAAAAGTGCATTACGAGCCTCAGAATCAGACGAGCAATGAGCATTAAGGCTGGAAACTGATCGAATTCGTACTACTCAGGCCCGTTCATCTGAGACAACTGAGCAACGAGCATTAAGGCTGGAAAATCTTCGAGTACATGCCGCTGAGACCCGTTTGTCTGAATCATCTGAACAACGAGAAGTGAGGTCAGAAACTGATCGAATTCGTACTACTCAGGCCCGTTCATCTAAGACAACTGAGCAACGAGCATTAAGGCTGGAAAATCTTTGAGTACATGCCGCTGAGACCCGTTCGTCTGAGACAACTGAACAATGGGAAAGAAGGCTGCAAAATGTTCGAATCAGCACTGCTCGATCAAGACGAACACTGTACGCTGATTTCAATCTTGGTGCTTTCCATTATTACAGTAATAATAATTACAGTCTTAATCCAAGTGTTGTCATTGGAAAAATGGATAAAATTTGCATGTATTGTAGCGCCCTCAAATTTAAGAATGAAACGCCAGGAATGTGCTGCGCCAATGGAAAAGTTAAACTGCCAGAATTACATCCACCACCCGAACCACTATCAACGTTGCAATCAGGTGTTCCAAGTGAGTCGAGCATTTCTTGGAAAACATCCGCAAATACAATTCATGTTTCCAAATGACATCGTTCGGTGCAACGAACATCGTGCGCGAAAATTACATGCCAACATTCAGAGTCCAAGGGCAAATTTATCATCGTGCCGGATCGCTTTTACCATTCCAGGACGCAGATCACAAGTTACTTCAAATTTATTTCATGGCAAACTGTGATGAACAAATTGAACAACGATGTCATTATAATGCGGGCACTAGACGAGAAATCGTGGCTGCAATGAATTAGTTCAGATGTTTAAAATCGCCATTCAACGAATGCCAGCCGATGACTACGCAGTTGTAATTCGAGCAGACAAAAGACCCATTGGCCAACACGAAAGACAGTTCAATGCACCAACAATCGATGAAGTGGCGATCGTGATAGTTGGCGAAGAATTCGAATCGCGCGACATAATTCTTCATCGCAGAAGTGGTGACGTTCAGCGAGTGTCCGATACTCATCGCTCATACGACGGATTGCAGTATCCGATTCTGTTTTGGCGAGGAGAAGATGGATATCATTTCAACATCAAAATGAGAAATCCACAAACAGACGAGCAAACGAATAAGAAAGTCAGTGCCATGAATTATTATTCGTATCGATTGATGATTCATCAAGACGCTGACAACCACATTCTGAAATGTCGACAATTGTTCCATCAGTCGACATGTACGCGAAGATTGAAAGCGAACGACTCCTATATATTCGATTGAATCAAACCGAGTTGCGTTCTGAAGAGTACATCCATTTACGAGACGCAATTGTTAATGATGGTAACGTGAATCCAAACGAATTGGGAAGAATGGTCATATTACCATCTACATTTACGGGGAGTCCACGGCACATGCATGAATACGCACAAGATGCGATGACATACGTTCGCGCATATGGTCGTCCAGATTTGTTCATCACATTTACATGCCATCCAACATGGGATGAAATTAAAGAACTTCTGTTAGCTGGACAATCATCTTCGGACCGCCATGACATTACCGCACGCGTATTTAAACAAAAATTGAAATCTTTGATGGATTTTATTATAAAGCATAACGTTTTTGGAGAGACACGCTGCTGGATGTATTCCATTGAATGGCAGAAAAGAGGATTGCCACATGCACATATTTTGTATTGGTTAATCAACAAAATTATGCCAGATCAAATTGAACAAATCATCTCAGCAGAAATACCAGATAAGGACATTGATCCAGACTTATTCGACGTCGTTAACAAAAATATGGTTCATGGTCCATGTGGCGCATTCAACAACAATTCACCATGCATGTCTGATGGGAAATGCACGAAACGATACCCAAGAAAATTGGTTTCTGATACCATCACTGGCAATGACGGATATCCACTATATCGTCGACGATCAGTTCAGGATGGCGGCAAATCCATCGTTAAGAAAGTACTAAAGGTTGATGTCGAAGTCGATAATCGTTGGGTTGTGCCATATTCACCGTTGCTCTCAAAGACTTTCAGAGCACACATAAATGTTGAGTATTGCAATTCAGTGAAGTCCATCAAATACATGTGCAAATACGAGTATGTCAACAAAGGAAGACACATGGCAGTCTTCGGAATAGGGAATGTGGCCGCACCGCTCGATGAAATTAACCAATACCAAATTGGACGCTAAATTAGCAGTAATGAAGCAGTATGGCGCATCTTATCATTTCCAATCCATGAACGACATCCAACAGTAGTGCACTTGGCGGTGCATTTCGAGAATGGACAGCGCGTGTACTTCACAACAGATAATGTACGTGCAAGAGCATTGGCTCCACCGGCAACAACTTTAACTGCATTTTACTCATTGTGCCAAATTGACATCGGCTAAAAAGTTTCAACGTCGCAAAAGAGGTAAAGCAGTTGAAGGACATCACAATTTGTATTCCAGTGACGCGTTGGGTCGTCTGTACACTGTTCACCCGAACAATACAGAATGCTTCTATCTGCGATTGCTGTTAATCAATGTACGTGGACCGACATCTTCCAAGATTTAAGAACAGTGAACGGTCAGCTGTGCGCCACTTATCGCCAAGCTTGCCAGGAACTAAATCTTCTTGAGAATGATAAACATTGGGACACTGCACTCGCTGATGCATCGAATACTGCGCAACCACAGCAAATACGCACGTTATTTGCCATATTATTGACAACCTGCTTCCCATCTAATCCAAAAGATCTTTGGGAAAAATACAAGGACTACATGAGTGAAGATATTCTACATTGTTTCCGCGCTGCAAATCAAAATCCGGACCTTCAATTCACACCAAACGTGTATACTGAGGCATTGATTTTGATTGAAGACATATGTTTGACAATCGCTAACAAGGCGCTGGTGCAACTGGGAATGCCTGCTCCGAACCGACCAGCGAACGATCTTTTCGATCGTGATTTGCAACGGGAAACACACTTTGATTCTGACGAACTGGGGACATTTGTTGAAAAAAATTTTCCGCAGTTGCTTCCAGAACAACGCATTGCGTATGACAGAATTTTGCATGCAATCAAAGAACAAAGCGGTGGACTGTTTTTCATAGATGCGCCCGGTGGTACAGGCAAGACTTTTCTTCTTTCACTCATTTTGGCAACCATACGATCACAAAATAATATTGCACTGGCCATTGCATCATCTAAAATTGCGGCAACTCTTTTGGATGGTGGCCGAACAGCGCATTCAGCATTGAAACTACCATTGAATTTAAAAAAAACTGAGGCACCAACATGCAACATCAGCAAAAACTCTGGAATGGCCAAAGTACTCCAAACGTGTTAAATTATCATATGGGATGAATGTACAATGTCTCACAAGAAAGCATTGGAAGCGCTTGAGCGTACACTGCGACATTTGATAGGAAACGCACAGATCTTCGGAGGCGCACTCATTTTATTGTCTGGTGATTTTCGACAAACATTACCACGTTCAACACCCGCTGATGAACTTAATGCATGTCCCAAATCATCAGCTTTATGACGTCATTTACAGAAATTGACTTTGAATACCAACGGGATGCATCGGCTGGACATTTTGCAAAACAATGAAATGGATATTGGGAATGGGCGAATGCAAATTGATGAATCTACGCAATGTATCACCTTGCCAGCAAACTTTTTTAAGATCACAGAAAGCATAAACGAATTGGTGCAAAAAACTTTCCCAAACATTGCACAGAACTACAAAAATCGTAAGTGGCTCAGTACGCGTGCTATATATATAAAAAAAACAAATATTGTTTATCCCACAATACTTCAATAAATATAAAATTGTAACGAAACGCTGCAATGTCACAATTTTTTCGAAATAAACAAAATCAATAAAATGTATCAAAATGAATTGAATATTTGTATAATGTCTTTCCTTCAAATTTATTTATTTGAACTACTCATCCGATTTCAAAAATTCTTTGACCAGCTGAATGCTACACCCCCCTACAATTCAGGGGTAGCGAAGCGCACCGGGTACAGCTAATATATATATATATATATATATATATATATATATATATATATATATATATATATATATATATATATATATATATATATATATATATATATATATATATATATATATATATATATATATATATATATATATATATATATATATATATATATATATATATATATATATATATATATATATATATATATATATATATATATATATATATATATATATATATATATATATATATATATATATATATATATATATATATATATATATATATATATATATATATATATATATATATATATATATATATATATATATATATATATATATATATATATATATATATATATATATATATATATATATATATATATATATATATATATATATATATATATATATATATATATATATATATATATATATATATATATATATAGATATAGATATATTTATATATATCTGAAGTATACTCTTTGATCATTTTCCAGATGCAGGTCGAAATGAACAACAGTGGGATGTGTTTCATGAACGGGGAATGAAAAAGTGCTTCGTTATTGCTAACATAGCGACCCATATGAAATTGAGTAACTTCTCCGCTCCAGTTCACAGCCATGCCAGTTCCTTTAGTCAAATACTAGCAGATGTATTTAATGGATATCACGGAATGGCAAGATTCGAAATTGATGTACGCTTTGAATATCTTCGAGAGTAATGGCAAATATGGAAAAATCTAACAATTATCAACTTCAATATCCTGTTGATTCACTTTGACAATTGTTGCTCTTCCATTGTTCGCAGTCGATCGGCGACGATACAGCGAATATCTGTCATTTCCGGTAATTGTTTCTGATGCTAATGGCCCTGGATAACGCTTTGAATATTTTCCGTCGACCATACACGCAAAATTCTTATTTAATGTTTCACAGGGACCATAAATCATGTTCTTAGTTACAATCTTATGCATGCCTGGACCTTCTTCTTCATGGGCAATTTCTGCTGATATCAGATCATCGACTTCGTGCGATCTTATTTTATCAATCAACCAAATGCGAATATGTCCGTGTTTCTGCCACTTCACGGAATATATCCAGCAGCGTGTCTCACCGAACATGTGATACTTCACAACCGAATCCATCAGTGATTGTAATATCAGTTTGAATGCTTTCGCGGTGATGTTGGTGATCGATCGGGGCATTCTTGTCGAGTTTCTATACACTGCGGAGTGCACGTGAACATGATGAACAAATCTGCAGTCCCGTAATAGAGAATACGACATGGAATCTTGAGTTTTCATGCATATGTTGCCGACTTCCGACGTACTTTGCTGGAAGAATCGTCATTCAGCTGACATTCTGTACATTTCCATCTGCATTGATGGCATACTCTCCGGAACGGAGTTTCTCTGGTTAAATCTGATTAATTCCAATCACTCAGTTTCAACATTGACGTACATATCCACAACATATTGCTAAAATAGACGCCGACATTTCAAGGTGTGATTGTCCTCATTTTCAATAACCATCACTGGATATGTACAGTAGTTCATTGAACTCACTTTTTAGTCCGTTTTTAAAAGGCAGGCCTCGACTTTGAATGTGTATAATTTTTTCAGAAAATTTTAAAATCTTTATTTCAACTGTCTTTATGATCCGATTTTAATGAAAATTTCACCTTGACCTTCTTAGAGATATTTTCGATCAAATGACATATTAGCATTGAATAACGCTTTACGCCACGGTATTCATTCAATTTCAAAATGAGAGAGTAATATTTTCAGAAAAAAGAGTGTAAAGAGGTGAGTGCGGGTTTGTTACAAAGCAAAAGTTATGGCCAAAAGAGCAGTGAGGCAAGGGGTATATTTGAGTAAGCTGATTGCTCTTTATTTTCTTTACATCAGAGACTCTCAAAACCGCGACGGCGAGTTCGTGCCCCACACGCATAAGATCGTATTTCACACCGATATCAAAGAAGAATAAGAAAAGATATTCAATTCCTTCCATTTTTATTTACCGTTTCGACCATTTTTTTTTGGTGACACGTATTGTGTATGTGAATTTATTGTGTTTCTTTTAAACATTGGAATTGGGAATTGAATGTATTTTCTTATACTTCTTTGCCGATACTGCCGAATGCCACTAGCAATGTGCTGATATATATATTGAATATTTTATTATGTACTTATAGCCAACATTCACAGCATTAGTCCAGAATTAAGAGAATCGGGCTACGGGCAAATTCCGATAATTATTGGTGGAGATTTTAATATAGACTTATCCAAACAAGAAAACCGCACTTTTATCGCTTTTATGAGAGAAAGATTCGATTTGGATCTCGTTAGTAACATTTCTCCAACAACACGATCAACATCCTGCTTTGACCTTGTGTTCAGCAGGTATATTTCCAACATAATTTGTCAACCATATATTACGTACTATTCATACCATAAAGCAATTTTAACAGCAATAAAATACAATGTATAAACTATTTAAAAATTTGCGTACGGTTTTGATTTATCATATCTATAAAACCTGTACAATCTCATTTCAGTCATAGTTTTATAAAAAAAAAAAGTTGTTCAACGTACGACGTTACGATACATCGAAACTGCCCGCTTTTTTTTATTAAAATCGGTCTATCTATTCTCAAGTGATGCTGTTACCAACAGAATTACAATTTATATATATATATATATATATATATATATATATATATATATATATATATATATATATATATATATATATATATATATATATATATATATATATATATATATATATATATATATATATATATATATATATATATATATATATATATATATATATATATATATATATATATATATATATGGGGGTTTAGTTTGTTTTAATTGAAGAAGTGAGTACTTTATTATTTTAAATTATAGAGATAAATTCAATGTTAATGTAAATAAGAATTTGTTTGAAAACTGAAATATATTAATTAAATGAAACTCTTCACTTCTTTTGCTCTGCGTCTTCACGTCTTTAATCGTCCGCGTCTCGGTTAGAACTCCCTCTCCTCTCTTGCGTACTCGTTGTTCACGGATTTTGTGACGGTGAAAGAGTTGCCATATGTGTGGCAGATGAAAATCCCACATCTCGGCCATTCTGCTATAAATTCGTCTCGAATTCATCTTCCTGATGCATTCCCCAGGGCTTCATGTATTCTGCGCATGTTGTCGTATCCCTCGGTCCCTCTGTGTCGGTTGCTTGTCTAACGTCGTAGGTATCATTTGACTTTGCTCTTACGACTTCATATGGACCCAAAAACTTCGCCTTAAGTTTTAGACCAGGCCCAAATTGGGTTCTTTTTATAGCGACGAGGTCACCAGCTTTGTACTTATTGGGTTTTTTCCTTCTCAAATTATACACCTTCCGATTTTCGTCCTGAATGTTCATGATTTGTTGCTTTGCATGTTTTCTCATCTCATCTCTTTCTTCAGAAAAATTTTTTATCATCTCTTCCTCAATCAATTTGGTTATATGTAGCTGTTCAGATGTTCGCATTTTAATCCCAATGAGGAGTTCAAATGGAGTCGTTGCTATACTTCTTGAAAATGATGAGTTCATCGCCTGTTGAACTTTGTCCAGATGCTTATACCACTTTGTTGGATCGGCAGAACTTAGTTTAGCTAAAATTGACGTTATGATTGCGTTCATCCGCTCGATCTGTCCGTTGGCTCTTGGTAGTCCAGTTGTTATGACACGATGTTGAATTTGCTCAGCCTCACAGTAGTTTTTAAACTCATCGGACGTAAATGCTGTTCCACGATCCGAAATTATGGGGACAGGGTTTCCAAAAACAGCACTTTGGACCTTTAACTTTGCAATAACTTCTGCCGACGTTGTACTCTTAGTAGCATATAGCCAACAAAACTTTGTAAAGGCATCTACCACCGCAAATATGTGCCTATATTGCTTGTTGGTAGATTCCAATGTCCCAAGATGATCCACATGGTAGGTGTGTAGAGGCTCGTCGTGCTTCTCAATTGGGTGCAGTTCGCCTTCCTGTTTTCCCCGTTTTCTGTTAGCAATGATGCACTGGATACAATTATCTATGTGGTACCTTATTTTTTCGTCCATTTTCGACATGTAGTATTCTCGACGGAGTAGTTCTTTGATTTTTTTCACTGAGAAATGACCTTTTTCGTGCGACTTTCTTATCAATTCTCGCTGCATAGCCTTCGGCACGACAACAACTTCGCAATCGTTAACGAGTTTGTGCAGAATACCACATTTCAAAATATAACCATCAAACTCGTCTTGTTGTTGAAGAATGTGGATTATCGGACTTAATTCAATGTCGGTTTTGTGAGCATTTTTAATTCTTGTTATAACTCCATCTTCTATTACCATCATGACAGGGTATCTACTGAGAAAATCTACATGCTTCATCCGTGTACCAGATCGATGCTCGACTTCGTAATCGTATTCTTGAAGGAGCAGTACCCATCTGGCTACTCTTGTAGAAAGATCCTTTTTCTCCATGGTCTTCACAAACGCGTTACAGTCTGTAACAATCTTAAAACGCAATCCAAGTAGATATACCCGAAATTTTTTCACTGCTTCTACAACGGCCAGTATTTCTAGTTCATAGCTGCTATATTTTCTTTCGGCATCAGAGGTCTTACGACTCATATAGTAGACTGGGTGTAGGTTTTCATCCTGATTTGATTTCTGCATTAAGATTGCGCCATATCCGTCGATCGAAGCATCCGTGTGTAGTTCTGTGTGATGATTCTGGTTGAAAATGTTCAGTACGGGATTTTTACATAAAATTCTCTTTAGACCTTCAAACGCTTTCATCTGTGCTTCACCCATTTCAAATTTGGCTCCCTTCTTAGTTAGGTCAGACAGCGGTTTAGCGACAAGTGAGTAATCTGGAACGAATTTTCTGAGATATCCAGAAAGTCCTAAAAAACTTTGTAACTGTTTTAGACACATTGGAGCTGGGAATTTCGTAACTGCTCTTATCTTCTCAGTCGTTGAAGATATTTTGCCATCCTCAATAGCATAGCCCAAAAATTCGATTTTCTTCTTCAAGAACTTGCATTTTTTAAGATTTAGTTCCAATCCATACTCACGGCAGAGGTCGATGATTGTAACTAAGTTTGTGACTGCTTCATCATCGTTGGATCCAGGAATTATGATGTCGTCTACGTATGGCATTGCTATTCCCTTGCGGGTGGATTCACGGAAAATTGCGTTGATATAGCGTTGGAACACGGCAGGGGAGTTGGTTAAACCAAATGGGACTCGTTTAAATTGGTATTGACCGCTGTGAGTTACAAAGGATGTAAACTTGCGACTGTGTTCCGCGACGGGCACGTGAAAAAATCCATTTGTCAAGTCGAGTGTACTAAATACTTTGGCGTTTTGGAGACGATCCAGCTGATCCTCTATCAGCGGCAGAGGAAAACGGTCTTTCATAATAACCTTATTTATTCGACGATAGTCTATACATAGTCTGGAATTTCCGTCACGTTTCTTCACTAATACGACCGGACTGCTAAGCTCGGATTCTGAATTCTCAATGATTCCCTCTCTTAGCCATTGATCAACTTGGTCATCCACTAAAGCTCGTTCCGTCAATGGAAGTCTTCGAGGACACGATGAGATTGGTGTATCGTTTTCCAAAACTATGTTCATCTCCATGTTAACAATCTTCTTCTTTTCAGGTCTATAGTTTCCAATGAGATCCATTACTTTGTCCTTCGCATTTTTGCTGGCTGTTTCATCTATATCCAGTCATCATCAACTATTCCAATTCGCATCAGCTGGTATTCTGCGTCTTTAAGTTCAATCTTCTTGATAGCCACACCAGTTGGCCGTATGGTAACTTCAGCCTGAGTGAAAAAACATTCCCCAATTATTAAATCAACGGTAATGGCATCTTGTGGCACCACCACGAAGTTCACATCATATGCCTCGCCATCAATCACCATACGTTCGTCGAACTGTCCCATAGGTTTGATTCTAGTACGCCCGAAACCGATCAGATAAAAGTTTGCTTGTTGAAGTGTTGCGCCACGAATGTTGTTAAAAACGTTCTCAGTCATTATGTTAAATTTGCTACCCGTATCTAACAGGGCCAAATATTCACGGTCGTTTATTGTCACCATTTTGTTCATCATATCGCTTTTTGGTTCTAAAAATCGAGTATTTGTTTGTCTTTCGTTGTTCGCAGTACAATTTGTTGATAGATGACCGAATTGGTTACAACGGAAACACTTAGTGCCTTTATTTTTGTCTTTACACTCAAAGGATTTATGGCCTTTGCCACCACAATTATAGCATTGTACATTATTCTTCGCCACACCGCGGTCACTATTGTCTTTTTTTACTTCAACTTTCCGTTGAGATATTTTCGACACGTTCTCACTCTTCGATTTTTCACGATATGTCTCATAGCATGACAATTTATCTTTAAATTCTCGAATATTTTTCGCGCCGTATAAAATCGATTTATTAATGTTCAAGTCCTCGATACCGTCGATTACATATTGTATTATTGAACTTTCCTCGATCGAACCTCTCGATGCAATCTCTTTAATGCTAAAAAAGTATTCAAAAACGCTTTCACTCTTTCTCATTTTCCTCTCCGTAAGTTCTTTGTGTATTTTTGCACTATCGGTTTTTCTTGAAAATTCCTCAATCAGAGCTGACCTTAATTTTTCCCACGACGTCAGGCCTCTCTCACTTTGTACAAATAATTTTGCCAAGCCACTCAATGATTTTTTCGCGAACACAAACATTTGAAAATCATCCCACTGCATTATTGCAGCTGTCTCCTCAAACTCAGCCACGTCAGCAGGTAAATTGTTAGTACCATCAAAACGTCGCACAGAGTCTTCTACGTCTCGAAAATTAAGAGCGAATCGTGGTGCTATTTTGTGCTGTCCTCTATGCTCATCGTTGTCAGCTGAGAAAAAACTCTCGTTGTGTCGAACTTGCTCGTTTACTGCTACACTCCGCCGTTGTTGTATGACATCAATTTTCCTATTATCCATTGCACACTTGTATTCTTCGTCATTAACGTCTTCGTCATCATTTTCGTTTTCCTCCTCGTCGACGTCTTCAACATTGGATGAAAGCTTGATGCAACTATACAGGTGGTGCAGATATATGACGTTTCCTAGTCTATTCTGTTTTGTTGTTCTCTTTCGGTCTCGGTTCTGTCAAATTATGAAAACCGGTGCCGCCAAAAAATTTGCCGCGCTTTATTGAAAATAGCGAAGCATAAAATTTTGCTGTGGTTATAAATTTAATTTATTTAATATTAAGTGCAAGTATATAATAAAATGGGTAAATTTTGTATAATATGCCGCAAAAGTTGGGGCAAAGAAAATGTGAAGTGTTTCAAAGTTCCAAGTGACGAGAATAGGCGTCAACGTTGGAACAAAGCTAGTGGTGTTTCCTTACCCCAGCAAGCGTTCGTTTGCGAAAAACATTTTTTTAAAAGTGACTTCATAAATTTTTCGGTGCTATACGTAGCAAAGGTGGGCTTAATCATCATCCCACTCCACAGGAATTCAAATACCGATTGCGAAAGTATATGCTATGTAACACAGCAGCAATTCGTTTGGTCGGAGTGGTGTCAATTGTGATTGTCCAGTGTCTAGTTTGTATGTTGTTTTGTCTTATATGTTTATTATGTGTTTTGTTTTGTTTTGTTTTAGATAAAATAACAATATTTTTTTAAATAGAATAGTAGGTTGGTGATAAATAATAATTCCATTCCCATAATGTAGCTAAAAATACAGAATGCTTGAATGAAACAGGCAATGTTGAAACGGACGATACGGAATGGTTTAATAATGCTACTAGTACTACCAACGATATTTCTGAATATTTGTTGATGGGTAACCAAATGAATTTTGAGAAGAACGACGATTTTGCTGTACCTGAACACGGCAGCGAAGAGTTTCCAGATGAGTTTGATGGAAATAATTCTATTGAAGATATGGACATTCTGCATGAAGACGCCCTAGAATATGTAGCTGGCTATTTGATTCGGAAATTAAATTTGAAAGAATGCGAGGGTAATGGAACTGTATGGACTTGGGTTGACCAACTATCTAAAGGAGCCCTCAAAAAACCATCTGAAAAGTTTCTAAGTGATATAAAATCCCTAGAAAATATATTTAACAATGTGAATGGCGATAAAATACTCCACTGTAAAAATTTCCGTACGAATTTATTGCAAAAAAGTTCCGGAATTAACCTCCAAGAAGCAGTCAAATCATTTTTCTTCAAATGCAGAATGTATTTCCGAATTAAGCATTTAAACCATCGTATGAGAATTCAAAAAGCTAAGCAAAAAATAATGCGGAATAAAAAACTGATAAAAATAAAACTTTAACTGTCCATTGGAAGTGCGATAAATAACTGGAGGAAGCAGTCATATATTATTATATTATAATATATTTTTTATATTATTATATTTATATATTGTATTTATGAATATAATTTGAAGAAATAATAAATAGTGGGTTTTTTGCTACATTTTTTCCCACTTAAAAAAAGTCTTTTGGTTTTTATTTATTTTATTGAGCTGGGGGATAAAAAGATAATTGTATATACGAGTATATCCTTCTCGAATGCTTTTACGCTGGTTAAATTGTTGATTTACATATATATATTTATTTATTTAGGTATTTTTGGTTTTCCCTCTCGTTATATAATAAACTAAAATGAAAATGTATGAGAAAAATAAAATCAGTTCATTAAATTAAAAAAATATCTCAGCCGTTATAAAACTAAAATTTCAGCCGTCAAAAAAATTTTTCGCCCGTTACTACAAATATTCTCATGCCTCCGGAACCCGCCTGCTGACTATTTTGACAGAACCGAGATCTGAATTCTCTCAAAATATATCTGCACCACCTGTATAGTTGCATCAAGGATGAAAGCAAACTACCCTTCTTTAAATTTTTGAATATGTGCAACTTCAAATCTTCTGCGGTGTATTTTATGCCCAGCAGGTGGCAAATTGAAATTAAATCTGCCGTCGCCAAATGTGCTGCAACAAACTTTGCCTTTTTTCCATACGCATCATCGGTCTCGTTAAATTCAAAGCCTTCAAACTCTCTCAACCGTTGCCTGTTCGTGCTACCTCCTTCGCTCTCAAAAACGAATTTGTGGAGAGCAGTAATGTTTGCCTTTCTGCCTCTCCGAAGGTTCTCGCGAGCACACTCAAACATACCCAAACGAAACATTCCGTGTAACTTAATTATGCGCGTCCAATATAATTGTTACGTTAGCTTGTGCGCTTGCGGTTTCTCGAAGCAGTAGCACTAAGGAGAATTTTGCTATCGTTCACAACACAATGCTTTACCAGCCCAAAATTTTTGTTGTAATTGTTCTTCTTGTTTCTTTTTGTTTGTTCAATTGTCTAGGATCCCGGTTGAGCCCCCAAAATATGGGGGTTTAGTTTGTTTTAATTGAAAAGTACTTTATTATTTTAAATTATAGAGATAAATTCAATGTTAATGTAAATAAGAATTTGTTTGAAAACTGAAATACATATATTAATTAAATGAAACTCTTCACGTTTTTTGCTCTGCGTCTTCACGTCTTTAATCGTCCGCGTCTCGGTTAGAACTCCCTCTCCTCTCTTGCGTACTCGTTGTTCACGGATTTTGTGACGGTGAAAGAGTTGCCATATGTGTGGCAGATGAAAATCCCACATATATATATATATATATATATATATATATATATATATATATATATATATATATATATATATATATATATATATATATATATATATATATATATATATAATATATATATATATATATATATATATATATATATATATATATATATATATATATATATAAGTTAACGCAGTCGGAAGGACTGCGATTAAAAAAATATTTAAGCCGCAGCCAACAGCGGCATACTTTCATATCCTTTATCTGAATCAAACACACAATTGGATAATATTTAGATTTATTACAAATTAATTAAAGTGTCTTCACAACTCCAGGTCCTACTTAAGACTAACTCTATTCATAACTTATAAATTCTAAGCTGGGCCTAAAACTGACTGCGTCAGCATTCCCTGGCCGCGGTACCGTTCCCACGCTGCAGCGGTATTGCACCGGATACGCGTGCAAGCATTCAGACACTACGTCAGCAGATTCGGTGCATTTACCTATGCTGCGCTCATGCTTGCTTGGGGACAGGTGTGAAGACAGGGGCGGCTACGGGCGTGTTAACTCCTCCCCCCTTAAATGTCTGCGTCCCGCAGATCGACATGGGTCACCGCAGGAACTTCGTTGGTTTTGTTCGGAAAGGATTCGCCTTGCTTCATTGTTGCGCTTTGATGCATGCCAGGGATTCGAATGTTCACCTTTGGCACCGAGAGCACGTATACGAGCATAGTTCCATTCGTATATATCGATGGCTTGGCATATTCCATTGCTTCTACCAGATTTTGATAAGGTAACGCCTCTTCTTCAGAAATAACCTGCTCGGTTTCGGCCTGGTCTAAAAGATTGGTGTTCACGATTCCAGTTTTTGCCATCTGACAAGCTCGGACTATTTCTGAAATTTGCTCTTTTAGGACGAGAACCTTGTTAGCCAACAAAATTTCGAGCTTCTCCGCATTGAAGTTTTTATCAACGTCATTTGCAAAATCAACCACGTTGTTAACCCTCTTTATAGCTTCTTGCGTGGCGTTAAAGATTTTCCTGTTAATGGAAAGTTGGTTATTGTTGTTGTCGACCAATTGATTTTCGTTACGCAGAACACAATCCCAATCAGTGGCGTCAGGGGATCCTGCTACCCATTTCCACGCCGATCCAATCCAATTTATAGAGCGAGGTTTTCTCGATTTGGTACCCTGCAATTCGTTAATACGCATTTTCGTCTGGCTGAGATGAAGTTCGATGATCGTCTTCATCGGAGTTGCCTCAAGCTCGCGTTGCACTACACCCGTCAGTTACAAAATAATTTCGTCGAATTGAGTGAGGTCTACGGTATGTAAGAGCTTGAAGTGGCCATTGATTATCCATCCACTTCCATGTTCGATTGTCACCAGCGGAGATTTGTAGTTGAAAACATTGAACCCGCAAGCGCAGGGAATTATAAGCAATCTATTTTGACAAAAATTTCAAGTAAAAATTCACAATTTTCTCTTAATATAAAATAAAATAATCTAAAAAAAAAAAATCGTGGCTTCAGCGCTTAACTAACATTTGCCATTGTCGCGTATTCTTTTCCTGGGAGCTCTATGTCCTTGATTGCAGGAAAAACATGACTTATGCGAACAACTTTATTCATTTTGGAAAAATTCAAGACACGAACAGATAGCTTCCTCGAAAGAAGAGCGTTACAAGTACAGCATATCTTCAAGAACAAACTTTTAATATTTTCTTAACTTTTAACAATTCGATCTCTTTTTTTATATCATATGTATAATCTACTTTTGTTCCAGAGAGATAGCTTCCGTATTTGGAAATTTTAATTTTCTTTTTGCAGTTTACAACTTACAAATTATTAAAACAAATTTTTTCCTTATATTTAAATATTACTGTTATATTATATTTAAATAAAACAATTCTTTTTTCTTTTGTTTTTTGAATTAATTATATTTATCTTCGAGCCAGCGAAGGAAGGTGGAATTGGGTTGAAAAAAATCATTCTCTTACAAATTTTTTACTTGAGCCTTATGGATCCTTTTCCCATCGTTCGTGGTTACTGTTACCCTGTTATCCCTGCCTACAACCTCTTTTTTATAAAGTGGGCGTTGTTTTGCCTTAATTTGTTTGTTCCTCACATACACTACGTCCCCCTGTGCATACTTCTTAGGGTCCTGCCTTTTTTCATTCAATCGGGTATTTCGTGATTCCTGATTCTTCTCCATCCGATTCCTCACTTCGCTAAAAATTTTGTTTTGAAAATTTGCTAACTCCTGATAATTTATTCTTTGTACCCTATTGAAAAATATATCGCTCGGTTTGTACTTAGTTATGGAATGAATTGTATTGTTATATCGATCGGTAGCTATGTACAACAATTCCTTTGGGGATGTGTTGGGTATCTCTCTCTGTAAACACCGGTATATTTCCATAACGGTGGAGTGAAGTCTTTCGACTTGCCCATTCTCTTCGCTCCGTTGAATAGGAGTTTGATAAAGTCTAATTCCTAACCCTCTAACATAATTAGAGACTAAAGGACTGACGAAGCCTCTTTCGTTATCAGTAACTATAATCTGTGGGACTGTAAAATAGTGAATAATTGTTGCAAATTTTTTACGTGAAAGTACAGCGGACTTACTCTTTATGTGGAAGAATTTTGCAAATTTAGAGAATTTGTCTATGCAGCTGAGAAATTTTTCCCCACTAATCTCGAAGATATCGATGTGTAAAATATCGCAAGGATGTTTTGGGATAGGAGCATCCTTTAGTTTTGGGACGAAAGGATGCCTATCATACTTGTTTACCCGGCACACTTCGCAAGCTTTCGTGAAATGTCTTATCAAGCTTGCCATCCTGGGGAAATAGTATCGTTCCAAAATTTGTCCTTTATTCTCCACAGGATTCCTGTTGGCTCTCCTGTGCTCTTCCTCAATTATTCTGCAAATTCGTTCTTCATTCGCGACATCCTCTACTAATCTCTGCGTTATTCTAATCTTATAATAAAGGAAATGTTCGAGATACACTTCTTGGAGAAACTGCAGCCTATTTTCGGGAATTTTAATACCGTTAATTACCGCTGGGTTCAACCGTTCTTTCAATACTCTTATTAGCGCGTCGCGGACAATGCTGTCTAAAGTCACATAGTGGCGGGTGTACCCATCGTGAGGATTCTCAACACTAAAAAGTTCTCGTCCTTCCCTGATCACAATCTGATTCCTAAATACGTTCAGGGGTGCTTCAACGTGAATGATAAGGCCGGAAGCATCTTGTTCGGCACTGTGAACAGTTTCAATTTCGCTAGCAGTTTCAGTAGTGGAGCCTCTAGCGACTGTCATAGTTCTTGATGTGTCAGTTGCTCCTTCACTAGCAGTTTCTGTAGTCGTGTCGTCACCATTCTCAACAGCCATCACGTTGAGTCCTCCTTGGTCTTCCATTCGACATTTCATCCTTGATAAGGCATCAGCCACATAGTTTGATTTACCAGGAGTGTAAATCAACTCGTGGTTGTATTCCTCTATACGTGCCTTCCATCCTTTTAATTTGGCATTGTGATTGCGATTTCCGAGCGCGAACGTGAGGGGTTGATGGTCAGTGTAAATTTTAATGTTTCTTGCACCATACAAGTAGGAACGTAGGTTGTCCAATGCCCACACAATGGCTAACATTTCCTTCTCATTGGTGGCATAATTTTCCTCCGTCTTGCTTAATGAGCGGGAAATGTACGCAATTGGCTTATCCTTGCCAACCTCACCTTGGGACAGCACGGCTCCTATCGCAAAATCTGATGCATCTGTGTTTAAATTAAAGGGTTACTGGAAATTTGTGAAAGCTAAAATATCAGAGGAAGCAAGGAGTTCTTTTAGATCAGCAAACGCTTTCAAGGCGACAGGATCAAGCTCAATCGTCATTTTCTTCGATTGATTGGCCTTCACTTGAGCGTTTTCTCCACGTGTTAAATTAGTCAAAGGTTTGGCTACTTTGGCATAGTCCTGAATGAATTTTCGATAGTAAGACGTCATTCCCAGGAAACGCTTTAAATCCTTTAACGTACCCGGCGGTTCTAGACCTTGAATTGCACTCACTTTTTTTGTGTCAGGTTTAATACCATATCCAAGGAATTCTACACTAGTTTTCATGAATTGGGTCTTTTCCAGATTGACTTTTAAGTTTGCCCTCAACAATGTTGCAAAAATTGTGCCAACGTTCTTTAGGTGCTCCTCTTCATTTTTTCCAAAGACGATTATGTCATCAATGTATACATAGCAAATTTTCCCTATGTACTCCTTGAGCACATCATCTATCATTCGTTGGAAAATGGCAGGAGCATTCTTTAGACCAAACGGAAGCCTCAAAAATTCGTATTTTCCGTTCATTGTTGAGAACGCTGTTTTCGGTATATCAGACTCTTTCATCGGAACTTGATGAAATCCGGAAGTATCAGGGACGGTTACAGCGTTCAAGCGCTTGAAATCTATTACCATCCTATATTGTTTTTCGCCTGAGGGCTTTGGTTTTTCAGGGACTACCCAGATTGGGGTATTGTAGGGACTTTTTGATGGACGTATGACGCCTTCCTCAAGCAATTCCTCAATCTGCCTCTCAACTTCCTCCCTCATGCAGGCAGGATAGGGATAGCTTTTTGTGTAAATCGCCTCCTTAGTAGTAGTCCTGATTTCTGCCTTCACGATAGTATTAACGATTTCCTTATTGCTTATTGGGTCAAAAAGTTGCATATGGTCTTCGATTATCTTGCGGAGTTTTTCTTGGGTATTCTTAGAAAGGTTACTGTCTAAAATTTGATTAATTTGCTTGGATACTTTTCTTGAAGAGGAATTTTTATATTTGGTTTAAGGGTCAGAACGTTTTCTTTCCGGTCTATTACTGCCTCTAATTCCTTTTGGGTATCATCGCCAATGATGCCATCAAAGGATTCGAGACCTGGCAGTACGTAGAATTTTAACAAGGTATTATTTCCTACGCGCTCAAAAAATCTACCGCTAACTTCTTCGCTGATTTGAATGCGTCCACCGGCTGAATTTACAAAAAAGGATTTTGCAAGCTTTTTGCTATTTAGGGAAAGAGATGCGTTTATAAAATTTTTGTTCGCACCTGTGTCTACCAAGAATTTCAACACAGTGCCCTGGCTATCCACGTACTCTATTTAAGGTACGCTGGATAGGCTCCTGTCATAAAATTCACCTGATCCTCGGAATTCTCTTCAGCCAAATTCGCATAGTCCTAATTCACAGTTTCCATATGGAACATCCTCTGCTGCTTTTGGCGGAAGTTGTCTGAGCCGGATTTCCGTTTGAATGGGAATCCTTGTTGAGGTCTGTTTGAGAAGCTCGCTCGATGCGTCTGTATAGAAGGGTCCATCTCCATTTTTACCACTGGCCTTGGTGCTTCAGTCCTTTGAGCGAAATGCCGATTCTGGAAGGAACCACTCTGCGGCCTATATCCAAACTTATGGTTGTTTCCAACAGGTGAGAAATTGTTAAACTTCGAGAACGACGGACGAGGATTACTGTCCTTATTCATTTCGTTTACCGGAACAGTCACCGAGGTCCTATTTATACCACCGTGCACAGGATGGCTCCTAAAATTCAAATTCTGAATGTCTAGACAAGCTGTGTAGGCTTCGGGTAGTGATCTTGGTCTTTGGACAATAATCATGCGGGAAAGATCGCCACTCAATCCCCTTACAAAAACATCCAGCGCTCTATTTCTGTAGGTTTCTATCAGTGCATCTACGGTTTCGGCAGAGTAGTTTTCGGTTTTAAATTTATTTATAATTAAGGAAAATTGGTAGTTGACACGAGCATAAAACTCGTCCAACTTCAAGTTACCCTGAGTTAGCTGACCCAGCTGATGCTCGAGGGTACGGAGTCCCTTTTATCAGCGTAGTGAAGCGACAGGCAACCTTTTATTCCTGCCCAGTCGACTTCCGAAATATTGTGGGATATTAAAGCAGAATCAGCGTTACCCCTAACCTTTCCCCTTATGCTCTTGAGGATTGCCCTATAAATTGGCTTCGTCCGGACGATCTTGTAGTCGTCTAAGATTCCCTCAACTGATGTCACCCAGGACACGTATTGGGCTGGGTTTCCCTCGAATGCCTGGAGGTCCCTAACTGAGTCTGGCAACCTGCCTATTTCCCTCAAATCTTCCTCACTCACTGGCCCACACAACGGGATCTCAGCTGGGGTCACGGTAAGTGCATTCATTTGTTCCAGTTGACGAATGCGGTTTTCCGCCTTCTTCCACTCGACCATTAGTGCACCCACAGAGCCAGTCAGCTCGGTAACCGAACGGGTCAAGGAATCCATAATAAAAATTTTTGACTCACCAAATTCGTTTTCCTTGTTTTAAAAAAAATTCCCTTACTCCTTCCTTCGCTGCTTTCTTTTGTCGCTTTTAGCTTGAGTTCGCTGAGCTGATGCCGCAATTTCCTTATATATTTTTTTGGACTCACAGGCAGATCGATTGCATTGGTTATGTTATTGCTGAAATGTAAAATGTTTTAGTATATCATAAAATAACATTCAAAAATTCTTGACATAATGTCTGGCTTAGGTCAAGGAAGGGACGCGGGAACTCTTTTTAGTCGTCCGTAATCGGATTACGGGCAACCGACTCAGGACACTTCCTTCACGCGGTGCTCGGCATTCAACGCAACTTCAAATTTTGCTGCCATGGCCAGTAGCGACAAGTATCTGACCATTTGGCGGCTGTTGCTATGCAATACCGATACCGTTGACCATAACCAGTCGACAATGCGCTGCCTTGATCAGGAAATGATTGTCGTGTTCCCATGTGAACGACAACGTGCACCCAGATATGGCGTATCCGATCATTCATGGACAGGCGTTGCAAAATAACATCAGCACAGCTGCTTATTGCTTTGCGTATTTTACGCTTTGAAATGCAGTTTTATAAATCTTGGCAAGGAGTCGAACCTTGTGCTACAATTAATTAAAGCACCCACCAGTTCGCCAAAGATTATAAATTTAAATTTTTCCGACAATTTGTCGCCATCGTTTTTAATATTACTTTCGTAAAATATTACTTTCGTAAAATTGGCAAGGGGTTGAACCTTGTGTCGCCCACAATCGAAGACACCCAGCAATTTGCCAAATACATTTTACAATTTCACCATTTTTATATATTAAAACATAATTTTTCATTTTATAGGTGTACACTATGTGCGTACCCCGTGACCCGATTATGCACATCATGGTGAATATTATATTTTAATTAAGGAACTTCTGTCCCATTTTCAATCATCGCTCTTAAGCGAATTTTGAATGAACAATAAAAGTAAAGTACAATTCTTTATATTAGGTCTGAGGGTCTTCGGGGTCACAGAACCTTTTCCTTTTGTTATATCCTGGAGGGTCCCTTGGGAATCTCAGGATGGAGACGTAAGGATTTATTTGTTTTAATTTAAATCAATAATTTCTTCATATTAGGTCTGAGGATCTTCGGGGTCACAGAACCTTTTTCTTTTGTTATATCCTGGAGGGTCCCTTGGGAATCTCAGGATGTAGACATACGGAGTTATTTGTTTTAATTTTTATATCACCATGTTCGCACAATACCCTTCAAGGGCCACTATATTTGCATCGGAAGGCTTTGGTTTACTTTCCACTTTTCAATATTAGTTCATTTTACATTGCCAGGAGGGTCCCCCCGAAGGTGGTGAATCGCTGAGCAATTTTTCTCACATTTGTTAATTTAATCTTATAGTTTTATAATAAGCCTTTCCGATTTTTGGGATCCCGCTCCTTTAGCGGGTCCCTGCTCGGGCGCCAGTTAACGCAGTCGGAAGGACTGCGATTAAAAAAATATTTAAGCCGCAGCCAACAGCGGCATACTTACATATCCTTTATCTGAATCAAACACACAATTGGATAATATTTAGATTTATTACAAATTAATTAAAGTGTCTTCACAACTCCAGGTCCTACTTAAGACTAACTCTATTCATAACTTATAAATTCTAAGCTGGGCCTAAAACTGACTGCGTCAGCATTCCCTGGCCGCGGTACCGTTCCCACGCTGCAGCGGTATTGCACCGGATACGCGTGCAAGCATTCAGACACTACGTCAGCAGATTCGGTGCATTTACCTATGCTGCGCTCATGCTTGCTTGGGGACAGGTGTGAAGACAGGGGCGGCTACGGGCGTGTTAACTTATATATATATATATATATATATATATATATATATATATATATATATATATATATATATATATATATATATATATATATATATATATATATATATATATATATATATATATATATATATATATATATATATATATATATATATATATATATATATATATATATATATATATATATATATATATATATATATATATATATATATATATATATATATATATATATATATATATATATATATATATATATATATATATATATATATATATATATATATATATATATATATATATATATATATATATATATATATATATATATATATATATATATATATATATATATATATATATATATATATATATATATATATATATATATATATATATATATATATATATATATATATATATATATATATATATATATATATATATATATATATATATATATATATATATATATATATATATATATATATATATATATATATATATATATATATATACTAGCTGACCCCGCAGGAGTTGCCCTGCGTGAAATTATGTGTTTTGAAAAAAAAAGAAAGTTGAATTTATGTTGTGTTGAAAATCATTTATTTGTGATTTTTCTACATTTTTTCAATGTAACGCAGCTTGATAAACAACATTTTTTGTTTTCTGTTCCGGTGCGTCAATGTACAAAGAAGATGGTTTTCCAACTCATGAACACGCCACGTATAGCTGGCCGTGTGAAAAACATGGCATTTCCAGATTTATGCCATACACTTCCAGCAATGATACACACATTAAATTTCTTATGTGCACCCTCCACACAGACCCCAATCACTTCTGAAAATTTCATTTTATGTGCACCCTCCACACAGACCCCAATCACTTCTGAAAATTTCATTTTATGTGCACCCTCCACACAGACCCCAATCACTTCTGAAAATTTCATTTTATGTGCACCCTCCACACAGACCCCAATCACTTCTGAAAATTTCATTTTATGTGCACCCTCCACACAGACCCCAATCACTTCTGAAAATGTCATTTTATGTGCACCCTCCACACAGACCCCAATCACCCCTGAAAATTTCATTGAAATCGGGCAAGCCGTCTAGGAATGATAAAAATCCGAAAAAAATACGTAAAGCTAAACAGAATTAATGTTTTTTTTTGTTTTTGCAAAACGTGCATACACACATGAAATTTCTTATGTGTACCCTCCACACAGACTCCAATCACCCCTGAAAATTTCATTGAAATCGGGCAAGCCGTCTAGGAGGAGTATGCGAACAGAAAGTTTTGCCACTTAATTTTATATATATAGATAGATAGAAGATATAAGATATATATATATATATATATATATATATATATATATATATATATATATATATATATATATATATATATATATATATATACATATATATCAGTCACAATCCCTAAGTAGTCACATAATGTTGTAGTCGTTGCGCGAGTTACGTACTTAGCCTGGCACTACACACAAAAATAATATTAGATCCTCAACTTGAAATGGTATAGGGCGTCCAAAGGATGCCGGTCTATTCAAATCAAGAAGGTCACTTATTTATTTAAGTTGAACTAAAATGTTAGATCCTCAACTTGAAAGGATATAGGGCGTCCAAAGGATGCCGGTCTATTTCGAATCAAGAAGGTAACTAACTATTCAAGCTGAATCAATCAACTTCCAAACTTATGAGGATACAGGCGTCCAAAGGATGCCGATTTATTCCTTTCAAGTAGGTTGTTAACTTGTTCAAGCTGAATTGAGTTCTATCAAATTTCAAGGTGTAAGGCGTCCAAAGGATGCCGATCTACTCCAAGAAAAAGGAAAGACTGCTTAGTTTCAGTGTAGTGTACCAAAAGTAGTTTATTCTAAATATCAAGTCTTTTTATACTTTAAATGTGCTGTGTAAGCTTATATCTAGGTATATTGTAAGATTAAGTATATTACATATGTGTACTATAAGCTTATATCAATAAGTATAGGTTCTAAATATATTATGTATACTCGTATGTCTCTATAAAGTTTGTTTACCTTATGTTTAAATATATACTCTAAATACATTGTGTGTGTGTGCTTACAGAGTTTGTTTACCTTATGTCTATGTAATAATGAAATATATAATCTAAATACATTGTGTGTGTGTGTGTTTAATGTGGTCGTTGATATCGTCGCTGCCTGCTGCTTGCAGTTATGCAGTCGTTGCATTTTTGGAGCTGTTGAACCTGCTAGTATATTATGTGGTTGGGTTGCTCGGTTATTTATGCTGCTGTTGCAATTCTGGAATCGTTGAACTTCCTAGTGATTAATTGGTTGGGTTCTAGGTGGTTTAGGTGGTGGTGGTGATGAGGGTGTAGTGATCGTTGACACCGTAGGTGGGAACGTAGCTCCCGCGTTAATAAGTTTTTCTATTTTTACAGTGGCATACGAAGTTGTCGCCGGTCGGTAACGGAAGCAGTTTATGTTTGATACCTTTTTTATAATCTTTTAATTTTTCATATTTATAATCTTTTAATTTTTCATTTTTATAATATAGACCTATCGTTTAAATATAATTGCCTTTATCGGCTTACATGGGGGCTCAACCGTCCGAGAAATAAAAGAACCGTAAAAAAGTAAAACGTGGAAGTAAAACCGTGCTCCAAAAAAATAAAGTATTATTATTATAATTTGTACAAAAATGAATTAGTGAATGAAATGAATTTTGTAAGGGAAGTCGGCAAATTAGATCCGTAACTTCGGGATAAGGATTGGCTCTGAAGATTGAGATAATCGGGCTTGATTGGGAAGCAATAACCATGGTTTATGTACTCGTTCTGCAGCAGAAGTTGTGCTGTGTTCGGAAAAACGCGAATTTAAAGGTCAAAACGCGGAACTCGGTTTAATGAGTATAGAACAACAAAAAGAGTACTTTTTAAGGTCAAAGACAAAGTCTACGCAAGCAGAGGACGACGAAGGTGACGTTTTTTTTAATGCTCAAAACGAAACAACAAAGGAAGGTATAACTACAGCAAGTACAAATAACGATAACGAAAGTGCAAATGAGAATAACACAGAAACAACGGCAACAACGAATATAAGAGATAAAAGCAGCAGCGAAATGGCAGAAATGGGCGAATTGATTAGACTTCTCACACTAAAATTTGCAAAGGAAGAGGAAAAAGCAAAACGAAGAAAGTATTCATGAGTACATATTGCATATGCGACGGCTAGGTGCGTACGGGAAAATGGACGAATAATCGGTAATACGCTACATAGTAGATGGAATAAATGAAAGAACGGAAAACAAATTTTTGTTTTACACCGCGGAAAACTTTACAGAACTTAGGAAACAATTAGAAATTTACGAGTCGATGGCGCAAAATAAAACGAAACAAAAAGAACAACACGTTAAAAAGGAAAATAACAACAAAAGCACAAAGCGTGCCCATTGCCTTAACTGCGGCTCTACGAAACATGAAAAGAGCGAGTGTAAAGCACCAACAAAATGTTTTCGCTGTAACGGATCAAACCACATTTCGAAAAAGTGCCCTCAGAATAGCAAAGCAACTGAAATAAAAGAAAATAAAGCAAACGAAGTCAATATTGTCAATGTACACGAATGTCGCGAAAAAATGTTAAAGCAGATCAAAATAAACGATGAAAATTTATTTTGTTTAGTTGACAGCGGCGCAGAAATATCGGTTATGAATGAAAAAAACTGCGAAAAGTATAAACGCGGAATTAAGGGAATACGAAAACGGTGTGACAGGCATAGGAAATGTTAAGGTAAAAGCAATCGGCATTTTTGAACCTGAAATTACTGTCGACAATTTGTGTATGCACAATATTGTTGTTGTTCCGAACAATGTATCGAAATATGAAGTCATCTTAGGCTTCGATTACATAGGCAAATGCAGTTACGATTATAGTGAAAAGGGGTATACGTTCAAAAGTTTTCTCGATGACAGCTATGAACATTCAACAATGAATATTATGATCAACACAGAGAAATTTGAAGCGCCAATAAAACATCAGAAACAAATAGAAGAAATTGTCGAACAATACAAACCTAACAAATATGCAATAAGCCCGATAAACATGAAAATTATATTAATCGATGAACGAATTATAAGACATACACCGAGAAGATTGCCGTTGCCGGAGCAGAAGGCGGTAAGTGACCAGGTGGAAGATTGGCTAAAAACTGGAATAATAAGGCCATCAAACTCAGAATTTTGCAGTCGGGTAGTTGTCGCGAATAAAAAAGATGGCAGCAAGCGCGTCTGTGTCGATTATCGCGATATTAACAAGCAGGTACAGAAGGACGTATTTCCAGTGCCATTGATGGAGGAAGTGGTTGAATCGTTGGAGAGCGCAAGATTATTTACCACATTGGACCTCGAAAACGCATTCTTCCAAGTCCCTATAAGCGAAGACTCCAAAAAATATACAGCTTTCATTACCAGAGGCGGAGTTTTTGAATTTAACAGAGCACCCTTTGGTTTCTGTAATTCTCCAGCTATATTCTTACGCTTTAAAAATCACTTTTTTTGGAAATTAGTTCGTGAAAACATCATGCAGATGCAACAATGATAGAGAAAGAGATTAGGCAATGCGCATGTTTGCTTTCAATCAGCTGTTTTGCCTACGTCACGGTTGACTTTGTACTATTCAACCGCGCTTTTCAGCTGGTTTTTAAATAAAAAATTTGTTAAAATGCGTTGTTCTGTATTCGGTTGTGACATTAAAAATAACAAAAAAGGCGAAAATAAATGGAGATCTTTCCATTTTCCTAAGGACAAAGTCCTTGCAAGAAAGTGGATTAACTTTTGTCGTCGGAAAGACGAAATAAATATAAAAAATGCATGGATATGTGAGGCGCACTTTGCGCCGCAAAATTTCGAAAGGAATTTGCAATTTGAAATGGGTAAGAATAGCAATTATATTGTATTAATTATAATTATTATATAAGAAATGAAATATTATTTTAGGATTATGTTCAAGAAATCCAACAACGCTGCTGCCCAATGCTATTCCGAATATATCAGCAGCAACTTTAGAGGAAGCGAATGAGAGGCAGAAAAGAATGGAGTATCGATCAAGGAAGCAACTTGTGTCAACCCTCTTAAATGAGCCAGGAGTTTTTGTTGACAAAATAGAAAGTGATGGTATCGAAGAAGTACCACAAGCCGCGATAAAAGCAGTCGCCGACGAGAAGGAGGAAAAAATACAACATTTAGAAGTATAAATGTGAGCGTCATAATTGAAGTCCATGGATAACTACCCATATATATATATATATATATATATATATAATTTTTCATATATTACAGAGAAAAACTAAAGAAGATTGTATGCAATTTATATGAAAATAATGAGAAGCAAATCACAGAGATAAAGCGCCTCAAAATTTGCATTAAGTCTTCAGAATTCCACAGAAACAACTTGGAAGAAAAACTCGCTTGCATTTTCACCAAAGGCCAGGTAAGTGTATCTACTTAATTAATGATTTTACAAAAAATACAAAAAATGTCCTACCTGCAGATTGAAAGATTGAAAAATTGAAAAATGGAAATAATCGGCTCAATTGGAAAGGCTTTCAAAACTAACTAATATGTTAATGAAACATATGAGAACCCTGCAAGCTGCTTTTGATTAATTAAATAGCAGTGACTTGTATATATGTAAAAATTATATTAAGAAACACTTAGAATTACGTGGTCATGTAAATTGTAGTAAAAAAGTAAAAGAACTGTTTTTTAGAGCTAGAATGTATTTTAGAATCCGTTCACTAAATAAGACTATTGTAGAAAATATGTACAGCAAAAAGCGAAAATTAAATAAAACAATTAATTGAATTGTTGTTAACTATTTTTTATTGATACCTGATTTTTATTTACAGCATTGTATTTTTGAATCGTTACGAGGACAGACTAATTAGTGATATTTTGGTGTCTCATTATGGTAGGGTTTTTTGTCGGCTGCTGAGGCTACAAAAGCAAACGTGTACACATGTGCGTACTTGATATAATAACACGTACATATATTATTAACATACCTATGTTTCAGCACTATTTTCCTTATGACACTCATAATTCCATTGCTACTTTCTTGGGCTTCTGGGCTGACGGCTATTAATTCAAAAAAATTCCTCTCAACAAACATTTAAACACGTTTACTGACACTTTGTGAGCTGCTGAAACGCCCTGCCACAATTCTTTGGGTACAAATTCCGATTTAAGAACTTTCGACCCAATTATAAACTTTTTTCTATACAAATTTTCGCAATGTTTCTTAAAAATGCAAAGAAAACCATTGAAAAGAAAATCAGCTCGTTAGTCAACCGTGACGTAGATGCGCAGAACGAAGCAAATTTGAACACAGCATTGCGTAATCTTGTCTCTGTGAATTGTGATACAGATGTATATGGATGACGTAATTATTTATTCAAAGGATGAAGAAGACGGTATACGCAAGCTATGTGTGGTCTTGCAGGTATCGGCGCAACATGGATTACGAATAAAATGGAAGAAATGTAAGTTTTTACAAACGGAAGTCGTTTTCTTAGGACTAAGGATTATAAATGGCAGTATATCTCCGGATGCTGAAAAATTTTTGGCTATAAAGAATTTTCCCGTGCCAAATAACATTAAGAAACTGCAATCACTCCTCGGACTCACAGGATACATCCGTAAATTTGTAGAAAACTACGCAATAATAACGAAACCGTTGACAGACCTGCTCAGAAAAAACTCAAAATTCGAAATAGGACAAGCTGAAATAAACGCCTTTGAAGAGATTAAGAATAAACTCACGAAACAGCCGGTTTTGAGAGTTTTCTCCCCGACAGCACCAATAGAATTACATACTGACGCCTGCAAAAATGTTTTTGGAGCAATTTTACTCCAGAAGTTCGACGAGTTACACTCGATTTATTTTTGGAGTAAGAAGTGTACTCCAGAAGAGAGCAAGCTTCATAGTTTCTATCTGGAAATTAAAGCAGCGTATTTAGCGGTACAAAAACTAAGGCATTATTTGCTCGGAAGGAAATTTAAATTTATAACTGATTGTCAAGCATTTAAAAGCGCTACAAGTTAAAGCGACTTATCACCAGCAATAACAAGATGGATAATTTATCTACAGGACTTCCAATATACGATTGAACACAGAAAAGGTACCTCTATGAGACATGTGGACACTCTGAGCAGAGCGCCAGTAAGTATAGCGTTAATTAACGAAGAAATAAGTGCTCGCTTACGTAAAGCACAAGCGACAGACGAACATTTCGTGGCGATCAGAAAAATTCTGGAGCTCACACAATATGAAAACTACGAACTGAAGAATAACGTCTTGTTCAAAAACGTAAATGGTTTAATGCTTTTGGCAGTACCTCGGTTAATGGAAAACGAAGTCATCAAAAACGAACATAAAAAAGGCCATTTTGCGGCGGAAAAAACCATGAACGCTTTGGAACAGAAGTACTACATACCACACCTGCGAAAAAAAGTAGAAACGTTAAATCAAAATTGCGTAAAATGTATACTGTTTAATAAAAAGCTGGGAAAACAAGAGGGTCATCTGAAAGTTATTGAAAAAGGAGACGCTCCACTATTTACCATACATATCGATCATTTGGGGCCAATGGACTCGACAACGAAGATGTATAAATATATATTTTCAGCAATTGACAGATTCGCGAAATTTACTTGGCTTTGCCCTACAAAAACCACGTCGGCAGAAGAAGCAATCAAAAAACTATCGGATTGGACTAATGTTTTTGGAACACCACTTCGAATAATCAGCGACAGAGGGCCTGCATTTACGTCTACGGCATTCAAAGAGAAGTGTGAAGCCGAATCAATTGAGCACGTTTTAATCACAACAGGCATGGCAAGAGGAAACGGCCAAGTTGAACGGCTTAATAGAGTTATAATTAATGTAATCTCGAAATTGTCAGCTGATCGGCCAGAGTCTTGGTACAAATATGTCCATAAAGTGCAAAACGTAATTAACAACACAGTCAGCAAATCAACAAAATATACGCCATTCGAACTAATGTTTGGAACGAAGATGAGAACAGCAGTAGACATTAATATGAACGAGATGATTGAAGCAGAAACAGCGGCGATTTTTGCAAATGAACGCGACGAGATCAGAATCAAAGGTAAGGAAGAAATCGATAAGGCTCAAGCTGAGTACAAACTGCACTATGACAAGAAGCGGAAGAATGAAATGGCATACAAAATAGGGGACCTTGCTGCTATAAAGTGGACTCAATTTGTTTCCGGGAAAAAACTCATCAGCGAATACATGGGACCATACGAGGTAATCAGGTGCAAACGTAACGGACGATATGACGTCAAAAAAGCGGCGCAGTTTGAATGACCAAACAAGACGTCAACCAGTTCCGACTTCATGAACCATGGAAACAGGAAGAGCAAGATCTGTCCGGGACGGAAGATGAGGAGTCGAAAATAATTTATTCATTTGTTCAAAACAATAGACGCACTGGAAAGAAAACACTGGAAAGAAAACAATTTTGAACTAATTTCTATGCGTCAAATGAATTCCATATCTTACATTTGCGAATTTCGAAATAACAAAATTAACACAACAAAATATTAATTTTTTTTAATCCTAACCCATACATTACCATTAAAGGGTCCTTTATATTAGAAAAGTTAAGAGTTATTTTAATAATAATAAAGTACATAAAAATAAATTGAAACCGTATAATGTAATTTAAATAATACTGAAAAGAAACAAAGTAAAAACAAAATCACTTAAGAGATTGAACAATAAGATGAATAATAATGTAATCATAACGTAAAATCACACATTGTACACTTTAAGAAAAATTGTTTGCTACCACCCTTAATTTGTCTCTTAGGGGTGAGGGTGTAGTGTACCTCACTAGCGTACACTGACGACCACACAATAACACAAGCAAATTCGTACTCTGTATTCCTACATGCCACACATAATATTGTTAGCGCAATTACTCAGTGCGTACTGCTGAATATGCATTTAATACAAAACAACGACTCAAGCAGTCTCTGTACAGAATATTGTTGGCGCGATACACGCAATTGCGCTCAATGCAGAATGGTGAATAAACATTTTTGGCAATGCAAAGACAAGGTAATCACTCAATGTAATGTAAACAAAGCGTGCTTGACCATGATTTGTCAACATCAAATGTCGATAATACGTAATGTAATTAATAATGATTCATAACATGTAGAAATAATATAGGAATAATTTATGTTAGATAGAGTAAGAGAAAATATGTTTCAAAATGATATAAAAGGGCCATCGAGCGAATAAATATCAGATTTAATCTGAACGTTTAAAACTGCATAACTGCACTAAACTTCTATTCCTTTTCTGTGCTCTCAATTAGGCTTAATTGAAAACAGCACACACAATAACGTGATCAGTGGCACAATCCGCCGTTCAAAAGCTTTGCTACAGGGCGCATATCCGCTTCGCTAGGATCTCTACTCTTTACATAACTTTACCACATGATGAACCTACGTACAGAAGCGAACTACACGTGAATCCTGCCAAAACACTTAATCTATTAGATGACGACCCTGCCAACCTCTCATCAATCTATTACAACAACAATATAATGATAATTGGTACTTATATTAGACGCATTCAATTCGCAACTTGTATCGAGCTCGTATCGGGTTGTGCGAATAAAACAGCACACGAGTAAGTGGTATATTTGGCAGCACTGTTTCCACTGTTTTTTTAAACATTTAGTTTTTTTATATTTTTTCTACAAACTCATCATTTAAATATAATTTAAATCAACATAATAATAATATTAAAGGCAAAAAACAAAATCCAAAGATTAATTTTGGTTTTCTTTAAATTTAATCAACTAAAATATAAAAAATCCAAAGCAAATTTGTATGGGTACTTTTTAATCTCGTTGGTTTTCAAGCGATTTTTTAATTTGGATGCACTTTCTAACGAGGATTAAAAAAAATTCGCTCGTTTCATAAGAGTATAATTTACTCGATAACTTTTTCCATACAAAAGTCTGTCCTATACTCGATAGAGTGGCGAATCGAAAGCGCATATTGTCAATTTTCATAATATGCCGATTAATATAATCAACGAATCTTACATCAACTTGGAAGCATCCCCACTAACAATAGTACCAGCAATAATGCAACCAACACCTAATGAAGAAAAATGCATCAACTTATTAACTTTTGAATCATTAAACGAATTGCACATTAACAACACCAGCGAAATACAATCTCTAAGAACGAACACAGTAATCAGCAGATTGTCAATCAATCTGCCTTATTAGTATCATCATAATTTGTATCGCTTGCTCAAAAATATAGTGCGAAATATCAAAATACGTCATCAGAGAAGTGCAGATACATCAGCCAACATCAGAACTCAATAAATTAACTTCCGTATCATTACCTGAAACTCTTCATGCCATTCCACAGAATTATAAGTTCGTTTTAAAACGATTGAGGAGACTCGAAGTTAGGAGGGAAGAGCTAACTCCACGCTTATCAATTCTACTGAACTCCTCACCTTAATTCATATTTCATCACATCCGTAGCCATAAAATATCCTGACGACATGTTTATCACTGAATTCCAGCATGCGACAGGTAAATGCTACAACAACAGCGACAACCATAGCTGCAGTAGAATAAATAAAAATATAATAAATAAATGTGAAATTAGCTTTAGAACTAGATTGTTAATTTGGATTTCAGTAGAAACATTTTTTTAAAATATAATTAAGTAGAAAATAATTTAAGTCATGCACACGATTCCGAAAAATCTCCTTCGAAAACAGTTTGTAGTCAGGTTGTTTCATTTGGTGGCGTTATATCCCAATTTCGGCTAGATTTCTCTTCCAAAAACATGTTGACCTCTTTAGTCGGATTCCACTGAGCAAGATTCGGCATATTCATATGGTTATACATGTACCTGTTTTCAGTTTCGATTATTTACTTCGACTTTCTACTATTTTGGATAGCTTTAAAATGATATCATTGAGCTTCATGTCTTTGATTGTGTCCGTTCCATTCGAAAAGTCATTCAACTGAACATACAGATTTGATAATGATATGCTTGGTGCCAAAAGAGAACGAATTTCTTCGATGTTGGCATGCTGACTGAAGCTGACGAATGGAGCAATTGTATCCAAAATTTATTGCCGATTTGTCAAGTGCATCCAAAATGCTTACACGAACATCATTAAGTCTTGTTGCAGACCACCGAGAAGTACGGACTGCAGTTCGATAGATTTCAATGAAAATTTGTACTCTTCCTATTCATGCACCAATTGCTTTGCTAAATTACTTTCGAAGCCTCTAGGCAATTTGACATTTTTCATGCCTTCCAAAGTTTTCAGGATCGAACTAATGTGTGATTTCAATGAAATAAGTGTCAATTGATCTGATTGCAATTGCTTCTGGAACCGACTAAATACGAACAATGCATCAGCCAACAATGCAATCCGTTTCACAGTTTCTAATTCTGTCAAATAATTGAGAAATCAAGTGCAACCTACGAATTTAAAATATCTTTGCTATCATTAGCAGATACAATCCATGATCGAAAGTAATGCCTTTGAATTCTGGTGGACGAATAGCTAAGATATGAAAAAAGCTGTACACTGGCAAAAAACATTGGTTTGATGCAAAAAAGAAAAAGGTATAAATATTTAATTATATTAACAGGCTTTTTAACTAGACTGATTTTAATACAATTGACAAATAAATGGCTAAAAAAGGAGAGAAAGAAATTTTAAAAAAATGTATGACTCTCATTCCCATTCCTTAATAAGCATTACGTTACAAAAAGAAAATTACTTCAGTGTGCAAACGGAGAGCAAATGGATATATTCCAGACAATAATGGAGAAGGCGTGGCCTTTATATGATTATTTTATTTATTTATTATAGTTTTTTACTATAAATTATCGTAAACAAGTATCTGATTTTTTTCTACACTCCTTTCAAAGACCACTGTCAAGTCTACTGTCAGAATGCAAGTTAAGATAAATCTTTATTTGCAAAGCTAATGGCTAATATAAACAAATAGCATCTTAAAGATGCATAAAAGTAAATTCATATAAGAAGATGAGCATCGGCAAATTCTGATTGATGCCGTATCTCATGATAGAATAAACAAAAACAAGTTGTATCCTGAGGAATCAAGCAAGGCTTCGTCTTATTTCATTCTCACGCTAAAAGTGAAGACATCAGCAACTTCCTTCTGATGCATTCTTTATCTAATGATGAAATAATTGTTTCTCATGATGAAATAGTTATTTTGTTTATATTAAAAAACTATAAAAAGAAAGAGGGTTTATTGAGATACTCAGTTGGATTTTAGCAGGCAACAGTTGGCAGTTGACATCTAAGAGTTTATGCGGTTCTTAAGAGTTCTTGTTTGACTTCACTATCGTTGAGATTGTAATAAATAATTTTATTTTTTTAAAACGCAAAGTCCCGCGAAAAACTATTAATTTGCATTCATCATAATGTAAACATGGATTGTGCTTCAAATAATATTAAAATTAATTATTACATATTAAGGAGTGACGACTTTTTCGCAACAATTTACTTGATGTTTTCTATATAATATTTTTTGTATTCTTACTCATTGCTTTCTTTTTTACAACATTTCTCGGAGTGCATTAGTTAGTTTTTCTAATTTGCAGTAGTGTTAGTGTTTTGTTTTACTTTCTAAACTTTTCATGGTCATACCATTATTTTGCTAACAATTTGTGTAGTGAGTAATTTCTTTGTTCTACGGAAAAAGCGTGTAATTGAAATTTAAAAGGTAAGTGAAAACTTACTTTCAATTGCATGCAGTAAATTACATTATTATGGATGTGGCCTCTAATCATGCTGAGAGAAACTGATTATTTCACGGGGTGCTTGCTTGGTTTGCAATTAAGTCAAGTATAAGTTTATCAATTTTTTAAATGGTTTTTTTAACGGAAAGAACGGAGTGGGGATATAATTCTATATCTCCCAATCATTAAATTGATAGTTTCATACAATTAACAAAGCTTGTATATTTTATGTGTAGTTCTGAATATAAGCAATGTACGAGTATATGTAAGTTATGCACCATTGGAAAAATATTCATACCACCTTATCTAGTAAAGCCACTAAAATACCTCTCCCTATCATTTTGCAATTCTCAGGAATTTATTTGCAACTACAAGTCAGTATATGATTATAAATATTTTCTACAATCTTTAATTTAATGTTACCATTCACGTGAATGAATTAAGTCCGTATGGTGACTGCGAAGATCAAAACTAAATTTTTCCCTCAAGATTCATCCATACTGCACTTTGGTCACAAAGAATGACTATTGCACCGATTACCGCAAAACATTTTGCGATTAAAGTATATGTGCTTACTTTCTTGAAAACTTATTTTGAGCTTAAATACATATCTTACGCCTGTTTTAATTAACTCGAAAATGCTGAAACCTGCTCTTGATGGTCAGGTAATGATGCAGAACTGTTTTGATGCATGCCGAATGATGATTTACAATCCTAATAAATGCAATGCGCTGCCTTGATCAGGAAATGATTGTCGTGTTCCCATGTGAACGACAACGTGCACCCAGATATGGCGTATCCGATCATTCATGGACAGGCGTTGCAAAATAACATCAGCACAGCAGCTTATTGCTTTGCGTATTTTACGCTTTGAAATACAGTTTTATAAATCTTGGCAAGGAGTCGAACCTTGTGCTACAATTAATTAAAGCACCCACCAGTTCGCCAAAGATTATAAATTTAAATTTTTCCGACAATTTGTCGCCATCGTTTTTAATATTACTTTCGTAAAATATTGCTTTCGTAAAATTGGCAAGGGGTTGAACCTTGTGTCGCCCACAATCGAAGACACCCAGCAATTTGCCAAATACATTTTACAATTTCACCATTTTTATATATTAAAACATAATTTTTCATTTTATAGGTGTACACTATGTGCGTACCCCGTGACCCGATTATGCACATCATGGTGAATATTATATTTTAATTAAGGAACTTCTGTCCCATTTTCAATCATCGCTCTTAAGCGAATTTTGAATGAACAATAAAAGTAAAGTACAATTCTTTATATTAGGTCTGAGGGTCTTCGGGGTCACAGAACCTTTTCCTTTTGTTATATCCTGGAGGGTCCCTTGGGAATCTCAGGATGGAGACGTAAGGATTTATTTGTTTTAATTTGAATCAATAATTTCTTCATATTAGGTCTGAGGATCTTCGGGGTCACAGAACCTTTTTCTTTTGTTATATCCTGGAGGGTCCCTTGGGAATCTCAGGATGTAGACATACGGAGTTATTTGTTTTAATTTTTATATCACCATGTTCGCACAATACCCTTCAAGGGCCACTATATTTGCATCGGAGGGCTTTGGTTTACTTTCCACTTTTCAATATTAGTTCACTTTTACATTGCCAGGAGGGTCCCCCCGAAGGTGGTGAATCGCTGAGCAATTTTTCTCACATTTGTTAATTTAATCTTATAGCTTTATAATAAGCCTTTCCGATTTTTGGGATCCCGCTCCTTTAGCGGGTCCCTGCTCGGGCGCCAGTTAACGCAGTCGGAAGGACTGCGATTAAAAAAATATTTAAGCCGCAGCCAACAGCGGCATACTTACATATCCTTTATCTGAATCAAACACACAATTGGATAATATTTAGATTTATTACAAATTAATTAAAGTGTCTTCACAACTCCAGGTCCTACTTAAGACTAACTCTATTCATAACTTATAAATTCTAAGCTGGGCCTAAAACTGACTGCGTCAGCATTCCCTGGCCGCGGTACCGTTCCCACGCTGCAGCGGTATTGCACCGGATACGCGTGCAAGCATTCAGACACTACGTCAGCAGATTCGGTGCATTTACCTATGCAGCGCTCATGCTTGCTTGGGGACAGGTGTGAAGACAGGGGCGGCTACGGGCGTGTTAACTTATATATATATATATATATATATATATATATATATATATATATATATATATACTAGCTGACCCCGCAGGAGTTGCCCTGCGTGAAATTATGTGTTTTGAAAAGAAAAGAAAGTTGAATTTATATTGTGTTGAAAATCATTTATTTGTGATTTTTCTAAATTTTTTCAATGTAACGCAGCTTGATAAACAACATTTTTTGTTTTCTGTTCCGGTGCGTCAATGTACAGAGAAGATGGTTTTTCAACTCATGAACACGCCACGTATAGCTGGCCGTGTGAAAAACATGGCATTTCCAGATTTATGCCATACACTTCCAGCAATGATACTTATGTGCACCCTCCACACAGACCCCAATCACTTCTGAAAATTTCATTTTATGTGCACCCTCCACACAGACCCCAATCACTTCTGAAAATTTCATTTTATGTGCACCCTCCACACAGACCCCAATCACTTCTGAAAATTTCATTTTATGTGCACCCTCCACACAGACCCCAATCACTTCTGAAAATGTCATTTTATGTGCACCCTCCACACAGACCCCAATCACCCCTGAAAATTTCATTGAAATCGGGCAAGCCGTCTAGGAATGATAAAAATCCGAAAAAAATACGTAAAGCCAAACAGAATTAATGTTTTTCTTTTTGTTTTTGCAAAACGTGCAAAGATACACACATGAAATTTCTTATGTGTACCCTCTAATGTGTGTACTCAGACTCCACACAGACCCCAATCACCCCTGAAAATTTCATTGAAATCGGGCAAGCCGTCTAGGAGGAGTATGCGAACAGAAAGTTTTGCCACTTAATTTTATATATATAGATAGATAGAAGATATAAGATATATATATATATATATATATATATATATATATATATATATATATATATATATATATATATATATATATATATATATATATATATATATATATATATATATATATATATATATATATATATATATATATATATATATATATATATATATATATATATATATATATATATATATATATATATATATATATATATATATATATATATATATATATATATATATATATATATACATATATATCAGTCACAATCCCTAAGTAGTCACATATAGTTGTAGTCGTTGCGCGAGTTACGTACTTAGCCTGGCACTACACACAAAAATAATATTAGATCCTCAACTTGAAATGGTATAGGGCGTCCAAAGGATGCCGGTCTATTCAAATCAAGAAGGTCACTTATTTATTTAAGTTGAACTAAAATGTTAGATCCTCAACTTGAAAGGATATAGGGCGTCCAAAGGATGCCGGTCTATTTCAAATCAAGAAGGTAACTAACTATTCAAGCTGAATCAATCAACTTCCAAACTTATGAGGATACAGGCGTCCAAAGGATGCCGATTTATTCCTTTCAAGTAGGTTGTTAACTTGTTCAAGCTGAATTGAGTTCTATCAAATTTCAAGGTGTAAGGCGTCCAAAGGATGCCGATCTACTCCAAGAAAAAGGAAAGACTGCTTAGTTTCAGTGTAGTGTACCAAAAGTAGTTTATTCTAAATATCAAGTCTTTTTATACTTTAAATGTGCTGTGTAAGCTTATATCTAGGTATATTGTAAGATTAAGTATATTACATATGTGTACTATAAGCTTATATCAATAAGTATAGGTTCTAAATATATTATGTATACTCGTATGTCTCTATAAAGTTTGTTTACCTTATGTTTAAATATATACTCTAAATACATTGTGTGTGTGTGCTTACAGAGTTTGTTTACCTTATGTCTATGTAATAATGAAATATATAATCCCTGCAGTGTTGGGAACTAGCTACGAACTAGCGAATTCTACGTATCACATTAGACTACCACTAATTCCGCTTCAATCTACTTTCTTCGCAAACAACTGGCGAATTTAACATGTGCATGTCCTACGCAGGGGTCAATTGCTACCACACGATACACCCAGTAGCTAGTATTTTCGCCAGTCACCCTTCAGTAGCTACTTTCGGACCAAATACTTCGCTAGTGCCATAGGACCATACAAATTGCTAGCATTAGAACTCGAATTAAAAGCCGATTTTTTTTCAATTTTGTTTTCTTTATTTTTATGCACTGACATAAAAACTTACAACTTCGTAAACAAAATATTCATCCTTAGTACAAAACAAAAATAATAAATTTCATTGTTTTACATTAAAATTCTAAAAAAAGTATATAGTGATAACTGATAAGTACTCGTATATATAATATATAAATTGAAAGATTAGGAAAACATGTTTTTCTAATTTTTTTTGGATTGGGACATCCTTTTAAAATAGCGTTTTTTTTGTAATTGCACCGCTCGACGCAAACGCTCCTCTGCGGTTCCAATACCCGGTATTTGAGCAATAGAATCTAATTAATTATTTCTATAAAGTAACGAACAAATATATTTCAATATTAATTTTATATTATTACCAAGCAGGGCTCCAAAGAAATTTGCATAGGTTTTTATACTCTTTTTCCCATGCACCCCGTCGATGTTGTGAGACATAATTATTTCGTCTCCCAAAATAAATTTAAGACGTTTTTCCACGTTTTTCCAATTTAATTGTAAAATACAAAAACAAAAAGCGAAATATACCGTTAGCCGAATGAAAATAATGAATACTCAAGAGATTAATACTCTCTATTACTACTACTCCTCTCTCAAAGTAATAAACAGAAGCATGACATTCTTCGTCGAACTGGCGAATCTGTGCATTACCTATGGGTTATTAAATAGACTAGTGTTCTTTACTAATTTTCTATTTTTCTTGTTCACACTTGCTAACAGAAGCGCAACTTCCATATGCGATTTTTCGATTGCTTAGTGGATTGAGAAATAGACTACTGCCGCTTCTATAGCCACAACACTAGTGCAAAGGTGTCAATTGGCTACGTACAAACCTGCAGGGATCTAAATACATTGTGTGTGTGTGTGTTTAATGTGGTCGTTGATATCGTCGCTGCCTGCTGCTTGCAGTTATGCAGTCGTTGCATTTTTGGAGCTGTTGAACCTGCTAGTATATTATGTGGTTGGGTTGCTCGGTTATTTATGCTGCTGTTGCAATTCTGGAATCGTTGAACTTCCTAGTGATTAATTGGTTGGGTTCTAGGTGGTTTAGGTGGTGGTGGTGATGAGGGTGTAGTGATCGTTGACACCGTAGGTGGGAACGTAGCTCCCGCGTTAATAAGTTTTTCTATTTTTACAGTGGCATACGAAGTTGTCGCCGGTCGGTAACGGAAGCAGTTTATGTTTGATACCTTTTTTATAATCTTTTAATTTTTCATATTTATAATCTTTTAATTTTTCATTTTTATAATATAGACCTATCGTTTAAATATAATTGCCTTTATCGGCTTACATGGGGGCTCAACCGTCCGAGAAATAAAAGAACCGTAAAAAAGTAAAACGTGGAAGTAAAACCGTGCTCCAAAAAAATAAAGTATTATTATTATAATTTGTACAAAAATGAATTAGTGAATGAAATGAATTTTGTAAGGGAAGTCGGCAAATTAGATCCGTAACTTCGGGATAAGGATTGGCTCTGAAGATTGAGATAATCGGGCTTGATTGGGAAGCAATAACCATGGTTTATGTACTCGTTCTGCAGCAGAAGTTGTGCTGTGTTCGGAAAAACGCGAATTTAAAGGTCAAAACGCGGAACTCGGTTTAATGAGTATAGAACAACAAAAAGAGTACTTTTTAAGGTCAAAGACAAAGTCAACGCAAGCAGAGGACGACGAAGGTGACGTTTTTTTTAATGCTCAAAACGAAACAACAAAGGAAGGTATAACTACAGCAAGTACAAATAACGATAACGAAAGTGCAAATGAGAATAACACAGAAACAACGGCAACAACGAATATAAGAGATAAAAGCAGCAGCGAAATGGCAGAAATGGGCGAATTGATTAGACTTCTCACACTAAAATTTGCAAAGGAAGAGGAAAAAGCAAAACGAAGAAAGTATTCATGAGTACATATTGCATATGCGACGGCTAGGTGCGTACGGGAAAATGGACGAATAATCGGTAATACGCTACATAGTAGATGGAATAAATGAAAGAACGGAAAACAAATTTTTGTTTTACACCGCGGAAAACTTTACAGAACTTAGGAAACAATTAGAAATTTACGAGTCGATGGCGCAAAATAAAACGAAACAAAAAGAACAACACGTTAAAAAGGAAAATAACAACAAAAGCACAAAGCGTGCCCATTGCCTTAACTGCGGCTCTACGAAACATGAAAAGAGCGAGTGTAAAGCACCAACAAAATGTTTTCGCTGTAACGGATCAAACCACATTTCGAAAAAGTGCCCTCAGAATAGCAAAGCAACTGAAATAAAAGAAAATAAAGCAAACGAAGTCAATATTGTCAATGTACACGAATGTCGCGAAAAAATGTTAAAGCAGATCAAAATAAACGATGAAAATTTATTTTGTTTAGTTGACAGCGGCGCAGAAATATCGGTTATGAATGAAAAAAACTGCGAAAAGTATAAACGCGGAATTAAGGGAATACGAAAACGGTGTGACAGGCATAGGAAATGTTAAGGTAAAAGCAATCGGCATTTTTGAACCTGAAATTACTGTCGACAATTTGTGTATGCACAATATTGTTGTTGTTCCGAACAATGTATCGAAATATGAAGTCATCTTAGGCTTCGATTACATAGGCAAATGCAGTTACGATTATAGTGAAAAGGGGTATACGTTCAAAAGTTTTCTCGATGACAGCTATGAACATTCAACAATGAATATTATGATCAACACAGAGAAATTTGAAGCGCCAATAAAACATCAGAAACAAATAGAAGAAATTGTCGAACAATACAAACCTAACAAATATGCAATAAGCCCGATAAACATGAAAATTATATTAATCGATGAACGAATTATAAGACATACACCGAGAAGATTGCCGTTGCCGGAGCAGAAGGCGGTAAGTGACCAGGTGGAAGATTGGCTAAAAACTGGAATAATAAGGCCATCAAACTCAGAATTTTGCAGTCGGGTAGTTGTCACGAATAAAAAAGATGGCAGCAAGCGCGTCTGTGTCGATTATCGCGATATTAACAAGCAGGTACAGAAGGACGTATTTCCAGTGCCATTGATGGAGGAAGTGGTTGAATCGTTGGAGAGCGCAAGATTATTTACCACATTGGACCTCGAAAACGCATTCTTCCAAGTCCCTATAAGCGAAGACTCCAAAAAATATACAGCGTTCATTACCAGAGGCGGAGTTTTTGAATTTAACAGAGCACCCTTTGGTTTCTGTAATTCTCCAGCTATATTCTTACGCTTTAAAAATCACTTTTTTTGGAAATTAGTTCGTGAAAACATCATGCAGATGCAACAATGATAGAGAAAGAGATTAGGCAATGCGCATGTTTGCTTTCAATCAGCTGTTTTGCCTACGTCACGGTTGACTTTGTACTATTCAACCGCGCTTTTCAGCTGGTTTTTAAATAAAAAATTTGTTAAAATGCGTTGTTCTGTATTCGGTTGTGACATTAAAAATAACAAAAAAGGCGAAAATAAATGGAGATCTTTCCATTTTCCTAAGGACAAAGTCCTTGCAAGAAAGTGGATTAACTTTTGTCGTCGGAAAGACGAAATAAATATAAAAAATGCATGGATATGTAGGCGCACTTTGCGCCGCAAAATTTCGAAAGGAATTTGCAATTTGAAATGGGTAAGAATAGCAATTATATTGTATTAATTATAATTATTATATAAGAAATGAAATATTATTTTAGGATTATGTTCAAGAAATCCAACAACGCTGCTGCCCAATGCTATTCCGAATATATCAGCAGCAACTTTAGAGGAAGCGAATGAGAGGCAGAAAAGAATGGAGTATCGATCAAGGAAGCAACTTGTGTCAACCCTCTTAAATGAGCCAGGAGTTTTTGTTGACAAAATAGAAAGTGATGGTATCGAAGAAGTACCACAAGCCGCGATAAAAGCAGTCGCCGACGAGAAGGAGGAAAAAATACAACATTTAGAAGTATAAATGTGAGCGTCATAATTGAAGTCCATGGATAACTACCCATATACATATATATATATATATATATATATATATATATATATATATATAATTTTTCATATATTACAGAGAAAAACTAAAGAAGATTGTATGCAATTTATATGAAAATAATGAGAAGCAAATCACAGAGATAAAGCGCCTCAAAATTTGCATTAAGTCTTCAGAATTCCACAGAAACAACTTGGAAGAAAAACTCGCTTGCATTTTCACCAAAGGTCAGGTAAGTGTATCTACTTAATTAATGATTTTACAAAAAATACAAAAAATGTCCTACCTGCAGATTGAAAAATTGAAAAATTGAAAAATGGAAATAATCGGCTCAATTGGAAAGGCTTTCAAAACTAACTAATATGTTAATGAAACATATGAGAACCCTGCAAGCTGCTTTTGATTAATTAAATAGCAGTGACTTGTATATATGTAAAAATTATATTAAGAAACACTTAGAATTACGTGGTCATGTAAATTGTAGTAAAAAAGTAAAAGAACTGTTTTTTAGAGCTAGAATGTATTTTAGAATCCGTTCACTAAATAAGACTATTGTAGAAAATATGTACAGCAAAAAGCGAAAATTAAATAAAACAATTAATTGAATTGTTGTTAACTATTTTTTATTGATACCTGATTTTTATTTACAGCATTGTATTTTTGAATCGTTACGAGGACAGACTAATTAGTGATATTTTGGTGTCTCATTATGGTAGGGTTTTTTGTCGGCTGCTGAGGCTACAAAAGCAAACGTGTACACATGTGCGTACTTGATATAATAACACGTACATATATTATTAACATACCTATGTTTCAGCACTATTTTCCTTATGACACTCATAATTCCATTGCTACTTTCTTGGGCTTCTGGGCTGACGGCTATTAATTCAAAAAAATTCCTCTCAACAAACATTTAAACACGTTTACTGACACTTTGTGAGCTGCTGAAACGCCCTGCCACAATTCTTTGGGTACAAATTCCGATTTAAGAACTTTCGACCCAATTATAAACGTTTTTCTATACAAATTTTCGCAATGTTTCTTAAAAATGCAAAGAAAACCATTGAAAAGAAAATCAGCTCGTTAGTCAACCGTGACGTAGATGCGCAGAACGAAGCAAATTTGAACACAGCATTGCGTAATCTTGTCTCTGTGAATTGTGATACAGATGTATATGGATGACGTAATTATTTATTCAAAGGATGAAGAAGACGGTATACGCAAGCTATGTGTGGTCTTGCAGGTATGGATTACGAATAAAATGGAAGAAATGTAAGTTTTTACAAACGGAAGTCGTTTTCTTAGGACTAAGGATTATAAATGGCAGTATATCTCCGGATGCTGAAAAATTTTTGGCTATAAAGAATTTTCCCGTGCCAAATAACATTAAGAAACTGCAATCACTCCTCGGACTCACAGGATACATCCGTAAATTTGTAGAAAACTACGCAATAATAACGAAACCGTTGACAGACCTGCTCAGAAAAAACTCAAAATTCGAAATAGGACAAGCTGAAATAAACGCCTTTGAGAGATTAAGAATAAACTCACGAAACAGCCGGTTTTGAGAGTTTTCTCCCCGACAGCACCAATAGAATTACATACTGACGCCTGCAAAAATGTTTTTGGAGCAATTTTACTCCAGAAGTTCGACGAGTTACACTCGATTTATTTTTGGAGTAAGAAGTGTACTCCAGAAGAGAGCAAGCTTCATAGTTTCTATCTGGAAATTAAAGCAGCGTATTTAGCGGTACAAAAACTAAGGCATTATTTGCTCGGAAGGAAATTTAAATTTATAACTGATTGTCAAGCATTTAAAAGCGCTACAAGTTAAAGCGACTTATCACCAGCAATAACAAGATGGATAATTTATCTACAGGACTTCCAATATACGATTGAACACAGAAAAGGTACCTCTATGAGACATGTGGACACTCTGAGCAGAGCGCCAGTAAGTATAGCGTTAATTAACGAAGAAATAAGTGCTCGCTTACGTAAAGCACAAGCGACAGACGAACATTTCGTGGCGATCAGAAAAATTCTGGAGCTCACACAATATGAAAACTACGAACTGAAGAATAACGTCTTGTTCAAAAACGTAAATGGTTTAATGCTTTTGGCAGTACCTCGGTTAATGGAAAACGAAGTCATCAAAAACGAACATAAAAAAGGCCATTTTGCGGCGGAAAAAACCATGAACGCTTTGGAACAGAAGTACTACATACCACACCTGCGAAAAAAAGTAGAAACGTTAAATCAAAATTGCGTAAAATGTATACTGTTTAATAAAAAGCTGGGAAAACAAGAGGGTCATCTGAAAGTTATTGAAAAAGGAGACGCTCCACTATTTACCATACATATCGATCATTTGGGGCCAATGGACTCGACAACGAAGATGTATAAATATATATTTTCAGCAATTGACAGATTCGCGAAATTTACTTGGCTTTGCCCTACAAAAACCACGTCGGCAGAAGAAGCAATCAAAAAACTATCGGATTGGACTAATGTTTTTGGAACACCACTTCGAATAATCAGCGACAGAGGGCCTGCATTTACGTCTACGGCATTCAAAGAGAAGTGTGAAGCCGAATCAATTGAGCACGTTTTAATCACAACAGGCATGGCAAGAGGAAACGGCCAAGTTGAACGGCTTAATAGAGTTATAATTAATGTAATCTCGAAATTGTCAGCTGATCGGCCAGAGTCTTGGTACAAATATGTCCATAAAGTGCAAAACGTAATTAACAACACAGTCAGCAAATCAACAAAATATACGCCATTCGAACTAATGTTTGGAACGAAGATGAGAACAGCAGTAGACATTAATATGAACGAGATGATTGAAGCAGAAACAGCGGCGATTTTTGCAAATGAACGCGACGAGATCAGAATCAAAGGTAAGGAAGAAATCGATAAGGCTCAAGCTGAGTACAAACTGCACTATGACAAGAAGCGGAAGAATGAAATGGCATACAAAATAGGGGACCTTGCTGCTATAAAGTGGACTCTATTTGTTTCCGGGAAAAAACTCATCAGCGAATACATGGGACCATACGAGGTAATCAGGTGCAAACGTAACGGACGATATGACGTCAAAAAAGCGGCGCAGTTTGAAGGACCAAACAAGACGTCAACCAGTTCTGACTTCATGAACCATGGAAACAGGAAGAGCAAGATCTGTCCGGGACGGAAGATGAGGAGTCGAAAATAATTTATTCATTTGTTCAAAACAATAGACGCACTGGAAAGAAAACACTGGAAAGAAAACAATTTTGAACTAATTTCTATGCGTCAAATGAATTCCATATCTTACATTTGCGAATTTCGAAATAACAAAATTAACACAACAAAATATTAATTTTTTTTAATCCTAACCCATACATTACCATTAAAGGGTCCTTTATATTAGAAAAGTTAAGAGTTATTTTAATAATAATAAAGTACATAAAAATAAATTGAAACCGTATAATGTAATTTAAATAATACTGAAAAGAAACAAAGTAAAAACAAAATCACTTAAGAGATTGAACAATAAGATGAATAATAATGTAATCATAACGTAAAATCACACATTGTACACTTTAAGAAAAATTGTTTGCTACCACCCTTAATTTGTCTCTTAGGGGTGAGGGTGTAGTGTACCTCACTAGCGTACACTGACGACCACACAATAACACAAGCAAATTCGTACTCTGTATTCCTACATGCCACACATAATATTGTTAGCGCAATTACTCAGTGCGTACTGCTGAATATGCATTTAATACAAAACAACGACTCAAGCAGTCTCTGTACAGAATATTGTTGGCGCGATACACGCAATTGCGCTCAATGCAGAATGGTGAATAAACATTTTTGGCAATGCAAAGACAAGGTAATCACTCAATGTAATGTAAACAAAGCGTGCTTGACCATGATTTGTCAACATCAAATGTCGATAATACGTAATGTAATTAATAATGATTAATAACAAGTAGAAAAAAGTTAGGAATAATTTATATTAGATAGAGTAAGAGAAAATATGTATCAAAATGATATAAAAGGGCCATCGAGATGAATAAATATCAGATTCAACCTGAACGTTTAAAACTGCATAACTGCATTAAACTTCTATTCCTTTTCTGTGCTCTCAATTAGGCTTAATTGAAAACAGCAGACCCAAAGGATTATCAGTGGCACATTCTCTGCCGTTCAAAAGCTTTGCTACAGGGCGCATATCCGCTTCGCTAGGATCTCTACTCTTTACATAACTTTACCACATGATGAACCTACGTACAGAAGCGAACTACACGTGAATCCTGCCAAAACACTTAATCTATTAGATGACGACCCTGCCAACCTCTCATCAATCTATTACAACAACAATATAATGATAATTGGTACTTATATTAGACGCATTCAATTCGCAACTTGTATCGAGCTCGTATCGGGTTGTGCGAATAAAACAGCACACGAGTAAGTGGTATATTTGGCAGCACTGTTTCCACTGTTTTTTTAAACATTTAGTTTTTTTATATTTTTTCTACAAACTCATCATTTAAATATAATTTAAATCAACATAATAATAATATTAAAGGCAAAAAACAAAATCCAAAGATTAATTTTGGTTTTCTTTAAATTTAATCAACTAAAATATAAAAAATCCAAAGCAAATTTGTATGGGTACTTTTTAATCTCGTTGGTTTTCAAGCGATTTTTTAATTTGGATGCACTTTCTAACGAGGATTAAAAAAAATTCGCTCGTTTCATAAGAGTATAATTTACTCGATAACTTTTTCCATACAAAAGTCTGTCCTATACTCGATAGAGTGGCGAATCGAAAGCGCATATTGTCAATTTTCATAATATGCCGATTAATATAATCAACGAATCTTACATCAACTTGGAAGCATCCCCACTAACAATAGTACCAGCAATAATGCAACCAACACCTAATGAAGAAAAATGCATCAACTTATTAACTCTTGAATCATTAAACGAATTGCACATTAACAACACCAGCGAAATACAATCTCTAAGAACGAACACAGTAATCAGCAGATTGTCAATCAATCTGCCTTATTAGTATCATCATAATTTGTATCGCTTGCTCAAAAATATAGTGCGAAATGTCAAAATACGTCATCAGAGAAGTGCAGATACATCAGCCAACATCAGAACTCAATAAATTAACTTCCGTATCATTACCTGAAACTCTTCATGCCATTCCACAGAATTATAAGTTCAATGACATACCTTACTTTTAAAACGATTGAGGAGACTCGAAGTTAGGAGGGAAGAGCTAACTCCACGCTTATCAATTCTACTGAACTCCTCACCTTAATTCATATTTCATCACATCCGTAGCCATAAAATATCCTGACGACATGTTTATCACTGAATTCCAGCATGCGACAGGTAAATGCTACAACAACAGCGACAACCATAGCTGCAGTAGAATAAATAAAAATATAATAAATAAATGTGAAATTAGCTTTAGAACTAGATTGTTAATTTGGATTTCAGTAGAAACATTTTTTTAAAATATAATTAAGTAGAAAATAATTTAAGTCATGCACACGATTCCGAAAAATCTCCTTTGAAAACAGTTTGTAGTCAGGTTGTTTCATTTGGTGGCGTTATATCCCAATTTCGGCTAGATTTCTCTTCCAAAAGCATGTTGACCTCTTTAGTCGGATTCCACTGAGCAAGATTCGGCACATTCATATGGTTATACATGTACCTGTTTTCAGTTTCGATTATTTACTTCGACTTTCTACTATTTTGGATAGCTTTAAAATGATATCATTGAGCTTCATGTCTTTGATTGTGTCCGTTCCATTCGAAAAGTCATTCAACTGAACATACAGATTTGATAATGATATGCTTGGTGCCAAAGTCAGAACATGCTGACTGAAGCTGACGAATGGAGCAATTGTATCCAAAATTTATTGCCGATTTGTCAAGTGCATCCAAAATGCTTACACGAACATCATTAAGTCTTGTTGCAGACCACCGAGAAGTACAGACTGCAGTTCGATAGATTTCAATGAAAATTTGTACTCTTCCTATTCATGCACCAATTGCTTTGCTAAATTACTTTCGAAGCCTCTAGGCAATTTGACATTTTTCATGCCATCCAAAGTTTTCAGGATCGAACTAATGTGTGATTTCAATGAAATAAGTGTCAATTGATCTGATTGCAATTGCTTCTGGAACCGACTAAATACGAACAATGCATCAGCCAACAATGCAATCCGTTTCACAGTTTCTAATTCTGTCAAATAATTGAGAAATCAAGTGCAACCTACGAATTTAAAATATCTTTGCTATCATTAGCAGATACAATCCATGATCGAAAGTAATGCCTTTGAATTCTGGTGGACGAATAGCTAAGATATGAAAAAAGCTGTACACTGGCAAAAAACATTGGTTTGATGCAAAAAAGAAAAAGGTATAAATATTTAATTATATTAACAGGCTTTTTAACTAGACTGATTTTAATACAATTGACAAATAAATGGCTAAAAAAGGAGAGAAAGAAATTTTAAAAAAATGTATGACTCTCATTCCCATTCCTTAATAAGCATTACGTTACAAAAAGAAAATTACTTCAGTGTGCAAACGGAGAGCAAATGGATATATTCCAGACAATAATGGAGAAGGCGTGGCCTTTATATGATTATTTTATTTATTTATTATAGTTTTTTACTATAAATTATCGTAAACAAGTATCTGATTTTTTTCTACACTCCTTTCAAAGACCACTGTCAAGTCTACTGTCAGAATGCAAGTTAAGATAAATCTTTATTTGCAAAGCCAATGGCTAATATAAACAAATAGCATCTTAAAGATGCATAAAAGTAAATTCATATAAGAAGATGAGCATCGGCAAATTCTGATTGATGCCGTATCTCATGATAGAATAAACAAAAACAAGTTGTATCCTGAGGAATCAAGCAAGGCTTCGTCTTATTTCGTTCTCACGCTAAAAGTGAAGACATCAGCAACTTCCTTCTGATGCATTCTTTATCTAATGATGAAATAATTATTTCTCATGATGAAATAGTTATTTTGTTTATATTAAAAAACTATAAAAAGAAAGAGGGTTTATTGAGATACTCAGTTGGATTTTAGCAGGCAACAGTTGGCGGTTGACATCTAAGAGTTTATGCGGTTCTTAAGAGTTCTTGTTTGACTTCACTATCGTTGAGATTGTAATAAATAGTTTTATTTTTTAAAAACGCAAAGTCGCGCGAAAAACTATTAAGTTGCATTCATCATAATGTAAACATGGATTGTGCTTCAAATAATATTAAAATTAATTATTACATATTAAGGAGTGACGACTTTTTCGCAACAATTTACTTGATGTTTTCTATATAATATTTTTTGTATTCTTACTCATTGCTTTCTTTTTTTACAACATTTCTCGGAGTGCATTAGTTAGTTTTTCTAATTTGCAGTAGTGTTAGTGTTTTGTTTTACTTTCTAAACTTTTCATGGTCATACCATTATTTTGCTAACAATTTGTGTAGTGAGTAATTTCTTTGTTCTACGGAAAAAGCGTGTAATTGAAATTTAAAAGGTAAGTGAAAACTTACTTTCAATTGCATGCAGTAAATTACATTATTATGGATGTGGCCTCTAATCATGCTGAGAGAAACTGATTATTTCACGGGGTGCTTGCTTGGTTTGCAATTAAGTCAAGTATAAGTTTATCAATTTTTTAAATGGTTTTTTTAACGGAAAGAACGGAGTGGGGATATAATTCTATATCTCCCAATCATTAAATTGATAGTTTCATACAATTAACAAAGCTTGTATATTTTATGTGTAGTTCTGAATATAAGCAATGTACGAGTATATGTAAGTTATGCACCATTGGAAAAATATTCATACCACCTTATCTAGTAAAGCCACTAAAATACCTCTCCCTATCATTTTGCAATTCTCAGGAGTTTATTTGCAACTACAAGTCTGTATATGATTATAAATATTTTCTACAATCTTTAATTTAATGTTACCATTCACGCGAATGAATTAAGTCCGTATGGTGACTGCGAAGATCAAAACTAAATTTTTCCCTCAAGATTCATCCATACTTCACTTTGGTCACAAAGAATGACAATTGCGCCGATTACCGCTAAACATTTTGCGATTAAAGTACATATATGTGCTTACTTTCTTGAAAACTTATTTTGAGCTTAAATACATATCTTACGCCTGTTTTAATTAACTCGAAAATGCTGAAACCTGCTCTTGATGGTCAGGTAATGATGCAGAACTGTTTTGATGCATGCCGAATGATGATTTAAAATCCTAATAAATGCAATGGGGCTTAAACATGAATCGGCATTTGCAGCACACCCTTATTTAAGCTGGTCCTGGAGCCATATTGCCCTATTTTTCTATAGTGTCCAAGGTTTATTTCAAAAATTACTTTCGCGAATACTTAAAAAATTAAAGTGAAAATATTTGTCTTTGATGTTTAAGGCTAGCAAGATAAAAAATATCAAAGAAACACAAAACGTTTATTTTGTCTAACTGTTGAATTTAAGCTAGAATCATTATATTCACATCGAAGTAATGATAACATGCAATATACAACATATGCATTAATATGCAATAATATGAATTTTTATATACCATAGGTAGTTTTAGGATTCAGTCATTCCATTTTCATTGTAATTAGAATTGCGAAAAGTTTTTACATTCTAACGTCTTGTTGTCTGTAGAAACATTAAGATTAAACCATTTGCGGAAGTAACATTTTATGATATTTATTTTATTAAATTGCATAAAATCATTAATGGAAAGTAGAAAAATAAGCAGTAATAAATTAAAAACTTTCCAAGATGATTTGTAAATTTGAGTCCTTCAAATAAATGCAATATCCTTCTTTATACTAGTTACATTATAAATTTGGAAAATTTTATAAGCGATGAGCACAATTTGTAGAAAACAATTTTTATGAAGAGACTCTTAATCATACCGGAAATATTTAATCTTAAAATTTCATTAGTAATTTTGTGATTGCCAATATCATGAAAACTGTTCCAAATAATTAAAATGACGACTCAAGCGTTGACATCAGTGACTACAGTGCCCAACTATTTCGCATCGAAAACGATCAATTAGAAATCTTGCTATTTTTAATAACTGGTTTTCAAATTTTTATACCCTTTACGTTTAAAAAAGCTAAAATGGGTATACTAATTTTGTGCTTTTAAGACGGGTTGCAATTTTAAAAAGGAGGCGTGGTAGGTATAGACTTAAGTATACAGTTATGATCAGAATCATTTTCTAAGAATATTTTTTTTGCCCGTCCGTCCGTCTGAGAACGCGAAATAAAAATTGGCAGAAATAGACATGGGGCCCATAATAGTGTGTGTGCAGAATATGGAGATCATAATACAACTGCCACGCCCATATTTAGCCACAAATCATTACTAGGTTCCTATTCAAGATTTATCAACGAAATTTCACAGGAATGTTGCGGGTGCTAACATTAAACACCACACAAAAAATGGGCGGGTTATTTTTACAGCTACGCCTACTATTGACATATTATTCTAATTTACGACCTATACAATATTTTTGGACGAAACTATATATTAGTACTTATATGGACCCTACAAACCATATAAAAGAATTGGGGTCTATCAGAAAAGGATACGCCTCCCTCCCATAAAATGAACTTTGGGGACACCACTTAAAACCAGTTACCCTGTCTATGCTTCTAGAGATGATATATGAATACAAATTGGTAGCTGTATACATTTGGTCTGTACTAGCATGGAAGCTAAGATAAATCTTTTTTCACAAAGCCAATGGCTAACCAAACAAATTCCATCTTAAAGAAGCATAAAAGTAAATTCATATAAGAAGCTGAGCATCGGCAAGTTCGTGATTGATGCTCTATCTCATTTCATGATGGGGTAAATATAAACAATTTATTAACTTTGAATCCTTCAATTCAATGCAAAATCCTACTTTATAGTTACAACATAATTTTGCAAAATTTTATAAGCGATAAGCAGAATTTGTAGAGAATAATTTTTCTGAAGAGACTCTTAGTCATAATCATCCATTAGTGGAAACAGTCAAACACTACTGCCTTAATATCTCATGAACATTTTGTGTTGGCGAAAATGACCAACAAGATGTAAGCAGTATCACACAACTCAACCGTTTGAATGCAGTGCTAATGCACTTTCTTAAGTGTCCTGGGCATTATCAATCTAGATTGACAATCTTTGGATATGTGTGAGTACGTGTGTGGTTGAGGCTTACCGCACACTCTTCAAAATAATTTGTCATAGCTCATTTTATTTTTGCTTTCGTAGGTGCGGTCATGGAATACTCTTCGGTCAATGACCATTTGCTGTTGCTATTAGTAGTATGTTATTTTAAAACAAACAAAACAATTAAAAATAATGGAATTTATTAGTTAATTTTTATTATGGACTTTTTTTCTGATTATATGGAACTTATTGCACACCCTGAGTAGTTAGTGCTCAGTTGCTTTCATCCTCCCATGTGTTCAGTGCTTTACGGCCAAAATACATTTACCAGGTATTATTAATAGAAGACCGCTCTCCAAATGTCATTTTTTCTCAGTCATAATAAGTGTCAAAATGAATAAACAATGTTGCTTCTTTTGTAAATTTTGGCCGCTATTTTCGGTCTTGGCATTTTTTTTCGTAAAAAGTAAAAACTCAAATGACCTTTATTTTTTTGGGTTTTTTTTCATTTATTATTATTTAAAAACAAAATTATGCATACACACATATAACAACTAATACAACTTAAATTAATATTTTTAATAATTTACTATTGCCTATTATTCTGTTTTTTTTTTGAGTTGCTAAGTTTTTATTTAAAAATTTAATTCTAAAATACATTCGACATTTAAAAAAAAAATTGTTTTACCGCATTTGGTAAATTAACTTTATTGCTAAATTCCATTAACTTTTCACGGAAATCTTGCAGTGCACAATTTTATTTCTTCTATCTAAATTTTTCTTTTCTCCATGTATTATTGCAAATAACGCAACGATAATGCAACATTTTTCTATTTATTATTGTTTATATATATTTTTAAGTGATTTCACTACACTTTGGAAGCTGACGACAATAATTTACTATTTCCCTTTTTTAGTTTCTTTCCGTATACAACATTCGTTAAGAGAGCAGATTTGACACATATTATGACTGTTTTCCTCTCACTCTCTCAATTAATAATACCTGGTAAATGTATTTTGTTCACGGCCAAAGCACAACTGAGAAATTGCTTGTTAATCGCTGCCGCATACATACAAGCATAAAATCATCAAAATAGTTTATCAAAAATATTTTATTTTCATCAATCAGTTTCGAAAGCTGTACATGTGAGCCGATGATTCGCGACTAGAGCCAAGCGCACCTACACACATTTAAGATTATCAATCAAGATTGATAGCAGCCCATCCGGCCCAAAGCTCATTAACGTTATCGAAAACGATAGTAAACCTTCGTAATTTACGAAAGAAACTAACGTTTTCGAGCTGGTTTACGATACGTAAACGATTCGTCTTGCGTTCTTAATTTGCCACGCAAAAGTCTCGTTTACGATAGTCGTAAAAGCAAAGAAGACAAAGAAAAGACATTCAATTCCCTCCAAATTTATTTACCGTTCCGACCATTTTTTTTGGTCACACCTATAGCAAAGAAGACAAAGAAAAGACATTCAATTCCCTCCAAATTTATTTACCGTTCTGACCATTTTTTTTGGTCACACGTATAGTGTATGTGAATTTATTGTGTTTGTTGTAAAAATATTCCAAATCCCTGTAGTGAAAATTATAGGCAGTCTTCAAAATGTACTACTAAATTGAATAGTAAAAAATCAAGTGGTTAATTTACTAGTTCAAAACTTATTTATAAGTTAACCAGTTACTGACTTTTACGGCACTTCATTGCCGTGTATACTAAATTTTTCCTATCTTGTCAATTTAATAAAAATGGAAGTAAAGACAAACATTGGAATTTGAAGAAAAACAGTTATTTTTATAATTTCAACAACTTTTTGTAATTCCTCAATTTAGAAATATATCTTCAAGTTAACGCGTGTTTTAAAATATCCGCAAGTGTTCGCAAAGAAAATTAGAAATGCGACACAATGAATTAATATGCTGAATTAATGTCAAGTACACATTATTATATTATGTACATACATATATATGAATTTTACATATAATTAAGAGTTTTACTAGTATTTTACATGTCGAGTACACATTATTATAATATGTATATATGAATTTCACATATAATCTGAGTTTTACTAGTACTTTAACTAGTTGGTTTCACTGCTGGGATGTTGTTTGAAATAGCGAGTATTCGGAGAAAAAAATCACAAGAAATCAGGGCTACGTTTAAATTAAACTTTTAGGGGGTCACTTCATTTGTATTTTAGAAAGAACTGCGAAACTTCTAAAAAGAAAAGGTTATAATAAATCAAAAAAAATTGTATTATTTAATTTGGTATTGAAAACTCAAATGTTAACAAGTTCTTTTCATAAATTATAACTATTCTCAATGTAAAATCTGATCTAATTGCTTTCCATTTACACTTCTGCTCAATGTAAACGCACCATAGTAATCATAAGATGTAGAATAATAATTTTTTGGTTTTTTGACATAATATTATACTACTAATAACTAAAATAATTTATAAAAATTCATTTATATTAAAATGGGGTCCGACTGCCCCAGTAGTCCCCATAGCGTTGCTAAATATGCATGGCCATGAACGAATGAAAGTGCACAGGGGACAGTAAAAATATTAGAATTTGGAACAGAAGGAGACAAAAATTAAGAAATTGACGGTCAAAAGAGAAATCAACGTTTTTACAGTATTCTCACAAATAACAACAGTTTCAATAGTCTCAGAAAAATCTTCAAAATAGGTCAAAAATGCACCTAAACGAATTAAGTTAACGGCTTTATGCTTTTAATTAAACAGAGGTAGTGTTTCTTTCTTTAATAATGTAGAAAACAATTTTTTATTTTGTCGAATTAATTTTTTTACTTAAACGTAACTGGAATATTTCGACTTGTGGATCTTGAGGGTTCATTGATAATGAGAAATTATCAAAGAAATTGTATGTTTTCAGTTATTTTGAGAAGTTAAGTGAATTGAGGAATGACGAAAGAAGAGTTAAGGGGGGTGCAATGTATTTTTACCACTACATACATCAATTTTAAAAACTGCTCTCAGTAGTAGAGCTCGCACAAATAAATTCAAATTAACTTTCTATTCTTGAATGTTCTTTGCCTATAGTGTATGTGAATTTATTGTGTTTGTGTTAACGTATACCACATGGTAAAAGTATCGTAAATGAAATCGAGAACGAGACTTTTACGAACTTTTAATATCCTTTTAAAATTCTGTAAAAATTGTGTACATTAATTTAAAAATATTGGTTTTTTTTTACATATAATTTCTGTAGAATATATTGTATAGATCTTTTAATTCAATAATATAATGTAAAAAATTTAAAAGTAATGGAATTTAATTGGCTTGAAAATATTTGAGAATTTACTACAAACGGGGTGATAGATATATATATATATATATATATATGTATATATATATATATATATATATATATATATATATATATATATATATATATATATATATATATATATATATATAAATATATATATATATATATATATATATATATATATATATATATATATATATATATATATATATATATATATATATATATATATATATTGTTATATATTTTCTATTTCTGTTCATTTCACTGAAACACTATATTTCACTCACACACTATTATATATATTAGTTAACTCGCTTTTATAAAAAAATACTTTTTAAAAAATTCACAAACAATCGCAAGCAGACTTTGACTCAGTGATGCCAGATGATATTTTCAAAAAAACCTACGCAAGCAAAAAAAAATCCCTTTTCTCCCTACATGGCTAAAAAATTTTCCCTACAATTTTCCCTACAAATATGAATATAGTTTTTTAAATTAATTATAGTTTATAACATTTAAAGTTAAAGTTTGTATATTTATTAGTATTAAAGCAACACAAATTACAGTCTTTAAGGATAAAAAATCAGTCATTTAAAATAACTAAAACAAAAATAACAATTCATTTAAATTATAGATTATTCTATAAAAAAAAAAACCAACAAAAAAAAAAGTTTAAGTATAAAGAACATTTGAATTAAACTTTTCAAAATGATTTTGATTGCACTTAAAATCTTTGCAATCAATTTCTTCGTTTTGCAAGAAGGATCTTATTATACATATGGAATTTAAATTATCGTGGCTCAATTTGTTCCTTTTTTTGGTACGAACATCGGTAACTACCGAAAATATTCGTTCAGCATCCGCATTTGCATGAGGTAATGCAAACAGTTTTTTTACCAACTTTGATAAATTGGGAAATATAAAATTGTCATTAAAATTTTTCGCTTGCATAATTTTGCACCAAAATTGTACGATGCCAATTTTTTCAAAAGATTTGATTTCATTTTTAGAAAAACTGTACTCCAGTGATCTCCACTCTTGTGTCAATTCATTTAAATTTAAGTCAAATTTTTGGCACAAATAAAAAAATTTTAAATCCTCCTTATTTTCTCCAAATGCAGCCATAGGATTTAAAAATTCCATTTCTTTAAAAAGAGATTCTGTTTTTAATGGAAGTCGGTTTTGAATTTCTTCCAATGCCTTGATATAAAATTTAAGGCAATCCATTTTTATTTGCAGCATATTTTTTTCGGGCAATTGTTTCAAAAATTCTTCGCATTCAGGTCCCAGAAAAACTTCTTGAATCGGTAATGATACATGGGGTGAACGAACTATGCAATTTGTTTTTAACTCCGTTTTTTTTATACAATTTTGTCCAAGTTTTAGAAATATTTTAACTGACTCCGAATGAAGTACATGGATTAAAATTTTTTTCGATTGAAAAAGTGCATTTAGTTCGTTGAGGTAGTTTAAAGCATACTTTAAAAACAATAAATATGCTTTGTTGCATACGTTACTGAATTCGGCGCAAATCCATTCAGCCGATTTTAATTTATCACGAGCGTGTGCACTTTTAAAGTATTCGATTAGAACGTTCCAATAATGCAGTATACGTTCTATACATTTTTGACGAGACAACCAGCGAGTCTCGGAAGTTCTTAAAATTCTTCGTTTTTCTTCGTTCATCATAACTTGGAACTCCTCCAACTCTGTACACCTTTTTGAGCTACCTGAAATATATGTGCCAATTTGACGAATTAACTCCTCGGGTGCTCGCGGTAGTTCCAAGCATGCTTTGTTAGCAATAAGAGCTGCAGAATGACAAATACATTTGATATTTATACTGTGTGGATTGTCCTCCAAGAAACGGGAAACAAATGAATCGTTTTTACCAACCATGGTATTTTCTCCATCGGAACCTACTCCAACTACGTTGTCAAATGGTATAGAATAACTCAAAATTGTGTTTTTAAACAGTGTGTACAATGATTTAGCAGTACCGTCAGTTACCAACTGGTCAGTACCAACTGGTATGAGATCTAAAAGCTGCACAGTAATTTTTTCAGATTCTTCGTCAAAAAATTTGACCAGAACACATAGGCTTTTTTTTGACGATATGTCTGTGCTTCCGTCAACTAAAGCAGAAAAATTATACTTTCTTAATTTTGAAATCAATTTGGATTTTTCCTCTTCGGCTAATATGCTTTGTATAATTTTTGTACATTTAGTTCTTCCCAATTTGCACTTTTTTAAAATTTCCGAATCCGGTACAATTTCTTTTAACAGGGGTATAAGGTGATCAACAACTTGGAATGCCACATTGTGCTCTGCAAAAAACATACTGATTCGCATTTCAAAATTTTTAACTGGGTCCTCCGCCTTATTTTGTTTGTTGGTAAACATGTCAATCTTTTGTGCATTTTTGAGTGAGACCACATTTTTCTTGTGTATTTTGCTTAAGCTATGCTTGAAAAGCTCCGACTTCCCACAGTTCAAAATTTTTCCACATGCGGAGCACCTGCATTTGTATATGTCTTTTGGTATTACTTCCAGCCATCCTTTAAACTCGCTTTCGTCAAGCCATATAGGGCGAAACTTTTGTTTCCTATATTTTTTTGGGGGGCTTCTGCGGCCATGTGAAGATTCACTTGAAGACATTTTCTGTTTAAAGATAAAACTTCACTAGTCCGACTTCAGAGCATTTAAATTATGCCAAAATATTGCTTACCTTATAATTTCAATTCACAATCCACATAAAACAATTTTTCTTTACAAAGAATTCAGTTTTTTACAAAAAAGAAACAAAACAAACACCTGATATTGCCAATATGACTGGTTAAGTAATGCTAACTATAGTGAAACAATAAACGTTAAAAATTTAATAAAAAAACGCCTGATATTGCCAACTCGTCATAGAAATATTGTTTTGTTCAATTCGACAAAAACATTTTTTCGAGAAAAACGATAAACAGTTTCCGAAGGATTTAGAAAGGAAAATTATTTTTAAAATTAAAAAAAAAATCCCTACTTTTGGTCGAATATGAAAAATCTGTCCCTATTTCCCTACGCTCATGTTTTTAAGTCAAAAAAACCTACTTGTAGGGAATTTTCCCTACTTCTGGCATCACTGCTTTGACTCAAAATTATAAGAAGCAAAATTGAGGGAAAGTTAATAACGAAAATGCTAACGTTAGTTATCAGCTGAATGAGGAGCGAATTGACAATGTTCGAGAAACCTTCGTAAACAACGTATAATTAACGATAGTTTACTATCGAAATTTCTTCGTAAAATACGATACTCGTAAATATCGCTATAGCGAATTTTTGGCCGGATGGGAGAGAGTACAGAGCAATGACTCTTATTTTGCGCTCACTAACCCATGTGCAAAACTGCAGTAGTTGGCTGATTTTCTTCAGAATCCATATAGGCAACTAATGATAAACAAAGACAGTTTTTTTTAAACATCAGAAAATTTGACGTTTAGGTGTCCCGTCTCTACGGTCTCAGTTGGTAGTACCCAGGGCCCTTTAGGTGATAAAGCGCAGAGCTGCCGGCATTGCGAAGAGGGTTACCCTCGAGTAAATTTGCCTTCTATTTCACTAGTGCAGCTGGCGGGAAATTTTATTTAAATGCAAAAAACTTAAAAAAGGGGTACACATCTCTTGAAATGTATAGCTTGTGGCATTTTTAAAGAAGATAACCCCAATAAAATTAACATTTTAAATGAATTATAAAATATTGGTGTTTTATTTTTACCTGAAGCCCCCTGTGTAAATATAAAATATTTTTTCCTCATCTCGTTTGTTTGTGTTTTGTGTTTCTCATACATATGTATGGACTCCCTTCTGTCCGGCCGATGCGACTGTTTCGAAAAAGTGGATAAGGTTCTGCCGGTAACATATAAATTATTTAAATTGTATTCATATTGATGAAATTGTCAAATTCTTTAAAGCCTCGCTTCTCGTAGATTGTTCAACCGCGGCGCTGTGCCAACAATTTTCAAACCGACTAGTGAAATTTCGGAACATACTCATCGCGTTGAACGAAGGGAAAATAAAAAGATTATCGCTAAGCTACTCCTAGAGCAAAATGTTGTCAATTATTTATAGGGATATTAAAAATCATCAGCAATTATTTATAAGGATATAAAAAATGTATTAACATACATAATTGAACCAGCATGTTCAGAAAAACCTTTCGGTGTCATTCATGCAGAAAGGTGGGCTTTCCATTTAAGTGAATGGGAGTTATCGAAACCAACAGAATATATGATGGTATATAGAATTGCATTACAAAACAATTTTGAAACTATTCAAAAATAATTTGATTCCAAAACATATGGAACAAGCCTCCGATATCGATTGGAAAGCCCTGGCAGCTAGTGCTTTTATTAATTACAATTTTAATTGAAATTAATAATTATAAGTAAATAAATAAAAACATAATTTTTCCTGGCGAGAATGCTTCTTAAAATTCGGAAATTGCATAGTGAAATTGAAGAAAACCTCTAAAAGCCAAAAAGGAAATTTTGTGGAACATAACATAATTTTATTATTATTACTATTATACTTCAATTATTATTACTACTATTAGTATTCTTCATAATAAATTAACTGAAAGAAACGCTTCACTTTTCTTGCGCAGCTTATTCAAGCCATTGCAAAGAGCACACGTTTTGCAAACACTTTCTAATGGTGAACGCATAGAGAGACTATTGTTAATATAGTTATATAACTGATTTTCTTAACATATCTGAGAAAATGTTGTCAGTTAGTATATAAACGATTTTCAAACTTTCATTATCTATCTTCTCACTTGTTAATTTTTCCTTTAAGTCCACATGCTTTATTCGCGGAGATAATAAAGCATTTGATGTTACATGTATTGGACTTTTATTGTTGTAGAATAGTGTTGTTGGTTGGTTGGCCAAATCAACACCTGTATTGCGTTGACCACGGCCATATCCGCGGTCTTAGTTGTTGAGTGGGTCACTGTCTTTTTCCGCTTTGTGCATCATGTCCATCTTGAATCTAATCACGTGGCCAGATGTTGAGCTTCGCTCGTCCATATCAACGGCCCAGTCTGCATCACAGTAGCACATAAAGTTAGAAGATCGCGTTCGATAAACAAGATTTTTAGGTTAGGTTAGGTTAGGTTGGGAAGCGGATACGAAGTAGCCGCACTTCCAATCGGAAACATCTATGTCCATTGTGTCTGCCTTCAAAAATGTCAGGAGGAGGCATACTCGTTTGATTTCCATAAATATTGGAAGTTCCATCCCTATTAAACCATTTGGTTTTCCAGATGAAAGTGAGAAGATCCGATAAATCCACCTTCGTCATCTCTATCAAACTTGTGAAGCAGCGCGACCCCAAACATTGAAGTCGTTTCAACTGTAGTCTTGGACATTGACATAAAAAGTGATGAATCGACTCTGTCTCTTCTTCATCATGGCAACTCCTACATAGCCCGCTCGACCGCATACGCCAATGTTGAAGCATTGGTGCGATAGCACAATTCCCCGTAATGACCCCCAAAGCACCCTTACTGCAGGTTTGTTGAGCCCTAAGAGAACCTTCGTTCTCTTCATGTCTCACCTAATCCATAAGGCCTTTGAAACTTCACAGTCGTCACGATTAGTCCATAAGTTATTTGTCACTGCAATAGTGAATTCATCTACGTTCCTAAACAGTTCGCATATCGGGATTTGTATTGAGGGATCTGCTTCGTTAATGTCCATTTCAGAGCCCCTTCTGGCCATCTCGTCCGCTAATTCATTCCCTTTTAAATAGCTATGTCCGGGAACCCAGCAAAGCGAGACCTTGTGGGGTCTAATGTACAGTAGTGAGGTACGACATTTCATTTCCAGCTTCGATTTAACTGTCTTGGATTCTATTGCCTTAAGCGCCGCCTGACTATCCACAAAGATAGTGATATTCGAAGGTCGAATTGTACGACTTTGTATCAATCCTGCTGCTTTTTCAATTGCATAGACTTTGGCCTGAAAGACGCTGTATGCGTCAGGCAGCCATATGACTGTCTTCCCTGCAAGCCTTCCGAGAACACACCCGCCTCCGTTCCACCCTCCATCTTTGAGCCGTCAGTGTAGATGGTAATGTCAGAATTACGCGTCACAGAGCCTGACTCCCAGTCTTCCCTGGTTGGATAGAGAGTTGGAATTCTAGCTTTAAAGTCCATAGTAGAAGTCATGTAGTCTGTATCCGTTTCTAAATCGGCCGTAACTAACCTTTGAGCCTTCCGTCTTATTTCGCTCAAAATTGTACAGTTTCCATAGTTGGCAGATTTCCACGTGTTGCACTCCCTTAGTCTGAGAGCATACTTGGCGGCACAGCCCTGAATGAACACTCCTAGCGGTAAGAGGTGAAATAATATGTTTAAGCCTTCTTGAGGCGCGCTGCTTACAGGCCCTGATATTCCCAGGCTAGCAAGTCTTTGTACTTTTTCAATACGGGTTAGATTACATTTCCTTTCCAACGCCTTCCACTATACGATGAACCCGTAGGTTAAAATTGGTCTTATGATTGTGGTGAACATCCGATAAACGATGTACGGTGACAGTCCCCATTTTTTCCCAAAGATCCTTTTACAGGTATAGTCTGCAGCCAAACCCTTCTTTCTTCTCTCCTCAATATTCCTTCTCCAATTTAACTTGGAGTCCAGAATGATACCCAAGTATCTTGCTTCTGAAGAGAGATTCAATGTTACCCTACCTAACTTTGGCAAAGAGAACTGAGTGATTTTTGTTTTCCTGGTGAACAAAACTAACTTCGTCTTAGTAGGGTTAACTCCTAAGCCGTTGCGCTCAGCCCATCTGGAAATCTCGCCCAGTGCTTATTCCATGATTACGCTAATCGTTGACAAGAACTTGCCCGGGATTAGTATGGCAATGTCACCAGCGTAGGATACAACATATGTTATCTATGCTTTGAAGGTTTCTAAAATTTCATTTAATACTGGAAGCCATAGCTGAGGTGATAGCACTCCCCCCTGCGGCGTATCCCTTGTAGTCATTCTATACACCGAGGCCGTCCCCATAGTGGCTTTAATAACCCATGTGTTAATCCATGTCACTATGAATTCCTTCACTCCATTATCTCTCAGAGCCTTACAGATTGCTTCTGTATTTACATTGTTGAAGGCCCCCTCAATGTCCAGAAAACCTACCAACGTGTATTCCTTATAGTTCATTGACCTCTAAATGATACCAACCACTTCATGAAGTGCGCTATCCACTGATCTACCCTTACGGTATGCGTCTTGCGCAGTATCCATTGTGCGAATATTGGTAACTCTTCCAATATACAGATCAATAAGTCTCAAGTGTTTTAAGAATAAACGATGAGACTCTTATTGGTCTGTAATCCCTGTCAGTAGAGTGATTTATTTTTCCCGCTTTTGGAATGAAAATCACTCTGACTTCTCTCCAACTTTTTGGCACGAGAAACCTTGTGAAGTTGTGAACTAGTTGGGGAATCACACCCTCAGAGATATGTTGCAGCATAGCCGGTATAACCCCATCAGGGAAGAGCCTATCGCCCACGCAATCTTATCCTCCCTCACGATATTCGACACATCGGTCCTTGAAACACGTGCAAAATTTACCGACTGCGAATGGACGGTATGCGAGTCCATGCAACCTGGAAAGTGCATTTCCATCAAAACGTCCAGGGACTCCTGACACGAGCCAGTCCATGAGCCATCCCGCCTCTTCACACTGCCGAGAACCGTCGTGGTTCTGGAAAGTATTTTCCTTAGGCTCGATGCCTCATTTACCGACTCCAGAGTTCCGCAGAACTGCTGTCAGCACTCCCTTTTTGCAGCCTTAATTTTGCTTTTATACTCATTAAAACTGACTCTATAATTTCCCCAGTCCTCTTCCAGCAGACTGTTTTTGGCCTTGTTGAAGAGTCCTCTTGGCTTTTTCCTAAACAGTCCTAGCTCAGCGTTCCACCAAACCGGTGTTGGTTTAGCACGCGGCCTAGTCAAAGGACAACATAGTTCAAAAAACTTTTCAGCATTCCCTTCGCCGACCTTGGCTTTCGTCAAAGTAAGTTTTTGGGTCGCCAGTCTTGAGAATTTGGACCAGTCAGTCTTTTTTGGATTCCTAGAACGCCGTGGGGTCACTACCTCGGAGTAGGCTGAGAAGCGTAACTGAATATGATCTGAAAAGAAACAGGCATCAGATACTCTCCAGTTGTCGACCCTTATGGTATTAGATCCAGTGGCCAGTGTGATGTCAATCATTTCCTCCCTAACCCTATTACGAAACGTTGGCTGATTTCCCTTGTTACATAAAGTAAGGCTACTGGAGAGAATGTACTCAAATCTGGACTCACCCCTACCATTGATATCAGTGCTGCCCCAGAGCTCATGGTGCCCGTTTGCGTCACAGCCGGCCACTATGCCCAGTCCGCGTGGCTCACCGTAGGCGATAAGTTGACGGAAGATCTGTGGTGGCGGCCGTTCCTCGTTGTGCGGAAAGCATGCGGACGTTAGCAATAAACTAGGTTTGTGCCTGTGCTCCCATACCACCGTTGTAAGGCCTCCAGTGCTGTAGGGAGTAAGAAGAAAAATATGAATATTCTTCTTGGCCAATATACAAGTTCTGATCTTACCTTTTGTTTGTGGAATGTAGAGTCAATAACTATCCATCCCGATCCCGCTTACCTTACCTCTGTCGAGCCAAGGCTCCTGAACAAGGGCTACGTCCATATCGTCCACTGCGATGAACTTAATTAAATCGAGCGAGGCTGAGATGGAGTGATGCAAATTAATTTGCACCAACTCCAGTTTCCTCTCCATTGGCTTTTGACCGGTCAGCCGGCACGCGAACCTTTAGAGAGCTGAACCCGAATCTAATGCAGTTGTTGCTCCTTAATTTGGATAGCGACACGGAGTCCACTGCGAGCACCTCGACACTTCCCACTCCAGTTTTGCAAGGGGTCACGGAGATCACCCGCCACTCTGCCGAATTTAGAGACTGGTTTTGCCGTCCGATCAGCTTGAGTATGGATTCCTGGTCCGGAACTGGACCACACCGAAACAACCGGGCGGATCGGAAGCAGAGAACGAGGCACCACCTCCAACCGAGCGCCCCGCCAGAGTTGGTCTAGGCCGCTAATTGCACGTGTTACGAAGTCCAGAGGCTTCTTGTTGTTGCAACCAATGACCTTAACACCCCTCAGCAAGCCGGCCCCATCAAACTGGAGCTCCCCGCCGTCAGCCCCGACAATCTCCGCTATCAGGCCCATCAGGGTCGACTCTCTCGATGATAGCTACCTGCAGCTCCATAGGTGATTCGAAGGAGCCCGATGGCTTCGGCTTTTTTGAAGCCCTCTGGGCCTGCTCATCAGACCGAACTTTTTTTGGAGTTTTGCCCGATGCCAAGCTATGTGGCTCCTTCGAAGAACTCGGCTTTGGCTTTGGCGGCACCTTTACGCGGTCTCCTGTGGCCTTGTCCGGCTTACCATTTTTTCAGGAGGTCGAAGCGTTGTCATTATCAGACTTTGCCCCAACAATTCCCTGCTCCATTTTAATGCATGAATTGGCCGCAGCGTTATTTTTCTCAAACCTTGCTACGACCCTTTCATGATTTTTAATGAGATCCTTCTCCCATTTTGTAAAGGAAGAAGGATCTTTCGTCTTAATTTTTCGAAGATAGTAAGCCGAGCGCTTATAGCCATTTCTGGCCTTTTGCTCTTTCGTGAGGCTTACCACCTTCCTTGTCTCCTTCCCCGGCTCAGGAGCATGTGGAGCGGAGGGCTGAGAAGAACTGAGCAGTTGCATCTCAACATCCGAGCCTATGTCGGAGACATTGCTGACCTGTGACAACGAGTCGTCATCGGTTGCATGGTCTATGCGCAAGCCCAGAAGCTGAGATCATATGGGATCCTCCGCTGCCTCCACCACACAAGTCCCTTGCTTACCCAAAGTTGGCTTGGAGACCATCCCAGTACCACTAGCAGATATCGCGGCCTGGGGTACTACGGCGATGCCTGAGGAGTTGCTTGATATCGACGCAAGGTGGCCTCCTCGCCAACCACCTACCGCCGGTACATTTGCAAAACTTCTCTAGCGAACCGAGTCCAAATGTGAAAGCACAAATAAAGGCTTTTCTTGAATACCCTGGGCAAATGGAGTTGCATGTTAAACTGTTTGTAAAAAAAGAATTCTAAAATGTTATAACGGACTTGAAGCCCAATAAACCTACTGGCTTCGATCTCATTCCCGGGAAAATTCTACAAGAACTGCCGGGCCAGGCCTCAAGTATATTACCCAAATGTTTAACTCTATGTTAAGAAATCCATATTTTCCATTGTCATTTAATGTACCCATTATGTCTGAATGTACTAGCTCTCTTATCACCATTTACTCAAAATGCATTTGCTAAAAATCTTTTCGTCGGCCTTAATTCAGATGAGCCAAAAATTAAGCAACGTTCCAAAAATTATATTCCAAAGATTCGTTCTTATAATTCTGCAATAGTTACATCTAAGGCCAAGTTGTCTGATACAACTTTGAATGGCTTTTATCATTTTAAAATCCATGAAATATTTTAACATCGTGCTGGTGCATTAAGTTCTCAATATAGTCGTCAAAGCAGTTTCTGCTGAAATTCCCAATCCAGAAACTTATCCAAAATTACATAAATTGGTCAGGAGTTGATTCATAGACCATGAGGAACTCTTAATCCGAATTCAGTCTGTACAAGGGATGGCGTGTGTTCTAAAAGTTACCAAAAGATTTCTGTTGTGAAACCCATGATTGTGTGAAGGGCTACGTGCGTGGGCATACTATTTACAACAGATTTGTTGTTCCATACAATCCATATCTCTTAGCTAAATTTGAATGTAATTTAAATGTTGAAGTCTGTGCGACTGTTAGGAGTATGAAATATATTTACAAGTACGTGTATAAAGGATATGATTGTTTGACAGTAGAATTAGGAGTAGCCAACCCTGAAGTGAATAATGAATTGCAGATTAATGAGATTCAATTATGTTCTATTCACCAGAACTCTTCTTGAAATTGAGGATATTTAATTGACACATAATATTTCATTCCACGTCCAATCATTCTGGGTACCTCGAATGATATTATGCAAATTGATTTTGTTGAAGAAGGTGAAACTTTTGAGAAAATGTATAATACTGCTAATGATGAACAATGTAATGTTAGAGACAAAATTTTGCGCGAAGTTTTGAGTCACGATACTGGTAGCAATGCATTTTGTGTTACGGCTCATGCAGGTTGTCGTAAAACCTATATTTAAATAGCAATAATTCATAAGTAGAATTCGTTAAATCTTTTATGTATACAAACTGCTTTCAATGGTAGAACTTCAACTCATTCGATTCGTGGGCGAACTTTGCATAATGTTCTAAAATTACCGATTCCAATATTAGAGAATTCTGTGTCAATTATTAGAGCTAACAGTCGACACGTTCAATTCATTAATAGAGCTTCATTGATAAGTATTGATGAAGTAACAGTATGCCCACTTCATCCATTAAATGTAATTGATAAATTGTTGAGAGATTTGGGTATGAATGAAAATAAAAGTAAATTATTTGGAGGCAAGACAATTTTATTGCGTGGAGATTTTTAGCAAATTTTGCCAGCTGTACCGCATGGATCGCGAGTAACTCGAATTGAAAATTGTATTACATCGTGGCATGAATTTTTTAAGTTTCATAAAGTAACATTAACACAGAATATGAGAGCTCTCCCTCATGAAGTCGAATTTGTTCAATTTCTAAAAACACTTGGTAAAGGTGAAATGCAAAGTTTTCCTCCATTCGGTCAAGATGTCATTGAAATTCCTAATCAACTTATTGCTGTGCCTGAAAATATTATTGAAGATATGTTTGCCAATATTTCGTAAACTATTTTATCTCATCAAGTTTTGAATTCAGTTGTATTAGCTCCGAAATATTACGATTGCTCATTTATAAATATGGCAGTTTTGAATCGTATGCCAGGAGAGCAAAAAGGATACTTTAGTTAGGATAAAATTGTTTGTCATGATGATCGAGAGCTAGCGAATTACCCCGTCGAATTTTTGAATACGTTGACTGGTAGCGGTTTTCCTCCACACAAATTGATTTTGAAAGAAAATTGCATTGTATATTTTATTCGTAATTTAAATACAGAGAACACATTGGCGAAGGGATTTCGAATGCATGTAAAACGAATGCATAGGAATTTAGTTGACTGCGAAGTTTTGACTGGTGTTGCACGCAATAAAAGAATCTTAATTCGACTCGTTCACTTAGTTTAGTCTGGTATAATTTTAATATCTACTTTTCGACGTACACAGTTTCCAATCATTCCTGCATTTGCAATGACTATAAATAAATCGTAAGGACAAACATTCAACAATATTGTTACGGCAACCTGTATTTACTAGTGGGCAAATCTATGTTGCTGTCAGTAGAGTATGATCTTTTGAGATGTATTCCGATTTTATATTTCAGATACTTCTGACCAAGGGCATTTATCCAATGATAATCATAGGGTATTTACGAAGAACATTGTTTACTGAGAAAGTATTCGGTCTTAATTCCAAGAGCAAGCTACTTATCAGCAATATATTATACGTAATAATGTTCCCGCAATTCTCTACCCTTTATAGTGATAAGTCTCGAGCCCCAAAAGGTGTGCTTCGCATTAAAGTCACCACCCATTAGAAACCGGTTTTTATGGCTGTTAATTAGCTGTATATATTGCTCACATTTAATCTGATATCTTGGAGGGCTGCAGTTAGTGATAGGTTAATATCGTCATCTACTGTTATTGTATTCGTTATGAAATTCGGCTGTACCTATACTGCCTTCTTTATAGTGTTTTATGTTGTTTTTTATTAGAATGCCAGCACCTTCTCGTGCGCAGTTGTTAGGGTGGATTGTGTGGTATATTTCAAAGTTTTTTAATTTGATATACTCGTATGATTCTTTAGTAAAATGTGTCTCAGATATTAAACATACGTCGATTTTTTCGGTCTCAAGAATTACTTCAAGCTCGTTCAGGTGTTTAAGACCTTTGCGTTCCACAGCATAATTTTTAAAAATGTTTCATATTAGCTTAGCCTGATGTAGGGTATTTTCAAGATTTTGCAACCTCTTCTCAAATGCTATTTTAAATTCATTTTGTTTCGTTCGTTTTTTCTAAAATTTGTTTGAAAATGTTTGCTTCTTCCGGATGTTTGTTTCCTTTAACTACTTGCGAGTATGCAGGCCCATTTAATATTACATATTTATTTGGGCAATTGGTCTGCGAACAGAGTTTTTTGAATGGGTCTCTGCAGGTTTGCTTAATGAGTTTTGGGCATGAGAATCGTTCTTCTTTTTACCGGCTCTTTGGTCGCGTATTTTTTGTAGCTCTTTGGTAACAACGCATCCTCTGTAGCTACATATAGGTTCATTCATTTTCCACTTTAGCTTGTTAACTGCGTTTATCGCTTTTAGCCCCTGTTTTTCAAGATTTGATATTATTTCTAATGGATCGTTCGTATGATGTAGATTTTTCGCTACTACCTTAATCGGCCTGTTTTGCTTATTTTCGTATGTGTACTATGAGATGTTTTTGCTACTTAAAATTCTAGTTAAATTTCTGTAATCATCAGTATCAGATGTATTGATATTGTATTATTAAGAATCTTAATGAAGAAGCCGTTACTTACATCAATTTTCGCAATGTTAAAAATATTCACATTCTCCTGACATCATTATTGCTGAAGGCCGTGGTGTTTTTTTCTCTTCTTGATCGATCAGTACTTTTGTTATGTTGTTGCTATATAGAAGATTCCACTGTTTTAGGTGAATGCTCGGCTTTTTTTTCTTGCTGGGTCTTTTTTAGAATCCAGTCCGTTTCACGAACAAGACTTCTTCTTCATCTGTTTCATATTGTTCTGTGTTTTTGTTTTGTTGGGCTAAATTGGGGGATTAATAGATTTCAAGTTTGGGTTTTCTGCTTTGATTGAAGCTAACTCATTTTTTAGCTCCATCCACATTTTTTCCATAGTTTCTAATTTCTTAAATTGTTGGCATATATTCTTGTATTATTGTTTGTTTATTAGATAGTTTCCATCTCCAGGTGGAGGCGTTCGGATATTTTCCATTTAATTAATTAAAATATAAATCTTAATGGTAATTGATGATGGGTGACTTATCCAAAACACTAACCACACTTACTAATAGCAGTGTCACTGTAATAGATTGGCTGTCACTGTCAGCAGTGCAGTGAGACAACTGCTATTGTTTACTATATTTTATTTGTTAATTTGACAATCGTTCTGCACTATATTTTCTTTTCTATTTTAATTTTTTGTTTTTTTCTTCTATAATTTTCAAAAATTTACAAGGCAATTAGTTGGGATCACTCAATATTTCGGAGATTTTAAATTGATTTATTTTCTATTTTAGGCGATTTATACTTTTTTAAACTTTATTGAATTTATTTCCTCGAAGGTGCCGGTTTAGACGAAAATGTAAAAACAATTCCCATGAAATCTGCTACGGCAAATTTAATAAGAATTGTTTTATCATGACATAAATTAAGCATATAAAAGAAGAACGAAATGAAAGATAGGTGAGATGAATTTAAGACTTAGAGGGACAAGAACATATTCTTGTAGGCCAATGCACCAGATATAATTAATAAACAATATTTAGAAATCATGTAAATTTAATTCTTGTGTGTTTTTTTTATTAAACTCTTCGACAGTTAACGTAAGTGGCGCAGTCGTGCGGTTGGCGGCGACGGTTTTTCAGTTGTGTTTTAAAAATACTCTACCCATGTGAAGTAAAATATTCTTAAACAAAAATATATACAGACATATAAAAAAAATATATAATAATTAAAAATACAATAATTAAAATTAATACAGGATTCCTTTACTGCATATCAAGTGAATTCTAATTAAACATAATAATAATAATAATACAATAATAATTAAAATAATTAAAAATAATACAGGATTCCTTGACTGCATATCAAGTGAATTCTAGTTATAGAATAATAGCGCAATCTTCTGGAGTGAATATCGAGGAGATAAAGTGCCAAAGAACTATTAAGAAAAAAACAGAAAAGAAGAAAACACTACTAGTTAAATAAATATTAAAATTATATCAAAAAACATATAACCTCTGGGCATTAAAGAGATAAAGCAGGAAACAACAAGAAAATTCAACTTCAACGGAACTCAGAGAGGGAATATCTTTGTTGGAGCGAACATCCTGGAATCGTCGTTGGATTTCAATCCATTTACCGCCAGAACCAGCTCTCAAACAAATATCTTGGTTGACTGTCGAAAGAACCACAAACACAGAATTGCACACTATTTCTCAATGAAGATCATAATAGGATACTGCTTGTGAGTTAATTATATTTACCACCTAAATTTCAAAAATTCTGAAAAATACAAAAGAAAAGTTAAAACTTTAGCACTGTCAAAACTAAGTACAAACAAAAAATATAGAGGTCTGAACTCTATTGCAGAAGAAATTGAAATGGCAAACCCACAACCCCAAAACATACAAACTCAACAACAACCCCAACCACCACAGTTCCAAATTAATACACAAGATATTTTCAATGCCTTACGAATACCTGACATTATCAAAGATCTTCCCCCATACGATGGCAACCCACGCCAATTGTATAATTTCATTACAAATGTTGAAGAAATCTTAATGTTAATCAAAGGGACAGAACAGACTCCGTACGGACATATGCTCCTAAGAGCAATTAGGAACAAAATTCAAGGACCAGCAAATGACTTCTTAAACACGTATCTTACACCATTGGACTGGAATTGTATTAAAACGACATTAACTAACACTTTTTCAGACAAGAGAACAGAAACTACCCTTATCAGAGACCTACATAATATAAAACAATTTAATAAACCCATTGAAGAATATCATAAAGAAATCGTTGAACTTCAAGCGGCTCTTCTTAATTGTATCCTTATTGGTGAAAAGACCACAAAGTACTCTCATCGAAAAGAGAACTTTTCACAGAAATGTGTCTAAACACATTTCTATCCGGTTTAAAAGAACCAATGGGTGCAATAATAAGAGCTATGCGTCCTGAGGATATTCAAACAGCATTATCATTTTGCCTCAAAGAACAAAATATTACTATATACAAGCAATATAATCGGACCAAAACCGATTTTCAACCATACCATAAGAATAATCAATATCACGATAGTAGACAATATTCATACCAAAGAAATAATATACCCCATAATCAAGTTACCCCATATCAAACGAATAGGCAGTATAACTCTAATCCTTATGATAGGCAATTTCAGCGTGGTACCAGTAGACCAAACAATAACCACTTTAATCAACCGTTTACTCCTAGACAAGCAATTATTCCACTCAAGCAAGAACCCGAAAATAAAACTGGCTATTCTAACTTCCAAAGCAATAGAACTAATTTTACAAGGGCATCTAGAACCAACGACTTTCATAATATCAATCAAGAAAATCTAGCTCAACACGAAGAATCAGATAATCGGGAAACCTCTAACATTGAAGAAACCATAAATTTTCCCCTATACGCCTCAAGGAACCGATCGGATACATAGACGTCAACAAACACGGATGTGCTTTACCCTACATTTTGATTTCATCACCTTTTGGGCGACCCTTAAGATTTTTAATAGATACAGGAGCCACCTCGTCCTTCATCAACCCTGAATTTGTCTCACCAGAAAATTACATCGAGTGTCAACTCGTCACAATAAAAACAATTCTTAATAAGTATACCCTAGATAAAAAAGCATCTTTTCCCACTTTTAAAGAATTCAAAGAGGTCGGAAACTTAGAATTTCTAGTTTTCAAATTTCACTGCTATTTTGATGGTTTATTGGGAATTGACGTATTAAAAAATTTAGAGGCAATTATCGATTTAAAACAGCAAACCGTGACGACACCAAAAACAATAATTCCAATCCTAAAAAATCAAACACCACTTCAGACAGACACTTAATTCCAGCCACTTCAAAAACAATTATTCCGATACCAGTCGATTTAGAAGAAGGGACTTTTTATTACGAACTGACATTAATTTCGAGCGACTTAGAAATTTCTCCAGGTCTATACAACTCAAGCAATTGGATCAGTCGAATGGAGATAGTAAATAAATCAAACAGCCAGCAGGAACTCTTTTTCGAACAACCAATAAAAGTAGAAAAATACAACACCTCAGACTACATAGAAACACATACCATGGATGTTAACTGGGAACGTGATTATAATGGAGCTGAACTAAAGGACCTACTTTGAACTAATCACCTAAATAAAGAAGAACTAAATGCCTTACTGAAACTTTGCAAACAATACGGAACAATATTCTACAAAGAAAATCAAAATCTGACCTTCACTAACAAAATTAAACATACAATACCAACCTCAGATGATATATCTATCCACACAAAATCCTATAGATACCCACACGTCCATAAAGAAGAAGTTACAATGCAAATTAACAAAATGCTTTTCCAAGGAATTATTAAACCTAGCTACTCGCCTTGGAGTGCACCAGGCTGGATTGTCCCCAAAAAACGAGACGCCAGCGGTGAGCAGAAATGGCGTCTAGTGATTGACTATAGGAAGCTTAACGAGAAAACTATCGCAGATCGCTATCCATTACCCAATATTTCAGATATATTGGACAAAATGGGAAAATGCATGTACTTCTCCACTCTAGATCTTGCTAGTGGTTTTCATCAAATTGAGATGAATACAAAAGATGTCTCAAAAACCTCTTTACAGTTGATGGAGGTCATTTTGAATATATCCGCATGCCTTTCGGATTGAGAAATGCCCCTTCCACTTTTCAACGTGTAATGGACAATGTTCTAGAAGAGCTCATAGGAAAGGTATATCTGGATGATATCATCGTTTTCTCAACATCCCTCGATTGACATATTCTAAATCTCAAATCAGTATTCGGAAAATTGCGATCCTCAAACTTCAAAGTTCAGTTGGATAAATCGGAATTCCTCAGAAAAGAAATTGAATTTCTCGGTCACATTGTGTCCACTGACGGCATCAAACCGAACCCAGGAGAGATTAGCGCTGTACAAAAATTCCCAATACCAAAAACACAAAAAAAAATAAAATAGTTTCTAGGACTTCTGGGATACTATAGGAAATTTATCAGATACTTCGCTAAAATAACAAAACCATTGACAAACTGCTTAAAGAAAGGTAGTAAGATTAATTTTAGCCAGGAATATGTAAACGCATTCGAAACATGTAAAGAGCTTCTGATAAACGATCCAATCTTACAATACACCGATTTCACTAAACCTTTCCTTTTGACAACAGACGCCAGTAATTTCGCTATAGGAGCAGTCCTTTCTCAAGGCAATATCGGGAGTGACAAACCCATATGTTACGCCAGTCGCACCCTGTGCGAATCAGAAGTAAACTATTCCACAATTGAGAAGGAACTCTTAGCCATTGTTTGGGCCACGAAATACTTTCGTCCATACCTGTACGGCCACAAGTTTACAATAGTTACCGACCACCGTCCACTAACTTGGATGATGAGTCTCAAAGATCCAAACTCCAAACTTGTGAGATGGAGACTGAAATTGGAAGAGTTCGACTATAATGTTACCTACAAAAAGGGCAAACAGAACACCAACGCTGATGCCCTGAGCAGAATCGAAATTGACAAAACTAGTGAAAAACAGACAGACATCAACCTCAATGACATAACATCAGACCAAGGTACATCAGGAACAACTACCCATTCGGCTAATGAGAATCTAAATGACGGAATTTTTATTTCGGAGCGCCCTCTTAATGAATTTAATATCCAAATTATAATCGAAAAAGGACAACCAGAAATAACAGTACAAAACCTTTATATATATATATATATAAACAGAGACGAACAATAAAACAAATGGAATTCACAGACTACGACATAATTAACATCCTCAAAAATCACATGCCACCTATTAAGCAAGTAGCTATCGTTAGTGACGAAGAAATTTTTAAACAAATACAGAAAATATACTCACAATATTTCTCTAATAGTAAACTTTTCAAAGCAATCCGATGTAAAGATATCCTAATAGACATTGTAACAGACGACGAAACAGAAAAAACAATTGGCGAATACCACTCTAATTCCAACCACAGAGGCATTAACGAGACACATCTACACTTAAAACAACGGTATTACTTTCCCTTCATGAAGCAAAAAATAGTAAGAACAATAAATAACTGCGAAATTTGTAATACACAAAAAAACGATAGAAAATTGACATTTATTGCATTAACCATAATCAGATACTCACAATAATAGACAAATGTTCGGAATTTGCTAGAGGCTACTCCTTAACTTCAAGAAACAGTATACATGTATTAGACGCTTTCAAAAATTTCGTGGGTCTATTCGGCAAACCTAAAAAGATTGTTTGTGACCAAGGATCCGAATTCAATTGCAACATATTTAAAGATTTCTGTAGACAATTCGATATAAACCTTCACTTCGGATCTTTCCAACCTCTAGCAACGCTCCTGTGGAGAGATTACACTCCACCTTAACAGAAATTTATAAGATCATACTGACAAAAAGGAAAGAAGACAAAATTAAAACCGAACACAATGAAATATTTTCCGAAACCCTCATCACATATAATAATGCAATTCACTCCACCGCTAAGTTAACACCCTACGAACTATTTTTCGGCAGGCCATATAAATTTTGCAAGAATTTAACATTTAATACAGAACATGAATACCTACAAAAACTACAGACCTTCCACAACACCCTATACCCAACCATTAAGGAAAAAGTAGAAAAACTCACTCACAAAAAAATAAACAAACTGAACGAAACAAGAGAAGAACCGGAACCAAAACAAGAAGAGACCACTGTATTTAGGAAAGAATGTAGGAGAAATAAAATTACAGCTAGATTTTCTACACATAAGGTACACAAAAACAACTCACATACTATAATAACAAAAGGAAATAAAAAAATCCACAAAATACGGCTAAAACGCACAACAAAATCTCTCTCTCCTTCGATTGACGTTAACTTCTGGACAATTATTTGAATACCGAGAACTTAGAAAAAATAATGGCATACTATCTTTACACTTAGTGCATGCAAGGAGAATAATCAACCATAGTAACCTATTCCATATTATTGACCTAGAAAAGTACCACGAAAACATAGATGACTTGACTAAAACACTTAAATTATTCGAAAGATACGATTCAGTAAAAAGAATGATGACAACCAAGCTAAAACTTGACCAGCTAAAAACAAAATTAAAATACCTTAAAACCAAACAGAAGTAAAAGAGGACTAATAAATGGACTCGGACATGTCATCAAATTCATAACAGGTAACATGGACGAATACGACGCACATAACTTAAACGAACAGATTAAATATTAGAAGGTAACCAAATCTATTGAACATATCTACGAGCTGCTAAACCTACAAGCTTATTATAATGAATCTAAAATTATTTTTAACATTCACTTACCAAACTTTGACCCTATACCTTATCAATACCACCACATAATCCCATTGCCAATCAACAATTCTAAAATAATTGAGTCAGAACCATATGTATTATATAATGATAGTTATGTATTTGAAATCTCACAAGCATGTCCTAAAATAGAAAATATATATTATTGTAAAACAAACAAAGATGAAAATTTTAATTGTATTGGCCAACTTTTTAAGAATAAGAAAGCGGAATGCGTTGTGAAAAACATTGGACAGGAACCACATTACAATCAACATGCAGAGCGGCGAATACTACCATCAAAGGAACAGCAATAATCCACTACAAACATTGTAAAGTCTTTATAAACAATATAACCTATGAAGATGACATCGGCCCTTTTGGGAAGACGTCTACATCACACCAGTTTTCCATTCAGAACTCCAAATCACAAATGAAATCAATACATTTTTATTGAAAAAGCTAGCAGATTACAACTTCGAGCAACAAACTGAGATCGATGCAGTCTACATACAGTTATCCAATCACAACTATCTAATCGGCAGCATAATTGGAACTTCAATCCTCATATTTTAAGTAATAATACTCTCATTAAGAAGCTATAAAACTCAACAGAACCTCATGAATACCTGCCTTGAAGCTGCAGTCCCGTCCGTCCCTACGCTTCAAACTGAGAGGGGAGGAGTTAAGGTAACACGCCCCAAAACTTAATAATTAATTATTACAGTTTTAGTAGTTTTTAAGAAATATATAAAAATGTACAAAACAATTCCTATGAAATATTGCATGCGCAAATTTCATAGGAAACAATCAAAATGTAAGAAAACAATTCCTATGAAATATTGCATGGGCAAATTTCATAGGAAAGAATCAAAATGTAAAAACAATTCCCATGAAATCTGCTACGGCAAATTTAATAAGAATTGTTTTATCATGACATAAATTAAGCATATAAAAGAAGAACGAAATGAAAGATAGGTGAGGTGAATTTAAGACTTAGAGGAACAAGAACATATTCTTGTAGACCAATGCACCAGATATAATTAATAAACAATATTAAGAAATCATGTAAATTTAATTCTTGTGTTTTTTTTATTAAACTCTTCGACAGTTAACGTAAGTCGCTCGACGACGACTCACATGAATGAATGTTCTTATATTTGAATGTTCTATAAGTGTAAATGTTAATGAATGGATGACTGCGGTATCATCCATAAGGAAAGCCTGATGTGTTGGATGGGTTCAATAGATCGAATTTTGATCGAAACCAATTACATTACCCCAAATTTTTGGATTTCCCGAGCGAGATCGAATTGTGGCCGCTGGGATCCACTAGTTATTATACATTTCACTTAAAATTATAATTAATAAAGCACTAGCTGCCAGGGCTAATGCAATCGAGATCGGAAGCTTGTTCCATCTGTTTTGGAATCAAATTATTTCTTAATTGTTTCAAAATTGTTTTGTAATGCAATTCTATATGCCATCATATATTCTATTTGTTTCGATAACTCCCATTCACTTAAATGGAAAGCCCACCTTTCTGCCCGAATGACACCGAATAGTTTTTCAGAACATGCTGGTTCAATTGGTATTTTAATACATTTTTTATATCCCTATAAATAATTGCTGATGATTTTGTATTACCATAAAAAAATCGACAACATTTTGCTCTTGGAGTAGCTTAGCGATATTCTTTTTATTTTTCCTTCGTTCAACGCGATGAGTATGTTCCGAAATTTCACTAGTCGGTTTGAAAATTGTTGGCACAGCGCCGCGGTTCAACAATCTACGAGAAGCGAGGCTTTAAAGAATTTGACAATTTCATCAATACGAATACAATTTAAATAATTTATATTTTACCGGCAGAAACTTATCCACTTTTTCGAAACTGTTTGTCTGAATTGTCTATTTATTTAATTATTTATTACGTGCTGTGTTGTTAGAACCTATTAGCTGAATGTCAAACCAAAGTAGACAAACGTAATAAGAAGTCTCAGCGCCAGCAGAACAAAATATTTGATTTTCTCTTTGACGGTACGAGTTAAGTGGGCCACCAAACTACAAATCATTAAAAGGGACCAACCTTATAATTTTGAAGCTTTTGTTGAGAATTGTACACACAAGGGAGTACATACATATGTAAGAGAAAGACAAAACACAAACAAACGAGATGAGGCAAAAACCTACATATATATATAAAAATGGAAGTTTGTATGTCTGTATGTCTGTATGTCTGTCCTTTATAGAATCGTAAACTATGCATTTGATCATGTGTTAATCTTCAGCAAAGTTGTTGTGCATGAGCCCACGAAGGTTTCTCAGTTGGTACCGGTCCAATTGGACAAAGGGGCGTGGTACCTCCCATACAAATCACAAATTAAAAAGCCATTATTTCTCCTCCGGTTAACAGTATGTGAACAAAATTTGGAACGTCGGTTAAGTGTACACATTCTAAGTGCTGTTGCAAAATATGGCAAGATTGGACAAAGGGGCGTAGTGCCTCCCATACAAATCACAAATTAAAAAGCCATTATTTCTGCTCCGGTTAACAGTATTTGAACAATATTTGGTATATAGGTTTAGTGTACATATTCTAAGTGCTGCTGCAAATAGGGGCGGGATTGCACAAAGGGGAGTGGTACCTCCCATACAAATCACAAATTAAAAATCGTTTATATCTGCTCCGGTTAACGGTATTTGAACAACATTCGGAATGTAAACTTATCTTTCTTCTTCGATATATCAGTCAACAATGACTTAGAAAAGAAACTATTGTGTTTCATACGACGAATTTACACAGCGAATTTTGACTTCCACATTCATCGTTCGCCCCAATTGTGTTCCAAGTATAAAATAAAAACAAAGCGAACAAAGCAAATTAAACAAGTTTCACTTAAAAAGGGTGTAAACAAAGTCAGTCATCTGCGCAATTAACGTTTCGAGTTGTGGGTGACATAAGAATTTATGTAAATTGAGAAATTAATGTACGGCTCACATTGAACAGACAAAATTGAGAGTATTCTTATATTTGGGAGCTGTTCAGATATGCCATCCCTGATGGCAGGCAATATGCCATCCCTCATGACAGGCAATGTGAACGTACTGTTGCCATACAAAGAAAAGTAATAACAGCTGTTATTACTAAAAAGAGCAGCGCAGTTTGTGTCATTTGTTTTGTTTTCTTTTGATAGGCAAAAGGAATTTTAAAAAAAATAAAAGAAAGTGAGCCAAATAGTGATAGCAACTACTAAAATATATATAATCCAAGAGAGCCAACTTTTGCAAGTGGCTTACAAATTATAACCTTTTTGTACAATAAAATACATTTGCAACTGAGCCATCGTGCAATATTTATTGGGCGGTTTGTATTCTTTTATTATTGTGGAGTTTTTTTCGTGTTTAAGCTCAAGCTTTGTCAGCTCAAACATTACAACCCCAAATTTGGTGAAGGGCGAACCTTCCCTAACATCATAATCATCATCATGGGTGACGGGGAATCCCTCCCCAGTACATCAACATCGGTGGCAAGCACATCCATCATCATCAACATCATCATCGGCCAGGCAACCAGGCCAGCAACCAACCAATAACGTCATCATCATCATCCTCAACTGGCACGACGGACCGGCCAATCAACTACCACAACATCATCATTAGCCACAAGTGGCGCGGCACTTTGGCCACAGAATAACCCAGGTGAGTGGCGCATTCAAGAGTTTTTTTCGAATAGTTTTGTGCATTTCAGTGTGAGTTAAATTAATTAAGATAAATAATTCAATGGAATTGAATTTTCGTTGTTTCCGTCAGCATATTTTATTCATTCTCTACAATACGTCGTTCCAGTACAATTATGCCTCCAAAGCGACAAGCAATTGGCCGATCTACACCTAAAGCACGGAAGAAAAGTGCATTACGAGCCTCAGAATCAGACGAGCAATGAGCATTAAGGCTGGAAACTGATCGAATTCGTACTACTCAGGCCCGTTCATCTGGGACAACTGAGCAACGAGCATTAAGGATGGAAAATCTTCGAGTACATGCCGCTGAGACCCGTTCGTCTGAATCATCTGAACAAGGAGAAGTGAGGTCAGAAACTTATCGAATTCGTACTACTCAGGCTCGTTCATCTGAGACAACTGAGCAACGAGCATTAAGGCTGGAAAATTTTCGAGTACATTCCGCTGAGACCCGTTCGTCTGAATCATCTGAACAACGAGAAGTGAGGTCAGAAACTGATCGAATTCGTACTACTCAGGCCCGTTCATCTGAGACAACTGAGCAACGAGCATTAAGGCTGGAAAATCTTCGAGTACATGCCGCTGAGACCCGTTCGTCTGAGACAACTGAACAACGGGAAAGAAGGCTGCAAAATGTTCGAATAAGCACAGCTCGATCAAGACGAACACTGTACGCTGATTTAAATCTTGATGCTTTCCATTATGACAGTAATAATAATTACAGTCTTAATCCAAGTGTTGTCATTGGAAAAATGGATAAAATTTGCATGTATTGTAGCGCCGTCAAATTTAAGAATGAAACGCCAGGAATGTGCTGCGCCAATGGAAAAGTTAAACTGCCAGAATTACATCCACCACCCGAACCACTATCAACGTTGCTATCAGGTGTTCCACGTGAGCCGAAGTATTTCTTGGAAAACATCCGCAAATACAATTCATTTTTCCAAATGACATCGTTCGGTGCAACGAACATCGTGCGCGAAAATTATATGCCAACATTCAGAGTCCAAGGGCAAATTTATCATCGTGCCGGATCGCTTCTACCATTCCAGGACGCAGATCACAAGTTTCTTCAAATTTATTTCATGGCAAACAGTGATGAACAAATTGAACAACGATGCCATTATAATGCGGGCACTAGAAGAGAAATCGTGGCTGCGTTACAAACCCTTTTCGATCAACACAATGAATTAGTTCAGATGTTTAAAACCGCCATTCAACGAATGCCAGCCGATGACTACGCACTTGTAATTCGAGCAGACAAAAGACCCATTGGCCAACACGAAAGACAGTTCAATGCACCAACAATCGATGAAGTGGCGATCGTGATAGTTGGCGGAGAATTCGAATCGTGCGACATATTTCTTCATCGCAGAAGTGGTGACGTTCAGCGAGTGTCCGATACTCATCGCTCATAAGACGGATTGCAGTATCCGATTCTGTTTTGGCGAGGAGAAGATGGATACCATTTCGACATCAAAATGAGAAATCCACAAACAGACGAGGAAACGAATAAGAAAGTCAGCGCCATGAATTATTATTCGTATCGATTGATGATTCATCAAGACACTGACAACCACATTCTGAAATGTCGACAATTGTTCCATCAGTATATCGTCGACATGTACGCGAAGATTGCACGCGAACGACTCCTATATATTCGATTGAATCAAACCGAGTTGCGTTCTGAGGAGTACATCCATTTACGAGACGCAATCGTTAATGATGGTAACGTGAATCCAAACGAATTGGGAAGAATGGTCATATCACCATCTACATTTACGGGGAGTCCACAGCACATGCATGAATACGCACAAGATGCGATGACATACGTTCGCGCATATGGTCGTCCAGATTTGTTCATCACATTTACATGCAATCCAACATGGGATGATATTAAAGAACTTCTGTTAGCTGGACAATCATCTTCGGACCGCCATGACATTACCGCACGCATATTTAAACAAAAATTGAAATCTTTGATGGATTTTATTATAAAGCATAACGATTTTGGAGAGACACGCTGCTGGATATATTCCATTGAATGGCAGAAAAGAGGATTGCCACATGCACATATTTTGTATTGATTAATCAACAAAATTACTCCAGATCAAATTGACTAAATCATCTCAGCAGAAATACCAGATAAGGACATTGATCCAGACTTACTCGACGTCGTTAACAAAAATATGGTCCATGTGGCGCATTCAACAACAATTCACCATGCATGTCTGATGGGAAATGCACGAAACGATACCCAAGAAAATTGGTTTCTGATACCATCACTGGCAATGACGGATATCCACTATATCGTCGACGATCAGTTCAGGATGGCGGCAAATCCATCGTTAAGAAAGTACGAAAGGTTGATGTCGAAGTCGATAATCGTTGGGTTGTGCCATATTCACCGTTGCTCTCAAAGACCTTCAAAGCACACATAAATGTTGAGTATTGCAATTCAGTGAAGTCCATCAAATACATTTGCAAATATGTCAACAAAGGAAGCGACATGGCAGTCTTCGGAGTAGGGAATGTGGCCGCACCGCTCGATGAAATTAACCAATACCAACTTGGACGCTACATTAGCAGTTATGAAGCAGTATGGCGCATCTTATCATTTCCAATCCATGCACGACATCCAACAGTAGTACACTTGGCGGTGCATCTCGAGAATGGACAGCGCGTGTACTTGACAGCAGATAATGTACGTGCAAGAGCATTGGTTCCACCGGCAACAACTTTAACTGCATTTTACTCATTGTGCCAAGATGATATTTTTGCAGAAACTCTATTTTATTCTGAGGTACCAAAATTCTACACATGGAATGCATCGGCTAAAAAGTTTCAACGTCGCAAAAAAGGAAAAGCAGTTGAAGGACATCAAAATTTGTATTCCAGTGTTGGGTCGTCTGTACACTGTTCACCAGAACAATACAGAATACTTCTATCTGCAATTGCTGTTCATCAATGTACGTGGACTGACATCTTTCCAAGATTTAAGAACAGTGAACGGTCAGCTGTGCGCCACTTATCGCCAAGTTTGCCAGGAACTAAATCTTCTTGCGAATGATAAACATTGGGACACTGCACTCGCTGATGCATCGAAAACTGCTCGACCACAGCAAATACGCACGTTATTTGCCATATTATTGACAACCTGCTTCCCATCTAATCCAAAATATCTTTGGGAAAAATACAAGGACTACATGAGTGAAGATATTCTACATTGTTTCCGCGCTGCAAATCAAAATCCGGACCTTCAATTCACACCAAACGTGTATACTGAGGCATTGATTTTGATTGAAGACATATGTTTGACAATCGCTAACAAGGCACTGGTGCAACTGGGAATGCCTGCTCCGAACCGACCAGCGTACGATCTTTTCGAGATCGTGATTTGCAACGAGAAACAGACTTTGATTCTGACGAACTGGAGACATTTGTAAAAAAAAAATTTCCGCAGTTGCTTCCAGAACAACGCATTGTGTATGACAGAATTATGCATGCAGTCAAAGAACAAACCGGTGGACTGTTTTTCATAGATGCGCCCGGTGGTACAGGCAAGACTTTTCTTCTTTCACTCATTTTGGCAACCATACGATCACAAACTAATATTGCACTGGCCATTGCATCATCTAAAATTGCGGCAACTCTTTTGGATGGTGGCCGAACAGCGCATTCAGCATTGAAACTACCATTGAAATTAAAAAACACTGAGGCACCAACATGCAACATCAGCAAACACTCTGGAATGGCTAAAGTACTCCAAACGTGTTAAATTATCATATGGGATGAATGTACAATGTCTCACAAGAAAGCATTGGAAGCGCTTGATCGTACACTGCGACATTTGAGAGGAAACGCACAGAGCTTCGGAGGCGCACTCATTTTATTGTCTGGTGATTTTCGACAAACATTACCACGTTCAACACCCGCTGATGAACTTAATGCATGTCTCAAATCATCAACTTAATGGCGTCATTTACAGAAACTGACTTTGAATACCAACATGCGTGTACAACTACAACGGGATGCATCGGCTGGACATTTTGCAAAACAATTAATGGATATTGGAAATGGGCGAATGCAAATTGATGAATCTACGCAATGTATCACCTTGCCAGCAAACTTTTGTAAGATCACAGAAAGCATAAACGAATTGGTGCAAAAAACTTTCCCAAACATTGCACAGAACTACAAAAATCATAAGTGGCTCAGTACGCGTGCTATATTAGCGGCCAAAAACATCGATGTCAATACCATCAACTTCAATATTCAGAATGGAATTCCCGGCGAAACAACAATATATAAGTCCATCGATACTGTGGTGAATGAAGATGAAGTTGTCAACTATCCAACTGAATTCTTGAACTCGCTTGATTTGCCAGGCATACCACCGCACGTTCCTACATCGAAACATAAATCCACCACGACTTCGCAACGGAACCAGACTCTCAGTCAAGAAAATGATGAACAATGTTATCGAGGCAACAATTTTGACTGGAAAATTCAAAGGTGAAGACGTACTGTTGCCACGTATCCCAATGATCCCAACAGATATGTCATTCGAATTCAAACGTTTGCAGTTCCCGGTGCGACTCGCTTTCGCAATAACTATCAACAAAGCACAAGGACAATCGTTGCAAGTGTGTGGATTAAATTTGGAGAATCCATGCTTCTCACATGGGCAGCTCTATGTGGCTTACTCACGCGTCGGAAAACCTTCTGATTTAATCGTTTACGCACCAGATGGAAAAACAAGAAATATTGTGTATCCCACAGCACTTCAATAAATATAAAATTGTAACGAAACGCTGCAATGTCACAATTTTTTCGAAATGAACAAAATCAATAAAATGTATCAAAATGAATTGAATATTTGTATAATGTCTTTCCTTCAAATTTATTTATTTGAACTACTCATCCGATTTCAAAAATTCTTTGACACCCCCCTACAATTCAGGGTTAGCGAAGCGCACCGGGTACAGCTAGTATTTTATATTTACACAGGGTGCTTCAGGTAAAAATAAAACCCAATATTTTATAATTTATTTAAAATGTTTAATTTATCGGGGTTATCTTCTTTTAAAATGCCACAAGCTATACATTTCAAGAGATGTGTACCCATTTTTTAAGTTTTTCGTGTTTAAATAAATTTTCACATTTAAATAAAATTTCCTGCCAGTTGCACTAGTGAAATAGCAGGCAAATTTACTCGAGGGTAACCCACTTCGCACTGCCGGCAGCTGTGCACTTTATCACCTAAAGGACCCTGGGTACTACCAACAGAGACCATAGAGACGGGACACTTAAGCCCAATACACACTATTCCTGCCGTTCACGGTCATTCAAGCATCCGTCAATTATTCTTTAATGCCTTTTAATAGGAAGTATTCACATTACCGGTCACGTGCCAGTCACAGTCCAAGCAAGACCGCCGCGGTTTTCTCAAAAAGAATACTTTACCGAAGGCTGAACGTGTGGATTGCATCGATTGCTTGTGGATTTCGTTCAGATGAAATTTTACGCGTTCTAGCGTAGGGATCGACTTGATGTGCCAGCATATGTGTGAGTGTGGAATAAATACGATCGACGCCATCCACTTCGTTTAACTTTTATTTATTTTTGTTGTTTTCTCTCCTATTATTTCAACAACGATCATTTATTAAAAGAATAATTAGCAATCTTAGTGATGAGTCTTAATGAGTAGACGTGTTTGTTTTGTGCTAACGAGTTGAGAGCGGTTTTTGTACTATATTGCCATATCTTGGTCTGTTAATTCGCCTACTAAGGCTTGAAGTTGTGACTAAGTGTCGGTGCTTGTGTTGAGTTTTTTCTTTCTATATAGTCGATCTGAAATAAAGAAACCTGTTTTTAGAAAAATGTAATTGGCAACAAGACAGGTAGCACAAAGAAGAGAGAAAGAAAATTTGGCGTTTAGTTTGCACTCAACACCAAATGCGAACAAAGCAACTGCAGATAGGCTGTCTGACTCTGGTTTGCTGGCTGCATGGGATGAGCGGCGGGTTAAGCTCGAAGAGTGCATTGTTACAAAACTTAACGGATCTGTGAAACTGCTTGAGGATCGGGTTATGTAGAAAATGAGTGAGTTGGCCGGTGAGTTGTCTAAGATCTGGAGAGATTTTAGGCAAATTGAGTCTAGAGTGTCGGCAATTGAGCGATCCATCACGGAAGTTGAAACACTGAAGTCAAATGTGCACTCTCTGCAATCCCAAGTGGAAAACTTTGAAGGCGATGCTGTCTCAACGGATATACTAATTAATGGAATACCTGAGACTGAGAGCATGTGACTCGCCGCGGATTCGGGAAGTATGCCGTCTGCGCTCGAACCGTAGCCAATCTCAAAACGGGGCTTCGCCTGTTTTGGTGAGACTGCAAACGGCACAACAAAGGAGTAATCTTTTTCGGGCTATTGCTGGATTCTGCAAGGAGCAGAAGAGATCCATCTTGCTGTCTGATATTTGTGTAGGCGGACAAACTCCCGTATTTGTATATGAGAGCCTAACTAAGAGCAATCGGGTAATTATGCCGTATGCATCGAGGATTAGGCGGCAGCGCCTGTTAACTTCTGCATTCTCAGTGCGAGGCATGGTCTATGTTCGAGTGAATCGAGATTCTGAAGCAAAGCGGCCGTGGATTCGCTCGTTGGCGCAACCAGCTACTAATTTACAATAATTTTGTCTTTTCCTTCATTCCTTATGCTTATTTCAAACTTAGCTAAAATTTTTCCTTTTTTTATAAATTTATTCTTTTATATATTTTTAACTCTTTACTTTTCATATAGGTATATCTATTCTTCTATTTCTTTCTATACATTTAATTTGCGTTCTGTTGTTGTGGCTGCTGCTTATTACTATTTCGGGCTTTCAGCTCTGTGGTGGTGCTAGTGGTAATCATAAAGTATTGGTTGATGTATAATAATAATAATAATTTAGCTTTAGTAGTTTGCCCAATGGCCGACACTGCGACCTAAAAGATCTTTTGTGTCATACTACATTTGTCATTAATGATCCATGTGATAACAATGGTCCGATCTACTATGCCCTATAGGTTTAGTACCGGCGTTTCTTCCGTAATGCCATAGCATTTGGTCCGTTTGGTGATGTCAAAACGTCACAATAATTTATCAGGTTCTTTTCTACCTAGATGTTCCTTCTCTAGAAAAAGGAAGTAGCTGAAAGTCATGTTCCTTCATTATCTTTACCGCTTTATGTATGAATTTGAGAATGTCCATAACAGGAGCATTCTTTATTTCTTCCAGAGCCAGCTGGTCGCGGTGGAATATTCTAGTTCTTGCCAACGCAATGCAGTCGCACAGTATGTGTTCCGTGGTTTCCTCTTCTTCTAGACAGAGCCGGCACTCCGTATCATCAAGAATGTGGATTCTACTCAGGTGATATTTCAGGTAATAATGACCTGATAAAAACCTACTATTTTTCCTATATCTGCTTTGCACATATTGCGCAATTCTTTATTGTAGGTGAATGGCCTTACCAGTCTTTTGGCTTGGTGAAGCCTCTCTATCCCTTCCCAGTGTGACATTCTGAGACTATGTTCCCAGCTATCTACCCTGGATTTAGCCTCCGCCCTTTTGATACCACAGTATGGCTCCGGACCTATGAAGTTTGCTGCGGAACCGGCCCTAGCCAGATCGTCAGCAATTTCATTACCTTCAATCCCCGAGTGACCCGGGACCCAGCAAATTGCAACCTTATTTGTTGCACCTAGATATTGTAGGTTGTTGAAGCATTCTTCCACCAGTTTCGATTCTAAAGAATATGAAGCTCATGCCTGTAATGCAGCTTGACTATCTGAATAGATAGTATATAGTGCTTGATAGATAGGTATAGTGCTTGATAGATAGGTATAGTGCTTGATACCCGTTTTCAGATTTGTCCTCGCACAGATTGAGATTGCTTGAATTTCAGCCTGTAAGACGCTATGCTACTGCCCATTGGTTCTGAGATTTTGGTATTTGGTCCATAGACCCTTGCACCGACTCCGGTGTTTTTTTTTGAACCGTCTGTGAACCATTCTAGACCTCTAGGGTCGACCCAAGGTCCTCCTATGTCCCATTCATCACGGTCTGAGATAATAATATCAAAATTGCGATCAAACTGTCGTTTTGGAATCATATAGTCCGTTATTGAGCAGATTATGTTTTGATCTGGTATGTTTTTTAAAATATTGAAATGACCATAGTCATGAGGTTCTTGTCTATACAAGATCTTCATCTTTATTGGTTGATGTATTGTGCAAACAACGTTGTGGCTTAAAAATTGTACATTTTAATGCTAGAAATCCAAACTTTTCCAAACTTGATTATGTGAGGCACATTTTTGCAGATTCCTCTGTTGATACGATTTGTTTAGGAATGATAGAGTCGGCCGAAAAGGAGGTGGTGTTGCTGTTTTTGTTAAAACTTTTCTAAATGTAAAAATCATAAATAGGTATAATGGCACTGCAGTAAAGTTCTTAAATGGCTCATCAGATATCTCCACACCTGAATGAGTTTAAGCTGCTTTCACCACTACAGTCTGGTTTTCGTAAAAGTCATAGCTGCTCGACTGCTATGCTGAAAGTTGTTTATGATATTCGGATATCATTTGATGATGACCAATGAACTCTGCTCTGTTTATTGGACTCTTCCAAGGCTTTCGATAGTGTCAACCATAGACTATTATGTTTTAAGTTAAAGATTTATTTTGGCTTTTCTGGCAATGCCTTGTTGCTTCTGACGAGCTAGTTGAGTGGTAGATATCAGCGAGTGAAGATTGGTGATATCTTCTCTGATTGCAGGCCTGTTTTTTCAGGGTTCAATTCTTGGACCACTGCTCTTCAGTATGTTCATCAATGACACTTTTTCACTTGATTGTAATGGAGTGATGCATGCTTATGCCGATGACATTCAGTTATATCTGTCATGCAGGGTAGGCCTTATTGATGATCTGGTTTGTAGACTTAATGAGAAGCTTGATATTCTAAGTGGTTGGGCTCGTAGCATTGATCTGTGTCTAAATCCGCCGAAATCTTTTGTTCTGCCTATTTACAAAGACAATATACTTTTTACTGAAATCCCTCCAATGTTTATTGCTGGTTGCCGCCTTACACTTGTTAACAAGACTGTTGTGCTTGGGTTTCATTTGAACTCGTCATTGACTTTCTCGGATCATATCAACCATGTGGTTTGCAGAATGTATATGACTCTGCGCTGTTTGAGGATGTCTGCTCGATTTACTCCCGTTGAAACCAGGCGCAGGTTGGTTGTGCAATTGCTTACCTACTCTGAGGTGGTGTATACTGGTTTGGACTCTCGGTCTTTACATAAGCTGCGAGTGTCATTCAATAATGCTACTTGGTATGTGTATGGCTTGCGAAAATTTGACCATATCTCGTCCTGGAGTAAAATGGTTCTGGGTTGCGATATTGAGAGCTATTTAAACGCAAGAAACTGTATATTTATGCATAAATTAATATGCTCTAAGGTTCCGCTATACCTTTGTGACAAGTTGTGCTTCAGCCTGTCGAATCGTTGCAATAATCTCATTATTCCGAGGTTTACGTTCCGAAACTCGGCTAGAATGTTTTTCGTTGGCACCACTAGACTGTGGAACTCTTTTCCTTCCTAGTTCTACTACCCTTTTCCTTTTTACTTTTTTTTCTTTTGTTTTTTTTTTTTTTGTTTTGTTATATTTGTTTGTTGATATCTAATGATTGTCAATAGAATTAATTTTAGCTTTAAGTTTTTAATTTAAGATACAATTGTGGCTAAGTTCAATGTACAGCATAAGTTTTTATAACTTTTTGTATGAAAATAAATTAAATCAAACTAAAATTGTACAACATACGTACATTCTTATTATTACTTCATATTAATTTTATATATGTACAAAATATATGTATACATTTTATAAATTGCAGACGAGTAGTTGGATGAACTGGTGCGAAGCCATGAAAGTCTTTTTGACATACAATCGGCATTAACATCCACATTTGAAAAGTTGTGACTGGCAGGTGAATGGATAATGTGAATACATTGCGTTCCGTCTGACCGTGGCTGGCCTGTAAACGCCACGAATAGTGTGTACTGGGCCTTAAACGTCAAATTTTCTAACGTTTAAAAAAAACTGTCTTTGTTTATCAGTAGTTGCCTATATGGATTCTGAAGAAAATCAGCCACACTACTACAGTTTTGCACATGTGTTAGTGTACGCAAAATTAAGGGCCGACCAAAATAGACGAGACGAAACGTGACGAGTAAGTTCGAGCATATGTGAATCAATGCTAATAGCCAAAATGGTCATACATATTTGATCGAAACTGAACGAAACATTTAGACGTGACGATCGGTTCCGTAAGCGAATACTCTCTATAAAAAATATGCGACAACCTTCCAGTTAGTACAAAATCTTGAAATGTTGCTTTAATTCGGGACTGTCGACTTTTGTTGACAGCTTTTATTAAGAGCTTTGTGGCTTGTGGACCGTATTTATAAATTGGATTTTAATTCCTTCTTTATTTTGATTATTTACATCTTGATCGTTCGCTTATCATTTATTGTGTTTATATTGATTTCATATGATTGGAAAGCAATTAAAGCGCAATTTTATACGTACACACATATTTATATAAATTACATACGTACATCCAACTTATTCGGTTGGATTTATATTATGGTATATTAATATGCATATACATATCATGAATTGAAAGGCTTAATATTTGATTTTTACATACTTTTGCAGAAATTTCGAAAATTTTTTTAAAAATTTATTTTATTTTTTTAAAAAAGTTTTATTTATAAATATGTAAATTATTATTTTTAATATGTAAATTATATTTCACATACAAAAATGCTTCTTCCTCATATTCCACCAAAAAATCTTTTATTGATTATATCGGCCACTCATACCAGGCGAGCAGAAAGCGAAAACAGCACCACACTTCACATCAGGAATTGAAAATTAAAATTATTAAATTGTTATGTAATGTGGACACATCCTCTTTGTATTTGGCATTTCGGTCCCTTCGCAAGTCGCTACCTACTATACTTTACTATACTATATGTATATGTATAAATGTATGTAAGTGCCTGCTCAGAATTAATGCGAGGGGATTCACTTTTCTTCAGATCTGATATTTTGAACCACCAATGAAAAGGAATAACCTTTCATGTGTACGTACGAAGCAATAGGCAGCACTTTCCACGCTTGAAGCTTAGCTAAAAGTGCAAAACCTTGCAAATATGTAAGCTTTCTTTAAGAGGGCTGCAATTTTGTGAGTTGGGGACCTCTGGTTAACAGTGGCCTAATTTGCAATTGAAGAATAATTTCAACTTGCAATTGAAAATTGTAAATCCCTACTGCTTTCGTTTTCTGTTCGCCTGGTATGAGTGGCGAACATACTCAATAGAAATATTGCTTTTTTTATTTATTATTATTATTATAATGCAATAAAACCTACAAAATGAGTCCCAATATTTCCATTTTCTTAAAAATCAGTAATAATGAAATCAAATAAATTCTAAATTTCTTAATCACACATATTAATGTACGTATAAAATTGAGAGTGTATTTGATTTCTTAAAATAGTGTGTGTTCTTTATATGAAATGCGACAATTTTGCGCAAATTGTCAAACTTCAAAACAATAAATTGTAAATATGTATATAAAAAAATATACGAGTATGTATGACTCCACACCATGTGACATAATTTGACCTACATTCGTTTAGAAAAAAGCATATGCAAAATTGATAATACAAACAAGAAGTTTGTGTTTGTATGTACAATTGTGTATGCTTTAGAAATATATCTTGGGCACACTGATCCAACAAGTGTTCGTTATCATTATTCCATTATATTTGTGTTCTTAATCTGAGGCGGAGCGACACAGAACCTGCCTCGTCAAAGAACATCGAAATACTGAAAAGATAGTAGCAAAATTCGATCCACATAAGGTAAAAAGCTCTGCAATATCAAAATGTTCCCAGCCCAGAGCCAGCAACACAATTTAGTACTGAAAAGAGGTTGTCGCATATTCTTTATAGAGAGTATTTGCCGTAAGAACCGAACTGCAAACGTCTGCTACTCGTCATAACCTCTTGTTTGTTGATACGATTGTTGTTTTTTAAAGAAATTAAAATTAAAATGACGGAATTTTGCTACAATTCTATCGCCGCTGTGGGGGATGAACTCGGAATTTATGTAAAGAGCCATCCATCGATGCGTTTGATAGCGTCACATTTTGGGCTAAATGTCAAAATCGACGTAAGTGGGTGAGTGCAGAAGTTCGTCAAATCGCTATCGTTACGCCTCGTCTATTTTGGTCCAACCTTAAGAGTCATTGCTCTGTGTTCTCTGCTATCAATCTTGATTGACAATCTTAAATGTGTGTAGGTGCGCTCGGCTCTAGTCGCGAATCATCGGCTCACATGTACAGCTTTCGTAACTGATTGATGAAAATAAAATATATTTGATGATTTTATGTTTGTATGTATGCGGCAGCGATTAACAAGCAATTTCTCAGTTGTGCCATAGATTAAAATAGATACGCAACTCTTCTTCTTCCTCATCAGCTGTTGAAAAATAACCATTTTTTTCCCTATCCGTGTGAAACAATAACAACACAATGTATAGCGGCCATGCTATGGTGAGAAAATAAAATTTGCTACAGCTGACGCTAAACATGGGAGTAGAATTTAGAGTTTCGTGGCGTAACAATTAAAAAGTACTTTGAATTTGAAAGCGGTTAGATACATATTATTTTGTAGGGTATTCTTATGTTTCATAAGTATGTTATATTTACATATGTTGCGAAATAAATTCTAATCCTAATAAATAAAGCTAACGGTATATTGGGATCACGTTTTTCCCAGTAAGAAGATATGGAGGGGTCTTCTGAAAAATCCACTATCTGCTCGCAGTTACCTTTGTAATGCGCGTATAGTGTGTGCGAGAATATATACATATATGTATATATATATATGGCAAATACCACAATATAGATATGTTAGAGCGTTCAATGGCAAGACGCCATTGAGCAATAACTAACTGTGAGCCAGAGAAAGGCGAAGAAAGGCTGATTGAATCTATGGTTGTGCTTTGGCCGTGAAGCAATGAACACACGCGCGGATGAAAGCAACTGAGCACTAATTAAACAGGGATTGCAATAAGTTGCATTTAATCAGAAAAAATTGTCCATAATAAAAATTAACTAATAAATTTTCATAAGTAAGGACTTTTCTTTAACCAGTCTTTCATCCATTATTTTTAATTGTTTTGTTTGTTTAAAAATAACATACTACTAAGAGCAACAGCAAATGGTCATTGACCGAAGAGTATTCCATGACCGCACCTACGAAAGCAAAAATAAAATGAGCTTTGACAAATTATTTTGAAGAGTGTCCGATAAGCCTAAAACACACATGTATTCACACATATCCAAAGATTGTCAATCTAGATTGATAATGCCCAGGGCACTTTAGAAAGTGCATTAGCACTGCATTCAAACGGTTGAGTTGTGTGATACTGCTTACACCTAGTTGGTCAATTTCGCCAACACAGAATGTTAATGAGATATTAAGATAGTAGTGTTTGACTGTTTCCTCTAATGGATGATTATGATTAAGAGTCTCTTCAGAAAAATTATTTTCTACAAATTCTGCTTATCGCTTATAAAATTTTCTAAATTTATAATATAACTATAAAGTAGGATATTGCATTTAATTGAATGACTCAAAGTTAATAAATTGTTTATATTTACCCCATCATGAAATGAGATACAGCATCAATCAAGACTTGCCGATGCTCAGCTTCTTATATGAATTTACTTTTATGCATCTTTAAGATGGAATTTGTTTGGTTAGCCATTGGCATTGTGAATAAAGATTTATCTTAACTTCCATGCTAGTACAGACCAAATGTATACAGCTACCAATTTGTATTCATATATCATCTCTAGAAGCATAGACAGGGTAACTGGTTTTAAGTGGTGTCCCCAAAGTTAATTTTAGGGGAGGGAGGCGTATCCTTTTCTGATAGACCCCAATTCTTTTATATGGTTTGTAAGGTCCATATACTCGTACGTACTAATATATAGTTTCGTCCAAAAATATTGTATAGGTCGTAAATTAGAATAATATGTCAATAGTAGGCGTAGCTGTAAAAATAACCCGCCCATTTTTTGTGTGGTGTTTAATGTTAGCACCCGCAACATTCCTGTGAAATTTCGTTGATAAATCTTGAATAGGAACCTAGTAATGATTTGTGGCTAAATATGGGCGTGGCAGTTGTATTATGATCTTCATATTCTGCACACACACTATTATGGGCCCCATGTATATTTCTGCCAATTTTTATTTCACCTGCATCAATACGAGCATAGGTAGGCTAATTTTAATTTTAGACCCGAAAATTCCTTATATCAAAAGGGGGCGTGCTTTTCTCTGATCAACCTTTTTTTTCAGATAGCTTTATAATGCCTACATGTTCCTCACAGTGTCTATTAGTACCCCCATAACTGCCAAATTGCGTCACGATTCCATCAATTGGACCGAAGTTATAGTCATTTTAAAAAAGGTGAAAAAAGTTCCGTATATGGGAGGTACGCGTGGTCTTTGTCCAAATCCGTCCATATAGCAATCTGTTTCTGTAGCTTAATCCTTTTGCAATATTTCATATAGATAGTTTCAACGGTGTAGAAAAAAAGTGACCACAAACAGACGGACGGGCAAAAAAACATGTTCTTAGAAATTATTCTGATCATATCTGTATACTTAAGTCTATACCTACCACGCCTCCTTTTTAAAATTGCAACCCCTCTCAAAAGCACAAAATTAGTATACCCATTTTAGCTTTTTTAAACGTAAAGGGTATACAAATTTGAAAACCAGTTATTAAAAATAGCAAGATTTCTAATTGATCGTTTTCGATGCGAAATAGTTGGGCACTGTAGTCACTGATGTCAACGCTTGAGTCGTCATTTTAATTATTTGGAACAGTTTTCATGATATTGGCAATCACAAAATTACTAATGAAATTTTAAGATTAAATATTTCCGGTATGATTAAGAGTCTCTTCATAAAAATTGTTTTCTACAAATTGTGCTCATCGCTTATAAAATTTTCCAAATTTATAATGTAACTAGTATAAAGAAGGATATTGCATTTATTTGAAGGACTCAAATTTACTAATCATCTTGGAAAGTTTTTTATTTATTACTGCTTATTTTTCTACTTTCCATTAATGATTTTATACAATTTAATAAAATAAATATCATAAAATATTACTTCCGCAAATGGTTTAACCTTAATGTTTCTACAGACAACAAGACGTTAGAATGTAAAAACTTTTCGCAATTCTAATTACAATGAAAATAGAATGACTGAATCCTAAAACTACCTATGGTATATAAAAATTCATATTATTGCATATTAATGCATATGTTGTATATTGCATGTTATCATTACTTCGATGTGAATATAATGATTCTAGCTTAAATTCAACAGTTAGACAAAATAAATGTTTTGTGTTTCTTTGATATTTTTTATCTTGCTAGCCTTAAACATCAAAGACAAATATTTTCACTTTAATTTTTTAAGTATTCGCGAAAGTAATTTTTGAAATAAACCTTGGACACTATAGAAAAATAGGGCAATATGGCTCCAGGACCAGCTTAAATAAGGGTGTGCTGCAAATGCCGATTCATGTTTAAGCCCCATTGCATTTATTAGGATTTTAAATCATCATTCGGCATGCATCAAAACAGTTCTGCATCATTACCTGACCATCAAGAGCAGGTTTCAGCATTTTCGAGTTAATTAAAACAGGCGTAAGATATGTATTTAAGCTCAAAATAAGTTTTCAAGAAAGTAAGCACATATACTTTAATCGCAAAATGTTTAGCGGTAATCGGCGCAATTGTCATTCTTTGTGACCAAAGTGAAGTATGGATGAATCTTGAGGGAAAAATTTAGTTTTGATCTTCGCAGTCACCATACGGACTTAATTCATTCGCGTGAATGGTAACATTAAATTAAAGATTGTAGAAAATATTTATAATCATATACAGACTTGTAGTTGCAAATAAACTCCTGAGAATTGCAAAATGATAGGGAGAGGTATTTTAGTGGCTTTACTAGATAAGGTGGTATGAATATTTTTCCAATGGTGCATAACTTACATATACTCGTACATTGCTTATATTCAGAACTACACATAAAATATACAAGCTTTGTTAATTGTATGAAACTATCAATTTAATGATTGGGAGATATAGAATTATATCCCCACTCCGTTCTTTCCGTTAAAAAAACCATTTCATCCATTATTTTTAATTGTTTTGTTTGTTTTAAAATAACATACTACTAAGAGCAACAGCAAATGGTCATTGACCGAAGAGTATTCCATGACCGCACCTACGAAAGCAAAAATAAAATGAGCTTTGACAAATTATTTTGAAGAGTGTCCGATAAGCCTAAAACACACATGTATTCACACATATCCAAAGATTGTCAATCTAGATTGATAATGCCCAGGGCACTTTAGAAAGTGCATTAGCACTGCATTCAAACGGTTGAGTTGTGTGATACTGCTTACACCTAGTTGGTCAATTTCGCCAACACAGAATGTTAATGAGATATTAAGATAGTAGTGTTTGACTGTTTCCTCTAATGGATGATTATGATTAAGAGTCTCTTCAGAAAAATTATTTTCTACAAATTCTGCTTATCGCTTATAAAATTTTCTAAATTTATAATATAACTATAAAGTAGGATATTACATTGGCATTGTGAATAAAGATTTATCTTAACTTCCATGCTAGTACAGACCAAATGTATACAGCTACCAATTTGTATTCATATATCATCTCTAGAAGCATAGACAGGGTAACTGGTTTTAAGTGGTGTCCCCAAAGTTAATTTTAGGGGAGGGAGGCGTATCCTTTTCTGATAGACCCCAATTCTTTTATATGGTTTGTAAGGTCCATATACTCGTACGTACTAATATATAGTTTCGTCCAAAAATATTGTATAGGTCGTAAATTAGAATAATATGTCAATAGTAGGCGTAGCTGTAAAAATAACCCGCCCATTTTTTGTGTGGTGTTTAATGTTAGCACCCGCAACATTCCTGTGAAATTTCGTTGATAAATCTTGAATAGGAACCTAGTAATGATTTGTGGCTAAATATGGGCGTGGCAGTTGTATTATGATCTTCATATTCTGCACACACACTATTATGGGCCCCATGTATATTTCTGCCAATTTTTATTTCACCTGCATCAATACGAGCATAGGTAGGCTAATTTTAATTTTAGACCCGAAAATTCCTTATATCAAAAGGGGGCGTGCTTTTCTCTGATCAACCTTTTTTTCAGATAGCTTTATAATGCCTACATGTTCCTCACAGTGTCTATTAGTACCCCCATAACTGCCAAATTGCGTCACGATTCCATCAATTGGACCGAAGTTATAGTCATTTTAAAAAAGGTGAAAAAAGTTCCGTATATGGGAGGTACGCGTGGTCTTTGTCCAAATCCGTCCATATAGCAATCTGTTTCTGTAGCTTAGTCCTTTTGCAATATTTCATATAGATAGTTTCAACGGTGTAGAAAAAAAGTGACCACAAACAGACGGACGGGCAAAAAAAAAATGTTCTTAGAAATTATTCTGATCATATCTGTATACTTAAGTCTATACCTACCACGCCTCCTTTTTAAAATTGCAACCCCTCTCAAAAGCACAAAATTAGTATACCCATTTTAGCTTTTTTAAACGTAAAGGGTATACAAATTTGAAAACCAGTTATTAAAAATAGCAAGATTTCTAATTGATCGTTTTCGATGCGAAATAGTTGGGCACTGTAGTCACTGATGTCAACGCTTGAGTCGTCATTTTAATTATTTGGAACAGTTTTCATGATATTGGCAATCACAAAATTACTAATGAAATTTTAAGATTAAATATTTCCGGTATGATTAAGAGTCTCTTCATAAAAATTGTTTTCTACAAATTGTGCTCATCGCTTATAAAATTTTCCAAATTTATAATGTAACTAGTATAAAGAAGGATATTGCATTTATTTGAAGGACTCAAATTTACTAATCATCTTGGAAAGTTTTTAATTTATTACTGCTTATTTTTCTACTTTCCATTAATGATTTTATACAATTTAATAAAATAAATATCATAAAATGTTACTTCCGCAAATGGTTTAATCTTAATGTTTCTACAGACAACAAGACGTTAGAATGTAAAAACTTTTCGCAATTCTAATTACAATGAAAATGGAATGACTGAATCCTAAAACTACCTATGGTATATAAAAATTCATATTATTGCATATTAATGCATATGTTGTATATTGCATGTTATCATTACTTCGATGTGAATATAATGATTCTAGCTTAAATTCAACAGTTAGACAAAATAAACGTTTGGTGTTTCTTTGATATTTTTTATCTTGCTAGCCTTAAACATCAAAGACAAATATTTTCACTTTAATTTTTTAAGTATTCGCGAAAGTAATTTTTGAAATAAACCTTGGACACTATAGAAAAATAGGGCAATATGGCTCCAGGACCAGCTTAAATAAGGGTGTGCTGCAAATGCCGATTCATGTTTAAGCCCCATTGCATTTATTAGGATTTTAAATCTTCATTCGGCATGCATCAAAACAGTTCTGCATCATTACCTGACCATCAAGAGCAGGTTTCAGCATTTTCGAGTTAATTAAAACAGGCGTAAGATATGTATTTAAGCTCAAAATAAGTTTTCAAGAAAGTAAGCACATATACTTTAATCGCAAAATGTTTAGCGGTAATCGGCGCAATTGTCATTCTTTGTGACCAAAGTGAAGTATGGATGAATCTTGAGGGAAAAATTTAGTTTTGATCTTCGCAGTCACCATACGGACTTAATTCATTCACGTGAATGGTAACATTAAATTAAAGATTGTAGAAAATATTTATAATCATATACAGACTTGTAGTTGCAAATAAACTCCTGAGAATTGCAAAATGATAGGGAGAGGTATTTTAGTGGCTTTACTAGATAAGGTGGTATGAATATTTTTCCAATGGTGCATAACTTACATATACTCGTACATTGCTTATATTCAGAACTACACATAAAATATACAAGCTTTGTTAATTGTATGAAACTATCAATTTAATGATTGGGAGATATAGAATTATATCCCCACTCCGTTCTTTCCGTTAAAAAAACCATTTCATCCATTATTTTTAATTGTTTTGTTTGTTTTAAAATAACATACTACTAAGAGCAACAGCAAATGGTCATTGACCGAAGAGTATTCCATGACCGCACCTACGAAAGCAAAAATAAAATGAGCTTTGACAAATTATTTTGAAGAGTGTCCGATAAGCCTAAAACACACATGTATTCACACATATCCAAAGATTGTCAATCTAGATTGATAATGCCCAGGGCACTTTAGAAAGTGCATTAGCACTGCATTCAAACGGTTGAGTTGTGTGATACTGCTTACACCTAGTTGGTCAATTTCGCCAACACAGAATGTTAATGAGATATTAAGATAGTAGTGTTTGACTGTTTCCTCTAATGGATGATTATGATTAAGAGTCTCTTCAGAAAAATTATTTTCTACAAATTCTGCTTATCGCTTATAAAATTTTCTAAATTTATAATATAACTATAAAGTAGGATATTGCATTTAATTGAATGACTCAAAGTTAATAAATTGTTTATATTTACCCCATCATGAAATGAGATACAGCATCAATCAAGACTTGCCGATGCTCAGCTTCTTATATGAATTTACTTTTATGCATCTTTAAGATGGAATTTGTTTGGTTAGCCATTGGCATTGTGAATAAAGATTTATCTTAACTTCCATGCTAGTACAGACCAAATGTATACAGCTACCAATTTGTATTCATATATCATCTCTAGAAGCATAGACAGGGTAACTGGTTTTAAGTGGTGTCCCCAAAGTTAATTTTAGGGGAGGGAGGCGTATCCTTTTCTGATAGACCCCAATTCTTTTATATGGTTTGTAAGGTCCATATACTCGTACGTACTAATATATAGTTTCGTCCAAAAATATTGTATAGGTCGTAAATTAGAATAATATGTCAATAGTAGGCGTAGCTGTAAAAATAACCCGCCCATTTTTTGTGTGGTGTTTAATGTTAGCACCCGCAACATTCCTGTGAAATTTCGTTGATAAATCTTGAATAGGAACCTAGTAATGATTTGTGGCTAAATATGGGCGTGGCAGTTGTATTATGATCTTCATATTCTGCACACACACTATTATGGGCCCCATGTATATTTCTGCCAATTTTTATTTCACCTGCATCAATACGAGCATAGGTAGGCTAATTTTAATTTTAGACCCGAAAATTCCTTATATCAAAAGGGGGCGTGCTTTTCTCTGATCAACCTTTTTTTTCAGATAGCTTTATAATGCCTACATGTTCCTCACAGTGTCTATTAGTACCCCCATAACTGCCAAATTGCGTCACGATTCCATCAATTGGACCGAAGTTATAGTCATTTTAAAAAAGGTGAAAAAAGTTCCGTATATGGGAGGTACGCGTGGTCTTTGTCCAAATCCGTCCATATAGCAATCTGTTTCTGTAGCTTAATCCTTTTGCAATATTTCATATAGATAGTTTCAACGGTGTAGAAAAAAAGTGACCACAAACAGACGGACGGGCAAAAAAACATGTTCTTAGAAATTATTCTGATCATATCTGTATACTTAAGTCTATACCTACCACGCCTCCTTTTTAAAATTGCAACCCCTCTCAAAAGCACAAAATTAGTATACCCATTTTAGCTTTTTTAAACGTAAAGGGTATAAAAATTTGAAAACCAGTTATTAAAAATAGCAAGATTTCTAATTGATCGTTTTCGATGCGAAATAGTTGGGCACTGTAGTCACTGATGTCAACGCTTGAGTCGTCATTTTAATTATTTGGAACAGTTTTCATGATATTGGCAATCACAAAATTACTAATGAAATTTTAAGATTAAATATTTCCGGTATGATTAAGAGTCTCTTCATAAAAATTGTTTTCTACAAATTGTGCTCATCGCTTATAAAATTTTCCAAATTTATAATGTAACTAGTATAAAGAAGGATATTGCATTTATTTGAAGGACTCAAATTTACTAATCATCTTGGAAAGTTTTTTATTTATTACTGCTTATTTTTCTACTTTCCATTAATGATTTTATACAATTTAATAAAATAAATATCATAAAATATTACTTCCGCAAATGGTTTAACCTTAATGTTTCTACAGACAACAAGACGTTAGAATGTAAAAACTTTTCGCAATTCTAATTACAATGAAAATAGAATGACTGAATCCTAAAACTACCTATGGTATATAAAAATTCATATTATTGCATATTAATGCATATGTTGTATATTGCATGTTATCATTACTTCGATGTGAATATAATGATTCTAGCTTAAATTCAACAGTTAGACAAAATAAATGTTTTGTGTTTCTTTGATATTTTTTATCTTGCTAGCCTTAAACATCAAAGACAAATATTTTCACTTTAATTTTTTAAGTATTCGCGAAAGTAATTTTTGAAATAAACCTTGGACACTATAGAAAAATAGGGCAATATGGCTCCAGGACCAGCTTAAATAAGGGTGTGCTGCAAATGCCGATTCATGTTTAAGCCCCATTGCATTTATTAGGATTTTAAATCATCATTCGGCATGCATCAAAACAGTTCTGCATCATTACCTGACCATCAAGAGCAGGTTTCAGCATTTTCGAGTTAATTAAAACAGGCGTAAGATATGTATTTAAGCTCAAAATAAGTTTTCAAGAAAGTAAGCACATATACTTTAATCGCAAAATGTTTAGCGGTAATCGGCGCAATTGTCATTCTTTGTGACCAAAGTGAAGTATGGATGAATCTTGAGGGAAAAATTTAGTTTTGATCTTCGCAGTCACCATACGGACTTAATTCATTCGCGTGAATGGTAACATTAAATTAAAGATTGTAGAAAATATTTATAATCATATACAGACTTGTAGTTGCAAATAAACTCCTGAGAATTGCAAAATGATAGGGAGAGGTATTTTAGTGGCTTTACTAGATAAGGTGGTATGAATATTTTTCCAATGGTGCATAACTTACATATACTCGTACATTGCTTATATTCAGAACTACACATAAAATATACAAGCTTTGTTAATTGTATGAAACTATCAATTTAATGATTGGGAGATATAGAATTATATCCCCACTCCGTTCTTTCCGTTAAAAAAACCATTTAAAAAATTGATAAACTTATACTTGACTTAATTGCAAACCAAGCAAGCACCCCGTGAAATAATCAGTTTCTCTCAGCATGATTAGAGGCCACATCCATAATAATGTAATTTACTGCATGCAATTGAAAGTAAGTTTTCACTTACCTTTTAAATTTCAATTACACGCTTTTTCCGTAGAACAAAGAAATTACTCACTACACAAATTGTTAGCAAAATAATGGTATGACCATGAAAAGTTTAGAAAGTAAAACAAAACACTAACACTACTGCAAATTAGAAAAACTAACTAATGCACTCCGAGAAATGTTGTAAAAAAAGAAAGCAATGAGTAAGAATACAAAAAATATTATATAGAAAACATCAAGTAAATTGTTGCGAAAAAGTCATCACTCCTTAATATGTAATAATTAATTTTAAAATTATTTGAAGTTCAAAGAAGTGGCACAAAATGTGACTATGGAAAAAAGAATTGTTGATTACAGTATGATGACAGCTTCTAATATATAATATAATATAGTGCAGAAACAAACCAGTTACTTGTTGACTATAATTTATAATGAATTAGCTGAACTCCCGCCCGCTACGCCGGACAAATAAAAAACTTTTGTCAACAATTAGAATTATATGAAAGCATTTATTACAATACTTTTAGATAAAAAAAACCATTCTTGGTGCTCTTCACCATCGCTCGTGTAAACAAATAGTGCAGATGATTTTCCGACTCGGGAGCATGCAACGTAGAGTTGGTCATGCGAGAAAACTGGATTTTCCAAATTTATACCGCACATTTCTAAAGATTTTCCTTGCGATTTATTTATGGTAATGGCGAATGCAAGGCGAACAGGGAATTGAAGACGCTTAAATCCAAATGGCAAATCATATGGAATCATTGGGATGCGAGGAATCAAAACGTCTTCGCCTTTGAATTTTCCATTCAAAATTATTGCTTCTATCACATTTCTCAATATATTTAAAAGGGCAAGCCTGATGCCATTACAAACTTTTGGTTTGGTAATGTTGCGAAGCATAATAATCGGCGCGCCAATTTTTAGCTGCAATTCATGTGGTGGTTCAAGTGCGCTTAAAAATTCTGTGGGATATGTCACCAGCTCATCCTGAATGTGAATAATGGAACTGGTATTTCTTTTAAAATAGCCTCCTTAAGATCTTTGACATCTTTGTTCTTTCCGGTCAGTATTGCTCGCTCGCTTAACCAAGCATGATTTCTGTACTGTTGTGCTATGTTTGGAAATACGCAATGAATCAGTTCCTCTTTTGATTGAGTGAAACCGGAAAAATCGTTTGATAGTATTTTCAAACGATTATCACACATTGTTGCAAGTTTTTTGCCATTCTAGATGTTTTAGCTAAGTTACATGTAAGATTGTCACTTGCCTGCATATTCAAGTCCAGCTTAAGTGCAGAGTGTGCTGTTCGACCGCCATCCAATAAAGTAGCAGCAATCCCAGAAGAAGCCAAAGCCAGTGCTATTTTACGATGCGAGTAGGAGGCAGTTCCTGCAGGCGCATCCAAAATTACATTCCACCACTTTCATCGTTAACAACATACATAATCGTGGCGTAAGCATGCTTTTGATCATTGTTCAATTTTGGAATATTTGCTTGAGCAAATGCAATCGTAATCTCGCTAATGCTCCAAATCTCGGTTAAACAGGTCATGCATTGAGCGATTTGGTGACACTATTCCAAATTGTACCAATGCTTTGTTTGCAATTGTTAAGCAAATGTCTTCAATCATGATCAATGCTTCATTATCCATTTCCGGTGTGTACAGCAAGTGCGGATTTGACACACTATGGTGAAGTCTGTTCAAAATATCTTCCGTGATGAAATCTTGATATCTAAATCTTTCTAAATAGTCCAAATGGAGTTGATGGGAAACATGATGATACAATTATTGCGAATAGTGTTCTTATTTGGTGAGGAGTAGATGAAACTGCAGCATCGGCAAGGATAGCCTCCCAGTGTGCGTCATCTTCTAGTAATAGCAATCGCTGACTCGCCTCACGATATGTTGCACACAATAGTCTATCTAATGTTTTAAGTATTTGAAATGATGTTGGACCCCGAACGTTAACCAACAATAAACGCTAAAAAAAAAACACTCAGCATTGTTGGGGTGAACTGTGTAAATACATCCCAAAGTATAAGTCGAGAATATATTTGGGGTTTCCTTGCTTACGCCTTTAAAACATTTTTTCGATTTATACCAACTGTAATATTGCGGTACTTCTGAGTATAACATGCTGGCGAATGTATCGGATGCACACAATTCAAAAGTTCGGTTAATGTAGTGGATGGTAGTGTCGCTGTTCTTTGTTGTGCATTTTCAGCGGTCAAATAAACGCGTTGATCATTTTCAAGATGGACAGCTAAATGAACAACAATTGGATGTCTCTCATGAATTGTGAATGTAAAAACCTCCACACCGCCTCATTACTGTTGACATAACGCCCTAATTGAAATTAAGTGATTTCGTCGTTTCTATTTGGATCAGGTACACCAAGCACAGTCACGAATTACAATACTCCACGTTAATGTGGGCTTTGTACGTTTTGGACAAAATCGGTGAATACGGCATGATCCTACTATTATCAACTTCAACTTATAATCTGTCATTCTGATAGTTGTTGATTTCCCGTTATGCTCTGTTGACTGACAACGATATATCGGGTATCCGTCATTGCATAACTGTGTCTGAAATTAATGCTCTGGGATAACGTTTCGAACATTTACCATTAATCATGTACGAGTATGGTGAGCTTACTGACCATGGATCATGTTGTTGCTGATCCCTTCAAATAATTCTGGATAGGAATTTCCGCAGATATGATGTCATCAATTTGATCCGGTCTTATTTTGTCAACCAACCATATCAATATGTGTGCGTGAGGGAGTCCTCTTTTTGCAATTCGACAGAATACATCCAGCATTGCGCTTCGCTAAATTCTTTGTGTTTGACTATGATTTCAGCTTTTGTTTACGCACACGTGCCCTGACGATCTGGTGGCGATTACCCTGGCAATAAGTATTCTCGAAGCTGGCTCCATTATGGATTACAGGTGAAAGTGATAAACAGGTCTTGTTGCCCATAAGAATGAACAAATTCTATCGCATCCTGTGCATATGACGTAGGCTACCAGTGTAGGAAGATGGAAATATCGTCAATTAGCCAATGTCATTTGGACTTAAACGCTGGTTGGCATCATTGTTAATGGCATCACGATGATGGATGCAGCGCGTAGCCTTTTCTGATGGAAACTAATGTAATTGAAACGTTCAGTACCGATTTTCGCATTCATGTCGACAACATACTGTTGAGAAAGTCTTTGACATATCAGAATATGAATGTCTTGATTTTGACGAATCATCAATTTGTACGCATAATAATTCATTGCGTTGACCGTTTTATTTGGAATTTCCGCATTTGTGTTCAGATCAGATTTTAACAGCTAAAATTATAAAAATCTATGTCAAATCGATCTATTAAACCCTAATAAATAAATTTTAAAAAAACAGGTACCTCGCCTACTCATAATTAATTCGGATTTGCGATCATTTGTTGAATCAGAAATCAGGATATGCCGTCACATTCCATGTCAATGTAGCCTTTACGTATAGAGTTTCAGCTCTTCTTCCACTATGAGCAATTTTAGCATGCATGCAAAATATGGGGAGATTATTACTACTGGCATACCCATAATCAACCAATATTCATTTTTTGGGCCCCATGCAATATTCATTAACGAAACTTCATACAAACATTCAGAGTGCTAACAAAAAACCCAAAACAAAAAATGGGCGGTACATTTAGGGAGCCACGACCTCTTTAAATGTGTTTAAAACTTACGACCTATGCCAATATTTTAGATCAAATTTTTTATGAATCAGTAGATTGCCTCTGCAAAGCCATTCACAAGAGATGGGAATATAAAGGCCACGCCTCCCTGCATTATAATTAACTCAGTGTATACTTCCAAATATTACCGTAGATATGCTCCTTATGATGATTTATGAATAAAAAAAACATATCCATTGTTTAACTCGCACGCACAGGGAAAGCTAAAGGGTTTTTGAAGTCGGTATAACCCGACTTCAGACTTCTTTTCTCGTTTTTACATTATGCCTATGCACTTTTGCAAATGCCTGCAAAGTGAAGTGTGAACTCTGCCTGTATACTGTACTAGTGTAAGTGTAGTCTCTACATTTTTGTTCAGTTACGATTACTGGTAGTTGATATGCTCTCATTAACTTATAAGCGGTAGTCGGAGGCACTCAAGTGGTAAAAATAAATCTAAATACTTTTTAGTGCTTAACACATGCAATTTGCTGCACTAAAGTTTGAAAATAATTCGAAGCCTATCAAATGACTGGTAACTGAGCTTAAACCGTTTGGTATGAACGTTTAGTTGAGTAGAAGAAGAGTTTGTGCTAGGCATTCACTTCTCATTGTGACGTGGGCAGTGTACTAGTATGTCAGTGTCTAGCTTTAAGGTACAGTACAGCATTTCCTTTAATTGATATTGCGAAGGACTAAATTTTTTGGTGCTCTAGGATTTATAAAAAAAAAATATTTAAATTTATTTAACAGCTCTCCAGTTTACAATACCGTTTAAAAGGTTGTTGCAACACAAAAATATTGTGCAAATATACGCAAGGCTGGTTTAATTATTGAAATTAAATGTTCATAAATGATTAAGATATACTCGTATATAAGAACAAAGATAAAACAAAAAAATTTATCCATCAGATAAAGCTGAACAAAGTGTTTTCTTGTACATTATCTAAACATAAAAAATACTTTCAACTGTTCCAAAGATCATAAAAGTGAAATGCACGTTTTGTGTATAAATTAATTATAAACGGACTACATTCATAAAAAAATATAATTTTTTTCAGAGAGAAACGGGGCTACTTTCTTTTCAAGAATCAAGAACTAACTGAATAATGAATTATCTTACAACTAAGCCTTTGCACGTTGGGTCTGCTGTCATTGGGAACGTTGCTGCTAACTCGAAGGTTTCTTCTCACGGTTATGCTAGGCAAAGTGGCAGCATTTTTAGCGGATACGTGTGGACCCAGGTGGATTCAGGTATGCGCATCCATTTTGTTGTGCTCGTGCAGGAAGACGTCTGTGAAACCGAAATGTTGGCTTTCAGCTAATTCGGCGTTAACTCCTCCCTTCTCAAGGGCAAACGTCCTAGGATTCACTTCTAGCGGTATGTTTTCTTAAAATTTTTCCTTTGGGGTGGCATTGGGTTTGCATTTAGCCTTCCAGATTTTTTTTTTTTTGACACAGCAACAAATATAAGAAACATTGTTGAGATGCTGATGCTTGAGGTGGTGCTGATCTTTGTTATCAGATCGATTTCCGTACTTTTCTTAGTATTTTTCGTTTCAAGGTGTCCGATCTTCTCTAGCGAAAGTATTTCTTCTTCTAGGTTTCTTTTTAGTTGATTGTTATAGGGGCTGTAAATATGATGCTTCTCTCAAGTATAAGACTTTATCCTGTATTTTGATTGTAGAGTTGTGGTGTCCCGGTTAGTTTTATTGGTTGCTCGCCGATATTAACGTATTAAGACATTGAAGTCATTAAGACACAGTATGCCTGGATGTAGTTCTTCGAAGCATTAGTCCATGTGCAGTTCGGCAATTGGCTTCTTAAAAGCTTAGGTATTCAATATTGGTTACAAATAGCTCCACCTTTATATTTTTTACATTCGGATTTTATTCCAAATATTTTTGTATTACATTTCATATTTACTTTGTTATTAGTTTTAACAGATTTTAATATGATAGTTTCACATCGGTCTTTTTTTGTTGTAGGTAAACTTAAAATTTAAATAAGCATAGTTCCGTTTGCGGCTATGTTCATATCCGTAAATTCTAATTCTTCTTCAATATTTATATATGGTATATCTTCATTTTTACAATTTTCTCGATTGTTTCTATTTCTACTTTTAAATGAATTTACAATACTAGATTGTGCCCAATGTAAGGAGTATTCAATATTTCTTCTAACGGGTCCGCCAAATAACTATTTTTTTTTGAAAATTCTATAAAATAAAACTACTGGATATTTTCTCAAAATTCTTTTTTTATTTGAAAGTACAATCCTTCCGGTTAATAATGGAAAATAATTTCATTCAAATGGCTGCCTCGGCTGGCCATGCAGTAGCCTACTCGATCGGTCCAATTTTTAAGCACATTATCGATTGTGTGCAGCTGTATTTCACCAATGGCTTCACGAATATTGTCCTTTAAAGCGTCAATTATCTCTGGCTTGTCGGCGTAACACTTATCTTTGAGGGCACCCCACAAATAATAGTCCAACGGTGTCAAATCGCAGCTCCGAGGTGGCCAAACGACATCAGCTCTGCGGCTGATAATGTGATCTTCAAAAACAGGGCGCAAAACATCGAGTGTAGCTTCGGCTGTGTGGCACGTAGCGCCGTCCTGCTTAAACCAAATGTTGCCAATATCCTCCTCTTCAATTTTTGTGAACAAAAATTCGTTCAACATGGACCGATAACGATCGCCATTGACTGTAACGGCCACTCCTTGCTCATTTTCGAAGAAAAATGGCCCATTTATGCCTCTGGACCAAAATCCGCACCAAACAGTGACTCGCTTTGGGTGCATCGGCTTTTCAATGTATGCGTGCGAGTATTCTGTGCCCCAAATGCCACAATTTTGCTTGTTTACATACCCGCCAAGATCAAAATGAGCTTCATCTGAAAATATGATTTTTTTGGCAAATGATTTTTTTGGCATTCTGCAACATTACCATGATTTTCAAAGTAATGTCGCAATATTTCCCAGACATGAGCTAAGTGTTACCATTCACAAAATAAGCACTAGTTGACAAAAAAAAACGTTAGATGGCGGACCTTTTATTATTAGTTGCAATTGATATTTTGTTCTTGGACTGATTTCTAATTTAATATTTGTGTTATCTTTAACCAATTTTAAAATTCATTATTTCTTGAACATAGTTCATTTATTTTTGCAATTATGTCATTTTTTGTTAATTCGTTAAACACTACCTGGTTATTATTATTTTCGTTTAAATTCTTTAAATTTCCTTAATTAATTCTAGGTCGTGGTGGTCGGGGTTTCCGGCTATCCACTTTCATACGGAGCCTATAAAGTCTAACGGTTTCTTTTGTTTGCTTTTAGGACTAATTTAGGATATGAGTGAACGCACTTGGTATATTTCATGAATATAGTGGTTGGGATGGTGTTATATTATATCTAATTGTGCTATCTATATCTGTTGTCAGTTTGTCATATTATTTTATGTCTATGAGGTGAATGATGTTAAAAATTCCTTCCTGTATTCTAGCGCTATCCTCTTTTATGTTACCAGTTGGGAATTAGTATAGTCGAGGATTTGGACATCTGCATGTGCCACGCAGGCAAAAATTCTGTAAAATTAATATTTTTATAATATACCTCTAGCTGAATCCCCGCCCGCTTCGTCAGGAAAAAAAAACTTTTTCCAACAATTGTAGTTAAATTAAAACATTTATTGCAATGCTTTTAGATAAACAACATTCTTTGTTTTTTTTCACCATCGCTCGTGTAAACAAATAGTGTAGATGGTTATGGACGAAATTTTACGAGAAGCAAAATGTGTACATTATAAAGCTAACTGAAAGAAATAAGGTTGATCAGAGAGAGGACACGCCCACTTCTAACATAAGGAACTTTCGGGTCTAAAATTAAAATTAGACTCATATTGATGCTATCCGAATAAAAAGTAGCAGATATACATGGATGGTGTCCATAATAGTGTGTATGCAAAATATGGGGATTTTTTGTTAATTGTGGGCGTGACAGTAATAATACTGCCACAATGAACAAAAAATCATTGCTAATTTCCTATGCTGTTACTAACATTAAACACCACACAAAAAATGGGCGGGTTCTTTTCACAGCCATGCTATTGACATATTTTTATAACTTATGATCAATACAATATTTTTGGGCGAAATTTTATAGTAGTACGTATATTGACCCTACAAAGACATGCACAAGAAATGGGGGGGATCAGGCAATGGGCACGCCTCCCTCCCATATAATGAACTTTGGGGACCCCACTTTAAAAAAATTACCTTATCTATGCTTCTAAGATGATATATGGATGCAAATTGGCAACAGTGTACATTAGGTCTGTACCAGCATACATTCCAAATATGGGTAGATGATTACTACTGCCACACCTAGAATTTACCAAAAATCATTACTAGGTTTCTATTAAAGATTTATCGACGAAATTTCACAGGAAGGTAGCGGGTACCAGCATTAACCATCAAACAAAAAATAGGTGGATTCTTTTTACAACCACAATTGACATATTTTTATAACTGACGACCTATACAATATTTTTGGGCGAAAATTTATATTAGTGTGTATATTGACGCTACAAACCAATACACAAGAAATGGGGTCGATCAGATAGAGGTATTTTCGGCTCTTACGCTGCGCATCACCTCGGTCAGAGTAGGGTGAAAAAGTTCGACTTCGAAGCTAGTATACAGGGTATTTTGAAAATTTCGATTCCATATTGATTTGATAATATATATTATTGGAGCTGAACTTAAGGATTTCTCGTTATCAATAACTATTTTTTCAGGTATTCCAAAAGAAGTGAGTTATTCCTGCAGGATTTGTTTTATATCCTTTGCTGCTTTTGACTTTACGATTTTCGCTTGGGCGTATTTTGAAATTTTTTTATTGGCAGTAAGGATAATTTTATTGTTGGTGTAGTAGATATCGATGTGAATGATGTGACGGGTTAATTTGGAATGGGCATGGCTTTAATAATTGGTGTTGATGGATGGCTTTCGTATTTATTTTCTTGGCTGATTTTGTTATTTAATTTTCTTTATCTTTGCATGCATTATGGGAACTAACAACTTTTCAAATAATTGTGCTTTATTTTCAGTGGGGTTTCTGTGAGCTCTATTATGTGCAACGTCATTTATATCTACTAAAGTGTTGGGAGTAAATTGCTTGTATTTTACCTAATATTTGAGCTTCGGCAACAACACCATTAGTAACTGAAGGATTTAGAAATTTTTTTAAAATATATGTAAGAGTGTCTTCGGTAAATTCAGGTTCGACTATAATATGCCTATGATAGGTTGTGAAAACGATTTTAAATCGATACGAGGGTGTTTCGTTTATTGAGAAAAATAATTGGTTTTTAAAACCATTTATCGGTGCATCGTTGTAGGGTATTAAATTTTGAGAAGAATTCTCGTCACTATGTCTCGTAGCTGTTAGTGGGTTTAATTGTGTATTCTGCTGGATTCTGGATAACGTATGAATGAAGCATTTATGATCCCGGCTGGCGAATTTAATTCCACGTATTTAGAAATCGCTAGCTCCCGAATAGCGGATTTTGTGCTTCGCAACCCGGGGGCAATCAACTATTATTTGAATAATTCGCCCGTGCTCACACACGCACTTATGATAAAAGTTAATTAAACCAAAAAACTCCCTTTTTCATTATTTTGCGACAATAATAATATCATCGATATATACGTAACTGATTTTGCCTCAGTGATTTCGTAATATGTCGTCTAGGGCGCGTTGGAAGATTGAGGGAGTGTTTTTTAATCCGAAAGGGAGTCGAATATACTCATATTTTCCATTGTTCACGGAAAATTTTGTTTTTTCGATGTCGGAGTTTTAAAGAGGCATCTAATGAAACTCACTCTTTAAACTTTAGTCCGAAAAGGTTGAGCTCAATGTATTGTGAGATCTCAACTTTCTACCAATTGAATTTGCGAAGAAGACATTTAATTTGGTTTAGGGTTTTTGGCTAGAGAAGACTGAATATAATATTTATTGGATCCGGTGTGTATCAAAAACTTTAGTATCTTCCCATCGTTTGTCTTACATTCGAAGTAAGGAAGCGATGAGCGGTTAGTCTAAAAAATCAATATCTACAAATTCGTTACTATTGTTTTCGGAGTTGTCCTGTTGTTATGTTTCGTAGTCGTTGTAGTATCGTTGCCAGGGCTGATCATCGTTGTATTGGTTTATTTCCTCTCCTTAGTTGTTTTTATTACTTTTGTTGTTTTCGCAACGCGAAATATGGTTCATTCATTGGAATTTGCTAGGAATGTTGCGGCTGAATTGATTTAATGCTAGTGGCGGGCATTTTCTTCCAAAGGTGTTGAAGTTTGACCTATTCATGTAGTTGATGCCCCTGGTTCGTTGGGGTCTATCTACGTCAATGGAGGCTGGCTTTGGAACGGTTTTGGGGCGGACGGCCTCTATCGTTGGATTGTTCTGTCGAAAGGTTGATATTGTTAAGGATTGTAAAAATTTTGTTGGGAATTTTGGTTGTATGTTTGATTTACGAAATTTTGGTTGAATGATTGTTCGTTAAATCGGTGATGAGATACTACTTGTAGAGATGAGCAAAAATTCACTGCCGGTGATTTTTTCACTGTTATTTAAAAATCGCTGGTAGCAACTGTTATCGAATATACAAAGTAACAGCGATTTGATCAAAAGAGTGATTTTTAACAGTCCGTTCTTTTTTCACAGTGATTGAAAATCGCTACTTTTAATAAAAGCGTGAAATAACAGCGGCGATTGATTTCACGCTTTGATAGAAATCACTGTTTCTGTGGAGCTTTTTAAGTGATTACAGAGAGAGAGAGAGAGAATGGTATTATATGAATTTTGGCTACACTCATGCACACTTACATATTTAACATTAAACAAAGTTTATGTCTATATAAATCAACAGAGAGGGACAGTTTGCTATTATTTCAGGAGTCATTTTAAAATACAAGGAAAAAGAGCATACTTTGTAATATCACTGTTTGTTTCTTGATTGCTGTTACTTTTAATGTATGAATTTTATGCAAAGGGAAATTTTTCATTCGAATTTTTTAAAATAATTAGTACAGTTTTGAAATTAATTATACAGGCTAACTAACTATAATGGAATTTCTCAATGATGTTATACATTGTAGTGGATATTTTAAGTTATGTTATTATAAGATTTATTTGATTGACTAAGTAAATTTCATATATTGTGCATTGTAGAAATTGAACACACTCTTCTTAAAATGTAAATTAAAACTAATCAATTGAACGATTGGTGCATTGCTAGTGACATATCTCATTCGTAGTCGTTTTCATATCTTATCGTCTAATAATTAAATTATGATATTCAGAAGAAAAATACATTTTATTATTAATGATCTAATATTTATAAATAATCAAAAATAGTAATAAATAAAGTTTAAGTATAGTACTTATAGTTACAATTTAAAAATAATCACATTTTTAGATTTTCATCCCCTAAACCGAAAAAAGGCGTTCGAATTGTACGGAAGATGCCAATGTGCAAAGATTTTCGTGTTCTATTATCGAAATATTTGGATACTTTGTTTTATAATATATATAATTATAATATATAATAAAGGATCGGAATTTCGAGGAATTACGTCATCTTCCACATATCTATCAGCTTCTCTATTATATATGCGCAAATGTTAAAATATAAAGCGATACGTATGAATATTCAAACTTTGCATAAATTGTCACTCTCTTCAGCAATGGGATAATTTAACAGAATAACTACATACATTAATTTACTTAACTAACATGATAAAAACAGTGATTGCTATATTCATTCGTTACCAATGTAGTGAAATCACCATTCGCTGTTATTTCACGCTTTTATTAAAAGTAGCGATTTTCAATCACTGTGAAAAAAGAGCGGACTGTTAAAAATTACTCTTTTGATTTATTTCACGCTTTTATTAAAAGTAGCGACTTTCAATCTCTGTGGATTACAGCTGTCTGTTAAAAATCGCATTTTCGCTGTTACTTTGCATATTTGATAACAGTTTGGTTGATTGCTTACATATACTGTTTAAAATCACGTTTATTGAAAAATAGCAATCACTGGTACCGGCGATACTCAAAAATCACTGGATCGCTCATCACTAACTACTTGAGATAAATGTGCTACCTGTGGGTAGAATGGTTGCTTTGGGAATTGGTTTTTTCTAGGAGGCAACTGTGGTGAATATCCCTGATTTTCTAATTTTAAACAGTGGCAAGTCGGATGGTTCCTTCATTCCTAGAAGTCCAGGAAAATCGCCACTGAGTCCTCTGACCAATGTATCCAGAGCTTTATCTCTGTAGGTTTGTGTAAGAAGATGAAGAGCTTATTGTTCCACCCCTAGGCGACAGATTATATATTATTATTATTATTATTTATTGATTAACTTATAATTACAAAAAATATAAGATAATACAATGAAGCAATAGCATCGAGGCTTTCAGCTTACTTATTAGGGATAGGTAACAAAATCTTAAGGTCTTAAATTTACATTGGAGAGAATAAAGACTTAAAAAATTTTTACAATGGAATTATGGTGAATTTTATATTTGCATATACTTATTAAAAAATTTTGGAGAGATCAGATTATGTTATATAGGTTGCAGGATTTAAGGAAAAATATTACTTTTTTATGCATTCTAAATTGGATTGGGAAAGGAAAACTAGGGGATCGATGTTGGAGAAGATTTGTTTTCTGTTGTTTTTGAACTGAGGACATTCAGTTAAAAAGTGATAGATGGTAATTTGAGTTGATGAGTTGCAGTGCGGACAATGAGGAAAAGTAGAGTTTTTGTCTATGATGTGGGAATGAGTCAATCCTGGTATGCCCAAGTCTGAGGCGCTCAAATTTAACTAGATCAAGTCTGTTAATGTCTGTGTGCTAAAACTTTAAAAAGCTGTTTATATTTGATTTGTCTTGATTGAGGTCTTGATACCATTTTGAAGTGAGAGGCTACAAAAGTGTTTGGAAGTGTGTGGAAGAATTTCTATTAGTGCATCTCTTGTAATTTAAGGATAGTAAGAGTTGTTATCAAGGTTGGAAATAGAATCTATTGCGGATAGTGAATCAGAACAAAATAGCATGTTAACCAGATTTTTTTTTAGGTAATTGATGCCATCATATATAGCAAATATTTCGGCGGTAAAAGCTGTAGAATAGTGAGGGAGAGGTGACATTTTTATGATTGAATGTGATGATGTTATGCTAAAACTGGTTGGTCTTTTGATCCATCGGTATAGATCATGGTATAGCTTTGTAGTTGGTTTGAATTTCAAGGAATTTTTGTTGATATAATAATGAAGGGGTTGAAGCTTTATTATATTTTCGGATGGAAGTGTTAAGAGTTGTAGAATTGAGAAGCCATGGTGGATTTTTAGACGGAGTCGGTTGTATCAGTTTAAATGGTTAGTTGGAATTCTTGCCTATGATAATGGTTCTGTGTATTACTGAGAGTATTTTCGGTTCTTTTTTGGATTTGGCGTCTTTAATTATAAGCGGCATCAGTCGAGTGCCTCAACTTGAAAGAAATGGTTTGCAAAGCTTAGTGGTAATGAAGTCTCTTCTGTTTTCAAAAATGTTTGTTTTTGATTCAAAAAGGAGGTTATTTATTGGGGTCGTTCTGTAAGCACCGAATGCTATTCGTAATGCTGAGTTCAACATTGTTTTTATTTTATTGGTAACTGGTTTAGGAGCGAAGCCGTACATAAAAAGTCCGTAGTCAATTTTTGAAATCAAAAGTGCGTTTAAAACTGATATAAGAGAGACGGTGTTACAGTTAAATTTGTGGCTGGACAAGCATTTGATGATGTTGAGTCTGTTTGATAGTTTTGAGTGCAAATAATCTACGTATGTGTTCCATCTATATCTCTTATTAAAAAATATGCCGAATATTTTTAGATTATCCACATTGTCGACTGTGAAGTTTTTGGATTGAATGATACAAGCACACTTCAGTTTTCTATAAACATGCAAGTGTTTGCATTTTGAAGCATTTTGAAAGCTGGGCTCCTGAATAGTTACACCATGAAGATATATCATTGATCAGGTCACTGATGTCAAGCGTAATATATTTTGTTTTATTGAGTTTTTTGACAATATGGAATTCGTCTGCATAAGCGTAAAAATTGTATTGTTTGTGCTATGAGATGATGTCACTTAGTTTGTTGTATGCATAATTGTGCTATTGCGCGTACAATACGGACATGTTTTTTCTAAGCTCTGTGTAGTGAGAATTTTAAACTTCTTTTTTCTGCTTGTGCGAGAGTGCGGCGATTCGTTTTATTTTGATTTGATCGTTTTACTTGGACACTTTTAACTTCGAATTGTAATTGCATCATAATGCCATGTGTCTGTGGGCAAAAGGTTGATCGTAGTCAGCCTAAAATACAGTGTGATAAATGCAATGAATTTTTCCATATGGAATGTGTGAAAGTTTTGCCAGCAGTCCTTGAATATTTCCAAAACTCGGATAGTCATTTTCGCTGTAAAGATTGTGCTACAGCGCGCCGAAATTCTATTCGTTCGCCCCCTCCATCTGCTACCATAGCCAAAATTGTAATAACAAATATTAATTTGTGTCCTTTGACCTCTTCTAAAGACTCACAATTATCGCTGCAAATTCAAAGTCAAAGCGCTTGTGCCGCTATACAAAAACAACAACAGCAATCTAAACCGGTTTTAGGACAGCAAGAGAAGTGTAATAAACCAGAAATTACTTTGCAAATGTTGTTTAACGAAATTGTAGCATTGAGATCCGAAAATGCGAATGCTTTATCTGTAATTAAATCATTGCAAGCGGATAAACAACTATTAGTACAAAAAATTGAAGATATGAAATCAGAACTTCATACCGTGCAGAGAAATTTATGCGAATATAATTTTGCTTCTGCAATATCTCGTCTTAGCAACAATGTCAAAGGCCTACAAATGTTCGTGACTTTTTTGTTAAAAGTGATAAAAATAAAACTGTTCATCGAATTAAGCAATACAATAAAGCTAATGATTGTGCTGCCCCTGTGTCGCCATTGCTTATATTTGATACTCTCGCCGCTACTCCCGAAGGTGCATCGACTTCTTATGCTGCCGCAGCCGCAGCTGCAGTTTCTATTTCTCCAGCTGATGCTACTTCTAACGATAGCTTTCATACTGCGTCGAAGTTAGTTACAAATAATAATCTTGCTTCCACTGCTTCGCACACTCTTAATGCTGCTATTAAAGAAACACAGTTTGCCAATTCCTCTGCTATCAGCCCGCCTGCACCTTCTCCTTTACTGCCTTCTCAGCGTAACACAGATTGGATCAGGGTGAAGAAAAACAACTAGAAAAAAAAATCCCTTGTTGTTGATTCTAATGCCAGCTCTGAACTTGATGTAGCTGTTCAAATGAAGTGGGTACACCATGGCATCATTTTCTCCTTCTGTCACAGCTGAGAATATCATTGATTATGTTTCAAATCATGCTGGGATTGCGAAACATCTTCTCTCATGCTATAATCTAGTGAAGAAGGATGTTTCACTGGATTCCCTGAAGAGAGTCAACTTTAAATTGGGTGTAGCTGATTTATTCTACGAAAAGCTGCTGGTTTCGGATCTGTGGCCTGCTAACGTTAAAGTGCGACCATTTCATTTTTTTCCAAAAATCACGGAAAAACACTCGGTCCTATAATTGCTTAACCAACACAAGCCAAGAGAGAAAGCAACTCAAGTACACTTATGAAGCTCGATCCAACTTACAAAAACAAAAATTTTGTTTTCTCGCATTATTATCAAAATGCTGGAGGAGTAAGAACAAAAACATCCCAGTTCCAGCTTGCTATGTCTCTCCATGAATACGATATCATAACGCTAACAGAAACTTGGCTTCACGAAGATATTAATTCGGCTGAACTCTGGCTATGAATGCGATGGTGGGGTTTTGATATCGGTAAGAGCTAATCTTTCCAATAAACTTGTCCAATTACAGTCAGTGAATGACAAACGAATAGAACAACTTCGAGTAAGAATTTCTATTTCCAAAGACGTTGTCATATTTATTATTGTGTCCTATATACCACCAAATAGTCCTATTGATTTATATTCTTGTCATTTAAACAATATCAGCTATATAATAGATTCACTAGATTTAAATCATAATTGTATAGTTTTAGGTGATTTTAACTTAGGTAATATATCATGGGCTTTCGATGATAATAGCTTACTGCCTTTCAACATTAAAACAGATATGAAGATTATTTTTGTAACGAATTTATTGACAAGACAAGTTACAACAGTAGTTGCAATTGCGTATGTGTGGTTATGCCACCGTAATAATTTTTCAGAAGAAGAAGAAGAATTATTGAAACATATTTTTTGGCAGATCTTATAGCTATTTCGGACACGCCACTTGTCCTCATCAGAGATCTTTGAAGGCAATTTTTCCCCAAGCATTTTTTATTATGTCTCAGAAATCAACAGAACACCAATTATGAACCCTCCCAGGAATCGAACCTGGACCTACAGCTGTTGTAATCTGTCCATACAGACGACTAGGTTAACTGCAGGTGGTGAACTGACTGATCAAATTCTGTCCATGTACTGTCTCATTCCACCACACTCTAATCAACTCTGTCTCATTATTACCCCTCTTTTGTTCCTTTAGGTCTCTCTCTGTTTTTTATTACATTTCAGTGGTGTCATAGTACATTGCTTTTGTTAGTGGCAGGCTAATAAAGCCTGATCACACTAACCTTCTAGGATACATTCTATAAAGTTTACAATTTCTTCGTCTTACTCACATTTACAGAATGAATACGGTAAAAATAGGTGACATCTATGTCTACTGAATAATCTTCATATTCACAGAATTGACGACTATCGACTTACTCAAATTAAAACAGATATTGAGTCAATGGTAATGAATTATTTTTTATCAAATTATTTTCAACAACTTAACTTTGTAAAAATGATCTAAACCGGATTTTAGACCTAGTATTCGCAACCATAGAAGTTGGCGCTATTTGTGAAAATAAAAAAGCGCCGGTAATGAAGAGGACTTTTCTGAAAAGTTTGACTTTCGTAAAGGTAATTTCACCAAAATAAATGAGTTACTAAACAATGTTGACTGGTCTGTTTTGAATTATTTTAAAGGCCCTTATGAGGTATATAATTTTATTTGCAAAACATTTTCTAATGCGATTTCAAAATATGTTCAAAAAAAAAATCTCAAATATTAGACAAGACAAGCCCTGGTTTAATGCCAAATTAGCCAATATGAAAAATGTTAAGAATAAAGCTTTTAAAAAGTTTAGAACTACCGGTCTAGAATCCGATCGATCATTATTCTTGCAAATACGTAATGAATTTGATTCCCTTCATAAATTGTTATATAACCAATATGTTGAAAGGATTGAAGCCAACTTAAAAACAAATCCGTCTTCGTTCTGGAAATATGTGAATTCAAAACGAAATTCAAATCTTTTTCCATCAACTTTGGAGTTGGATGGAGAGAAGTCTAATAATACAGTAGAATCTTGCAATCTCTTTGCTAAATTCTTCCAAACTGTTTATCAGGATTATGATGAGGTTTCGAATGGTACGGAGAATTTTGGATCATCTGATCTCGACTCTTTGGATGAATTTGTTATAACAGAGGAAGATGTACTCTTTGCTGTGTCGGATTTAAAACCAAGATACTTTTATGAGCAAGGAGATTTCCCGTCTATATTTTTTAAATATACCGCTGATAACGTAGCTAAACCAATATCTTTATTATTTAATTCTTGTGTTAAAGATGGACCTTTTTTCAATCTTGGAAAACATGCTCTATTGTTCCTATTTTCAAATCAGGAGATCGAAGCAATATAAGGAACTATAGAACAATTGTGAAACAAGGTAGTTTTGCTAAGTTACTCGATCATGTTATTCAAATTAAATTATTAAACCATGTTAAAGACCTAATTTTAGATTGCCAGCATGGTTTTCTGCCTGGTAAATCCACGTGCTCAAACTTGACATTGTTTTCGAGAAATATTGAACCAATAAATAAGAGCCAATTAGATGTAGTCTATACAGACATTGCAAAAGCATTTGACAAGGTTGATCACAGCATTCTTCTTTGTAAATTAAAAAAATTTAGCTTTTCAGGAAATCTGTTAAAAGTCTTTAAAAGTTTCCTAATAAATAGAAAATTATTCGTTAAGATCGGCTCTTTTTTATCTGACATTGCGGTAGACGCTTTCTCTGGTATACCACAGGGGACACATTGTGGTCCTCTTTTATTTTTAATTTTTATAAATGATCTACCTCACTGTTTCAAATTTTCAAAATGTTTAGTGTTCGCTGATGATGTTAAGGTGTTTCTAGAAATTTCACAGTTATCAGATTGTTATAAGCTAGAAGATGACCTGTTAAATTTTCATAGGTGGTGTAAATCAAACAATTTGAAGCTGAATATTAATAAATGCTGTGTAGTAACTTACACCAGATCAGTAAACTCTTTTTTGTATGTGTACAGACTGAATGATTGTGTATTGGAACGTGAGAAAGAGATGAAAGACTTGGGTGTCATTTTTAGCTCAAATTGGTTGGCTTCATTAAAAGAAATACTAAAGATTGCAAAGATCCAGTTACGATAAAGGCGCTGTATGTCTGTTGTGCGTAGTATACTGGGATATTGTTCAATTATTTGGAGCCCTTTTTTGACAAAAGTTCAAATCGCAACGAAAAAGTGCAAAAAAATATAACCAGATATGCGCTAAAAAAATTTTTTTTGCAGAAAGGTTTGCCGTCTTACGATAGTAGACGGAAGCTTTTGGGTCTTCAATCCTTAAAGGAAAGGAGATATTTTACACTATATTTTGTTTGTTTTTCACATATTAGCAGGCAAAATTGAATGTAAAGAGCTATCAAACTTTTTTGGCATTATATGAAGCTCCTAGATTTCTCAGAAGCAACCGAATCTTTGTTGATGAATTTTATAAAACTAAATATGCCTCTAATGAACCTATTAACAGGTGTATTCGCATTTGTAATAAGTATAGCAGCTCATTAAACTTTAATGTAGATGAAAATCGTTTTAGGTTAAGTCTTTTTATATTATTTAATTAAACTTTGTACCTATAGTATGTAAGATTTAATTATCAGTAGACTGAAATAAATAAATAAAAATAAAGAATACAATTGCAGAGAGAGGTGAGCCCTGTGGTATTCTATTGAATAGGAAACGTGGTTTGGAATTTTGGTTAGAGATTCGAACTTTAAGTTTCCTGTTTTTCATAAAGTTTATTATATAGTTTATAATGTTTTGTCCTAAGTTCCATTCCATTAACTGCCCGATAATGAAGTGAGTTCCGATTTTGTCGAATGCTTTTGCGAAGTTTAAAGATAATATTTATATGGGTTTTTTTTTTTGGATAGCGAATCTGTGATCTGATAATCTAAATAAACTAGGGAATCAGTTACAGTTTTGCCTTTCTTGAAACTCATTTGTCGACTATTGATTTATTTGCCAGTAATGACAAACCACCATAGTCGGATAGCTATTAATTTGTCTAGAACTTTTGAGCAGCATAAATTTAGAGATATAGGTCTGTAAGAGGAAATCATGGTTTAACAGAGTTAGGTTTGAGTATGGGTATAACAGTACTGGGTTTGTAAATATGTGGTAGTTGTTTTTTAAATATGTTATTGTAGAATTGTAAAAGTCTTAGTTTTGTGGATAGTGATACATTTCGGATCATAGGGTAAGATATCCTATCTAAGCCGGGGGTCTTCCCTTTTAATTTATTAAGAGCCATTGATAATTCAAGAAAATTTATGTCATTTTCTATAACCAATGCTTTACTATTTTGTGTGTAAGTAAAATTTTCAGATGTTACATATTACTTTCATGGAAAAGATTTGGGAAGTTGTGGTCTGCAGATGCCTCAGACCAGTGTTTGCCAAATTGTTCAGCAATATCTTCTTTGTTGGTTATGAGTAGTTGGTTGGAAGTTTAAGTGGAGTGAATGTTATGGTAAGTTTTTAGTCCGCAAAATTGTCTGATATAGACCATGTCTTTATAGGGGGTGTGTTTGGATTAATTTCTGAAGTAAATTCATAGCTTGATTCTTTTTAAAATTTTTTATTTGTCGCCGAAGAACGGCATTTAAAGTTGATGATATTTTCTGTAGAGATGTTTATTTTAAGTATGTGCCACAATCTGTTTTTTCATGTTTTAGCTCTTCTTATTTTTGGTCCTCCAGGGAACTTGGGGCTTTTCTGTTTGAAAATAAGATTGGGGTATTGCTTCGTTTGCATTTAGCTGAATAGTTTTTTAGATATTAGCTGCTTTTTTATTGATATTGTTGGTGGATGGACGATTTATATTGTTTTTGTGCGTCAGTTCTTGAAAAGTGGCCCATTTGCTTTTTTTATTATAAATTTGGGTATAGGTTTGAGAGGAGAACTAATATGTGATTAAAACAAAGATATGATTATTGACAAATGATCACTTCCAGAGAGATCATCTTCTAAATTCCATTCGGATTGAATAGAAAGTATAGGAGAGCAAAATGTACGGTCAATGTCTGTAAAGGTGTTGTGTGTACTAAAATGAGTTGATGATCCGTTGTTGAGAAGTATGTAGTTGGATTGATCTAAATATTTTGAGAGTATTACCCCTACGGTTGTTGTTGGGAGAACCCCATTTACGATGCCAGCTATTGATATCGCCAGTAATAAAACAGGGTAGTAAAGTTGCTTAAAGAGAGGACGTTTTGTAGATTCTGGAGTGAGAATTGTTTATTGGGTGAAATGTAGGAAGAAAAGACTATGAATTTTGATGTTCATTATTTGATGTTGAATGGAATTGTGAATAAGTAATGCAACTCCCCGAAAAGAATTCTGGGATGAGTTGAGAAGATAAATCTTAAAATGGAATGAAGATGAGTTTCTTGTAACGCAATAATTTTTGGATTGTATTTTTTAATAAGTATTTGCAAATGATCATAATTGTTAAAATATCCTTTCATGTTCCATGTAGTTAAATTATAGTCATTCGAGAGATTAAGTTAAATAAGAAGAATATTATATACCTATATGTGCAAAAACTAGTATAAATTCAGCTTGGTCAAGCTTCTTTTCTAAAAAAGATATAAATCTCAGCTCGAAATGGCAAATGTTTCAAGCTGTATGCCGTGCCACTCAAATTTATGCCGCTCAAGTATGGGGTCACTCTCTTTTTGAAGACGTTGATGAGTACAACTTTACTTTGTTAAAAAAATATTAAGACTACCGGAATGTCATACCACGCCTACTTATGCCATAATGTTGGAATCGAATATGGAAAGTGGACACATTTATACTCTATCGTTACATCTAAATTATATACAAAGAACAATATTTGAGTACAGCAACAAAAGACTACCACACAATCTGACACTGAAAGTTCTGCGAAAAAACATATTCTGGGCTGAGTCACTAAATAAAAGAGGAATAGATTTCAATTTAAGATGGGATGATAGAGATCTAAACCCAAATATTTGGAAAATGAAAAGAGATACGCTTATAATGATGAGAAATAACAAAATTCGAGATAGTATGTGGGAACGGTCTCAAAAAAGTAAGGGGAGAATATATAAACATTTAGATCTCAAAATAGGTCAAACTTATTTCAGTGATAAAGCAGGATGCAATCTTTTGAAATTAAATGGTATATATAATAAAAATTGTACACTCTGCAATCTAAATGAGTTAGAAAACGTTGAACATTTTATCGGGAGATGCCCCATCTTAACAACATTCCGCGTTGTCAATTTCCAAAAAAAAACTTTGACACTTCATGATATAGTGAATGTGTTGAACGGAAAAAATGATTATTCTTGGAAAAAGCTGGTTTCTTACATGACTGATGCTCTGAAGTACAGAGAATTAATTGTAAATGAATTTACGTGATATGGAAAAATAGATCGCATATTCCGGCAGACGACCTTTAAGGCCATTGCCGTATATTCTGTATTTACTATTTACTATTGTAATTAATAAATAAATAATAATAAATAATAAAATAATAATAATAATATACTTATATGTAATTATAAAGTAATAGATATTTTAAGATAACTTAAAATATATTAATGGTAAATGAATGCTTCCTGCATCCAGTGATCATCTTCGTCACTGTTAGCGGTTAGAGTTCTATCAGATGTAGATGAGTTAGTGGAATTCTTTTAGGTTTGTTGTTTTTTTCTTTTTGGTTTTTTCTGTTTGGTTTGGTGGGACTTAGGCTGGTTTGAAGAATTTTTTGGATAAATTCTTAGTTTTTTATTGAAAGTTTTTGGGATTGCAAGTCAGTAAGTGAGTCGTGTTGCTGTGCTGGAGCTGATTGTTGGTGATATATTTGTATTGTTGTTGTTTACTGGTTTTATTGCAGTAAGTGAGTTGCTCTGTTGAGTTAAAGTTGGTAGGTTGTTGTTGGACGGTATCATCTGTTTATTGCCCACCGAGGCAAACTGTCACAACAGCTCAGTTGGAAATTTTTTTCAAGTCGTTGGGAAACAAATTTATAGCAGCCGGTGATTACAACGCTAAACATTCGCATTGGGGTTCACGCCTTATAAATCCCAAGGGTAAACAGTTATACTACGCCTTGACGAATCGGCGTAATAAAATTGACTATGTGTCTTCTGGTAAACCCACTTACTGGCCTACGGATCAACGGAAGATCCCGGACTTACTAGATTTTGCAATAACGAAAGGACCCCACCAAAAACTTCTGTCTACGGAATCCTGCTTTGAGCTGATTTCAGATCATTCCCCAGTTATAATGCACCTAAGTTATAATACCCAGAAGACACAAACCAACCTTTTCGATTAGTAACAGGTAAAACAAATTGGTTCGAATTCCGTAAATATATTTGCAGTCACCTTCCTGATATATGTAGTCTTAAAAACCCGGATGAATTAGATTCCGCAGTACAATCATTCAACTGCACACTGATATCAGCAACAATCCATGCTACACCCCCAAACAGCCAAATCGCACGCAAATCAATATGCTCAAAATCATTCGAAATTGAAAGACTGATAACGGCAAAGAGACGGCTCAGACGACTGTGGCAAAAGCACAGGTCACCAGCGCTAAAGCAAAAATTCACGACAGCCAAAAACGAACTGCGAAACGCATTGCGCGACGAAACTGAAAGAGGTATACAGGCCTACATCTCGTACCTGAACCCCATTGAATCCAGAAACTACTCCTTATGGAAGGCAGTTAAAAACACGAATAAACCAACAGAATCGGACTCGCCTATAAGACTTATACACGGAAGATAGGCAAGAAGCAATGAGGAGAAGGGGCAAACTTTTGCTCAACATCTTAAAATCGCATTCAAACCAAATCTTCCTAGCAACAACTTTAAAATACCAACATTAAACAATCTAATTCCCCAGATGGACCTACGGTTGACGCCTAAAGAAGTCATTTAGATAAAAAGAAAGCGGCAGGCCACGATCTGATAACCACAAAGATGTTGATGGAGCTACAGTAAAGCATTTAACAATATTATTTAACACACTTCTTAGACAAGGTTACTTTCCTCAAGTTTGGAAACTGTCCCACATAATCATAATACCCAAACCTGGCAAAACTCCAACGCAAGTCTCGTCATAGAGACCAATAAGCCTGTTATCCGTCGTGTCGAAACTATTCGAAAAATTGTTGCTATCAAAATTAACCCCATATCTGGTACAGAATAAAGTAATACCTAACCACCAGTTTGGCTTCCGAAAAAAGCATGGCACTATTGAACAAGTACACCGACCAGTGTCCCAAATCAGAAAGCCGTTCGAGGAGAAACAGTACTGCTCTGCAGTGTTCCTCGATGTCGCACAAGCCTTTGACAAAGTGTGGCACGAGGGCCTCGTCTACAAAATAAGAAAACTTCTGCCTTCAAATATCCATAGTATTCTGGAATCATACTTAAAGGGTAGGCGATTTCAAGTCAAATGTGAAGATAACTTTCACCAGAAATGGATATATTGGCTGGAGTACCTCAAGGAAGTGTTCTTGGACCGATACTGTACACACTATACACCTTAGATTTACCAACAAACCAATATCTGCTCACCTCAACTTTTGCCGATGACACTGCGATTTTATCTTGCCACATGCACCGTCAAATAGAATCGCGTGATCTCAACGAACATTTACAAGTGGTTGAAAATTGACTTTTGAACTGGCGCATCGCAGTAAATGAACAAAAAAGCACACATAACATTTACACTCCACAAACACACGTGACCTCCAATCATACTCAACAACAAAACTATCCCACAGGAGAAAGAAGTGAAATATTTAGACATTAACCTCGACAGACGCCTTACCTGGAGAACGCACATAGAAAAGAGCGCACATCAAACTAAAAGCTGCAAGTCTTAACTGGCTTTTAAATTCAAACTCAAAACTAAGCCTTGACTACAAAGTACTCTTATACAAAGCCATAATAGTACCCATCTGGACATATGGAATTCAGCTGTGGGGAGAAGCAAAAACATTAAACACCGAACTGTTGCAAAGGACCCAGTCTACAATACTACGCACGATTACTGGTGCTCCGTGGTTCATGAAAAACCTAAACATTCACCGAGATCTAGGTGTGCCTCTAATAGGTCAGAGGCATTCAGATGTCAAAAAGAAGTACCAACTAAAATTATCGAACCACCCCAATATACTTGCTAGGAATTTACTACAAACAAGCCCACGACCCGCTTGAAGAGAGCAGACTTATCACCATTGTAAAGTATTATTAAATAAGCCATCATTACTAATTTCTATAATTACTTTTATTTTTATTGTTTTTCTAAAATAATAAATGTTCACTAATATCTTCTCCATACAGTGGTAAGGAGCAGTGATACTTTGTTGTCTAGTTTTAAGATATATTTACTTATTGTTAGTCTGCATATGAATTGTTACAATAAATGTGAATTGCTTAAAAAAAAAAATGTGTTTGCTTGGATTAAGTTTTTGGTTTTAAGCAGAATTCTTCCGTCGCGACGTTTTTGCTTCAATTTTTTGTCAATTACTTTTTTTAATAAAAAAGGAGAAACATTGGTTAGGGTAGCTTCACTATCTTTGCGGGTCATTATGAGGTATTTAGCAACAGGAGACATAATTTTTAATGATTCTGAATTGTCCATTACAAATAATGGTTGTGCAGAATTAGTCTGCCTGCAGACTTCCGGCGGTTCGTGCACTGTTGATAATTGTTTATGCTGCCAGTAGTATACTCGTATGTTAACACGTGTGTAAAACAGTTACTTTTATTATTTTTTTTTAAGAGTATTAATAATTAAATTTGTTTCGATTGTTTTTTTGAGAGTATATTTTATTTTAATAATTACTTTTTTGTGTTGGAGACAAATTTAGTAAGTAAAGTTAGTTGTGATTACAAGTGCACCGACAAAATTTGACGACCATACTCGATGAGAGGTGATTAACGAAAGAAGCGAAAGATAATTACAAACTTCCTGATAGAATTTAGGAATATTATTATGTCCTTGTACCAGTGTTGTGAGCTGGCATTCGAATGTTGTAATGTCTCGTTTGTCGGCATAGTGGAGCGTGAGACAGCGAGATATGGCCTTCCAGTCAAGGTGTTGTGAGTTTCGAGTGCTATTTCAGCATTACCTACAATTTTCTTTCTTATAATGCTCAGGATGCCGAAAAATTTGGGTGTACTCGTCTACTGCACTATAAATTACTCTATCTGGGTTGGTCTTTCTTGCAGTTGTCTTTTTATAATACCACTAATAAGGTTTTCGATCTCTGGTGTTGCATTGACTCGTATGGAGGGTGTTGGTCTGTGACGCCAAAGCAATGTGCAGCGGTGTTGTGTAGTAAGCTCGGATAGAGCATTGTTCTTAGGACAGGCATAGAATATTATTCACAAAAGTTTATTCGTGTTGTTTTTTGTTATATTCTCTGGAGGGTCCCCCTTTCGGTGGTGATTAGTTTTTATTATAAATTTATTTATTATTGTTGTTATAAGGCTGTACAAGGCGGCCTTTTTTTGTTATATTCTCTGGAGGGTCCCCCTTTCGGTGGTGAATCGGAAAGAATACTTTTTCTTATCAATTTATTTATTATTATTGTTATAAGGCTGTAGAAGCCTTTCTGTTTTTATATTTTTATGGGCAAAATGGACTAAAATATATAATCTATATGGAACAAAATATATAATTTAAATGAACAAAAATAATATATAATTTGAATCACTTCTACCTATGTCATGTTTGGTTTCAATTTAATTATTATTTTTTTTTATAATCTTATCAGTGCTTTGATACTTAATTCTATTCTTCCATTATTGTTAGAATCATCCCACAGTGCTGAGGATGGTCCTCTTTTGTTAACTCACTACTAAAGGGCCCTACGGTGCGCACTCTTTGTGAGGTGCGCTGTTGCTGAATAGGAACTTCGCTGCAGGCATCTTTAGGCTGTTGGTTTTTAGCTGGAACATGTAGACTTCTTTACACACACTACACTACTTAAGGGTTTTTATTTAATCACGATTTGCAGTTGGGCGCCAATTATTTATGAACGGACTGTATTCATAAAAAATTATAATTTTTTTGGCCATGCCACTTTAGTTTTCAAGAATCAAAAACTAATAAACAATTAATATTTAATTATCTTACAACTAAGCCTTTGCACGTTGGGTCTACTGTCGTTGGGAACGTTGCTGCTAACCTGAATATTGCTTCTTACGGTTATGCTAGACATAGTGGCTGCATTTTAACGGATGCGCGTGGTGCATTGAGATATGCGCATTAGGGTGGGGCGATTAGTATGGAAGGACAAAAATCTTAATGAGCGCTTCGCGTTTCTGATTCTTGGGATTGTACTGAGCAAAAAAGTCCACTAGACCATACGTCTACGGTGAAAATCGAGCTTCCAGATTTTGACTTGCAGTTTTTTCTCAGACTTTACTTTTATTTGGAAAATTTGCAAATTTTCTTGGGCTCATATTTCGTAAAGTATTTAAAATTTTGACTTATTAGTTGTAGCTATTGCCTCAGGCTACAATTTCTCTGAACATATTACATAGAAAAAACTTCGTTTTCATGGTCGAAAAGTCGAAAATGTAGAAAATTCACCACTTTTTGTCACGTTTTTTTGAATATTTTGGCCTATAACAGCCAAACCATTGAAATTTTCGATCCAATACTCAGACAAAAATTGTAGCCAAGACAATAGTTAAGAACTCTCTAGTACATCGCAAAAGCATTGGAACGCTCCTTCAGGCAGTTTTGGCCTTGTGAAAGTGCAAATTTTTCGTGAAAATATTGATAAATTACCATTTTCAGTTGTTCATAGCGCAAAATTATAAAAATGTTCTATTTCTTATTTTTTTCCACTTTTTTATCCAAAAATATAATGTTTTTTTTTGTTCCGTTCGGCGGTTCAAATAACAATGCTTTGTCCTCTAAATCGATCATGTGAACGTAATCCGTACAATCAAAATTGATGTTTGGTTTTACATATTCGCGAAGCTCAGTTAAATCGCATACGTTGTGGCGAATATAAAATATTTTTTAAGTGCCAATTTACGAATTTCTTTACAATCATCGAATAACATGCTCAACAAAACATTTTCACTGTGTGCGAAATAGGAATTATTCTGTATTACGGGATTTACGATGTTACGTAAGTTGTCTGGTAAATATTGCGTCCACTGGATGAATTTTCCAAGCAGAGCACTACCGTATACAGCCGAATTGTAGTATTTGACGTTGAAATACATGGGAACATACACTTTCATGACGTACCTTGCCAAAATTTGTAAATTTTGTGATGGGTTTTCTGTCGCAATATACACACGGAGCAAGAAAATATTGTATATTCGCGACAACGTATGCGATTTAACTGAGCTTCGCGAATATGTAAAACCAAACATCAATTTTGATTGTACGGATTACGTTCACATGATCGATTTAGAGGACAAAGCATTGTTATTTGAACCGCCGAACGGAACAAAAAAAAACATTATATTTTTGGATAAAAAAGTGGAAAAAAATAAGAAATAGAACATTTTTATAATTTTGCGCTATGAACAACTGAAAATGGTAATTTATCAATATTTTCACGAAAAATTTGCACTTTCACAAGGCCAAAACTGCCTGAAGGAGCGTTCCAATGCTTTTGCAATGTACTAGAGAGTTATTAACTATTCTGGCTACAATTTTTGTCTGAGTATTGGATCGAAAATCTCAATGGTTTGGCTGTTATAGGCCAAAATATCAAAAAATACCTGACAAGAAGTAGTGAATTTTCTACATTTTCGGCATTTCGACCATGAAAACGAAGTTTTTTCTAAGTAATATGTTCAGAGAAATTGTAGCCCGAGACAATAGCTACAAATAATAAGTCAAAATTTCAAATACTTTACTAAATGTGAGCCCAAGAAAATTTGCAAATTTAAAAAAAAAAAAAAAGTCTAAGAAAAAACTGCAAGTCAAAATCTGGAAGCTCGATTTTCACCGTAGACGTATGGTCTAGTGGACTTTTTTTTTTGCTCAGTACAATCCCAAGAATCAGAAACGCCAAGCGCCCATTAAGATATTCAAATCGCCCCACCCTAATGCGCATGCATTTAGTTGTGCTAATGCAGGTTGACGTCTGTGAAGCCGAAATGTTAGCTGTCAACTAATTCGGCGTTAGCTTATACATATTTTGGGACATCCTCTTTTTGTATTAATTTAATCAATTTACTGCTGAATCATCGTAAATCCGTACTGACACTAGAACGAAAGACTATGGTAATTTTATGAATTTTGTATTGATTTGATATCTGCTACACATATTAAGTCTCATGAATTTACTTTTAAGAGTGAAACTGTTTAAATAACTCGAAAGCTTGTTGGGGTTGTGTACTAAATAACTTGTAGGAAGTCTTAATTAGAACGAATGTGCTACTCTAATTTATGATAAGAAATAAGGAGGCTAAGAACTAAATACCAATAAGACTCTAATATACAATTACTAACTCCTCATTCTATTTAGACAAAGTAGAAAAATGTTAACCTGACACATCCCTATAGTACAGGGTGGCCCAAATGAGACCTAGTGATGTTAAACACGTGTAACTCTTGTAATAACGGGTTTTTTTTAAATGATTTATTTTAATATGTTAAATACATTTTATGGAAATTTAACGTGACTATGTGTGAAATATGACATCAGACAAATGACCACCATTTTGCTCGATACAGGCATTGGCTCTTTTTAGCGCATTTTGCATTACACGGCGTAATGTTTCTGGTTGAAGGCGCCGTATTTCGTGTCGAATATTCTGCTTGAGCTGTCCAAGTGTCTGTGGTTTGTTAACATACACTTTGTCTTTTAAATATCCCCATAAAAAAAAATCGGGCGCAGTTAAATCTGGTGAACGAGGAGGCCAAGGGAAATCTGAATTTCTTGAAATTATGCGCTCACCAAAAATTTCAGGCAGCATGTCAATAGTTTGCCTAGCAGTATGCGCAGTGGCTCCATCGTGTTGAAACCACAAATTAGGATGTTGCTCCACTATTGGCCGCAAAAAGTTGTCGATCATTGTTCTGTAAGAAGCCCCGGAGACCGTTTCTGGCGTTTCATCCTCATTCTCAAAGAAGATGGGCCGATGATTTTTGTGGCCATAACACCGCACCAAACTGTGCATCTGATTGGGTGTGACTGATGCTGATGTATTGCCCTTGGATTTTCGGAGCCCCACAACCTACAGTTAAACTTGTAATCATGGAAGATGTGGGCGCTGATCTTACGTTAAAAAAACGGCGATAATTTCGCTGCGTCAGAACAATTGATCGTTGAGACGAATAATAAAATTCGATAATTTTAATGCGTTGTTGTGGACTGTACGTATTCATTTTAAATTTCCAAGAGTTCAGTTATAATCTGCAAAAAGAAAAAATAAATTATGTTAAAAAATAAAAAAGTTATTTGTGTTTCACATCAGCTAGTCTTATTTGGGCCACCCTGTATAAACAAATTAAGTTCCTACGCTGTACAAGCAACAGACAACAGCTCCGCTAATATTAAAATATGCACAAAGAATTAAATTCTCAGTGAACCTAATATACTCAACACAAATTTAAGCAGATGTCTTCAGATTTATAACATGGACTACACCCCAAATTTGGCATATTTATTATTTTGTTGCCACATGTGGTTGTTGTCAGATGTTCTATTGCAGAATTTTTGATGCCTGATCTTGGTCAAATGAACTTGAAGTATCCATCCACAGTGCTTTCTAAGTGACGCCATTATCAGAAATTTCAGAACTCCAGTCTATGTGTGCCGCTAATTCCATGCGAAAATCAATATGGATATTTTTTATTAGTTTCAGTTATACAAGAGACAACTATTTGTTGTTTCAATGTGTTGTGTGGCAGATGGATGGAAATATGTCTCCAAATACTTTCAAATATATTTGGCAGATCTGGAACAATATATTAGAAGGATTTTTAAGGAGAATATATGGTCGTCGTCAACATTAGAATTGTCAAAATTGTCTGGAAGTATGCATAATTTGGTCATACGATACAGTGTTAGCATCCGATGACAGGGAGAAGTACCAGTCCAGATTAGAATCATGATCAAATTCGCAGTTATTATTCAATAAGAATGACTGTGTGACGATTTTGATCAAATGAAATAATTATTTATAATTACTAAGTACATAATTATTAAGAATACATTTAAAAAATGAAATAAAATAAATACATTTATATTATTTACACTTATGAAAACTCTAAATCTACGGCTCCTGAATACATTTAATATTATACGCTGCCGAATAACAACATTTGTATTATTAAATATCTAAATTACATGTGTGCATTGGTTAACAAAGTCGACTTGGGTGAATGTCTCTTTTCCTACAGCCACTCAAAATTCATGTACATACCAGTGCGCACTAGAGATGAGCGATCCGGTTATTTCAAAAGAACGCCGTTATCGGTGAACGTTCTTTTTTGATAACCGCTCTTTTAAGTCGTTCTCGTGATAACGCTTTCGATAAATGAAATAATTGGTTTTTTCTTTGGGAACGACATTCTCACTGTGTATAAAGATTTTTATATTAGAAAAATAAACTAAATTATTTTATTTAACTCAACATATTTAGTACTTCATTCTACATATTTATAATTGGTGTTCAAAAATAATAACATTTTATTTTTTTTGTCATTTAGATGGTTTCGACGTTCGCTGACTACTTGTACTGCCTTTGAAAGAAATCTTTTCGCACGGAACCGATGAAGCTAGAGCACATAGTTTTTCTTGTGCCGCTAGGGCAAGTTTGGGGTACTTAAATTTATTTTTCTGCCTCCATTCTAGGGGACTTTTACTTTTCTGGATTAGTTCATCTTCTAACAATCTTTGGACTTCTATTATGGCTCATGAATTGCTAGTTCCCTTAGGTTTGTGTTGCGGAACGTGGTTGCCGAAATAATTCCATATGGAGAGTCCCTTTTGAGAATCTACAGCTGTATTCGCAGCCTCTGTGCTTATGAGAGCTGATTGGGAGGTATATAATCTAGAGACAGAGTTAGTAATTTCTTTTCTGACACTCTCTGCTATTGCGTAGTCAGAGAAAATCAATGTTTTGAACCTTGGGTCTAAAAATGTAGACACCGATAAAGTATTGCAGCTTTCAACATTACCTAGGCAATCCAACCACAATTTTAAATATTATGTCCAATATTGGCTGCCGGTACTCATTTGTCTCCAATTGTGTGTACAGATTGATCAGCCCATTTGAGATTAGGATAATGAATGATGCTTTAAAATGAAACATAGGTCTTTTAAAACAATCCATTCTATTGGGAATTTTTTTCTATGCCGTGGTTTGGACAGCATCTTCAAGATGCACAAATCGCTGCAGCATGTAAAAAGTGGAGTTCCACCTGGTTTCCACATCCTTGAGTAATTTGAGTGGTTCTTTGCCTGCATTTTTTTGATACGCCATTGCTTTTCAGTTGCATTATAAAATGGGACACAATTTGCTTCATTTTGTCAATAATTTTGGAAATCTCGTAACTCTTAACGCGTCTTTCACAACCAGATTAAGAGTGTGCGCAAAACAACCAAAATTAATTCAAATTTAATTTCAATGTTATGGCGTTTGTAATATTCGAGGCGTTATCCGATACAGCGAGCAAAATTTTATTTTGGATTCCCCAACTCTCAATCACTGTCTTTAACACCTGTACCAAATTATCTGCCGTATGCGAAAAATCTGTTCCTCTACACTTTAGCAGAACGGAGTACAATTTGAAATTCGAGACAAAAAATGGGCGGTTACGGCAATGTAGCTGACAGTGTTCCTTGATATCCAACAATCAGTCGTTACACAAAACTGTTTGCCTTGGGACAAAATTTCTCCCATTTTATTACGGCATTCCTCATATAAAGTCGGAATAGTAGTCCTTGAGATGGTGTGACGACCTGGTAGTTTGTAGGCCAGATTTAAAGATGAGACAAATGCTTTAAAGCCGGTATCTTCTAGAATGCTAAAAGGCTGTAAATCTCAAATAAACAACAACAACAATTTTTTGTCAATTTGTTCTGATGTTTTTTTGCGATTTTTGGATATCCTAATATATTAGAATCTTTCATCTGATGCAAAAAAATTGATGGTCGTTGCCTTGATGGGCTAGTTCATATGACAGTTTGTTCCGCTGAACTCTCGTACACAGTTGATGCGGTGGTGAGTGGTGATGGTGGAAAGGTTCATTAAATCTGCATGAGTCATTTCAACCTTAAAAAATTAAAGTACTTAGATTAAAATTGTATTATTAAAAAAAAATTTTACATTTCTATTTTTTTTCTAACTTTCCGGCAAGGTACCAGTTGGATATTTTTTCATATGCTTTTTTAAATTGGAAATTGTAGATTTGTATGATATTCGCATTTTACAAATGTTATATTTAGCATAAACTATATCTACAGGCTCAAAAAATTGCCACGGATCACTTCTTTCCTTTTTTTTTAAACTTCCATTATTTTTCAGTACTTTATAAAACAATTATCCAAAAAAAAAAACGATAAATGCGAAAGCTCCACATTTGAAAAAATAAACAGTTAGACAAAATTCAAAGCTCCCATGCGATAGTCAAAAAGCTTGTAAGTTGCAAACCGAAATAGAAAGGAGAGAAATATTTCAAGAAAGAATAGTAATAATCGTGATGACAAAACGAGATAACTAACTAAACGAATGTACATGATATAAGTAAGTACATGATATGAAATAAGTGAAATAAAAGAACGCATAATAAAAGAACGTATAATAAAAGAACGGTTACACCAAATATTCCGTAAAGGCCTGAATACAATAATGCCGGAGACCGAGACGAGAGCGAGACCGAGTCTCGGCGGAGATGTCAAAAAGAATTTGTACCAAAGGATTGTATGTGGCAATATACAATAATGCGTGATGCGATACAGCGAGACGAGGCATTTCTAAAAAATTAGAAATTCCTCGCACTCTCGTCCGAGACAATTTGTCAAAGTAATCAATTGTTTTGTAATACGCATTTGTTTATTTCTATTTTGCTGTTTGTGGCTCCGCGTTTATTTTATTAATTAAAATATTTGAAAACATTTAGTTTTTAATAGTTTTTTAACACTTTTGCTTTTGTGTAAATATGGCTCGCACTTTGTTGATTGTATATTAGAATGCGAGACAGTGCAAAACGAGGTCTAGGCCGAAACTCGGCCTCGCTCTCGTCTCGGTCTCACGCATTATTGTATTCGGGCCTTAAGTGTCGTTACTAGTTCCTTGTCAATATCCGTGAATAAACCACCGGTACGGAAATATTGGTCATCACTAATACACATTACAACCGGTCCACTGTTAACATATTGTCTTGTTAATTCCTCGTCTTCAATTGTTATGATTAAAAGTTAAGTTTTTAAAAATAATGCAAATCACTTTTACTTTAAGTTATATTTTATTTATTTTTAATAAACAAGTTAAGTTTTGAAAAAGAGCACAAATCACTTTTATTTTATAATTAGGTTTTATTTAATTTTAATTATACACTTTGAGCAACTAATAATATTTTAGAGACAACCTGCTCTCATCAACAACTTTTTATAACTCCACGCTATTGCCATTTTTCTGGCTCTTTTTATATTTTCTTCATTCTACTTCATCTACGCATTAAAATATATTCCGTGGGAACATATTTTAATGCGTAGATACGGATCCGTGGGATCGTTTATGAATGCGTAAAATAAAATACGCATTCAAAAATGTTCAAATGCATGTTTTATGCGCAAAAAGTGAACTTCGAAGGAGTTCACTCTTTGAGTGCGCAAAACCGCTATTTGGACATTTTGCAAATGCGTAAATTTTTAAATGCGCACTTTGCCAGCGCATATGTAACTTTATTATGCATATACATATGTGACTATTAAATTCGTTTTCACTCCAATTCCAATTTCAAATTCCTAAACAAAGAAATAAAAAAATAACATTCATATACATACACACATATGCATGCCGTAAACTTGTAAGCAAGCATACAAAGATTCGCACATAGTAGTAAATATACATGCAGAAAAGAACTCGTAGCAAAACAAAAATGTACATATGTATACCTACAGGTTTTGACGAGCAACTTCGGGCGTTGAGTTAAATAATTATGGCATAGTCACCCTTGATGCAACGACGCCCTTGAGCGATGTCGTTGCATCAAGTAGTCAGCCACGCAATTTTAACACATTTCGCTGAGTGAAGAGAACGATGTAGTATCTTTCAAGAATGATAAAATAGAAGATTGCGCCAATGCTGGTACGAAAATTTCCTCTCTCTGCGCAACTCGTCATAACGCGCACACGAAATGAGAGAACAGCCAAAATGCATACATTTTTGTGCGAGAAATTTGATAATGTGTGTTTAATATTAAATATTTTAATATTTTCGTCATTTTATGATAATAATTATATAAATAAATATAAAATAATATATTTCAATTGATTTGGAATTAAAATTTTTGTTTTATTCAATAATTTGATGGTAAAATTTGTGTTGTGAAAGTGGTTATTTACTGTTTTGGTGCGATAAAGGGAATATAAAATGAAATAATTATGGGAAATGAAATTCAAATATGTGTATATTTATTAAATATATTTATATTGATATAATATTTATTAAGTCAATACACAAATTCACTTTTTCTTTTTTTTATACATGAAAATCAGCTTAATCCGCTGCTTAATTACTTTTTATCGAACGAGTTTTTCAATAATTTGTACTCGTTTACTTGCAAGTGCATTTGTTAAGTTATATATTATTAAAAATAATTAAAAGCCAATTAATTCTTAAATTATTGCTTTTGCACATGCATTTTTCATATAAAAATATTTTTCAAAGCGCCTTTTGACGTCACAGCCAATCAGCTGTGCTGTGTTTTTGTCGAGAGAGGAATAGCGGACCTGCGCATGGCGCAATCTTCTATTTTATCATTCTTGGTATCTTTGTAGTATATTGTCTTTGATGGAATCAATGTGAACTAGTATAGTCTGATAAATGGATCGCAATACCCTCGTTTATTCAAGCAAAACATGCATTCCTATGCATTCGTTTTACATGCATTCGGATTCCATTCACCAATACGTTTTCTGTATTTAAATTACGAATAAAAAAGTATAATGCAATTTTCTTTCAAAATCAATTTGTGTGGAAGTAATTCGAAAATTCATGAGAATAATTCGAATTTGAAGTATGCTTTTTCCCCTCCTGACATACAATTCAAAACTGAAATATTTATAAATGAGCAATCGTCATTTTTCAGAGCTAATACAACTGAATTCAAAACTTGATGAGATAAAATAGTTTTCGAAATATTGGCAAACATATCTTCAATAATATATTCAGGCACAGCAATAAGTTGATCAGGAATTTCAATGACATCTTGACCGAATGGAGGAAAACTTTGCATTTCACCGTTCCCAAGTGTTTTTAGAAATTGAACAAATTCGACTTCATGAGGGAGAGCTCTCATATTCTGTGTTAATGTTACTTTATGAAACTTAAAAAATTCATGCCACGATGTAATACAATTTTCAATTCGAGTTACTCGCGATCCATGCGGTACAACAGGCAAAATTTGCTAAAAATCTCCACGCAATAAAATTGTCTTCTCTTGCCTCCAAATAATATATTTTTATTATTATTATTATTATTATTTTTATAATATCTTCCACCATATTTAATTATGAGTGCAAGGTGTTGGGGGCATGAGTACTAGCGACAGAGGCTTTCAACTCGAAGATTAAAGGATTTTATAGAAAGAACCATTTTAGAGACCAAGCCCGTGGCAGGATTTCAACCTGCGACCCTCAGGCTGTGAGGCTCGCATGCTTACCACAAGACCACAGAGGGCGGCTAATTTATATTTATTTTCATTCATACTCAAATCTCAACAATCTATCAATTACATTTAATGCATGAAATGGGCACATTGAAACTTCATCAATAATTATCAATGAAGCTCTATTAATGAACTGACCGTGTCGACTCTGCTCTAATATTTGACACAGAATTCTCTAATATTGGAATCGGTAATTTGAAAACATTATGCAAAGTTCGCCCACGAATTGAAAGAGTTGAAGCTATATCATTGAAAGCAGTTGGTATACATAAATGATTTAACGATTTAACTTATGAAAAATTATACATTGCTACCAGTATCGTGATCGCAAAACTTTGCGGTATAGATAAGATTACGTTCTTCATCATTAGCAGAATTAAAAATTTTCTCAAAAGATTCACCTTCTTCAACAAAATCAAGTAATGTCATCCGAGGTACACAAGACAATTGGACGTGGAAGCCCAAGTGCATCACATGAAATATTATGTGTCAATAAAATATCCTCAATTTCAAGAGGAGTTCTGCTGAATGAAACACCTTCAGTGCAATTTTACAAGATATCTCACTGATATGATCTTGAAACTCATTCCATAATCTCAAAGCAATCGTTGGAACATTCAAACCACAAGTTGGTATCGTTATTCCAGTAGCTAAGAAATCCTCTGTATTGGAGCCAGGTGATTTTAGACCTATTAGTATTTTACCTTCTCTATCAAAAGTTGGTGAATCACTCATGGCTGAGCAAACTTCAGGTTACTTTTACCAAAACAATCTTTTCTCTCCATAGCAGTCTGGTTTTAGATTGGGGCACAGTTGTGCGACTGCTATGCTTAAGGTTATGGATGATATTCGGGTAATGTATGACCAAAGTCTTCTTACTTTTCTATGTCTCCTGGATTTCTCTAAGGCTTTTGATAGCGTTAATCATTCGTTGCTCTGTTTAAAATTAAAGCGGTACAGGGATTTTCAAATCGCATTTTCTCGGTGTGTAAATATGTAAATATACTCGTACATGGATATGCGGATGACTTGAGTCTTAAAATGAACGAAGATCTAACTTCTATATTTGATTGGTAAAAAAGAAATGGACTTTTCCTAAATCCGTTAAAGTCCTATGTTTTATCAATCTCGAAGAATTGGACCAACTTCCTTTGATATATATTGGTGGCGCACAGCTGAAAATCGTTGAGAGATCATGTAGTTTGGGCTTTCATATTAATTCTTCTTCCACTTGCACTGGATGAAGCAAATAGTATTGTGAAAAAAGTTTTGTTTGTGCTGAGACAGTTTGGATTACGTAGTCCTGGAAGAGAAGTGTTTTTGGGTGCAGTATTGAGACCTACTTACGGATCAGAAATTGTATTTTTCTTCACAAGCTGATCATCATGAGGATTCCTAATTATCTCTTTGAGAAACTTCAGCAGAGCCAATCAAAAAGAAGTCGCTGCATGATAATACCTAAATTTGCCTATTCTAATTGAACTCGATACTAATTCATTAATGCCATCAGGATCTGGAATTCGCTGCCTTCTGCTGAGAGAGGCATGGCAGGGATTAGTGAGTTTAAGTATTTAGTGATCCAGTACTTTTGTTGAGAGCTGACATAGAGTTCTCTTAATTTTACCCTTGAAAATAACCAAATATCTCTTTTATTGTTCTTTTCTGTCAGTATTCTTTTAATTTTTTATTGTGTTAATTTATTAATTATTTATTATTTATTACTTATTTACTTTTCATTTTTTAAAAAAAACAAAGCGATTAGTACCTTTAACGCCTGCTGAGAGCCTTAAACTGCATCGGGAAAAGCAAAAGGCAAAAAAACCCATTAGAGCAGAACCTTTAAATCCTGCGTTGAGAACTAAATTATATCGGGAAATGCAAAAAGCAAAAAAAAAAAAAAAATCCGAAAGAGTTGAGTGGCTAGAAGCATTTATAAATGAAAAGTTTCATAAAAATAAATTGAATGGCGTGTGTTGTGTTTGCGAACGTTTATGGTGGACTTCAGAAACTGTTGTAGTTACAAGGCCACTAAACGTTATGAATTTTATTCGATCTTTGACTACCATCCAGTTTGAAAGCTATAGACTATGTAAAACCTGTAACGAATATTGTGTTCGACAAAAAGTTCCAATAATGGCAAAATTTAATGGGTTTTATTATCCCGATGTACCGAACGATTTACCGCCGTTAGATCCAATTACAGAACGGCTAATTTCTCCAAGACTGCCATTTTTAACTACTCGTCAAATTCGTTGGTTTCCCGGGGCGAGCGGTTAGTCGGTCAAGTAATTAATGTTCCGGTGGATGTAGATAACATGGTGACCGCTCTCCCTCGCGAATTGAATGACGATTGCGTAATAAATGTAAATGTAAAACGACACAAATTGCACAAGTCGGATTATCTTCAAGGATGTGTGAAGAAAAACATTGTAAAACCGTGGTTGAAATATTTGATTGATACACCACTATACAAAAAAAATAAAATTAGCGTGAAATCATCTTTTTGGACATCGGAAGATGACAATAACAACAACAATTCTTTTGAAACTGAATGCGAAGAATTATTTCCAATTGTCAAGGATGGAGATCTGCCAAAAAATATTGAAGCCGAAACAATTCTTAGCATGCAACAACATACTATGATATGGGGCGAAGAAATGATGCGTGTTCTGTGGCCCACACAAGACAAGAAACCATTGGCATTATCTTTTGACGGTTGCGCGGAAGAATTGTCGTTCCCTGGTATATACTTCGGTCATGAAAGAGAATTCAAAATAAAGGCTACACCATATTCAATTGCATCAAGTGAAATTCGTCGTGCTGACAGACGAGGAGCTAAACCCGATCATATTTTGTATATGGCTGCAAAAATTATGCGGTTCCGGGTAATAGATGGATATAGACTTATGTTTAGAAACAATAATACATCTTCGTTTGAAAATATTACTCGTTCTGATTTAAATAATATAATTTAAATAATTTTTGACGGACGTATTAGACAGAAATATGTCATTCTTTAAAGGAATTCCAAACTCAGTACAATACTGGCAAACCCGAAAACGGGATTTGTTTGCCATGTTGCGGCAGTTGGGGAAACCAACAATATTTCTAACATTGAGCGCATCGGAAATATATTGGAAACCTCTCTTGCGCTTACTTATTCAATTCCGAAATAATGATTTTACGACAGAAATCACAGATGATGAAATTAACAACATGTCTTCCTTTTGGCGGGCAACAATTGTTAACGATGATCCGGTAGTATGTTGTTTGTACTTTGAAAAGTTTATAGATACACTGTTTGCCGCGATGAAGAATTCAAAAGGCCCGTTCGGACAATTTGTTGTTATCGATTACTTCAAAAGGATAGAATTTCAACATCGAGGCAGTCCGCATGCTCACTGTTTGTTGTGGTTAAAACATGCTCCCCAAGAAGCAATTTCTGAGCATATGCCTGAAACTGTTAAACTTATAGATCAATTAATTTCAGTCAGCAACGCAGATTTGCCAACAATTCGAAGCGTTCAAACACACAACCACACACACACGTGTTATAGAAAAAATAGTCGAAAATGTAGATTTAATGCTCCGTTTTGGCCTATGGATGAAACTCGAATTTTACAACCGGCGATTGAAAAAAATTTAGATAAATGTGAGATTTATAAAAATTTACACAAATGTTTGGAAGAAAACGAGTATGAAAGTTATGATGATTTCTTGGAGAAGAATTTAATAACTTCGAACGAAGAATATATTGATATACTTCGTCATGGTATTGCAAGAGCTACCGTTTTCGTAAAAAGAGATATAGAGGACATCTGGACGAATCCTTATAATACAGAAGTAGTAAACGTTCTAAATTCAAATATGGATATACAATACGTACTGGATGAATATTCGTGCGCCGCATATGTTGCCGAATATGTTAACAAAAGTAATAGAGGCTTCAGCGCGTTTCATCGTGAACTCATTAATTTAAAAGATAAATATCCAGATGCCGATTTCGATACTTTAATGAAAGAGCTGGGAAAAAAAACACTGAATAATATAGAGATGTCAACTAAGGAGGCTGCATGGTTCTTGCTTAGAATTCCGTTGTCTCGGACCTCGCGCGAATTATGGAAATAAAACTAGAAACACTTCTTGTTGAATTGAAGTCAACTTTATTTCTGATTTTTCTTATACAAAAATGTTTATGCCTAAGCTGTTGCTTCGGCCTATTGCTTATGCTTATTGCTTATTTGCGTTGAATGAACTTTGTTGCAATGTTTACATTATTGCTCAATGCTTTGAGCTGCAGAACAACCAAAATTTATTAATTGGGTCATAAAAGGAAATATTGTTGCAATGTTTGGAAATATTTTATTGCAGAGCAAACAGAATTTATTAATTGGGTTAAACATTGTTGCTGTATTTTGAAATATGCTAAATTATACTGTTGCAACAAAGTACATTCAACTTTATTAACTTATTTTGAAATTTTATATTCGAAATAGGGTAAAGGTAACGTCTGCGACGTAACTCCTCCCCTCTTAGATTGAAGACTCTCCTGAGTCGATACAGTATTAATATTGAGTTTAATATTTTTATTTTTATACAAAAGTTTTCCTAGTAGAATACTTATGATTAAAATAACTATTGCAAATATAGCATACACTGTTAGATTTATGTAATTCTGTTTCTTTTGATAATTAATTTCTTTAATAAAATCGATATTCTCTATTTGTTTTAATACAATATCATCAAATATAAGTTTTTTATTTATGTTTTTCATATTTTCCAGATTATTTGGAAGTACAATGCTATATTTTAGTGTTGTTGTTTTGCTAGTAAAATTTTTATTATTTTTTTTAATCGTACAATTATTAAAATGAATTAAATAGTTTCCATTGAGTAAAGTGTCTTTATTATTACAATCATTTTCTATGGTAGTATTATAAAAGTTCTTTGCTATTAGTATGCCTTGTTTAATATTAATTATTTCGGATGCATTGTTAAAGATTTTCATACAATTTTTCTTCATCAAACAATTATTACAATTTTTAAGGTGTTGTAAATCTCTTTGGTTTTCATATTCAAAAATTTCGCTACCATATTTCATTACATATTTTGGGTCAAACATCAATTCAAAACTACCAGCGTCTGCTAATGGCATTAATAAAGTTTTTGGTAGTGTTATTATTTCCTGGGGAATTTTGATTGCAAAAATAATGTTATTATTATTATCAACTAGTGATGCTAGTTTAACTTTTTGTAATTTCTGGGCATCAATATTATATTTTGTAATTTCTTCATCTGTTATCATACTACTGTGAAGTGTACCTAGTCCACTTGCTACAATGCTGTCTTGAATATGTTCTACATTATCTTGGAAAATTTTTAATTTTAATGCAAAATCTATATATAAAATTTCATTTTGTATTCTTGTGTATGCGTTTTCTATTGAATTCAGTCTTGATGTTATCATGTCGCGATCGTGTTGTATGATTTGTTTCAATTTATAAAATGTTTTGTTGAAATTTGTATTAATGTAAATTTGTTTGTTAAGATTCTCTATTGCATGGTGGTTGTTTGCGTCTATCGTGTTGAGGTGTTGTTCTATGTCTTGTCTGTCATCATCATTCATTGTACCAAAAAGCCATTTTTGTACTGTTCCTACAATATATATTAAGCCTCTTTTTTGTCTGTGTGAAATAAGGGTTTTAATTTTGTTCCTAATAAATTTAATTTGCATGTTTAGTGTTGTTTGTTTTGTCTGTAAGTTTGCTTGCTGAATGTTTGTTTCGAATTCATCTAACATAAGTGATATTTCCGATGGATTTACAATATGGAGTACGGTAATGTAGCTCTTAACAATGTCCACATCCTCTGTTTGTAATTCAATATATCCTTTATTGGTTTCTATTTGTGCTATTGTTACTTGTCCCTGCGCCAAAGTCCAAGTCATCATCGTTATCAGAAATATTTTGAGGATCCAACTGGCCTGCAAATTTAGTGGGTCTTTTAATATTTGATGTATGAATAGATAGATAGATTAAGTTTTTTGAATTTTGCTTCTTCCTTATGCCTGACTGATTTATAGTTTTTCACGTAGCCTTCTGTCCTTCTTTCTATATAATTCTCCCTTTTTTCATTCTGTTTACCTATGTATCTTTGTTTTTCTTTGCATAAGTTATTGTATATTACGGCTTTATCGCATTTACCTTCATGGACATTTCTGGGTTTTTCTTTAATAACCGAATGAAAAGTATTGTTATATAATTCTATAGCTTTGCTGATTTTGTCTTTTATACAGAGGTCTTTTCTTTCTATTCCTAACATACGAATTTTTTCGCTTATCGTATTGTGGAATCGTTCTACGTCAGCGTTACCGGTATGATTATTTGGTTTTACTAAATGTAATTCTATGTCCTCGTTTCTGAAATAGTCTTGTATGTTTATGCTTTTGAATTCATTGTCAGTAACCAATTTTTTAAAATGACCTTTTTGTGATTTGTATTGCCTTAATTTTTCTATAATTGTGCGATTATTTCTGTCTTCAAGGTAGAAAGCTGTGGCGAACTTGGAAAATTTATCAATAAAAGTTAAAAAGTTCGATTTTGACTTTGTGTATACGTCCATATGAATTATTTCATTGCAATCTTTTGGAGTTTCTGTCGATTGGAATTTATTTTTGATTGGGTTTCTGTCATATTTTACTTTATTACAAATGTCGTAATTATTTATAAATTTTTGAATTAAAATTTTTAAGTTGGGGAAGTGTATTGATTTCTTTAGTCCTTCATAGTTTTCATTAATCCCTGTATGTCCAGTTTCAAATTTATGGTATTTTTTAATTAATTTATAGGCTTGTTCTTCGTTAACGTCTTTTGCATGGTATAAACATTTTACAAATTTAATTGGATGCATGCTGTCAAAAAGTTCTATGATGAATTGTTTTAGTTTATTGTATTCTTGATTACTAAGTTCACTAAAAATGGCGATTTTACCAGATTTAATATGTCTTCCTAAAATATCTGACGCATTACTATCTAGATCTTCCCGAGAAATATAAATTTTTTTATTTTTGTGAATTATTTCAAATTCTTTCGTTTTATTTTCCGGTAAAATGATTTGGGTTTTGAAACGATTTACTACAGTTTCTAGAATTGGAAAGGTTTTATTAAGTTCCTCCTCTTGAGAGTGGATTGTGTCTGTATTTTCGTTATCGTTATTATTTACTATGGATAAACTAGCCGGTATTTCAGGATCATTTTCTAAAGCATTTATTTCATTTGTATCATTGTTAATTCTGCTCAAGAAGTCAGCTACTTTATTCTCTGAGCCTTTAATATACTCTATGTTTATATTATATTCTCCTAATTTAAGGAACCATCTTTGTAACCTTGGGTTTATATCTTTCCCATTTGATTTGGCGTAGAGCCATTTCAATGGTTGATGGTCCGTTAGTAAATTAAATTTATTACCGTATAGGTAGGGTCTAAAATAATTGGTGGCCCAAACGATGGCCAAGAGTTCTTTTTCCGTAGTAGAATATCTTTGTTCGTGATCGTTCAAAGTCCTACTGGCATATGAGATTGGGTGGTTACCCTGTTGTAATACAGCTCCTATCGCAAAATTACTAGCGTCTGTTACTTATTTAAATGTTTTACTAAAATCAGGATATCTTAAGATGGGATGTTCAGTAAGAATCTGTTTAAGTTTTTCAAAGGCATTTATATAATTTGGGTCGTTTGTGTTAATTTTTGTGTCTTTTTTGAGGTATTTAGTCATTGGTTGCGCCACTTTTGCGTAATCTTTAACGAATTTACGATAGTATCCAGTGACACCTAAAAATGACTTTATCTGTTTAGGGGTAGAAGGTAGTTTTAATTTTTGTATGTGTTCGATTTTTTGTGGATTAGGCTTAACTCCTTCTGGGGTTAAGATATGGCCTAGGATGTGAGTTTCTTTTGCGAAAAAATTGCACTTGTCAAACTGTATTTTTAAATTGTGTTGTTTTAATGTATTAAAAACTTTTTTTATGCTATCAACATGTTCTTCTATTGAGGTACTGAAGATTAAAATGTCATCCATATATACAATACAAATTGTATTGATGTAGTCCTTAAGGACGTGGTTCATCATCCGCTGAAATGTGGATGGAGCGTTTTTTAGCCCGAATGGCATACGAGTATATTCGTAATGCCCAAGTGGTGTTGAAAACGCAGTTTTCTTTCTATCTTCTTCCTTAACTAAAATTTGGTGGAAGCCCTTGGCAAGGTCTAACGTCGTAAAATATTGTGCCCTACCAAGTTTGTCAAAAATTCCGTCTATGCTAAGCTTCCTATAATCTATGACGATTCTCCATTTATTTTTCCCAGAATTGTCCGTTTTCTTCGGTACAATCCAAAGTGGGCTATTGTAAGGAGAATTACTTTCTTTGTTAATGCCTTGGTTAAGCATTTCTGTAATTTGTGTTTTGATTTCTTTTTCGTGAACTTGTGGATACCTATATATTTTAGAGAATATTGGGGTGTTTACTGTTGTTACTATCTCATGCTGTATTATTGATGTACTGGTGAGCTGATCACCTTCTTTAAAAAAAAGGTCTTTATTATTTGCTACTAAGTGTGTTAAATACTTCTTTTCTTCAAGATTAAGATTTTTATATAATTCGTTATATTCAGAGCCATCACTATCGATGGTCTCCAATTGATGAATTTCATCAAATTGATAGGGGCAGGACCCGAGAAACTTAATTGAGTTATTATTTATAATTAAAATATTTTTTTTCATATCAATAATGGCACCCAAAAGTTTTAAAATATTTTGTCCGATGATGGCATCGAAGGGTTTTTTCCCTTGAAATTTAATTAATTTCCATGCCATATATGCCTTTTTTTTAAATTCTTTAGGAAATTCAGTAACTATTTCATGTGATACCGGAATTATATTATTAATGGTTCCGCATTTTGTAGGTACTTCTAAAAGGGTTCGAGGATACTTCTGTAATAAGCTATCATTAAGAATTGATGTGGTGGAACCGGAGTCAACAAGGCATAAAATTTTATTGTTACCTATTGTGACTTCTATTATCGGTAAATTTGTAGTGTCGGATCCAAGTGAAAATTTCCATTTTGTAGCTCTAGCTGGTCTACATGGACTGAGTCGTTCTGGAAATTATTTATTTCATTATGTTCGTTTCGGAATGTTTGTCTAGAGTTTTGTTGTGGTACTTGTGATCTATTTTGGTATGTCTGTCCAAAATTTTGACGTGTTATTTGTGCATTGTTAGAAAAATTCTGTCTATTTTGGTATGTCTGTCCGAAATTTTGACGTGGTACTTGTGCATTGTTAGAAAAATTCTGAATATTTTTTTGTACCTGTTCTCTAATTAAGCCATTGGCTTCTAATAAATAAAACGCTTCCCTAATATTTTTTATGTCCCTATTTATGATAACTGAAGCTAAGTTTGCATCAATATTATTTAAAAAGGTTTTGAGTACAACACTTTCGTTATTTTTTTGACAAAATTCTGTAGGTTTGCTCTGGTCGTACTCGTATTTTTCATTTAATTTTGACAAAATATTCTTAAGATACAGAAAATAATTGCTTACATTATACTTCCTTGCAGCGAATACTTTTTGATATAAGTTATGGTACGTTTCCTTGACCCCGAAATTTTGTATAAGGATCTCCTTTATATCCATCCATTCCGTATTCGGTCCCAATGTCCTGATGACGTCCAATGCTGGCCCTTGAATTTTATTAATTATAATTTTATTGAAGATGTAGTGCTTCGTCGCTGTGTTGCTCTCTAACATTAGTAGTAAGATGTCTACTTCCCTCAAGAATGACATCAATGCATATGTTCCGTCGCCACGGAAATCATGCATTCGGTGAGCTTCTTTAATAAGATCATTTGCGGTAAAGGTGAAAGCCATATTTGTTACGTTGGTTGCTTTCGGCTCCTCAGAAATCGTTTCAAGTTGGTTTGAACTTCTTGTTGTAGGCATTGATATTTTTGTTAAAAAATTTCGCTAATTTTGTTTTCTAGTTTTTCTTCTTTTTCACTATTTATTTCGTTACTAGTCGTTCACTTGGGATTTTTCAGAATTTAAGTCTTTTTAGTTTAACTGTTTTGTTATTAAAAATTTTTCACTTGTTCTTTTGGGACTTTTTAACTTAAGAACTTTAGTCTTTATCTCGAAAACTTCAGTTTTTCAAAATCTTCTACCTATCTTTAGATTGGTAGTAGCCGACTGCGCCAATTATGGAAATAAAACTAGAAACACTTCTTGTTGAATTGAAGTCAACTTTATTTCTGATTTTTCTTATACAAAAATGTTTATGCCTAAGCTGTTGCTTCGGCCTATTGCTTATGCTTATTGCTTATTTGCGTTGAATGAACTTTGTTGCAATGTTTACATTATTGCTCAATGCTTTGAACTGCAGAACAACCAAAATTTATTAATTGGGTCATAAAAGGAAATATTGTTGCAATGTTTGGAAATATTTTATTGCAGAGCAAACAGAATTTATTAATTGGGTTAAACATTGTTGCTGTATTTTGAAATATGCTAAATTATACTGTTGCAACAAAGTACATTCAACTTTATTAACTTATTTTGAAATTTTATATTCGAAATAGGGTAAAGGTAACGTCTGCGACGTAACTCGCGTCAATGAATATAGCATCCAAGCGAACGTCATGTATCTATAAAATCGCAAAAACAAATGGATGCTGAAGGGTTAGATGGTGCATCTTCAAATATCTGGAACAAAAATATTATTCAACATTACGAAAACAGACCCGAAAATTTAAATAACGTTTGTTTGGCTAATTTTGTGGCATGGTACAGAAAAACTTCACAGAAAAGAAAACATAACGATGCTTTCGTTACTACAAATTTACCAATTGCTTCATATGCGAAACGAGCGGATACTAAAATATTGCGTTGGCGTAATTATGATTCTTCGGACAAATTAAATTTTATTCGAGAGATTGTATTGTTATTTTATCCATTCAGAAACGAGGAGTTGGATCTTTTAAACAATGATAATTACTTAAAAATATATGAAGAAAACAAAGAATTTTTGATTACTAACAGATCGCAGTTTGACAGCGGAGTGGATTTTGAGAAAATTCTACAGTCCATCACGCATCATAATGATTTGAAAGAAGAATGTTTAGATGAAACAGATAGAAGACCTGTTAAAGTGGTTGGTTCTGACAATGTGTTCTTACAAGGTCCCGAAAGAAAAAAATTACATAAACCTGAAGACCAGGATTTTGCCGGAATAAATAAAATATCAGTTATACAACGAATAGAAAATGTAGTGCCTCATAAAGATTTTTGCGACACAATTAAAACTTTAAATAAAGGTCAATACAAAATATGCTTGGAAATAATAAACCGATTGGTTTACGACAACGAAACTCCATTGCAGATATTTTTTACTGGTCCTGCGGGATCAGGTAAAACACATACGCTAAAGGTTATGATGGAAATAATAAATCGTTTTACGCAACGGCACAATGTAAATAAATGCGCCTATTTAGTATGCGCTACTACTGGTAAAGCAGCTATAAATATCGACGGAACTACGGTCCATACTGCGTTTAATATTTCGATAAATCAAAACAAGATGATGCATATAAAGGCAAGCGTAATCCAATCACTCCGTTGCGATATGCGAGAAGTATCGACCATAATTATCGACGAGATCAGTATGATGAGTTTCCAAATGCTGTGTAATGTAAATTATGTACTTCGTGCGGTTGGGCCAAATCCTGGTCAACTTTTTTGAGGATTCAATATTATTTTGTGTGATGATTTACGACAATTACCGCCTGTGCGTGCCTCTCCAATTTATAGAAGACCAGCAAATTATTTACAAGAAGATATGATATGGCAGAATTTAAAGTTTTATCCGTTACACGAAATTGTCCGGCAATCAGATAGAACGTTTTCTAGACTTTTAACAAAAATAGGAAACGGCGAAGCTTTGAAGCAACGCGAGGTGAGGCTGTTGAACGAACGATTTGTCAGTAAAAGTGCAATAGAGGATATGAGAGATGCCGTCAGATTGTTTCATCGAAATCAGGACGTTGATAACTACAACTACAACATACTGAACGTCCCAGAGGCTGTTGAAGTCCTAGCCAAAGACGAAGTAAAAGGGTGTGATACTCATCAGCAAATCAGCAGCACGACAGCAAAGGTTTCAAAACTATCCGTTACTGATACAGAAAACATGCAAACAAAATTATTGTTGGTGTTAAATACTCCATATTAACGCAAAACATCGATAAAAGAGATAAATTGGTTAATGGGTCTTTCGGCCACTTACGTTACATTGAGTTTGACGACAAAGATCCCACGCGAGTTCAGCGATTATGGATAGAATTCACTAATGCATCCAGTGGTCGCATTAGACGTATTGAAACGCAATATCATGCATCTACATTAAAAATAGGAACAAATTGCACACCAATTGCTCGTCGGTCCGCTCCCATCAATTTAGGTTCTACTCGTATAAAAGTAAAACGAACACAGTTTCCTATCGCTTCTGCAAATGTTTTGACAGTTCATAAATCTCAAGGCGGAACTTATGACAAAGTAGTATTTGAATACTCTAAAAATTTACAAACATCTTTGGTATATGTTGGCCTTTCGCGCGCTACAACATTATCCGAACTTTATTTGACCAATGAAAAAAACGAACACATATTTCATCATTGCAGCGAAAACGCAAATTATGCAGAATTGAAAACTGAATTTAAGAGGCTAGAAAATGTCTCTCTAAACACTGTTTTAGATAAAGCAATTAATTTTTTTGAAACTGACATTGACAAGTTAAATTTTTGTTATATGAATGTACAAAGTTTAAATTCACACAACTCAGATATTGTTAAAGATGATGCCATACAAAATAGTGATATATTAGCGTTATCCGAAACATGGCTCGACGATGAAAAAAACGATGTTCCCATAGAAGGATATAAATGTATAACGCGATACAAAAGAAGTGCCATTAGAGCTGGTGGAGTCGCCATATATGAATCTAACAAGTCAACATTATCGCAATGTCGCCGAGTTGATTTCGACGAACTTCATAGTGTAAAAGGAGACGTTTGTTGTGCTAGAATGTTAACTTCCAATAACATTCAGTTTTGTGTAGTAACAATCTATGCCAGTTGCGGAACATCTTTGGTGGATTTAGAAAAGTTATTGGATGTCGCTCTTTGGAGATTCAATAAAAATATGAAACATTTGCGTATTTCACAAGATTACAATTTATCAGAATGCCCGGTGATTGTATGTGGTGAATTGAATATAAATATGTTTTCCCCAGAAGGTCAAAAACTTTTAGAGTATGGAAAACAAAACCACGACGTTGAATTATTAACAAATAAAATTGTGACTACAAGAAATAATACATGCATAGACTATGTTTTTACTAAAGGCATATCTGTTGACGTTCTGCCATACGTTTCATATTTCAGTACACATCGTCCAATGTTATGTAAAATAAAACACAACTGATATATATATATATATATATATATATATATATATATATATATATATATATATATATATATATATATATATATATATATATATATATATATATATATATATATATATATATATATATATATATATATATATATATATATATATATATATATATATATATATATATATATATATATATATATATAAAAGACTCCATCGCTCAGTCAGTGAATTAATATATGTAGCTGTCTCCTCCAACATATGAATTTCCTACGAGCAGAGAGTAAGTATATATGGTTACAATCAGCTGTTGCCAAATAAAAAATAATTTTATTTTTAGTTTACCTGTTGCCGTCAAATTAATTAACAATAACGAACATGCTGTATCTGTTTGCAAAGCGCTGCTTCAATTAAAATGTATGAATTTTCTACGTTTATGAATTTGAGTACATCGCTACACATGTACATATTTTTTTGCTGTTTTCCATTTTTTCATGCAACGAATACTTGGGCTTCCACGCACAAAAGCACAAAAAAAAAAACAAAAACACAAAAACAACTCATCTACTATTGTCATTCTCTCAACTCCAACGCCGCTACTCATAAGTAAAATTAATGTTATTCTCTGGTTTATGTGCAAAGAGTAACAAGAGGAAGAGAAAATGGCTGATCAAAACGTTACAATCGGCTGAAGCTAATTTTGCAACATTTTAAAAGAGAACAGAAATAGAAAAACCAGTACGAAAATACTGCCTTTATCTCTTCAGTCGGTTGTCAAAAAAGATTTTTGTCGCCTCTTGTTACACTTTGCTTACATGTTTTTCGATTGTCATCTGAGAAATATAGTAATCTGAGAGTCAGTGTTCAACATCGTTCTTTAGCAGCAACATCGTCTGCAGCAACATCAAAAATGTCAATCGTTAATGGGAAACGCCAAAACGAGGAGATCGATTCGTCTGATAGCGAAGACGAACTAATTGCAAATTTAAATAAAGCAAAAAAATCTTCAAGTCAGCGTTCAACATCGTCAGCAGCATTAAACATGTCAAACATTAAAACAAAACGCAAAAACGAGGACACCGATTCGTCTGAAAGCGAAGACGAAGCAATTGCAGATCCAGCAAATAAATACATGATAAAACCAAGCAATGAAGAATTTCCTATTGACACTGTGAATACATTTTTAAGTGATATTAAATCAAATGACCCAAGTATTGTTTTGAATGTTGCAGAATATTCCGAATTAAAAAGAAAATTTCAAAAGAATCCAGTCAAAAGATTTAATTATATACAATATAATTACAAAAATCCAGTTAAATTCGCTATAATTGGGAATAGTTATGGAATTTGCATAAATAACTCTGAAGTTTTTTCTGACAAAACAATAATGGAAAATTTAAATTCGTTGGAGTCCAAACATAGAGTTTCACATTTACTACCTACGGCAAAATATATTTGGCACGAAGAAAGCAGCTTGTTGTTTAATGCAATTTTTGAAGGGTTCATCACAGATTTACGAAAACTTGAAACGAAGTCGTCAGACTTTAGTGATCATCTTCTAACTCACAAGATCAAAATAAATGAAGTTGCTTCGATTATTGAAAAGTTGCGTAAAAAACATATTGATGGATCAAATTTAAAGCAATGTAAAACCATTCCAGGAATTTTTGGAATTAAATTGTTTACAACACAAACACCACCAGCAAAAATTCAATCGCCTGTCCTGGAACTAAATGGCAATAGACTTGTGGAAAGCAAATAGGCAAAATTATCAAGCCCATCATATTTACATTCATTAAAAATAATCAAATTTTCTGGATTTAATATTACAAAATCAGGCATTTCTTTAGATTTGTCTTTGGATTGTCTAGTTTACAAAAAATTGAAGGTCGAAAACATTGATAAACCGAAGTCTATCTATTTGAATTCATCGGTCATAGAAACTAAAAAAAGGCGAATCGAAAATAACAATGACAGCAGCGATGACGATTCCAGTGTTGCAGGATGCCCATTTTAAATTCAATATAGTAATTGAAATAAAAAAATTAATTTAAAAAAAATTTCTGCTGAATTAAAATATTTGTATAATAATTTTCAATGATACTGTCGTTTGCGTTGTCGCAAAGACTGTTAATTTTTTTAGTAAACATCACTTAAATGCGCTGCATTTAAATTACATTAAATCACAGTACTTACAAAAATCACTTAAAAGAAAATGTAAAAACCAAATGTTTCAGTCCTCACAAAATAACAAAAATCAAAATTAGAAATACGCAATCTTTTCTTTCAGTGCACACAGAAATAAAAATGTCTGAGAACCACAAAATAGTAAACAAATCAGAAACAACCCAAATAACCAAGCGCTATGCATTTGTTTTTGTTTTCGGACCGAGGAAATTGGAAGCTTGACTGCCTTTGCCGGCGCCACATTCTAAAACAATGTTAGCTCAAAGATCCTATTATTGTAATTCTAACGGGGTTTGAGCACCGCGAACTGAAAGAGTAATGGCCTGCACACCCCTGATTTAAAAGATATTAAATTTGACAAAGAGATATGGATTGTATGGAAGAACAAATCTGTTATTAATAATATGTCCACGCACGTCTGCTGTGTTTCCATTATCGTGACGTTTATAAAATAGGTAGCCATTCACACAATCACGAACACACACCATCCCTCGTACAGACTGAATTCGGATTAAGTTTTCCACATGGTCCATGAATCACATGACGCCTGACAAGTTCATGTAATTTTGGATGAGGAATTTCAGCAGAAAGTGCTTTGTCAGTCTCTGTGTTATCACTGAATCTGTCTTCAGTTTCCAAAGTCATCAAAATATGTGCATGCGGAACGTCACGTTTTTTGGAACTCAATGGTGTGAACAATGGCTTCTACGTTGCCTAAAATTTCTTTTCGCACAATTGAATTAATAAGCTCTTTAAGCTTACTTTCGAAAACGCATACAACAATTTCAAGACGGAAATGAGATTCCCTGACATAAAGAGCCTTAACAATTTCTGACCATTTCGGATTACACGTCATAGTAATAAATAATTATGGTTTCGCAAAATATTGAAAAGTAGACTTTGCGTCTCAATAATTTTGATAAATATTACGTGGAGAACCGGTAAACGAAGATGGTAAAATTACTTGATGGGCTGCTAACCAACCTTTGCTATTATCATTGTTCACAAAATCAGTTAAATTATTATAGAGTTTAACACGAAGCATATTCTGATTTTGACGAATAAAATATAATCTTGTACCTTCAAGATGAACATATACTCGTACATCGAGTAACCAATGAAGAAACAATTTTGCGTGCTATACTAAATTCGTCACGAATGGCCAGACGATAGCAAATATATTGTAGCATTGTAACTTTTGTTCGAGGGGCATTAGCAGTAGAAGTAGGATCTATGTTGTGAGATAAATCTATGTAAAGGGTTTTACAAAAGAAACGCTACAAAAGTGAATCGATAGTGACAGCAAACGGCGCCATATTTTTTCCCGCTCTTTTGACATTTCTCTTCAGTAAGGTTTGCTATTTCATCATGCAAAGATATACGAGCCAACAACGAGTCAAAATTATTAAAATTTACTACCGAAATTCGGAGTCAGTCGCCTCAACTTTAAGAGCGCTACGCCCAATTTATGATGAGGCTCATTTCTGGCTGAATGGCTTCGTCAATAAGCAAAATATGCGTTATTGGTTAGACAGCAATCCACAAGTACTCCATGAGTCATCATTGCATCCCGAAAAAATTACGGTTTGGTGCGGTTTATGGGCCGGCGGCGTCATTGTGCCGTACTTCTTCCGTGATGATCAAGGCCGGCACATTACTGTGAACAAGTTGATTATATTTTTATCTTTTTGCATCAAGAAAATTCTAACAGGTTATGGGCCCAGAGTACTTCTAACGCTCTCTGCATATACCTAAAGTTAAATGAGTGAGGCATCGATAAAAACAAACGACGAATCAATTCTTGATAAACCTGTTTTGGAAACAAGTGAAGCGATAAATTCTTTTACCATGTCAAACATGTCAGCAAATGTTTTGTCGGCATCAACGCGCATTGAATTATTGTCGAAAGATAATTTTGATACCTGGAGTATGCACGTTGAAGCCTTGTTGGTGAAGAATGATTTATGGGAATTTGTAAGCGGAGCAAATGTGCTACCCGCTGCAGCGAATGCAACAGCGACAGATGAGTGGCATAAACTCGATAATTTTATCAATCCATCCTTCAGAAGTGAAACAGGTACGAGGCTGCAACACTTCGCGCGATGTCTGGTTAAAGTTGGAGTCTATTTACGCCTCACGTGGACCAGCTCGAAAGGCAACGTTGCTTGGTAGCAGAGCAAGGTTCGATGCTTAAGCAGTTGATGTTGCAGAAATTGGACGAAGATGGTGATGTTCGTGAGCATATAGCAAGGTTTTTTGATGCAGTTGACAAACTTGAGAATATGGATGTGAAAATAAATGGTGATCTCCTAACCATAATGTTGCTCTACAGCTTGCCGTCTACTTATGAAAATTTTCGTTGTGCTATTGAATCTCGCGATGAACTACCAGCCGCCGAGGTACTAAAAATAAAAATTATCGAGGAAAGTGAAGCGCGCAAGCAGTCAAGTGGAAGTTCTGTAATCGCAGTGGCAGCTGGGAGACCATTAAGAGGAGGTTTTAAAATTAGATGCTATAAATGTGGCACATTGGGCCATAAAGCAAACGTTTGTCAAAAGAATAGTGGCAGAAATTTAGAGAAACAAGCATATACTCAAAAACAGTCAACAGACGAAATTGATGAGAGTTTCGCTGTGTGTCATGTGGCAGAGAGTGCCTGTTCGGCAGATGAAAATGTGATGGGGGCGCGTAGCTGGATTCTTGATAGCGGTTGCACATCCCATCTATGCGGGGACAAAGAAGTTTTTTCATCAATAATTGAATCAGGAATGAAAAAAGTTAATCTAGCAAGTCATACTTCTGCAAAAGTGAATGGACAAGGTGCTGTTCAGCTGTCTGTGGCTCCACGAACTGGCCAGAATTTAAAAATTGAGCTTAAGAACACGCTTTTTGTCCCTGATTTGAGGTTAAATCTTGTGTCCGTGGCAAAAATCACAGATAAGGACTATACTGTGACATTTACAAAATCTGATGCAGTTGTCACTGATAAATTTGGCAACCAATCCATGTTTGCTGAAAGAAGAGGCGATTTATTCTTTATTCGTGAAAGCGTACAATGTGCTAACGTCGAAACGAAGTGTTCCGAACTGTCGAGGTGGCACTGTCGTTTTGGTCATTTAAACGCGAAGGACCTTCTACACCTGATTAAAAGTGGTATTATTACGTTGAACAATTCTAAGGAGACCAAACATGTAATTAATTGCACTGTATGCCTAAGGGCAAAAATGTCAGCTTTACCATTTGGGAAAGGAAATATTCCTTGTAAGAAACCTTTAGAAGTTGTGCATACTGATGTTGTCGGTCCATTTAGAGTAGAAGGCACTGGTCGCGCAAAGTACTTTGTTACTTTCATCGATGATTGTACGAGATGGTGTGAAGTTTACTTTCTGAGGGAGAAATCTGGTGTTCTCAAGGCGTTTAAACAATACCAGCTGTATTTTGAGAGGCAGACCGGGAAGAAAATAAAGGCTTTGCAGTCCGACAATGGACGTGAGTATTGTAATAATGATTTTGATAAGTTCCTTTCAGATAATGGCATACGGAGAAGATTAACGATTCCCTACACCCCGGAACAAAATGGACTGGCTGAGCGAATGAATCGTACTCTGTTAGATATGGCCAGGTGTTTACTGCTGCATTCCAGACTGCCTCCATTTTTTTGGTCCGATGCGGTCGCTACGGCTGCAGAGATCCGGAATCACTGTCCAACAAGTGCTCTTGGTGGCAATACACCTTATGAGAGGCTATTCAACAAAAAACCAAATGTAAATTGTTTTCGAGTGTTTGGTTCAAAAGCAGTCATGCTAAACAAAGATCCAAGCAAAAGTAAACTTGATCCCAGGGGTATTGAAGGAATTTTTGTTGGATATCCAAGGGACCGAAAAGGGTATCGAATCTGGAATCCGGTTAGCAGACAAATACTACACGCTCGTGATGTAAGATTTATTGAGGATCCAGAAGAGAGGTCAGACACATCCACCGATGAATATAATTTACTCGCTCAAGGAGAGAAAGGTGACAACGCATGTGAGTTGGAGGTTATGTTGAATACTCCAATGCTGTCCAACTCTATAGAAACTGTTGCGGCACCTGAGACTGAAAACAAAGAGAAAACTAAAAGGAATGTGAGACGACCAACACCTTTGCTCACAGATCGCCAATTGCGTCCGAGGAAAGCACGTACTTTGAGTGTGGCAACTGAAGATGATGGCATGTTAAGTGCAAGTGATCAATGTGATGATTTTGAGAACGAAGTTTTTGTTAATGCTGCTGAAGTTGACATGCGAGATGCCCTTGATGGAAAGGAAAGCGAAGAGTGGAAGCAAGCAATAGAGAGCGAAGTCAGAAGTTTAATTAAAAACCAGACTTGGGATCTCATTAAAGCATCTGACACTGTGGATATAATTGGATGCCGCTATGTGCTTACTAACAAATATTCACATAATGGAGAAATTGATCACCGAAAAGCACGCCTTGTAGCTAAGGGTTACAACCAAAAATTTGGTGTTAACTATCATCAAACTTTTGCACCAGTTGCAACACTGGAAACTATTCGACTTCTTCTGGCCTTGTCCACGCAGTTTGGTTTAAAGATATGGTAGTTTGATGTAGTGACGGCTTACCTGAATGGAACGTTAAACGAAACAGTCTTTATGAGGATTCCAGATATGATGAATGAGATGCTCGAACGCATTTTAAGAAATGAAGATGAACTTTCGGCAGTATATATCGGAGCCAAAGATATGCTGCATAACATTCATGATGGCGCCAATGTATGTAAACTTAATAAGGCATTATATGACCTTAAACAAGCTGGGCGACAATGGTATACTAAGCTCAGTGAGAAGCTAACTGAAATTGGACTGAAACCAATGAAAAGTGAACCGAGCCTATTCTATGTTAAAGACAATCAAACTCTGACACTTGTTTTGGTATACGTCGATGATTTGTTGGTGGCGACTTGCAATGATGAAAGCCTTCTAAAAATAAAAGGTCATTTGATGATGGATTTTGATATAAAAGATATTGGTGAAGCAAAGCATTGCCTTGGTTTACAGATAAATCAACGGAGTTCCTCAATTGAGTTGAAGCAATCGAATTATATACGAGAATTACTCACTAGATATGGTATGAGTGAATGCAATTCTTTGGCAACTCCCGCTGAAGTAAATTTGCACTTAGACTACAGCCAATCTGATGGCACATGTAAAAAGGAAACATATAGAGAACTTATTGGAAGCCTTATGTACTTGAGCGTAGCATCGAGGCCTGATATAGCACACATTATTTCAAGACTTGCACAATTATTTGAAGAACCTAGCCAAGATCATTGGAATGCTGCCAAGAGAGTTCTAAGATACCTTGCTGGAACAAAGGAGATTGGACTGATCTACAGAAAAACAAATGAGTCACTTGTTGGATACGCTGATGCTGACTGGGGTGGATGCACTCTCGACCGAAGATCCTATTCAAGCTACGTTTTCAATCTGAGTGGAGCTGCGATAAGTTGGAAGTCACAAAAACAGAACAGAACTGTTGCGCTATCTTCTACTGAAGCGGAATACGTAAGCTACACTGAAGCTGGAAAAGAGGCTATCTATTTACGTGGGTTGCTACATGAGCTTGGTCTTGTTCACATTGTTCAACAAATAACGCATTTTGTCGATAAAAAAGGGGGCCCTATTTCTGGCTAATGATCCAATTTTCCATGCACGAACAAAACATATTGACATCAAGCACCATTTCATTCGGGATGCCGTGGCTGCCTCTATATTCCAGTTAAAGCACATACCAACGCAAGAAATGATTGCAGACGTATTGACAAAATCGCTGCCAAAAGTTGATCATGTGAAATGTCGGCAAGGTCTTGGGTTTCTGGAATGATAAGCTGATATATTGAGGGGGCGTGTCAAGATTATTGTAAGACGGCAATACGCAAGTCTGGCATCACTTCTCTTTTCTCTACAAATTAATTTTCTATCTTCTATAAGTGTGACATTTCTTGTAAAGTTTCTATTCTCCTTCTTCTTTTTCCTGCTCTCGAATAAAGTTCTACAGATTTATTACAAGTTGATTATATTTTTATCTTTTTGCATCAAGAAAATTCTAACAAAATTTACTACCGAAATTCGGAGTCAGTCGCCTCAACTTTAAGAGCGCTACGTCCAATTTATGATGAGGCTCATTTCTGGCTGAATGGCTTCGTCAATAAGCAAAATATGCGTTTTTGGTTAGACAGCAATCCACACGTACTCCATGAGTCATCATTGCATCCCGAAAAAATTACGGTTTGGTGCGGTTTATGGGCCGGCGGCGTCATTGTGCCGTACTCCTTCCGTGATGATCAAGATGTGAATGTGAATCGCTACCGTTCAATGATAACCGAATATTTTTGGCCCCAATTGGATAATATGGACTTGGAGGACATGTGGTTCCATCAGGACGGCGCCACAAGCCACACAGCGAATGCCACAATCAATTTACTGCAAACCAAGTTTGGTGAACGTGTTACCTCACGAAATGGCCCAGTCGATTGGCCGCCTCGGTCGTGCGATTTGACGCCGTTATATTATTTCCTGTGGGGCTACGTCAAGTCTATGGTCTATGCCAACAAGCCAGCGACGATTGATGAACTTCGTACGAATATCGAACGTGAAATTGCAGCAGTATCGGTCGATTTATGCTTGAAAACCGTTGAAAATTGGGTTCAGCGTCTGGACTTCTGCAAGCGTGCCCGTGGTGGCCATGCAAAAGAAATCGAGTTCCATACATAATGGCATCGAACGTACTTTCACAGGAATAAAGAATTTCATTGATATCTAAAACCGGTTTTGTTTTATTTAAAAAAAACTTTAGTAGCGCTCTTATTGAAAAACCCGATATATGCCACCCAGTGTCACCGTTTGGAAATAATAACGGATTCAGAGCCGAATCCAGATTAGAAATGTTACGAACTGCGTTCACTAATTTAAAAAAAAACAACCATATTTCTTTCAAACGGGGGCTCTCCGTCATCATTTCTAAATATTTCTGCTACATCAGTTTTCATTGTAGTATCGAAGATCTGCATCTCTATTGACAACAATACCCATAGAAACATTAGCTTCATTTTGTGTCAGTCAATAATAATCGGCCATCCACTTAAAATATCGAATAAAATTATTACAACTGTCCAACTCATTCGCTAATTAACGCATTTTGAGTAAATGGTTCTAAGTGAACTTTACCTTTGTGACAACATAATGTAAATGTTTCATTGTTATCTGAACGGAAATGTAAGACCAGTTCACAGTTACGTTGTTCACCAGTTCACGTTGTTCACAGAATGAACAACGTAATTATAAATCACAGCAATTAAATGAATAAAAATTTCGCGGAACTAAACTTAACGCCACCTTATTGGAATCAATTAAAATATCGTTCGAATTATTATTCACCATTGAATTTGCGGAATTACTTCTACAAATTCTCACATTTTTTCGATTGCGTTCTACGCGACCCGTGACTGTCTTTCGGCGCGGCATAATTTTACTATATTTCGAATAATTTGCAATCTGCAGAAATTTTTCTCGTCGTTCGTAAATGTACATTTTGTCCGCAAGAGACTAATCGCTCACATTCATTTATACACAGTTTGAAAGCAGCTGTTCGCTTCTAAATTTTTGTTTTGTTGCTACGTTTTGTTTGTAAGACTAACCGGACCTGTAGTCTAGGCTAAACAAACGCAACGAAACAAAGTAAACGTGTCGTTAAAAAAACTTCATGTGATGCGATTAGTCCTGACGTGAAAACAAAGAAGAAGAGCATCCACAAATCAAATATTTAGCGCCTTCTCGAATTTTCTTTTACAAATTAAGAAAGTGAAAAGATATGAAAATAAAGAGAAAAGGTATTAAAAATGAAAAAAGTAGTGGTTGCGCTTTTAGCGTGGTTAGGATTAACAAATTTAGAAAGAACGTAATTAATTTTTTTTAAAGAAAATAAAAAAAAATATTTAAAACAACATCCATCACGTTCGCTGTTCTCTGCTCGACTCTTCATCATATACCAATATTAATAGAAAAGAAGATTACGCCATGCGCTGGCCCGCTATTCAACACAGCACAACTGATTGGTTGTGGCGTCACATGTCGCCTAAAAAAATCAATACAACACAACACAACACTGACAAATACAACTCTGCCGACGTTTTTTAATAAAGAAACCCCGACCAAAACACATAGTAAGACGAGTAACGTACGAGTGACGCGACGGTAATGTAATGTAACATTATATACGCGACACGTCTTTTGTGATATGAAAAATGCTTGTGCTTAGGCAATAATTTGTGTATCAAAAGGATTTTAATTATTTTGAATTATATATACAGTCAGCGTCAAAATAAAGTATACAGCTGCAATGGGCTACTTTGAAAAATCATATCCTTCTTCATTATGAAAATATTCGAAACGCATTTCTATTTTTGGAAAGCTTACTTTATTACTTATTTTTTAATACTTATATGAATAAAAAATATTTACATAAATACACTTAAATTCAAATAAAAAGGTAAGAACTCACAAAATCACGCGTACAAAAAAAGGATACAGTTTCAAATAAATGATAAATTCTAAGTCTGAAATTAAATGTAAGTTAAAATTATTACTTGGTTTGCTTGCCCTTACCGGCGATTGTCGAGGGTGGTCCAGCTGTTTTGGCGTTTTATAAAGCAGCCATTCTTTGACGATCTTGGCTGCATTCTTGGGATCGTTGTCTTGCTGGAATATCCAACTCGAGTCCAAGCATAAATTTTCAACGCTCAATGGCAAATTTACTCTGAGTATGTTGAAATATTAAATTTTGTTCTTTGTTGACTCAATGAACAACAGGTTTCCTACTCCATTGGCCCCCCATACACCCCCACACCATAACAGACCCTCAGCCGTGTTTTACTGTTGCCGCGATATTTTGTTTAGCGAACGCTTGGTTTGTCATTCAATACGAGGGCGGATTGATATTGAAGCTATCTAAGTAGGAAAAAAACATTTTTTTCTTTCAAAAACCATTTATTTCACTTTTTCAATGATCCTGATGTCTTGTGCAATCGCTTATATACCTCTTGCACACGAGAACCTCAACCAGCCTCCGAACCCAGCTTCGCATGCTTTCTATCGTATGCATTTTCAGGGATTGAAAAACGACGCTCCCTAAAACCATAAACCAACCAGATGGCGTGTTGTTTTCGTAACACTGCCCTCCACTTAAGCTTCTTCGTCCCAAGTACTTATTCCCAGTCTCCGTATGGTGATAACCTCTCCAAATTCACCGCTTTGAGTTCGCTGCTCTTATCTTACTTTCTCCGCTGTCCACCCTTAGTCACACCACGCCACTCGAGACCGACTCCACTTAGTTTAGGTCCTCCAATTCCCTTCCTTCGAAATTCCAAAGGCAAGCGTTATGCAGAACATTCCCGTCTCGACCGACAAACACGAGCCGTGTGTACGGTGTCGCCGCGGGCAAGACACTTGTCCGTGAAACAAAAGCAAAATAGTATAGTTGATAGAATTAAAAATAAAACTCTTGTCCTTACCTACTGTATTGCACTATCAATGTCTATAGCATCATATAGCAAATTTTGAGGAAGATTCGGAGCATTATTATAATATTAGACAGAGTCTCTTCCAGCTTGGATTTTACAAAAATTGTCTGTGGCAACAATGAAAGTCCGCAGTCAAAGTCGTTGGAGCTTGAAGTCCTGCTCATCAATTTCGGTAGATGCGTAGTCTAGATTACATTTAGTGTCGTCCGAATCTAATAAAATAGCTGTCGTTAAATAAGCAAACTTATCCCCCAAATTTTCTAGCTGTTGAAACCTCTCACCAGTGTCTACAATTATTCTATCTATTATTATTATTATCGTTGAGGGGATGTTGCACTGCGACCTGTAAGATCTTTTGTGCCCCCTTCGTGGACCTAGAGTATTTCTTTTAGCCCAATTCCATCGATCAATTGCAGTATTGGTCCTACTTCACAGAGTCTGAGTTCGTCATCGAGTATGATGAATACGCCAAGGTGTTTCTTTCTCTTGTGCATCAGGGCGGAGCAAGTTCCTAACATATGTTGTGCGGTCTCGTCCTCTTCCTTGCAGCACCTACAAAGAGCATCAGGGAAAATTCCCAGTTTTTTTAGGTGATAATTCAACCTACAACAGTCCCAAAATGATTCTTAAGTTGTTCTTCGTCAGATTCATACAGTCCTCGTAGCGTTTTGGGTTGTACGAGGGCGGATTGATATTAAAGCTACCGAAGTAGGCAAAAAACATATTTTTTTTCAAAAACCATTTAAATCTCAACATAGTCTCCTTTTATTTCGACACACTTAGTAAGACGATATTCCAACTTGTTTATACCATCTGAATAATACGATTTCGGGAACCCCTCAAAATACGTGATAGTTTCGGTAATCACTTCTTCGTTTGAGCTGAATCTTTTTCCTGCGAGCCATTTTTTCAAGTTTGGAAACAGGAAAAAGTCACTAGGAGCGAAATCTGGACTATAAGGTGGATGATTAACCAATTTCACGTAATTTTAGCATCGTATCTACTGCTGTGTGAACCGGTGCGTTGTCTTGCAGAAAGAGCATTTTTTTCTTCTTTAAATGTGGTCGTTTTTCCTTGATTGCATCAATCAATTGATCCAATACTGCAATATTCCGTGTGAATCCCAAAATACAGTGGCCATAACCTTGCCAGCCGATTTCACTGCCTTCGCCTTCTTCGGAGCACTTCCACCAGCTTCCACCCATTGTTTCGATTGATTTTTGGTTTCAGGTGTGTAGTGGTGGACCCATGTTTCATCAACAGTTATTAATCGACGCGAAAAATCAACAGGATTACGCTTTATCATGTCCAAACACCGCTGTGAAGTGGTCTGTCGAACTCATTTTTGTTCGACACTGAGCAAACGCGGCACCCATCTTGCCGATATGCAAATGTTCATGCAAAATGTTGAACACACGTTCATATGATATGTTTACCATTTCAACAATCTCACGCAACTTGATCATTCATAACGATATCGAGGATTTGCTTGATATTTTCTTCAGTAACCACCTCTTTTGGCCTTCCTGTTGATGGTATTGTTGCAGTGCTTGTTCGGCCACGTTTAAATTCAGCAATCCAATATTTTACCATATTTCACCGTAATGTTTATCGAGCTTTTCTTTTGTCTCTTTCGCCGTTTTCCCTTTCAAATAATAGTGTTTAATCACTGCACGAAATTCGCTTTTTCCATTTTTCAAGAAACACAAAAGTTGCTTACTTCAAACGACTACAACAAATAAACTTATCGATGAATTTGGGTGTAACTTTAACAGCAGACATTTGACAGATCGCAATTTCTAAAAAAAAAAAGTTTTTGTGTTTGTGCTGCCATCTAGCGCTAGGTGGCTTCAATATCAATCCGCCCTCTTATGTCCCTAGCGCTAATTTGGAATGTGATAACCCCGGTAATTTTTCCCAGTATAATCTTTTTTGTCTATCCTCTTCTTCCCAGATAATACGGGAGATGTTACCCGATCCTAATCCACAGAATGGTTCGGGTCCTACAAATAGAGATGATGCACCTTTCCTGGCCAGTTTGTCTGCCATCTCGTTTCCATTAATCCTTACATGCCCCGGAACCCATAGAATCCACACCTGATTGAGTTGGCCTAGGATGTTCAGCTTATCAATGCACTCTATCACCAGTTTTGATGTAACTTGGTGAGATTTAAGTGCTTTGATAGCTGCCTGGCTGTCAGTCAGTATTGCTATTCTGCGGTTCCGATAGTTGTGTTCGAGATTAAAGTGCGCACATCATCGCGTATACTTCCATTTGAAAAATAGAGGTGTTCTTACCTAAAGGTTCAGAGTATCTTCTCCCTGGTCCAAATACACCCGGCCCGGCTCCATGTCATTATTCTATCTAACTAAGAAAACAGCTTCCGTCTCAAATCATTTTCATAAGACAAGTTGGCATCTCTGAGTCTGTCATCAAAAATGTGCCTTCTTGTTGTGAATCTCTGAGGTTGCATGGAATTGCCAAATATGCCATACATATTGTTTGCATAACTGACAGCTCCGTCGAGCCATTCCTCTCGTTTCTTTATCAGTACCATTTGCAAGGCATTTACTTTCTGAGTGCAGAGTCTTAAGCCAAGTCACTTTGTTTGTAAATATTTTTAAGCATCATTCACTTCATGTAACACTGCTTGCCAGAGGCCCAAGAAACATAGAAAAGAAAATGGCTGCGTCGCAACTAGCAAAGTTCCTGCATCTGTTCTTGTGTTTAAGCTTTCAACTGTGATACGATGTCATATTTATGGCATTTGCCTCTTACACTTCACCGTGTATCTTGAACCCTTTTTGAACTTTTACCTGTAACTGCTATTAGAACTTTGAAACGATGTGTGGACATGGAAAAAACGAGTAGCAATGTTCTAATGTGCCGAAGAAAGTTACTGACTCACCTCAACGAACAAACCAGGTTTGATTTGAGCAAGGTACAAATTCCGCTGCTTATTCCTGAATGCTTTCCTGATATAACACCAGCATTATCATATGCTTGGCTTCTACAGTTGTTTATATCGAGACCATCAGCTTCAAGCTAGCTCAAAATCATCTTTGACATTTTTTCAGCAGTTCTATCTTTTGTTTTTCCTGATTTTCAATCACTCAGTATCTTAATACCTGGCTTTTTTGATCTTTATGAGAAACTTCTGGAGTGCTGCAGAATATAATCGAATAATACTTGGCCGTTTTTACTTGACTGATGATATGTTGGCGAACTTTATTTCCCAAAATTTCAATAAATTCATTTTGAGTATTTAGTGACATATACGGGATTGAAATTTTTCCACACATTTCAGATCTTACAAGATGTTCACGAAGTACGAGATCCTACTTTTCAATTAAATGCGCCAATTCTACAATACTATTATCGTTTTTTCTATGCCCACGTAAAGCCAAATTTTGTTTAGCAAGGAATTGAATAATATCAAACATTCTGATAAGAATTTCTTGCCATTTTTTGGTCCCTCTACCAGATGGTTTTGCTCTTTATTGTTAATAGTTTGTCCTTTTTGAAGTTTGGTCTCCAACTCTCCTTCAATTTGCAATCATTTTGGTTATATATAGCATTTTATATTAATATATATTATAATTTATTAGGATTTAATTTCTACTAAGTATTAAATCCATCAGATGAGCAAAACTTTGATCCATTTGGTGTGTTCACTTCTTAAAAACGAGAGCAAAAGCAAAATAATGATGCTTTCGAAGGCGAATAAGCCATAAGTAAAACTTTTTCCCCGTTAGTCAATATGCGGTAAAACCATTCCTGGTTAAGCCGCCTTGTCTCCCCTTTTGATGTTAAAGAACGCGAATCTGACCGTGTTACTGTTGATGCTTTTGCGAATTTAGTGTTGATATGCAGAACAACTTGATGACCTTGCTGCATGAGGTGCACTCGCATATTTTCATCCATACGGTCAGGCCGTTTTACGATATAGTAAAAGTTTCGGTATTGAATAGCAGACAATGCCGATGCTGTATCCGTCTCTGTCTCTAAGCTATAGCGAGCCATGTCTAGACATAAAGATGCAGACTCTGATGTTGTTGGTATATGATCTTTAATAATATTTTCGAACTTAGCTCTTCTTTTATTAAGATAAGCTTTCTTTTGTTCTTTTCATTTTTGATGCTAAAACAATACAATAACAAAACGTAAATATCGTAAAGCATTTCAAAATTATTACTAATAAAATAGGCAGTAATGGGGACTGCCATCAGAAGTGAAAACTTAAAATTATGAAATAACAGTGGTTTTCTTATTAATTAACAAATTATGAAATTTGAATTTTTGATACAATTAATTTGAAAATTCACAAATAACCACAGGTATTTCATATTTTTAAGATTTCACATCTGGCGGCTGTAGAGTATACAGAGTAAAGAAACTTAAACGTCAAACGGCAAAGCAGCGAAATAAAACAGACGGAAGTTGTACATGAAACCACTGAAAATCGTGTTGAATCCACTCAGAAACTTATCCTTTCGCATATCCGTATTGGTTTTTATTGCCGTATTGACTTGATCCTGGCTCTTCACACAGGCATCACAGTTCCAACTAACGTCAGCTATATCGTCGCTAACTCCGACGCACTAGAAATGATACCACTGGTCGCACTTATCGCATTGCACCATGCAATCAGTTTCTTCGCCAGCGCACTCCCCACATATATTTTTATTGTCCATATTTGTTAATATGATTCACTTCTTGATATACTCGTATATGTGTATTTCTTTAAAAGATTTGTTTCTTCGGATTTTAGTTAATAAAATGGAAACGAACGGCCTTTTAGTACACTTAAAAACGTTTGCTTTATTCTTCTGTTCAATTTGTTTTTTCCTTCTATAATTAATTTTTTATATTTGTAATAATTTTTCCGTTTTCAGTGAACTTTCAAAGAAATACGTCCGCCTTTGTCCAATATTCAGCCAAAATCGACCTACCGTTTGAATTCCCGTTTTGACCGCTTATTTGTGCTTTACATATGTAATATGTATGTATGCATACATACATATTACATATTTAAAGCAAAAGGTATATAATGCAGGATAGCTAATTCATGGTGTTAACAGGGCGGCGGAAGTTTTGACATAATTTACTAATATAATTTCGGCGGTAACATTTCTCCCCCTCGCAAGATGAGTCCACGATGCTTACATCACTTTTTGCCGACGTCAAGGACTGCGATCTTTATTGCTGGCCGTTGGTATATTCCTTGTGGTGTTTGTATCGTTGCTCGGCGTACCTGTCCATCTTTTGCAGTACCCCTTCAATTATTCTTCCCTTATGCCACTGCTTACCGGGCAAATAGTCGTCTGCTATAATGACGATATCCCCTATTGCTATTTGAAATTTTTTTACTTCCCACTTATTTCTTTTTGTAAGCGTTGGGATGTATTCCTTCACCCACCGTCTCCAGAATTGGTCTGCGAATTCTTGAGCTTGTGTCCAACGTTGTCGTAGATTAACCATGTCCGGCCTTATAGGTTTGTAGCCGCTTGAAGATCCTAGCAAATGATTGGGTGTAAGAGCTTCGTCATCTCCGTGTTCCACCGACACGAAAGTTAATGGTCGTGAGTTAATAATAAACTCAACCTCGTGCATAGAGCTTTTTAAGGTCATCAGTAAACTTCTTGTGTGAGCTTATCTTGCTCAATACTGATTTTATCGAGCGTTTTAATCTTTCCCATGCGCCTCCCATGTGGGGTGCTGTAGGGGGATTATAATGCCACTTGATGTTGTTGAATTCTCTTTCGATGTCAGCATACTTAACCTCAATTTTTTCTCCAAAAATCTTTGAGGCTGCTTTAAAATAAGTGCCGTTGTCGCTAAAAATCTCCCTGGGTGTGCCTCTTCTTGCCATGAAGCTGTTTATGCACATAACGCAGGAGCTTACGTCCAAGCTGTAAGCAACTTCGATGTGTATTGCCCTTACAGTGAGACAGGTAAAAAAAACACCCCCCGCGTTTTTCGCTCCTTCTTCCCACTGTTGTGATGAGTGGGCCGAAGAAGTCTATTCCCACGAATGTGAATGGGCGTTTCGAAGCAGGCCAATCTAGCAAGTGGTAGAGGGGCCATTTGTGGTGCCTGTGGTTGTGCGTTTTGAATTTTGCAATGTTGGCAATTTTTTCGTATATGCCTGTATAATACTCGTAATTTGCGTATATGAAAACGTCCTCTAATTGCATTAATACTTTTCTCGTGAGCCATATGGTGGAATGTCTCGTGGTAGTGTGTGACCAACAAAAATGTTACGTGGTGACTGCGTGGCAAGATAATAGCATCAACATTGTTTATATACTCGTCTCTACCTCTAGTTCGTAGCATACTATCTTCATCCATGTATATATTGAAAGGTAACAGACTGCTGCCCCTGTGAATCGGTTTATTGTCCTTCAGACCGTATATTTCCTCACGATAGAATGCCAATTGAGCTTGTTGTAGTAGGACATTCTTTGCACGCTGCATGAAGTTTCAACATGACATTTCCTTGACGTCATGGGTGCTGGTTTTCTGTTTTAGCTTGGTTACATATCGCATGAATTTAGCCACGGCTTTGTATAGTCGATGCCAACTTGAAAAATACTCATAACGAATATTTAAGGTATCGTTAATTTGCTTCTGAATGTGGAGTACTTGATGCTTCAGTTCGGCACCGTCAACAGGACCAAGATCGTTGCATTCCGGCCAATCACTTTGATCATCAACTAGGAATTGTGGTCCGGTAAATCATTGATGTAACGATGCTAGAGTAGTAGTCTTCGTCGCCAAGTCAGCCGAATTAAACTTTGATGGGACCCATCTCCATTGTGTTACTCTAGAATGCTCCAATATTTCTCCAACACGATGGATGACGAATTGGAGGAAGTTACGAGGATCCATTCGTAGCCATTTAACAACCGAATTGCTCATTTATGCGAATACTGGATACTTGCGCAATTGTTTTTGATAACCGCACCGCCATAACAGCAGCCTGCAGTTCCAGCCGTGGAATTGAAATCGGTTTTAGTGGTGTGGCTTTAGCTTTAGCCGCAACCAGATTGAGTGTAATTTCACCAGAGCATTGTACACGCAGGTACCTTACGGCAGCAAACGCATATTCGCCGGCGTCCACAAATGTATGCAGCTGAATGTCATCGGTGTCCTTTAGCATGTGAGAGTAACAGCGGGGAATGGTCACATGGGATATTTGCGGAAAACTGTTTTTCCATTGTAGCCATTTTGGTGTTAGTGCTTCCGGAATAGTGTCATCCCAATCCGATCCCAGAACGCCAGATATCCTGGATTAGCATTTTTAATCCTATGGTGTAGGACGCCAGGAATCCTAAAGGGTCAAATACTGACATTAGGACTTCCAGAACCTCTCTCTTAGTTGGGGTAACATCAGCATGAATGATATTACATGACAGTCTGGCGAATCTAAAAATAAACTTAAACATGTCGTTATTGGGGTCCCAATACATACCCAATACCTTGGAAAGAGGGCTCAGTTCTTTGGAATGTAATTCTGTGGTGGCAGTGTTGTTTAATAAGTTTACAACTTTAGCAGAGTTAGACATCCAACCCCGAATCTGGAAGCCTCCAGCTGCGTGTATACTTTTCACCTGTGTGGCGAGCTCGAATGCTTCGTCTTCCGTGTTGACACTATCGATGAAGTCATCAACATAGTGGAATTGTTGAATCGCTTCGACTGCTCGCGGATAGTCAGTTCGGAAATATTCAGCATTTTTGTTGCGCACGTAATGTGCAATCAGGGTGCACAATTTATTCTGAACGTTAGCGCCTTCATCACATAAACATCTGGTGGTTGCTTCTCGTTAGAGTTCCACAGAAACCGTTGAGCGTTCGCGTCTCTTTCCCTTACACGTATTTGGTGAAACATTTCAGCTATGTCCGGACATATGCCCACTTGGGCCACTCTGAATGCGAGCAATATATTGTAAAGTGGCTGAAGGAGGTCTCGTCCGCTCATAATGAAATCGTTAAGTGATGCTCCATTAGACTTTGCCGCAGCATCCCAAACTAGGCGGACTTTTCTAGGTTTGTTCGGGTTTAAGGTTGTAAACGTTGGTAATTACCATACCCGTTCTACTGGAATTTGTATTTCCTCAGCAGAGAGTTTGAACGCGTAGTTTTTTGCAAGTAATTATCTATTTCTTTTTGGAACAATATATTCAAGTTTGGATCCTTTTTAAATTTAGCATGAAGGCAGTTTAAACGCTTCCTCGCTGTTGAATAACTATCGGGTAGTTGCAGGTTTTCATTTCGCCACAGAAGTCCGACTTCATACCTATTATTAATTTTCTTGCATGTCATGTCTAGAATTTGCAAAGCTTTGGTATCTTGTGCCGAAAGCATTTACCGCTCCTTGCTTGCTTCCAGACTAAAGTAGTCTCTTACCATCTCGTGAAGATCGTTAAACTTTTGCTCGCACTCGCATCTGTGAATATTTTACTGGTAAACGTTATTTTCATTGACAGCTCCGCTTGTAAAGTCCAGCCCAGTCTTGTTTTGGATGCAATAGGTTGTCCCCAGGTTCCTTCTTTTATATTCAGTGGGATTGCTAGCAGCCAGTTATCGGAACTGATCAATATCTTCGGCCTTGCATTATAATATGATGAAATTGGTAGATTATTCAAATGCGGGTAGGCATTTCGTAATTTACTCATATCAAGTGATTGTATCGGAAGCTCCAAATTGGACACTGAGTGCACATTTTTTACAGCGTATTTTACCCCGTTTGATGAGTTGGAAATCTGGAATGCAGTTCTCATGGAGGAATCTTCAGTTCGTGTCACATCACTTGTCCATTTTAAACATAGAGGATCTTTTTCGTCTTTCAGATCCAATTCTTCAAACATGTCCTGATCTATGAGAGTAACTGATGAACCTTCATCTAGGAAAGCGAATGTGTCGGCGGAAAATGTTGGCGTGTGTATCCGTATAGGAATAATTCTAAAGAATGGTCTCGCATACATTTGATTATCGTCGTGTGCATTAATTTCTTCTCTCCTTATTCGACTCTGACGATGTTCCGGTCTATGGATTGGCATCTCCCGATGTAACAGTTGATTGTGTTGCAGCTGACAATTGTTGACTCCACATTTCCTTTTGAGAAAATACTTTCGGCGATGCGGGTTGAGACATTGTCGGCACAACTGATTGCTCTTGACTACTTCCCATCTTTGCTCTGTCGATAAATTGGCGAAAGTAGAACACTGTGATAGTCTATGACCGTGGCCCTTGCACACAATACACTGGGTCATTGGTGGTGTATTAGCTTCGGTATGAGTGTTCATAACAAATTTCTTCTTTTACATATCGGTGATATGATTGTACTAGCCGCTTCAGCTATCTGGAATAACCAGTCACTGAATGCTTTTACGGCAGGTGTTTTATTATCTTTCGCTAGCATTGCCCAACTTATCTTGTAAGTGTTGGGAAGTTCCTCTATAAATTCATTGACTAGCAATGGATTATCGAGATGTGATCCCAGTTGGCAAGTTTCCATGGTGGCGCAAATATTTTGAACACCCAGTGAGAATTCAACTATTGCTTCTAATTTATTTTTTAGAGGTGGCATTCTCCGGATCTTTTCAATTGCACTTTCCAAAATGTGTTCCGGTCGACCGAAAAACATTCTCAGTGTTCTGATTATATCGGGTACCAGTGCTGGTAGAAGCAATTTGTTACACACCATATCTCTTGCTTTTCCTCTTCGACTACTTTGTAGACGGATGAGGCTTTCCGCATTAGTCTATCCCGCTATAGCTGTGCTATTTTCGTAGCTGCTTATAAATAGGGGCCACTCTTCGGGGTCACCGGAAAATTTTGGCAGCTCTCGTGGCAGCACCTGACGCGTAGCTATTTGCGCTGATGTCAAAGTTGAAAATCCCGCGTTTAGTGGCGGCATATTTGTTCGTAAACAGTTATTAGAATCAAATCCCTCGGACATATTTAGCAACTCGTTATCTTTGAAGATAATTTTGCTGAAGCTGCATTTCTTCTTCCAACAACGCCAATTTGAGCTCTTGTTGCCTGTGAAAATTTTCAGAATTAGTTTTTTCTGCTTGATTTTTACTTACGCCGTCACTTGAGTGTTGTTGTTCGAATTGTAGTTGCGATTTTCCGCGGGTCGATTGGGGTTGCGTTAATGAAAGTAGTAGGAACGATATGCGTGGATAAGTGACGCTAGCGTTTTGTGCTCTGCCGACGGTGGTAACTGACGGCGGCTTTACTTCACTGCTGTTGCCACGGCTGCTGTGGGGCATGTCAGCTTTCTGACATTTGTTTGATTTCGTGACGAATCCTTTCGCATATACGTATTGGTTTTTATTGCCGTATTGAATTGATCCTGGCTCTTCACACAGGCATCACAGTTCCAACTAACGTCGGCTATATCGTCGCTAACTCCGACGCACTAGAAATGATACCACTGGTCGCACTTATCGCATTGCACCATGCAATCAGTTTCTTCGCCAGCGCACTCCCCACATATATTTTTATTGTCCATATTTGTTAATATGATTCACTTCTTGATATACTCGTATATGTGTATTTCTTTAAAAGAGTTGTTTCTTCGGATTTTAGTTAATAAAATGGAAACGAACGGCCTTTTAGTACACTTAAAAACGTTTGCTTTATTCTTCTGTTCAATTTGTTTTTTCCTTCTATAATTAATTTTTTATATTTGTAATAATTTTTCCGTTTTCAGTGAACTTTCAAAGAAATACGTCCGCCTTTGTCCAATATTCAGCCAAAATCGACCTACCGTTTGAATTCCCGTTTTGACCGCTTATTTGTGCTTTACATATGTAATATGTATGTATGCATACATACATATTACATATTTAAAGCAAAAGGTATATAATGCAGGATAGCTAATTCATGGTGTTAACAGGGCGGCGGAAGTTTTGACATAATTTATTTATATAATTTCGACGGTAACACGTCGTGTGACCGCTACGGACGCTAGCAGCGAAAAAGAGTTTCTTTTCTCTGTGTTCTCGGGGCGGCAGTCCCATGCCTGCCGATGGCTTTTTACAAAGAATGTTAAAATAGAGGATTACGCCATGCGCAGGTCCGCTATTCCTCTCTCGACAAAAACTCAGCACAGCTGATTGGCTGTGACATCACATGGCACTTAAAAATATTTTGTGATATGAAAAATGCATGTTCAAAGGCAATAATTCGAATATTAAAGGGTTTTTATTTATTTTGAATTATATATAAGTTAACCTGAAATTAAACGAGCATAATTTATATTTATATTATATATTATATTATATAATATATAATTATATTTGTAAGCAAAGCATTTAATCCGAATACGTGGCGAATTTGCATGGAATATTTTGATGAAGACTTCATAGAGAAGAATTTGAATATTGAAATGGGCAAGTATTTTTTGAAAATATACTAATTCAATTTTAAAAATAATTAATACAGGATTTGGAATGAGAAGGTTTTTAAAACCGGGTACTAGTCCATCTTTGAACAAAAATATAGAGCCCATAGCACAAGTTCGACTGAATGGCTGCAAAGGCTGAATAATAAAAAAGTGGTTGCTTTACTTCTACAGGAGTCAAGTTTAATATTTTATTTATCTATTGTAAATATATAAACTGAACAAAATTTGTTTAGCTGAAGCCTTTGTATTTATTACTACATTAATATGCATGCATATGTGTATCTGTAACTATCTATTTTTTTTTTTTTTATAATTCAACATGGATTTATTTATTGCATCTTTTCAATCGAAACCATTTATAATTTTACAAAGCTTACAGCTAATAAATAAATTGATGCTCCGCGCCAGTGCTTAGAGCAGTTTTAGTTCAAGTATTATGTAAATTATCTAGAAAAAATAAAAATAAAAATATAACTATAAAGAAACTCTATTTTTAAAAAGGTGGCCTTTTAAGTCGAGATGTATTCATCCTTTGAAGCAGATTCCTTGCTAGTTCGTTAGGATGACACTGAAGTTTGGATTGGTATTTTGTTTTTAAAACTGCTAGTTCTTCTTCAACAGGTGCTATATTAAGGTCGCGGTGAATATTTTCGTTTCTGACGAATTTTCGATTGAGCCCTTTGAATTATTTGCAAATTTGATGCACTAATAGTGCCCCATATCTGAATACCATAAGTCCACATCGGTTTAATTACAGCCTTGTATATAAGTACTTTATACTCCAATCGCAGTTTTGATTTTCGGTTGGTAAGCCAATACAAGGAACTTGCCTTGAGTTTCATTTGCATTTTCTTGGCTTCTATGGATATGTGAGCCGTCGTTCGAACTGCACTCCTAAATATTTAACCTCTGTTGCTTGCGGGATTGCAATGCCATTTAAAGAGACTGCCGGATTAGAACTGGGCTTAAGAGTAAATGTCACATGTAACTATCTATGAACATAAATATATAAATAAAATAAATAAATTATAAAATAAATAAAATACATATGTACATGTATTTTTTATTCCCATTGACGCACCTATTATGTAGAGGAGAAATCAAATTCACGAATTTTTTACCTTGTCTAAACACTTTCTTGACAAACTGTATATGTTCTTATGTACGAGTATGTACATATGCCACCTTGTTTTGTGGTTACATTTTTCAATTAACAAAATCAACTTACATGCATACATACATATGAGGGTATACTGGTGTTGGGTATAATAAAAATGCATAAAATTTGTTTTTACCTAGTAAAAGGGTTAGTAAGGCACCAGACTTCAAATATTTTTTTCCAATACATGATCGGTCGAAGTGGCGACTACAGATTCGCGTATTATTTTTTAAATTGCCTGGTTCAATTTTTGTATTTTGGCACCACGCCCTTAGAAGAATAGCATTACCATCTGGATACCGGAAAAGTTGAATTTCTGAGGAATTTCTCCCAACACAATTCGGCATTATGCATTCCTGCAAATGCTTATAACGTTTGCTTGACATTCTCCTTTAAAAAAACAAAATCAAAAACGAAACTTTTTGCGCACTTCAAAAATTCGCCTAAGCAACAATTATCACACTTGTTCTATATCCTACCCAAGATCAACCAAGTTGTTATCATGTTCATACAAATGCAAATATAAAGAATAAAACCTAAATTTATTTTATTTATTTATTTATTAACTGCTTATATCCTATGTAAAATAAAATATAAACTTGATTTTTGAAGCTATAGCTACTAGGCCTTAAGCTAACTTAAATATTAATATAGGGGGAGTACATAAGTATCGATTTGAGGAGATGAGTGAAATTGTATAATTAGTATGAGTATATAGAGTGGGGTTGATTACATTGCTATAGGAGATATAATATGTTTCCTTTTTTTAGGAAATTGATTATTGCATTGATGTTGTCTTGGTCAGATAGTGAAAGGATGTTTGTGAGGCTTCTGTTTTGGAAAATTTGAAGTCTTAGATTATTGAAGAATGTACATTAGGGTGACATTAATTTTCAAAAGTTTGATTTTACCAAGTCTCACCCCCCAAATCGGTTCAGTTTTATGAAAAAAAAATACAAAAAAATTTCATAGCGATAAGTTGAGATTTGGGCGTGCGCCCACCCTTCAAAGTTTTATACGAGCCTTAACGTATGAACTATATTGATATTTTGTTCATATATATATATTTTTTTTAAATTTAAATTGTTTTACAAGAAAGTAGAAAAAGTTCTATATTCATTTTTTATAAAATGTTTATTAAAATTAAAGTACTTTTGATATAGTCGATTTATTTGAATTTGGGAAACATTTGCGATAGTCCGTCACAACTTGCATAAGAAATTGTGTTTGCTCTTCGTTTTAGTCAGAAGTTAATTGTAATATTCTATTAATTTAACTCCTCTTTCTGCCACATCATTTACTACTTTTAATTTGTTTAGATATACAAATGCGCTTTGATAGCATTCATGGGTTGGCCATATTGAAGGGTCTTATTCCAAAAAAGATTTATCAATATTAAATCTTTCGAAAAATCTTGCTGTTGTGGAAGAAACAAATTGTTCAAGTCCATTATCAATTACATCTGCAATTCTTTCTTTTTTTAAAATCACGAGTTTTATTATTTTTGCATTTTCATTTTGCAAAGCAGCTTTCATTTTTTTTTTTTTGTGTCAGCAGAAACATTATTGTCAAAGAAAGCAAATGCTATAGATTCTAAGCCTAAGTACCATAGATGATTTAAAAACTTTTTTATAGATACTTGCGATATATCTGCATCAATTTTTTCGAAATTATGAAGTCTATTTAAAAATGTAAAGTCCGTATTTAGTGCTTTTATGGCTGAAGGAGCAGAAAACCAAGCCTCTATGTATATTTGGATTATAAAAATACAAATTTTACGCAATCCTGCCAGTTGAATCTCTGATAAAGCAAATTCCTTCCGCAACAAAAATATTTTCAAGCTATAAATGGCTTTTGCCATCCACCGTGCATGATGAAAAGCTCCTGGTGATCTTATCATTACGTTTGCTTTGGACTTTTTCAATTTTTCGCCAAGAAACATCAGGACAAGCTCCAAAAGCTCTTTATAATCTTCTCTAGGCTGCTTCTCACTCAAAACATTATTTACAAAATTTATTATTCTGGTTTTTGACCCTTGCAAATGATACATAGCTAATTCATCTTGAATTCCAGCCTGCCAATTGTTTATATTCAAATTGTTCCACGATTTTTTAAAATTTTCAAATAATTTTACGAAGGGACTTGTACTGCAGTCAAATTTGGTTTCAAAAACACTTTTCAATATAATTTCGTAAATGTGATGTCTACAAGGCAGCCAAAAAAGTTCTCTATTTAAGGATTTTTCAAGTAACATGCATGTACCTTTCAAGTGCCCAGTATTGACCGCAGTTGTATCGAACACAATGCATTTAATTTCTCTTTGTAGACCCCATTTGGAAATACAATTATAAACAGCATCGGCTTGTTCTGTTCCTGAACCACATTTCATTGCAGGTATTTCCAACAACTGTTCCATCTCTCCACTAGATATGACTATAGGAAGTCTATCAACATTTGCATTGCCCGTTAATGCTGGTAAAAGTTTACCATCCCAATGTAATGTTATAATGTCTTGTTTATTCAATTTAAAATTTTTTGTAGTTCCAACGCTCTTTTCTTACGCATCTTTTCTCTTGCCATATGAATTGAAGATCTATTAATGATGTAGTCAGCAATGTCTTTTCCTAATGATTGCAATACAGCAGAAATAATGTGAACAGCATTTCTGTTACTTATTTTGCAATAATCTAATGCAATAGCTAATTTTGGAGTAATAATTGTTTGTTTTACTCTTGCATTTTTTGAGCGAACTTTAACAATTTCATCGTGGGACTCTGTGGCTTGAAAACTTTGAACACTTTCAGATGATGACTGAAATTGCACGGTTTCACCTTGAACATAAAAAAAAAATTACCTCTATTATAGAAAAGTTCATTAATAATCTAAGTTCATTATAAATCTTACTTATAATATTTTGTTCACGTTTATTACGTTCAACTCGCTTTAACTTAATCTGTTCGCGGTGTTCAGCTTGAATCTCCATTTGAAGTGTCTTATAATCAATTCCGTACATATATCCTGGTCGACCTTCCTGCCTCTGGCTTATCAAGAATGCTTTATCTTTAATTCTAAGGCATTTGCATGCGCCACGTCAAAAATTTGTTCTAAGCTTTCAACCCAGGTCTTTTCTTTGTTTTTCTGGTTATCTGTATTTCTTCCACAACTTTTTTTTAAATTCGTCCATTCTGTATGTAATTTTTCCAGTTTTGCAATGCAATGTTGCTTTTTCCCAAAAAATCAAAAGTTCTTCAATAACTAACTTAGCACTTTCTCGTAAACTCATATTTACAACACTCCAATTAAAAAACAACACCTTTATTACTTCTTTTTTTGAAGGTAACTTGGAACCCGTAAGTTGATTAGAGGCATAGCCAATCAAATAATATTTTTCGCGTAATGATCTTGCACTCATTTTAGTAATCTTATTTTGTCAGAACAATAGGAAAGAATAAACTCGAATGAATTAATCATGAAATAAATCACAATTTTTGCTACGTTTCTTTTGCTTCAATGGAAAATAGCGGTACTAGCTTTTTGTTAACATTATTGCTTGCTCATTTTTTGCGTATTTAACATAAAAATAATTTTGTTTTTTTCATGTGTTGCACAACATTTTTTTTCCTTTGATGGCAGACGTCATTTATACAAGTCGCGTTTATAACGTTTATTTTAGGGGGGATTTGAAATCTTGCTGCCTTTTGACTAGAATTAAATTAAATAATTTAAAAATCAAAGGTACAACTTATAATAATAGCATTTTAGGCTCAAAAGACATTTTAAAAATATATGACCAAAATATCAATATAGTTCATACTGTAAGACTCATATAAAACTTTGAAGGGCGTGCGCACGCCCAAAACTTAACTTATCGCTATAAAATTTTTTTGTAATTTTTTTTTCATAAAACAGAACCGGGGGGTGAGACTTAAAAAATTTGATAAAAAAAATTTTTCCATATAACAGAATGTCACGCTAATGTACAGGATGTTAGGATATGTATGATTGAGATGGGCTGATTATAGTTGCAGAAATGACATGTTGAAGAGCTTTTATCAAAAAGGTGTTTATGGGTAAGCAGGATGTGACCCAGGCGCAGTTTAATTAATTTAGAGAAAGTAGAACGGGGTAAAAGGGTATCGAATTTATAATAACCGAAGTCGTATAGTGAGGAAGATAGTTTGGGTGGCTTTTTGATTTCAAAATTTTTTTGATGGGTGTCTACAGTGGGGAATCGTTAGCGAGGATAATAAATTTTTTTAGTTTGGCGAGTGAAAGTTGATATCTGATTTCTAGAGGATTAATTTTTGATTCGAAGAGTATGTTGTTGATGGGTGTCGATTTTAAGGCACCTAGAGTCATTCTTAGAGCGGCGTGATAGATTGTTTTAATTTTGTATCGTTTTGACGGTGGAGCGCTACCATAGAGAAAGAGGCCATAATCAATTTTAGACATAATTGTCGAGTTAATGACAGTTATTAAGGTTAGATGATTACAGTTATATTTTTTGCTCGATAGACACTTATTATATTAAGATATTTCGAAAGAGATAGAAGGAGGGTTTCAATGTGGTCATTCCATGTATATTTTCTATTAAATGTAATGCCAAGAACTTGTAGTTTATCTACTAACGTAGATTTGGACTGAGTTTGAGATTATTTGTAATTTGCAAGATTGTTTTCTGCAAAAGTGAATGTATTTACATTTTGAGATTGAGACTTCTACACCTGAGTATTCACACCAAGTTAGGATATCGTTAAGTAGAGGGGTACTGTCTAGTGTATGGGATTTTTTATTGTATTTCTTTTTTATAATCTGATAGTCGTCTGCGTAGGCACAAAAGTCGAATTGTTTGTGGATGGCTATTGTTTTATTTAATTTATTGGAAGCTATTAGAAAAAGTATAACTGATAGGGGCGAGCCTTGCGGAATTCCGTTGTATAGAGGGAGAGTGGATGAGTAGTGAGTAGTTTATCAGTTATAGTGTGGATACCTATTTTGTCAAAGGCTTTAGCGAAGTCAAGTGAGATAACTGAGGAATGGTTTTTAGTCGTGAGGGAAGATGATATCAGATAGTCTAGCATAACTTGGTTGTCTGATACTGATTTCTCTTTTTTGAAACCGGATTGTCAACTATCGATTATATTATTATAAGATACAAACCACCATAGTCGATTTGGTACTATCTTATCTAGAAGTTTTGCGCAACTAGAGTTTAGGGATATGGGTCTGTAGGATGTTATGCGTGATTTGTCTGCGGAGGGTTTTATTAGTGGGATGATTTTGCTAGTTTTATAGTTCTGAGGTATGCAGTGGTTGAATATATTATTATATAAATTTACAAGTCGATGGGAAACTGAATGATGTAGGTGTTTTAGCAAGGGGTAGGAAATTCTATCTATACCGGGAGTTTTTCATATTAATTTGATGAGAGCAAGCTGTAATTCTATGTGGGTAAAGGGGTCTTCTAATTTTGAAGCAATATTGGACGGAGAATACTGTATAGAGAGGGGCAAGGTATGGCGTTTATGTTGACAGAATGTGGGTGTGAAGTTATTGTCGTCAGATTCAGATGGCCAGTATTTACAAAGCTCATTAGCTATATGTTGTTTATCTATTACGAAAGATTGATTGTCTATGGAATTAATTCCGTGTATGGAGTGATAGGGTTTGGTGCCACAAAAAGTTCTTATGTGTGACCAAATTTTGGATGGGGATGTAGTGGGGTTGATTTCGGCTGTAAAGTTTTCTAGAGATTGGCGTTTTGAAATTTTAATTTCTCTTTTGAATATTGCATTTGCTGTTTTGAAATTAAGTATGTTAATAGTGTTAATATTGTGCCCTAATGTGTACCATAGTTTATTTTTTTGTGATTTTAATTTTTGTGATTTAGTGTTCCACCAAGGGACTGAATAGTTATGTTTTGTGTTTATGCAAGTTTGTGGGATAGATACATTTGCACTCTGTCTTATTATCTTAATTATGTTGGCAGATTCTTTATTGATGTTGGAACTAATTTGTCTTTCTGTGCTAGCCGTTCTCGTAGAGGATGTGAATTTTTCCCAATTTGCGAGATCAGTTTTGAATTTAGGGGTTAATTTAGGAGTAGGTTTTACTCGGTTAAAGAGTGAGGTTATTATTGGGAAGTGCTCACTGCCATGTAGATTCGGATCTACTTGCCATGATGAATGTAGAGCTAAGGTGAGATCAATATTGGTAAATGTGTGGTGAGTACTGAAGTGTGTTGGTGAACCGACATTCAGAATTAATAGTGGTGATTGATTAATGAATTTGGATATGGTATTACCTCTGCGATTATTACTGGAGGATCCCCATGATTTGTGCCAACCATTTAGATCACCGGTGATGATAGTGGGCTCAGCTAGCGTGTTAAAGACGTTACGGAGATTATTTAGAGAGATGGATTTGTTGGGAGGTATATAAGCACTAATAATATTAAGTTTAATGGCTGATTGTATTGAAGCTCCCACTGCTTCAAGGTCTTTTGGGAGTTGAATTCTGGTGTATTGGAGTGAATTGTGTATAAGGAGTGCTACTCCTCCTGAAGCACGTTTATTGCAAGAAGAGTTGGCGTTGTTTATGTATAGGATAGAATAGTTTATGGGTATGGGTATGTGAGAATTCTGATTTATTTGGGTTTCTTGAAGAGAGATGATGTTTGGTACATACATTTTTATAAGGAGCAATAACTCATTGTAGTTGTTAAGATATCCTTTTATATTCCATTGTACAATGCGTAAGGTCATTTTGTGGTTAGGAGTTTTTAATGATTTTAAATTAAGATAGTTTTATGTATTATGGATGAGTTAAGTTGCTTGTATGGTTGGATGGGGAGATAAGAATATGTTAGTTAGAGGATAGATCGTTGTCAGTGTCTGTTTGGTGTGTTTTAATCGTTTTTGATTATTTCTCATGAATTATTCAATTAATGTTTGAATTAAGCTTCATTGGTGTGATGCTCTGACCAAAGAACATATGTAAAAGGTGTTTTTTTAGACGTGTGGTTTTCAATCTGTCAATACTTTTTTCGGAGTTGGTCTTTTTGACAGCTGTCACTTGATTTATGCTCAGTTTGGTTTGCCATTTCACTGAATTGAAGTCGAACGACCATCAAGCGTGTCGTACGTTCGGTGAATGGGTCCAAAACGAGATGGCCACCGATTCCGATTTTCGCAAGAACATTTTATTCAGCGATGAAGCTCACTTTTGGTTGAATGGGTACGTTAATATACAAAATTGTCGCATTTGGAGTGACGATAATCCACAAACCATTGTTGAGACGCCGCTAGATCCCCAAAAAGTCACTGTTTGGTTTGCTCTATGGGCAGAGGGAATTATTAGTCCATATTTCTTCAAAAATTAAGCCGGCCATACTGTTACAGTCAATGGGGAACGCTGTAGAGACATGATTAACGACTTTTTCGTGCCTGAATTGGAGGATGTTGATGTGGACGACCTTTGGTTCCAACAAGACGGAGCTACATGCCATACAGCCACCGAAACAATCAATTAATTGACGGAAACTTTTGGTGAGCTCATTATTTCGCGTCGTGGGCCTGTGGCGTGGCCTTCAAGATCGTGCGAATTAACACCGCTGGACTATTTTTTGTGGGGTTATGTGAAATCGCTTGTCTATGCAGATAAGCCCGAGACGATTGACGCCTTGAAAGAAAATAGTCGGCGCGTTATTTCTGACATATGGCCCCAATTGCTGCAAAAAATGGTCGAAATTTGGGCTCTCGGCTGGAATTTATTCGAGGCAGCCGCGGCGGCCACTTGCCCGAAATCATTATTAGAACATAATGGCAAACCCTTATCTTTATAATAAAGCAAAATTCTTGGCCATAACATTAAATTATATGCGTTTTATTTCTGTTTGAAAACACTCGTCTAAGAAAAAACACCATATACTTTGCAAACATTCATCTTTGCGATGACTACATTCGGTTGAAAACTGCCTGCCAGCTAAGCTCAAATTTCAATTAAAGTTTGAATCGAATAAATGGTTGGCTACCTACTACACTTCCCGTGGTTTTATAACTGTGCATTTTTGGTGATCGAATTGCAAGCTCTTATACATTAATCCTCTTTGCTTGTGACGTGATGCGCAGAGAGAGGAAATATTCGTACCAGCATTGTCGCAATCTTCTATTCTATCATTCTTGGCTTTTTACTACTTAAGCTAACATACATGTATAGTAAAGGCAAACAACACTTGATATGAATGTATTTGTGCCAGTTCTGCTATTGGGAGAATTGTTTTAAAATTGATGTATAAAGTGGTAAAAATACAGTGAACCCTATTTAACTCTAACCATCGTAATTACTAAATTAACTTGGCTTCTCAAAATATCTCGAGACATACAATTTGTTGATAATTTCTCATTTTCAATGAACTGTCAAGATCCACAAGTCGAAATACTGTAGTTGGGCTTAAGCAAAAAAAAAAATTAATTCGACAAATTAAAAAAAGTTTATTTTCATCATTATTAAAGAAAGAAACAAACAAATATATGAAATTAATTTTTCTCTTAAAATTTCCAAGTATTTAGCAATAACAATACCACTGTTGAAGTAACACCCTTGCTATTTTGGAGTAATTGTGTTTATTTGCATCAATAAGTACCTTAAGCCTCGTTTCACTCAAACAGCAACGGCGCGACACGGCGATGAAAAATATCAAAGACAATATACAGAAAGACCTTTCATTGCTCTCTTGAGTGAGAATCAATATATTGAAATTGCTGGCAACCACATTGGAATTCAGATCGGCAATTTCACGAAGCAGTCGTGAATATGTATTCATCGGCAGTCACACACATGACCAGTGTGCACTATGCAGGTGTGCCCTGCACATGACTATTGTTGTTCGCACATTCGTATAAATAATTTAGTGTGTGTGTTTTTGTGTGTGCTCACAGCAGAAGCGACTAATTTGAAATCAAATTTTTATATTCTGTTCTGTGTGGCTGGGGTAAAATACACAAGAATGAATTTTCTGTATGGCAAAGGTTTTTTATTCGGAAAGTGGGGCTTAAAACAAAGCATTTGTGGTTTTGCGTATAAGAAAGATTTGCCATGTCATGTCTAAGCATAATGTGTGCATATTGGAACACTTGACAATATTAAAGAAATATGCATGCATAGGATCTTTTATAAAGATCGATACAGCAAGTGGTAAAGCGTCGGTCTATCAATTTTATGATGCCGAGTTCAAGTCCGCTGAGAAATATGTTTATTTTTATATTTTTTTAATTGTTCATCCTTTTTTTGAAAGCAAACTAATAATTATTTTTATAAAAAATATTAAGAATAGTTTCTACTTTAGCATAAATTATTCAGTATTAAATAATTTTACTAAACCACATTGAATTGCTGCTGCTATAGCAGATCATTACAGCAAAGAAATTTATATCTTCTAGTCTTAACGGTGTTTCTTAACTCACATACATAAATTCATGTGGGCATAAAATTGTGTTAGAATTTGTACGATTTCAATACTTCTGTTTTTGTTGGTTTTTTGATGCTTTTGCGCAATTCGTCTGAAGAGGTTCATAAATTTCACAAAATCGAATCCAATCAAACATTTCGTTTCTCAAGGAATATGTGCAATTTTAGGAAGTTTTTGTTTTTTCGTATATGCTATATTAAATAAATTGTTTGATTGGATTTTATTCTTATGGTAGGAAAAGGAAAATTTTGCAGATGTATTAAAATTTTTGATATTTCTTTTATATAACATTATTTACAAAATAAAAATTGACTTAAATTAATATAATTATATTAATATCATTATAATATATAAAAAAAACATGCAGTTGCGTAGCAGAACTTAGACAGCAAATAATTAAAAAATAAAACTGAAAAGAAGTCCCAAATATTATTCACGAATGTGGGTCAAAAAAGATAATTCCATTAATACTTTGAATGTAAGTGGATACACATCCAAAGACAAGTTCACAAGAACAAAGAAGCACGAAGCAGTAAGAAGTTTTTGCACATTTTTATTAGTTTCCATAACTCAAGTCTCCACGTCAAGGCGAGTGATGTATTGAGTGGCCGGTTGTAGTATTTCGAATGGCGTTTGTGCAAAAACATGCCAGCAAGTGAGCTTGGGTAACCCCTGCACACCTCATGTAGACATTTTTTGAGGTAAATGTCAAATGTAATGGGCAAAAAGACGCACCTTATATTAAAATATGGTTTACTAAACATTATTTATCCTAATATAAATTTAAAATTTCTGGATTTTTAAATACTTGAAATAATTTTTTATAGATTTTTGATTATAATAATTTTAGATTATGAAGTGGTTTATTATGCATTGGAACACAATCATTGTTGAACTACATTTTTCCATAGGAAATAAATGTTTATATATAGGTTATTGTATTGTATACGGTTTTATTTACAAAACTTTGTAAATCACTTTATAACAAGAAGATATGCACTTAATACTAGATATTGAAGTTCATAAAATTTACTTCAAACCTGAACATCATATACTATGTAAATGCAGAGAATCAGTGTTCATAGATATGTACATACATACGAGTTGTTTAATTATACCCTTTACCTTTAAAAAAGGTAAATAGAGTATACTAACTTTGTGCTTTTGAGAGGGGTTGGAATTTAGAGAAGGAGGCGTGGTAGGTATGGACATATACGAGGTGTGATCAAAAGATAACCGTTATTTTCATCTTTTCGTGAGTTACGTATGTTCGATGTTCGCATTTTTTTTTCTCTTATGTTGGTACACATGTCTGTTATATATGTTGGCAATACCAACAATTTTGGAATGTCAGTTTGTTTTTGACAGATAAAAAGGTTAGTCGTGTTTTGGTGTGCTCTTCGATTTTGTACTATTCGAAAAAATGGATCAAAGAAACTGTATTCAGTTTTGTGTAAAAAATGAAATTAAATGCGCAAGTACATTTGAAATGTTGACTGTGGCCTTTGGCGAGTCTACTATGAGCAGAACACAAGTTCAATTGTGGTATAACCGGTTTAAGGAAGGCCGAGAAGATGTCAATGACGATGCTCGTCCTGGTCGCCCGAGCACGTCAACAACCGATGAAAACATTGACGCAGTGAAGAAAATGATTTTGGATAATCGTCGAATCACTATCACAGAGGTTGCTGATGATGTTGGCATATCATTCGGCTCATGCCAAGCAATTTTTACGGATGTTTAGGAATGAAACGTGCGGCAGCGAAGATTGTTCCAAAATTGCTGAATTTTGAGCAAAAACAACGTCGCATGGACATCGCTCAGGAGCTGTTTTTGGCCAAAAACAAAACCGTTATCATGCCTCAACTACCGTATTCACCGGACTTGGCCCCCGCTGACTTTTTCTTCTTTCCAAAACTGAAGACACCGATGAAAGGAAAGCGTTTTGCTACGATTGAGGAGATAAAAGAAAAATCGAAAAGCAAGTCGACTTGGGTGAGCCCTGCACACATAATGTACATATAAATTTTTAGAGGTAAATGTAAAATGTAATGGGCAAAAAGGTGCATTTTATATTAAAATATGTTTTACTAAACATTATTTATCCTAATATAAATTTAAAATTTCTTGGTATTTTAAATACTTGAAATAATTTTTTATAAATTTTTGATTATAATAATTTTAGATTATGAATAATTTTAGATAATAATGCGTTGGAACACAATCATGGTTGACCTACATTTTTCCATAGGAAATAAATGTTTATATAGGTTATTGCATTATATACGGTTTTATTTACAAAACATTTGTAAATCAATGTAGAACAAGAACATATGCATTTAATACTAGATATTGAAGTTCATAAAATTTACTTCAAATATGAACATCATATACTATGTAAATGCGGAGAATCAGTGTTCATAGATATGTATGCACATATTCATGTACGTACAAGTGGTTTAATTTGCTATAAAATGTGATTACAGTATTTCAAGCTGATCTGACAAAGTAATAAAAAACGTTTAAAACCTTGATTTTGTTGATTGTACCCTTAATCTAAAAATTATTTAGATACATTTTCTGATGGAATAGGCAACAGACGAACATAAGAATATTAAAATATTAACACTAATTTTAGCAAAATAGTTTTTTTGTGCATAATTATTCTTTCTTCGGATAGACTCAAAATATGTTTGATCACATGCTGCTAAAGCGAAAATATGAAATACATATAAGATCGAAAGAAAAAATTGTGCTGATATTTGTCCATACTGAAATTATTGACATATGGGCAAATCCTGGAAATGGTCAACCAGAAGCTTATTTGATGTGCTACGATTTCTTGTTAAACACTTTTTTTATGCAATCATTAAATTCGCAGAAAAACACAAGGCTTTGTGTAAACCTCTATAATCACTTCCTTTTTTTGTAACGGGCGAACGCAGTTTTTTAAATACAATATCTCTGAGAAAAGACTTGGGAGCCCTAATATTTTACTTTATATATATTTTGCATTTGTAAAGTAATCTAGCAGTGAACGCATTTAAAAAAATATGTCCAATTTCTGTGCAAATTACATGAAAAAAGCGTCCGAACGTAACATCCGAACGCTAAGATTTGCCCATATCCAAAATTTCATGACAAATTGAATTCTTTCACTTTATATTTAAATAAGCCACACCGCACATCATACAACAAAAACTCCAATCGAGACAAAAAGGCGCTTTATTTTCATTTCATTTCATTCTTTTTATGGCACAATTCGCTACCTGACAAATGATCAGAAGACAAATATGTGCATACATATGTACATTCATCTGTATATAAGTTAATCACATTGATGTTATTAAAGTAAAAAAATAATTTTTTATTGGTGCTCTGCACCTTCTGGTGCAGCCATGAAGTTTTGCTGTGCAATTCGATGGTTGCTTTTTTGGGGATAAAACAATAAATTAAATAAATATACATATATTATTATTTATTAATTTTATACACCAATTTTTTATTTTTTTTACTAATTTACAATATAAATTTTAAAAATATTCCCAAAATTAGTTATAATGCGTCGTCTTCGATTGCTGATGGCGGTGATCAGTTATGGCGATATGATTCTCCATCTTCTTTCATTGGGTCCTCTCGAAACATGGTTCAAAATTACCTCGATGCAATGGCCATTGTCCAACATTTTGGTAAACTATAGTTATTTGTGACAATGATTTGCAATCCAAATTGGTCTGAAATTTCGAGTTACATATATCAAAATGATCCGGATAATTTTCGCCTTGAAATCATTGTACGTTTATTTAAGGCGAAATTAAAAGAATGGAATAGGCAACAGACGAACATAAGAATATTAAAATATTAACACTAATTTTATCAAAATTGGTTTTTTATGCATAATTATTCTTTCTTCGGATAGACTCAAAATATGTTTGATCACATGCGAAAATCGATCACATAAGATCGAGTAAAAAAAAAAAAAAAGTAAAGTAAAAAAAAGAGTAAATTCAAATACTCTATAATATATAATAGAGAGTATTTGGTAAATTGTGCTGATATTTGTCCATACTGAAAATATTGACATATCCAAAATTTCATGACAAATTGAATTCTAATTCTGCTTCACTTTATATTTAAAGAACCCACACCGCACATCATACAACAAAAATTTCTAAGCGAGAAATGACGCTTTTATTTTCATTTCATTCTTTTTATGGCACAATTCGCTACCTGACAAATGATCAGAAGACAAATATGTGCATACATATGTACATTCATATGTATGTATGGATGCATATGATTTGTCAAGGTTGAATTTCATAATACTCCATCTTCTATAACAGGCATGAAATAATTCTGCTCTAGTTTTGGTCCAGTAAAATGATATAATACTGGTTAATTTATGGAAGATAGTAAAATACTTTTACTACTATTTATAAAAATGATTATTAATATAAAAAAAAATCCGATAAAACACAGCATTTTGCTGGGGCTCGAACCCTAAGCCACAAAAACTTTAGACCAACGCGTGAACCATTGAACTAAAGACACCCATACTATATTTGTTGATTTTGGAGTACATTAGACAGTCTGTACATAACATTCCCCAAAAAATAACTTTTAGTCTTCTGCTGGTGCAGCCATGAAGTTTTGCTATGCAATTCGATGGTGGCTTTTTGGGGATAAAACAATAAATTAAATAAATACATATTATTATTTATTAATTTTATACACCAATTTTGTCTTTTTTTACTAATTTACAATATAAGTTTTAAAAATATTCCCATAATTAGTTATAATGCCTTGTCTTCGATTGCTATGATTGAAATACGTTTTCATTCCAATTCCAACAAATAAATAAAAATAACATTCGTACATTCATATCCATACACACATATGCATGCCGTAAACATGAAGGCAAGCATACAAACATTCGCACATGGAGTAAACACACATGCTCATATAGAACGCAAACACCAGAATGTGTATCGATATGTTTTGACTTTGCATTGCCGAGCACACTTCGGGTTTTGGTCCAATAGGCAGCCACGGTTTTTTAACTCATTTCGCTGAGTGAAGAGAGCGATGTAATGTCTTTATAGTATATTCTCTTTGAAAATATACACAAAAGTGCTCAAAACTCACAACATCGGCGAAAAATGTGTATGCTCATACCAAGAGCTTCACACGATCAGACAATCTATGATTGCGGCTGAAAAACAAAACAAAAATGCCAAATCAAAATAAAGAATACTGCGCGATTCCTATAGTTGGTACAGTTGCCGGCAGAAACTTTCAACCGTTGAACGATTTTGTCGCGCCGCACACTGGGTTGAAATACTCGGATTTTGAGGATAAATTCAAAAATCAAATTTTAAGTATCGTCAAAACTGTTTGTACTTGCTTGAAACGTACAAAATTCTACATCACTAGCTGAAAAAAAAATGTAAAAAGTGCTCTGGTGTGTTCGCAGTGATCGACAAAATCAAAGTTTATTTAAATTTGTATTAAAAAAAGGCTGAAAAAGCGAAAACTTTCTCATAAAAAATCTTTTTTATTTATAAAACTGTTAGCAAAGTTAGCAATTAAACTATGGAGCCATCAAGTTCAGGTAATATTGCAAATATCCCGGTAAAGTTTGTGTAACAAATTTGGTGTGGAAGTGTTTTTGTTTTTGTTGTTTATATTAGAAGTACAAAAAAAAAATAAGATTTTTAAAGTTTAAGTGGACATATAGTTATTATTCGTGTACATTCGTATTTAGATTTGTGATCTATTTTAAAGATTAAACACTTATTTAGTAACTTGCACAAATTCAATTTGCCCTTTTTTGCCTTTTCGGAGCTATGCATTTTTTTATAAAAGTCTCGTGACGCTAAATTTACCAAAAAATCACATTGGCCTTGCGGCTGCTGCTGTTATTGTTATTGTTTAAGCATACTAATTGTTGTTGTTGTATTTAAATATTATTCGTTATCAAGATAGATTTAAAGGAGATTGTTGTTGTTGTTGTATTTAAAAAATATTCTTTATCAAGAATGATTTAAAGCAGATTGCGTCGCAGGCGGTCCCGTTATGATTTGCTAAAAAAACTGCTGATATAACAGATGATTTTGACGCCACTAGTAAGGACATCAATAGTATAGATGACATGATTAAAAGACAAGTGAATACAGAATATTTAAGATTCGGGCTTTCTATTCTTCGTGGCTGGATTAGGTTCTTTGAATGTCTTCTGCATATTGCATATAAAATACCATTAAAAAAGTGGCAGGTTAGAAGTGATGTTGAAAAAAAAATCGTGTCAGAAACAAAATCAGAAATTCAGAAAAAATTCAAAGAGATTTTAGGATTAATAGTTGACAAACCTAAGCCTGGTTTTTGAAATACGAATGATGGGAATACGAGAAGACGTTTTTTTCAAAACGATGAAAAACCAGCTGAAATACCAAAAACAGATTTGAACTTAATGAAAAGAATGCACATATTATTTATTGTTGTGTCTAGTGGCCATGAAATACAACTTGAAAACTTTAAAACATTTGCACACAACACAGCCAGACTCTTTGTTGAAACATATCCATGGTACAATATGCCACCCACGTCGCATAAATTATTATTATTATTATTATTACACGGATACGAAATTATTAAGTATGCTCCTTTACCTATTGGGCTATTATCTGAAGAAGCGCAAGAAGCTCGGAATAAAGATTTTAAAAAATATAGAGAGTTTCATTCACGAAAGTGCAGTCGCGAAACTCCCTTCAAGATATTATTCATTTATTTTTGATAACCTCTGACCCAATTAATTCAAGTATGCGAAAGCTGCCGCCAAAGAAGGTTCAAAGCTGGCCAGAACAGGCAAACGATTTAATAATGCCTCCAGATCTAAACAAAATGAATTAAGATGAGTTTGATAATGATTATGATGATGATGATGATGACAATGATGATGACGATGATGATGATGATAATAATGAGGATGATGATGGTGATGATAATGAGGATGATGATAATGAATAAGATATAATGTCATTTTTAAGTTCTCTTATTGTAGTACTACGAGTATATTGAAATTACTTAAATTGAAATTCCTTAATTTTTAATAAAACTGTAATGAAATATACTTAAAAACGGTTTGATTTGACTAATTTCAATAGTATTAGGTAAAACCTATTGAAAAAATATGCTAAGATAGCTTCCCTGAATTGATCCTCAAAATCTAGGTATTCTAACCCACTGTGCGTCGGCTCTGAGCCTAAATTTACGACACTAAGCTTATTCTCTATAATGAAGTCTAAAACTGACTCACCTCTTGCGTTAGTGTTCGAACTTCCCCGCAATGTGTTGTGTGCGTTTACGTCGCTGGAGACCACCAAGTTACTTTTGGCTGCGGCTGCCTCCATGACCAATGTCCGAATTTCCTCCGGTGGAGCGTCCTTGTCATGAGGCATATATGCGGAGGCTACCCAGAGACTGATATTTTGCAGCTCAATGCTTGCCGCCACTGTATCGCCATTACTTAATTGTGGGAGCAAAAAGATGTTAATGTTATCCTTTGCTACTTTACAAGCACGAGGCTTACCTGTGCTCTGAGCGGCTATCATCTTGAAGCCGCAGATTTTGTTGCCGCATAGCCACGGCTCTTGGATGAGGCCCACGTCAAAATCACCGGAACCCAGGCGGACCATCAAGTTCGCAGAGGCGAGTTTACAATGGTGGAGGTTGATTTGGATCAGCTTCATAAGAATCTGTCCTTCTTACCTCCTTCTTGCTGCCCGACCCCGGTCAGCTGCTCTGAGTCAGTCGACCTTTGGCTGCTGGTCAACCCTTCTTCACCACCACCAGCATCGCTAGCCTTGTCACCCTCTATCTCCTCCGGTTCCAAAACTTGCTCGTCGCTGCGGTAGATCCGAAAGTTCGCGTCAACGAACCCGAACCTGACTACCCCTTTTCTCTCTGCCAGTGGGGCAAGGGACTCAGCGTTGAGTATTAGCAACACCTGCCTCCTACCTTCTACTGGCTCCTCAAGTTTCGCTACCTTCCAATTATGGGTTGGCAGCTCTCTATTACACGATCTAAAGATCGCTTCTATTTTCCGGTTCAGCTGGTGTAGCCGGAATCCAAACCCGTGCTCTAGGTCTGCTGGGAACTTCTTCCCTGCTGACGGCCTCGAGCCTGGCTCCCGGCCAAATATCGCCAACCTAGCTTACCGCGATCTTATATAGGTTGGCTGACCTGCTGTCATCGCATGCGATAAGCTTGGCCCTGCCCTGATACCATCCCGCATCGTGACAGAAAGGGGGAGTCCAGGGATTTCCTCTAAGACCTGGAGGTAGACTTCGGCAATCGCTTGCTCCACCCACCTCCACTTCTCTTTGGGTATGACCCCTTCCTCCTCCTTCCGGTCAATGATGGCCAGCATCTCAACCCCCTTTGACAACCTCGCTGTAGGATGAGTATTTCTGGCCGCCGACTTTTTGTCTTTTAGCGACCTCACACGCCTCTTCAGCCGAACGTTGTCTCTTTGGGGCTGCACCCGCTGGTTTGCCCAAGCCGGATAGCACACCCCTTGCCCACTCTACCGATTTGGCTTGCTCCTATTTGGTCAAGACCTTGAAAGCTGCCTTCTTTTCGTAGAAGGCCTGCTTTGACGGACGGACGGGTTTAAACGACCCCCCTGGCCTACCCCAGCAACCTTATTTGAGCTGCTGGGTCCCTCTACTATCTGCTGTCGATTGATCCCCGGGGCAGCCCCCCGCCCCCTGACCGCATTCAGCGTTTGGGTTTTTGCCACCTCCTCCAGGTTTCTTCGTTCAGCACCCCTCTGAAAGAGACGCGAGACCAGTTTTCCCAAGCCTCCCCGTCCCCTGCTACCAGCACTCGTGCTGGAACCAGCCCTAACGCTTAAGCCCCCTCTGCCTCCTGCTGCTATCGATCTGTCTACCACCCTTGTATTAGCGGTAGATAGGATCGCCTCTGTCGGTTTTTAGGGAGGACCGCCCTCCTTTGGTTTTGTATTTTCAGATATTTTTTTAAACATTTGTGATCCCACGAGTATCGGACAAGAGAGGTGTGCTCGCGCAGAGGTCCTTGTGCGTGGGTAAGGCTAGGTAGAACCGGAGGACGCCAAGTATCCGGAGCACTCCGTTCGATACTGGGCTAGTTTTTGTCCTGGGTCCCCAGCCAGGCTGAGCATCGACACGGGTCGTATGACATCTTGCTCCAACCCAGAGGTTTCTTTATAGAGGTTTGCTCCTCCACACCCTATATCCTGGGAGGTGTTTATTGACTCCTCAGTCTACATCCGTAGTGCTCTGTTATAAATAGCAGGGTTACCTCGGGCAGGATATGACTCCTTGATCATTTTTCCAGTAATGAGGTCGTGTCCTACAGCTTTGTTAAGAGCAAGGTTACTAATCGCATTACTTACTTCTTTTGTTTTTAATTTAATAGGCGAGCATATTGTATCTGGCGTGGGGGTTAATATTAGGTTATTGGTATTGCGAGGTGGGTTGGGGGTAAAAACATTTCTTAAGTGTTCGGCGAAAACAGCAGAATTTCATCATCGCTGCTTGCCCAGTTTCCGTTTTTTGTACAAATCGGTGGAATTCCGCGTGTAGGTGCTTTCATTTCTCTGACAGCTTTCCACAGAGAGTAATTGGTGACGTTAGTCGGAGAAAGGTTTTGGATTTTTAGTCCAAGCAACGATCTGATTCCAGACGCAAGGCTTTTCTCAAATTTTCACTGGCAATAGATAAGTTCCGTTTTAGGAAAGGGGACCTGGATTTTTGCCATTCACGACGTGTCCTCCTTTTTTCAGTAAGGAGAAAATCGATTTGGGTTGAGGTTTGTGGGTGCCGGATGCTGTTGCAGTTGTTGTCACGCTTGTCCGCAGAGTGGCGCACAGCTAATCTTAGGGTCGAGGTAAATTGTTCCAGAAATGTTTCAATGTCCTCATTAGTTTTGAGACGTGGGTTTAGGCTGAGATGACTACTGATGTATTTTCTGTATTTCAGCCAGTTAGTTTTAGTGGGTGTGAATTCGTAGATAGGGCGTAACTTTTTGTTCAGATGTATAGGAGAGTGATCTGAAGAGAGGTCGTTAAGGTGTTCGATGGTTTTCTTGAAGAGATAATATTAATCTTGGTGTCAGAAAGCATGAAGTTATATAATTGTTTTCCTTTTGGTGTTGTTAGCCTTGAGCCCCAGTAAGTCTGTTTGGCATTGTAGTCGCCAGCAGCTAGAAAACTTGTTCCAAATGTGGAGAAGAAATCTGAGAACTGGTTACTTGTTATTTTAAATCTATGTGGGCAGTATACAGCGGATATTATTAAGTTATCCTCCCATCCGTCCAGGCAAATTGATGTTGTTTGTATTATTCATAACGAAGTGTTTTATTCTTTGTTTGATTAGGACTCCAGTGCCACCATGGGCTTTGCCAGCGAGATGCTTTGTATCATAGAATTTATATCCCGGTATGTAAAAATTGTGTTTTTCGGTTAGATGGGTTTCGGATATAAGAAGTATGTCAATTTAATTAGTGAGTAAAAAATTTGTTGATTTCTAACTTGTGCTGGCTTACACCGTTTGCATTCCATTGACAGATCTTAAGTACGTTCATTTCGGAGATAGCAGAAGCTGCAGGAGCTGGTTTTGGTTTCTCATCATTTCTTGAATCATTGTTTGTATGGAGGTCAAGAACTGCGTCATATATTGTGTGAGCGTTGCTATCATTCCTTCCAAATGATGCAGATTTGAACAAGTCCCGGACTGATCCTTCCCTAACTTAAGTACCCCTGCATACGTCGTCCCTGTGTCGGGGTATGGAATTCACTTCTGTGGTTGTGCAATGGGCGATATATTTGGACTAGGTTGAGTGCGCTTTTTCTTTAACTGAGGGTCATTGTTCTTAAAATCCTAGCGTCTTACTGACTCTAAAGATTTTAAAGCCGCTTGGTTATCTGAGTAGATATACGACGTTTGTTCAAAACATATCGCGATTTTTGAATTTTCGCGGGTTACGTATGTTCGATTTTCGATCTTTTTGTGGCGTTATGTTTTTACTCATGACCCTGATTTATGTTGACAATCTCGGCCAATTTGAATGTTCAGTCAGTTTTTGACATTGTGCGTGGACGTGTTTCAGCTTGTCTTCGATTTTTGTCTCTCTGCTCAATCGTGGCGAACCGGCGTCCTTTCATGGGCCTTTTCAGTTTCGGGAAAACAAAAAGTCACAGGGGGCCATGTCTGGGGAATACAGCTGTGGCATTATTACAGTGTTGTTTTTGGCCAAAAATTTGCGCACAAGTAATGATGTGTGAGCAGGGGCATTATCATGATGCAAAAGCCAATTTTTGTTCTTCCCCAAATCCGGACGTTTCTGGCCGATTGCTTTCAGGAATTGCGCATTACTTGAAGATAATATTCTTTATTGACCGTTTTACCCTGCGGCAAGAATTCATAATGCACCACGCCCTTGCTTAGGTTTCTAGGTTTAGCTTTGGTTTCTACGCCATAACCATAGACCCATGATTCGTCACCAGTTATGACTCTCTGCAGCAAATTTGGGTCGTCACAGACAGACCCAACAGCTCCTGAGCAATGTTAATGCGATGCTGTTTTTCGTCGAATTTGAGTAATTTTGGTACGAATCTTCCGGCAACCCGCCTCATGCCCAAACTTTTGGTGATAATCGAATGACACGAGCCAATCGATATATTTAGATCCTCAGCAACTTCTCTGACAGTGATTCGATGATTGGCCAATACTAGTTTCTTTACTTCATCAATGTTTTCGTCTATTGTTGACGTGCTCGGGCGTCCGGAACGCTCTTCGTCGCTCACATCTTCTCGGCCCTCTGAAAACATTTTGTACCACCGATAAATGTTGCTTTTGTCCAAAGTAGCTTCGCCGTATGCAACAGTCAACATTCGGAATGCTTCCGCGCAATTTGTGTTGTTTTTCACACAAAATTTGATACAAATTCTTTGACCCAGTTTTCGGGATAGACAAGAATCGGAGACAAGCTAAAACCTGTCCACGCACAATAGCTGTCAAAAACTGATTGAACATTCAAAATGGCCGAGATTGTCAACATAAGTGAGGGTCATGAGTACCAACATAACACCACAAAAATATCGAAAATCGAATATCCGTAGCCCGCGAAAATTCAAAATTCGTGATACTTTTTGCACAGGCCTCGTATATATATATATATATATATATATATATATATATATATATATATATATATATATATATACTAGCTGACCCGGTCCGCGTTGCTGGCCCTAAGCTAACATTAGTGTTGTATTACCACACGATTTAAATAGAGTTTTTAACGAAATTTACGGCCTTTAAATAAAAATCCATGGAATACCTATCATAAAGTTTTTTCACAGAATTACTTACATATGGTGTAGATATGGGCTCAATCAAAAAAGAAACACATGTATTTAAGGCAAATTGGAAATTATATTTATTTACTTCATCTTAAGGCCAGCGGATAAACAATGTCTTTTGTTTTTTTATTTGGTATAAAAACGTATAAATTTTTTGGTGTGCCAACTCGGGAGCAAGCCACATACAACTGGCCGTGTGAAAAGAATGAATTTTCCAAAAATAAGCCAGCAATAGTCAATGATTGGCCTTGTGCTTTGTTTATGGTAATAGCAAAGGCAAGACGCAAAGGGAATTGGAGCCGCTTGAATTGGAATGGTAAATCGTTGGAAATCATCGGAATTCGTGGAATAAGTACGTCTTCGCCTTTGAATCTGCCACCGATGATTGTTGCCTCGATTAAATTTGGTGAACAGTTTTTGATGGTCAATCTGGTTCCGTTGCATAACTTTGGTGCGTTTAAGTTGCAAATAAGAATTACCGGTGATCCAACCTTTAATGTTAGTGCATGCGGTTGCTTTCCGGGTGGTTCTAATGAATTCAAAAATTCAGTGGGATAATTGACGGCTTGTTCTTCATCCATTACTGTGTCGATCGATTTGTATTTGATTATTTTGCCGGGCAGTTTCAATTGAATTTGCTCATTGAGCTTGTTGACATCATCATTTTTTGGTGCCAAAATTGCACGTTCGCACAGCCAATCCGGATTTTTGTAGGAGGTTGTTAAACTTGGGAATACCTTGTCGACAACGGCTTGAATATTCATTTGCATTTGACAGAAATTAGGCGGGAACGAAATCTCTTTCGTGGCGCGATCAATTGGAATTTTTCCATTTCCGATGTCCAAAAGTTGTTTTGAGAATGTTTGGGCAGACGGGTCTTGCAACAAATGCACACGCATGTTCGTCGATAGCGTGATTTTCTCGACTCGGTTCCAAAGATCTGAAGCTTTCAAGCATGCGTTCAGCTCATCTGCGGGCATTGATCTTGGAATAACGGGCAAAGTTTGGCGGAAATCACCAGCAAGAAGAATAAGAGCGCCTCCCATCGGTTGGTTGTTTCCTCGAAAGTCACGTAGAGTCCGGTCAAGCGCTTCGAGCAATTTCTTATGGGCCATTGTGCATTCGTCCCAAATGATAATTTTGCACGTTTTAAGGATTGTGGACATGCCGGAGTTTTTGCTGATATTGCAAGTTGGTGTTTCTGCCTTGTTCAAATTCAATGGAAGTTTCAGTGCTGTGTGTGCAGTGCGTCCGCCGTCCAATTATGTTGATGCAATTCCCGATGATGCCACTGCGAGTGCAATCCAATTCTGCATTCGAACCGACGCCAATATTAAATTGATGAGGAATGTTTTGCCTGTTCCTCCTGGTGCATCGAGGAAAAAAAGTCCGCCATTTCCGTTTGTTACCCGTTGCATGATTTTTGCGTAAGCAGTTTTTTGATCATCAACCAACCGTCTTGTTTAAGTTTCCACATATTGTTGTTGCTGGTTGACATCGAAGTGCTGTTGTCGCACCAGGTCTCTGTCTTGAACACAGTTTATGTTCCGAATCGGAGCCGGCATTCCAAGTTGAATAAGGACTTTGTTGTTGATGGATATGCACATGTCCTCAATCAGCAGTAGAGTTTGGTTGAAAATCTCGTCCGAATACTCCAGGTTAGGATAAGTTGCGCGTGATTGCCTGAGAATGTCTTCACCTAAGCTTTCGCGATACGTTTCCCACACTTCTCGTGGATTAGATGGTGGACATGTTGTTAAAATTATCGCAAACGAAGTGCGTATTTGCTTTGGGTGACACGTGAGTGACGATTCTGTTAGCGTTGTGTTCCAATGCTGATCACTTTCAAGCAGGCCCAATCGGAAACACGCTTCTCTATAAGTCTGACATTAATTTCCATGGATGCTTTTCAAGGCGGCGAATGATGTTGGATCTTTGATCGTATGCAATAACAATCGCAGATAATAGCATTCAGCATTATTCGGATGAACGGTGTAGACACGTCCCAAAGCATGAGAAGAATGCACACCAGCATATTCTGCGACAATCGCACCATGTTTTCTTCTCATGAACTTCTTCTACGACGTGTTCCAAGTGTAATATTTGGGAATTTCAGGATATATGAAAGTCTTGGCGAAATTGTCGGTTGCACACAATTCAAAGAAAGCGGTGAGAGTGGTGTGTGGCGGCTGTTCGGCTCTATTTTCAGCATTTCGTTCGGTGAAATAAACACGCTGGCCACTTTCCAAATGAACAGCTAGATGTTGAACTGTTGGATATCGCTCATGGATGTTGAATGAAAGTATACGCCTAACTGCTTCATTGCTGCTGATGTAACGCCCCATCTGGAATTGCGTGATTTCGTCAGTTTGATTGGCAAGCCCGAATACTGCCATGTCGTTGCCTTTGTTGACGTATTTGCAAATATATTTGATCGACTTCACCGAATTACAGTATTCAACATTGATGTGGGCATCAAACCTTTTTGAAAGCAGCGGTGAGTAGGGCACGATCCATCTATTATCGACGTCAACATTTACATTGCGCATTTTAATTGTAGTTGTGTATCCAACGTCATCCACCTTTCTTCGCCTATACAGAGGATATCCATCGCCTCCTGTTTGAGTTTCTTGGAGCAGCTCGCGTGGATAGCGCTTTGTACACTTGCCTTCTTTCATGCATGGTGAATTTGTGTTCAGTTCACCGCAAGGCCCGTGGATCATGTGTTTTCGGATTGATTCAAATAGAACCGGATCTGCTGTGGGATTCGAGAGTTCTGCGGAACTCACGTCTTCAATTTGTGTTGGCATGATTTTTTGTTTTAGCCAGACTAAAATATGGGCGTGTAGCAGGCCTCGCTTCTGCCATTCAACCGAGTACATCCAGCACTGAGTTTCGCCAAATATGTGATTTTTGGTGATGACATCCATCAGCCTTGTCAACTTTTGTCTGAATACTCGGGCGAGGATATCGTGTCTATGTGTTGAACTTTGGCCGGTAAATAAAAGGTCGGTGATGTCTTTCCATGCTGGGTTGTGAAAGTGATGAAGAGGTCTGGCCGTCCATACTTGCGCACGTATGTCATAGCATCTTGAGCGTACAGATGCATGTGTCGCGGACTGCCTGTGTATGTCGCTGGCAAGATCACCATTTGGCCGATATTCGCAGCGCTTCCATCATTGGCAATCGCATCACGCAAGTGGACATATTCTTCGACGCGTAGCTTTTGCTGATTCAACCGAATGAAGAGCAGACGATCACTTTCAATTTTCGCATACATGTCGACAATGAATTGATGGAAGACTTCACGACATTTCAACAAATAATTACATTCATTTGGAATGATCGTAAGGCGATAGGCATAAATGTCCATACAGGAAACTTTTTTTGTCGACTCTCCATTTGAGTTGGGGTTCATCTGCATTACGTTGAAATGATACCCATCCTCACCCCGTGGAAAAAGCACTGGATATTGTAGTGCATCATACGATCGATGAGTTTCCGCAATGCGTTGAACACTTGCATTCCGGCAATGGATGATGATATCGCGTCGCTCGAAGTCTGTGCCGACCATAACAACTGCGACGTCACCTATCACCGGTGCATTGAAGCGCCGCTCATGCTCACCAGCCGGTGTCTTGTACGCTCTTATCACAACCGTATAATCATCTGCCGGCATCTGGTCTAGGGCTGTTTTGAAAAGACGGATGAGGCTGTTGTGTTCGTGTAACATAGCTTGAAGATTCGAAACGATTTCCCGTCTGACTTCAGTACTGATCGCGCAACGCTGTTCAACTGCTTCATTGCCAGTGAAATAAATTTGGAGGAACTTGGCATCATCATTGAGAAGTGGGAAGAACGATCCAATTCTGTGGTAGATTTGGCCGGTTCTGTGGTAGATTTAACCGGCGTTGTTTATGATATTAGCATGAGTTGTACTTTCGGATGTTTTGAAGGAAGTGCTCGGAAATCGGATTGGCTCTAGAAATGTAACTTTGTAGGGGTTCAGGCGGCTCAATCATTGGTGGCAAAACAACTTTACCGTTCGATCAACACATTCCCGGGGATTCCTTAGTGAACTTCACAGCACGACAATGTAAGCAAACTTTGTCCATTGCGCCAATCACTACGACCTTGTGATTGCGGTAGTCATCGTCCCTATTGTAGTGAAATGCCGCCAACTTTAAATCGATTATTTCTCTTGATCGAGCCATTCGGGAGCGATTGGCAGCAAGTCTTTCGACATGCTGTTGGGGTATCTCAGCAGCTCTAGATGAAGATGCACTGCCACGCATATGCTGAAGCCGTGATTCGCGTTCTCTTTCCGTTTCTGCGGCTCTAGACGTAGATGCCCTTTCGCGATTTTCCTGAAGACGTGATTCGCGTTCCTCAGCTGATTCAGCGGCTCTTCTTTCCCTCTGCTTCCGTGTTGCAGTGGTTTTTTTAGCAATGGCTGTGTTTTTTTGTGGCATTTTAGTAAACTGTAATCGTGCAAAAGGAACAATGATGTACTTTCGGATGTTTTGAAGGAAGTGTAAAATAAATATATGTATATGAAAATTGGATTTTGCCACGCCCCTCCGCCCACAGAGCGAAAATCTAAAATCAGACTTCACAGTGTCACCCGCGTGAATATTCTGTAGATTCCCTGAAAATTTCATCAAAATCGGCCCAGCCGTTTTGGAGTCCATACGTTACATACATACACACATCCTGTTTTATATATATAGAAGATTAATAAAAATAAGTTAAGTGAAATTAAGTCCAATGTTATGCCGATGGAAGAACATATGGATCATAATACTGGACTTTTATATGCAGACGGTCACCCCCAAACCCAAGTTACTTAAATACTTTTCTCACCTTTTTTAAAATAACTATAAGTTCGGTCCAATTGATGGAATAGTGATACAATTTCGCAAATATGGAGATGTGGGTCCTACTAAACACTATGCAAAAAGTTGGCAGTATATATTAACTGCCACGGCCACTATTAACAAATATTAATTACTTAAGATCTGGTAGAGATTTCCGGACGAAATTTTACATGAAGGAACATGTAGACATTATAAAGCTATTTGCAACAAATGGGGCTGATCAGAGAAAAGTCACTCCCACTTTTGATATAAGGAACTTTCGGGTCTAAAATTAAAATTAGCCTACCTATGCTCGTATTGATGCCATCGGAATAAAAATTGGCAGAAATATATATGGGGTCCATAATAGTGTGTCTGCAGAATATGGAAATGAGAATACAACTGCCACGCCCACATTTAGCCACAAATTATTAAAGATTTATCAACGAAATTTCACAGGAATATTGTGGGTGATAATATTAAACACCACACAAAAAATAGGCGGGTTATTTTTACAGCTACGCCTACTAATGACATATTATTCTAATTTACGACCTATACAATATTTTTGGACGAAATTTTATATTAGTACATACATTGATTCTACAAAGCAATATACAAGAAATGGGGTCGATCATATAAAGGCCACGCCTCCCACTAATATAATCAATTCAAGGTACCCGACCGAAAATTACCGTAGATATTCTCTTAATTCCGATTTATGAACAAAACATCCCCATTGTTTAACTCGCACGTACAAGAAAAGGTAAAGAGTGTTTCGAAGTCTGTCTAACCCGACTTCAGACTTCTTTTACTCGTTTATTATATTATTATATTAATATATTGTTTATATTTATAATATGTATATTATATTTATGATTATAATTTGAGAAGTGATAAATAATGAGTTTTTTGCTGCATTTTTCCCACTAGAAAAAAAGTTTTTTGGTTTTTATTTATTTTATTGAGCTGGCAGATAAAGGGATAATTATATTATATCCTTGTTGGTATGTTATTTTGCTGCGTAAATTGTTGATCTACAACAAGAGCTAACGATTTGCAATAAATGAAATCTAGCTGTGTCGATTTATACAATTCTTTTATCTTGAGTAGTTTCAATTGATACTTAATGAGGTATGTTTGGTTTTCCCACTCGCTATATAATAATCTAAAATGAAAATTTTAGAGAATAATAAAATCAATTAATAAAATTCAAAAAATAAATCAACGCCACTGTGTGTGCGCCTTATGACCAAGGTAATAATTTTCGTACCAGCATTGGCGCAATCTTCTATTCTATCATTCTTTCTGTCGTTGCATCAAGGTTTCGCCACGAATGATAGAATAGAAGATTCCGCCAATGCTGGTACGAAAATTTCCTCTCTCTGCGCATGTCGTCATAAGGCGCGCACGAAATGAGAGAACAGCCACAATGCATACATTTTTGTGTGAAAAAAGTGATAATTTGTGTTTAATATATATCGCATTTTATAATAATAAATGTGAAATAATATATTTCAATTGATTTGGGATTACAATTTTTGTTCTATTTAATGATTTTTTGGTTAAATTTGTGCCGTTTACTGTTTTGGTGCGATAATAGGAATATAAACTGGAATAATTATGGGAAATGAAATTCTAATATATATATATATATATATATATATATATATATATATATATATATATATATATATATATATATATATATATATATATATATATATATATATATATATATATATATATATATATATATATATATATATATATATATATATATATATATATATATATATATATATATATATATATATATATATATATATATATATATATATATATATATATATATATATATATATATATATATATATATATATATATATATATATATATATATATATATATATATATATATATATATATATATATATATATATATATATATATATATATATATATATATATATATATATATATATATATATATATATATATATATATATATATATATATATATATATATATATATATATATATATATATATATATATATATATATATATATATATATATATATATATATATATATATATATATATATATATATATATATATATATATATATATATATATATATATATATATATATATATATATATATATATATATATATATATATATATATATATATATATATATATATATATATATATATATATATATATATATATATATATATATATATATATATATATATATATATATATATATATATATATATATATATATATATATATATATATATATATATATATATATATATATATATATATATATATATATATATATATATATATATATATATATATATATATATATATATATATATATATATAAGTCTCGCTAATCCGAATAATTGATTACAGACCCTGATTCGGATTATCGAAAAATTCGGATTACAGGACTAAAAAATCAATAATTTTTTTTAATTGGAATGTCTTCTATTTATTTCAAACAAATTAAGATACATAGTACATGTATATGAAAAATAGATTATGTATTAAAAAAAGTGTTTTTTTAATAAAAATTAAATGGTCTTCGTGACAAAAATGCAATTCAATTTAATTGTATTTAAATAAAACTATAAATAGTACAAACACTTAACATGCTTTCTTGAAAAAGTCAGTAACGGTTGATTGACGAACATTCGGCAACGATTTTTCTGTTGCCGAGATTTTTAGATCTTTTAGCACCAGAATATTCTCCGTACTGACATCATTCTCTTCATCCCATTTGATGCAAGTATTAAAGCTCTGTATAGCATCTCTGCTATTTACTCGGGAGACCGTTGGCGTGTTATTGCTGTCTACGCCTTCTTCACTATCCGCCGATGATAGCTCAACTACGTCGAGTTCTTCTATTTCGTTAATCCAATCCTCAACTTCAGCTTCAGTAATATTTATTTGTAAGGACGTGTTGAACGTCTGCGTTATAAAATGTATACCATTTATATGTCCTTCGCGTAGCACAGCTAACGGTAAGTTTTCTTCAGAGTTCCACTCTTCTGGAAAAAGTTTAGACCAGCATGACGATAATGCGGTTCTACGTACCTTGTGCCAAGACAGCTTCAGTAAAATGCAGCAATCATTAATGGTAAAACCTTTTAAAAATTGTGAATAGTCTTCCTCTTTGTAATTCACAACTTCACATAAAAGACCCTTTTTATAATGCATTTTTGTTAGCCTGATTGCATTTTGGTCCATTGGTTGAATTAAACTGGTACAATTGGGTGGCAAGAAAATAGTTCTGTAATTTCCGCACTCTGACAACAATTCCGCACTTGTGTGACATCGAGCGTTATCTATAATCAGAATTGCTTTTTCTGGCAAATTATTTGCAGCTTGATATAATTTTACTTGTCGAACGAAAGATTTATGGAACCATTCCAGAAAAATGTTCGAAGTCATCCAAGCATTTTTGGATGAGTAATATTCCACGGGGGGTTGACGTTTAAACGAGCGCGGGTTACGCGACTTTCCTATGACAACAATATCGAGTCTATGAAGTCCGGATTTGTTAGCGCAGCAAAGGAAAGTAACTCTCTCCTTGCACATTTTCCTTCCGGGAGCAGCTTTTTCTTTTGCATGTACCAATGTCTTATCCGGCAACAATTTCCAAAAAAGAGCTGATTCATCCGCGTTATAAATTTGAGAATCGACCAAATCCAGAGAGGTAATAATGTTGTTTAGATCGCTTCTAAATTGTGGAATTAGGTCTGGTCGGCTTGACAATTTTTCACCGCATATTTTCATATCGCGTATAGAGAATCTCCTCTAGAATTTTTGGTACCACCCAGTACTTGCATTAAATTGCCTTTCAGATCCATATAGGCGAACGAACAATGCCTTCGCTTTTGCGCATATTATTTCTTTTGATATTGGCACATTCCTGGATCGTCGCTTTTCAAACCATGAAAACAATTGACGTTCGAAATCCTTATGCTCTCCAGGTTTCAGAGTTCGGGGAATTTTTAGCAGCTTATGAGTAGAGTTTTCAGCGAAGCTGTAGAGGTAACCATTAAGCTACAAATTTACTTTTTACATGTGATTTACCCACCTCTTAAACCTTCCGCTTTGTTTTTTTATATCGCATATTGTAGCTTCCCCCACACCATATTTTTTTGCCAATTGTTTCCCAGTTAAACCCTTTTTCGAGTCTTCAATCATTTTTAATTTTTCCAAAATTGATAACGTTTTATGAGCTCTTTTTACAGACATTTTATTACAATAATAAACCAACCGATCGTCACGAGCTAAAAAATTTAATGAGATCAAACAACCTGTACGATCGTTTATCGTTATTCGATAAAAACAAATAGCACAAAAAAAGGAATAAGCGATTAGCGAAATGTCGTCGACTGCCTATGAACCACTGCAGTGTTGTTGTTGTTATAGGCTATTTACAGACACAGCGCAATGAGTGAGAAGATGTCATTTTTATTAACAAGACGACGCAGGCACAGTGTGTTAGAGAATTATTTAACTAAGAGATGAGCTGATATAACCTAACAGAGTCAATATGACATACACGCACACATACATTTCTGTAAAAACAGCATTCACCACAAGTTCTAGCGGCACTTTTTCTTTGGAAACCATGAGTTATTGTTTGTTATTGACAAAATTTCAATAAAAAAGAAACAAAACAATCAATTCGGATTAAAGAGTTGCAACCAATTCGGACTGTAGAATCTCTAATGCACTTGAAATTGCAGTTCGGATTACTGGATATTCGGATTAAAGGTGCTTCGGATTAGCGAGACTTCACTGTATATATATATATATATATATATATATATATATATATATATATATATATATATATATATATATATATGTATGTATTTATTAGATCACTACACAAATTCACTTTATCTTTTTTGGTAGATGAAAATCCGCTTAATCCGCTGTTTAAGTATTTTTTATCGAACGAGTTTTTCAATCATTTGTACTGATTTACTTCCAAGTGCATTTGTTAATTTATATATTAATAAAAATAATTAAAATAATTTAATTCATAAAGTATTGCCTTTGCACATGCATTTTTCAAGTAAAAAAAAAAAAAAAAAAAATATATATATATATATATATATATATATATATAAGCGCCTTACGACGTCACAGCCAATAAGCTGTTCTGAATTTTTGTCGAGCTAGGAATAGTGGACTTGCGCATGGCTTCTATTCTATCATTCTTGAGTTGTTCCTACCTCCCTGCTTCCCTCTGCCTTGCTGTAAGGTGGTCAGAGAACACAGAGAAAGGAAACTTAAACTTTAAACGGCAAAAGAGCGAATTAATGCAGACGGACGTTGTACACGAATCCACTGAAAATCGTGGTGAATCCACTCAGAATCGTGGTATGTCCACTGCAGACGCTGGCAGCTAAAGTGACTTTCATTTCTACGTGTTCTCTGAATGTGATGCAGACATAGAGGAATATTAAGAATGAAAGAATAGAAGATTACGCCAATGCTGGTACGAAGATTTACTCTCACTGCGCATCTCGTCATAGGACGCACACGAAATGAGAGAACAGCTAAAATGCATACATATTTGTGTGAGATATGTGATAATTTTTGTTTAATATTAAATATTTTTATATTTATCGTTTTATGATAATATTTCTAAAAATAAATGTAAAATAATATATTTCAATTGATTTGGCATTAAAATTTTTGTTTTATTCAGTAATATTTTGCATAAATTTGTGCCGTGAAAGTTGTTATTTAGTGTTTTAGTGCGATAATGTAAATATAAATGGAAATAATTATAGGAAGTTAAATAAAAAAACACATGTACCTATGTATTTATTTTATAATTTTACTTATATATATTTTACTTACAGATATGCATGCATATACGACATGTACGTATGTAATTATAAATACAAAGGCTTACGCTAAGGGGATTTTGTTAAGTTTTTATGATATTTACAATAGATAAATAAGATATTAAACTTGACTCCTCTAGAACCACTTTTTTATTATTGAGCCTTTGCAGCCGCTTCTGTCCAACTTCTGTTATGGGCTCTATATTTTAGTCCAAAGATGGAATAGTACCCGGCTTTAAAAACCCGCGCATGGTGTAATCTTCTATTCTATCATTCTTGAAGGAGTATCATGTTGCTAGAAATCAAATATTTTTGAAAAATTTTTAGAGACATTGTTTTTGTGGAACGAAAGTGTTGTAGCCAAATTAAAGTAAAGTGAGTATTTTCCTTTTAGTCTCTTCTTATTTTTTTGAAAAAATAAAAAAAATACCTTTATGATATGAGCAACCTAATATTTGCGAATTGCTAGGAGTGCATATTTTTAATCATACATAAAATACACACACTTTTTGATTGGTAGCGCGAATTTTGTGTATACACACACCAATTTACGAAAACTATAGAATTTCATGCATTCGTTTCTATGTGTGTGTTGAAAAGAATAAAATTTAAATAGTTATTATTCCTGACTATGAATGTAGGTCAACAGAAATCATATGGTTTTGAATTTTCGTTACAAAGAATAATTTTATGCTCATGTACACAAATTTATACAAAAAATATTCAAAAATGGGAATTGTTAGTTTCTAAATTAAATTTTTTTTAAATATAAGAGTATCCAAATCATCACGTGAGGTTACTGCCATTGATATGTATGTACTTCAATTAGTCCAACTATTGTATGATTCTGTTGTTTATTCAAAATTATACATGTACTTAATTCTATTAAAACTATCTCATATTTAGCCACCAATTATACACATTACTTAAAATTATGAGAAAAACATAAAAATCATTCTTTATAAAAAAAGAAAAAAATAACCTCAGTTTTCGTTTAAACTTTTAGCGAGAAAACATATTCATTTACATTTTGAAGAAAACATTGAAAAACAAATTTCTTTATAAAATTACAATAATTTCTGGGAGCCGAACTCTGGTTGGGATTTGTTCCTTGAATTCATGTGCTTCTGTGGTCCAGGAATAAGCTTGTTGGCCTTAGTAACCTTATATATGTGGAATACTACAAAAAATAAATTCTAAATAAGGATTAGCATTTCAAATCAAATTTTTATATGTTGACACTTATGATTCCCTATTAATATACGAGAATATAAATCAAAACATAAAAGCGTATTCAAATGTACGAAGGTAGGTAGGTAGGTAGGAGTGGCCGTCCAGTTTGCCAAAAACACACTTGAGCACCCATAATGGCCCATTGTGATACCGCGCCGTTCAAGCACTGACTAAAAAGTTCCTTTACTTGGGATGGTGATAGTCAGCGCAAGGACAGCGCCAGTAAAAGGCACGATTCGCCCGTCATGTTGCAGGAAACCAACCTGATATTTTGATGAACCTTGCTATGTCCCAAATAGTAATGGATGACAGCTCTGTCAGGCTTGTAAGAAATGGGGCACCAAAGGTGCGAATTCTTCTTCTGCTCAAGGATGGGCAGTGGCATAAGAGGTGGAAAACCGTCTCGTCCTCCTCCTCGGAACCACAGCCTCGGCAAAAATCGTTTAAAGATAGGCCCACTCTTTCTACCTCCAAGTTTGGAACCGTCGGTATAGATATCGACCGTTGCAAAGACGATTATGTGTTGTGAAGTCCAGTCATTTCTGTTTGGAATAGTGAGGTCGAACTCCCTGTTCAAATCGGGATAGACCGACATGTAATCAATAAAGTTGGGGACAGGTGGATCCTGATTCAGAATAGAGGCATGGCCCGTTACGGTTAATCGCCAATGTTAAATCGGTGTTAACTTGGCTTGTTGCTTAACCAGGAGCCCCGAAGGGAGCCAGTGCAGCATGGCAAAAAGGGCTTTCGTGGGTGTGCTACGAAGAGCGCTAGTGATCAGTAGAGCAATGCGTCTTCTGATTTAATCGAGGGGTTTTATATTGCAAGTTTTAACAGGTTAAGTTAGACGATGGCCGTGTAGAGCCATAGCACGACTCGAGGATGAAGTCCCCATTTTGCTCCAACTGCTCTTCTACAGCAGTATATAGCGCATGTTGCTTTACGTGCCCTCTCAGCTATATTGGCTTTCCAATTAAGCTTTGGGTGGAGAATCAGGCCTAAGTACTTAACGTGTGTTCTCAAAGAGAGCGGAGTTCCGTTTAGACTAGGTATTGTAAACTTCGGAATTTTGTACTTCCTAGTGAAAAGCATAGCCTCGGGTTTGGATGGGTTAACGCCAAGTTTGAATTCACGACACCAGTTCGGCACAATAGATGAGCTTTTCGGAAAGTGTTTGGGGGAATCTGCCAAGTTCCAGAGTAGGTGTGATAAAAGACCCCCTTGTGGCGTGCTCCTGTTAACCACCCTTCTTGATTGGGCACTGTCGAACTTGGAAGTGATGATTCTAGATTTTAGTAGAATCTCTATAAATTTAATAAGGCCTGAATTCAGGAAAAGATTATAGAGAGCGGAAATGACAGCGTTGGGGCATACATTGTTGAATGCTCCCTCGATGTTCAGAAATGTGGCAAGTGTGAATTCCTTGAATGCCAAGGATTTGTCAACTTGAGAAATGAGAGAATGAAGTGCTGGTTCAACCGATTTGCCTTTACAGTAGGCGTGTTGAGATTCAGAGAGAAAATAAGGGTTAATCGATGTCCTGATATGTAGGTCAAGAAGAAAGCATGTTAGTCTTATGGGTCTGTAATCCTTAGGTTTGGTGTGTGAGGCCTTCCCCACTTTCGGGATGAAGACGACCCGAGCCAATATATTGCAATCTGAGGCTTGCATTATATATTTGTAGCAGCCATGGAAAGATAATCTCTTCCCCATTTTGGATATCGGCAGGATGATGCCGTCCGGTCCGGGGGACTTGTATGGCTTAAAGGTTTGAATGGACCACTCAAGTTGACTTTTTATCACTTGGAATGTGGGGAGGCTATCATGGGAAACCTGATCCACCTGGTAGAGTGCTTGATCCGCTGAGGCTAAACTCCCTGGGAAGTGGGTGTCTAGTAGGATATCAAGGGTTTCGGTGCTTGAGTGAGTCCAGCTGCCATCTGGTTTTTGGATACAGTCAAGGGCTTTGTTAGAGGAGTGGAGAATTTTAAGAAGACGGCTAGTCTCGGACGTCGATTCAATGCTTTCGCAAAATTCCCTCCATGACGCTCGTTTCCCTCGCCTAATGGCGTATTTCAACTCTTTTTGTTTATTTTTGAAAGGGGCCCAATCAGCTGTAACATTAGCTTTGTTGAAAAGCATTCTACAAGTTTTATGAAGGCTTGCAATTTCCGAGTTCCACCATGGAGGTTTAGGTTTGCCCCGTGGTTCGGGAGTGATGCAAGAAATATGAGTGGCTTTTTTAAAAGCTGTGGTCAGATCGTCGACCGCCCGATCAATGTCGGGACAGTTGTGGATAATGGGGGGAGTCGTTGCTAAGCATGACCGCAGTTTGAGCCGGAAAATAGGCCAGTTCGTGTTTTTTCTATTGACTGGTTAAAGAGATTCTGTATTGCCTGTAGTCTCCCTCGAGTCAATGTCAAAGGTGATATAGCAGTGGTCCGAAAAGGAGCATTCCTGGGAGACGAACCAACTGATTATTATGTTGGAGAAGTTATCGCTGACGAAGGTGATGTCAAGCACTTCCTTCCTGATGGATGTAAGGAAGGTCGGCTCATTTCCCCGGTTAGCAATGCCTAAGTTATTTGGAAGGATAAAGTCGAAAAGACACTCACTTCGATCATTTCAGCCGGAGCTGCCCCATATTTCGTGATGGGCATTGGCATCGGCGCCGATGATTACCGGAATCCCTTTCTGGTTTGCTACCGCAACCATTTGCTTTAGTATGTCTGGTGGCGGAGATTCGCCATAGTCAGGAGCCATGTAGGTAGAGGAGATCCAGAAGGTCCGTGGACCCATTTCAATGACCATGGTAACATTGTCTTTGTTACTGAATCTAGGGAGTAAAAGAGAATTAGAGCAGTTTTTTTACCAGAATGCAGAATCAGGGTTTACCTTGATCCTCGATATTTACCATACGATATCAGTATGCATTGAGTCCAGTAACCCCAAGGTTCTTGGACGGGAATTACCTCCTCCCCTTTATCCGAGAGTCGAAGAAGCAGGGCTGCCGAGGCAATTTTCGAATGCTGAAGGTTAATTTATAGTACCGTCAGCATTGTTTGGAAGATTGATTGTGGTGGTGTTGAACTCTTCCTCTTCGGACATTGGAGAGATGTGTCCACCAGCCGCATCCGTGTCCATGTGGTCGGAGAATTCTCCGACCAGTTCGGAAGTGGAGAAGCGGCTGCTTCTGGTTGTTATACGGTAATAGCAAAATAATTAAAAAAATAATATAATCAAAGTAACAAGGCAAATAAAATCCACATAGAAACGATTCCAACATTATAACATGTAAAATTTTGTGTTTGCAATATTTGTTATTCTTTGAGAATGAAGCAACATTTCACGATTTTGTACTAAACCGGGGAATGCCGCATATTCCTAATATTTCAGTAAAACTAAATAAGTTGTGTTGTTGCAGAGAACTACTGTTGTTGTTGTTATTTTCGTAGTCAGCTGTGATCTTCAAGATCAGATCGCTGCTGGTGTAGTTAGCTTGAATTAATTCCTTAATTCCTGCCAACTGGAAGTAGCTATAGTCGACAAACTAGACGCGGTGTACTCTTTTAACACTTTCCACAAATGCATTGATGCATATTTGCTGGTATTTTTTTTAAAGTTTATATATATAGTATGTTTGAAACTCTTTACTTTAGTATAATAAATAAAAAATCAAATTTTAATAAACATCAAAATAAGTCATATATGTATCCGATGCAAGTAATCTTATGCAGCAAACATGTTGCGATACAGTCAATGCGTACTATAGAGTGTTCTATTGGCTTTCATCATTTTATTTGGGAATTTTTTAAAAATATATCTGTGGTTGCGCAGCGGCAGAGGCAGATGACAAAATCAAACAAATCCACAAGAAAAAAACAAATGTTGCTAGCTACATATATTTTTAATTTGCTTTAAGTTAGCTCAATAATTTAACAGACAAGATACGTACTTATGACCACTAAAATCAAAGGTTGGAAGGCTGCGATTAAGTCAATGTAAATTTGGTGACTTTCTGTGAATTGTCAAAGCATCAATCACGTATTTACCTGAAAAGACTTACCTTTACTACAACCTAATTTTCAGGTATTACACGATATTGAATACTATTCTTTATATGAAAGACGTAATTCTCGCAGAATAATAGTCCTCAAAAATCCGAACAGAAAATAAAACACGGGGAATCACTGCGAGTCAGTGCAGATGGTGTTGCCAGTCGTTACAACAAGCAAAAAATGGGATTCCCCGGTTTCGTCACAGAATAAGGAATAAAAATGTCCGTGCTCTTTTTAATCGGAGCGAATTGTAGGTGCGACATAAATATGAAATGAAATGGTGCAAATATTTATAAGATATATTATTAATATTTATTGTGAAATTTTGCCGTCCCCTAAAAGTGCCGCCCGAAGCGGGCCGCCCTCAATACGTTACACCACTGCATGGTTTCCTATGCCGATTCCCATAAGACTGTGCAAAAGGGGGTAACTTTAAACTTCCCTAAAATAAAACTCACACGTAAACTTTCAAAATACACGTATATATTTTTTTTTTGCCCCCTCTACCATAATCCTTGGTCGGAACCTGGTTATTTTTTTTTATGTTGTTTTATGGTATTAACGAATGACAACGCCTATACAACCTACACAACAAATACACCGAGTTGTCTACGAAACGTTAGCGCCATTATAGATCTAAACCGTATAAATCGCAACAACAAAGGATCTGCATTCGAAGCTTAATGCAAAAATTTACGATTTAACCAATTACTACAACACTGGCGGCGGCTCAGGCTAACAACCAGTGGATTATACCAAATAACGAATAAATACCAATTACAACAAAAACAACCACATGCACGGACAGCAAGCGTACCAACCAATGCCACGCATTGCGGAAAGACAAAACACAACGATTAAGAAAACATTACAACAAATACACGCAAAGGAAATAAGGTGGGTGCACTGTGAGGAGCGGAAGTTTTTTCCGAGTACATGCGCTCAGTAAATATAACACAAACAACATGAAGAGCCGATTGCAAATTATAAAAGAAACGACGACAGAATGATCACTGTACATACAGTTAACAAGTAGAAAGAAGAAAGAAAAATAGTAATATCAAAGAAGAATAAGAAAATACATTCAATTCCCTCCATTTTTATTTACCGTTTCGAACATTTTTTTTGGTCTCACGTATAGTGTATGTGAATTTATTGTGTTTATTGTAGCCATATTCCATATCCCTGTAGTGAAAATTATAGGCAGCCATTGCTGAACTCACACGCACAAAGGAACGGTAAAGGGTATTTCGCAGTCGTCCTAACCCAACATCAGACTTCTTACTCGTTATTTCTATCGAAACGATATTACAATATTATAATACGGTAGTTGCATTCTTCGTAAATTTGAACTTTTGTTAACGCCATGTTACATTTCATTAAAGGAATTACACATATGGAATTTATTGCTTCCGATTAGCTGGCTCAAACTTTGCACTAAGGCATTAGAGCTTGGATTTATTTATTTTGTCCATAAAATAGCAAAACGATTTTGGTTAGAAAGATTGCTATTATTACAATTATTTGCCTTATAGATTTTTGCTGCTTGTTTGCCAATTTAGTTTGAAGACTTCACTTACGCTTTACATACATATAGTGATATATGTCTGTCTGTAATGTCGCCCTAGCTGTAATTTGTTCACCCGCGAGAGGAGTACGCTGACTTAGCTCGTCAGAAAGAGGAATGTTACCAAAGGAGAATAAGAAAAGACATAAAATTCAGGCGTTATTTATTTACCGTTTCAACCATTTTTTTTGGTCACGTGTAATTTAATTTATTGAGTTTGTTGTACACGTATTCTATATCCCAGTAGTGAGAATTATAGACAGTCTTCAAAATATACTAGTAAATTTAATAGTAAAAAATCAAGTGGTTAATTTACTAGTTCAAAACTTATCTATAAGTTAACCAGTTACTGACTTATGCGGCACTTCATTGCCGTGTATACTAAATTTTTCCTTTCTTTTCAATTTAATAAAAAAGGAAGTAAAGAGAAATATAGGAATTTGAAGAAACACAGTTCGTTTTATAATTTCAACCACTTTTTGTAATTCCTAATTTTAGAGATAATTCTTCAAGATAAAGCGTGTTTTAAAATATCCGCAAAGTGTTCGCAAAGAAGAGTGAAATGCGGCACCATGAATTAACATGCTGAATTAATACACTCCTCATTTATGCACAAAAATTATTTTACATGTCGAGTACACAATATTATATTATGTACATACATATTGTTAAGAAATTGCCCTCTTGACAATTTATTCTGTTACGAAATTGCCCTCTTGACAATTTACTGTAACTCTCTGTACTCGGATTCGTACCACTGGATCGTGTAGTAATTAAACAATCGCTGGTTAAATTAAAATAACTACCTTTATTTAATTATTGCTATTTACAAACTTAATATTAGGCTTAAAGTTTACTTTGTGACAATTTGCACTTTATTTCACAAACCATTAGTCACTTTATTTAATAAGTAATTTCATCACTTTATTTAATAATGAATTTCATCACTTTGCAAATCACAATTACAAATACTGCTGCTTCGATTATAATGCAAGATGTACACACTGTTAAGATCTCTGTTCGAATTTCTTTGACTTTGCACAGTCTTGTGCTTTTATAGTTTCGAATGGTTGAGGTAGAAACTTCTACAATATACTACATGTTTCTGGATCTTTCTATAATTTTATACAGGAAGTTCTTACTTTCGAGATATTTCTTTACACCACAATCGCTTCAACGAAATAAGCTTTTATTCGAATGGATTGTGTCTTGACTTACACACACAGGGTGGTGCACTCATTCTCAATCTCCAGCTGGGATCCTAAAAGTATGAAATCCCGTTTCACTGATATGCAATCACGTTTCAATATATACGAACTTTACATAAATAAGTTAACACAGAACACGCTTAAGAGCAATGCAACACACGTTTGCACTTATTCCCTAATTCTTTTCCCATTGGAGAAAACAACGCGTCTACGCCACATCCGGAGTACCTTCTCACGACGGTTTGCATGCATGTGCAGGTTCAAGGTGATTTAGTTGATAAGAAAAATACCTGTAAAGCTTATCTTTAAGTTATAAAGTTTTGTTACGTTTATATTCGGTATAACTGTCAAATAAAGCGGACCTATTTGGTTCAGCCTCTTTTTAAAAAATAAAACGATTATAAAATAATTTAACTTATATATGAGTTTTACTAGTATTTTAATTAGTTGTTTTCACTGCTGGGATGTTGTCTAAAATACCGAATATTCGGAGAAAAAAGTCAGAAGAAATCATTTTATCAGATTAAATTAAATTTTTGTGGGTCACTTCATTTGTATTTTAAAACGAACTGTGAAACTTCTAAAAAAAAAAAAAAGTTGATAATAAATCCAAAAAAAATGTATTATTTAATTTGGAGTTGAAAACTCAAATTTAATAAATTATAACTATTCTTAATGTTAAATCTGATCCAATTGCTTTCCATTCACACTTTTTCATTGTTCACTCTAAACGCACCATAGTAATCATAAGTTGTAGATTCATAATTGTTTGGTTTATGGCATAATATTAGATTACTAATAACTAAAATAATTAATAAAAATCATTTATATTAAAATGGGGTCCGACTGCCCTAGTAATACCCCTCTGCGTGCATATTTAACTATGGCCATGAACACAGGGGACACCAAACTTATAAGAATTAAGAGCATAGTGTAAAGAAAATTAAGAATTTGCCGGTCATAAGGGAATTAAACCTTTTTACAGTATTCTCACAAATAGTAACAATTTCAATAATCTCAGAAAATTTTTCAAAAAAGGTCAAAAATGCTTTAATTAAGCAGAAGTAGTGTTTCTTTCTTTAATAATGAGGAAGAAATTTTTTTGGTTTATCAAATTAATATTTTAACTTAACACAGCTGCAATATTTTGACTTGTGGAACTTGAGGGTTCATTGACAATGAGAAATTATCAAAAAAATTGTGTGTTTTCAGTTATTTTGAGAAGCTAAGTGAATTGAAGAATTACGATAGTTAGGCTTAAAGGGGGTGCACTGTATTTTTACCACTGCATACATCAATTTTAAAACCTCCTCACACTAGCAGAACTCACACAAATACATTCATATCAACTATCTATTCTATATGTTCTTTGGTAATATTCTAGCCCGTGGTTAACGGCTCTATCATTCTTCTTTTATTTCTGTTCATAGACTGTTCGTTTTATTCGTTATTTCTTATCTACAACATATTTTATTGACATTAGTTTAGAGATGCCAGATGGCTAGTAGATAATCTGATTACGTATGCATAGAGATGCCAGGTGGCTATAATCTACTTACGAATCTACTTATAATCTAATAATGTAAATATACCACAGTACCCCCTTTATAATTCAATATTTCACGGTACAGAAGCATAATTGATACTAAATACATTTTATCAATTTAGCTTAAATATTATTTTTTCCTTTGTCTTAGCTTATATCTTGGTGGTATAATAGCCAGTTCATCTGCACTTACACTTAGCGTCGCCAAACCTATCAATAACGTTATCCATCAAGACTTGATCAGTAACAACTGTTTCCGAGATATCGAAAACGTTATCGTTGTTGATAGTTTTGGATATATGACTTTGTAATATTTCAATATTTTGGTTTGGTAAGTTTACCTTTGCTTTTTCGCTTAGAACTATTTGATTTGCATGTCTTTTCCATAAGTTCTGGTCTACTGTTTTACAAATATAAGTTTGTTTTCCTATTATTTTTACAAATTCGTCCAACACACTCTTCCGGGGGTTGAGTAATCTTTTATGAAAACTATATCCTTAATTTTAAATTTATTCTTTTTTTAACCTTTCGAAACATGCTTTTTGGTTTTCTTGACTTCTTTTTACACAATTTTTAATATTTGTCTTACTTGGCATTTCAATTTTTCTCTTTTCATTTAAGATGTCTCTTTTCTCTTTTCATTTAAGATGTTGAACAAGTAAGTAAAACGTGTCGCGAGCAGACGTGTTCTCCGCGGCTCTAAACTTTAACCACGGAAAAGATTTAAAAAAACGAAAACAAAAAATTAAAAACATCATCAGAAACAAAAAAAATCAAAAACTCTCTACCCTGCTAACAAAAAAGTACTGATAAATACAACAAGGAACAAAATAAAAAAAAATCGCGAAAATCTGACCTGTAAACATTACATGTTGCGGTCGCCACCCGCGCGTTCAGCTAGTGCAGCAACGGCAACGAAGACAACCGATGCGCTAACACAACAAAACAATAACAACAGCGTGAAAATAAATAAAAACAGTTGCGATCTCTCGCCAAGTGAAATGAATACACTTATAGCGCAATTCGACCGCAGCGGTAGGCAGCGCAGCTTTTCAGTGTCTGACTGCTCCCATAAACAGCTCTCCCTCTCTGGCTCTGCTAACGCTGGCTCTCAGCTTGAGCACATTACAGTAAGTAACGACTGCTGCAAAAACGTAAGTACGCTTATTGTTGGCTCTGGGTCGGTAAACACTTTGCCCTGGAGTATGCAAAGCAACTCTCTCTCACCATTAGAACAACATGCATGCTACAGCCAACCAAGGAAAAGGTTCGGCAATACAGACTGGTATGGACCGCTATATTGTGGTTAAGCGCAAGTTGAGTCCTCAAAAATTGTCTCAAAAATCGGCAAAGCAGATTAAATCTAATGATTCTGCTCCTGAAAAGAATCCACTCGCTTCTAACAGGTTTGCACCTCTTGCAAATGCCGAAGACAATTCTACCCAGAAAGTGCTAAAAGAGGTAAAGCCCCCACCAATTTATTTAAGGGAGCGCAACTCTAACGCTCTCGTAAAAACTCTAACTACTCTAATTGATGCTAAAGACTTTCATGTTGTCCCAATACTAAAAGGCAAAATACATGAAACCAAAATTCAATTAATTATCGAATCAAGCTATCGCAAAGTCGTCAATCTCTTTGACACAGAGAAAGAAAACTATTACACCTAACAACTTAAAAGTAGCAAAGGCATTGTTGTTGTCCTTAGGGGAATCGAAGCTGACGTAGATGTCAACGAAATAAGAGAAGCCCTATCCCAAGAGGGTTTTACCGCATACTCTGTGTTTAACATACACAAGAAAGATAAGATTCCACTGCCGCTCTTTCGCGTTGAGCTACAGCCAGTCGACTCGAATCTCAGAAAAGGCGAATCACACCCGATCTACAACCCTCGCTATCTTCTACATAGAAAAATCTCTGTAGAAGAACCCCACAAGCGAATTGGACCAGTTCAATGCCTGAACTGCCAAGAATTTGGGCACACTAGAAAATACTGTACACTTCCCAGTGTATGTGTCGTTTGTGGTGATCTCCACATGTCACAAAACTGCACAAAGCCCAAAGACGACTCCAGTGTCAAAAAATGCAGCAACTGTGGTGAAAATCACACTGCAAACTACAGAGGCTGCACTGTATACGCTCATATAAAAAAGAAATTTGCACCTCAGCCAAAACAAGTTTAAACTCTTCCTCCCGTAACAGTTTTGCGCGAAATCTCAGCCCGTGAAGCACAGCCTTCAAGTATTTCTTACGCAAATATTCTCAAAGGCACCACACCAGTAAACCCTAAAAATGATGAGAGTACTCTTGAAAAGACTTTACAAGAGTTCTTCGCAAATATGACGCAATTTATGTACTCAATGCAAAGTATGATGCAAGACATGATACGTAATCAGAACATGCTTTTGCAATCCCTATTAACAAAACCATGAACGCACTGAAAATCTGTCATTGGAATGCAAATGGCATAAGTCAGCACAAAAATGAGCTCAAACTATTTCTCAACGATAACTCAATAGATTTGATGCTAATTTCTGAAACTCACCTTACTCAGAAAAACTGTTTCCAGATAGCGGGATACAAAGTTTATGACACCAAACACCCCGGTGGCAAAGCACGTGGTGGTACAGCCATTCTGATCAAGAATAGAATAAAGCATTTCCCAATGCATGGATACTGTACCGATTATCTACAAGCGACGACTATTCAGCTCGAAGAATACGTCAAAGGCTTGACAGTATCATCCATCTATTGCCCACCCAGGTTTAATATAGATGAGAAGCAATACAAACAATTCTTTAGTACTCTCGATGCTAATTTCATTGCTGCTGAAGACTTTAATGCAAAACATACTCATTTTGGCTCACGTTTAGTAACTCCCAAATGCTGAAAACTCTTCTCTGCGATAAATGCTCTTGGTCTTAATGTATTGTCCAATGGTAAGCCTACATACTTGCCATCCGACAAACAGAAGATTCCAGATCTTATTGACTTCGCCATCACTAGAGGTATAAATAATGTACACTCTCTTGTGCATTCCTCTCTGGAGCTGTCCTCTGATCACACTCCCACAATAATAACTATCTTTTCTGAAAACTCCTATCAGAAAAACCTGAGTGGTAGTTTCGACTACAAGAATACAGACTGGCTTAAATATACGATGTTCATAAGTTCACATCTTGAAATAAAGACCTCCCTAAAGTCTGAGCAGGAAATAAACTCCGCTATTTTCAATTTCACTCAATTGCTATCCCAAACAGTAAAAATTGCTACACCACGTTCTAAAGCTCAAACCCGACAAGAGTGTACTCCCCAAGACATTCTGAAGCGCCTCTCCGAAAAAAGATCTCTTAGGAGAGAATGGCAATTGCAGAGATCACCTTCTCTGAAAAAGAAACTGAATGAATGTACTAAAAAACTGCATCACCTTCTAAAAGAAAAGGAAACCTCCGAGTTTCCCGAGTTTGTAGAGACCCTCTGTCCTACAGAAGCCTCAAGCTATTCTCTATGGCGAACGGCCAAAAACTCGAAAAAACCCATTCAAATGGAGTCACCAATACGCCTTCCCAACGGCAACTGGGCAAGAAGTGATGCAGAAAAGGGAATAGCATTCGCAAATCATTTGGAGCAAGTTTTCACCCCTAATCTTGCTAGTTCCGACCGTTCTCTAACGGCGGTTGATGCTATCCCTAGCGTCAATGGTATCTCGATTGCCAAAAAGGAGCTGACAAACGCTATCAAAGAACTCAATGCCAAAAAATCTCCAGGGCGTGATTTGATTACGGCCCAAATGATAAAAAAAGCTCCCAGCAATAGCCACAATGCATCTCTTGCATATATTAAATGCTATAATACGCACTGGATTCTTTCCTTACTCATGGAAAATTTCTCAAATTATCATGATTCCCAAAGCTGGAAAGGACCCAACAAGCGTCTCTTCCTACAGACCAATTAGTCTGCTATCAATTTTTTCAAAACTCTTTGAAAGTTTGTTAATAAAGCGTATTAAAGACATTGTCAAACAGTCTAATGTTATACCAAACCACCAGTTTGGGTTTAGAGAAAAACACAGTACTATCGAACAAGTTCATCGCATTGTAAACACTATACAAGAAACGTTCGAAAAGAAGCAATACTGTTCCGCAGTTTTTCTCGACATCACTCAGGCATTTGATAAGGTCTGGCACGGAGGAATCTTGCACAAACTGAAATGTATGTTACCTCTTAACATCTACACATTGCTCGAAAGCTATCTCTCAGGTAGACGCTTTGTGGTGAAACAAAAAAGCTTCATCTCAGTTGAATACCCTATACAAGCTGGAGTACCGCAAGGCAGCGTATTAGGCCCCCTGCTCTATACGTTGTTCACTGCAGATATGCCAACAAACGGCAAGACTATCACATATACTTTTGCCGAAGACACAGCCATATTGTGTACTCACACAAATCCGAAAGAGGCGTCAAAACTTCTCCAAGTACACGTCAACATGCTTCAGGAATGGCTTGACCACTGGAGAATCAAAGTCAATGAGTCGAAAAGCGCTCATGTCACATTCACTCTATGCAGGAGTACTTGCCCCCCTGTGCAAATTAACACCAAGTCGATCCCTCAGGCGACAGAAACTAAATATCTAGGAATGCATTTAGATCGTAGACTTACTTGGGCAAAGCATATAAGTGCAAAAATTACTCAAATTAAACTCAAAATAAATTAGCTAAACTGGCTTTTGAACAGGCAGTCCAAGCTCAAACTGGACTTTAAAGTTCTACTCTATAAAGTAAATATCAAGCCCATATGGACCTACGGTATCCAACTCTGGGGTACTGCTTCACCCTCGAATGTCGAAAAGCTGCAAAAAGCCCAATCGATAATTCTTCGAATGATTACCAATGCTCCTTGGTACATCAAAAACGTTAACATCCATAGAGATTTACATATCCCGTATGTAACTAAAGAAGTTTCCCGACTTGCTGAATCTTACTTAGCAAAGCTAGACAAGCATCCCAATGCATTAGCGAGGCGCCTACTACAGCATCAAGGACACACCCGCCTGAAAAGGATGGACGTGCTGCGCTTAGCAACAAATTAGATTTTAAGCTTATTCATTATTTAAGTATTGCGCTACTTCTTTTCATATACCATAACTCCTCAAAGCACTGGCACTGGGAGGTTGGTAATGATTAATATGAATTTAAAAGTGAAATGTTAAATATACTATGAAGATTTATTGTTAGTTCTAAGATATTTTTTAGGAGATTCAATAAATTATATATATAATAAAAAAAAAATAAAAAAAAATTTAAGATGTCCAATCTTGTTCTCAGTTTCCTTTTGTTAAACATTATAAAAGCAGGTGAAACACCTGTAGCAGCATGTACTGTGTTTCTATAGTCAAACAAAAATCGGCTTAACACGATGTTAAAAACTGACAACGGCTTATTTAGCATATTTCTTTTAATTGCTGTTTTTATTGTTTTAACGGCGCTTTCAGCTTGCCCATTTGTAGCAGGATATCCCACTTGAGATGTTCTATACTCTATTCCATTTTGAAAAAGAAAATTCTTGAACTCTTTGGAAACAAACGATTTGCCATTATCCGAAACAGTCATAGTTGGCAGCCCAAAACGTGAACAAATTTCTCTAAGTACCAGTATAACCGCTCTAGTCGTTGTATTATTGCCCATGTCAATACATTCGACCCACTTGCTCGTACTATCTACTACAGAACTATCTACAACCAGACATGATCTATTCATTATCGGCCCGAAAAAATCGATGTGAATGCGTGACCAGACTTCGTCACTTCTTTTCCAAGGAATTAACTCCTGCTTATTTGGACTCTGACTTGTCAAGCGACATGCATCGCAACTTTTTGCCACCAGATCCAAATCCTGGCTTTGGGTTGGCCACCAACACGTTTCACGTGCCATATACTTCATTTTAATTATTCCCATATGCGTTTCATGTAGGAATCTCACAACATTTGCCTGCAGTGATTTTGGTACAATTACTCTGTAACCCCAAAAAATGCATCCCGATTCCTCGGAAAGTTCGAACCTTTTTCGAAAATAGGGTTGTTATCTTTTGGCCATCCGACATTTATTAAATTACTAATCTGTTGCAATAATTTGTCACTTTGGGTCTCTATCTTAATCAACTCTAGATTAATCATATTGCTTTGATTATTAACTTCACGAGTATAATTTAAGTAAACATCGGCCGAAAAATCTAAATCTGCCCTTTCCGATTCTTGCGGATGTCTTGAAAAATAATCCGCTATATTTTCTTCGGACTTGACATGAGAAATATCAAACAGATAACCCGATAACGTCAATGCTATTCGTTGAAGCCTATTGGATGCCATTACTGGAATTTCTTTTTTGGGGCTGAAAATATGTTGTAACTGTTTGTTGTCAGTCACTAGAGTAAACTGACGGCCAAATATATACGAATGAAACTTTTTCACCCCGAAAAGAATGGCTACCGCTTCCCGGCCCAGCTGTGAATATCTTCTCTCAGTCTCAGACAATGTTTTTGAAGCAAACTCAATCGGCTTCTCCTCCCCTATGTTATCTACTTGTGACAAAAGAGCACTCACCCCCACTGGACTGGCGTCAACAGTCAATTTAGTTTTGAAATTTGGGTTAAAATGTGCTAGGCACCTTTTTGTAACAAGCAATTGCTTTAGCTGTTCTACCACCTCTGAACATTTTTTATTCCATTCAAACTTTTGATTTTTTTGTAGTAACTTGTGAAGTGGACTTAACAGCCTAGACATTTCCGGAATGAAACGTCTGTAAAAATTAACTATACCCAGAAAAGATTGAAGTTCCTTAACATTTGCTGGACTTGGTAAATTTTTAATTTCATTCTCTTTATCTGGATTTGTGTGCAGTCCATCTAAGTATTTAATTTCCTTACAAAAAAAAATCACATTTCTGGCTTGCAAGTTTCAAGCCAGCTTTACTTAATATTGTGAGAACTTCCTCAAGCCTTTTAATATGAGTCTTTCTATCTGGAGCACTAATCAAGATGTCGTCTAGGAAAACTACAACACCTCTCACTCCTAAAAGTAAAGACTCCATAATCTTTTGGAAAATGGCTGGTGCGGACGCAACTCCGTAAATTAATCTCGTGTACTGGAACAGACCCTTCGGTGTAGAAATCGTGGTAAACTTACGTGACTCCTCATCCAACTCTATTTGCTGATATGCTGAACTCAAATCTAATTTTGTAAATTCAACACCCTTGTGCAATTTAGCAAATATCTCCTCGATTCGAGTTAATGGGTTCTTTTCAACTTGTAAATGTGGATTTAATGTAACCTTAAAGTCACCGCATATACGAATGCCTCCATCTTTTTTTATAATCGGGACTATCGGCGTCCACCACTTTCAAAACTCAACTGGTTTTGAAACCTTTAATTCAACCAACTTATTAATTTCTTTTTCAATTTTTTCCTTTATTGCCAAGGGGAGTGGTCTGGTCTGAAAAATTTAGGTTTCATATCTTCTTTTACTCGTAACATTAAATAATCCTAAGGATCCTTCAAACAAATCCTTGAATTTAGCTATGATGCGCCTTTCTGCATTAGTTTCATTAGCATAATGTAAACTCGAAAACTCTATTTCAAAAAATTTCAAAAAACTTCGTCCCAACAGTGGTGGACCTCCATTTTCTATTACTAGAAAAGGAATAACTTTTGTTACGTTTTTATATCGCACTGTTAAAGCACATGCGCCCAATGGTGTTATGCTGGCCCCACTGTAAGCCTTCAACATCGCTTGAATTTCGCGTAAGCCGTATTTACGAAAAGAATTATAAAACGTTTTTTTCGAAATTACACAATTTTCCGACCCAGTATCTAATTGCATTGCATAATCTGCGTTATCAATGGAAACTGTAACGATGATTGGACCATCGTTACTACTATTAATCGCATAGACCGGCAATTCATCCCTCTCTAAATAGTTAACACTTCTCGCTTTACACATTTTTTTCAAATGCCCTCGCTGTTTGCATGCATTACATTTATAATTTTTAAATTTACATTTACTACTACTATGGTTATCATACCCGCATACTTCGCACTGTGGCTGCTGTTGGTGTTGCTTGCTATGCTCCTTTCCCCGCTGCTACTTTTGCTGTTGTTGTTTTTGTCCATCTCTGTACGACTTTGCCCTTGCGTTGCCCTTCATGTAATTTACTTCCTCCGGCTCCAATTTAACCTCTTTCTGATGATGATTTCGCAGAGCGTATTCCGTTGCATTTGCGATTTCCACCACACGCTCAAAGGAAATTGAAACTGGTTCCATGAAAATTTTGTCACGGGTTGGACCTTTTTCCAAACCCATAATGAATTTGTCTCTAATCACCATATTAAGCCGCTCACCAAAATCGCTGTCAATAGCCAATGCACATACACGCACCGCCCATTCATTTATGGATTCATTCGGCGCCTTCACTGCATTGTAAAAATGGTAACGTTCGGTGAACCCTGATGTTGTCGGTTTGAAATGCTTATCCATCACCTCCAAGCATTTAGTTAGAGTAACACCACCGCTGTCCACGTCTGTCGGACTTAACAAGTTTTCCAACAATTTATATGCACTTTCCGACAATGCTGTGAGCAATACCGCCTTCTTACAGGCATCGTCCGTAATGTCGTAAGCTATAAACAGTTGTCTCAGCTGCCTTTGGAACACATTCCAATCGTTAACTCTCCGCTCAAAATTAGGCACGTTCCTGTGAATTTATTTGTTATATCATACATATAATATATGATGGAATACGTTTCTACAAATTTCTAGAGGTTGTGTTACCTCCAGTAATTAATATAACCTTTAATTGCACAAAACGCTCTATAACACGTCACCACAGCTTCAGCACAGAAAGAGAAAGAGAGTTGAATGAAATGCCGGAAACACGAAGTGTGTTGTTCAGCAACCAGCACAGGCTAGTTCCGGTTGCCATAAACACGCTATGCGACAGCGACAGCGTGTTAATAGATGGCGCGCGGAACTAGTGCTTGCTTGCGTTGGCGTACCCGACAACTGGGTGGGGGTAGTGGTGTCGCCACATATATATATATATATATATATATATATATATATATATATATATATATATATATATATATATATATATCTATATATATATCTATATATATATATATATATATATATATATATATATATATATATATATATATATATCTATATATATATATATATATATATATATATATATATATATATATATATATATATATATATATATTAGGGCGAATTGATATTGAAGCTACCTAAGTAGGAAAAAAACATTTTTTTTTTCAAAAACCATTTATTTCTCAACATAGTCTCCTTTTACTTCGACACACTTAGTAAGACGATATTCCAACTTTTTTATACCATCTGAATAATACGATTTCGGGAACCCCTCAAAATACGCGTTAGTTTCGGTAATCACTTCTTCGTTTGAGATGAATCTCTTTCCTGCGAGCCATTTTTACAAATTTGGAAACAGGAAAAAGTCACTAGGAGCTAAATCTGGAGGTGGATGATTAACCAATTCGAAGTGTATTTCACGTAATTTTAGCATCCTATCTAATGCTGTGTGAACCGGTGCGTCTTGAAGAAAGATCATTTTTTCCTTCTTTAAATGTGGTCGTTTTTCCTTGATTGCATCAATCAATTGATCCAATAATGCACGATAATACTTTCCTGTGATTGTGGATCCTTTTTCAAGATAATCGATGAGCAATATTCCGTGTGCATCCCAAAATAACCTTGCCAGTCGATTTCACTGCCTTCGCCTTCTTCGGAGCACTTCCACCAGCTTCCACCCATTGTTTCGATTGATTTTTGGTTTCAGGTGTGTAGTGGGGGACCCACGTTTCATCAACAGTTATTAATCGACACCAAAAATCAACAGTATTACGCTTTATCATGTCCAAGCACCGCTGTGAAGTGGTCTGTCGAACTCGTCGAACCGATGGCTTTTTCATATGAAAATGTTCATGCAAAATGTTGAACACACGTTCATATGATATGTTTACCATTTCAACAATCTCACGCAACTTGACTCGGCGATCATTCATAACGATATCGAGGATTTTCTTGATATTTTATTCAGCAACCACCTCTTTTGGCCTTCCTGTTGATGGTATTGTTCCAGTGCTTGTTCGGCCGCGTTTAAATTCAGCAGTCCAATATTTTACCATGTAATCTGGCGGAGCAGACTCACCGTAATGTTTATCGAGCTTTTCTTTTGTTTCTTTTGCCGTTTTCCGTTTCAAATAATAGTGTTTAATCACTGCACGAAATTCGCTTTTTTCCATTTTTCAAGATACACAAAAGTTGCTTACTTCAAACGACTACAACAAATAAACTAATCGATGAATTTGGGTGAAATTTTAACAGCTGACGTTTGACAGATCGCAATTTCTAACAAGAAAAAAGTTTTTGTGTTTGTGCTGCCATCTAGCGCTAGGTAGCTTCAATATCAATCAGCCCTCATAATATATATATATACGAGTATATATATATATATATATATATATATATATATATATATATATATATATATATATATATATATATATATATATATATATATATATATATGTATATATATATATATATATATATATATATATATATATATATATATATATATAATTATTATTTTTAAATATATTTTTCTTTCCTTTGAATTGAAATTTTTGCGCTCTTCACTCAAATCACTACTCATAGCGACTGCTTTTCTCTAAGCAGCTTTCACCTCGCTGAGGTTCAGCTTTTGGAGCTTTCCCCCTGTAAATGTTTTGCCAGAATACGGCTAGAACTTTTTTTACAAATTTGCATTCACTATTTTCAAGTTTACAAATAGTGAATTTTGACAGAATTGAGCCGATAACCACGGGCTGGAATATTACCAAAGAATATAGAGAATAGATAGTTGATATACGAGTATATATATATATATATATATATATATATATATATATATATATATATATATATATATATATATATATATGTATATATATATATATATATATATATATATATATATATATATATATATATATATATATATAAATACTTTTTAGTTAATTAGCACAACTTCACGCCTTTAATCCGTAAATTCAACTGACTACAAACAGTAATCATTAAGCTACCCTCGACTTAAGCCAACGCTAGCCCTAAGAATGCTGACTCCGCCACTCGTGTAGAGCGAATGCTGACTCCGCTACTCGTGCGGAGTTTCACATTACGGTGGCGTGATAGTGTCGTTGGCCCAGCGCTGCCGTTACGCTGTCTCCACAATCGTGGGTAGGCAGCCGCTTTGTTTTGGGCTTGTTGTTGGGCACTTGTGTTAAATTATAAAAATCTAAGATTTATATAATATAAATATAAAAAAATTAAATATGAGTGAGCAACTCATGAGCAGCTACGTTGCTGTGCATTTTTGTTGCCACAATCCCCAACTGCTGGCAGGCAAGAATATGTAGGACCAAAATAGACGAGACGAAACGATAGCGATTTGACGAACGTCTGCACTCGTTACGTCGATTTTGACATTTAATCCAAAATATGACGCTATCAAACGCATTGATGGATGGCTTTATACATAAATTCCGAACTCATCCCTCACTGCGGCGATTAAATTGTAGCACAATTCCGTCATTTTAAATTTTTTTTAAAAATAACAATCGTGTCAACAAAGTAGCTGCTGTGACGAGTAGCAGACGTTTGCAGTTCGGTTCTTAAGGAAACGATCGTCACGTTTAAATGTATCGTTCAGTTTCGATTAAATACGTACGGACATTTTGGCTATTAATATTGATTCACATATGCTTGAACTTACTCGTTACCTTTCATCTCGTCTATTTTGGTTAGCCCTAATTCTGTTTAAAAAAATAGAATGTCGCCAAGAATCGTACTGCGGAAGGCAAATATGTTTTTTGCGTAACTGCTCGATTAGCCTGCGACAATGCAATCGGCTGAGGCGGTAATTACTTGAAAATACCTCTTCACTGAGTGAAAAGGGATCACAGTATCGCATATTTTTTAATAATCGTCGCCATTTAATTTTTTTTACACGTTTTCCTCTTCCTATAATAACAGAACAACTTCTTCCATTTTAACACCATAAATTGTTCTTTACTCGCTGTCAACACCTTTCGCACCCTCTACTAAATAGTAAATGAAAGAGCTTTTAATTTTCTGTCAGAATACCTTTATATTTGTCAAATATTCACTATTAGTGAATGAAGTGAGCTTGTAAGTCTCGCAGGAATAGAGCCGTAAATCAAAATATTTAAATCGTTACAGTGGCCCCCGACCTGGGACTCTAAACATAAGGAAATTCAACGCCTCTGACTATAAGCAGAAGGAAATCCAACTCCTCTGACTATAAAAACAAGCAAATTCAACGCATCAGACTATAGATAGCTAAGTCTACGCGCAACGATACACATTGTCTCATCATAACATAAGAAAATCACAGGATGGTGAAAACAAGTGTGTCGAGCAAAATTATTGACTAATTTTGCTCACACAATAATATTCCCCAAAACAACAGTCATTTCGATAATAGCCCGTCAGCAGCACTGGCGTACAAAGAATTTAAATGGCCTTAGCGAATTATCTTGCGCGACCCCATCAACATTGAATATTAAAAATAAAAGAATACCATCGCACCAATTGAAACCATGGCGAAGGCGGGAGCGCATGAAAGGTGCGCAGTGTTAAACGTTTGTCAACAAACCACATGCAGATTATACCAACAACTATGCAAGAGGAATTTTAACAACAGCATTGGCAAAGCCGCTCCAGCCGCTTGCATAAGACAATTAGAATAAACTGCATGTGGATTAAACCAACAAATATGCACCGACATAGTTAGGGAACCCAAACCAGCCGCATAGATTACCAATAGATACGCAGCTTGCCGAATCCAACAACAAAATCAATGTGAAATGGATTGCAATAGTATGCGATCTCATTTTTCACCGAGGTCTGTTAGCACAAGTGGCCTCGGTGAATAAACTACTTACATATACACCATTTTTACTCCTATTACAAAAGAGTGTTACCGAAGTACATAATTTTGTAGTAGGTTGTATATTCATATTACTATCAATATACTGATATATTAATGAAAAAATATAACATTAAATGAACTCAGTACTACAATTCAGCTTTTTTATTTGTCTTTTCTAATCAATTAAAACTACTTTATGGTTGCGAAAGAACTTCCATGCATAGAAAAAAAATTTTAAGAACCTTTTTTGTTATTGTTAATTTATAACTGTATTGAAGGTGTTTGTTTATATTGCGAAATATTAAAAAAATGTTGCAGTTACACTTTTATATCTAATTTAAATTGATTGTAAGAGAAGGATATGTGATTTTATCTCAAATTGACTTTACGTAGGTAAAATGCGTCTTGAGGCAGATAAAATTTTAAATTTTATTATTGTTTTTACTACCTCAGACAATAAATAGGCAGTTTTAAGGACGAGTGATAAATAAATATGTTTTAAAATAAAAAACATTTTGTCTCACAGTCACGACCTCATGCGAAATGCTTCTTTTGTAAATCTTTTTCTCTTCGAGTCGAAGGCCTTAATTGCTAGTCTTCTTTTAGCTTCATCTATTACAATATTATCTGAATCACTTTTGAATTCTCGTAAATATAAATAACAGACCACACTATTTCACTAATAATTTTCATTTTAGTTATATTTTATTTAATTCGAAATATAAATTCGCTAATAAAGTTTATTTAAGAAATAAATTTTATTTATTACACACAAGTTAATAGTTATAAAAATTATTTCATCCATTTTTTTTTTTGGGAATTTTCTAACGCTGAATAATTGTAAGTATTCACCACTAACATTGATTGGTTATAAATTGCCGTATTTTAAAAAACTAACGGGAATTTCCATATAAGCAGCCAAAGCCAAGATACACCAAGAGGGTAATAGCATTAAGATGGATTTAATTAAAAATTTGGCAATAATGGCAAAAACCAAGGTTGAATAAAAGAGCTACGTTATTTTTTCCTTAAAATGGAAACTTTTTACTAAAGAAAAATTGTGAATTAGTGTTTCCTGGTCAAGTTCTATCTTATTGGTACTTGCAACGAAGTTATTCTGAAAACAGTTGATTCTTAAGCGTTCAGAATAGCAACATTTACAAGCGTTCACATTACTTTGGATTTTACATCGATTTAAATGAACACTTACTAATACAATAATAATATTTTTAATAGCAGTAATTATATTTCCATGTTTAATGGATCTTGGGATCAACTGGCTTTTTTGAAACAGGTCGAAATTATCCATTAGTATTAAATTTATTACTACGTTGTCTGGGGTTTCGCAATTCTAGCTAGGCTTCAAGCTTGGAAAGAGCTGCCTATTGCTTCGTACACACACCACAATAAATGTTATTCTTTTCATTGTTGCTTAAAAATATCAGATCTGAAGAAAAGTGAATCCCCTCGCATTAATTCTGAGCAGGCACTTACATACATTTATACATATACATATAGTATAGTATAGTAGGTAGCGACTTGCGAAGGGACCGAAATGCCCAATACAAAGAGGATTTGTCTACATTATACGAGTATAACAATTTAATAATTTTAATTTTCCATTCTTAGTGTGGTGCTGTTTTCGCTTTCTGTGCGCCTGGTATGAGTGGCCGACATAATCAATAGAAAGATTTTTTGGTAGAATATGAGGAAGAAGCATTTTTGTATGTGAAATATAATTTACATATTAAAAATATATAAAAATTCCAAAATTCTATATTTTTTTTTTATTTTTTTTTTATTTTATTAAAGCTTACATAGTAAAAACAATTATTAAATAAGCTATACTAAGCAGCGCTAGCAGCAGGGGCTTTCGGCTGGCTGTTGAATGAGGGCTGGTTTAGATGCGGCGGAGTAAATCAGTATCCCTGAGAAAATTGTAAATTTTGGTGATATTGTCGGCAGTTGGATTCATGAGAAGTAGAAGTGGATCGTTATTATTAAAATTTTGATGTCTCTGGTTTTCCAGTTCAGGACAAAAAACTAATAAGTGTATCACGCTGACAGTTGATTCGCAGAATGGGCATTGGCTAAGACGACTACCATCCAATAGTTGTGCGTTAGTGATGATAGTGTGTCCAATACGAAGCCGAGTATAAGGAGTGATATAGTTAGCCGGAATGGATGTCGGGTAGCAAGGTTTAGAGCGGTTAAGGTTGATTCTTGAATAGTGGTGGTTATACCTCATCCACTCAACCGCTATCTTAGTATTTCTCTGCTGAGCTATAAAGCGATGGATATCACTCTTTATGAAGAAACTTTCTTAATAAAATTTTTTTTTTTTTTAATAAAATAAAATTTTTATAAAATTATTAAAATTTCTGTAAAAGTATGAAAAAATCAAATATTAAGCATTTCAATTCATGATATGTATATGCATACTAATAATATATAACCAACCGAATAAGTTGGATGTACGTATGTAATTTATATACATACTCGTATGTATGTAATTTATATACATACTCGTATGTATGTTCGCCCATCAATCCATGTTGGACTTGTCAATATTTGTTGTACTTGCCCCTCATAATATATTCTAACGTGAGGTTTCTTCTTTTTTGTGAGGTTTTAAAATTGAAGAGTGACCTTACTTTCGGAGTATTAGTATGAACAAAATTATCGTATTTGGCTACGAGTTCGTTCAAATAGATGGGCCGTAATGGTAAAATTCCTGAATTACAAAGTCATACTTCTTCCTTTTGAAAGTTCTTGAGTGAGCTGTCGATCGTCACATTCGAGATCTGTATATTCCAAAATTCTATATATTTAAAATGTTTATAAAAAAAATTTTTTTTTTTTTAATAAAATAAATTTTTATAAAATTTTTCCAAATTTCTCTCAATGTATGAAAAAATCAAATATTAAGCATTTCAATTCATGATATGCATATATGCATATTAATATACCATAATATAAATCCAACCGAATAAGTTGGATGTACGTTTGTAATTTATATACATATGTGTGTACGTATAAAATTGCGCTTTAATTGCTTTCATATCATATGAAATCAATATAAAGCACAATAAATTATAAGAAAACGATAAAGATGTAAATAATCAAAATAAAGAAGGATTAAAATCCACTTGATAAGTTCGGTCCACAAGACACAAAGCTCTTAATAAAAGCTGGCAACAAAAGTTGACAGCCCCGAATTAAAGCAACATTTCAAGATTTGTACTAACTTAGAGGATGTCGCATATTCTTTATAGAGAGTATTTGACAGCACCGACTTCAGTAGCGGCCTCCCTAAAATCTTTAGGTTCTATTGTAGTATTTAAGCCTAGAAATAAGGCAAGAAAATATTGAATAAAGAAAAACTTGAATAATACAATGCCATCGAGTAATTTTCTGTACACGACCCTGGCGATCCGGTAAGTAATACCCTAGCAGATTTGAGTCGTTACACAAGTTAGGTGTACTTGTTGCACAAGGATGAGCTGGTGATTTTTGCTGAGGAATTCGGTGTGGAGGCTACAGGGATCATTGACGAACTCCGCAAGAAGCTAGCAGAGTTTTTCATCGAAACAGAGCTGTCTAAGAATTAGCAAAACCGTTTGCCGAAGCTACAATCCAAGTACGTTATGAACACAACACCATGGCCGGCTGCGTCTATAGTTACCCGCGAAATGTTGGAAGTGGACAGGCCAGAGGCATATGCAGGTGCAACACTATCGGCATGGAATTCAGAGGTAGGGAGAAGACCACAGCATCGCTCTGTATCACCATCAGAAATGAATCAACAACAACACGGTGGCCCGGCAACAACATTATGCACTGACCGCTTCGCCTATATAAACGATGTAACTCTGGCAATGGGTCCTTTTCTGAGAGAACGAGATCCGAACTAGCAGCAGCTCTCTGCCAGACTATAGTATAAGAAAAACGACCATCTCGTCTAGTTATACAGAGACACCAGGACACAGTGAGAACTCGGGTTTTCAATCGCTTTATCACTGAGACATATACTTTACAGTGAGAACTAAATAGGGAGGTATAGCATAAAACCTTCGATAAACACGCTTAGAAAAAAGCGAGTTAGTATAGAATTAATTCAGTAGCATTGTAAGGACTAACAAAAGTCCGTAGGGGTTTTCATTGAATTTCTAATAAACTGTTAAATACTAACGAGACTGTTCTGGATTTTAATAAATTTTCTGTATACGGCCCCTGGAACTCGCTACCCCAGCGATATAAAGAAGTCGTTACAGTGTTCAAATAGTCCATCAATTGCTAAAAATAAATAAATTGAGTCAAACAATTGTAATAACTATCTGAATATTTGATGTATTTCTATGCAAATAACTTGTAGGGTTGGGCTAATTCGCAATATTTACACCAGAGCGAGTATAAATTAATACGGGGCGATGTTGATTACTTAAATATTTCCGATGTAAGTAAAACAAATGATTATGGATTTATTTTACAAGTTTTCCTAAATTATCCTCAATAACTTCATAATGATCACAATGCAATATAAGGAAACTAATTCCTGATTTAAAATATAAACGAAATTATAAAACACATTACCGCAATCTTCAGCAGTGCATTGGATTAAAATTGATCAAGATAATATTAAAGTGTGGACAATCACCTTGGATAAAAATGCACATTGTTTGATTAAAAGTACCTAACATCGAACTAATGCAAAGAATAATTTCGATAAAACTTTTTTAAACTTTGATATAATGTACATGAAAAAACTATGGAAAATGTAGACCCAAGAAGAAATGTGAAAATCACTCCTAATTGGGAGAGCAATTAGGAGTTTCACGTTTAGGTGCTCGAGCTCTAAATCAAAACTAATTGTTTATAGTTCAACAAAGCTAACAGATAATACGAGTACAGAAGTCTGAAGTCGGGTTAGACCGACTTCGAAATACCCTTTATCTTTACTTGTGCATACGAGTTCAACAATGAGGATGTTTTCTTCATAAATCCTCATTAGGAGCACATTCACGGTAATTTTTAGTAGGGTACCGTGAAATAATTATTTCGACCCCATTTCTAAGATATTTTAGAAGATTCAATAAAATATATACATTAAAAAAAAAAAAAAAAAAAAAAAAAAAAAAAAATTTCTTGTGTATGGCTTTCTAGTGTCAATATAAAATTTCGTCAAAAAATATTATGTAGGTCGAAATTTATAATAATATGTCAATAGTGGGCGTAGCTGTAAAAATAACACGCATATTTTTCGTGTAGTGTTTAACGTTACTACCCGCAATCTTCCTGTGAAATTTCGTTGAAAAATCTTTAATAGGAACCTAGTAATGATTTTTGGTTCATTGTGGCCGTGGCATTAGCAATAATCTGCCCATATTTGAAATGCATGCTAGTACAGACCCAGTGAATTTGTTTCCATATATCATAACTAGAAGCATGGATAGGGTAATTGTCTTTAAGTGGGGTCCCCAAAGTTCGTTATATGGGAGGGAGGCGTATCCTTCCTCTGATCGACCCCGAATCTTGTATATGGCTTTGTAAGGTCCATATACGTACTAATATAATTTCGTCCAAAAATATTGTTTAGGTCGCAAGTTATCATAATATGTCAATAGTGGGCGTGTCTGTAGAAATGCGACAATTTTCTGTGTTGTGTTTAATGTTAGTAACCGCAACCTTCCTGTGAAATTTCATTGATAAATCTTTAATAGGAACACAGTAATGATTTTTGGCTAATTGTGGGCGTGGCAGCTGTATTATGTTTTCCATATTCTGCACACACACTATTATGAATAAATTTTTATTCAGCTGGCTTCAATACGAGCATAGGTAGGCTAATTTTAATTTTAGACCCGAAAGTTCAAAAGTGGGCGTGTCTTTTCTCTGATCAGCCCCATTTGTTGCAGATAGCTTTGTGATGTCCATATGTTCCTTCCCGAAAAATTTTGTCCGTATCTCTACCAGATCGTTAGTTATTAATATTAGTTAATAGTGGGCGTGGCAGTTATTATATAAATAATGTCACGTTTCCGTCAATTGGACCGAAGTTATAGTCATTTTTAAAAAGGTGAAGAAAGTTCCTTATATGGGAGGTAGGCGTGGTCTTTGTCCAAATCGGCCCATATAGTAATATGAATCTGTATCTTTCTGCAGGCTACACTTTTGCACAACTCATGGAAACCCTTTTCCTGCAAACACTACTCCGAATTATAGAAGAGCGAAAGCTAATTCCAACTCATCAATTTCGATTCAGGAAAAAACACAGCACAGTCGAACAGGTTTATAGGATATTTGAATATATACACACTGCATTCGAACAGAAAAAAGATTGTACAGCGGCATTTCTTGACATCTCGCAAGCATTTGATCGCGTTTGGCACGATGGCTTGCTTTACAAAATAAAAACTGCACTCCCCATTAACTACTACGTGTTAATCAAGTCCTATCTTACACACAGAAATTTTTTCGCAAAGCAAGGTGAAGAACAATCAGAGCTCCATGAAAGCTCAGCAGGCGTACCCCAAGGAAGTGTCATGGGCCCAATACTTTATCTACTTCACACGTACGACTTACCATCAGCTGAAGGAGTCACCATAGGTACCTTTGCAGATGACACTGCTGTCTTAGCTGTTGACACTCTCCCACACTTAGCTTCCTCTAAAATCCAGAGTGGGCTAAACAAAATTACTGACTGGCTAAAAAAATGGAGAATCACGTTGAACGAAATAAAATCAGTCCGGTTACATTCACTCTCAAACGAAACACCTGCCCACCCGTTAAACTTAACGGCATAAATATTCCCCAATGTCATGATGCTAGATACCTTGGGATGCACCTCGACAGAAGATTAACTTGGAAAACACATATATTTTCAAAACGAAAATCACTCGGTATAAAGCAGTTGTGACATATGATAGTCAGCTATGGGGCACTGCGGCAACTTCTAATGTTGAAATACTTCAAAGATTCCACTCAAAGACCCTAAGAATGATTGTAAACGCGCCCTATTATGTCACAAACAACCAAATCCATCGTGACCTCAAAGTTCCTACAGTCGCTCAAGAAATAAAAAAGCTCTCTACTTCGCACAATCTGAGACTCCAAATCCACCCAAATCCACTGATATCGGAACTCACTTCCAACCCCTTCACTTTCATCCGACTGAAAATCCACAACAGATCTCCAGTGCTAATAGGCAATGGCTGTACCACTGGGTGTAGTCCATAAAAGTCAGTAAAGTCAAAAATTAGTCTTAAGTTATTAAATGTGCTGAATGTGATTGAATGCAACAGATTGGTATAAAAAATTTGGATATTAAAAAAAAAATAAATAAAATTATGAAGTATAACTAGTTGCCCTTCCTGAAATCCCTTAGAGTTTACTCGTACATCACATCTGGCTTTCCTTTTATCACCCATCAGTTGTGTTTCTGCTGTTTCTATGAATTTCATTCAACTGTTCTCGTTTTTAAGGTATACAACTGCCCACCGCCCACTTTTTGCATAGTGTTTAGTATGACCCACATCTCCAAAACTGGTAAATTGCGTCACTATTCCATCAATTGGATAGAAGTTATAGTAATTTTAAAAAAGTGAAAAAAGTTCCTTATATGGGAGGTGTGGTCTTTGTCCAAATCGGCCCATATAGCAATCTGGTTCTGTATCTTTGTCCAGACTATACTTTCGCAAAGTTTCATTAATATAGCTCTAATGGTGTAGAAAAAAAGTGTCCACAGACGGACGGACAGACAAAATAATTAAAATTGCTTAGAAAGTGATTCTGATCATATCTGTATATATATGTTCATACCTACCACGCCTCCTTCTTAAAATTGTAACCCCTCTCAAAAGCACAAAATTAGTATAACCTATTTACCTTTTTTAAAGGTTAAGGGTATAACAAGTATAATCTCTATTCAAATGAATACGGATAATGTGGTTCTTAAAGAGGTATGAGTTCCATTATCAATATATGAACCGAAGTTTCATGAAAAATTAACTTTTAATTATGTCAGGATCCATAATAGTGTGTGTGCGAAATATGGCGATCATAATACTACTCCTAAGCCCACAATTAACTAAAAATCATTACCTGGTTCCTATTAAATATTTATCAAGAAAATTTCACAGAAAGATTGCGAGTACTAATATTAAACACCACATAAAAAATAGGCTGGTTATTTTCACAGCCACCCCCACTATTGACATATTTTTATATCTGATGACCTATACAATAGTTTTGGGCGAATTTTTATATTAGTACGTACATAGCCAAACACAAAAAATGGGGTCGATCAGATAAAGGCCACGCCTCTCTCTATTATAATCAATTCAAGGCACCCTACCGCAAATTAGCTTGGATTTGCTCCTAATGGTGATTTATGAAGAAAACATCCCCATTGCTGAACTCACACGCACAAAGGAACGGTAAAGGGTATTTCGCAGTCGTCCTAACCCAACATCAGACTTCTTACTCGTTATTTCTATCGAAACGATATTACAATATTATAATACGGTAGTTGCATTCTTCGTAAATTTGAACTTTTGTTAACGCCATGTTACATTTCATTAAAGGAATTACACATATGGAATTTATTGCTTCCGATTAGCTGGCTCAAACTTTGCACTAAGGCATTAGAGCTTGGATTTATTTATTTTGTCCATAAAATAGCAAAACGATTTTGGTTAGAAAGATTGCTATTATTACAATTATTTGCCTTATAGATTTTTGCTGCTTGTTTGCCAATTTAGTTTGAAGACTTCACTTACGCTTTACATACATATAGTGATATATGTCTGTCTGTAATGTCGCCCTAGCTGTAATTTGTTCACCCGCGAGAGGAGTACGCTGACTTAGCTCGTCAGAAAGAGGAATGTTACCAAAGGAGAATAAGAAAAGACATAAAATTCAGGCGTTATTTATTTACCGTTTCAACCATTTTTTTTGGTCACGTGTAATTTAATTTATTGAGTTTGTTGTACACGTATTCTATATCCCAGTAGTGAGAATTATAGACAGTCTTCAAAATATACTAGTAAATTTAATAGTAAAAAATCAAGTGGTTAATTTACTAGTTCAAAAAAGTTATCTATAAGTTAACCAGTTCCTCACTTCTGCGGCACTTCATTGCCAATATTATAAATTTTGAGTAATTTTTGTTCCTTTCTTGTCAATTTGATAAAAAGAGAAGTAAAGAGAAACATTGGAATTTGAAGAAAAACAGTTCTTTTTATAATTTCAACCACTTTTTGTGTTTTATAATATCCGGAAAAGAAAAGTGGAAATGCGGTGAATTAACATGCCGAATTCAGTCATCGACTACATTTCGTTGCGAACAGACGTGTTTCTGCTTAGTCTTTCTACTCGTTAATTTTTATCAGTTCAACTCGCTCACTCCGTTTGTTTCTCTTTTTATCGTTGATTTTCCGGTGCACTCACCTCTAACTTAACTCTTAACGCGTGTGACAATAACTTTTGTTAGGATTGCCCGCCGGCCTCCTAACTTCGGGGACAACAGATTCTCCTTGCTGGCAGAATGTCCCCAAGCTAAACGCAAAAAAACTTTATATAAAACAATTGAGAATTTCCCTAATCTACCAACACTAAAAAAATAAAACCCAAAGTATGTAGTAATCTCTGCAAGTGATTCAAATAAACCATTGGCCAAATATTCCTGCTTTGCTGTCCAGAAACCATTGCTTTTAATTAACAAAGAGATCCAGAAGATTACTGAATTACGTGATGGAAATTTGCTTCTTCTTTTTTAAAAAAACAAATCGATTGCCGATAAATTCATTGCCACAAAATATTTACATGGAATTTGTTCAGTAAATGCTAAGTTTCACTCTAACCTCAATTATTGCAAAGGCACGATCTACGCTCCATGCCTTAATGACTTGCCTGAACAAGGAATAATTGAAAATATGAAAGACCAAGGCGTTGTCGAAGTATTTAAATTTATAAAAAAAATAGACGGTAAATCTTTTCCCAGCGGTGTATTACTCCTCACGTTCGACCAATATCACCTCCCAGAATCAGTCCAAGTTTCCTGGCGCTCGGCACATGTAAAACGATATTTTCCCAATCCGATGAGGTGCAAGAATTGCCAAAAGCTAGGCCACACAGCCAAATGGTGCAAAAGCTCCCCAGCTTGCGACACGTGCAGCCTTCCTCCACACGTTCCCGAAAATTGCTCCCGCATACTTTGCGCCAATTGTTCAGGCGACCACCCCTCCTCTGCTAGATCTTGCCCCAAATTCACTCAAGCAAAAGAAATTCTAAAAATTAAAACACAAAACAAATGCACACATCGCGAAGCTCTTAATTTTTACAAAGCAAATACACCGTTTTTCAATGCTTCTTCCCCCTCCTTCTCCTCAATTCTCAATAACCCCACATATGACATCTCTTCCACATCTCAAAAAACAAGTTCTCTACAACAGCAAACCCCAACGCACAATATTCAAAACAATAAAGAACATACACATATTACAACACCTTCAACTTCTTCTAATAACTCTGACAACAACAACAAAAATACATACACTTCACCACATTCAGACGACTCTTTAAACATTACAAAATCGTCGTCATCTACTCATTCAATCCTTAAACAACCTACCTTGAGCCACTTGCTAACGCAAACCGCTCCCGGACCAATCTCACAAAAAACACTCTCACTTAATTCAGACAACAAATTAACTCAATTTATTCCGTAACTTATTAGTACATATATTTTATACCCACAGTATAAAATATTATTTATACATTTTTTAATGAATTCTCTGATCACCTCGTATAACCAATCCATAAGTTATTTTAGCAATAATATGTTTAAAATACTACAATGGAACATACGTGGTTTCTTCAACAATTACAACGAGCTTGAAATCCTCATTAAAGAACACTCCCCTTGCTTCATTTCCTTACAAGAAACCCACATACCGGCAAACACTTCCGCTGTATACCCCACAGTATAAAATATTATTTATACATTTATTAATGAATTCTCTCATCACCTCGTATAACCAATTCATAAGTTATTTTAGCAATAATATGTTTAAAATACTACAATGGAACATACGTGGTTTCTTCAACAATTACAACGAGCTTCAAATCCTCATTAAAGAACACTCCCCTTGCTTCATTTCCTTACAAGAAACCCACATACCGGCAAACACTTCCGCTGTAGTGCCAAAACAATACTGCAGCTATTTCACTAACTTACCTCAAAACCAAACAAATAAACAAGGTGTAGGTGTATTAATCAGAAAAAACTGTCCCCACAAGCTTATTCCAGTTCAGTCTAATATTGCCACTTTAGCAATAGAAGTAGCTCTTGAATTCAAATTCACCATTATTTCTATGTACATCCCCCCACAGCAAACGTTTAATTCTATTGAAGTAATTAGTATTCTCCGTCAGTTCTCTACACCTATTATAATCTTAGGCGACTTTAATTCCTCCTTTTTGGGGCTCCCCTCTCCCTAACACAAGAGGTAAGACCCTTGAGAATGTTATTCTAGCCGAAGACCTCATAGTTTTAAATGATGGGTTTCCCACCCATTTTTCATCTCACAACACCTTTACACATGTGGAACTTACTGTTTGCTCCTCATTACTGGCACCCAGGGTTACAACTTATACCCTTCCCGATTTATACAACAGCGATCATTTCCCCATAATATCCGATTTAGCGTTTATCCAATGTAGGAAAAAAATAGTCCCAAAACCTAAATTCATTCTGGAAAAAGCTGACTGGTCTGAGTTTCAGCTACATTTGCAAAACCTATTAAATTCTTGTGCTGTTCTCAACATAAATAAAGAAGCTGCAATCCTCCAAAAAAATATTCGTTCTGCAGCCCACTACGCTATACCTCAAACCAGTAGTCGTCCTCTAAAAACTGTTGTCTCCTGGTGGAATACTGTTCTCACTAGATTAAGAGTAGAGAAGCCAAACTTTTGGTGGATTTTCAAACGTGATCGCTCACAAGCCAATTTGATACAATTCAAGAAGGCTCTGTTCAGGAAGGAGTTGAGAACGGCTAAAAGATCCAGTCTAGTAAAATTTACAGAATCAATCATCCCAACAACATCTCCCAAAAAAGTATGGAGTGATATAAAAAAGCTAGCAGGAACATACGTTCATAATTCCATTAAACTTATTTACTCTCGTAATGTCCCTTTACTCGATCCCACAGTCATAGCAAACTACTTTGCTTCCCACTGGTCCACTTCCTCAGAAGATTCAAATTTCCATAGTACTTTTATAAACAATAAACACCAATCTCTCAGTGACACCTATCAAAACCAGCAACATTCCTTTACGCAAATTTTTAAAGATGTGTAAGCACAAATCATCAACGTCGTAGTTCAAACCCAACAAGTTGCAAATAGACACCAAATCTGCGGCAGCTAAACCCTTTTTGACGTACTCTAACTTCACTTGAAAGCCTTCATCGTTCTCGTCAAAGCCTTCAAAATCACGCAGACGCTGTCTGTTTGATCGATCGCCATCATAGCCAAACACAAATTTATGAAAAGCAACAATAACATTACGTTTAGCCGTTGACAAATTGCTTTTAATTGTTTCAAATTCAATTAGCTTCGACATTTTTGTTGTTTCTTATACTCAGAGAATTCCAGAAACTTTGTTTTTATTTTGATTCTGCTTTATGCACTTAATTTTTTAGACTGAGGCTCTCCGTTTTTTTGCGGTTTTTTGTTTTTACACTTTTCTTTTTATTGCAGAATATCAAATTCGTCTCTTTCTTTCTCTTTTATTTTTTGCGAAGTTTCTATCCTTTTTTCTCTATTTTATTTTCACCTGCGTAGTAAATTTCGATTGAGTCCCCAATTTATGGTTATTTAGTTTAAAAATAATTCATTTATTTATTAAATAATAATAATAGTAAATAGTTTATTTAAATGTATTTTAAATGAAAGTTTTTTTTTTTAAAAGTATAAATGATATTTAATGAATTTGAAGCGCTTTTATAATTTGCACGTCGTGTCGTCTTTGCATCGTAACTTCAACTAACTTCAGTTTTCTCTCTTTGGCTCATCTTAGGCTAATTCCCACATATGTAAGAAAATCAATAGCTGCCAGGCTTAACATTATTAAATATTTATCGTCTAAGTATTCCCATATTCATACTTCATCTTTAATTAATATATCAGTAGCTTTAATACTATCAAAAATTGACTATGGTCTATCTATTTATGGTCACTGTACAAAAAGTAACATTAGGTTTATTGGCCCACCTTATCATGCTGCAATTCGACGTTCTCTCCGAGCATTTCCAACATCGCCAACCAATAGCATTTTAACAGAAGCAGGACTACCATCTATCGAATGTCGTGTTTATCACAAAACACTAAGGCTCATACCAAAAATTCTTCAGAGCACTAATAAAAACATCTATAAAATAGTCAATACTTCATCACGATACAAACGGAGCTACAACCATCCATCCACCATATTAAGATGCATAAACTACGCTTCAGATATTGAGTTTTTTACACTTTCTAAATATCTCAAGCTAGAATTCTTTCCTCCATGGCTCCTTGCAAGCTCTTCATTTCTTCTCCAATTACAGCATTACCGTAAAAGCGTTACGAATAACCGCACTTACAATCATCTCTTCCGAGAACACACGATGCCATTAATATCTCAATCCTGGAAACTGATCTTTACCGACGGATCCAAGTCCGATTGCAATACTTCTTTTGCTGTTGTAGAGCCCAATGGCAAGACGATTAGTGCAGGCCATTTACTGCATTTTTGCCTGTATTTACCGCCGAAGCCACAGCAGTGCTGTCATATCTTCTATACGGGACAAGTTAATACAACACTCTTCCAAACTGAAGATTATGTGGATTCCAGGACATACGGGCATCAACGGCAACGAACTAGCCGACGAGAGAGCCAAACTGGCCTTTAGAGAACCACTACTCACGCACGAAAATTTTGAAACCAACGATTTCTTTCGTTTCATACGATTATTAACAAATGTTAACAACTGTACTGACAGAAGTCGACATTACTCTCGTGTTAATCCGCACAGTATTAAACCAATATACCCTGCCACCAGCAAATGCAATGAACTAAAAACTTTTGTTCAATTGCGTCTTGGCCATACTTTGCTCACTCACGGTCATTTACTCAGCGGTTCCAATGCATTGGTGTGCCCATCATGCAACGTTAAAATTGCGTCTGTTACACACATTTTAGACAACTGCCCGCAACTTGACACCATACGTTTAAATTTATTTAAAGATATACCGCCATCAGTTTTGTTACAAGAACCAACTGCCTGCAATATCCACAACATCTTCAAGTTCCTGTGTGAATCTCAGCTGATTAAGGTTATTTAGCGTCACTTATATAATCACTTTTACAGTAGACTATTTTTCATATAATAAGTATTTTAACAAAGCGAGCTGAAAGCCCTGGCAGCTAGTGCTCCTTAAATTTTAGTTGTATAATAAGAATTCATTTTTATTATTCACTTTGTAAATAAATAAATAAATAACGTGCTGAATTAACACATTCCTAATTAACGCACAAAAATCATTATACATGGACGAGTTCACACTATTATATTGTGAGTTTTGCATATAGATGAGTTTTACTAGTATTTTAACTAGTTGGTTTCACTGCTGGGATGTTGTCTATGTTTGTGTAAAATGTCGAAAATTTGGAGAAATGAAATCTTAAGAAAACAGGACTACGTTTAAATGAAACTTCTAGGGGTGTCTTCATTTGTATTTTAAAACGAACGAATTTCTAAAAAAAGGTGATAATTAGTTCAAAGAAATTATAACATTTAATTTGGAGATGAAAGCTCAAATATTAGCAAGTTCATTTAATATATTATGTATAATTATTCTTAATATAAAATCTGATCCAATTCCTTTCCATCTTCACTTTTGTTCACTATGGTAATCATAAGTTGAAGAATCATATTTGTTTGGTTTTTTGGTATAATATTATACTACTAATAAATAAAATAATTAATGAAAATTAATTTATATTAAAATGGGGTCCGAGTGCCCCAGTGACACCCCTCTGAGTGCATATTTAACTATCGTCATGGCGACTCAAGGAGCCTAGGGACACGAAACTTAGCAGAATTAGGAGCATAGGGACACGAAACTTAAGAAATTGCTGGACATAAGGGAATTAAAACTTTTTACAGTATGCCCCAAATAAAAACATTTTCAATAATCTCAGAAAATCTTCAAAATAGGTCAAACATACAGCTAAAGGAATTAAGTTCACGGCTTAATGCTTATAATTAAACAGAGGTAGTGTTTCTTTCTTTAATAATGAAAAAAAAATTTATGTCGAATTAATTTTTTCACTTAAACGGAACTGCAATATTTCGACTTGGGGATCTTGAGAGTTCATTGAAAATAAGAAATTTTCAAAAGATTGTATGTCTCGAGTTATTTTGAGAAGTTAAGTGAATTGAGGAATTCCGATGGCTAGAGTTACATCAAAGAATATCAACGTAGTAAGAAGTCCTATAAAGAAGAAGAGCAAAATATTTGATTTGTTCTTCACGTTACGAGTTAAGTGGGCGACAAATCTTGAGAACTACAGAATCATGAAAACTACAGAATTTTTATTTTTGTTGTGAATAATTGTATACACACGGGGTTACATACATATGTATGTTTGTTGCATTGCAAAATAAAAATAATGAAAAAAGATGCACGTTTGTATGTACATACATTTATACACATATAATTCTGCAGGTATAGACTTCTGAAGGGTGCGAAACGTGAAATAAGAGCAAAGAAGACTTTTTTCAAATTTACATATCAATTTGAAATTAAAGAATAATTTCAATTTTCAGTTGATAATGTGAAGTGTGATGCTGTTTGCGATTTCTGTTCGCCTAGTATGATCGGCCAACATACTCAATGAAAGAAACTAATTTATTTATTCATATTTTTATTATTTTATTTATTATTATTATTATTATTTATTTTATTATTTAATACAACAAAACTTTCAAAGCCAGTACAAATTGGACTACCAATATTCTTCCATTTTTACAATAATAGGTCAATTTTATGAAATCAAAGAAATTCTAAATTTCATGATCGACACTGATTCATTCATGTATGTACATATGAAATTGTGAGTGTATTCGATTTCATAATATAGTATGTGTTTCTGAAACAAAATATGGCAATTTCGCAAAAATTGTCAATCTTCAAAACAAAAAAAATTTATAAAATCAACCTATTCAATTTTCAAGATTTCAGTTGAGAAGTCAAAAAATCTGTTGGTAGTTCCTTTAGTTAATCTGCTTATAAATTAGCAAAAGCATTTGTGTGTACCATCTTTGGTCGTAGTGGTAAGGGCGTCGATCTTGATGCATTAGGGCCTGGGTTCAAATTGCGAAACAGTTCGTTTTATTGCCGTGGAATTTTTTTTTAAAATTTGTTCTCCAAAAAATTTGATGACGAATATAAGAAATAATATTTTATTATTTCCTTGTACACCCTCATAACACCCTGAATGGTAATTATACCATATGGAGTTATGGATTCGCATGATTTGACAGATAATTAGTTTTATCCTTCCGCTGAACGAATATGGTTGTGTATACGCTTGAACAACGCTGAGAAATATTGCGACATTACTTTGAAAATCATGGTAATGTTGCAGAATGTGTGCGAAAATTGCGTACGGATTGAGATGAAGCTCATTTTGATCTTGGCGGGTATGTAAACAAGCAAAATTGTCGCATTTGGGGCACAGAAAACCCGCACGCATACATTGGAAAGCCGATGTACCCAAAACGAGTCATTGTTTGGTGCGGATTTTGGTCCAGAGGCATAATTGGGCCATTTTTCTTCGAAAATGAGCAAGGAGCCGTTACAGTCAATGGCGATCGTTATCGGGCCATGTTGAACGAATTTTTGTTCACAAAAATTGAAGAGGAGGATATTGGCAACATTTGGTTTCAACAGGACGGCGCTACGTGCCACACAGCCGAAGCTACACGCGATGTTTTGCGCCCTGTTTTTTAAGATCGCATTATCAGCCGCAGAGCTGATGTCGTTTGGCCACCTCGGAGCTGCGATTTGACACCGTTGGACTATTATTTGTGGGGTGCCCTCAAAGATAAGTGGTACGCCGACAAGCCAGAGACAATTGACGCTTTAAAGGACAATATTCGTGAAGCCATTGGTGAAATACAGCTGCACACAATCGATAATGTGCTTAAAAATTGGACCGATCGTGTAGGCTACTGCATGGCCAGCCGAGGCAGCCATTTGAATGAAATTATCTTCCATTATTAACCGGAAGGACTGTACTTTCAAATAAAAAAAGAAATTTGAGAAAATATCCAGTAGTTTTTTTTTATAGAATTTTCAAAAAAAAGAAAGTTATTTGGCGGACCCGTTGGTAATTATTTTTATAAAGAATAATTGGAATAGTTTACTATTTTCACATTAATTATCCAGTATAAAATAATTTTACTGACCAAATTTAATTGCTGCTGCTGTAGCAGAACACTGCAGCAATGAAATTTATATTTTCAAAAAATAGTCATAACGGGGTACCATTCTTAACTCACATACGAGTACATACATAAATTCAAGTCCACATGAAATTGTGTTGGAATTTGTGCGATTTCAATACCTTTGTTGATTTTAATTTTCTAATGTGAAAATTACCGCATTTCGTCTGAAGAAACTCATAAATATCACAAAATCTAATCCAATCAAACAATTCGCTCGTCCATGAAATGTGCAATTATAGGAACTTGTTGTATTACCGTATATGCTACATTTATTAAGTAAATTGTTAGTATGGATTTTATTTTTATGGTAGTAAAAGGAAGAATTTTGCAGATGTATGAAGATGCTATTTATTTTATAAAAATTCATTATTTACAAAATAAAAATTAATTTAAATTAATATGATTAAATCAATATTATTATACTATATAAAAACATGCAGTTGCATAGAATAAATTATTGCAGCAAATAATTAGAAAATAAAACTCAAAAGAAGTCCCAAATATTATTCACGAATGTAGGTCAAAAGAGATAATTTGATTCAAAGTATTTCATATACGAGTACATATGTATACACATAGCCCATAAAGTCTGCGTTCACCTGACAAATTTTTATAAATGATATAAAAACACAAAGAAAATATATAATTCAAATAAATTTTTTTTTCATGTATTTATTCTTTAAATTCTACAAAAAGTAAAAAAAAATTCAGATTCCTCCCTTCATTCTTGAGGTAACGGTATATAAGTGCCGCTACAAGTAAATATAGCTAACACAAAGTCTGCGTTCAGTTTTAAAACAAATTACGAAAGCATTAGAAATAATGAAGAAAAGATAAATTTAATATTTTGTGGGTTAGCCACGATGTTTTAAGACTTCATTCAGTCTGTTTGGCATTAAATTTACCAACTTCTCTGTTTCCTCAGCTGTAATCTTCGCCCATTTTGCCTGCATAATAGTTCGTAAAGCCCCGTTACTGGTTATTACATGCTGACGAATTCTTTTCTCTAATAGGTCCCAAAGATGCTCAATAGGATTGAGGTCGTGCGATTTGGTGCGTTTTGAGCTGTCTTGGAGCATTGTGCATACACATCCAAAGACAAATGCACACACTCAAAGAAACATGAAGCAGTAAGAAGTTTTTGCACTTTTTTATTAGTTTCCATAACCCAAGTTTCCACGTCAAAGCGAGTGATGCACGCCGGTTGCAGTATTTCGAATGGCATTTGTGAAAGACATGCAGGCCAGTCGACTTGTCCTGCACATATCATGTAGACATTATTTTAAGCAAATGTCAAATGTAGTTGGCAAAAAGGCGCACAATTTATTAAAATATATTTTACTAAACATTATTTATCATAATATAAATTTCAAATTTCCTTGATTATTAAATACTTGAAATAATTTTTTATATCCATTATGAGGGGATTTATTATGCGTTGGAATACAATTATGGTTGAACTACATATTTTCATAGGAAATAAATGTTTATATATAGGTTATTGCATTAGATACGGTTTTATTTACAAAACTTTGTAAATCAGTGTATAGAACATTTATTACTAGAAATCGAAGTTTATAAAATTTACTTTAAACATAAAATCATATACTATGAAAATGCGGAAAATCAGTGTTCATACATATTCATGTACATACGTGTGGTATAATATGTAATAGAATGTGATTGTAGTATTTCAAGCGGATCTGACAACGTAACACAAACTTTTAAACAAATTGACTTTCTTGACTTTACACTTCATTTAAAAATATTTTAGAATAATTTTGTAATGGAATAGGCAACAGACGAACATATGAATACTGTCATGAATTTTAGCAAAATTGGTCTTTTGTGCATAATTATTCTTAGTATAGACTCAAAAAACGTTTGATCGTATGCTGCTAAAGCGAAAATATGAAATATAAAATCGAAAGAATAAACTGTGCTGATATTTGTCGATTCTGAAAATATTGAAATATCCAAAATTTCATGACAAATCGAAATCTTTACATTAAAATAAAATCTCCAATACGAGACATGAATACACTTTTATTTTCATTTCAAGCTTTTTATGGCACTATACGATACCTTCCAAAATGATGGAAGCACAAATATATACATCTGTATGTATGTATGTACGAGTATGTATGTATGTATGTATATGATTTGTCAAGATTGAATTTCGTAATGCTCGACAGATTCCAGTCTTCTTCTATAACAGACATGAAATAATATTGCTTTAATAGTTTTGTAATATACGAGTACGTCGGTGCATTAAAACTAAAGAAAAATGAGTACTCGAGTGTCAAAAAAGTGGCGATTGATACCAAAAATTAAAAAGCACTGGCTTCAATTATACTGTGTGTAAGACCGGCACAAATAAACCATATGAAGCATTTAACATGCGCAATGGTAGTGTGGAATAAGTTCCGCGAAATACATCAGCCAAAAGGGCCTCCGCGAAAACTTTTGTTATTTTAGAAATTATTGCAACTTAGTATGTCTGAGAGGACTGCTGTCGCAAACCACTTAAATGAATTTTGTGGAATTCGGAAGGTCTCGCGGCAATAGAGGTATACATTCCTGACGAAATGTTAGTGATAATTTTATTATCAAGTTTGCCGGCGCAATATGAGAATTTTGTTGTTCCCATGGGCATTGGGATCATTTAATGCATTAAAAGTCAAGTTGCTGGAAGAAGGTGCGCGGTAATGTACAAGTGTAGAAAAGTACGAAAAAAGTACAGAAGTATTGATGCAATCTAAGACTTGCGCGCCTGGTAATTTCCAGAACAAAAACAGCGCAGGCGTTGCAAACGGTTTAGGGAACAAAAACAACAAGAACAGTAAGAACAGTAAAAATTTCAAGGTTTTCTTTTGCGGTCGGCGTGGACATTATGCAGCGGCGTGTAGACAGCGAAAAAGGAGTGAGTGTAAGCGAGAAAGCAGTAGTATTCAACGGTCTTGTTTTATGATGAATGGAAAAATTTCTAAGAGATGAGTCGGCGACGCAAACATGGTGCGTTGACAGCGGCGCAACTTCGCATTTGTGCTTCGACCGCATTTTGTTTAGAAACGTGATTGTGTCGAAATCAAAACCAATACAAAGTGTGTGCTGTTCAATGATAACGGACTTTTCAGATATAAGGGTGCCCAGAAAAAATCTTTTCAAATGTATTTGATTCGTATTTAAAGCAAAACGGTATAATGAGACAGCTGACTGCTCTATACTTCGCAGCAGAACGGGGTAAAAGAACGTGCAAATAGAACACTGTTAGAAATAGCTAGGGCAATATTAGATTATGCGAACACCTTGGCGAGCATTTTTGGGCGGAGGCAGTAAAAACGGCTGCATTTGTTCGTAATCGTACAGTAACAAAAATCCTCGTGAACAAAACGCCACATGAGTTGTGGGCGGGCATGAAGCCCAGTATATCGCATTTTAAAGTATTCAGTTTGACGGCACTAGCCCCCGATAAAAGACAATCAAAGAAGTTTCGCGCTAAAGGTAAAGAATGCATTATGATCGCGTATTCAGAGATTAGTAAGGGTTATCGTCTGTATGATCAAGAAAGCAGAAAAGTTATCGTCAGTCGTGATGTACTATTCATCAAAAAAGCTCACGTTAGTCAAGAGCCAGCCACAAAACTTATCGATTTCGACGAAGGCCAACTGGAAGGCGTAGTATTGCTCACAGACACACTGATGAGCAGTGAATGTGCGAGATGCAGTGGTGATTTATCGAGGTCGGACAAGATTGTTGCTTACTGGAACGAGAGGACGTCCGCGAAAACAATACAACGAGTTTAATTTAATGTGTGAAGATTCGATGGAAGCGTTGAACGGGGTTAAAGGGGTGTTTAACAGCAACCATTGTGGCGAATGGAAAGCCGCGATGGTGAAGGAGTATGCAGCACTCGTGTGAAATGATCCGTGGAGACTTGTTGATCTGCCACAATGCCAAAGGTGGTTGGTTGCAAGTGGGTGTACTCAATTAAACGAGGCAAGCTTGGTGACGTAAAACAATATGGTCGTTATATGGTCTAAAGCAAAGCTGTCGTGAGTGGAATGCGAAGTTAGATTTTGTCATCCAAGAGATGGGATTTAAGCCCCAGCGAGCCATGCATTTATACAAGAAGTTCGAAAAGCATGACGAATTGATTGCAGTATACGTTGTGAATACTACAAGTACTTTCCGCACACACAACCTACAAATAATATCACCTAGACAGGAGACCGTGCTAACGCCAAACAAATTGCTTTACGCACCATTTTGCAAAGAAACCCCGTATCCCACAGCCTAAAAAGGTAACCACCTCCCACGCTAAAGGTACCAACAAACACAGAATACGAATATAAAAAAATATTTACGCACAGACGATCGGACCAATAAGCGAAAATGTTTTAAAGAGCACAAAAACGTAAAGTGTTATACTAACCACAAAGACGGCCTAACAAACCTAATTACATCAAGGGGGAGAAGTGCAGCTATAGAGGGAAAATGCATCAACAAAACAACAAGCTCTTAAGCATTAAGCAGGCGGACTACAAATAAATATTTACAACAACAACACTACAGCGACCAAAGGCCAAACACGGAGAAAACCGAGCACAAAGCATTAAGCAGGCGCACTGATGCACTAGAGAGAAATAAAAACGGACCACCAACTACAATTATTATTTTAATAAAATTTTTTTTTGTAATATAAGAGTCATTTTGTAATAACAAGGACATTTTGGTACTACAAATAAAAAAAGTTAATAATAGTTTGAAAACAATAAAAAAGCACTGGTACCAAAATAAATGTACTTCGTACGCCCCATACAAAAAGGTACCCTAAATGGTACGAAAGTACGTAGTTGTGCAACAGTGAGCAGGCGGAGTAACTAGAAATATCTACAACAACAACAACAACAACAAGACGACAACAACCACACTACAACCAAAGAACAAATAGAACAAACATTTGATATGAATGGATTTGTGCGAGTTCTGCTGCTGTGAGAATGTTTAAAATATATATATGAGGTGGTAAAAATAAAGTGATCCCCATTTAATTCTAACCATCGTAATTCCTCAATTTACTTAACTTCTCAAAATAACTCGAGACATACAATTTTTTTGATAATTTCTTATTTTCAATGAACTCTCAAGATCCACAAATCGAAATATTGCAGGTGCGTTTAAGTGAAAAAATTAATTCGACAAAAAATATATATTTTTTTCATTATTATGGAAAGAAACGTTATCTCTGCATAAAGCCGTTAGCTTCATTCGTTTAGCTGCATTTTTGACCTATTTTGAAGAGATTATTTAAACTGTTATTTATGAGAATACTGTAAAAAGGTGTAATTCCCTTATGACCGGCAAATTCTTAATTTTCGTTTCTCTATGCTCCTAATTCTTTTAAGTTCAATGTCCCTATGCTCCTTCATTCGTTCATGGCTATAGTTAAATATGGACGCAGAGGGGTATTACTGTGGCACACGGACCCCATTTTAATATAAATACATTTTTTTTTAGTTATTAGTAATATATTATTCCAAAAAAAAACCAAACAATTATGATTCTATAACTTATGATTATCATTGTGCATTTACAATGAACAAAAGTGAAAATGGAAAGCATGTGGATCAGATTTTGTATTAAGAATAGTTATAATATATTAAATGTTAACATTTTTTGAGTTTTCAACTCCAAATTAAATATTATAATTTTTTTGGATAATTTATCACCTTTTTATACCCTTTTCCCTTAAAAAAGGTCAAAAGTGTATATAATAATTTTATGCTTTTGAAAGAGGTTGCAATTTCAAGAAGGAGGCGTGGTAGGTATGGACATATACTCGTATGTACAGATATGATCAGAATAACTTTCTAAGCAATTTTAATTATTTTGTCTGTCCGTCTGTCCGTCCGTCTGTGGACACTTTTTTTCTACACCGTTAGAGCTATATTCATGAAATTTTGCAAAAGTATAGTCTGGACAAAGATACAGAACCAGATTGCTATATGGGCCGATTTCGACAAAGACCACGCCCACCTCCCATGTAAGAAACTTTTTTCACCTTTTTTAAAATGACTATAACTTTTATCCAATTGATGGAATAGTGACGCAATTTACCAGTTTTGGAGATGTGGGTCATACTAAACACTATGTAAAAAGTGGGCGGTGGGCAGTTGTATACCTTAAAAACGAGAACAGTTGAATGAAATTCATAGAAACAGCAGAAACACAACTGATGGGTGATAAAAGGAAAGCCAGATGTGATGTACGAGTAAACTCTAAGGGATTTCAGGAAGGGCAACTAGTTATACTTCATAATTTTATTTATTTTTTTTTAAATATCCAAATTTTTTATTGCAATCTGTTGCATTCAATCACATTCAGCACATTTAATAACTTAAGACTAATTTTTGACTTTACTGACTTTTATGGACTATACCCAGTGGTACAGCCATTGCCTATTAGCACTGGAGATCTGTTGTGGATTTTCAGTCGGATGAAAGTGAAGGGGTTGGAAGTGAGTTCCGATATCAGTGGATTTGGGTGGACTTGGAGTCTCAGATTGTGCGAAGTAGAGAGCTTTTTTATTTCTTGAGCGACTGTAGGAACTTTGAGGTCACGATGGATTTGGTTGTTTGTGACATAATAGGGCGCGTTTACAATCATTCTTAGGGTCTTTGAGTGGAATCTTTGAAGTATTTCAACATTAGAAGTTGCCGCAGTGCCCCACAGCTGAATATCGTATGTCCCAACTGGTTTTAAAATTGCTCAGTACAAGAGCAATTTGCTATCGATTGAGACTTTGGAGTTTCGATTCAAGAGCCAGTGTAGATTTCTGAGCCTTATACCAAGTGATTTTCGTTTTGTAAATATATGTGTTTTCCAAGTTAATCCTCTGTCGAGGTGCATCCCAAGGTATCTAGCCTCATTACATTGGGGAATATTTATGCCGTTGAGTTTAAGTGAATGTAACCGGACCGATTTTGTTTCGTTCAACTTGATTCTCCATTTTTTAGCCAGTCAGTAATTTTGTTTAGCCCACTCTGGATTTTAGAGGAAGCTAAGCGTGGGAGAGTGTCAACAGCTAAAACAGCAGTGTCATCTGCAAAGGTACCTATGGTGACTCCTTCAGCTGATGGTAAGTCGTACGTGTGAAGTAGATAAAGTATTGGGCCCATGACACTTCCTTGGGGTACGCCTGCTGAGCTTTTATGGAGCTCTGATTGTTCTTCACCTTGCTTTACGAAAAAATATCTGTGTGTAAGATAGGACTTGATTAACACGTAGTAGTTAATGGGGAGTGCAGTTTTTATTTTGTAAAGCAAGCCATCGTGCCAAACGCGATCAAATGCTTGCGAGATGTCAGGAAATGGGGGTGGAGTCCCACGCAGCTTGTTGTAGGCAGTTGTTGAAGTGTTCAACAGCCGCAATGTCTTCTTCAGATTTCAGTGATAGTTTTAAATCAATTGTGGAAGATACCATATATCGGAAGCGATTCCAATCAGTTATGTGATTATGTAAGCTACATTGGCTGGGAAGAAGGGCAAGATTGTTGTTAAGATCGACCAGAAATGGAGACTGGTCAGAAGATAGCTCAAAACATGGGCTACATTTAAGATCACTAAGCATGACACCTTTCGTCACACAGAAGTCAATCAAGTCGGGAATTTTTCTTACCTCTGTTGGCCAGTATGTTGGTGTACCTGAAGAGACAAGGAGTAAATTTAATTTTCCAATGGCCGCATAAAGCTGTCGACCTTTTGGTGTAGTGAGGCGGGAACCCCAGTATGTGTGCTTTGCGTTATAGTCTCCTCCAGCTAGGAATCCAAGGGTCTTAAAGAATTTCTCATTTTTATTGTGTGTTTAGGTGGGCTGTAGACTGCGGAAATTGTAGTTGGCCCTTTCCAGTCATCAACAATTATTTTCGTGGCTTTTATAGCTTATGTGCGATAAGATGTGCTCTAACAGTGTTTTATATTATTGTGTATTAATATTGCTGAACCAGCATGAAAATGAGCCTTATTATCTGGGTGCAGGGTGTGATAAAACTTAAAGTTCGGAATCTGAAAATGGCTCTTGTTGGTGAAATGGGTTTCAGATATTAGGAGTATATCTATTTCGTATGTTTTAAGGAATTTTTAATTTCTAGTAAATGTTTTGACAGCCCATTAGCATTCCATAGTATGATTTTTATGGGATTAAGGATGGGCAATTCTTAGTCGTGAGGGTCACTAATAAGTTCATCATTGTTGTGATTTGTTGCATGACTTGCCGGAGTAGCATTATCATTTCTCGCATTTCGTTCGGAGCTTGGGTTTCTGCAGAAACAGTATTAATGGGTAGGATCGTTGTGTTTTCATTAATTGTGTTGAGTGTTTCAGTGCCTGAGCGTATGAAAGTACATTTTGATCTTGTTTTGATGTACTGGTATTTACCAGAACTTCCTGTTTTTGAGCAGGATTCATAGGTAAATTGTCGTTTTTCCTTAATTGTGGGTATTTCATTTTCTGCAGATTTTTATAAACTACACAACCTTTGTAATTTGCTGGGTGATTACCTTCACACATTGCGCATTTGACTTCATCTGATCTGTTTTTACGTACACAGTCTGAGGACGTGGGTGCATATTCTTGAGTACTACTTTGAAGCCTCATTCTTGTATTGGCTTATAGGTGAAAAATTCGATGTTTTTTAGCTCAAGCTGGTTAACTATTGTCTTGGAGGCTTCTGGAGAAAATGCCTGGAATTTAACTTGCTCATTGTTTAAGAGCTTTAAATCGTATGAATTTGGAGCAGTTTCAGACAACAGTTTCATTAAAGGAGCTATATTGCTAAGTCTGTCAACATATATTGGTGGGGGCTTAGAGGCTTTTTCTTTATGTTCCGTGTTTTGGTCACATTCTTCAATTTCTTCTAGGGACGAAAATCGATTTTCGGTTCCTTTCGGATCTCCTAGCCAGTATTCATCAAGTTTCGCTTGTTTTTGGATTGTTTTTGTCTTACCTGGACTCTCTCTCTGCCTTTTCTTGTTTAGAACCGTTTTCCAGTCCTCGTCGTGGGAGGGTACACTTACTGTGACTTGGGGAGAGGCAACTGGTTGCTGTTGTTTATATAACAACTGAAACTGGCGTTGATGTTGTTCAATATGTTGTTGGACACTTTGTAGTGAGCTGTTTTTATTATAAGACGAGCTTGATTGGGGCGAGGGCCATTGAGGACTCCAGGAATTTTGGAGCGGATTCTGAAGAAGATGTTTCTTTTGTGTTTGCAGTTGTTGATGCTGCTGTTGTTGTTCCTGATGTTGTTTTTCTCGGTGTTGCTGCTGCTGTTGTTGTTGTTGTTGTGGTTGTTGTTGCTGTTGTTGTTGCTGCAGTTGCTGTTGCTGTTGTTGTTGCTGTTGTTGTTGTTGTTGTTGTTGTTGTTGCTCTTCTTGTAGTTGACCTTCCCCTCTAGGTGGCGTACGGTCTACACCCATTTTTTTTCTTTATTATTTATTTTCTGTTTAAATGATCTTTGGCAACTCTACACTAGATACTTGCTAAGCCGCTTTTAATTTACCGTACGAGGGCTTATATTGAAGCTACCTAAATATGAAAAAAACATTTTTTTTTCAAAAGCCATTTATTTCTCAACATAGTCTCCTTTTACTTCGACACACTTAGTAAGACGATATTCCAACTTTTTTATACCATCTGAATAATACGATTTCGGGAATCCCTCAAAATACGCGTTAGTTTCGGTAATCAGTTCTTCGTTTGAGATGAATCTTTTTCCTGCGAGCCATTTTTTCAAGTTTGGAAACAGGAACAAGTCACTAGGAGCTAAAACTGGACTATAAGGTGGATGATTAACCAATTCGAAGTATATTTCACGTAATTTTAGCATCGTATCTAATGCTGTGTGAACCGGTGCGTTGTCTTGAAGAAAGAGCATTTTTTTCTTCTTTAAATGTGGTCGTTTTTCCTTGATTGCATCAATCAATTGATCCTGTTCACTCCGAATCCTAACGTTCAGGTGGCTTCCGCCTGGTACCTGGGGCACCATGTTTTCGGTCTATCTCTGCGTTCCATCGTTCGGTACGGTGCGAAAGCACGTGTTGTGCGGTGGAGAGCGAGAGAACAGTCGAGGCAGGTGCATATCGTATTTGTGCGGAAGCCATCTTTATCTGCTGGCATATTTTGGCGCGGGGCTACGAAGCAGCGGCAGCTGCTCTCTTTGCGCGGTAGTCAGTCTGTTCTGGAATTGCGGCAAGTGTGGATCGGCGCCCAACATAGTCTATTAAATATAAATTATACAATAAATATATAAAAAGTGAAAATTGGCTAAGGAATGCTGCTGCGTATTTTTCGTGTAACGTGGTTTTCATAAGTTAATAAATAAATATTTTTTAATCAAATAAATAGTTCTATCTGAGTGCAACATTTTGGTCCTTCGAGCCGGATAAGAATCCGGTTTTTGGTAAGTGTCGATTGTTTTAATCGAATTAAAAATATTATTATTATAAATTAACAATAATTTAAATTTGATTATACACAAATTGATTATTTTTTGTGTTTCGGTTGGGTTTGCCGTGCGTTCGGGTGTTTGTGCTCTGTCGGCGCTGCTGACTATTGAAACCATTGCGCTGTTGTTGTCTTCGCTGCATTATCGCCGTTTTTAGGTACTGGTGGCTAATGCAGAAAGCAGAATAAGAAAAGTAGGTCAGTGGCTCGTGCGATCAGCTGCTGTCTCTATTTCTTTTGTGAAGCAGGGCCGGTTACAGCAATTGGTTTCCTGAACATTGTGGGCCCTTCTGTCGCAGTGCGTTTAAACGATAAGTGTTGGGCGTGGTTTCAGTGCGGTTGCGTTCGGAGGTGCATATAAGCCAATATTGAGCTGCGTTCGCAAGCGCATAAGTTCCGCAAAATGGTGGACTCGTATATTTCGGCGGCAGATGAACTTCTGATGTTCATAAGTCGTTTTGAACGGTGCTCGCCGGAAAGTCACTCCATTATATCACTTCAACTTGATGAAGCAGAATTGGATGCTCGGTGGGCTTCGCTTAAAACGGCAAAAATAACTGCCATGTCCGAGGCGCGGGTCATGAAAGACGGTGAATCACTGTTAGAGTCAATCGGACAGCGGTTCGAGTCAAGTTTTGATACTTTTAAGCGGGGTCGTATTTTGATCGCGGAAGTGAGACAACGTTTAGAGCAGGCAACTCCCGTTCCTACTACAGGGGAGCCATTTTTATCATTGACGCACAGCATCCACGTACCCCCTTGTGATATCCCTGCCTTTGAAGGGAGTTATGCTGCATGGCCAACGTTCCGTGACATGTTCACAGCACTATTCATTAACAACACGCGGCTGTCTAATGCGGAGAAATTCTACCATTTGTCCCTTAAGACCCGGGGAGAACCACATGAAATTGTCTCCAAAATTCCAATTACTGAGGCGGGTTTTCAGCAAGTGTGGGAAAACTTACTGGAGCGCTACGACAACAAGCGCATCCAGATCAACAACCAATTGAAGACACTGTTGGGTCTTGACCCGGTTAGAAGAGAAGATGGTGGGGAAATTAAACGCCTACAGCGTGACATTGGTAACTGTATCGCTGCACTGACATCTTACGGCATCGACGTTGCGAGTTGGGATGCCATTTTAGTATACTTGTGCTCCATGCGGCTGCCTGAGCTCACACTGTCCCTGTGGGAACAAACCATGGGGGGCCGCGCAGATATTCCAGAATGGAAGGCGATGGATGACTTCTTGTCATTGCGGTTTCACACACTCGAGGCGATTTCGGATCTCCGGTCGCAAGGCTCCATTTCATCACAAATAAGGGTTCAGCCGAATCAACCGCGAACAGCACGGGTGCAAACCCATCCAGTAAGTGTTACCCCGGAAGGGTGCAAAGTGTGCAGGCGGTCTACACACTCGGTGCGAAATTGTCCTGCGTTCCAGGCCGCCACCGTATCAGCTCGGTGGGGCTTGGTGCGCAAACACGGGTTGTGTGTGAATTGCTTGTCAGCTTCACATAGAGTGGCAAATTGCCCCAGCTCCTTTTCGTGCTCCACCTGTCGGGAGCGGCACCACACTCTGCTGCATACGGACTCGCCACGGGGTCGTCCAACCGCTGCGACGCCAAACCCACCATCCACATCGGGGAGGGGACGCTCCAATTCAAATGGACGCTCCTCCCTGGTCCATCCACCCGTACCCAAGTCTTCGTACCACACTGCGCAGGTATCGCGTCCGGCAGATAGGGCGGGGCCGAGTCCAAGTCATCCAAGTGGCCGCCTCTCCAATCGTGTTATCTTGGGTACGGCCTTAGTCACGATAAAACATCAAGGAGTATGGTACACAGCCCGGGCTCTGATAGATTCTGGTTCTGAGGGGTCCTTTGTTTCGGACCGCCTCCAAAAGCGCCTTAAGCTGCCGGCGCACGCAGTACATGCCCAGGTATCGGGGGTCAGCAATACCCTTGCTGGCACCGTTACCAAAGCATGTCATATCACCATCGGGTCGCGGTACGATGCCACTGTGCGTCTCCAAGTATCGGCTTTGGTGTTGCCTACCCTGACAGGTGAACTGCCGCCGCTCCTATTGAGTAAAGGAGAGCAACACAAACTGAGACATTTCAGGTTAGCCGATTCAAGCACTTCACACTCCACCCAAGTAGATTTGTTAATCGGAGGGGATCTTTACCCTCAGGTCTTGCTTGATGGGTTGCGGCGCAACGTGGTGGGGTCACTGATTGCCCAAGAAACGGTATTCGGCTGGATCCTTACAGGGCCTCTGCCGGATAAACGGATATCCACTTTCACAACTCGCGTGCAAGTGTCTGAAACTGCTTCGCTCGACCACCTTCTACGACAGTTCTGGGAAATGGAACAGCCTCCGCAAGATCGAAAGCTGTCCCAGACTGATCAAGACTGCCTTAATTTGTACTCCCAGACTACTCGTCGGGATGCTACGGGGCGATACATAGTCTCTCTGCCGTTCAAACAAGGGTTTGTTCCGGAGAAGTCTCTAGGAGTGTCGCGCTATATTGCCCTTCGGCAATTTGAGCGCAATGAGTCCCGGCTGGTAAAGAGCCCGGCCGATAAGCGACAATACGACGCGGTGGTACTTGAATACGTGACGTTAAATCACATGCGCAAGGTTCCACCGCCGTCAGTAACTCCTGTGCCTCATTATTACTTGCCACATCATGCAGTAATTAAGCCAGAGAGTACAACCACCAAACTTCGCGTGGTGTTCAATGCCTCACAGGCGACTTCCAACACGGTCAGCTTGAATGACGTGTTACACACAGGGCCAGTGTTACAAGCCGATCTGACCCGGCTAATAATCCAGTGGCGTATGTTTCGCTATGTCCTGAACGGGGACATACAAAAGATGTACCGTCAGATTCTGGTTGAGCCAAGCCAGGCTTCATACCAGAGAATTGTGTTTAGGGAATCTCCCGACAGCGATATCTCTGACTATGAATTGAAAACGGTCACCTTCGGGGTGAATTGTGCTCCTTATCTTGCAATAAGGACACTTTTGCAATTGGCAGACGACATGGAGAGCAGGTTCCCATTGGCTTCTCAGGTGCTACGTAATTCGATGTACGTGGATGACGCTCTAGTGGGTACACATGATATTGCTACTGCCATTCGCACTAGGGATGAGCTGATTGAGAGCTTGGATTCAGCCGGGTTCTCAATGCGAAAGTGGGCAGCAAATTCTACAGAAATTTTATCCGGTTTGCCTCCAGGGCATCTGCTTAGGGAAGATTTTCTCCAATTCGAGGAGACCAGCACCACTCGCACTTTGGGTATTCGATGGAATGCGCGGGGGGATTGGTTTTATTTCCACGTGGCAGCTTTGCCAATCGTTGCCGTATACACCAAACGTAAGGTCCTGTCGGTCATCGCACAGCTGTTTGACCCAGCGGGATGGTTGGCTCCTATTGTCATCTCCGCTAAGATCTTGATGCAACAGATATGGTTGGATCAAATAGGTTGGGACGAGCAACTTACTCCTACCACCTTAACAAGGTGGACACACTTCTTATCGCAGTATCAGGCAATCTCCCAAGTACGCGTGCCTCGCTGGGTACGATCTGCACCTGATCGCGATATTGAGTTCCACGCCTTCTGTGATGCTTCTCAGCTAGCATATGCTGCAGCCCTTTACGTTCGGTGTAAAGGTGAAAATTCCATCTCTACCCATTTGCTAGTGGCGAAATCGCGGGTGGCCCCATTGAGAACTATCTCTCTTCCACGTTTAGAACTATGTGGGGCAACACTTTTAGCAGAGCTGATTTTCCCTCTCAAACCTCTATTAAATATTTCAGATGACAACTTGTTTTGTTGGTCCGACTCTACGATTGTGTTGGCATGGCTGCGAAAGCCACCCCACGTGTGGAAAGTCTTCGTGGCGAATCGAGTCACTGCTATTACCAGCAAAGTAGGTGTGAACAACTGGCGTCATGTCCGCTCAGAAGATAACCCAGCAGATTTAGCTAGCCGTGGTGTGGCACCTGATGCACTACTCCACAACAGGCTCTGGTGGGAGGGCCCGGCCTGGCTGCAGCAGGAGCGGAAACGGTGGCCGCCTCCGTTGGACGAAAACGTGTTAGCAACCGATGAAGAGCAACGACCTGCAAAGTGTCATGTAGTTTATGTGTCCTCTGCGGACGACCCAATGTTGCGCTTCTCCTCATTTTCTAGGGCCCTCCGAGTGTTGAGTTTCGTGCGCCGCTTTATGCGCCACTGTTCGGTGAAACATCGGGACACGACTCCTGACAGGGGGTCCCCGCTTACTCGGGGAGAAATCACTGAAACGACCACTTGCCTTATTGTGCTCGCGCAGAAAATGTATTTCCCAAAAGAATACAGCGCACTTGTGGCACGGGAGCCGATATCCAGCTCCAGTTCGCTTTTGGCTCTGAATCCGTTCGTGCACTCCGATGGTACTCTGCGCGTAAATGGTCGGTTGGCGCTCACTACACATTTGCCATTTTCGGAGAGACACCCGATCATTCTGCCATACTATGGTCATTTGACTCGTCTGATAGTGAAGTTCATCCATCAGGTGTCCCTACACGGGGGGAATCAACTAATGTTGCGGCTAATCCGGACCCAATATTGGATTCCAAAAGCGAAAACGCTCATTAAAAGCACAATTCTCCAATGTAAGACATGTATTCTGTGGAAGAAGCGTCGACAACAGCAGCTCATGGCAGCTCTTCCGGTTGAACGTACCACGTGTTCACGTCCTTTTACCCATACTGGAGTTGATTTCGCGGGGCCGTTTGATATCAAGCACTATAAGGGGCGGGCATGCCACGTTACGAAGGGGTACGTCTGCATCTTTGTATGCTTCGCTACGAGAGCAGTTCACCTTGAGGCGACTACCGATTTGAGTACTCCTGCCTTCCTTGCGGCATTGTCTCGGTTTATCGCCCGCCGGGGATGTCCTTTGAAAATGCACTCGGATAATGGTCGTAACTTTGTGGGCGCGGAAAAGGCGTTGAGGCTTGATTTCCAGCGGGTGCTCCGCGAAATCCGTGACCGAACCGTGGTGGGTCACTTTCATACTCAGATCGAGTGGGATTTTAATCCCCCCCATGCTCCACATATGGGGGGCCTTTGGGAAGCAGCGGTCAAGAGTTTCAAGTACCATTTCAAACGCATGGCAGGGCAACTTAAGTACACGTTTGAAGAATTTGTGACTCTCTTAGCGCGCATCGAGGCGTGTCTTAATTCTAGGCCTATCAGCGCTCTGTCGGAGGACCCCACGGATCTCCAAGCGCTGACGCCTGGTCATTTCTTGGTGGGTGCGCCACTGTTGGCACCAGCTGAGCCTCCGGATACAACACCCTTTCTCTCAATTTTGAACCGATGGCAAAAACTGAAGGCGCTGGCCCATCAATTCAGCGTCAGGTGGAAAAACGAATACCTTCTCGAGTGTCAACGGCGGAGTAAGTGGCGAACGGCTCAAGTGAATGTCAAGGTGGGTGAGTTAGTGGTTGTGCGGGAAGACAACCTAGCGCCTCAAGAATGGCGGCTGGGCAGGGTCACCGATACGCACCCTGGTCCTGACGGAAAAGTGCGTGTTGTGGATGTGCGGACCGCACGAGGAATGCTAACCCGACCTATCACGAAGGTGGTGATCCTACCGGGAGAAGAGCCGCCTCCTACCAGCGGAGGGGTATAACGTACCTTGTACCTTTTTAATTTATAGTTTTTATGTTTTCTTTTATATCTACTCCCTTCTTGTACTAATTAAATTTTTGATATTTTCTCAGATTTCGGCCCGCGCGGTGCACAAGACCCGCTACTCGCTTTCTGGCGGATGCTGCTTTTTGTCTGCCAGTTGTTCGAGTGTGTCCATGCTACCACCTCCACTCTCCATGGCGGTGCCACCGGACCCAACAGCACCTCGTCGGGCCAGGTCAACTAAATTCGACTTCCCATCGAGCTCCACCTCTCTATTACCGGCGCGCCACCTGGCTGCGTGGTTCCGAAAGCGCCAAACCAAGGTCAGGAAGAGACCAGGCGGGAACCATCCCGCGCTGTTCCGCCCTTTCTGGGTATTACGAAGAGACCGGTGCAGCTACGCCCTACTCCGCAGATCATCTGCGCTATGTGTTAGCAGATGGGCCACCGCATTGAGGGGTGCGCATGCTTCCTGAAGTTGCGCCCTCGGGCACCAAACCACCCTCCATTGATGAAGGGTATGAACGGGATCCGGCGTGGATATGTTCTTCTCTTGCAATAATGCAAGGGGGGCGGCATGTTCACTCCGAATCCTAACGTTCAGGTGGCTTCCGCCTGGTACCTGGGGCACCATGTTTTCGGTCTATCTCTGCGTTCCATCGTTCGGTACGGTGCGAAAGCACGTGTTGTGCGGTGGAGAGCGAGAGAACAGTCGAGGCAGGTGCATATCGTATTTGTGCGGAAGCCATCTTTATCTGCTGGCATATTTTGGCGCAGGGCTACGAAGCAGCGGCAGCTGCTCTCTTTGCGCGGTAGTCAGTCTGTTCTGGAATTGCGGCAAGTGTGGATCGGCGCCCAACATAGTCTATTAAATATAAATTATACAATAAATATATAAAAAGTGAAAATTGGCTAAGGAATGCTGCTGCGTATTTTTCGTGTAACGTGGTTTTCATAAGTTAATAAATAAATATTTTTTAATCAAATAAATAGTTCTATCTGAGTGCAACAGATCCAATAATGCACGATAATACTTTCCTGTGACTGTGGATCCTTTTTCAAGATAATTGATGAGTAATATTCCGTGTGCATCCCAAAATACAGTGGCCATAACCTTGCCAGCCGATTTCACTGCCTTCGCCTTCTGCGGAGCACTTCCACCAGCTCCACCCATTGTTTCGATTGATTTTTGGTTTCAGGTGTGTAGTGGTGCACCCACGTTTCATCAACAGTTATTAATCGATGCCAAAAATCAACTGGATTACGCTTTATCATGTCCAATCACCGCTGTGAAGTTGTCTGTCGAACTCGTTTTTGTTCGAGACTGAGCAAACGCGGCACCCATCATGCCGATAGCTTTTTCATATGCAAATGTTCATGCAAAATGTTGAACACACGTTCCTATGATATGTTTACCATTTCAACAATCTCACGCAACTTGACTCGGCGATCATTCATAACGATATCGAGGATTTTCTTGATATTTTCTTCAGTAACCACCTCTTTTAGCCTTCCTGTTGATGGTATTGTTGCAGTGCTTGTTCGGCCACGTTTAAATTCAGCAATCCAATATTTTACCATGTAATCTGACGGAGCAGACTCACCGTAGTGTTTATCGCGCTTTTCTTTTGTCTCTTCGCCATTTTCCCTTTCAAATAATAGTGTTTAATCACTGCACGAAAATCGCTTTTTTCCATTTTTCAAGAAAAACAAAAGTTGCTTACTTCTAACGACTACAACAAATAAACTAATCGATGAATTTGGGTGACATTTTAACAGCTGACGTTTAACAGATCGCAATCTCTAAAAAAAAAGTTTTTGTGTTTGTGCTGCCCTCTAGCGCTAGGTAGCTTCAATATCAATCCGCCCTCGTATATGTGTACATACATAACCGTATAATAGCAGTGCTATTTTGCGGTTGTCTCACTTTGTGATTATTTGTTGTTTCTCACTTTATAATATTTGTTGATTTTATTTTTGTATATTTTTTTTTGTTTTTACACTTTATTTAAAAATTAAAGAATTTTAAGTTAGTTATTCTCAGAATCACTGCACTCGGCACTCTTCCGACGCAGAAAATTTTGCATTTTCACGCTTGCGCAATATTGTTATTATTTTCTCATTAAATACATCGATTTTTGTTAAATTTTATTATCACTGTCGGATTAGTTTTTCACTTTGTTAGAGTTGCCAACTCATAACAGACATAATCCACAAAAGAAAAGTGGATTATCCCCAAAACTGCAATCACACTTAGAAGGGCCTTATAAGGATATAAAGCGGATCAACGATGTAGTATACCGAATCCAGTTGGCGAGAAATGTCAGGAGCAAATTGAAAGTCGTTCATTTGGAGAGGCTATCTCCTTATAAAGGTTGCAGTACTATCCTTGTTCGGGACGAACAAGATTAAGCGGAGGGCAGTGAAACGTGATAGCGCAGTGAAACGTGATAGCGCAGTGAAACGTGATTGCATACTTTTAGGATCCCATCTGGTGTTTGAGAATGAGTGCACCCTGTGTGTAAGTCAAGACACGAACTATTCCAACATAATTTTACTTAAGAACACCCTATTGGTGGTGTAAAAGAATGAAAGCATCCTTTGAGGTGTATATAAAATTCTAGAAAGATCCAGAAACTTCTAGTGTATTGTGAAGGTTTCTACCTCAACTATTCGAAACTATAAAAGCACAGGACTGTGCAAAGTGTAAGACATTCGAACATAGATCGTAACAGTGTGTACATCGTGCATTCAAATCGAAGCAGCAGTATATGAAATTGTGATTTTGTAAAGTAATACTTATTAAAAATGGTAATTAATGAATTGTGAAATAACGTGCAAATTGTAACAACGTAAACTTTAAGCCTAATATTAAGTGTGTAAATTGCAATAAATAAATAATTTTAGTTATTTTAATTTAACCAGCGATTTTTTGATTACTACACGATCCAGTGGTACGAATCCGAGTACAGAGAGTTAGAGTAAATTGTCAGGAGCGCAATTTCGTAACAGAATAAATTGTAAAGAAGGGCAATTTTGTAACAATATAATAATGTGTATTCTACATGTATAATAATTTTTGTGCAGAAATGAGGAATGTCTTAATTCAGCGTGTTAATACATGATTTTCCACTTTGCGGATGTTTTAAAACACGCGTTAACTTCAAGGGTTTGAAACTATAAAAAAACTGTTTTTTCAAATTCCAATATTTGTTTTTTCAAATTCCAGTATTTGTTGTGTTATTGACTAGAAAGGAAAATTTTGGATACACGGCAATGCAGTGCAGCAGAAGTCAGCAACTGGTTAAGTTATGAATAAGTTTGAACCAGAAAATTAACCACTTGATTTTTTACTATAAAATTTACTAGTATATTTGGAAGACTGTCTTTAATTTTCACTACAGGGATATAGAATATGCTTGCAACAAACACAATAAATTCACTTACACCATACGTGTGAGCAAAAAATATCGTTGAAACGGTAACTAAATAACGCGCGAATTTAAAGTAATTTCCTATACTTCTTTGCTACAACCAACGGTAGCGGTCAGACCCCACTGACTGCATGCAACAACACTGCTGGACAGCTAGAGGTATTACAGCGAGGTGGCTGACCAGCAGAAGTTGAAGGTGGCCCACGGATAATTGGACCACAACAACAACTAGCACAGACAAAGCGGCACAACGGAGATTTTACCATACACCCACATACCGGTGGTAGCTTTCACTTTATAAGCAGAGTGACCCAGGCAGGGAGGTCTCTTTGATCCGCTATCACTCGAGGAGACTCAATCGTACCAGGCTTCCTTTGAACAGGAGCGAACATCATCAGCAACTTATACACTAGCTACGCTTAGAACTAAAAACTACACATGACTGAGCCAGGCGTTTATGGTCTATACCGATTCACTTGGGACTAAAATACACAGGACCGAACCAGGCGTTTATGGTCTTTACCGGATCACTCTGGAACTAAACTACACACAACAGAGCCAGGCATTTATAGTCTTTACCGATTCGCAGTTGGACATTCACAAGGCAGAGTCTATGGTCTTTACCGATTCTCGTGGAGACCAACACCGCCGACTGTGGACACATAAACAGAACTATATAGAGACAAACATATGTAATAGCTAATAAGAATATTTGATTCAAAACAATACAATATTGATACATGAAATAAATATAAATAAAGAAGCATATACGAGTATATATACAAAACCTACTACGCACAATTATATAAATTTCTGTAAGTGACCCTGGTACCCGTTGGGTTCTTACCCCACCCAAATTGAGTCATTACAACGTGAATGATTTTTTTGAGTTTGAGGAGTCCGAACTAATCCAGATTAAAGTCGACATAGCAAGTCAGTTTGAAGTTGTCGTTGGTGGTCAGCTAAAGCATTTCTTGGGCATAGAGATTGAACGTGACGGCCACAACTGGTAGTATAACGTTGTGTCCGAAGCAGTATATCCTTAGGTTGTTTAAAGACTACAATAGGGGAGACTGCAGATATGTTGCAGCTCCATTGGATGCTGGGATTAAGATGCACTGCAGGAAGCGCGATAAATTGGCCTACCAATCAGTAGTAGGAGCGCTAATATATTTAGCAATTTCAACTTGGTCTGACATCCTACATTCGGTGAGTAAGTTATCGCAGCGTAATACTGACCAGCGTGTAGGGCACGAAGCAGGAGTGAAACATTTGCTACGGTATTAGAAGAGGACAGCAAGTTATAATCTGTACTAAGTAAAAGCGGGCGAAGCTATTGAGGGCTTGCAGATGCCGACTGAGGTAGTTACCTTAGTGATCGTAAGTCCTTTGCAGGCTATGCTTTCGTAGCAGCTGGTGGCGTATTCTCTTGGGAGTCCAAGAAAAAGAGCGTTGTAGCTCTAAGCGGCACATAGGTTGAGTATATCGCGTTATCTGCTGCCGCGAAGGAGGCAGCGTACATTAACAAGCTTCTGAAAGAAATGGGTTGCACGCAGCGCGGACCAATGGTAATAAATAACGACAATCTCAGATTGCAAAGTCTGGTGAAGAATCCAACTTTTCATGAACGGAGTAAGCATATCGACATCAAGTTTCATCATATCCGGCAGACGTACAGCAACAATGAAATAGATTTAAATTACATTTCAACAAACAATATGATGCCAGATATGTTAACGAAAAACTTACAAAAGTTAAAGCATGTAAAATTCTCAAAAGAGATGGGGATATTTTAATATATTTATGTGAAGTGTTGAGACGGCGTGGTGAAAATATATACATGTGGCAATACTTCCCATCACTATTTCGTTATCCTCATCTCTTCTTTCATACGCACTTCTACTCTTCTTAGTCAGTCTATTTCAATAAATCAAAGTAACGACATATAACAATTTTTCCTTTTTTTACTAATTTACAATGTAAATTTTAAAAATATTACCAAAATTATTAATATAAATACGCATGTACGCGTATGTATATAAAATTATTCAAATGCAATTAACTTACATATAGTGTACTAATATTTACAAATAATTTATTTTTTAAAATATTTTTATTTATATCGTGTTTATTGGTATAATTAATTATACAAATAACTAACGGCTAGGGTTTTCGGCCTATATTTTATTTTATTGTAGTTGATGCGTTAAATTTCAAAAAATATTTCGGAGGATCTTAGTATTTTTATGAATATGGAGATGTTTTCGCTTGTTATGTTGGTTATTAATTATTTTATTGTTTTATTATATATGAGGCATATCTGGTCTGTTATGTTGCTTTCTGATATGATGTGCTGGCAGGAGACGGTGGTTTGGTTGCAGATTGGGCATGGTGGCGTAGAATATAGTGTAAATAGGTGGGAGTGGGTTAATCTCGTATGTCCTGTTCTGAAGCGGATGTACTTTTGAAGATATTTTTTTGGAATATTTGAAGGATATGTTGGTGCTTTTCCGGATGGGTTTATTAATTTATAGTTGTGTTGGTAGTTTTGCCACTCTTGTTGTTTTTTAGAGATGTAGAAATTCGATATTGCTTGCTTGATATCCAGTTTGTGTTGGGTTGATTTTTTTATTATTGGAGCTGTTGCGCTAAATTTTGCTAGTTCATCTGCTTTGCTATTTTCTTGAATTCCAGCATGTCCGGGAATCCACATTAGTTTAATTTTGTTTGCGTGTTGTGAGAGACAATCACGGATTTCGCAAATAGTATCGTTTTGGTGGGAAGTGTTTATAGTGGCTTTGATGCAGAACTGTGAGTCGGAGCAAATGATGTGCTGGCCTTTCTGATTTTTGAAGAGTTTCACAGCCTCAAGCACCGCTTCTGCTTCGAAAATATATACGAGTATGTGCCTAATAGTATATTTTAAATAATTAAAATTTTTTAGAATGTATACAAATTTTTATTTGAAATCTTCGAAAATAAATATTAAATTCACTATAAATATGCGTCTGTAATTAATCGTTTTCGCAGTGGAAATATAAACTTTAATAGCTTTAAAGAGGCTCCACAGCGATAGCTATGAACAAAGACGATTGTTTAGATTTTAAATTATTGTCTTATTAATTATATTTTTAATAATTTTCATATTATCAATATTATATTACTTAATAAATAATAAGACTATTAAAACTGGACTTCTTCATTTTTCGAGTATGACAATAAAAACCATTCCTTCCTAAACTCATATTAAATTTACTATGAATCTGTAATTTATCGTTTTTAACAGGAACAAATTATGATTGACATCTGTTAACGGTTGCACGGCGATTGCCATACAACTCGTTTCCTCTCTTTTGCCATAAAAGAGCGATGGAAACTCTATAAGTTAATGAAATGCACGTTTTGAAGTGTGAATTATTAATGATCCTCTTTATTGGTTATTACGCTTTTTTATAGTATTTTTGTCATTACATAAATTTGCTTAATACTAAAATTATTTGGAAACAAGTGCAAAAAAGGAAAAGTTAAAATTAAAGGTAAATGGCATAGACATAGCGTCAGCACCTTTGGGGTATGAGAATAAATGTTCTAAATGGTAAAGCTTGGTTTGTGTGGGCATTTCCTGGTTTCGTGGAAATACACCAAAAGTAAATGAAATAACACACTTGCATGTGCACTGAGTTGGGGCATAGCTACTGTGGGAAATGCAATGTAAGCTTTGCGAAGATATTTCGAAATGTTAAAATAACATTTCCTGAATTCTGAGAAATATTCAGTAGCTGTAGAAAAATAAATTTAAATATTTGGAATGTTAACTCCTCCCCCTTTAAATTCCAACGTCCACGTTGGATGAGTCATGATTTTGGTAATCAATGGAATGGACATGTACTGTTTCTATTTTTAAGGTTTGCTTTCTGGCCAAAATTTTCTTTGCCAAAAGGAAAATTAATCCCAGTATAATGACAGTAGGAAAGGTAAGGCTAGTAACGAGGGCTGCCTTATTCTTATGGGTCAAATCACGTATCTCTTCTAGATTTTTGACGTGTAAGTCTTTTAAAGCTTTTAAGGAAAGTACTTCTTCGTATGAAGATACGTTGTTCATAGATTGTACTATGGCAGGCATTGGGCGAGCCATTGTTTTTTCTTTGCTGAAGTAAGTTTTATCACCTATAGTTAAGGTAGTATTATGAAACTTTACCAAGAATGTTCCGTTAAGGGAAACTTCCTTTTTATCTAGTGAAATTATGCCCCTATATCCGTTTAATAGCATTAGACCAGGCATAACCTCTTCAATTGTTGGTAAATGATGATGGTTTGTTGTCGGACAGACGGACGGCGTTCCGGACAGAAGATTAGGTAAGCATTCGGTATCTGTAATGTTGTCAACGTTTTCTCTTTTGCACAAGGATATTTCGTTAATTAATTTACAATTAGTTTTTATTTCTAATATTGAATCTTTGCATAGAATAAAATTTACCTTTTTTATATTAATTACAAAATTGCCTTTTTTTACAGGTCTTATAAATAGGTTTTTACAAATAATATTCTCGGTCTTAGGCAAGTTTACAATAAAAATTAATGTGTTTTTGCTAGAACTTATTTTAACCTCTGCAAACTCGAGGGCTTCGATAAGATTAATATAAGGCAAACTTTGATTTGTAAAAAAATCCCTTATGGTTGTCAGTTCTGAGTTCGATAATATAAATGAATTTACGATGCCGCTTTTGGCCCATTGTATCGCGTAATTAATGTTTATAAGTTCCTCGGTTAAGATTTTTAATTTACGTTCGACGTCTTTAACTATTAAAGTCCTTAGTGAGTCCGAAGTTTTAATGGAATTAAGTACAGTGTTCGTCATGTTCGTAATGATTTGCAGCCTTTCTTCAATGGCTTTATTGATTACTATTTGATTTTGGTTATTTTTTAGCAGATTTTTAGTTTGGTCTGAAATAATTTGGAAATCTTCGTGGTCGGGTGTTCCAGCAATCCATTTCCAGGCAGTGCCTAGTGCGTCTATGGATCTTGCAGAGCGTTTAGGTCTCAATTCGTCAAGGATTTTTAGTGATGAGTTTAGTTCATGTAGTAGGAAGGTATAGCTAGCGTCTTTTCTCGTGATGTCCTTTTTAATTGTTTCTTCAATAGTGGTCAGTATTTTGTTGTATTGTTCCAAGTCGATAACGTGTAAAATTTTGAAAGTTCCGATGACTAATTTTGATTGTCCTGTCTCAGTAGCTATTACTTGTGAATTTGAATAGTCCAGGATTTGAGTTTCTGGTCTGATTGACGCAATCAGGGTCCTGCAAATAGCGTAAATTAATTTCTTATTAAATTCTTGTGAACAATTTTTTTGGATTCTGTTATAATAATTCCTCCCTTGTCTTCTTTAACTATTTCTTGTTTGTACCTCGGGGTCAATTTATTTCCTAATCGTTTATTGCCTTTTACAAAAACAATATCTCCTGGAAGATACGTCCTAATTTCTGTTCTCTTTCTGTTGTGCGTCTTAAGGTCCTTATCTTGTTTTTCTGATATTTTTTGAGTGGTCAAAAGTCTGTCCTTTTTTAGTTGAGAGGGGTCTGCATAGTCTCTTCCAAAAAATGCTTCTATTGGTTTTTTATTTATGGTAGAATGTATGGAATAGTTATATTTATTAAGGGAGTTATTTAAAAGGTCCTTGAAAGAATCGTAAATTTTTTCGGCGTTAAGGCACCTCATTATTTCTGTGAGTGTAGAATGAAAACGCTCTACCTGACCGTTTACTGTACTAGTATACGGAGGAGTGCGGTAAATTTTTATTCCCAGTTGATCTTCTAACATAAATGTGATCACTGAGGAATTTAGAGATTTCTCATTATCTATTACGATATTTTCGGGAGTGCCGAAAGAAATCAATAATTCCTGTAAGGGTGCTTTAATGTCCTCAGTTGCCCTGGATTTAATTATTTTGGCTTGGGCGTATTTCGAAAATTTATCTATTGCCGTTAGGATGACTCTATTGTTTGTGTGGTATATGTCAAGGTGAATAAAATGTCCTGGATATTCTGGTAATGGGGTGTGTTTTAATATTGATTTACTTGGGTGTCGTTCGTACTTATTTTCTCTGCAAATTTTACATTGTTTGACTATTTTAGATATTTTCGCTTGCATTTGCGGAAAATAGTATTTTTGGAGAAGTTGGACCTTGTTCTCTTGCGTATGTCTGTGAGCTCTCTTATGTTCGTTAACAATTTCTGTATGTTGTTCTGTGTCCGATGTCAAGTCAGTTACCATTGTCCTGGTGTACCTGATTCTATATTTTCCGAAATGGCTTGAGTAGATGTCTTGAATTTTCCCTAAGATACTGTCCTCTGTTTTGATAGCGTTTGTCACAGATGGGTTTAAATATTTTGTTAATAGCAATTTTAATTTGTCCTTTGTAAAGTGTATGTCCGTAATGGTGTGTCTGTGGTAGGTTGGGAAAATTACTTCAAATTTGTAAGAAGGGTCTCCAGTTGAAACTATTATTTGGTTCTTAAAAACATTAATTGGTACGTCTGTAAAAGGTATTAAATTTTGATATGAGCTTTCGTCACTGTGCCGGGTCGGAGTCATTGAGTTTACTTCGGTTTCTTTTAGTGTAGGTCTAGAAAGTGCATCGGCTACAATATTTGTACTACCGGGTTTGTACTTCATTTCGTAATTGTACTCCTCTAAGATAGCCTTCCAGCGTTTAAGTTTGCTATTCGTGTTTTTGTTACTGAGGGCATAAGTTAAGGGCTGGTGATCCGTAAAAATCTTTACTGCAGATGCTCCGTAAAGATAGTTTCTTAGCGATTTTAAGGCCCAAATTATGGCAAGCATTTCTTTTTCGTTAGTGGCGTAATGCTCTTCACTCTGATTAAGTGTTCTCGATATAAACGTGATGGGTTTACCATCTTGCTCCAGAACGGCACCAATCGCAAAATTGGAGCTATCGGTTGTCAGATGGAATGGTCTATCAAATGATGGAAACGAAAGCATAACGTCTTCTGATGAAAGCGTGTTTTTTATTTTTTTAAAAGCTTCTACTGCTTCACTGTTTAAAGTTATGGAAATTTTCGCTGACATTTTTTTGGACATGCGTCCCTCTTCCCCTCTTAAAAGTAAGGTAAGGGGTTTTGCGATTTTTGCATAATCTTTAATAAATCGTCTATAAAATCCTGATATCCCTAGAAATGATCGTAACTCTTTTATTGTAGTTGGTGGTTTTAATTCTTGTATGGCCGCTACCTTGGCAGGATTAGTTTTTATACCCTTTGTTGATATAATGAAGCCCAAATACTCTACTTCCTTTTTAAGAAATTCGCACTTATTGAGTTGAACCTTCATGTTGGCTTTTTGGAGAGTGTCAAAAATGGTTTCTATATTTTTAAGATGAGTCTGTTCATCTGGACCAAAAATTATGATATCATCTATGTAAACATAGCAGATTCTGCCAATGTGTTCCCTAAGGATATCGTCTAAGGCTCTTTGAAAAATGGCAGGCCCATTCTTTATCCCGAACGGGACCCTCGTAAATTCGTATTTTGCGTTATTGATCGAGAAAGATGCTTTCTCCATGTCCTTTTCTCTTAAAGGAATTTGGTGAAAACCACTTTTTAAATCAATTACAGAAAAATATTCATTTTTGCCAAGTTGTGCCAAAACTTCATTTATTTCAGGTATTGGATACCTGTCAGGGATGGTGATTTCGTTTAGTTTTCTAAAGTCTATGACCATTCTGTCTTCTCTAATGCCTGAGGCATTTAATTCTTTTGGGACTGCCCACACTGGAGCGTTATAAGGTGATTTAGATCGTCTGATAATGCCATGATCGAGTAATTTGAAAATTTCTTTTTCTATTGAGTCTTTCATTGCCATCGGATATGGGTAGTATCTTGAATATACTGGGGCGTCCGTGGTTGTTCTTATTTCCGCTACTACGGTTGTAGTAAATGTTAGTTTTTCGTCCGGATCCAAAAAAAGTTTTGGATATTTATGGCACAGAAGGTATAGTTTGTTTGCTTGTTCGTTTGTCATGTGGTCTGTCCTAATGTCTATATTGTTCACTGACTGTGACAATTGTTGTTTTATAGGAATTTTTATTACGTTGTCGATAAGCATAAAATTTTTGGATGTAAAAATTATGGCTTTAAGTTGTTTAAGGCTGTCGTTGCCCAGAATTCCACTAAACGATTTTAGTTTAGGCAAAAGGAAAAATTTTAGGTTTTTGGATTTTATACCAAATAGGTTGATAAACGTATGGTGAGTAATTGGCACTTGGCCTCCTACAGAATTGGCTTTAAATATAGTTTTATTTTGTATTGGGTTTTTGACTAATGACGACTGTATGTAGTTTTTGTTGGAACCGGTGTCTATTAGAAATTTTAGGATCTGTCCGTTGCCTGTCTTACATTGAAAATATGGCAACGTGGAGTTTGTTATTCTAAAAAATGAACATCCGAAAATTCATTTTCTTGTGAGCTATCTTCCTGTCCAAAATATTGCTCGAGGTATGCTGTCAAGTCTTCGTCAGGTTCATTTTCCTGTTGGGGTTCTGTACTATTGTCCGTTACTTCGTCGGGAAAATTTTCATTTTCGTTATTAGTTTCAATATGGTTTACTCTTTGAAATTTAGCTGGCTGGTGTATTTGTGACGACTGTGGTGGAGGTCTTGCTCCTGAAAACCTATTGTTGTTTGGAGCTGGTCTATTCATATAGTTGACCATTTTTGATCTTATGGATGGGTCTATCTCCATTGGAACTGGAGGTTTCTGTTGGGTTGGTCTAGGTGGTGGCTGAAAATTATGTCTTGTCGGGTATGAAAACTGATTTTGAGGCATTTGGTGACTATAGTACCTAGTGGCGTTCATATTGTTTGATTGTGGATTGAATCTTTGAACGAATTGTGGTATTTGTGGGCGCATATTGTTTTGTGTGGTATAGTTGGGTCTCGGAAAGTTTGGCATTTGAGGATAGTATGCTAATTGTGGAAAAAAATGTTGGTTGTGGTTTTGGTTATTTTGTTTGCGTTGAGGAATAGAGGGTATTTTACTATTGTTATTTGCATATTGCGTCCTAAATTGCTGATTGTCTAATTTAAGGCATAAATGTAAGGCTTCGTTCAAATCTGATGGTTCTCTTATTCCTAAAAGTCTTGGCAAGTCGCCTCTGAGGCCCCTTACAAAGGTGTCCAAGGCCTTGTTGCGGTAATTTTTTGTTAATAAATGTATGGCTTCCTCGGTTTCTTCCATACATGCAATTTTATTTAAGATCAAAGAAAGGTGGGCGTAGACTTCTTTGTAGAAGTCCTGTACCGAACTATTACCCTGTGTCATAGATGACATTTGATATTCTAATGTTCCTAGATCCCTTTTGTCCGCATAGTGTGTTGTGAGACATTTAATTATACAATCCCAATTTAGTGGGGTATTGTAGGATTCTAATGCAATGTCTGCATTTCCGGTAAATTTATTACGAACCACATTGAGAATTCCGAAGTACTTAGGAGTTCCCCTAAGGGTTTCATAAATTTTAAGGACTCTCTCAACACTTTTTTTCCATGATCCAAATTCTGTTGGATTTCCGGAAAAATCTCTAAGACATTTGACTATATCTGGAATTTTGTCAAGACCGGTTAAGTCTTCATGTTCCGCGTCTATTCCCTGATCGACTAAAATTTGTTCCCTGTGCCTGGTTTGTTGTTCCTGCACATAAGCTCTACGGACTATATTAGCGATCTGTGCTTCAATTTCTGGGGTTATGACTAAAGGCATTGGTGGAACAGGCTGTTGTTGTCCAGCATTTTGATTTGCTAACGCTTGTGCTGCTGCAGCTTGGGCGTTAAGAACTGGGGGTCTTAATAGATTGTTTGGATTAGACATTTTGATTATTTAGGCGTTGTCGTAAATTATATAAAAAATGTCTCCGTTCTCTGGTCAAAAGTATTTTTCGTCTAGCTATGGTCCTGTTTTTGTCGTATTCTACTCCCGAATCACCTGAAGAAGTTATCCAGTCCAAAAATTCTGTACTCGAACCGTATGTCTCGTAGTCACTATTTTCTCCGTCAGTCATTAATGTCAGAATTTTGAAATTTGTTTAACACTTAAGTTTGCCTTTTACAAAAAAATTTTTTAATTTATTTGGAGAAATTACACAATTTTAAAAAAATTACGAAAAACGAATTTAATTTATAAAAAAACGAAAAATGTTTTATAAACTTTTAATGCTTTTAAAGCATTTACAAAATGTTGCTTTGCTGTAAAAAAATTTAAAAAAAATTTAATTTTGTGCAAAAAGTTTAATTTTTTTCAAAAAACTAATTTTTAAATTTTTTGTTTCAAGAAGTTAATTTTACTTTAATTTTTTATTTTTTGTATGAAAATTTTTTGTAAAAATATTTAATATTTTGCAATTTAATTTTTTGCTTTAATTTATTTAATGCATTTTTGGGATAAAAAAAAAATAGAATTTTTTCAAATAAATAATTAAATTTTTGCCAAAACAATTTTTTCTGATAAATTTTTTGTTAAAAACTAACAGTTAAAAATTATAAAATTTTAAAAAATTTATTTTTATAGTATGGTTTCTAATTTAAGTTGTTCAAATAAATTGTTTATAATATTTGTTTCTTTAAACTAAAATACTACGGTATTTAACTTACATAACTATTAAAGTTTTCTGCATCTTGCGGAAAAAAATCTGCTTGCTGTTGATGAAAAGTTTTACTGATGGAAAGCGTGTTGAGTTGTTGTTGGTTCTGCTGTCTTCACAATATATTTCCTCTTGTGCGTGGCAATCACAAAAAGGTAAGGTTCGCACAATGATGTTGTTATTATTTGGCAAATTTTTTTTTTTTTTATTCAATTAAATGTTTAAATTTGTAAAAAAATAGTTTTTCTCAGTTTTTAAAAAAAAAATTTTTATTTTATTTTTTCCTTTAAATATTTAAATTTGTATTAAAAAAAAATTTTAAATTTATAATTATGTCCTTAAATATTGTATAACCCGCGCCGACGTCCCGGAATTTGTCCTTTTTAATAGAGTCTATTTACTAAGGTTCCGCACTACGTTCCAATTATGCGTGTACCTTGTTCCTACAGGATTTCAGTACTTGTTCTATGCTCCACTTTAGGGCATTTATTTTATTTAATGCTTTTTTAGGGCGTTTAATTTTTTTTTGCACTACTTTAGGGCGTTTAATTTAATGTTCTTGCACTACTTTAGGGCACTTTTATTTTGCACTACTTTAGGGCACTTTTTATTTTGCACTACTTTAGGGCACTTTTGTAGATTCGATCGATGGTACTGTGGCACTACTTAAGGGCCAGACCATTTACACGTTGGGCGCCAGTTAATGAAATGCACGTTTTGAAGTGTGAATTATTAATGATCCTCTTTATTGGTTATTACGCTTTTTTATAGTATTTTTGTCATTACATAAATTTGCTTAATACTAAAATTATTTGGAAACAAGTGCAAAAAAGGAAAAGTTAAAATTAAAGGTAAATGGGATAGACATAGCGTCAGCACCTTTGGGGTATGAGAATAAATGTTCTAAATGGTAAAGCTTGGCTTGTGTGGGCATTTCCTGGTTTCGTGGAAATACACCAAAAGTAAATGAAATAACACACTTGCATGTGCACTGAGTTGGGGCATAGCTACTGTGGGAAATGCAATGTAAGCTTTGCGAAGATATTTCGAAATGTTAAAATAACATTTCCTGAATTCTGAGAAATATTCAGTAGCTGTAGAAAAATAAATTTAAATATTTGGAATGTTAACTTATACATAAATATGCTTTGTTTAAACGAAAGAATGAATTCATTCTAACGATCGGAAGTGATAGAGTACGGAGAGAGGGAAGCATAGTTGTTGCTGGGGATTGGTTTGATATTATGAATTTTGAAAAATGTTGGGCTTATGTCGTTAGAATTTGTTTGTGAATTAGAATTAGTTAGAATTTGTTCAATTGCAATTGTTTGTTGGTGTTTTTACTACAGAGTCAACAGTGTCGTTTGTTTGAAGAAGATGGTATGTTTCCAAGTCTTACAGCTTATGGGGTTAGGGTAGTAGGGACGCACAGAAACTTTCCTTCAAGCAATGTGTTTTTTCAAGAAGGAAGAAGTAGGTAGGTAGGGCAGCCGCATCACCAATAACCAGTGATGCCACTTAGACCACCAGTTGGGTCCATTGTGAGCCGCGGATGCGAGACATGGCTACGCTTCCCCCTCCAGATTGAACCACCCTGAGCCTTTTACAAAGCGAAGAAGGTTGTTAACACCTGACTGAAATAGACCATCTATACTTGTTAAGAAGTGGGATCCTAGTAAACGTTCCCTATTTCTAGCAAAAGCTGGATATGTACAGAAGGCATGCTGGATCGTTTCCAGTTCCTCCTCGTTTCTGCAGCTGCGACAGAAATCATGCGTACAAACTCCCATTCTTCTTGCATGATTTCCTATTAGACAATGTCCCGTGAGGGCTCCTATTAAAGTCTTAATTTGTAGTGTATTGAGTCTAATGATATTCCTAGATAGACGCAGATTTAGCCTTGGCCATGTTTGCCAGGCGATTGCACAGACCCACCTTTGATTGATAGAATTAATTAGTGTCTCCCTTATGAGAAGCTTACAAGTCGCAAGCCTACTGACATTTGGCATACAAGTGCCATCTCCCGCAAGTTGAACAGCCTTGCAGTTACCTGGTATATGCCTATGGACTGGTACCCAGCATAAATGGATAGGAATTGTTTAGCCATCTCATTTAGACATCGGCGACAATATAAGACACTCCTTGATGTTATTTCGAATGCATTCAAAGCCCATAGTGCAGCTTGGCAGTCTGATAAAATACAGATATCTTTGACGGTTGCCTCGTATATCCTCCACCAATTCAAGGCTTCGTGAATAGCGGTTATTTCCGCTTGAAAAACACCGCAGTGATCCATTAGTTTGATGGATTCACTGATTGAGGACGTTTTGCAATAAAACCCTGATCCTACACCGGTATTCATTTTTGATCCATCTGTGTATATCTTGATGGAGAATCTAGATGGATCCCCCTAGAGGCATTCCTCTCTGGAAGGAATCCTCACCCAAAAATTTCTATCGAAACAGAGGGAAGAAGAAAGGTAATCAATATCACTGGGTATGTCCGTGTAGGATTCTAATATGGTCGCATGTCCATACGGAACAGCTTTCCATTGTGAGCTCGCCTTGGGCAGAATGGCGGAGCATGCCGCTAAATATTTGCAGAAGAGATCTAAGGGTGGCAGATGTAGTATGATTTCCAATGCCAAGGTTGGTGTGGTTTTCATGGTGCCACTTATTGCTAATTCTGCTGATCTCTGTGCCTTACCGAGTGTTTCGTGCTAGGTCCTTTTCTGAATTGCAGTCTTCCAGACCACATTTCCATATGAGAGAATTGGCCTGACAACCTCAATGTAAAGCCAGTGAGCTACCCTGGGCTTAAATCCGCAGGTTTTACCTTTTGTAGGCATAAAAAGCCACTCCAGCTTTCCTAGCTCTTTCTATGGAGTTTGACTTCCAAGTAAGCTTCCTATCGATTATAAGACATAAGTATTTCGTCTCTTCTGAAATCCCTAGAGCTTTCCCCTTAAGAGTAATTGGGTCTTATTGAGGGATTTTATCTTTCCTAGTAAACAGAATGACCTTAGTCTTATCTGGATTTACTCCAAGACCACAGTTCTTCGCCCACTTTGAAAAAATATCTAGAGCATTTTGCAACATATCTAGAGCATTTTGCAAGAAATCTCTCAGTGTAGATGTGAATTTTCCAGAGACAGCAACGACATCATTGGCATAAGCCACCGTCTCTAATCTTATCAGGAGTTTATTAACAACTGTGTTCTATAGAATCGGTGAGAGGACACCTCCCTGAGGTGTACCCCTGCTCACCAACTTACGTAGGACTGATTCTCCTAGATTCGCCTCAATGGTTCTGCTATTCAGCATTTTACCAATGAGGCCTACCAGGCCCGTTTCCACCCCAAGTTCAGTAAGTGATGCAGTGATGGCCTCTCCTTTGACATTATTAAAGGCCCACTCAATATAGAGAAAGGCAGCCAGGGTCAATTCCTGCTTGTGCAATGACACTTCTGCAATAGAAATAAAGTTATGTAGAGCTGTTTCCACAGATTTCCCCTTTGTATAGGCATGTTGAGCCGATGAGATTACATTCTTGTCTAAAGTTAAGCTTAAGTGGATTTCTATCACTCTCTCTCTAATGTCTTCAAAAGAAAAGATGAGAGAGATATCGGTCTTAAGCCACTTGGATAAGTATGTGAGATTTTTTTGGCTTTCGGAATGAAAACCACTCTGGCCTCACTCCACTGAAGCGTTATATACCCAAACTTAAAGCATCCTTCAAAGATTGCTAACAGCCAGCCTTTCAGGTTTCCAGCGGTTTTATGTAATTCCACTGAATCAATACCATAAGGACCAGGGGACTTAAAATGCTTAAAACTTTCAATAGCCCATAAGAGTCGATCCTCAGATAGAGCGTCTAACTAACTTCCCGTCTATTTGGCGTATCTTCCCTCTCGTGCCCAGTAGTATCTGAGCAGCCTGGGAAATGCGTGCTGAGTAGAAGCTCTAGAGTCTCCTTACTAGTTGTAGTGAATGTGCCATCCACCTTCTGTAAAAGCTCCCAGTTCTGAGAACTTCCCGCCAATAGTTGCTGAAGTCTAGAAGCTTCAGTCGCTGCCTCCACTTCTTCACAAAAGGATTTCCAAGATTGCCTTTGGACAGTTCTAACCTTCTTCTTAAAGACCTTAAGAGCCTCTCTGTACGCTTTCCAGTCTCTCAAACGAAATGTATCTATGGTCAGAGAAGGAGTGTTCGTCTAACACCACCCACTCCCTTATTCTTCCTACAACAGAGTCAGAGGCAAAGGTGGTGTCTATTACCTCCTGCCTTTTGCTTATGACAAAGGTAGGCCTAGCACCCCTATTACAGATTTGCAGGTTAGTTCCAAGCAAATAATCTAAAAGGCACTCACCCCTCATATTAATGTCCGTGCTACCCAAACACGATGTGATGAGCATTTATATCCGCACCCATTACCATTTTTGCGCCTAGCTTTCGCGAGTGCGCCACCAGATCCTTAAAAATTGATTTTGGTAGATCTTCGTGATCGTGGGCCAGGTAGCATGATGAAAGCCATATCCGTTCATCACCCCACTCCAGGCTGATAGTCGTTTGGTCGGCATCGCTGTAATTTGAGAGCATAAAAGCATTTATCCCTCTACGTATTAGTACACACGCTCTAGGTTTACCTGTATTGCGTGTATACATCAATTTGTATTTTGGAGTCCCTAGTGCGCACACAAGACCATGTACAACCCATGATCTTGAATCAGGACAATATGGTATCTGGTGGACACGGTATCTTGGCGGACACAACCTTTGAGTGGTGTAGATTAATCTGAAGTACCCGTAACATCATGGTTACTGGTCTCCACATCCACCACCGTTTTATCAGCATCTTCTTTGTGCGGCACCAGTAGCTCCTCCTCATCAGTCAGAGTGGCTTGCGCTACCCTATCCAATAAGGAACAGACACTGCCATCGGATGATGCCCTATTTAGCGCAACCACTTTGCCAAAACCAGAGCCAGGTTCCACCACTGACGTTCCATCTCCACCAGCAGAAGTGGTGTTGGCCTCTTCTTCCAGCTGAGATGAGGCTTCAGGGTCCACCACAACTCCAACATGGTCCATTATATTGGAGACTTTCACGTCTTTTTTGTAGACCCTCAGTGTAATGGACGAGAATCCATAGCTCACGACACCATCGGATCGCGAAAGAGATTCCAACGAATCCGTGCTCACCACCAAGGTAGTACTGCGGTACTCGCCTTTTGGCTCCTCCAGTTTTCTGACCTTCCACGATGATGTCGGGAGTTCCGAATTACATACCCGTAACATTTCCAGAACCATTTTAGGTTCAGATGGTATCCAGGCCCTCGCTCTTGGCAGGTTCGGGATATCCTCTCTAGAGATTACCTCGAGCTTCGACCCAGACCAAACTTCACCGATTCTAGAAATGGCTATTTTGTACAGATCAGTTGATCTCTGATCGACACATGCGATAAGCTTCACGTAGTTCTGATGCCATCCAAAATCGTGACAACAAGAAGCTTGGCCAGGATTTTCCTTCAAAATCTGGAAGAAAGTGCTCGAGAGCCTGGCTTCTATTTTCTTCCAGTTCTCAACAGAAATTGTGCCATCAATATTGCTTCTGTCCACAACGGCCCATAGTTTTTGACCTCGCAAGCTGGGGTTTCTGGGCGGGTCGTCCGACAGCTGACGTTTTGGGGCGGGTTCGGTTTCGGAAACTCTGATAGTTCCTGCGTAAGCCTTTTTGCCCACCTAATGGAGGACTTTTGCTTTTCTGACCTCTCGCCCTCCGGGACACTTCTAACACGTTCCAGCAACTTCAAGGCAGCGCGTCTCTCCTTGTAGTTATGCCGCGTAGGCTTTACAACCGAGGAGACCTTAGTCGTTTTAGACGTGGATGCACCGTCACGTCTATCAGGGCCAATCCCGGTATCCGCCGTATGAAATGAAGACTCTTTCTTTGTACTGTCACTTCCACTGGAACCAGGTTTATCCCCAGTGCAAGCTTCCGCCGTACCAGATGGTCCAGCCGTACTTGGCTTATTAGTACCGCCACTTCCACTAGGTTCTGTAGCCCCAGCTTCCATGCTGATCTTCAATTTTTAAGGGGAAGCATAGTGGTCGACGGATAGATACGACGGCAAGGTCGTGAATATACCTCGAGGTGACCCGGTATCGAGGTAGCTCCGTAGGAATACTGCCGGTATTACCCCCTGGCTGCAAACCAACCAATAGGCACGGGTCGCATAACACCTTTAGTTAGGGGGGATTTTTTACCAGGGTTTACTCCCTCCGCCAGACCTATCTTAGCCAACCGTACACTAGATGCGAGGTGGGATCCATTGTCAGGAATGGATCGCATCTCACACCCAGTGCACAGTTGTTACCAGTCGTTACCACGTGGAGGTGATAGACCCAACTTCCGACAGAACTCAATTACGGCATGTACTCAAATACATGTTAGTCCCCTTGAGTAACTGCCGACACAACGACCTAGGAAGGAAGAAGCTGTCAAATATTAATAATAGGCGTATTCCATTCGCCACTCTATCCAGGATAGGACAGACTTTTGTATGGTAAAAGTTATTGAGTAAATTATACTTCCCGTGGGATTTTTTATTTTTCAGTTGATTAAATTTAAAGAAAACAAAAATTAATCTTTGGATTTTGTTTTGGATATTAAATATAATTGTTGTGTTGATTCAAATTATATTCAAATGGTGTATTTGTATAAAAAATATAAAAAACTAAATGTTTAAAAACAGTTGAAACAGTGCTGCAAGTATACCACATACTCGTTTGCTGTTTTATTCGCACAAATACAAGTTACGAGTCGAATACGCCTAATATAACACCAGTTGGAATTAAAGCCTCTTGGAACTTTTTTTGGAATTTTTATTTGCGGAGACTACACCATGAAGTTTTAAGAAGTCAACCATTTCAGTTTCGCTTAGATTGTTTAGAATAGGCGCAAATATCGTGCTCTTGACATATTTAAATTGGTTTGGTATGTTACTTCAACTGAACAGATACCGGAAATGGTTTTTGAGCTCAAGAATTTCTCAGCGCTTTTTTTGTTCTTTGCAAGTACCAAAAGGCTGCCGTCGCGTAGTTCGAAAATTGAATTTATGTCTTTGCGGATGTTTAAAATAGCTTTGTGAACTGCAAAGCAAGAATAATTCAATATCGGTTTTTCTTTTTCGCAAATTTTTATGACAATAAATTTCGTCGGTTTTTGCGATAAAAGTTGTTTTTAGAGAAGATCAGGTACATCAAGCCGTGCAAAATGTGAGACAAACTAAATTGTTTGCAGTTTTTACGTTAAATAAAAATGATACTTATGCAAATCAATTGCAATCAATCGGGATTATGACGAAACGATTTCATTTAATCCTGAAAACCTTGAAATTTACGATATTTTGAATGGTCATAATATATCGTGTCAAGCTCTTGGGTTACCTGTGCCAACATTCGTTTTTGGTGGAGGTGATATTTATGCATTCGACCCGCCGCAATATTATTGATCGCATCATGATACCGTATCTAATGTTTTTTGTTTGACAGCTCATGCAGGCTGTGGTAAAACATTTACACAAACTGCAATTATCCATAGAATGAATTCACAAAATTTGCATGTTATTGTAACTGCATTCAGTGGAATTGCTGTAACCTTAAATGCAAATTACAGATTTGCACCTAAATATTGTGAAAATTTATATAGACAAAAAAATTTGTTTTTTAAATATAACAAATTATTTTTCATTGGACCTTGAACTCGCTATAAAAATTAAATAATTATTTATCATTAAAATATATGATGTTGCAAAATTAAAAAAGCTTTTGCAATTTTATTGCCATGTGGGAAAAATGAAACTATCTTTAAAGAAATGGCCACGGGCGATAATAGTATGTATTATAATATTAAACTTATTGATCTCTAAAAGCTGAGCGAGAGTTACAGAAACGCCTACCTATAAAAAGTAGGGTCTACAAGTGCTCCCGGTGCCTGATTTGTATATACTCGTCCGTAAATTTGAAATTATATTCTTAATTTTTTATTTTTTTATTTTATTTATTTTGTTGCAGAAAACTTAACTTACTAGATAACTTAATCCATGAAATTATTACATCCAGTTGAATATACTAAAATAGTAATGATGGGATGCCTAAAATTATTTGAACCGTGATTGCCAATTTTCCAACAACAAAACGAAACCATAGCAAAAGCAATTCTCAACTAAAAAATGGAATTAGCAACAGTTATTGAACTGCATGATGCTCCGAATATAAGAAATTAACAAAAATTCATTGGTGACCACACACAATCCCATACGAAGGACTTCTGTATAGCGGTAGTATTCAGCTGCCGTTATCTGCCAACACTTGTACAAAATATATATTGATATTGAGCGAAATCACTACAGTATCAGGCCGCTAGCACCACATATATGTAGATTTACAATCCTACGACTACTCCAGATAGAAACCAAGTTGATAAGTGATGCATACTGGTGCAGTTGCAGCGTATTTCCGATAACCTGCCAGCAATGGGAGAGAGATAAATATCTCCGATATACCAAAGCCTGGCAAGCAGCAATAAGAGAGGTCGGCAGGTAAAGAGCATACAAAATTCCTGCACATTTTTATAACTCAAATTTTCCTTTTTAATGAAATATCACTTTATATAAACATAACTCTTCACGCTTGCCCCCATTTCAAATTACTAATGGAATTTTGTCACTTACTAACTTCTCACTTCAACAGCTAAACATCAATGTTAATATGAACAAAGCAGCTTCGCTTGCCCAAACAACACCACCAGCTCCAGAACAACATCCCATATCTTCAAGTACACGTAGCAGTGTTACTCCCGCTATCATTCCATTGGACTACAGCTATCAAAATATGTCTCCGTCAACACACTCGACGCATCTACATCATCACACAGCGCAGCCTTGTCTCACTCGTAACAATGTTAATATCAATATTGATGTGGATACTCAGTATAGCAGCCTTTTTGGGGACCCGGTGCCACCGCCACCCAAAGATTATTATGCAACTCATTTGGAGTCTGCGCAACTGATTCGACCAGCTTCTATCGACATCAGCTCAGATGAAAAACTTCCCTTTGGTCAAACAGTCACTTTGGACACCGATCACGGCCAAATGCGGCTCTTCTCTGCTGTACCATATAATTCCTCAATAACTCGACGTTTTTCAAATGCCAATACGCAAGATCAATTCGATATACTGCCCACAGTGATTCCACGATTACAACCACCTGATATACAAATTTTGCCGAATTCAAGTGGTGGTTCCAGTTCCGAGCCCCGAGACTCACCGAATTACTCTCTACTCACACCAGATGATATCTTAAGAAAACCTTCGCTGTATGATATCAACGAACCACCAGATATTAGTAAGGTCACAGAGACGATGACAATAACTGATGTGAGTGGCTCTCGTGAAAATTCCGAAGCTACTCGTAGAGTATCGAATTTCTCCCATTTCAAATCAAATACAGGTGTATTAAAGTAAGTCATAAAACCCAATATTTGTATAGTATTTAATGACATAATTTCTTTCCTGTAATAGTAAGTCTGTAGCAATAACATCCCCAGTACTACCCACAAAGTCTTGCACACGCCAATGTTCGAATGAGTCTTATTCAAGTAGCGAATGGTTCCGTCCCGTTACACATGATTTTCCTGAATTCAGGAAAATGCCATGTTTGCGGCCAAGCTCAAAAAATGTTATGTCCATTAAACGCGTCGAAATGCCGATGCATCATTCCCCAATAGCAGCCATGATCAACAACTCCAACTGTTCGAGCAGCAGTGGAGAAGAACGTCTCATGGACACCACTCAAGTTCTACCACATCCAACAGTTTCTTTAGATATTTTGGCACCAGCGCGTCCTCCAGAACCATCCCACATTTACCTGCGTGACATGAAAATAAATTTGGCACCGCAGCAATATCTTAAGGATCGTAGTAAAAGTACTCTTGATACAACCACTTTGGGTCCAATTTTCTCTCCAACACCGTCTACAGCACCACCTCCTGTGCCACCAGCACCAATTGCTCCACATACTGTAGAACTTCGAAAAGCCATAGCCACTAAACGTGAAATGTCACCAGTGATTATAAAAGACTTGGTTGCCACTGGCAGTGATTACAGGTAAATTTATTTGATTTTCAGGCTTATGGTGTATTTACTCCATTTTTCCCAGAGTACAACAACCACGTTTGCACAAAAAGACTTCATTTACCATCATCTCTAATAAATCGCCACAATCTTCACGTGCCCAGAGTTCAACCTCCATCCCATCAATGCGACAAGACATAACGTCTTTAACCCAATATATGAAAGATCAGACCACAAAATCATCTTCATCTACAAAACCCTCTGCAAAGGCAGAGTACAATCTACAATGCAAAGGTTTAACACCCACGCAACTACACCTATCACATTTCCAAAATAAGGAGCAGCAGCCACAATATCACCTGTTGTGTGACGACTCCCCACGTCCATCGGTACAATTCAATATGAGCAGCCGATATAGTCAAAGTAAAATGCCGCAGAAGGGCATATTACAACATCGAGAATCGCTAACGTCATCACAAGACACACTGCCAACTCCACGAGTACCAGCACTGCCGCCAATAGGATTGTCCAATAGTTACAAAATAAAGAGTTGTGAAGCTCTGCCGTTAACTACCGATCCCTATTGCACAGCTATACCACGCTTAAATCGTTCTAGTTTCGATTTACGAATGGAATCAAAAGACATATCACAGGGTGCATTGCCTCGTCCACTGAAATTTAATTCGAACCCAACACGAAAGCAAAAGGGTTTGATTCGTGTTATCAACAGTGCAGATAGTATGACTCGCATACCACTGCATTACAGTTGGTCAAGCATGGATGATTTAAAAATGGAAAGGGATTGGAAACCCCCTTTTCCAATATTATCGACTTTTTCAAATCGCCGCCGATCTAGTTCCTCATCGCCAGAACGTAAAAGCTCTACAATTACAGCATCCGACAGACGTAGTTCTAACCTAAGCACAATAACTACGTCTGATTTTAGCTTTCGTAGACCTTCGGTAACAGCTCAATCCCAGCGACGAAACTCCAACTTCTCGGCTATGACAACAACAGTGAATCGCAAGCAATCCTTAATTGCTCCCAGAACTTTAGTATTACCAAACCGCGGTTTGCGTAACAAAATAGTCAAACCCACAACACTATCACCCATCTTAGGAACTCCTAATAAAGAAAGTAGTTCAGCTCAAAGCCTGGCAACTGAGGCTGCACAGTTCATAGGCAATTCAGAAGGTACTATGTCCGGTATGACGTCACGTCGCGATTCACTATCTAAAATTCCTGTGCGTAGCCTTATCAACTCACTGTCAAATTCACATGTCAGCTCTTGTGCGGGTTCGCTTACCAATTTTCATTCAAATTCACCATTTAAAGAATTCACCACATCACAATTACCACTGGCAGATTTCATGCAAGGCAGTGTCAGTCGTTCGTCATCCAGAGCAAAAGTGCACATCAAATCACAGTCAAATTCTCGTGCCAATTCACGTGTTCCATCCCGTTCGACTTCACGTGCGTCTACAAGACCTATTTCGCAAGGACCCTCACGAACCAGTTCCCGTCCAAACTCTCGCATGGAGCAGGCAAAAGAGTTGGCAAATTCTCGTTCAAATTCACGCATGAGCCCTCGTTCAGCCCTTATAGGAGGCAGTGTATCGCCGAATGTAGAACGTAAACATACCTCGACACCAACTCGCAGGAAAGCTACATCACTGAGTCCAAAAGCCAAAAATAGAGTAATATTGGCTGGATCTTCACTCAGTCTGACCAGTAAAGCACATGCCAATAAACGTTCGCAGGTGAAGGCCACTGGAAAAAAACTTGAAGAGCAAAGAAGTTTGCGTTCCCGTATACCGATGCGTGCAATAGAATCGCAACTTACTCTGGGGAAATCCAATTCATCTAAAAATTCAGAAACGCAGGGTCTTAAGAAGACTGCATTAATGAAAAATAACGTAACTCAACATAATCAACTCGCAAGTGCCAAAAAAGCACCAGTATCGGTGCGAAAACCCGAATCTAGTGTTCGTCGAACTCCATCATCTGTCGGTAAGCAAGCGACATCAGTGAAAAAGCAACCTAGCAACTTGCCAAAGGCTGGAAACAATTTAAAGAGTACAGCTATAAGTCTCCAAAAGAAGGCAAAGAAAAAGGAGATAATGGGAAAATCCGACAAACGCGAAATGTCGACCTCATTGAGTATAAAAAAGGTGGTCACGGCAAAAGGCGAAATAAAAAAATCACCTTTGAGAAAGCCAATTGAGAGAGCCATGGAATCTAAAAAGGGTGCAAATACCAGTAAAACTGTTAAAACTGCAGTTAAAAATGTGCAAAGTAGTGTCATAACTGAGTCTGTTACTGACGACATAGCGAAAGAAGTCATGGGAGAAATGGTAACAACAATATCAACAACAATCCCTACACCAACAACTGCTACAAGCGGTATCATACGACATCCATCGAAAATTTCACTCGTACGCATGGGTTCTAGAATTAGCTTACTAAGCAAAAAGCGACTTGATAGTAATCCTACCAAAAAGATCTCCGAAGCAACGAAAGAAGAAACTACGACTCCTACAAGTGATGATAGCGCAGGTAACTACTAGTTCATGTAAGCTTATCATGCAATCATAAATAATTAATGAATAAATCTGAAAATTATTTACAGAATAATATATATTTCGAAGTTTTAAAGTAAAGTTAATAAATGTGTATTAAATGACGATGGTTTTGTAACATTAAAATATAGTATCCATCATTTATTTTATTTTTATTGACTTTTATTAAGTGAATTATTTACTTTTAATTTAGACTCTCATTAAGATACTTTAAAAAAGATACAGAATTTTGCAATTATTTGTCTATCCAGATCTTATAATATGTGATTGATACATGAACTCCGAAATATATAATATTTTTGTTCCCCATCCTTATTTTGTTTACAAATCGAATCTATTTCGAAAAAAGTTTGATTTTATCTTACAAGATATTTGTATAAATAATCACTGCTGCTATTTCAGACACCCTTACATCACTCCACCCACAATTACACGAAGTCAACAATGCGGGGCAACTACTTGCAGGCGAACTATCAACTGCCATTTTGGAAAAGTCACAAAAAATCTTACAAAATGTACAGAAGGTTGTCACGCATACCACAGACGAGATTCAGAAACCTATAATTATAAATTTAACAGATTTTAAGAGTTTGGAGTCTAACATGGGCAAAATGTCTGATAGTTCTGCATCACCGACATTAAGCGTAGCCACAGTTAAAGAAAATAGTACCGCCAAACCAAATGAATCTATATCACGAGTAGGCACAGCAGACATACCAACAGGAAAGAGCCCCGCTACTCAGAGTGTCATTGGTTCCACACAAAACTCACCACTGCCGCCCACTCAACCGATCGAAGCAGATGTGTCAGTGATTAATACTAATATTGCTACCAGAAATGGTACCACAAGCAACGCTGCTGCTAATGATGCTGCTGCCAAATTACATGCAGGACATGGGGACGCAACCGAACGGGTTAGTGCACGTGCTATATCAGTATTGCCTGAAGTTGACTGTGAAAGTGCAAATTTCCAGAATTGCGAATTCGACGTTGATCACAAAACGACTGGGGTTGTTATTCCTGATTTATCAGCTTTAGATGGCAGTGGGGATGTTATAGCGGCACCGAGCAGCGGAGGTAGTGCCTTTAAAACAGATTCTAAGCGTCGTTCTCCTGATGGCCAAGGTGGTTCTACAGCTGGCAGTTGTGATAAGTGAGTTTCATACATATATATCTATACATATTACTAGGGTTAGGTTCGATTATGACGCCATAATTATGTTCGACATAATCGTCAAAGTAGCAAGAACTATATTCTTATTGCAATTAACTTGCCTCATTTATGGTACGATCCAATATGAATAAATGGTGAATGCATTAGAGTATAAGAAATATTTGAATCTAGTTAATATAAAAATTTTGTATCTATATTGAATTGATGAGACAAGCTTATCTTTTCGACATGTAGTAAGTCGTTTTTAAATGTGCAGATTTACATAAAACAAAAACAGCAAACAAAACCATAATTATTTCTGGAAGTTAGTTCTGTTTCCGTTTACATTGCTTTCGCTTCAATATTAAACAGAAACAGACACAGGATAGAAAAATAATTCTCAAGAGAATTATGTAAAAAATATTAATAAAGATATTTTATAAAGTTTGTAGTGCGGACGCTAGAAAATATATGTTCCTAAATAAATAAACAAAATTATATGGGTACTACTGCTGTCAAATTCTGTTTGCACTGAAACCATGTCCCACGAAGTTGACTTTTGCACATCAGATTCGAAAATTATGTGTATTGAGTTGTACGTATATAAAAATCGAATTAACTAATTGTTAAAATACATTTTTAACAAATCATAATAATTACACGCTACAAATTTAAAACAACAATTAGTTGCCTATTTCTGTCGCTTTCTGCTAGAGAAACAACTCACGATGATTTGCTCCTGTTCTGTCACTGAACACTAATTTTCTGTATTTAAATTCTGTAGCTTTTCTGTTACTAATTCGATTGCTGATGTTGTTTCTGTTGCAATTGTACTGGATTGCCGTTTTTGTTTTATATTACTCTGCAGTATGGAAAATGCCATTAATTTATATGCTGAGAAAATGTTTTGTTCAGAGCGATTACTTTCTGAGCAATTGTAGCATTAACGCCAAAATTAAGAACAAGAAGTATTAAAATTCTGAATCCAGATAAGTACGAGTATATGCAACCAAGACAAATGTATGCAGACTGATTTTTATTGACTGATATCTTAAAGCAAGAATAGTTTGTTAAACTAAATGCAGAAATAGGTCAGTTTATCTGCCCCAGTTTTAACATTCCAGTTCTCAGTTCTTGTAGACATAACCCGACAATCCAATGTTCTATTGGATTGATATTGCTAATAATGGCCTAAAGTTATCCATTTTTTTATCTGTTATTTTATTTAAAAGGGCATATTTCAATAATCATAATAAAATAAAACTCTAGGAGCAGAAAAATTACGGCTTAATTTTAATTGCCTGTTTTTTCCTACCCCTTACAAAAGGTATATTTGTTCACGATATATTGTACCTGCTGCTTCGCGTATAAATAATATAAATAAAAGCAATTATATATATATATACGAGTATATATATATATATATATATATATATATATATATATATATATATATATATATATATATAAATATATATATATATATATATATATATATATATATAAATATATATATATATATATATATATATATATATATATATATATATATATATATATATATATATATATATATATATATATATATATATATATATATATATATATATATATATATATATATATATATTATATATATATATATATATATATATATATATTACAGATTGTATATTGATAACCTTTTTCCTATACAATATTTTTAGTTGTTCTCTTAGGGGAATAGATATGTAGGTCACCTTGGATGGTAGTTCCAGAATAATTTACATAGAAGTGTAGTTGACTATGAGAGAAACAGTTTGAACGTCATTTTTTCTAATCATAATTGCAAATCAAAAATTTACAGGAAATTTGTTACTAAATAATTTTTTAAAATAGGTTTAAAATGGATAGATTTATTACTTTGTCAAATTTTTGGCGCTAAAATGGTTTGGGAAAGCCAAGCATTTTCTATTTTGGTAATGTTGTTAATATTGCATCATACAGATGCAAATACGTTGCTTCTGGTATCTACTACTTGTACAATGAAGATACCAGAGCTATAGTTCTACTGTCTTGGGAATATTTGTCTTCTCCAATTGGTAAAAAAAATTAGAAAATTGTATATTAGCAAAATGGCCTCCTCTGGCTCTCATGATAATTGTTAAATTGAGTTTGAGTTTGTACATGTTCCAATATTTCTGACCGATTTCTGCTTGGTCCCACTTCGGCAGCACGGGTTCATCTAACTGTTTCTAGAAACGTTTGACCAACTTCCCCTAGAGAAGAGAAATGTTTCACCCATGTCTCGAATATCATCTAGGAAAAATTGCATGGTTTCAATAATGGCTTCTATAGATTTGCCATAGTATCTTCCTCCAATATAATATAAATTAGTGCACATTATTTCATGTCCTTGACACTGCCTGCATTTTTGGCTATATCTCCTATATGATGAATCTCGATTGGTATTTTAAATACCATATATAATTTGCCATTCTTCCGCCCATTCGCTCGGTTACAGCTATGCCGGATCATTTAGTTGATTAAAAAGATTTTACCAGCAAATTTTATTTTCTCATCCACAAAATATTCTTTGTTCCATAGCTCGAGTGAATTTGATATATTGCAAAATACTTCACATCATATACAACTATTCACTAAGGTATGCTTCATATACGTGCCGTCCCAATTTCTTGTAATGTTAAGCATTCGGAATGATAATAAATGTGTGCAATAACTTTATGGTTTTAAGCTGGTCAAACGAGTTTGTGCCTCGAATTTTATTTACAAGCAATCGAATTACTGGTTATTGGGATGGATGGTATCTAATCGCAGTATGTCTACAAAATCTTGAACTGGTTGGCCATGTTTCCCAAGTTCCGTTTTTTTGTTGTCGCATGTACTCGTATAACATCTGAGAACATCATCATACAAAAGAATTGAGGCGAATTGATTAGTTGAGCACAGTTTGAAAAATGTCATGGTATATTATGGACTCTCAAAGGCAAAGTATATGCTATGATTATTTTATACCCATTGTTGCGATCAACGCTTTTATTCAACGAGTTCAGATTTTAAAGTACTTGATTAGTGATAGTACTTTAAAATTATTTTTTAGTCTTAGACCAACGACCGGATGCTTTAAATTCAAATGGAACCATTTGGTTGAATCATCCGCGACATTTCAATTTGTTGGCACATATCTCCACCGTTGCGTGTCAGTCAATTCTAGAATTTCACTAACTCTAAAAGCAACGAACTGGCGGTACTTGCGGGGATCTGACTGGATCCAGCTCAGAACGGTTTTTGAGTCGGACCAGAACGTCTGCTGCGCAAATTTTATTGTGTGTCCTTAAACAATATTTTTGGGTAAACGTGCTCCTAGCCTTGCTGCCTCAAGCTCTAGGCGCGGTATAGACATCATCTTCAGAGGAGCGACCCTTGTCTTTGCTGATATAAGGCTGCACTATACATAACTTTCATTAGAAGCTCTGAGGTACTGCTGCGAAGGCATTTTCGCTTGAGTCAACAAATACGTGAAGCTGCAGACCAGCGTGCTCTCCAAGTTTTATGGCGTTAAGGTAGCACCTAGGAATTTTAACTTGATTTATTGTTTCTAAATGCTTTATCCAGAGACACCATTTTTTATATTGAATGTCCTTAATTGGCTCTCCAGATTTCTTGCATCAGAATTTTAAAAAATACAGTGAATTGTGCTATAAGCCCGAGTGGGTCAAAAATGGTCATCATCATGCGAAGAATTTGCCTCTTTGTAGGACGAATGTGTTCATTCAGAAGCTGGAGAAGTGATGCCTTTGTAGACAGGTTGAAGGTAAAGCTGTCAGTTGACGTACACCACCACATACCCAGAACACGTTCAGGTATTGATTCTTCAGATCCGATGTTTAGGTTTTGCGTTTGCTTACCACCGAGCGCCTCTAGTACCTTAGATGAGTTGGAGATCCAATTGTGGATTTCGAAGCCGCCTTTGAATGAATGTATTCGACCTGGCTCGCTAGTTTATCGCCTCGTCGACGGTGTCTACGCTGATTAAGAGATCGTCCACATAATAATTCTGGATAATGGACTCAGCTGCTCTCGGAAACCTTTGTTTATATTCTTGTGCGTTTTTATTCTTAACGAATTGGGCGCAGCTGGGCGAGCAGGTTGCTCCAAATGTTAAAAGCGACATGACATACACGTTTGGCTTGCAGCTGGCAATATCCTGAATCCACAAGAAACGCTGCACTTGTTGATCTCTTCACGCACCCTGATTTGATGAAACATTTCGCAAATGTTTGCGCAAACTGCAACCTGGTTCTCTCTAAAACTATACAAAATAGACGTAAGCGCAATCATCTTATTCGGTCCCTTTGAAAGCAAGGAGTTTAGTGAGAGGCCATCGACTTGTGCAGCTGCATCCCAAACAATTCGCAGCTTTCCAGGTTTATTCATATTAGAAACAGTAAAAATTGGCAAATACCATACCCTCTCGTATGTACTATTCAGCTCATAATCTGATAACTTTCGGATATAGCCTTTCGCCAAGTAACCGTCCATTTGCATTTTAATATCATTCGCCAATGCAGCGTTTCTTAACAATTTTATTCTAAAACATTCGTAGCGTTGCAATGCCATTGGTAAACTGTTTGGCAACTTAACTTCATCATATTTCCATAGGAAAGATGTTTCGAATTGTATTAGTTTCCAGACTAGCTGTAGCACGTACTTCATCTGATGATTTAACTATATGAGAAGATGGTGTTACACTCAATTTATCGAGCGAGAAGTACTCCTTCATCATTTCGTGAAGCTCTTCATAATTTTTTTTGCATTCGCACATCTAGAGATTAAATGTTTCTTGTTTGAAGTCTTCATGCTCGCATCTTCCGTATGCTACCCACCCCAAGTGTGTCTGCCAAGCAGCTGGTGCACCTTCGTTTCCTCTTGCTTTCAGTGGAAACCCGAGCTTCCAGTTGTCAAATTTTGCGAACTGCATGCTTATATGACTGCAAGGGAATACCTCGCAAGTTTTTATAAATCGCTTACTTGAAGGGATGCTGCGGTAGATTAAGAGAATTAACAGTTCTTATATTGTGGAGTAGATACCTTTTACTGTTGCTTGTACTTGAAATATCAATGGACAGAACCGGTGAGTCTTCTTCTACTCGCTGTGTTTGTCCTGCTCACTTTAAGCAGAGTGGTTGTGTTGGTCCAGCGATGTTCAATTCATTTGCCAGTGAAGCATCCATTAGTGTCAATGATGACCCTTCATCCAAGAAGGCGAACGTGGACACCTCTGCGCTTGTGCTATGCATAACAACTGGAATGATTCGAAAATATGTGCAATGCTATGCTGACCTGGTAGCATTGCAGTTATACTGGACAATCGAAGGCGCTCCTGTCTCTGCTGGTGATGAAATTGTATTTCCTTCCGTATTTTTGTGCAAAAGTGCGTGGTGCCTGTATGTGCATCCGTTTACACCACATAATTTGTTCGATCGACATGTTGCATTAAAATGATGTTTTAAACAAGTACGACACAAACGCAATCTCTTTAAAGTGTCCCATTTATCAATCAGACACATATTTTGAACCTTTCACAATTATCAACTGGAGCACATTGTTTACTACATATCTTGCATTTTCCCTTATTCTCTTTGATACTTTCTGGATTGTTGTTGTTTTCAGCATGTGTGTCAAGATGAACTCTTTCTTTCGTCTGACATTTATCGATTTTGTTTTCTATGAAATAAGAGGGTATCAGTCAGGGCACACCTAAAAGGTAGGCGGAAGGGAAAATTGCTCTTCTTCTTGTTTTTTGTTTTATTTGAGATTAGTGTTGTAAACTAACAAAGTTTGAAATATACAAATAATAGTTTGTAAATAATTGAGATATAATAATTAATAAAAATAAAATGGGAAAGTGCGCTTTATGTGGAAAAGTGACAAAATTAAAATATAATTTAAAATTTTCTACAATGTTATAAAATAAAAAAAATTAATTCTTCATTGGAAATATTCTTATGTTGTTGCGCTTTTCTATATATTCAACATTGCGGGTATTTTCAGAAGAATCATTGCTTGAAATGATGCACTTTGCTGACATTGGAAGCGAGGTTGAACTGAATTGTATATGCATGGGTTCTTGCGATTTTAGCAGTGTATTGTTGCGCTTCTGTGTATCATCGTCATAGTTGTTAACTGTAACTAAATAAGTATCAAAAAATTAAGCTGCCTGAAAATTAGCAACTATACCATTTAGTTTCTGCTCCTGTTGGGGGGTTGAGTTCACATATGGATATAGCGCTTTACTAATGCATCTATTACAACATATTATTTGGATGCTGCATTTACGTTAAATTGCTAAAATTTTTTAAATAACGAACCGTCCTAAACAAATTAAGTGTCTGCTATTCCTAAATAATAAAAAATTTTAAAAAAATTTTACATTTTTAGAAGAAAACCATTGGTTACCTTTGGCCAACCATTTCATCAATAATTCACATACACATGTATATTGCTACCGCCCATTGTAACTTGGTACCCCTCCCACACACAATTGTGTACAGCGGGAGTAGTCGGGACACTTGTTTCATAGATCTGCTCCCACACAAAATATAAAAAATTTTTCCATTTTTCCATTTAAACATTTTCACATTTCCACATAATTTAAACATTTTCATATATCCGCATAATTTAATTTTGCAGAAATGTCTGTTTTTCTACATTTATTTAATTTAATTTAATTTTCCTCACTATCAAAATCGCAAAATCTAAATTCAAATTCAAATCCAGGGTACCCGATTAGTGCTCCCTGTTCGAATCTAAAATTGGATTTTAACATGTCAGAAGCGAAAGCTTTTTTCAAGCAATTGAGAAGTCAAAATCCAGAAATTGTTGGTGTTTTAGACTTGTAGCCTTGCGGCCACCTTCTTAGTGCACACTGGTGTCTGTGTTACGACGCTGCCCGTTTCTGCAAGCTCAAATAGCCATGTGCTGAAAGTTTCTAAATTGACGGCTACAAGTGACCGCTTATAAACTGCCCAATTTAATTTTATTTGTGCTCAACAAGCTCTTGCATCAGAACTGGATTGCTCAAATGTCCGTCAAGACTAGCTGTTTTCATTGTAGCGCTCATGTTTTGAACGGCAAGTGCAAAATATATGATTGTTTCCAGTTTATCTGCTCGTGGAGCAGGCTCGCTTTGCACTTTGAGCATTAACGAACGTATAATGATTTCTGGGCGCTCATAGATCATGCGCAGTGTTGAAATGATACTTGGAAAATTAGCAGGCAACAAAAGCCTGCTGCGGACCAACTCCAGTGCCTTACCTTTCAGAAATTTTTGTAGGCGCATGAGGTTTTCCTCATTGGTATACCCGCATAGTTGAGAGCTTCCATCAAAGTTACTGTTGAACAGTGGCCAGTCCTCGGGATTGCCGCTAAATATTGGCAACTCTTTTGTCGATGAATGACGTGCTGTAACTTGCTGGCTACTTAGTGCTACATATTCTTGTGCAGGTGTCTGCATCTTTTTGTTGAGGGATAGGAGAGGTTTACCGTATTTTCTGCTTCTGTGTGAAAAGGGATGGCCGAGAGGTTGAGCTTGCATGTAATTCCTGCAGTCCTGTTTACGAGATTTGGAATGTTTAGCTGTGTGCCTCTAGCACTCTGATGAGTTGCATTTAGTTACTCTGACCTTACTTTGGCCTCTGTAGATAATAGCTGTTCATCTATAGTTGAATGTCTAGGTAGGGCACTGACTTCTTCGTCACTAGCGTTTTCGACCATGAGTGGTTGAAACTTTCTTAGTAAGTACTCAGCATCTCGCTTTTCCTGCATAACCCTTTCTTCTTCGAGCAAGCGCAATTCCATCGATTTGCGTTTAGATAAAGTCGAAGATTTCTTTGTTGGTGATTTATTGCCGGCATTCACTATTTGTGTCGTGCATTTTGTACATGACCAGTCTCGGAACTCGACATCAGATGAAGCCCCAGTTGAAACCATTCACCAGATTTATCGCATTGCACCATATCAGCATTGTCTGGCTCCATGCATAGTTGCCAGCTTGACTTTTCTCCTTTTGTGCGCCGATTTCATGACTGAAGCCTTTGCACCCGCTTGTCCTTCTTCTGACATCATGGCTCTCATCGAAGTTTTTGTTACTTTTAAAAAAGAATTTTAAAGAATTGTTGCGATCAACGCTTTTATTCAACCAGTTCAGATTTTAAAGTACTTGATTAGTGAAAGTACTTTAAAATTCCTTTCTAGTCTTAGAGATATCTATTTATAATGCGGGTATGTTGCTCTCAGCTTCAAACGGAAAAAAACCTTTGGTAAAAAGACAATTGCATTATGTTATTAATTCAGCTCGCTGAATTGCAACTGTCAAATTAGTTGCGATTAGCGTTGCCAACACTAGTATCAAATATGTGTTTGCATGGGGCAAATGGGTTCTGCCATTACTCGCTATAATATTAGCAGTATTAAAACCTTAAATATATTCCTTGGTCAGTCAATCTATAGTATTTTAAACTTTAATTAACATACATTTGAATCGATATCAAGCTGTTTGACTTTCGAGAAGCGCTTGCTTCTTGAGTAAAAGTGATAAATTGGTCGGGATATCATATTTTCAGATATATCGCAGCATCTTGTAATGCATATTCTGTGAACTTCCTGTAAATATCGCTGGAAGAATAACTAAGGGGACTACATTATCAAGATTTATCCTGGAGATTTTTTTAAATTGAAATCATTTTGAACTGTGTACTTACTGCCTCTGCCTTAACTTTAATTGCGTTAAACATTTCTTGCTTGACCAGAAGTTTTAAGTGTTTTTCCAGCTCTGCATGCAAAGCTTCACTGAGACGTCTTTTATATAAAGCGTAACTTTGTTTGGTCGTTGGCAATCTGTGTTTTTGTCAAAGGCGTCTGAACCGTATTTTTTCATTGACTAGGTTTTCAATGTCCATTGTAGTTTTCCAGATACCATCCAGTGACAAATAGAAATGAAGTTTATTTTTTGGAAAGGAACATTTGCAGCATTTGGTTATGCGTTTTTATGAGCTCTTGAACCATATTTTGCATTGTGGCTGTGAATTGTGTTAAACATTGAGTGAGACTTATTAGTATAGCTTCAAGACTTTGAGAGTTCATACCAAAGACAATATACTGAAAGACCTTTCATTACTCTCTTGAGTGAAAATCAACATATTCAAGTGTATGGCAACCAAATTGGAGAAATCATCGGTAATTTCACGAGGCAGTCGTGAATATGTATCAATCATTCTTGTATCAACCACAATAACCACACACATGGCTATTGTTATTGTTTGCACATTCGTATGATTATTGTTGAATGCACACGATTTATGGTCACTCTAATTTTGTTTGTAATAAGCGGTCACTCTAAACATTCTTGCAGGAAGCGTTATGAAATTCGTGTGCAAAGCAAAAGCAACATTGATCTGTATTGCAACTGAAGAAGTTTAAGAGAGACAGCTAATGTCTAAATTGTTTGTAGAAATAACTGTTCTTTTCATTTTGCTGTGTACACACGCTTCTAATGAGTTGATTTCTGGTATTTTATTTTCACTTCTTCTAGAAAATTCACCGCGACAAGTTGTGCTTAAAAGAAGCAAATAATAAATTGAATTAAATAAATTTAAAAGTTATTTCTGTTTGTTTCTTTGATGACCCCATATGCCAACAATTAATATTAGTGTGTGTGTGTGCTCACTGCAGAAGCGAATGATTTGAAATAGAAATGGTTATTTTCTGATTTGTCGGGCCATGGGGTAAACTATACAAACTCGAATTTTCTATATGGCAAATCGTTTTTTACGGAAAGTAGGGCTTAAAACAAGGCATTTGTGATTTTGCGTATAAAAAAATTTTGCCACGGTATGAGAAAGCATAATGTGTGTATATTAGAACACTTGACAACAACATAAAATAAATGTGCATGTAAAGAATATTTTTTACTTTTGAATATTATGAGATCGCTTTTCAAGTGTTCGTAACATCAACAACAATTGCTCGCTCTTCTGCCCGTTCGATGAAATTGTACTGGCACCGCATTATCACGCGTTCTTCATCACTTCCCATAAAATAGATTTGGAGAAACTTCGGGTCGTCGGCATCAATTAAACAATTTATTTGGCTGTCCGTGACTCCAAACGAACATGCGGTTCCAGAAGAAGAAACAATCGTGTTCGATTATGAAGATGTGTATGAGTTCGCTTTCAAAGTGATAAAAATTCAAAAACATAAAAATTACAACAAAGTTTTTGGTTCCGAGTCGTTCGGTTGTGAACATGTAGAAGCCAACGCATACACATGTTCGTACCCGGATATAAAACGAACATTTTGTTGTAATTTTTATATTGTTGTTGCTATGAAAAGTTTGAAAACTTTCATTTCACCTGTGTTTATACACCAATTTTAATAAAAAGTATCCTATCTTTTAAGTTGGAACCAACCATATACATCCACAAACATTCATTGAAAACGGTAGGGCGATTTCGGAGATTAGCGAAAAAGAAGAAGAAAAGAAGAAGAACAAGACGAATGAGGAAGAAGAAAGATAAAGAGATAAAAAAAAAAAAAAAAAAAAAAAAAAAAAAAAAAATATATATATATATATATATATATATATATATATATATATATATATATATATATATATATATATATATATATATATATATATATATATATATATATATATATATATATATATATATATATATATATATATATATATATATATATATATATATATATATATATATATATATATATATATATATATATATATATATATATATATATATATATATATATATATATATATATATATATATATATATATATATATATATATATATATATATATATATATATATATATATGTGTGTGTGGACTATCGAGCATTGAATGCCGTGACGCCTAAGAAGCAGTTGGCGGGGAATAAATATTCCACAACATTGGACATTACTGCAAGATACTACCACTAAAGGAAGAATGCAAGAAGTTTACGGCATTTCTGACACAATATGGATTGTTCGAGCATAACGTCATGCCATTTGGATTGATTAACGAACAAATGTATTTTCAGGAACATAATACGAGAAATGAAGCATAGAACGAACGTAGTCTGTTACGTTGATGAGGTAATCATTGCCACAAAAACGGTTTATCAAGGAATAATTGTGTTGCAACAGTTGCTGGAGTCTCTATGTTTGGCATGTGTTACGCTACGACCATCTAAATGTGTTTTTATGGAATTTATAGTCGATTTCCTGGGGCACATCATAAGTTCATCAGGGATACGGCCAGGGAGAGAGAAGACTAGATGTATTGAATAATTCAGAGTTCTCGCTAATGTGACTGACATCTGACAGTTGTTGGGAGTCACAGGATTTTTCAGGAAATTCGTACATAATTATATGAACATACCACAGGCGTTAGCAAAGCTGGTAAGCAAAGGTATATCTTTTCAATGGACGAATGAGGAAGAAATCGCGTTCATAAGGAAGCGATAACCAGCAAACCAATACTGGTGTTGTTTGATAACAAAAGGAAGCATGAAGGGCGCACGGATGCCAGTTCTCGGGAGTATTGTTGTAGTACGCTAAGGAATACGAACTGAAACCAGTCCTCTACTATAGCAGGAGATGTAGCTATGCAGAAAATCGGTATGCAAGCCACGATTTGGAAGTTCTGGCTATTGTGAAGACGTTGGAAAGATTGAGAGTCCACTTACTGGGTACGCGCTTCAAACGCGGTGGCGACGACAAAAGCAACCACCCCATTAACTCCACGCACAGCAAGAAGTTGCAGGAGATCGATTTCGAATGCGGGGTCAAGTATGTAGCACGTCACGGTATGAGCAGAGCTCCAATGTTACCACCAACCGAACTACAGTGGCGGAGAGAGTGTTGAAGATGTTCATATATGTCGACGATTGTTTACCCACACTATGCGGTGGCAAGACCTGAAATTACAGAACATGTTATAAATGTTGAAAGGAGAGCTGGGAAGCAGTCCAGAAGTGGAAAAGCAAATGAAGGCGGATTATTCTATGCAGACAGGTCGTTTACACTGACAGGTGGATGGGCAGGCTAAGCTGGTAATTCCACAACAAGTTAAGTGGCGCAAGAGCATATCATGATAATGTGGGTCACTTCGGCATTGAAAATACTTTTAAAAGGATCAGCAAGGACTTTTGGTTCGCCAGGATGCGTCGCTATGTGAAGTCTTATCGGGCAGCATGTCCAGAGTGTTGCCTCAATAAAGCCAAGGGGGGTGAGGTGGAGGGCCGTTTGCATGTCATAGAAGTATTGCCAATTCCATTGAGATGGCTGCATGTTGATCATTTAGGACCGTTTCTGAAAAGTAATCGAGGTAACGCATATCTTATATATATATATATATATATATATATATATATATAAATATATATATATATATATATATATATATATATATATATGTATACAGGGTGGCCCAAATAAGACCAGCTGATGTGAAACACAAATTACTTTTTTATTTTTTAACATAATTTATTTTTTCTTTTTCCAGATTATAACTGAAAACTTGGAAATTTAAAATTAAATGAATTAAATGAATACGTACAGTCCACAACAACGCATTAAAATGTGGGGCTCCGAAAATCCAAGGGCAATACATCAGCATCAGTCACACCCAATCAGATGCACAGTTTGGTGCGGTGTTATGGCCACAAAAATCATCGGCCCATATTTCTTTGAGAATGAGGATGAAACGACAATGATCGACAAATCATCGGCCCATATTTCTTTGAGAATGAGGATGAAACGACAATGATCGACAACTTTTTGCGGCCAATGGTGGAGCAACGTCCTAATTTGTGGTTTCAACAAGATGGAGCCACTGCGCATACTGCTAGGCAAACTATTGACATGCTGCGTGAAATTTTTGGTGAGCGCATAATTTCAAGAAATTCAGATTTCCCTTGGCCTCCTCGTTCACCAGATTTAACTGCGCCCGATTTTTTTTTTATGGGGATATTTAAAAGACAAAGTGTATGTTAACAAACCACAGACACTTGGCCAGCTCAAGCAGAATATTCGAGACGAATTACGGCGCCTGCAACCAGAAACATTACGCCGTGTAATACAAAATGCGCTAAAAAGAGCCAATGCCTGTATCGAGCAAAATGGTGGTCATTTGTCTGATGTCATATTTCACACATAGTCACGTTAAATTTCCATAAAATGTATTTAAATACATCATTTATCATTATCATTCATTAAAATAAATCATTTAGAAAAACCCGTTATTACAAGAGTTACACGTGTTTAACATCACTAGGTCTCATTTGGGCCACCCTGTATATATAAATATATATATATATATATATATATATATATATATATATATATATATATATATATATATATATATATATATATATATATATATATATATATATATATATATATATATATATATATATATATATAGGGTGGGGCGATTTGAACATCTTAATGGGCGCTTCGCGTTTCTGATTGTTGGGATTGTACTGAGCAAAAAAGTCCACTAGACCATACGTCTACGGTGAAAATCGAGCTTCCAGATTTGGACTTGCAGTTTTTTCTCAGACTTTATTTTTTTGGAAAATTTGCAATTTTCTTGGGGTCATATTTCGTAAAGCATTTGAAATTTTGACTTATTTTACAATTTCTCTGAACATATTACTTAGAAAAAACTTCGTTTTCATGGTCGAAAAGTCGAAAATGTAGAAAATTCACCACTTTTTGTCACGTTTTTTTTTGGATATTTTGGCCTATAACAGACAAACCATTGAAATTTTCGATCCAATACTAAGACAAAAATTTTAGCCTAGACAATAGTTAAGAACTCTCTAGTACGTCGCAAAAGCATTGGAATATATATATATATATATATATATATATATATATATATATATATATATATATATATATATTATATATATATATATATATATATATATATATATATATATATATATATATATATATATATATTATATATATATATATATTTATATATATATATATATATATATATATATATATATATATTATATATATATTTATATATATATATATATATATATATATATATATATATATATATATATATATCATTAGCCGCTCGCTTTCGCTACACAGCAACGGTCAGTGAAGGTAACGCCGAGGCAAAGCCACCATCTGTACTACATCCTCCAGTTTAGCGCTCGATTCGTATACATTCCTGGGGGAGACAACGTTGTTGCAGATGCCCTCTCGCGAATCTGTTCGGTCTCGATGTCGCCCCTCCTCGACGACACCACCATCAGCCTGGAGAAAGCCTCTGACGTAGAGCTGCCTCACCTGCTAGAGAACCCGCAGCTGCTGCAAACCCTAAATCTAACACCAAACGTCAGCTGAGATATCATTCTTATCAAGTATGAATCTCATAAATGACCACCAAAGGCGTTTACGCATTTTCCAATTCCCTTTCATATTTCGAGACCATTCTCAAGTGCAACCAAATACGATATATAAAGTATTTGTCCAAACTCCTTATTATAGAGTATTTGTCAAACTCCTGAAAATTATATCGGATTGTCCAAAATACCTGATGACAAGAATAAATAATTCTGATACATTGTTATCGGTTTCACAGTTTCTAATAAAAAAAGTAATTGACTATACATACATGAGGCGGCGAAGTTAAACCAAGGCAATTATTCCATTTTACTTTTGATTTGTTAAGTTATTTAATATTATTTACTTTTGTTACATATAAAACTATTAATATATAATGTATCTTCTTAATATATCCTCCAGCCGATAGCCACGCTGCTAGTGCTGCCGTTTATTTTTTTTCTAAATTATAGTAATATAGTTATTAATAATTGTATTTCTAATTATAAATAAATAAAAATAAATAAGAAAATGGAAATATTGGGACTTATATTTATTTGTTGTGATTTTGTAGGTTTTGTTGTATTATAATAATAATAATAACAAATAAATAAAGTATTATTTCTATTGAGTATGTTCGCCACTCATACCAGGCGAACAGAAAACGAAAGCAGTAGGGATTTACAATATTCAATTGCAAGTTGAAATTATTCATCAATTGCAAATTAGGCCACTTTAACCAGAGGTCCCCAACTCACAAAATTGCAGCCCGCTTAAAGAAAGCTAAGGTTTCGCACTTCTAGCTAAGCTTCAAGCTTGGAAAGCGCTGCATATTGTTTCGTAGCCACACCACAAGAAATGTTGTATTCCTTTTCATTGTTGCTTAAAAATATCAGATCTGAAGAAAAGTGAATCCCATCGCATTAATTCTGAGCAGGCACTTACATACATTTATACATATATAGTTCTGGTAGGTAGCGACTTGTGAAGGGACGATTTGTCCACATTACATAACAATTTAATAATTTTAATTTACAATTCGTGATGTGAAGTGTGGTGCTGTTTTCGCTTTCTGTTCGCCTGGTATGAGTGGCCGACATAATCAATAGAAAGAAGATATTATTTTGTGGTATGAATGAATGAGGAGATTTTTTTATATGAATGAGGAGATTTTTTAAAACTATATAAAAATTCCAAAATTCTATATATGTAAAATTTTTATAAATATAAATGTATTTATTTATATGTATGTGAATGTTTCAAAAGGAAATTTTTATTAAATTTTCCAAATTTTTGTAAAAGTAAGAAAAAATTAAATAATAAGCATTTTAATTCAGGATATATAATTAATATACCATAATATAAATCCAAGCGAATAAGTGTGTACGTATGCAATTTATATACACATGTGTGTACGTATAAAATTGGGCTTTAATTGTTAATACCATATGATAACAATATAAAGCACAACGAATGATAAGAAAACGATGAAGATAATAATAATCAAAATAAAGAAGGAATTAAAATCCACTAAAAAGCTAATTCCCACAAGACACATTTTAAAAAGCTTTTTCCTGAATTGTTGTTTGCCATATTTGACAGCAACATTTCAAACTTTTGTACTAAATGGAAGGTTGTCGCATATTCTTTATATATCGTATTTGATCGAACACAATAGCCACACATATTGCTATTGTTGTTGTTTGCACATTTGTATGAATAATATTAGTGTGTGTGTGTGTGCTCACTGCAGAATCGAATGATTTGATATCATATTTTATTTTCTGATTTGTGTGGCTTGGGGTAAAATACACAAGAATGAATTTTCTATATGGCAATGGTTTTTTATACGGAAAGTGGGGCAAGACATTTGTCATTTTGCGTATAAAAAAAATCTTCCATGTCATGAGAGAGCATCCATATGTGTGTCCAATTGTACACCGTCCATTGCATGTGACTTTGGAAATTTCCCATAATCGCCATTAATAACTTTGGTCCCATGAATCCAGGCAATAATTTAATAAACCAACATCAATCACCATTTTGCCATAAAAAACACCTCCAGGAACAAAAAACCCATTCCATAAGGAAATATCCAATTGAATGGTTAAAAGCTTTGAAATATTTGATACAAAGCATATCGATAACAGAAACAATTTCATAGCCAAGTTACACGCATTGCAAAATATATACCTTCCATCCTCAAAGTACACATGAACCTTAAAATATTGTATATAGTTGGACCGGAAAATCAGAGGAGAATAGTGTGCCCATATGGTAGTGGCTACCCAAATTGTAGCATAATTTTCACAAAAATTATTCAAAGTAGGTTCGATAATTTTTCAATTGGAGTTATACTTTCTAGCATAACTATATTATACTATAAGGAAGAATCAATTAAGATAATTTTATAGTTTATATTAAATTAAAATAGAAACAACAGAAAATTTAATAAAATTTAATTATGAAGAAGCAAACTAGCTGAAGCCATATCCGCAGTGTAAACAACAGTACTGCAGTAATGAAAGTATTGACAAAAGTCCAAATAGCGTATATATCCAGCAAAACACAACTTATAGCGTCACTCATCCAAATACTTTGATCTGTACAGAAACAATAAACTCGTGCAAAGAGTTAGGAAAGTAAGTGTACTAAATAACTTGTAGGAAGTATAACTTACAATAACAAACTAATTAGAACGAAAGTGCTACCGTAGTTTATGATAAGAAATAAGGAGGCCAAGGACTCAATACCTATAAGACTCTAATATACAATTACTAACCCCTCATTCTATTTACACAAAGTGCAAAAGTTTTGGCCTGACACATCCCTATATTATAAACAAATTGTTTTTCCTACGCTGTACAAGCAACAGTCAACAGCTCCGTTAATATTAAAATTTGCACAAGGAATTGAATTATCAGGTAACATAATATACTCAACCCAAATTCAAGCTGGCAGATTGTTTCAGACTTATGACATGGACCACAATATGACTATATTCCAAATTTGCAAATTTTTTATTTGTTGTTGTCAGAATTTCAATTGCACATTTTTTGATGCTTGACCTTGGTCAAATAGTCTTGAAGCATCCATCCACAGTGCTTTCTAAGTAACACCACGATCAGAGATTTCTGGACCTCCAGTCTATGTGTGCCGCATATTCCATGCGAAATCCAATAGGGGTATTTTTTATTATTTTCGGTTACATAAGAGACAACTATTTATTGTTTTAAATGTCTTGTGTGACAGATAGATGGAAATTTGTCTCCAAATACTTCAAAATGTATTTGGCAAATCTGGAAAAATATATTAGAAGGATTTGTAATGAGAAGTTTGGTGTGTAGTTTTTTTCCTTAATGAATCTTTCGGTATCCAACTGCACAGAGTCCCCTTTCCCCTTCGCCAAAGTCAGGTTGCAGTTTGCGCAGTTAAAAATTTTAAGGCTAGCCTGCAAACTGTAACCTGCAAAGTAATGCGAAGTAGCATGCATTTAGTTCATCATGCATAATTTATCAATAATTTGGTCATACGATACAGTATTAGCATCCGATGTCAGGGAGAAGTTCCAGTCCAGATTAGAATCATGAGCATCGTTAGAGTTAGTATTCAATAAGAAAGACTGTGTGACGATTTTCATAGATAATAATAATAATAATTAATAATTACGAATATACGAGTATGTTTAAAAAATGAAATAAATGAAATACATTCAAATGCATTTAATATTATAAACTGCCGGATAGAACATTTGTATTAATATATGTTTATCTGAATTACATTTGTGCAGGGGTTAACACAGTTGACTTGGCTGATTGTTTCTTTTCCTACAGCCACTCAAAATGCATGTATACACCAACAGCTGCAGCCGGTCGGCTATTGTTACGAAATTGCCCTCTTGACAATTTATTCTGTTACGAAATTGCCCTCTTGACAATTTACTCTAACTCTCTGTACTTGGATTCGTACCACTGGATCGTGTAGTAATCAAACAATCGCGGGTTAAATTAAAATAACTAACTTTATTTAATTATTGCTATTTACAAACTTAATATTAGGCTTAAAGTTGACTTTGTTACAATTGCACTTTATTTCACAATCCATCAGTCACTTTATTTAATAAGTAATTTCATTACTTTATTTAATAATGAATCACTTTGCAAAATCACAATTTCATATACTGCTGCTTCAATTTGAATGCACGATGTACACACTGTTAAGATCTCTGTTCGAATGTCCCCTGACTTTGCACAGTCTTGTGCTTTTATAGTTTCGAATGGTTGAGGTGGAAACTTCTACAATACAGTAGAAGTTTCTCGATCTTTCTAGAACTTGATATACACCTCAAAGGAAACTTTCATTATTTTACACCACCGACAAGGTGTTCTTAAGTAAACTTTTATACGAATAGGTCGTGTCTTGACTTACACCATAGAGTAAAGAAATAAGAGTCACAATCTGAAATGTCACTCATTTTTCGACTTAGAAGAGATCGGTCGGGGGTAATTATACGAAAGCTGAGAGAGACAGTGCAGAGAACTGAATTTTATCGCTCCAAGCGACCTTTTTCCTTATTATTTGTATATATGCTAGTATGTATGCAGAAATACACATGCATCCATGTACGGCAGGCAAGTTTACACTGTTTGCCTAGATAGCTTGACAGTGCACATTTTGCATTTACTATTGGGCTTCTAGCACATTTTTCTTTATGATTACAATTGTTGCCTTCATAAACGGAGACATTACTTTTTAAATTTTATTATTGCACAATATTATACTAAATCTGTTCTTATTATGTTATAAATATTATTATTACTATTATCATTATATTTTTATTATAAAAAGTAGTAGTTATTAGTAGTAATAGTAAAGAGCCAAAAAAAAAAACCAGCACAAGCCTCTAAGACCTTCGGCTGCGATCTTTGATTCTTAATATTGAATTATACATATGTATGTAGAAAATGTTTATGCCTAAGGCAGACAGTTGAAGGGAAACTTAATATTGTATGCAAGGATCGGTGGGGCATGTTGGCGAAACTGCCTGCGACCGTTCGTAGGAATAAAAGTTGTATATTAGTGATCTATAAAGTTTTGAGTGATCTATAAAGCCATGGACCTGCGAAAACATAGCGGAGATATTTGCTGTTTTTCTTCATGTCATCGATCACGCCGATACGAACCAAACAAAAATTGTTTCGGTTTCCAGATACCGTCAATGCGTCAGGGCAAATTTGGCGATAAAAGTGTTCGATTCGTTTAGAAGACTATGGAAAAAAATTGAAAATTTGCGACAAACACTTTGATCCCTCCGACATAGGCAAACAATTTTGAAAACGAGGCGTTTATCCTATTTATAATCTGGGATGTGATGAAGCGAAAGCTAATTTAAAAGAACTTCAAAATTTGTCCAATTACAAACAAACAGAAGAAGTTCTGGAGTCTTTTTGTGAAAAGGAAACCAAGTGCGCTGCGGTGTATAGGAAAAAATATGTCAACGCGTAGAAAGAAAATGAACGGCTGCGTAAAGAAATAAAACTGCTGAAAGTAGAGAAGACGAAAAAGAAAAACAAGAGCATTATAGAGGCCATCGATTCTGTCCAAAATGTTAGCAAAGAATCGAAATCATTTTGTAAAATGTTGCTTTTATCGCGACAAAAAGAATACGACGAAGAAGCAAGGTTCTTAGCGCAAAATCTTTGTCTTGTATCCCGATCCACATATATATTTTTGTGAAACAGATTAAAGTTCAATTTGCCTCACGAAAATACAGTAAGCTACTGGACCCCTATAAAATCTTTACAACCGGGCTTTGTCAATTCTGGATTAGAAAGTTTAAAAAAAAAATGCAACACATTGATGCAGAATGACAAAAATTTTGCAGTTATGATTTTGGACGAAATGGCGCTGAAAGCCAATTTGACGTACAACTCCCGACTAGATCAAATTGATGGCTTTGAAAACATGGGGTTTTTTAAAACAAAGGCAATAGGAAATCAACTCTGTCTGTTTATGATAAAAGGTCTCTTTTCGAATTGGTCTCTTATCATGAACTACTTCATTTCTGACAGGGGATTGCTTAAGCAATATTGTTTTAGAAAATCTCAGAATGTTAAAAGAAATCGGAGTTACGGTTCGTGCAATTACATGCGACCAGGGCTCAGCTAACAGAAAGATGTTTTCAAATTTTAATGTAACTGCAAAAATTATTCAATGGGGAAAAAATATATTGTATTTTTGATTTCCCCCATTTGATAAAATCTCTGAGAAATGGTCTGCTTAAGAGTGACATTAGTGCATCAGACGGTGTAGTAAGCTTCAAGGTATTGCGTCAGTTGTGGCAAAGGGAAAAAATGCAACCACTAAACTTTGCCCAAAACTAACAAGACAGCACATTGAGCCTACACATTTCGATAAAATGCGACACAGCTTTTCAGCAGGACAGTGAAAACGGCTATACGAACAGTTCTGCAAACGGAGGCGGTTTAGATGCAGTTCAAGCGAAGTTGCATTGGCCACTGCTAATTTCGTCAAGAATATTGACAAAGTTTTCGAGTGTATGAACAGTAATTGTCTATATTCTAAACAGTTACAGATATGGTCTACAAAAAAATAATGATCCGTAAAGACACAAAGAAATTTATTACTTATTTGGAGAATATTTCATTTGTGGACAAAAAGAAAAAAGTATTTTTCATTAACGGCATGAAAATATCTTTGAACGCTGTCTTGCAACTAGCAGATGAAGTATTCGATGCCAATAATGGGATTTACTTCATAATGACTCGAATGCTCACCCAGGATCGACTGGAAAACACTTTCTCGATCCTTCGGCAAAAGGGAGGGTACAATAAATATCCTTCCATTACCGAAATTAACGCAATTTTGGCTAAAATTATGTGCCGAAAAATAATTCAGTCCACATCTTCTGCAAACTGCGAAATTGTTGAAGACGACCATGCTTTCAATTCGGCACTAAACATTTCCGCTAACGGAGAGATAACATTGTCATATGACAATGCCAATGTTGAAGAACCCGATACTTACAACCATAGCATTTACCATGACACAGTGCAAGCATCAGGCCTGTTTAACAATAATTTGCAGCTGGAGAGTGAATATCCGTCATTGCGATACTTCCTGGGTTACGTAGCTGCGAAAGTTTTGCCAAAAATTAATTGTGACATATGTAACACCAACATCAGGAAAGAAGATGAAACATTGTCAGCAAGCTCTGAATTATTTATATTTCACAAGAATTACAACAGAGAGTCGGATTTTGGAAGTCTAGTTGCTCCTTCTCCAGCTTTCTTTGATGTTTGTACCAAACATGTGTCAATTTTTAGGACACAATTTAATTCAGAGCCTCAAGCTGATTGCATCAAGGAATTGATAACAAAGCAATATCAACACCTGAATGGTTCGCTGATGAATGTAGCAGCCATAAAAAACAACTGCTTGATTTTATAGTCCTCGTTCTTCTGCGAAAACATTGTTCATGGGCATTAGAAAAAATCAGATGGACAAAATAGAAAAAATTAAAAATATATGTATATATGTACATATGTATAAAATAAATGAAAAAATGTATATATGTACATACATACATATGTATGTATATAGCAAAATAAAACTTGTATTGTATTTGATCTAGCGCCACACAAGCGCTGCAACTATTTGATCTACCATCATTCAATCGCACGTAGCGTAAAATGTTCTCTCCCACGCTCTTCTTGGTCATGGCAGATGAGTTGTGGCGCTGCGATATGAAAATGAGAGACATTGAGTCGAAGTGGCGCTATTAGCAGCGCCACCATACAAAAAGTTTTTTGTTCGAGATTGTGACTCTTATTTCTTTACTCTATGCTTACACACACTGGGTGGTGCACTCATTCTCAAACTCCAGATAGGATCCTAAAAGTATGCAATCCCTTTTCACTGAGCTATCACGTTTCAATATATTGTCTTTGCTAATGCCTCGTCTCCAATTGCTATGATTGAATTTTGTTTTCATTTCAAATTCAGAAATAAAAGAACATACGCATGCAGTAGGCAAGTATACAAATATTCGCACATAGTAGTAAACACACATGCACATATAGAACTCGTAGGAAAACAAGAATGTACATATGGCTACAGGTTTTGCCCTTGCATCGCCGAGCAACTTCGGACGCTGAGTTAAATAATTATGGCATAGTCAGCCACGCAATTTTAACTCATTTCGCTGAGTGAAGAGAACGATGTAGTATGTTTGTAGTATATTGTATTTTATCCAAGTTAGCATCTGCGCCGAGGCCAAAATACTGCCTGTGCCGCTATCCGCCTTTAGGTGTAATAAATTATCCACACCCAAAACATGACAGGAAGCTTATTTTTGAGTGAAACTTTAGAATTTTGATTAACAGCCAGTGTAAATTTCTAAGCTTCATTCCCAGCGCTTTATGCTTGGTGAATACTCGTATATGAATTTTCCATGTGAACTTGCTATCGAGGTGCATTCCCAAATATTTAGTTTCATTGCACTACGGTATATTCACGACGTTGAGTTTTACGGGTGGGCAGGTTTTGCGTTTAAGAGTGAACGTAACCTGGACAGACTTTGTTTAATTTGACTTGATTCGCCAATCTCTCAACCGTTTAGTGATTTTGTCTAATCCCCTTTGAAGTTTAAGGGACACCAGTTGTGGAAGGGTGTACATTGCGATCACAGCAGTATCGTCTGCCAATGTGCCTTCGGAGACAGGTAAATCGTGTGTATAAAGCAAGTATAGGATGGCACCCATAACACTGCCTTGGGGTACACCGTCCGAACTTTCGCATACATATATATATTTGGAATATATATCGAGAAATCCCACTGTACAGTATTTATTTTGCCCGAAACCTAGCAACCCCTACTGGTGATTGTGAAATTTTATACACCTTACGATCGCAATCAAGTGTTAAGGGCATTTGGTGACTATCGACGGCAGACAAGGAGAGCGGTGAAGTTAAGAGCAGCAGGTATTGACTCAGAGAGCAATCTTTACTTGCACAAGAGTATTTCTGCCGAAGTCAGATGAGTACTGCGGGAGGCGATTGCCTGTAAGCACAAAAAAAATGTATTTAATGTATTTATAATACGTTGTTCCGTTTGTATCCGGCTGCAGAATAGTGGAGGGGGGATTTGTGTTGGTAGCATCGAAGATATGCATAATGTTACAGGTGTTGCTGTTTGCGAATGAATTTCGTGTTGTTGGCGAATGAACTTGGGGTTGTTGTTCTTATGTCATATCATATCATATTGTCTATCTTTCTTTGTAACTTAAAAGCTTTGTCACTATATGCCTTATTGTCGATTATTTTTTTAAATCATTTCCTCTTCTCTACTATCTGTTTGTTCTCTTACTATAATGCTTACTGTTGTGTTGCTGATATATTTTGGGTACTATGGGTGATGAAGTTTCTGCCTCCAGTGACATTCATAAGATATTGATTGGCGTTTATGTAGCCAGCGCTCTGGTTTTAACATTGTGCATTTTAATGCGAGGAGTGTAAATGATACTAAGATGGATTGTGTTAAACACTCCTTTGAGAACTCATCTGTTGACGTAATTTGTATATCTGAAGGCTGGTTTCATAAAGGTATAGGTGACTCTTGTTTGAATATAAGTAATCACAAGCTTTTTCCAATTGATCGATTAGATAAAAAGGAGGGGGTGTGGCAATATATAGTAAAAGTAACTTAAGAGTGAATTTGTTAAGTATGTCTGGAGGGTCAGATGTGGAATTTATGATAATAGCACTAAAGTTTTCCAGTCTTGTGTATAAATTAAGAACACAAATATTTTATTGCAACATTAAGGCGCTGCTGCAACACATTCCCCAGTTGCACGCGCATTCGGCCGATTTGCATTACTGCTGACTTTGCGTCTACGGGAATATTCTGATAAGCTACCGTGGGAGCGGGAATATTCCACGCCGCCGCTGCAGGTGCCGCTGGCTGAAGCAAGTTGTAGACTTAAAAAATATTCTTTATAGCTTTAGTCTTCATTTTGGTGGTAAGCAATAAAGTACTATAAAGTAAAATAAAATTGTTTTTATTAGAAAACCAAACTTCAAATAAGTTAATTGGCGCACGAGCAGGTGCCGCGAGTGAAGTAACGGCAAAGTTTAGAGAAGTTAGTAAACGAATCAAAGCAGGAGTTGGCTTATTTTTCCAAAAAATCCCTCAAGTAGTGAGTGGAACTTAAGTTAAGTTCCTAATCGAAAAAGTCCTAGTACACGATTAGGAACAATACAACTCCGAGCTTACCCTGAAAAACACCGATCTCCTAAAATTAAAACTGAACTCCGCCAAGCCAGTGCCCCTCAAGTAGTGCGAGTGTAGACAGTGTGGAAGAGAAAAGTCCCCCAGTAACCGTCAGTTATAATATGGACGGGCGAATATTAAGTACTCAGATACTAGTCGCTCCACCACGATTTCAAAGACAATAAATAAGAAAAAAAAAAGGAAAAAAGAAAGGAAGCAGATCTATAAATAACCGTAAAACTATAACATTTTTTGGAAACTTCGATCCTGAATACTAGGGCCTCCAGTTTATAACCAATCCAATTCTGCGATTCTGAGCACAAAAGCCAGACCCTCTATATATATAAATATAATAAATACGATTAAGATTAAATAAAATAAAAACAAAAATGTAAAAAATAATTTTAAAAAAAAAGTACAATTTGGAAATTTTTTTAATTACTGAAAATACTAAATTCACAAGGGAAACATTTTGATTCAAAAAAATTATATATATTAAACAAAAAATAAAAATAATTTCAAAAAAATATAAAAATATAAGTCGAAGATAAAAAAAAAAAATTTTAATTTTTAAAAAGTGAAACATAATATAAATTGAAACTGAGGAAAAAAAGAACGAAAAATTGTTGCTAAAAATTAGTAGAATATTGAAAATAAAAAGAAAAAATTTATTTGAAATATAAAAGGTAATATATGTGAACAAAAAGATAAAATAAATTGAGAAAAAAAAGAAGAACAAATTGTTGCTAAAAATTAATACAATATTTAAAATAAAAAGGAAAAAATCGAATCTAAAAAAATACACGATAACAAGATAAACCGAGTTTATTTATTATATGTACAATAATTATAAATAATTAGAATACATGATAAAGGAGCACTAGCTGCCAAGGCTTTTGGCTCTCTGGTACATATAGCCATTATGATAGTTATTTTACTAAATATAAAATACTTACATAAAATTTAAAAATAGTACAAAGCTAAAGATATAAATAATTATATTAAATGTTTTATGTTTGATTGAATTAAGAAATTGTTAATTTTTAATATGTTCACATTATTTATTGTTTTTAATAATTTTGATGGGGATTGATCTTGAAAAATCTTAATTCTTATTACGGAAAATTGTGTGCATTCATCGAGAATATGAGTTACTGACAGAGGAGTTGAATTGCAATATGGACATGATTGTATTCCAGAGCCTTTTAGTAAGTGCATGTGTGTGAGGTTTATCTGTCCGATTCGAAGGCGGGTGAAAGCTATCAAGTGGTCGCAATGGCTGTTCGGAGGGTACATTGCCTTCGTACCATCTATGTTCATATTGGCATAGTGGTGGGTAATGTTTCGCCATTTGTCGATTCTTAATCTATTTAGATATTAATCTATTGCTCTGAGTGAATCTTTCTTTTCTGTAGAATAAATGAGATGTAGAGGCTTTTTTGTAGATAATTTCGCCCTTTCGTCAGCAATTTCATTACCAATGATACCCGCATGACCTGGCAACCACATAATTTTGATTTTAGTTCTATATTGATCTAAAATGTTGCGAATGTTTATTATAAGGTTACTTTTGTTCGCATAGGTCATCAGAGCAGATATTGTCGATAGGCTATCAGTGCAAATCAAGTATTTGCAGTTTGATTTTGAAGCGTGAAGAGCTGCTTGAAGGATTGCTATAGACTCTGCTGTATATACAGAAAAATGTGGTTGCTGAAGTCCAGTACTAACGGTGTTTCCGAGATCGTCTACTACAGCAATGGAGGTGTTGCTATCCATAAAGGAAGCATCTGTGAAGAGACATTTCTAAGATTTTTCTAGAAGGGGTTGAGTTAATTCTCGGAATAAGCATTGATACGTTTGAGTGCTTGTATTACCTTTCGAATATGGTTTTAGGTCGAGAAGGAACGAGTATTTCAACTGCCGCCAAGGTGATGAATTATCATATTTTTTCATTACAGGAAGCGTGGAAAATACCAATTCTTTCACATACTTAATACACTTTATGATGGTGGAGTTTCTTATAAGGTTGTGTTTGTATTGTAAAGCTCTCTTCACTGTTTTGTGCAAAATTATATTATTGCAGCAGAATAGCTTAGAAATAAGTTTTAAGGTATTGCGTGTGACCATTTCATCAATACTTGGTCAGCGAGCTTCGGTTAGAATACAATGAATTGGTGATGTTGGATATGCTCGTAAACTTCTTCGAGCAGCGGTGTTATATGCGGGTGTAATAAGTTTTAAATTACTTTTAGCGCAATGTCCATATATTTCTAATCCATATGCTAATTTTGATATAATTAAGGGCTTGGTTATATTAATTAATGTAGCTGAGTGAATCAAACAATGTTTTGAAGATATATATTTAATTATATTAAGCCTGGCAGCTATGTTCTTTTTTTAAATATATACAATGTTCCTTAAAAGTAAGTTTCTTATCAAATAATATTCCAAGGAATTTGAAAGTATTAGCGTGAACAATGTTTATATTTTTATAATGAAAATTTGTAAAATTACATGAATATTTTTTATATATATGAATATTTTTTATATATATACATTTCTCATAGCGATGCTAGCCCCTGATTGCTCGGACCATTTGGAGATGTCTGTCTCTCAACTGCTCTCAAATCGTTAGATTAAGCGCTTTGCAATGATTTTTTCCATTATCTTTCCAAGGCAAAGAAGAAGGGAGATTGGCCTGTAACCGGTAATTAATGTTGTGGGTTTATTTGGTTTCTGTATAGGAACAATAGATGCGCTCTTCCATGCTTGAGGAAAAACACCTTGATCAAGAATATTATTATATAGTTTAATAACTTTGTCTTTGACGGTCGTGGGCAAATTTTTGACCATAGGAAGTGATATTGTATTTCTACGAGGTGTTTTACCTTTCATTGCAGAAATAGTGGTATTGAAATCGTAACACGTTATTTTATGGTAGTTTCAATTATTTTAGCTTGTGGAGAGGGATAATCGTTTTTGTAATCATGAATTAGAATTATATATATTATATATTATTATATATATTTATTTGTAATGAAAGATCTGTGAAAGTTTGAATTATGGGAATACAAATACCACTTAGAAGCAAAAAACCCGCAAATATCTGAAGAAGATCTTCACTGCATGTCTCGCGTTGGCCTATGTACAACGCTCTTGGAGGATGGTGAGGGTTGCTTTCATTCCTTAGGTTGGAAGAGACGACTACACCAATCCCAAGAGCTTCAGATCTATTAGTATGACGTCGTTCATGCTAAAGAGTTTAGAACGGCTGGTGGAGCTTCGCATGCGTAGGGAGTCTCTGAAGACGCATCCACTCTTTCCATTTCAGCATGCCTATCAAAGCGGAAAATCCTGCGAGACGGCTCTGCAAAACCTTGTTGGAGGGATAGAGCGAGCCATCGACAGGAAAGAATATGCAATAGGCATCTTTGTGGACATAGAGGGTGCGTTTGACAATGCTACTTTCGACAGTATGTGCGGCTCTGCTAGGCGGCATGGCTTAGACCGGGCTCTAGTAAATTGGATCCGTTCAATGCTAGCCCAGAGAATCATAACGGTGCGGGCGGAGGAAGATTTGCTGGTATCGTCTGGGGTTAATAGAGGCTGTCCCCAAGGTGGCGTACTGTCTCCATTGCTCTGGTGGATGGTAATCGATCCCCTGCATAACGCCATTAATGACTCGGGTGTCTACGCTCAGGCATATGCGGATGATGTTGGCTGTCTTGTGACAGGTCCATCCCTTATGATTGTCTGCAGAAGGGTGCAGAGAACTCTGGATATGATTGACACTTGGTGCAGTGCGAATGGGCTATCGGCTAATCCTGTCAAGACTGGTATTGTCCTCTTTACCAGAAGGAGAAAGCTTGATGGAATTATTCTGCCTACACTAAAAGGAGTCACTATACAACTATCCAAGGAAATCAAATATCTTGAAGTCATCCTCGATAACAAACTTCTTTGGAAAACACATGTCGAACTGAAGAAATCCAAAGCACTGTCAGTTTTCTGGCAGTGTAAATGTATTTTTGGTACGACATGGTGTCTTTCCCCTAGTAAGGTTCTATAGATCTATACAGCTATGGAAAGACCTATTATCATCTATGCATCGATGGTTTGGATGAGCAGACTCTCTCTTGTAGGGGTCAAAAAAGCTATATCAAAACTACAACGTGCTGTGGCTATATGTTGTACCGGAGCATTTCCGACTACTCCAGGCCCGGCACTTGAAACATAGTGAAACATAGTGGCCACTGGTATGGGGTGTACTCAATATTGGACGATGGCGCAGGCACTGACATCGATTCTGCAATCCTGTCTATGCCCCCGGACTCCATGTCGTCAACCGTCATACTAGAAAAGCGGTACAATGTGTTGCTGCTAGAGGCTCGTTCATGGTTAGATACCGAGAACGAGCCCGGCAAACACTGCTGCCGTATTTTCACTGATGGCTCCAGGACTGAAGACAGTTCAGGTTCTGGTGTCTTCGTGGAATCTTGTGGGACCCGTCGGGTCATTTCAAGGTACCCTACCGCAAATTACCGTAGATATGCTCCTAATGATGATTCGTGAAGAAAACATCCCCATTGTTGAACTTGCACGCAGAAGAAAAGGTAAAGGGGATTTCGAAGTCGGTCTAACCCGACTTCAGACTTCTGTACTCGTTTATTATGTCTCAGAAATCAACAGCACACCAATTATGAACCCTCCCAGGAATCGAACCTGGGCCTACAGCTGTTGTAATCCGTCCATCCAGACAATAACGCTAACTGCAGGTGGTGAACTGACTGATCAAATTCTGTCCATGTACTGTCTCATTCCACCACACTCTAATCAACTCTGTCTCATTATTACTCCTCCTTTGTTCCGTTAGGTCTCTCTCTCTCTGTTTTTTATTACATTTCAGTGGTGTCATAGTACATTGCTTTTGTTAGTGCTTGGGGAAAAATTTCCTTTCATTGAAAGATCTCTGATGAGGACAAGTGGCGTGTCCGAAATAGCTATAAGATCTGCCAAAAAAACTTTTACGGTGGCATAACCACACATACGCAATTGCAACTACTGTTGCAACTAGTCTTGTCAATAGATTCGTTGCAAAAATAATCTTCATAATCACAGAATTGACGACTATCGACTTACTCACATTTTTTTTATATAATAACTAGCTGTACCCGGTGCGCTTCGCTACCCCTGAATTGTAGGGGGGGTGTAGCATTCAGCTGGTCAAAGAATTTTTGAAATCGGATGAGTAGTTTAAATAAATAAATTTGAAGGAAAGACATTATGCATATATTCAATTTATTTTGATACATTTTATTGATTTTGTTCATTTCGAAAAAATTGTGACATTGTAGCGTTTCGTTACAATTTTATATTTATTGAAGTGCTGTGGGATACACAATATTTCTTGTTTTTCCATCTGGTGCGTAAACGATTAAATCAGAAGGTTTTCCGACGCGTGAGCAAGCCACATAGAGCTGCCCATGTGAGAAGCATGGATTCTCCAAATTTAATCCGCACACTTGCAACGATTGTCCTTGTGCTTTGTTGATAGTTATTGCGAAAGCGAGTCGCACCGGAAACTGCAAACGTTTGAATTCGAAGGACATATCTGTTGGGATCATTGGGATTCGTGGCAACAGTACGTCTTCACCTTTGAATTTTCCAGTCAAAATTGTTGCCTCGATAACATTGTTCATCATTTTCTTGACTGAGAGTCTGGTTCCGTTGCAAAGTCGTGGTGAATTTATGTTTCGAAGAAGAATGACGGATACGCCACTTTTCAATGTAAGAACGTGCGGTGGTATGCCTGGCAAATCAAGCGAGTTCAAGAATTCAGTTGGATAGTTGACAACTTCATCTTGATTCACCACAGTATCGATGGACCCATATATTGTCGTTTCGCCGGGTATTCCATTCTGAATATTGAAGTTGATGGTATTGACATCGATGTTTTTGGCCGCTAATATAGCACGCGTACTGAGCCACTTATGATTTTTGTAGTTCTGTGCAATGTTTGGGAAAGTTTATTGCACCAATTCGTTTATGCTTTCTGTGATCTTACAAAAGTTTGCTGGCAAGGTGATACATTGCGTAGATTCATCAATTTGCATTCGCCCATTCCCAATATCCATTTAATTGTTTTGCAAAATGTCCAGCCGATGCATCCCGTTGGTTTTCAAAGTCAATTTCTGTAAATGACGTCATAAAGCTGATGATTTGAGACATGCATTAAGTTCATCAGCGGGTGTTGAACGTGGTAATGTTTGTCGAAAATCACCAGACAATAAAATGAGTGCGCCTCCGAAGATCTGTGCGTTTCCTCTCAAATGTCGCAGTGTACGATCAAGCGCTTCCAATGCTTTCTTGTGAGACATTGTACATTCATCCCATATGATAATTTAACACGTTTGGAGTACTTTGGCCATTCCAGAGTGTTTGCTGATGTTGCATGTTGGTGCCTCAGTGTTTTTTAATTTCAATGGTAGTTTCAATGCTGAATGCGCTGTTCGGCCACCATCCAAAAGAGTTGCAGCAATTTTAGATGATGCAATGGCCAGTGCAATATTATTTTGTGATCGTATGGTTGCCAAAATGAGTGAAAGAAGAAAAGTCTTGCCTGTACCACCGGGCGCATCTATGAAAAACAGTCCACCGGTTTGTTCTTTGATTGCATGCATAATTCTGTCATACACAATGCGTTGTTCTGGAAGCAACTGCGGAAATTTTTTTTTTACAAATGTCTCCAGTTCGTCAGAATCAAAGTCTGTTTCTCGTTGCAAATCACGATCTCGAAAAGATCGTTCGCTGGTCGGTTCGGAGCAGGCATTCCCAGTTGCACCAGTGCCTTGTTAGCGATTGTCAAACATATGTCTTCAATCAAAATCAATGCCTCAGTGTACACGTTTGGTGTGAATTGAAGGTCCTGATTTTGATTTGCAGCGAGGAAACAATGTAGAATATCTTCACTCATGTAGTCCTTGTATTTTTCCCAAAGATATTTTGGATTAGATGGGAAGCAGGTTGTCAATAATATGGCAAATAACGTGCGTATTTGCTGTGGTCGAGCAGTATTCGATGCATCAGCGAGTGCAGTGTCCCAATGTTTATCATTCGCAAGAAGATTTAGTTCCTGGCAAACTTGGCGATAAGTGGCGCACAGCTGACCGTTCACTGTTCTTAAATCTTGGAAAGATGTCGGTCCACGTACATTGATGAACAGCAATTGCAGATAGAAGTATTCTGTATTGTTCTGGTGAACAGTGTACAGACGACCCAACGCGTCACTGGAATACAAATTTTGATGTCCTTCAACTGCTTTTCCTTTTTTGCGACGTTGAAACTTTTTAGCCGATGCATTCCATGTGTAGAATTTTGGTACCTCAGAATAAAATAGAGTTTTTGCAAAAATATCATCTTGGCACAATGAGTAAAATGCAGTTAAAGTTGTTGCCGGTGGAACCAATGCTCTTGCACGTACATTATCTGCTGTGAAGTACACGCGCTGTCCATTCTCGAGATGCACCGCCAAGTGTACTACTGTTGGATGTCGTTTATGGATTGGAAATGATAAGATGCGCCATACTGCTTCATAACTGCTAATGTAGCGTCCAAGTTGGTATTGGTTAATTTCATCGAGCGGTGCGGCCACATTCCCTACTCCGAAGACTGCCATGTCGCTTCCTTTGTTGACATATTTGCAAATGTATTTGATGGACTTCACTGAATTGCAATACTCAACATTTATGTGTGCTTTGAAGGTCTTTGAGAGCAACGGTGAATATGGCACAACCCAACGATTATCGACTTCGACATCAACCTTTCGTACTTTCTTAACGATGGATTTGCCGCCATCCTGAACTGATCGTCGACGATATAGTGGATATCCGTCATTGCCAGTGATGGTACCAGAAACCAATTTTCTTGGGTATCGTTTCGTGCATTTCCCATCAGACATGAATGGTGAATTGTTGTTCAATGCGCCACATGGACCATATTTTTGTTAACGACGTCGAGTAAGTCTGAATCAATGTCCTTATCTGGTATTTCTGCTGAGATGATTTAGTCAATTTGATCTGGCGTAATTTTGTTGATTAATCAATACAAAATATGTGCATGTGGCAATCCTATTTTCTGCCATTCAATGGAATATATCCAGCAGCGTGTCTCTCCAAAATCGTTATGCTTTATAATGAAATCCATCAAAGATTTCAATTTTTGTTTAAATACGCTTGCGGTAATGTCATGGCGGTCCGAAGATGATTGTCCAGCTAACAGAAGTTCTTTAATTTCATCCCATGTTGGATTGCATGTAAATGTGATGAACAAATCTGGACGATCATATGCTCGAACGTATGTCATCGCATCTTGTGCGTATTCATGCATGTGCCGTGGACTCCCCGTAAATGTAGACGGTAATATGACCATTCTTCCCAATTCGTTTGGATTCACTTTACCATCATTAACGATTGCGTCTCGTAAATGGATGTACTCTTCAGAACGCAACTCGGTTTGATTCAATCGAATATATAGGAGTCGTTCGCTTTCAATCTTCGCGTACATGTCGACGGTATACTGATGGACAGTTGTCGACATTTCAGAATGTGGTTGTCAACGTCTTGATGAATCATCAATCGATACGAATAATAATTCATGGCACTGACTTTCTTATTCATTTGCTCGTCTGTTTGTGGATTTCTCATTTTGATGTTGAAATGATATCCATCTTCTCCTCGCCAAAACAGAATCGGATACTGTAATCCGTCGTATGAGCGATGAGTATCGGACACTCGCTGAACGTCACCACTTCTGCGATGAAGAATTATGTCGCGCGATTCGAATTCTTCGCCAACTATCACGATCGCCACTTCATCGATTGTTGGTGCATTGAACTGTCTTTCGTGTTGGCCAATGGGTCTTTTGTCTGCACGAATTAGAACTGCGTAGTCATCGGCTGGCATTCGTTGAATGGCGGTTTTAAACATCTGAACTAATTCATTGTGTTGATCGAAAAGGGCTTGTAACGTAGCCACGACTTCTCGTCTAGTGGCCGCATTATAATGACATCATTGTTCAATTTGTTCAACACTGTTTGCCATGAAATAAATTTGAAGAAACTTGTGATCTGCGGCCTGGAATGGTAGAAGCGATCCGGCACGATGATAAATTTGCCCTTGGACTCTGAATGTTGGCATATAATTTTCGCGCACGATGTTCGTTGCACCGAACGATGTCATTTGGAAAAATGAATTGTATTTGCGGATGTTTTCCAAGAAATACTTCGGCTCACGTGGAACACCTGATAGCAACGTTGATAGTGGTTCGGGTGGTGGATGTAATTCTGGCAGTTTAACTTTTCCATTGGCGCAGCACATTCCTGGCGTTTCATTCTTAAATTTGACGGCGCTACAATACATGCAAATTTTATCCATTTTTCCAATGACAACACTTGGATTAAGACTGTAATTATTATTACTGTAATAATGGAAAGCATCAAGATTTAAATCAGCGTACAGTGTTCGTCTTGATCGAGCTGTGCTTATTCGAACATTTTGCAGCCTTCTTTCCCGTTGTTCAGTTGTCTCAGACGAACGGGTCTCAGCGGCATGTACTCGAAGATTTTCCAGCCTTAATGCTCGTTGCTCAGTTGTCTCAGATGAACGGGCCTGAGTAGTACGAATTCGATCAGTTTCTGACCTCACTTCTCGTTGTTCAGATGATTCAGACGAACGGGTCTCAGCGGAATGTACTCGAAAATTTTCCAGCCTTAATGCTCGTTGCTCAGTTGTCTCAGATGAACGAGCCTGAGTAGTACGAATTCGATAAGTTTCTGACCTCACTTCTCCTTGTTCAGATGATTCAGACGAACGGGTCTCAGCGGCATGTACTCGAAGATTTTCCATCCTTAATGCTCGTTGCTCAGTTGTCCCAGATGAACGGGCCTGAGTAGTACGAATTCGATCAGTTTCCAGCCTTAATGCTCATTGCTCGTCTGATTCTGAGGCTCGTAATGCACTTTTCTTCCGTGCTTTAGGTGTAGATCGGCCAATTGCTTGTCGCTTTGGAGGCAAAATTGTACTGGAACGACGTATTGTAGAGAATGAATAAAATATGCTGACGGAATCTTCAAAAATTCAATTCAAGAAGAAAGATAGGTTTACATTCCGAATGTTGGTCAAATACCGTTAACCGGAGCAGATATAAACGATTTTTAATTTGTGATTTGTATGGGAGGGACCACTCCCCTTTGTCCAATCCCGCCCATATGTGCAGCAGCACTTAGAATATGTACACTAAACCTATATACCAAATATTGTTCAAATACTGTTAACCGGAGCAGAAATAATGGCTTTTTAATTTATGATTTGTATGGGACCCTTTGTCCAACTGAGAAACCATCGTGGGCTCATGCACAACAACTTTGCTGAAGATTATCACATGATCAAATGCATAGTTTACGATTCTATACAGGACAGACATACAAACTTCCATTTTTATATATATAGAAGATAATTTAGTTTCATTTAAGTTATATTCTTAGTCTTAGTTTTAAGAAATTTTTGTTGTTTATAATTCTACTATTTCTTGCTGCATTAAAAATACCCTGTCTTACTTGTAAACGCTTTTAAATTTAATAAATTTTAATTTGAATGTAGTGTGAATGTAATTTACAAGTATATGAACCTGTTCAATTGTACTGTGCAGTTTCCAGACGGCGAATTGGTGATTAGACATTAGTTTTCGTTCTTCTATTATTGGCATTAATCTGGAATTTTGTACTGGATCATTTGTACTGGATCATTTTTACTTGAGCCACTTTCTATTGTGGGGGAACAGAACTTGATAATAAAACAGCGTTGTATATACTCGTATATGTCAGGAAACTGAATCCCTATTCTGGAAGCTTTTTTGATATTTCTCCACTAATGATATCGTTTTAAGCTTTTTGGTCACTTCCTTGCCTTTTGTATGGGCAAGATCCATCTGTTGATTTGTCCCAAGGTTTCTCTTACTATTTTTGCAGTGATTGGAGATAGGTCGATTTCGTGTGGAGTAAACACTATTTTTGAATATCGTGCAAATGTGCCTGACATTTAATAATACTGAAGTTGAGAGTTGTGTTATTTTTTGAGGAGCTCCTTGAGGTCTTTTGAGAGTGTATTTAATTTTTTTTTGTCCCCAGGATGTCTACTCTGATGCCACTTTTTTCTTTCACAACAGGAGGGATATGTGTGCATTGACGTTTGATCAGGGGGGGTGTGGCCTTCCAACCAGCTTTTTGGAGGCAATTATTGAAGTTGTAAAGATGGGCTCAATTAATTAATTTAACGGCGCGAGAGCTAGCGCACAATTTCAATCGGCGACTACTAGAGTACAGCCAAATATTTGTGTATGAAGCGAAATATATGATCGCTATGTACAGATGGGCTCAAAGTATTATTTAGCGGCGCGAGAGCTAGCGCACAATTTCAATCGGCGACTACTAGAGTACAGCCAAATATTTGATGAGAAACGAAAGGTTTGGTTTCCAGATCGAATCTGATTTATTGATAAAATCTTATTGCTATTTATACTTTTAATTTCTTATGTGTTAAGACTTAGTATATAATATGGTTCTTAATACATAAAGAGGGCTTTTGCAATGTCAGCGGAAAGTATCACGGTCAATGCCAGGGTACATTCGTTCCAGGGCATTGAACATTAGAATGCAGCGTAATTCAATAGCTGTCATGATATCTTCACTAGACTTAACAAAGTGCTTCAGGTTAATTGTTGAAGATATTGATAGTCGGAAGAAATTCCAATCAGTTTTGCTGTTGTAAAGGCGACATTCAGATGGTGGGTCAACAAAAGTATTAATTATTGTAAATATTGGAGAATGGTCAGAGGATAGATCATAGCATGGACTGCATGTTATATCCCTAGTCGAGATGCCTTTCATTATGCAAAAGTATATTAGGTCGGACATTTTATTTGTATCGGTTGGCCAATACGTTGGTGAGCGTGAGGAAGCTGTGAGAAGATTTAGATTTGTTATAGCCGCCACGAATTGACGGCCTTTGGGAGTATTGAGACGGGAGCTAGTATGCATTATAGTCTCCTCCAGCTAAAAATCTGTTTCCGAGGGTTTCAAAATAGTTTTCATACTCCTCTGTCCTGATTGGTGAGATTGTAATTGGGCCTTTACAATCTTCAACAACTATGTTTGTGGCTTGAGCAGCTTCTGTACAGTAAGATTTAATGGAAAAGTGTTTAAGGTACTTTTTTATTATAATAGCTGAACCGGCATGTGCTTTTTTGTCGGGGTGCATTGCGTGATAGAGCTCTTATCGGTAAAATGAGTTTCAGATATTAGAATAATATCTATGTCGTGAGTCTGGGGTAGTGCTTTAATCTCTAATATGTGTTTGGATAGCCCATTTGTATTCCATAATAGAATATTTATGGGATTGAAGAACTAAAATTTTTCGTCGTAAGAGTCACTAGTAGATTCATCAAAGTTGTGATTTGATGCATGACTTGCTTGAGAAGCATGGTAATTTCTCGGAATTCGCTCGCAAGGGATTTCCGTAGGATGTGGGGCTGAGGTATTCTCACTCGTGTCTTTTATTGTGTTTCTAACTACTTGAGAATATGAAAGTGAATTCAAGCTCTGTCTGGATGGTTGGGAGACAGCAAGTGTGGGATTGAGTTCCTTTTTTCTCAGTGGAGGACATTTTAATGTGTGCAATTTTTTGTACAATGCCCACAATGCACACTTGACGTCATCGTTTCTCATCTTACGCGAGCAACATGCAGACGAGTGAGTGCCAGAACATTTAATGCAGACCGGTTTTCTGTGGCAGTAGGTTTTTGTGTGACCATAATGCTGGTAGTTAGCGTATTGAGGGATTTCGCGATTTGGACGAGGTGGCTCAAATACATTTTTCATATGGAAGAGGTCGTTGTTTGGCTTCGCTTTTAGCTTAACAATGAACATTGGCAGCGGTTTTTTGGTGTTTCTTTGTTTAATATTCCAGATGTTCACGGCAGTATGGCCTCATGGTGCCTATAGGCGGGCGCATGTTTTTGAGTATCAACCTGGAGTTTCTTTCCTGTTTTGATTTGTAGATGCAGATTTCTGTATTTTTTTATACACTTACCTTTGAAAGAGATAAAAAGGGTATACTAATTTGGTGCTCTTGAGAGGGGTTGCAATTTTAAGAAGGAGGCTTGGTAGGTATGGCCATATATATACAGATATGATCAGAATCACTTTCTAAGCAATTTTTATTTTGTTCGTCCGTCTTTCGGGATGTTCCTCTGTGGCCACTTTTTATCTACACCGTTATCTTAATGAAATTTTGCAAAATTATAGTCTGGACAAAGATACAGAACCAGATTGCTAAATGGGCTGATTTGGACAAAGACCACGCCTACCTTCCAAAAAATAAACTTTTCTCAACTTTTTTAAAATTACTATTACTTCGGGCCAATTGAAGGAATAGTGACGCAATTTGGGAGTTATGGGGATGTGGATCCTACTAAACACTATGAAAAAATTGGCGATATATATTAACTGGCGGTATATATTAACTGCACTATTCAAAAATATTCATAACTTAAGATCTGGTGTAGATTTATGGACGAATATACCAGTTAACCTCATGGATATGGATCATTATACCAGTTAGGAAATGCTACGCTATTATTATAGTGAGCATTAGCAATCATATTCATTCAGGTAGATTGCTCATTGCATTTCACATTCCATTCTTCAATTGGTTGTAAAAATTTTGGCAACTCATCTAGTTGACAAATACCTTTGTTTATATTATAGCATTTAACTTTAAAAAACGTAAGAAGGGTATACTAATTTTGTGCTTTTGAGAGGGGTTGCAATTTCGAGAAGAAGGATATGATCAGAATCATTTTCTAAGCAATTTTTATTTCGTCCATCCGTCTGTCCGTCTGTGGCCACTGTTTCTCAACCCCGTTAGAACTATCTTGATGAAATTTACAAAAGTGTAGTCTGGACATAGATGCAGCACCAGCTTGCTATATGGGCCGATTTGGACAAAGACCACGCCTACCTTCCATACACGGAAACTTTTTCATCTTTCTTAAAATGACTATAACTTAGGTCTAATTGATGGAATAGTCACGCAAGGCAGTTACGGAGATGTGGGTCCTAGTAAACACTATGCAAAAAGTGGGCGGTTTATATTAACTGCCACGCCCAATATTAACAAATATTCATAACTTAAGAACTATTTGAGATTTATGGACGATTTGGGACATTATAGAGCTAACTGCAAAAAATGATGTTGATCAGAGAACATTTTGATAAAAGGATATTTCGGATCTAAAATTAAAATTACACTATCTCTGCTCGTATTGATGCTATCGGAATAAAAATGTGGTCCATAATAGTGTGTGTGCAAAATATGGGGATCATAATATTGCTGTCACGCCCACAATTAGTCAAAAATCATTACTAGTTTCTTATTAAAGGTTTTTCAATGAAATCGCAGGAAGGTTGCAGGTACTAACATTAAACACCACACCATAAATTGGCGGATTATTTTGACAGCCGCGCCCACTATAGACATATTTTTATTACTTACGACCTATAGAATATTTTTAGGTGAAATTTTGTAGTGACCCTACAATGGCGTACACAAGAAATAGGGTCGATCAAATAGAGGCCACGCCTCCCTCTATTATAATCAACTCAAGGTACCCTACCGACAATTACCGTAGATGTGCTCCTGCTGATGTTTTATGGAGAAAGTATCCCCATTGTTGAACTCGCATGCACAAGGAAAGGTAAAGGGTATTTCAAAGTCGTTCTAACCCGACTTCAGACTTCTCTATTCGTTTCCTCCTGTTTTAATTTAATCAAGTTTGGTTTGCTTCTTTCAATACAACGCATTTTGTAATTAATAAGTTTTAATAATATATATTATAAATACAAAAATTTGTATTTTAATGCAAATGGTATAGGATAAAGTCTACCGCGTGTTAAGAGTTTTAACCTGGGTTCAGAATCATTCACTCGCTCGCGCTCTCGGCCGCGAACGTGTGCGTTTAAATTTTTTCATAATGTTCTTCTTCGCGAGTAAGAGCGAAAAAAATATTTCTTTTCTCTCTCCTTCGTGTGTGCGATGGTTAAAATTTTTTTGTTGCTCATACTTCGCGTATGTGCGTGAATCCAATTTTGTTTTGTTCATATATGAACAGTAGCAAAAGAAAGAGCGCCCATAAATGAGCGCTCGCACATTTCGGACAGGTTGAAATTTTTTTTTTTACAGAAATTCCACAAAACAATTTATTATTTAAAGAAACAAAAACAAAAATTAAATATGTTCATAACATTTTATTCGCAGTAAATTAATTCAGTAAAAGTAATTCATTTAAAAAAGTTAAAAAAAAAGTAAAAAGTAAAGTAATTCATTTAAAAAAGTAAAAAAATGCATTTACTAAAATTTTTTAAAAATTAAATAATAAAATTCATGGACGATGAACAACTAAAAAAAATTTCAACCTGTCAGAAATGTGCGAGCGCTCATTTATGGGCGCTCTTTCTTTTGCTACCGTTCATATATGAACAAAACAAAATTGGATTCTCGCACACACGCGAAGGATGAGCAACAAAAAAATTTCAACCATCGCACACACGAAGGAGAGAGAAAAGAAATATTTTCTACGCTCTTACTCGCGAAGAAGAACATTATGAAAAAATTGAAACGCACACGTTCGCGACCAAACTCATAAATGAAGCTAAATGAGCGCACATTAATGGGAATTTCTGAACCCTGGCTTTAACATTTTTGGCTTTCCTTGCGGGGAACGTCCCCTGTGTTTTTAATACAATTGGAACACTTTTCAGTATTACTTAAAATTCAGGAACCGAATCGCGCAAAAGAACCCAATTCTACTCACGTAGAAGAGCTTTGCAATATTCGACAGTTCTCTTTAAGCAGCTAACTATATCAGACACATGTAAACGAGTGTAACCTCACTTTTGCTTGTAACATTATTTTTGCATAAACAACCCACGTTTACATACGATATTTTAACCTTAATTATATCAACTTGCTAATAATTTTAAAATGCCGCTTTCAAAATAAGAAATGTTAGCCAAACTTATAACGAGTTTTGCTTCAAATACAGAGAAAACTGCGAAACAAACGCGAACAATGGGCTATTATCACGTAAGGAAAATCCTATTAACAGAATATTCGACACGATATAATACCGTTCGTGACGCCATCGCTGTAATGAAACCCAGAAAAAATGACAAAGGTGCAATAGCAGCTACTTTAGACGACGCAAAATTTGCAAGCATAGAAGCCACGTACTGTGAAACATGAGCTCACAACCAAGGACGACTATGTCGCAGAAAACTCTATATTGAACCGTACAGTGTCAAGTTAACAAAGTACTCTCATATGACCAAAAATTTGATGGATCATTTCACAAGTGCCTTAGTTTCAAGCATATGTTCATGACATTCGTTATAAACGAATCATCGTTATCCAATGTTCAGCTAATGCGTTATCTGAAATGCAGTCTACAAGGTAACTAAGAAGCAATTCTACGTAATCTTAGCGTTTTTGAAAGTAATTTTTAAAGTGTATGGAATATGCTAGAGCAATGATAGGATAAAAAATGACGTTTAGTTAAGGCATATTGAAATGACTATGTTCATTTGCCACAATAATCGCAGAGTCTGCCATCGCAATGGGAAAACTTTTAGATAAAATTACTGAGTCTGTCTGCGAGTTAAGTCTCTAGGACCAATAAATAAAACTTACGTCTGTTGGGAACCAAAAGCGGACCCATAAATATAAATTTCAAGCGGTCCCTTCAACAATCAATCTCTATCTGTTTATTTAATTTTACATCTCTTGTTTATACATTAACATTTATTTTATTTGATAATATACTAGAATTTTCTATGTGTCTACAGAATTATGTCACTAATGCTTTTCCTGTAAAGTTTATATTTCTTAAGTTTAGTTAGTCTCTGTATGTATCGTCGCTGTTTGTATGTATGTACGAGGCCAAAGACTTTTGTAATTAATCCATTTCCTTTTAATTACATATTTCTTCAGTTTCATGAATGATACCCACTGAATATTCTTTTAATATTATATTTCTTGAGTGTCTTGAATGATTGCATATCCATTTAATTTTATATTTCTTTAGAATTTTGACCCTTAGTCGAAAGTTTCATAAAATTTTTTTTTTATTTTTTTTTATTATGAAAATTTATTTTGATATATATAAGATACAATAGAAAAGCTATGGCTACGTAGGCCTTAAGCTGATTGGTATTTAAATTAATGGGGTAAACTTAATACTAGATTTCTTTCTAAATATTACAATATTTAAGGTAATTTATAATTATATTTGAATTACTAATATTTAAGTTGTTTAGTAAGCTAGAGGGTTTTATGTTTCCTAAGGATTTTCGGTATATGTTAAAGTAGTTACAATTATCTAGCATATGTTCAACTCCGGGGTTTTTATCATTGCAGTATTTACAAATTTTATCTTCTTTGTTGATTAGATGATGATGAGTTAATTTGCAATGACCAAGTCGGAGTCTAGTTAGTTTTATTAGGTTTGTTCTAGATAAGTTTTCGTTAGGAGATAATTTGAAATTGTCATATACTGTTGTATTTCTTGGGTTGGCAACATGATACCATTTCGAAGTTCTATTATATAGCTTGAGTTGTTTAGAAATAATATGATATCTGATATAACTTTTTATGTCCGAGGTAAGGAGGTTCTCAGTTGTTGTTAAGGGTTGATTTAATGCATTCTTGGCTATTTTATCCGCAAATTCATTGCCTTCTATGCGGGCATGGCCTGGTACCCAAAAGAGTTTAATTTTTTTTTTATTTTTTATTAAAAGATCTCTTATAGAATCAGTGTAGTAGTTTCTGTTATTTGGAATGGATATTGTCTTAATTGAAGAGAGGGAGTCAGTGCACAAAGCAAAATTTCCTTGCTTATCAACTAAGTATTTAGTGGCTTCGTGGATGGCAATAAGTTCTGCTGCAAAGATTGAGCTATAATTTGAGAGGTGGGCGTTTTTAATTACTTTATTGTCCTGGACGATGCTATAACTAATTTTATGATCAACTTTTGACCCGTCAGTGTAGATAAATTTAAAGTTTCTCATCTTATCTTGTATTTCCAAAAATTTTTGCCTGTATATTTCTTGTGGAGTATCGTTTTTGCTCCAACGGTGTATAGAAGTGTTTATTGTATTTCCCTAATTTAATGTTAATTGAAATATCCAATTCTTTAGCTCTGAGAATACATTTGTTGCGAATCGAAGGAACCCGTTGATTTCGGTTTGATGTCATCAATTAAGCAGATAATGCTGAGAGTGTGACTTATGATGTATTCGAAATTTAAATTTATTGGTGTCATTATTTCTTCTTAGAGAATATTATTAATTAGTGTCGTCCGATATGCCCCTAGAGCAATTCGTGTAGCAGAGTTAAGAATGGTGTTAAGTTTATTCATGGTTGATTTAGGAGATTTTCCGAAAAGGTAAATACTGTAATTTATTTTGGAGACTATTAAAGATTTAATAGCCGATATTAAAGAAACGGGGTTGCAATTGTATTTGAAATTTGAAAGGCATTTTATAATATTTAAGGTATTATTAAGCGTATATGTCAGTTGATTTATATGGGTTTCCCAACTATATTTTCTGTTAAAAATTACTCCTAATATTTTCAAGTGGTCAACGTTTGGTATATTTGCAAAATTGCAGCGAACATTTGTTACGCAGTTTACCTTCAGACAAATGTGAATATGCTTACATTTCGTTAGAGTTAATTCTGCGCCAGAATATACGGGGGCGGATTGATATTGAAGCTACCTTGCGCTAGATGGCAGCACAAACACAAAAACTTTTTTTTTTTAGAAATTGCGATCTGTCAAACGTCAGTTGTTAAAATTTCACCCAAATTCATCGATTAGTTTATTTGTTGTAGTCGTTTGAAGTAAGCAACTTTTGCGTTTCTTGAAAAATGGAAAAAAGCGAATTTCGTGCAGTGAATAAACACTATTATTTGAAAGAGAAAACGGAGAAAAAGACAAAAGAAAAGCTCGATAAACATTACGGTGAGTCTACTCCATCAGATTACATGGTAAAATATTGGATTGCTGAATTTAAACGCGGCCGAACAAGCACTGCAACAATACCATCAACAGGAAGGCCAAAAGAGGTGGTTACTGAAGAAAATATCAAGAAAATCCTCGATATCGTTATGAATGATCGCCGAGTCAAGTTGCGTGAGATTGTTGAAATGGTAAACATATCATATGAACGTGTGTTCAACATTTTGCATGAACATTTGCATATGAAAAAGCTATCGGCAAGATGGGTGCCGCGTTTGCTCAGTGTCGAACAAAAACGAGTTCGACAGACCACTTCACAGCGGTGTTTGGACATGATAAAGCGTAATACTGTTGATTTTTGGCGTCGATTAATAACTGTTGATGAAACGTGGGTCCAAAAATCAATCGAAACAATGGGTGGAAGCTGGTGGAAGTGCTCCGAAGAAGGCGAAGGCAGTGAAATCGGCTGGCAAGGTTATGGCCATTGTATTTTGGGATGCACACGGAATATTGCTCATCGATTATCTTGAAAAAGGATCCACAATCACAGGAAAGTATTATCGTGCATTATTGGATCAATTGATTGATGCAATCAAGGAAAAACGACCACATTTAAAGAAGAAAAAAATGATCTTTCTGCAAGACAACGCACCGGTTCACACAGCATTAGATACGATGCTAAAATTACGTGAAATACACTTCCAATTGGTTAATCATCGACCTTATAGTCCAGATTTAGCTCCTAGTGACTTTTTCCTGTTTCCAAATTTGTAAAAATGGCTCGCAGGAAAAAGATTCATCTCAAACGAAGAAGTGATTACAGAAACTAACACGTATTTTGAGGGGTTCCCGAAATCGTATTATTCAGATGGTATAAAAAATTGGAATATCGTATTACTAAGTGTGTCGAAGTAAAAGGAGACTATGTTGAGAATTAAATGGTTTTTGAAAAAAAAACCTACTTTTCCTACTTAGGTAGCTTCAATATCAATCCGCCCTCGTATGCACCAACCATTGATTTTGTTATGAATCTCGTTTAAGTCTATGTTGGTATTTTTGTTTTTGTTCATTTTTTTTATTAACATGAAGTCATCTGCGAAAGCCACAAAGTCCAGTTCCTTGTGAAGAGAGATTATATCGCTTAATTTATTGTAAGCAATGGGGAGCCTTGAGGAATGCCATTTTGTATAGGTAGCATTTGGGAAACCCTGCTGCCCACTCTAACTTTAATATTTCTGTTTGTCATGTAGCTTTTGATGTAGTTGAATATTTTTTGTCCTATTCTCCATGCCATTAGCTGATCCAAAACTGTATGCACCCCGATTTTGTCAAACGCTTTGGAAAAAGAGGGACTGTGTAATCTGATAGTCTAGATAGACTAGAGGGTCAGAAACAGATTTCCTTTTCTAAATCCGATTTGGCGGCTATTTAGTAGTTTGTCACATGTAACAAACCACCACAGACGGTTTGCCACAATTTTGTCAAGCACCTTTGAGCAACAGGGATTTAATAAATAGGACGGTAAGATTCAAATAAAGTTTTATCGCTATTTGGTTTAATAATTGGAATAATCAGGCTATTTTTACAGATTTGTGGGATGTATTTGTTAAAAATGTTATTGTAGAAGGAAAGCAGTCGGCTTTTTACTGAAGGTAGAATATTTTTAATCATTTTGTAAGAAATTCTATCGATCACTGCGGTTTTTCCTTTTAGTTTGCTCAGGGCCATGTTCAGTTCAATTAGGCTTATTTCTTCTTCAATATATAAGCCAGATCTGCTTGGGTTAAATGAATTTATCGCAGACAAAGAAAGTTTTTTTTGTTGTAAGAAGGTAGCTGGAAATTTTGTGTCGCAGGCTTCGTTGGACCAATATTTGCAAATGTATTCGAGACTATTGATTTGTCGGCTATTGCCGCTCGATTAGGCTGTTGAAGTGAAATGCAATGAATTGTGGAATGAGCTTTATGCCCACACAATTTACGGATTGTTGCCCATACTTGACCAGGCGATGAGGATGGGTTGATATTGGAGGTAAAATCATGGAATGCCTTTGATTTCACTGTTTTGATTTCCCGTTTTAGAATTGCGGTTGCTCTCTAAACTTGATGATATTGCCAGTTGAGATGTTTCTCTTCAGTAAGTTCCATCTACGGTTCCTATCTTTTTTCAATTCTTCAAGTTTTTTGTTCCACCAAGGAATGGACTTTGTGGTTTTGAAATTATTAGTTTGGGGGATTGTTTCATTAGCACTTTGTATGATAATTTTTTGTAAGTTAGCAGATTCTTTGTTAATATTAGGACTGATGGGCTTATTGGAGTTAATTTTGTCTGCTAAAAAATAGTATTTTATCCAGTCTGCTTTATTTAAATTGAAACGTGGCTTAAAGTCTGTAGTTATATCTGTATTACTTGGAAAAAGGGAAATAATTATGGGAAAATGGTCGCTACCACATAAGCTGGATTCAATATCTCATTTACTTTGTAAGGCAAAGGCTGGAGACGCTATTGATAAGTCTACGTAAGTGAAAGTATGGTGAGTTGACAAATGTGATGAGAAGCATAAGATCGGATTGGGATATGAATTTGGAGATTATATTTCCTCTTGAATTGTTCTTGTCCGAACCCCAGCTGGTATGCCAGCTGTTGAAGTCACCTGATAAAAGAAAAGTTAATTGTGAGTTTGGTAATAGATCATAAATTTCATTATATCGAAAACGTGTGTTAGGAGATATATAGATCGAACTGATTAAGAATTTTTGTTTGGATTGTAAAAGAATATTTACAGGTCAAATTTTTTATTGGTGGTATCTAAGAGTTGGTGTTGTATACATTGATGTATTAAAATTGCTGAGCCTCCAAAAGAGTTGTGAGGGTTAGCCGATACATAAATTTTGTCGTTTGTTGGAATTGGTATTGATTTATCATTGGATAAATGAATTTCTTGTAGGGTAAGGATTTGTGGTGTGTGTTTTTTTAGTAATAGTTATAATTCGTTGTAGTTGTCTATATAGCCTTTGATGTTCCATTGAATTATTTTCAAAGTTGTCATAATTAATATAGGTCAGTATAGTTATAAGAGTTTTGGATGACTATCGATATTAGTTATCATAACTAAATACTATTCAAAATTGTTTATACATCATGGTTAGAGGACATCGATTCCGAGCACCTATCGATGTCGGGAAGTTCGGTTGTTTGTAAATGTGATTTAGTAGTATTTTTGGTGATTTTATTGCTTTTTGATTTTGCTTTTAATTTTGACATTCCTCTCTTTGAAGTGTTTTTGGGAAGTATCTTAGTTTTTGTGACGGGTGAGTTTTGTGATGTGTATTTGCTACCTGAAGACGTGCTTGGAATTGGTGGGATGCTAATTGGTGGTTCTTCACCATTTGTGGTTGTCGCAATGTCATTGTATAATGTTCTAGTCCTTTTCTGTAGGCTTGTGAGAGAAGAATTTGTTGTGTTTTTTGTCTGATGAGAAAATATTTGCGATTTGGTTACGTTTGAATATAGTGAATTATTTCTAGGATGCCGGTTATTGTATATAGTGTGTGCGGTTTTATTGTCAACTTTTTGTAGGGTTTTTATGGATTGTATTTCACGTTCTTTTATAAAAATGGGGCAAATTTTGTTAAATGGTGAATTGTTTGTATCATGTAGTTGATGTTATGCACAGTTTACGCATGTTGGTTGACCAGTACAATTCCGTCTGCTTCAGGTTCAAGGTGGGAAGTTAGGCCACAATTTCGGCACAGCTTCGTGCGCTTGCATGTTTTGCTTATATCTCCGAATCTTAGGCAAGTGTTGCATCTGATTGGTAGTGGGATATAAGGGCGTACTTTAATTCTTTCATAACCAATGTTTATGTTTTCAGGAAGACTTTGTGAGTTGAACGCGATTATGATTAGTCAGGTTTCTTTTAGATCGTTATCTTGTTTTTTAAAGATTTTTTTTACTTCGATAATGTTTTGTGGTTTTAGTTCTTCTAAAATTATTGCTTCACTAACATCCCGTAAATCATTACAGTAAATTACGCCTTTGGTAATGTTAAGAGATTTATGTAGTACAACACTGATTGGTATGTTGTTGTGCATCGATGTAAGATTTAACAGTTTGTTTGTTTGTGTAATTTTTTTTTGTTTTGCCCGCACGTGATTTTTACACATTTAAACTTCACCGTTACAAGTGTAATCAATGATTTTTTTATTATAAAGAGCGATAACCCAGTGAAAGTTTCATTGTCATTTCTGGTTATTGTTAAATACTTGGACTCGCTAATGTTTGGAGGATTTCTCCTCCAAATGTCAGGTGGGTCAAGCATGCTTAACAATTATATGTATAGTTTTTATTTGTGTTTAGAGTGAAGAATATAGTATGTTAATTGCTTGTTACTATGTTGTTCTTGTTTTTTTGTTGTTGTTTGTATGTATGTGTAGCTTAGGTAAAACCGGTTAGAAACGAAACCTGGATGATATGATTACGAACTCGCATGCACGTCTGTACACTATGAAGTTTACTTATGCACTGTTCATAAATTTTAGTGGCCGTATATATTAACGTTATCAAAATCACAAACGCTCTCTTTGGTGTCTGTAAAATAACTCAACTCCTTTATTAGCTTTCAATTACATCAAACCTTATTTATCTAAAGCTTACATCTAAATCTTCTCTTAAAAATATTCCTCTTATTCTTATTCTAATTTCTCTTATGGCTATTTAGGTTTAGTTTCATAGTAGTGACGTTCGTAAATATGTATGTACGTATGAGTGTGTATGTAGGTATGTATTTATGTATGTATGTATTTTTATATTACAATATCCTTTTAATTTTATAATTCCTCAGAATTTTGATGGCATTATCGTTAGTGTGGTAGTAGTTAGTAAAGTGGCGCATATAACTCGCGCGTTAACTTAACTTGACAGTGCAACTGATCTATGGGATGTTTGGATAGTGTTTTTATGTACCGAAAAACTAGTGGTTGTGCTCAATGTGCTAGTTAACATGCAGTTCCATACTACAAAATTTTTCGAGCACTCAAGTCAATTTAAAAGTTAGACCTGGAGACGAAAGCAAAACTTTGTCAAATTACTTCAAGGCTAACCATCAACGAATATACTTCAAATTACACTTGATTAAAATGCAAGCAAAAACATTATACTCTGTTGCATGAGAGTCTCACAACGCAACCCAATACTATTAGTACGCTTCATGTTCGCACGAACTACACAATTAAATCAATATCTAAACACGATCATTTCACCCCAATTACGTCTTACTTTAATTGGAGTAAGATCATCCTCGTATACAGGCCACTATCTCAAACTTCGCCCTCTCCTGGATAGTTGTTCGCAGGCTTCGTTCATCAGTGAGTTTGCTGCTCAACAACTTTACATACGTCGTACATAAGTACCTCACCTACGTAGTTCAAGTACAGGTTACTGGTATTGGCGGGACAAGTGCTGGCAAAGCTACAGATATGGTCAATTTCACCATATGTTCTCTTACAGAACTAGATTTCAGCATCACTGGATGGATCATATCTGGGAGCATTCCCAGCCCATCAATGTTACAATTGTCTGCTATTGATTGTGCAACCACAGCCATGGACCTCAACAATTTGGTTCAGCAAATGTGGAAGATCAATGAGTTTTTTGAGCGTACCGCACACCGCAAAAATTGTGGTCCTTACCAGGTAGATTACGCATTCAAAGAATCTTTGCAATTTGTCTGCGCTTGCGGACTCCAAATTACATGCCTTTTAGCTCTATGTTCATCAACAAAGAAATCTCAGAAACGATCCAAAATAAAATCATCTTTATGAAATTTTTCTGGGATACCTTCAACACAGTCATAAGTAACCTGTTTTAAAAGTTCAGGACCCACAACCAGTTTACTAAATGCCTCATCACGGTGTGTACAAAGAGTCTAGGTCAACTACTACGCTAGCAACTGTCTTCACTGCATCTTAGAAATAGAAAGAAGGAAATTTTATATACGACTGCCTTCACGTCGGCCCTAATCTACAAAATTATTTGTGCGCGATCCTCATCAATTGGCTAATGCATCAATTGGCTCACACTCGCTGCAGATGAAAGTGCATCGAAAGTGGTTCAGGAATCCTTGTTTGCATGGTGCAGATGCAGTTGACGAACCTATACAGTTCCAACAGCAATTACAATAGTTGCCGCAACGTGGCGGATTTACTCTCCGCAAATGGAATTCAAATTCAACCGAATTCATGCAACCTCTTAACTCTAACGAAAATTAACGCGAAAATTGTTGTGTCTTAAATTTGGATAGAGAAACTAAAGCTGTCGGCATATATTGGTTTTCTGACTCCGACAGCATCGCATACAAGGTAAGCATGACTCCATTAACGATTTCCATCACCAAACGCTGTCAGATGTCGCTAAAATATATGATCCGCCGGGACTACTAGCACCTATCTTAATAACTGGGAAATATTTTTGACAACTTCTTTGGCTTTTAGGGATGACCCTCTCCCACCACATCTACAAGAAGAATGGCAAAAATTCAGAAAAGAGTTGGTCCAGATCGAGGCACTGAACAAATCGAGATGGGTCAGTGTATCTCAAATAGATCATCAGTTACACGTATTTGTAGACGGCTCTGCTACATCTGCCTTTGCTTACCTTCATGTAGAAAATCCTGATAACAGTGTTAAAATATCGATTTTGATGGCGAAAACTAAAGTGGCTCCGCCCAAAGACATCCCTTGCCTAGAATTAAACGGAGCTCTTTTGGGAGTCCTATCTACAATAAAATTAACACTTATACAAACATTGTGATGGTATAACTCAAAAACAACCCTAAGTTGGATTCGTTCTAATCCAAGTCAACACAAGTAATACATCAGCAATCAAGTTGACATTTCATACCAACAACAACCACTCAAGCAGTCTTGGAATCTCGAGGAATTCTCTCAATTAAAAGATTTGCCCTTATGGTGGGATGGCTCCCCTTGGTTGTCCTTTCAACAAGATCAATGTCCAAAACAAAATATTTCAACGTTTACCAACACGTCGTTTAGCAGCGACGGTCTCAAAAAATTCTCTGGCTCTGACCCTCTTGCAGAAATTTCATCGCGATTCAGATGAGACGACCTCATGAAACAACGCCTTGGAGCACCGCTATTGAAAGAGCTACTGCTTTAAATTTTGGATAAGGTACAACAAAACAATTTTTCCAATGAACTTTCTTGACTTCGGCCGAAGAAACCACTGGGTACAAAAAATAATCTGCTCAAACTCAAATCAATCATCGATGTGAGGGATTTTCAATAATCTTACCAAAAACAACATATTAAGCAACTTGCTAATCATGAGGTCACGATGCATGGCGGTGTCCAAGCAGCCCTTAATTTCATTGGAAGGCGGGGTTTTCCAACAAGAGGGTATTTTGAATCACCCGGTATTTCGGTAGCTGTCACTTTTGAAGCTTTTATTCTTTGACATTTGACAAGTAGAAACTACGCCATTACTAAAAATGGAACGATACACGATTCAACAACGCATTGAAATTATTAAAATTCACTACAAAAATGGTGAAAATCTTGCAGTCACAGTTCGCAAAACTAAAGCATTTTTGGGTCGTCGTGAAGAACCTTGTCGGACCGCAATACAGAAATTGGTGGAAAAATTGGAGCTGTTGGGAAATGTCAAGAATAAAACCCGTGCACGTCGCTCAAGAACAACTGAGAATATTGCTGCTGTAGCCCAAAGTGTTAAAGAAAACCCAGGTTTGTCCATTCCTCGTCGTTCTTTGGAATTGGGCATTTCACAAACGTCATTACACCGTATTTTGCATAAAGACTTGGGTCTTAAGGCTTATAAAGTTCAGTTAACAAAAGAACTCAAGCCGGCCGATCATCAACAACGTCGTGTCTTTGCTGATTGGGTTCTTGAAAAGCATGAAAATGATTAGGAATTCCATCAAAAATCATCTTGACTGATGAGGCCCATTTCCACCTCGGTGGCTACGTCAACAAGCAAAATTGTCGCATCTGGGGTTCGGAAAACCCAAGAGTTATTGTCGCCAAGCCTCTCTATCCTTAACGTGTGACTATTTGGTGCGGTTTATGGTCCGGCTGGGTCATTGGACCTTACTTTTTCGAAAATGAGGTTGGATTAACAGTTACGGTGAATGGATTGCGCTATGGAAAGATGATTAATGATTTTTTATGGACGGAATTGGATGGTATTGATCTGGACAACGTTTACTTTCAACAAGACGGCGCTACGTGCCACACAAGCAACGAAACCATTGCTCTTTTACGGGAAAAGTTTCCGGACCGTGTTATCTCTCGAAGAGGTGACAATTGGCCACCGAGATCTTGTGACTTAACACCTTGCGACTTCTTCCTTTGGGGCCACTTGAAAGATAAGGTCTACGCCCACAGTCCAGCGTCGATTCAAGACCTCAAAGATAGAATTCGTGAGGCTATCTAGGACATAGGGCAGCCACTTTGCGATTTGGTTATGGAAAATTTCATGAAAAGGATATGGTGTTGTAAGCGTGGTCGTGGTGGCCATTTGGCTGACGTTGTTTTTCATTATTAACGGTATACTTTCTTCTTAATATGAAATAAAAATCCGATCATTTATCTCAAAAAATGGCATTTTTCTTTGAATACCAAAATAACACCTCTTATTGGCAAACCCGATATGATCAACGTTCGTTCAGCGATCCGACAAAAATGCAACTCTCTAAATGAAATCATGGGTAGTCTTCCAACTCATCGATGTACTCCAGCAAAAGCTTTCTCTCATTGTGGACTACTATGGTGGTCCGTTCTACATTCGAACTAACAAAGGCAGAGGTCATCACAGCCACAAAGGTTATATGGCGGTTTTCATCTGTTTTAGTACTGAAACTATGCATCTCGAACTAGTCAGCGACTTGATCACAGAGCCATTTTTTCGTGGACGGTCCTCTCGTAGCCACTACAGACCATTGGAACCAAGTTCAGCAAATGCAACAAGACTTTTGGAAGCGTTGGCACTGTGAATATTTCCGTCAGCTCAGTGTGAGAAACAAATGACGTCAAGCAACAGATTATTTAAAAGTCGGCGACTACCGACCAAGTCATTGGTCTTTGGGTAGAATTATATCGGTCCATGGAGACGACAACCTCATCAGAGTATCTACAATTCATACCGCATCATCCGTTATCAAACGAGCTATATCAAAACTTTTTGTATTTTAAAAATAGAACGACAAATGATTCCACACCAGTTCGGCTTCCATTTTGATTGCACACCACAGGCTTTTCATAAAGTTTGGCACGAAGGACTCTTATATAAACTTAAAGAGTTAATGCCTGGAAATGTCCACAATTTATTTCCGAACTATTTATCACACAGGAAATTTGTGGTAAATCATAAATTATTCACATCAGACCCATGTGATATTCACGCCGGTGTTCCCCAGGGAAGTTTTCTGTGTCCTTTACTGTACTTGCTCTACATATCAGGCATGCCGCCAGCATTCGCACATTTACCTCAACGTTTCCAGATGATATATCGATTTTATATTCTAGCGCATGCCCCATAACAGCTATATGTCATCTTCAAAAACACCTGAATTCTCTGGAAGTCTGGCTAGCAAACTGGGGAATCAGCGAATCCAAATATGCTCACGCTACGTTCACACTGAGATTTGAACTTGCCCCTCTCAGAAAATAAACGCGCAAACCATCCCTCAGACCGGTAGGTTTTAAATTGGAGTATTATTCATTTAATTAAATTTAGATTTTCTTCATGGCAACTGTGACAGGACTTGCAAGTCCTAAATAAATTTGTGATTGCTTAAATATTTTCTGACTTTTTAATGCATTGCTAATTAATTGTGTGCGTGATCATTGCATCATACAGACAATAAGCTCACGCGGCGCGATAGTGGAATCGGACTAAAACAGAATTCGGCCAATAACAATTTGCCTATAACGGTTAAATAAGCAATTTAGTGCAAAATATTTTCTAACAATCAATTAGTGAAATTATGAGCAAAAATTGCTAAATTAAAAATAAAACGCCATTCTCTGATTGCGCAACAACTACGCGTCAAGGACTTTGTTGATTCGAACTTGGCCGTTGCGTCAATTTCAGAACTTGAAACTCGATTGCAGGCTCTTGAAAAATATTATTCAGATTTTCAAACTCATCAATTGGCTATCGAATAATCAGATGCTCCTGACAGCGTAAGTTCAGTGCGCGCGGCGTTTGAGGAGATATGTTTTACGCTACGGCCAACGCTTCTTACAGCAATGTTGAATTCAAACACAAATCTGATTGAAATCAAAAGGCAGCGACGAGTGGAAATGCAATTAAATTGCCACAGAGTCCGCTGCCTAAATTTTCAGGTGACTACACGCAGTGGACTTCGTACTACGAAACCTTCTCATCACATGTTCATCGCAACGATGCGCTCGACAATGTTACGCGATTCCATTACCTCCGGTCATCATTAAAGGAAGGAGCGCTGCGACGCATTCAGTTGAGAGTTATGATGTGGCTCTAAAGGTGCTTGTCGAGCGGTACCAGAAACACAACATTATCAAATGAGAACAAATCCGACAGCTGTTCAACATTTTGCAGTGGTACTAATCATATAATTTATCGCTGCCGACAATTTCTCGCGCTCAGTCCCAAGCAACGGTTTGATCCGATTCATGAAAGAGAAGTCTGCAAAATTGTTTAAAAACTGGTCATACGCATATAAATTGTAATGCTGAAAAATTTATGAATGTTACAACATGCAACCGTAACCATCACACATTACTTCACAACAATTCGTTTTACAACATCAACGCGTTCACATGCATCAAACCGGTTGTTCCCGAAAACGTAGTAAAAACGGAATGACAATTAGTTTAGAAACATTGAAGATCAATTCAAACGCATTTTATCTCTCCTCACATTCTGCTCCAGCAGCAACAACAAAAACTCCACTATGTACATCAGTACAATTACTAACTGCTTCCCACAGCAACACACCAACAACACCTGTTACTGTACTACTAGATACTGCGTTTATTAATGTATTGAATAATTGGGGAGAGCTAAGTCTCTGCAGAGCACAATTGGACTCTGGCTCACAATTAAACTTTATTCCTACAGAAACTCACTTAGCTGATCCCTCTTTTTTTTTAAATCACAAATGGTTGATATGTTGTTAGGAGCGGAGATTTAAAACACACAATTGGGTTATTTAGTCACTGGTAGGGTAGCTGAAGCGAAAAATGTAAGTTTCCAGAGCAGTAAACTTTCCACATTGTGCTCTTTAAAAATGTTGCACAACCCGCTCCCATAAAACCTATGACGGCAGAAACGAGGCTCTGCGAAATTCATTTCACTTCAACAGTGCAACGGTCAGCAACAGGCATATTTGCAGCCAGATTACCATTCAAAGAGCCTCTAACGTCTCTGGGAGAATCGTTCACAGCAGGAACGCGTAAATTTCTCTCACTAGAGCGCAGGTAAAATCCCTCATTACAACAACAGTACGTTCAATTTATGACGGAGTACGAGACTCTTCACCACATGACTCAGTTGGAAGAAGCAAACTACTACAAGTCAACCAACGAATATTTTTTACCGCATCATTGCGTCATAAAAGCCGAGAACTCCACAACAAAGGCGTTGTGTTCGACGCATCGGCAAAAGCACCAAATAATACGTCACTAAATGATATTCTCACGTCTGGATCTGCAGTGCAATCTGATTTATTCACTGTCATCACTCGGTTTCGAACATATCGCTACGTTTTTACAACAGGCGTCAGACAAATATACAGACAGATAGATGTAGACCATCTGGATCAGTTGATTCTCTGGAGGAAAAATCCGCTTTCACAGCTCGGCGCTTACCAGTTAAATACCGTCACCTACGGCACTTCTGCTGTCCCTTACTTACCAACACGTTACCTTACACAACTAGCTGAAGACGAGAAGGAAAAATTCCCCTTGGCATCAACCGCGTTGCTGAGAGAAACATATGTCGACGACATCATGACTGGACCAAATACAATGGACTAAGCCGCATCTCTTTTCGCAGAAATACAAACCTTGCTTACATCAGCTCAATTTGAATTGCGCAAGTATTGTTCTAATAATTCAGAGTTATTGCAATTTATTCCAGAACAGCAGAAGTAACCATTCCTAAGAATTGGTGACGATGACGTAATAAAAACTTTGGGCATGACTTGGCATCCAACTGCAGATTCATTCGCATACCACTTTGCCTTCGAACGGCCAGCAACAACTACAAAACGAACTTTGTTGTCAGATCTCGGAATAATTTTCGACCCACTAGGCCTGATTAGCCCAATAAAATTTTTGGGAAAAATCTGCATGCAGCAACTTTGAAGGATTAAATTGTCATGGACCAACCACTGCCGAAGTACTATGAGCAGCGTTGAAGTAATTACTTTCAGCAATTGAAGTCAATTCGAATTCCAAGACATGTACTTTGCAACGGGCCAAAATCTGTGGAGCTGCATTCGTTCGCTGATAACAGTGAATCAACCTCAATTGCACACTCGAACTACAAGCGGTGCTGCTTATGGCTGAACTCGCAGAATGGATACTCAATATGCTTCCAAGTGCAGTCAACGAAAGATTTTATTACACCGATTCCAAGATTGTATTGGCCTGGATCGCACAGCCTTCATATACGTAGACAACCTTTGTAGCAAACAGAGTTACAAAAATCCAGGAGCTCACGTGAATCGAGGAATTGGTATACGTCAAAACAAAAGAAAATCCTGCGGATATCATCTCTCGCGGCGGAATGCCGGAGGAATTTATAAAATCGCCACTGTGGAAAAGTGGTCCAGAATTTATGTCCACAACAATTATTGTGTGTCCTCAGCGGCGAGCGGACAGCTTGGAAGACATTCCTGGATTGCGGTAAAATAAAATAGAGCTCCTTGCAGCAACGCCAGTCTACGACGACCTTATCCCAGTAGTCAATCATCGTGACTCTTTGCACCGGCTTGAACGCATATTCGCTTATTGCCTCAGATTTGCCAACAATGCTAGAAGGTCAGCAGAAATCCGAACTAAGGTGCCATTGACCATGGCAGAATATGACGCAGCTCTTTTAACTCGAAACGCTCAACGCAGCCATCTCACAGTAGAGTACAAAACAATTGCCAAAAACAGTAATGTCGACAAGAACAGTCGAATCAAGGGTTTAAAAGCATTTTTGGACGCTGATGGACTTATCCGAGTCGGCAGACATCTTCATAACAGCAATTTGCCGTACAGTTCCAAACATCCAATCAGTTTACCAAAAAATTGTATTTTAACTCAAATTTTAGTTTCTTCCTATCATTTCATGTACATGCATGCTGGCCCGCAAACACTGTTCTCAATGTTTGTCGCAATTGGCCTGTTGATGGAAAACATTTGTGTCGCAATGCTGTACATCGATGCATCCAATGCTTTCGCACTAAGCCGACAAAACAAGTTCTGCTCATGGGCAAACTGCCGAAAGAACGTGTTCAACCGGGACGTGCATTTTTAACCATAGGAATAGACTTCTGTGGTCCAGTCCCTGTTTATTCGCAAATTCCTGGAAGATCTCCAGTGAAGGCGTATGTGGCTATGTTCATGTGCTTCACAACAAAGGCCATTCATATCGAAGTGGTAAGCGACCTATTAACTGCTGAATTTATAGCGGCGCTACGTAATTTTATCGCCCGCAGAGGTCTATGCGCAACAATTTTTAGTGACAATGCCACAAATTTCATTGGCGCGAAATTTCAACTCGCTGAGCTGAACCAACTATTAGAGAGCGAACATCAAGCAAAAATGCTTGCATTTTCTCTACAGCATCGAATAGAATGGCACACAATCCCACCAAGATCTCCTCATTTCGGAGACTTGTGGGAGGGTGCAGTAAAGCAGGCAAAACATCACCTCATAAGAGTAGTAGCGAACGCAGCACTTTCGTTTGAGGAATTGTCTACCATCACTGCGCAAATCAAGGCAATTCTGAATTCTCGTCCAATAATGCCGCTTTCCTCGGATCCGTCATAGATGGAAGCACTGACACCAGGATAATCGTTTGTCTAGATTTCAACGGCTCCACGGCAACGGCTTATTTTTTTGGCAAAGGTGGTCGAACGATTATCTCCATCTGCTCCAGCAGCGTCATAAGTGGACACCGCAAGGTGCCGCTATAAACCCAGGTATGCTACTCTTGAGTCCCAAATCAAACACTGATAAAACTTCAAATGGCCTTAACTTCTATACGGGGCATCCTATACCTATCAAAGTTTGCAACAATCAAATGCTTGTAACTGAAGCGTCATAAAATCTTGAAATTTTGTGACAATGAAGTTCTCGAGCCTCTTGTCAATTAAAGCTATCGCTCATAGCTATGCTACCCTTGATTCTAAAATAAAACACTGATAAAACTTCAAATGGCCCTAACTTTTATACTGTGCGTCCTATACCTATAAAAGTTTGCAACAATAAAATGCTTGTAACTTTTTACTGGAGCGTCATAAAATCTTGAAATTTTGTGACAATAAAGTACTCGTGCCTCTTGTCAATTTAAACTATCGTTCATAGCTATGCTACCCTTGAGTCCCAAATCAAACATTCAAATGCTTGTAACTTTTTTCTGGAGCGTCATAAAATGTTGAAATTTTGTGACAATAAAGTACTCTGGCCTCTTTTCAATTAAAGCTATCGCTCATAGCTATGCTACCCTTGATTCTAAAATAAAACACTGATAAAACTTCAAATGGCCCTAACTTTTATACTGTGCGTCCTATACCTATCAAAGTTTGCAACAATCAAATGCTTGTAACTTTTTACTGGAGCGTCATAAAATCTTGGAGTTTTGGTACATGACGATAATATTCCACCATAGAAATGGTCGTTGGCCAAGGTACTTTCAACCATCCTTGGACGGGACGGAATTCATCGCGTAGCCGAAGTGAAGATACACGTCTACAAACGAGCCATAGTCAACTTATATCCTCTTCCTTTTAATGATTAAAAGTACATAAGTACATTTTAAGGATGCCGGCATGTTCAGTCGTAACAACATGAAGCTCCTATTCCAGGTGCAAGCAACATTGTTTATTGTTTGTCGCGGGTATTCTTTCTAATTATCTTATATTATACAACTTTGAACTTGAGAGTAGTTCTCTTTTAGCTCTATCATTACGTGGATGCGTCTAATTAGCAATAAAGTTTATTTTATAAGGTTTTAAATCGGAGTGTTTTCCATTAAAAAAAAATTTCGATTTTCATCAATATCCACAAGCTGCTTCGCATAAAATTTTGTCTATAAATCTCTTCTAGATCTTAAGTTATGAATATTTGTTAATAACGGGCGTCGCAGTAAATGTATACCGCCACATTGGCGCACTATTTAGTAGGACCCACATCTACATAATTATCGAATTGTGTCACTATTTCATCAATTGGATATACTCGTATAGTGAAAAAAGTTGCATATACGGGAGGTAGACGTGGTCTTTGTCCAAATCGGATCATATAGCAGTCTGATTTTGCATTTTAGTCCTGATAATATTTTGGAAAGTTTCAATAAGATATCTTTAACAGTCTCGAAAAAAAGTGGCCACAGACGGACAACCCTTTTTCCCTGTTTAGGGTTAAATGGTATAAAGAGAACAAATCAGTGCATTGATTAAGCTGATCAAATATTTCGTTCATAGATAATTTGACAATATTAAATTAAATTCGAAATTCAACAGAATTTGTTTTGTACAATGTGCATAAGTAATGTAGAATGTACATATGTAATTTACAATGAATATATGTAAAGTACAATGTACATATGTATGTGTTTCGTTAGAGTCGTTGTTGGAAGTGCTGCTGTAATTGAGAATTGATATCGTTAAACCGAATATTGTATAAATAAATATCCGGAAATTGTAATTATTTGATAGACATTTGGCTGTCCTATTAATCTGCCATCCATGTAACAACCATAAGCCACTGCCTGATAACATTCACTATCGAAATTGTAGGTATTTAGTTCATGTCATCATGAATTTAATAATGAAATTTGTTCAATACTAGCACTATAATGACAATTTTTAACCAACAAAAAAGTTAGTGTGATCCAAAATGATTTTTACATAAATCAGAATGCCGCATTTGAATTTAAACTAACTATATGAAGTCGTTACGAAATATAAATACAGCAATTGACCGCAAGTCACAGCTTGAATGGAAACTTAAAACAACAATCCTAAAATTTTGATATGTTTTGTTATATATTTCTTTTAGCAATTTGCCTGTATCCAAAGTTAAGAACTTGTGCGAAACTTTATGTTATCGAAGTTTAAAGTTGTTTTAAAAAATTAGTTTAGTACTTTGAGGAAATTCACACACAACACTTCTAGGAAACTCTCACCACAAAGGTTATAGTTTTTTTAATTTTTTTGCTTTGGCACGAAGAGTTTTCACTCACTTTACTTTGCCACATATATCGAACTTCCCATACAACTTCGTCAAAATGAAATTAGCATTTCGCGTTTTAAGGCTCATTTAAATGGTACCTCTGCACTGTGGAAAACACGGTATAAACGTGTGTATGAGAAACACTTACTAGCATGTGGCCACTCATAATGCGTCAATATGTTTTCCTATTACGTAGGCAGAAATGCTCTGGTGGCGAGCCAAATACACATGCCTATGGAAACACTTCCTGTGACCAAAAACTCATGCCACGAACTTTATGCAAGCCCCACAGCAACCGCCTCTTAAGACTTCCGCTCCATGGCTTATCGTCCTTCAAGTTTGTGCAATGTACAGTAAGGAAAATATTTGAACGAAAAAAAGAAAGAAAAAATAAAGAAAAAGGAGAAGAAAAATTGAAAGTAAAAAGGACGGTATTTGGGAAGTTCTCCGCTGAAGTTTCGCTACCGCAATAACAAATCGGTTTCAACTGGACGACGCACACATTCGTGGCAATAGCAGAGTAGTGCGGATGGCAGGCACAGAACAAGTAAAAATTTATTTCCAATTAAATGAAAACTATCTCAAAAGTGTAAAAAAAACCTAAAATAACGAAAAACAAGCATAAGTAATTCTAAGAGAGCAAAGTTTCGTTACTTATCCCCATTTCTCATTTCTTTGAATTGATTTTAATTACGCGCTCGGAATTTACGCGAGTTTACAAATACAAAAATCGTGGCGGTTTCATTAAAATTCCGCTACTTTGCTAACTTCATTCGACTCACTTTAAAATGATTCAGAAGAAAGAAAAACGAAATTCGGTTGTTTTTCACATTGACTTCCAACAGGGTTTAAGCAACACGGAGAAGTATTTTTTCAGGTATTTTTAAAAAGTCATTCTTTAAAGGACTTTCTAAAATCGTATCCTGTTGGCATTAGTGAAAATATATTTATTAAATTTTGCGGAAAACAGTGAAATATTATCTTCAGAAAATTGTATCATTCTCACAACTGACTAACTTAATTTAAAATTTTGAGCAATAACTTCACTATACTCGTACATCGCAGGTCATAAAATTAACATAATAACTCTCAAAACTAAAATACAGATTAGGTAAAATAATATAGGCATAATAAATTCGATGCAACCATTTACTAACGAGATAGTGTGAGATTCATACAGAGCAACTAGGAGAAGATGAAATAAATCAGAATGCTTTAATTCAAAAAACTAAGTTCCATACACATCCTACTTTAAAGGCTGTGAGTGAATCAATACATTATCCAAAGTATATAAATAGTTGAACTATACCTATTTAAGTTAGTGGGTATTCGTCATGTTACTGTTGGTCTCTGAACAAATTTATATGGAAGGAAGTTTAGAATCGACAGCGGGTTAAACGGAAATCTACTCTGTCAAAAAAATTACCATGTACTCGTAGCGGAGGATGGAGCCTTGAATCAGTATAAATAACTGCGCCATATCCTACAATCTTTAATAGGGGTATTCATTTAACATCATATATTCGTTGCAAATATAAATGTTGCATTTTTGCAATACTGTAAAACGATTCTGTCAGTTTGTATGAAAAACTATTTACGAAAAAGTTGTAACTCTGAACTTCGATTTTGGTGTGCAACTTTACTGCAAATATAAATCATTTAATTCTCTGTTAGTTGTACTATTTTCAAAAGTTGCTTTTTTCGCTTCTTCGCGGATTTTTAAACTTGCAATCAATAAATATAACATTGAATGAATACCTCTAATATAATTATTACTGTCAAAAAACAATAATACTTATGCTAGCTCACTACATACTCTAAGATAGTATAAAAATAAAACTACCAACAGAGGTTTAATTGAAGAAGGACTAAGCTTGCAATAAAGATTTGTTAGCCTTCGTCATATTTCTTCCACAAGGCAACATTAACAATTTCAACTTGACTTTGTAGGTTATCAATTCATTCAATAACTGAAAGTTAATAATTTGTAATTCTCTTCATTTTAAATAGGAAATAAATTTTCAAGTTTTTTAAATTGGGTATATTATTCATGATCATTCATCCTATTCTCTAACAGTAGTTTTTATGCATAGCAAAATTAAAAAAAAATTTAATCTTTGTCCATAATATGTAATATGACTGTCTTTGTTTAAATATAATTTTATATAGCATCTCATGCTTATTTCTAGAATTATACTCGTATATCTTAATACATAAAAGAAAAGCTCCCTATTCAACACAATAAAATGTCAACGTTGGGGAGCTGTAATGAGCTTTAATTTGATTATGTTTAAAGAATTTAAAGGCCAATATGACATCCATAGTATTTGTGTTAGGTCTCTATATCAATTATATTTTAAAACAGGATACTACTCTAAACTTTAATACATAAGAACATATTTATTAACTCTATCACTACTAAATTGTTAGACACATGATAAGAGCGGTTACGAATTTATTTATATTTCCTTTAATGCTTTATTTTACATATACATTTTAAATAATGTATCCTTATTATTATTGGCTAAAATCCATTTCGACCAATTTGATCATCTGTGCTAAGCATTAAACTATCCATATTGAGGCTCTTTATAAATTTTAGCTCTTCCTCTATTTAGTTGAATAAATATTTTCACTTTATATACGAGTATATTTTAATGTCAGTATTTATTTAATATTAGTAGGATAAAAAATCGAATGTGGAGTAATTATTAATAACGAAAATTGTGTCCTTAAAAATAAAGTTTCGGTACTAACGATTGCCACCTCGCGGAACTGAGTTTCATCATTCCACTTTCAGTAATCTCAAAATATGCTACAATATATAAATAAAAATTAAATAAAATTATAGCAATCATTGGATTATGAAACATACATACATATGTACGAGTATGTCTTCAGGTGGGTTTTCTGGGTAATACCAATTGTATTTACAATGACACTCTACGCATCAATATACTACGAGTATACGTAAAAATACAGTTTTCCGAACAGTAGTATATTCATCTGCAAGAAGTTTAAACAAAATCTTAATGGAATATTTTAAATAGTTATTTTAACTGCTAGATGTTTAAATATCTTATTGGGTTTATCGAAATACATTTGAAATATTCATACTGGAAATCGCCTAGCCTAGATGTGTAGCATTTCAACTGTCTCAGTAGCAAATAAGATCAAATTTTTTGTTGGTTAAAGTAAATGAAGATAGAACTGTATAGTATAGGGATATATAACACAACGTATATTTAAGATGGTGTGCCTTTGTAAGATAATTTGATTTGTAGTATGAGTAAAAGTGCATGCGAGTTTATTTATGATTAATTGCCTTCTACCAAATATAATATTTTTAAAACATTTTCTATACTTTTTCTGTTCCTTATGACTGGATTTTTGTTTGTTTTTTAAATACAAAATATTATTAATATTGACAGAACTAATATATTTATCTAATTGACAAATTAAATTCAGTGCTTGCTTATTACTATAAGCAATAATGTTAATAAATTATTAAATGTTAATACATTTTTGATGAATATCACTCATACGTCACCATTTTACGAAAATAAAAGCATCTGAGCACCAATCGTCCTTTGTCGAACATTTTAATTAATTTAGTTTTAATGCCTGTTTGCCAACCTGTATCCTTCACATACTTAGCCATGTATCGCAGTGTCGCCACCACACCAACATCAAAGCAAAATTCCTTTGCTTAAGGTGGTGCTAATATTTCCGTTTTAACCTCATTTAAGTGCCAAATTGACCTTGTCAATATGCGAGCATGTGCTTAAGCTTGTCCAAGTGAGTGTTTGTGCAAGTATGTATGTATGTATATATGTACATATGTATATTGTTTTTGTAGCTTTATTTAATACATTTTATTTTGTGTGTACCCACCACAGAAATTTCGGCACAGCCACACAAATTGCGTTTGGTCGTTGGCCTGTACGGTTTAACTTTACTGTGCTGTGTTGCCAATGGCAGCGAAAAGTGTTGAACATTAGGTAAGAACCATTTTTGTAATATAAGAAAAGCATTCCAATTCTCTCATTTTTAACACTGCATCGCAACTACATATTTCAACTGATTATGCACTTTTAATAACACGGCATGAAATTTCCGTGACCTCAATTCATCAGCCGACAAAAAAACCAACGCTGGATACTGTGACGAAAATGCATTTAAAATTCACAGCTTTCGTATATGAGAGAGCGCTATTATACATATATATGTACGTACATAAATTCATATTTTTCCTTTGGTACAGTTTTCTCAAGGATTTCAAAAATTTCTTTCTTACCTGCATAAAAGAGAAAATTTCTGAACTCTATTAAACTAATTACACGGTGCGACAAAAACAAATCCCCGGGAATTGATACTATTTTTCTGATAGGTATTATTGAGTACAACAAGAATCTGTATTTGAAATTTGCCTGTCACATCAGAATTTTGAGATACGGTTAAAAAACCGGTTTTTCGTACCTCTATGCACTTATAAGCCAGTAACTTACTTGTTTATTAACCGATTTTTAGTTTCTCAACGAATTTGGAAAGAAGAAACTAGTACCTTTTGAATAGTGTATATATTGTTATGATTGGCTTAAAAGCTCTTTGTGTATTTCTCCACCAAACACATTTTTCCCCACTTTTTTAGACCTTTTTCAACTTTATTTTATGCAAACCTAAATTTTTCCAAAAATAAAACTTTTAGCTGTTTCAGTCAAAAATGTTTGCTTGACCGTCTTTTTTTAATTCAGCATCATCGGTTTCTCTCCGAAGTGACCAGCAATATTCTGAAAGCATTGTTATTTTATTTGATAAATAGTTGAATAACTCAGTCAATTTTTAACGGATTTTTTTAAACAAAGTTGCGTTTTACTCACAAATAAATATATTTTTAGAAGAAATTAAAAAATTTTATGGTACCTTTATAAAATAATGCGTAAAAATATCGCCAAAGTTGAAAAATGTCTAAAAAAGTGGGGATAAAATGTGTTTGGTGGAGAAATACACAAAGAGCTTTTAAGCCAATCATAACAATATATACACTATTCAAAATGTACTAGTTTCTTCTTTCCAAATCCGTTGAGAAACTGGAAATCGGTTAATAAACAAGTAAGTTACTGGCTTATAAGTGCATAGAGGTACGAAAAACCGGGTTTTTAACCGTATCTCAAAATTCTGATGTGACTGGCAAATTTCAAATAGAGATTCTTGTTGTACTCAATAATACCTATCAGAAAAATAATATCACTTTCGAGGAATTTCTACTTCATTCTTTTCTGTATCACTGTGTTATAATTCATTTTCATTTATAGCGTTTAATTCTTTCAAATTTTTTACAAATACTTGGAAAAAGAAAACTATGTAGATTGTTTGTATTAGATTGGTTGTCACCAAATTTTTAGAGTAATATATGAAGTAATATGTGAAATGAGTGGGTTATTAAAAGCATGTTTCAATACTACTTTTAAAATTCCTTAAGTTATAAGTGTAGCATGATATGTATGTGTGCCAGCAAACATTTTGGGAGATCTTCTCTGGGGAGTACAAAGGGAGTATTTATATTTCAAAGCAAATTATACTGTAAAACTTTTTTCAAGAATAAGAACAAAATATTTGATTTTCTCTTTGTCGTTACGAGTTAAATGGCGACACTACAAATCATGATCTGTGCCCAAAAATAATAGAAACAAATATGGCGCAAAGCGGTGTACAAACATTTTTCGTTCTGCGAAACTACGTCACAGTAGTTTGGTTGCAAAGCGAAATGCCAAACTAGCATACATTTTGTGCACAAGAAAGTAAATATTACTGTGAAATATTAAAAATAGGAACATTTATTACTTTATATGAATAATTTTTCGGCAATATAAATACAACATATTACAAATAGATTGACGAAAATATTTAGTTCAAATTGCAATTATTTCTATTGGAAAACCGACCATCATAAATGCTCAATTGAATAAATAAGCTGTGCAAACAAAAGTTAAGAGTATGTGTTTTTTCAATTAGTTTATTATGAAGAATAATAAAACTATAATATTCATAATAATAGTATAATATTAATAATAATAGTGTAACAGTAATAATTATAAATCTCTGTTAATATTTTTTAAAACTTTCTTTTTCTTTAACCCAAAATTTCTAAGCACGCTTCGATGCTTCTTTTGTGCTTGTCACAGTCGCCAATTCTCCCCCTTAGTGTTTTGCTGTATGAGTAGTATAAAATATACATATTATACATTTGAATCTTAAACATTTCATTACAATTACATTTGATACTCCACTTCGTCATATACATTTTTGTTATTATCGACGATTCCTCGTGATGTGGCTTCTATAAGTATATTTGTAGGATAGAGGATAGATTCTTATCGCGGGTCTTCTGCGATCACAATTTGAACCTCTTTGGACACACAGCTCGCTACCAAAAGCTCCTCTAAAATTTACAACTTTAATATCCCTATAAATAACTGCTTTTGATGTTTATTACCATTATGAGATGCGACAACATTATGCTTTTGGCGTATATTTTCTTATTTATTTTATTATTTATTAAGAATACATAAACCGCATTATGTATTTATTACTACTGTGACGTCACAGCCCATCAACTCAATGTCAAACATAGAGAAAAAATAACAACAGACCTGCGCCTTGCGTAATCTTCTTCTCTATCATTCTTGCTCTGTATGGAAACTCTCTGAGTGTGTAAGAAGAACTATGTAAAATGAGCAATGAAACAACAGTTGAAATAAAATGATCGAAGGAGCTTGACGTGCTTTTTATTTTAATAGTTTTATTGAGTAGTAGTGTCGAGAGTTTACATAAGCAAACTTTAACCAAACTTAAAGAAATTTCACCCATAAACTGAGGATTAAGTAATGCTGATTATTTGGGTCTTTATTATTTTCGGATGGGCTTTCAACATTATCAAATTAAATTATGTACTTGATTTATAAAAAAATATATATATAGTTTAAAATGAATGATAACTTAAGCAAACTAACATTAAATGACTCATTGGTATGTAAATCATCCTAACCTCCTTTGAAATCGTGTGAAGATTTATATACCACCATGCCCACTATTTAAAACTGCTCATAACTTATTTACGTAAAATTTATGGACGAAATTTGGCGTGAATAAGCATGTTGACACTATAACGTGATGGGGGAGATGAAAATAATGACACACCCACCTACTCTATAAGAAGCTCCATTAAAACTGTAGTTATGGAACTCAGCGCAAGTTCATATACAATTTAGAGTATGAAAAAGTATTCAGTTATATGGTTCCAATACTGCCATGGTTTAACTCCCTCGCAACATTATTTCTATCGGCGTGGTTTGATAAATTATCTTAAGGGGAAGAGTACCCGAAGTCGATCTTACCTGAATTTAGCATTTGTCTATTTACATAGCATTTCCCCAAAGCTCAGATCCGTATACCCAAATTGGTTTGATAGCTGCTTTGTACAATAGGAGTTTATGTTCTAATCGAGGCCTTGATTTCGAGTTGAGTAGCCAATTTATTTTATGGGCTTTTAGCTTTATATGCGTTCTTTTTACCTCAATATGGTTCCGCCAAGTTAGTCGTCTGTCTACATGGACTCCTAGGTATGTTACAGTATTCGATAGGGGAATAGCAACATTGTTTAGTGCGATCACAGGGCATGTTTCTTTCCTAAATGTAAACGTAACATGAATACTCTTGGCCTCATTTACTTTAATGCACCAATTTGCCAACCACACTTCTATTTTTTTCAAATGGTCCTCAAGGCGATGAAGGCGAAGCGGTCGATGATGGTCAGGCAGTGTGACAGTCCTCTCACCAGCGGTAGCTTGATCAGGTCAACATGAACGTGGCAGAACCTGTCATCTGTCTCTTCGAAGCTTTGCAACTCGGCGCGATTGTGGCGATGGACTTTCGCGCGTTGGCATGGTTGGCATTCACGGGCCCAACGGAGCGCGTCTTTGCGCATGCTTGGCCAGAAGTTTTTCGCCACCAGACCACCAGGATGATCCGTGTCCGATGCCAAACACCGCTCGACGCAGGTTGGGTGGCAAATGGGGCCGTGTCGCCCCATCGGTAACCAGACAGTAGATCTCGCTGTCGTTGAAAGCGAGGCGATCCAATTGGATACGCGGGTTCTCCAGCAGATGAGGCAGCTCTACGTCAGAGGCTCCAGGCTGATAGTGGATTCGTCGAGGATGGAAGGCATCGAGACCGTACAGGTTCGTGAAAGTGCGTCTGCCACAACGTTTTCTCCCCCGGGAACGTACACAAATCGTGCGTTGAACTGGAGGACGTAGTCCAGGTGTCGGCTCTGCCTCGGCGTTGCATTGTCCGAGCGTTGTTGTACGGCGAACGCGAGCGGCTTGTGGTCCGTGTGGATTCTGAAGACATGTGCCTCCAGGATCCTCCTGAAGTGTCTGACTGCGGCATACGCCGCGAGCAACTCCCTGTCGTAGGCGCTGTAGCGAGTTTCTGGGGGATTGAGCTTCCTAGAGAAGAACCCCAGAGGCTTCCAGGTCCCATCGGGTTGCTCTTGGTTGAGTGCCGCTCCGATGGCGGTGCTCGATGCGTCGGTGTACAGAGCGATTTGCGCGGTAGGCGAGAGGAAAGCTGAATCTATGCCGCTGCGATACTCGCCTTGCACTGCTGCAATGCCTGCTCCGTTTGCGTCGTCCAGCTAATCGCCGTCTTCTTCTTCGTGAGGTTCCACAGAAGTTCGTTGAGCGGGGCCTGTAGTTCGCGGCGTGCGGTATACACCTGCGGTAGTAATTAACCATACCAAGGAAACGTCTCAGCTGGGTAGAGTCTGTCGGGCTTGGAAAGGCGCACCCGTGATTGCACGCAAGATTTTCGATTGCATTCGTTGTATCAGCTCGACGTTCGATGAAGTAGCATCGACGTTCAATGAACAAGCTTCCCCCAAAGCTCAGCTCCATATGCCCAAATTGGTTTGATAACTGCTTTGTACAATAGAAGTTTATGTTCTAAACGAAGCCTTGACTTGGAGTTGAATAGCCAATTTATTTTATGGGCCTTTAGGTTTATCTGCGTTCTCTTTGCCTAAATATTTATTTATTTATTTATTTATTTATTATTAATTTACGTTCACCTTGGGACATTAAGGCAAAACCTTGTAAGATTGTCCCAATAACATGAAATGATACATTTAGTACAATAATCCGGACATAATTTTACTTATACTATAAAATACAATAGCTCACAGAGTACAAAAACAGAACAATACAATATGAATTTCAACAATTCATCTTTCAATTCATCAATACAAAACAGCTTTGAATCAATAAAAATGACAGCTTTAAATTTGTTATTAGTCACAAGAGGATGCATACATATAAATAGTGTACGCGGTCACACACAATCCATAGCGCAACCCAATTCTGCTCATAAATTCATTGCCCCTGGAAGTGTTTATTAAGCTCAATTTTGAATAGATTAGCATTGCCAATACCTTGAATCCGTACAGGCAGTGAATTCCAAAGTCTCACAGCATTAACGAAAAATTTACGATCAGACATAAGTGAGGAATGTCTCAACGGGACAAGCCGATTAGAACGGCCAGAGCGAGTAAATTTAAGGCGCCTAAACAAATATGGAGGCTCCTGAGTGCAAATAATCTTATGCCACAATAGAATACTTCGAGTGTCAAGAAGCTGATCGAATGTGATGTGAAAAAGTTCTATTGCGCGCCCAGACACATGATCTCTTCGACTTAAACCATAAATGTACCTCGTTATAGTGTTAAATAACACATTGAGTTTTCGTTTACTTACTGCATCACAATTCCCAAATATTTCACAACCATACAACATAGTTGGGAGAAGGTAGGACTTGGCTAGTATCATTCTAATCCTGAAAGGGGTAACATATTGCGTAGCCCATAGGGATCGTAGCATACCATAGACTTTACCAACTGTTACTGCAATATGATTATTCCACGATAGAGCACCATCAAATATGCCCTCAAATTTTTAATCACATTTACATAATTAATTGCCGATGAATGCAGAAATATCCCAGGGAGGCCCGCGGTTACAATGTGTTTCTTGTAGATCACCAAACACTTAGATTTAGCCGGATTAAGACACAAACCATTCCTTCCTGCCCATACATATATATTATTCTGGTCATTATTAATTTTGGTTAAACATTCGGCAACTTCGTTCGGTGTACAACTGATGTAAATTTGAACATCATCAGTATTTGAATATTACAATATTGTAAGACAGTCGGCAGGTCATTTATGTATATGCAAAAGAGAAATGGACCCAAAATGGAGCCCGGTGGCACACCTCGAGCCACAGAAAGAAAATTAGATGCCACAACAGTACGCCAAGTTAGTCGTCTGTCTATATGGACTCCTAGATATGTTACAGTATTCGATTGGGGAATAGCAACATTGTTTAGTGCGATCACAGGGCATGTTTTTTTCCTAAGTGTAAACGTAACATGAATGCTCTTGGTCTCATTTACCTTAATGCACCAATTTGCCAACCACAAATGCTCCTCAAGGCGATTCGAAGCCACTATTGGATTGCTATGTATACGAAGAATAGCAGTGTCGTCTGCGAATGTTGAAGTGACTAGATGATCATCTGTAGGGAGGTCTGCAGTGAATAATACATATAGTACAGGAACTAGAACACTACCTTGTGGAACCCCAGCATTAATATCAAAGTCCTTTGTTGTATTTTTCATATTGAACTTTCGGTTATCCAAACACGATTCCAGTAGCATGTGCACATTAACTGGTAACAGTTTTTTAATTTTATATATTAACCCTGCATGCCAAACTCCGCCAAAAGCCTGTGCAATATCTAAAAATATAGCAGAGCAGTATTTTTTGTTTTCAAAAGTAATGCGGTTAATTTGCTCTATAGTTCTGTGATTTTTGCGAAATCCAAATTGATGGTGGGGTTGTTGGATTGGTATATGTGTGGCTGCAGGCTTAGAAGAAGCAGTTTCTAAAATAATTTGGAAATTACTGGGAGCAAGCTTATGGGCCGATAAGATGACGGTTGAGTTGCGTCTTTTCCGGGTTTTGGTATCATTGTAATTTGTGATACTTTCAAGGGTTGTGGAAAATACCCAATCCTAAATATTGCAGTAAAAAACTGCGTCACTATTTTGCTGGCTATTTCAGGCAATTCCTCAATCATTTTTGCGGTAATTAATTAAAATCCTGGTGCTTTTTTCGGGTTTAGCTGAGTTTTAATTGCAAGTTGCACTTCCTTCATTTTAACCTTCATCGGGATTAGTGGTATTTTAAGGGCCAGAAATGGAATTTCAAAACTGTTTGTTGGTTGGTTTGGTTGAAATACGAATTTTAGATGATTAGCAAACGCTGAGGCCTCTTCGTCATTTATTGCCCAAGTTCCATTACTTTGCCTAAGTGGTGGATGACAGTCTTTCGGAGTCTTTATATTTTTATAGGCTTTCAATAGATACATATTTTGTGTTAGAGTTAGCGTCTCAGAACACTTTTTCAAAATGTTCTCTAGCTCGCAGTTCAGTGCTTCTCGGAGTCGTTTTTTTGCTAATGCTAACTTCTGCTTGGAGTAGGGTGATCTATTTTGTTGCCACTCTCTTCTTAAGCGCATTTTCTCCTTAACGAGATTATCGATAACTGCAGATGTTGTACGAGTTGTTTATATCGCTTATATCGCTTGCACTCTTTAGTGGAGGACCAATGATTATATGACTACTTACATATTGACGGTACCTGAGCCAGTTTGCTCTTTTATTGGTTAGGTGAATTGTTTTCTTACCGAGTTGAGCTTGTTTATTTAGACATATCATAACTGATGAATGATCAGAAGCGAGCTCTAAACACGTTTCTGCAGATAGCAAGTCTCGATCAATACCTCTGGTTATTCCAAAGTCGATGAGGTCGGGCACTTTTTGAGGGTCAGAGGGCCAGTATGTCGGTTCCCCTGAAGACACGAAGTCTAGGTTACAACGCCGATTCAGTAGCGCAGAGAACAGTTGTTTGGCTTTGGGATTTATTAACGTTGAGCCTGAAAAGATATGTTTCGCATTGTAATCACCTGCTGCCAAAAATTTGGTCCCGAATGATGTGAAGAATTGTATAAATTGTAATTCAGTCACTGAGTATCTTGGAGGACAATAGACTGCGCTTAGTACAATTTTTTCCTCCCAGCATTGAAGACGTATTGATGTTGCCTGCAGATAGTCCTTTGCATACTATTCTAGTGCATGATACTTAAATCTATATTTTATTAATATACCCGAACCGCCATGTGCTTTATTATCAGCATGGTTTGTCTTGTAGAATTTATATCCGGATGTTGAAATGTATGGTAGTTTTTAGCATTTTTTTCAAGATAGGATGTATTTTTGAGGTAATAGCTTTCATTGTATGTCTGTAGTTTCGTTTCTTTTATATTCCAGTTTGTTATGGACGTTACGTGAAAATTGTTATTTCCTACAAGACTAGCTAAATTCGCAACTATAGCATTTGATTATCTCTCTTTCAAGTAGAATGGTGGTGTTTTGGCAATGGAATTGTTTCGAGGAGTTGAGTCAACGTTTTCATTTTCTAATACTGCAAATCTGTTCTGACCCAAAGTTCTACTAGTTATTTGTTTAGCAGAGGCAGATATATTCGCCGGTTGAGGAGTTAGTCTTCCATTTTTTGCCTGTCTTTTGTTTCCGTTTTTTTTAACTTAACTTTCGCTTTACCTGTATATACCAATTTATGCAAGTCTGTTGCAACATTTCTTGGCACTTAACTTCTCCCACCACCTTTTATTGTCGGTTCAATTTGTCCACTACCTGTTCTTACACCATGGTCTGTTTCATTTTCTGAACAGAGAAATGCATTTTCTGATAAATTTGCCGTTGAGTAATTTATCAGAGCTGGAGCCAAGGTGTACATACAATGGTGCTGCAGATAAATGACGTTTCCTAACCCATTCTGTTCTTTTGCTCTCTTTCGGTCTCGCTTCTGTCAAATTATGAAAACCGATGCCACGACAAAATTGGCCGTGCTATATTTAAATTCGCGAAACACAAATTTTTGTTGTTGCTTAAAAATTCTGTTTATAATTTATTAATTGAAACTAGTAAAATGGGCAAATTTTTTGGAATATGCCGCAAAAGTTGGGACAAAGAAAATGTGAAATGTTTTAAATGTTATTGTGTTAGTGCGGTTACTAATGGGAAATGGGAAATAGAAGACTGATAAAAATAAAGCTTTAAGTGGACCTTGAGTGAGAAATAACTACAGGAAGCAGTTATTCATACATTATTATATATTTTTTATATTATTATATTTATATATGGTTTTACTTCTATTATATTATATATATGATAATAATTTGAAGAAGTAATAATTCCACTAGAAAAAAAGTATTTTGGCTATTATTTATTTTTTTGAGCTGGTGGATACAACGGTAATTATATATTTCAGCCGTTATAAAACAAAAATTTCAGCCGCCAAATAAATTATTTTTCTTGTATTACAAATATGCCCATGCCTCCGGAACGCACCTTCTGACTATTTGACAGAAGCGAGAGCAGAATTCTCTCAATATTTATCTGCTCCATCTGTGTCGTTGTATCAAGGCTGGAGCTGCAGTGAGTGTGCTCGTACATATTGCTGGGCTGTTTAAAAAAGTTTGTAGTGTGTTTTAATGGCTGCATTCGATGAGGCAAGTTGTAATGACTCAAATTTTCGTCGTTCATAGTTGCTATTTAAAACTTTTGACAGTTCGTATTTAAATAATAATCAGCTGTTTATGGTTATGGCAAAAGAATCAAATTCAATAGAATTTTGTGGTTACGGTTATGGCTATGGTTATGGTTTTGGCACGAATAATTGAATATACAGTTTGCAATAAGTTTGATTGTCAGCTGATTGCTATGGTTATGGTTATGGTTACGGCTAAGCCACCAATAATTCAACCTTAAGGCATCAGAGAGACAATTTGAGATGGACGGAGTACCATGTATTTTTACGCTTTTGTGTTTTTATGTTCTCTTCTAAGTTGGTTGGCTCCCTCAGAACGTTAGGCACAGACCGAAATTTTTGTTGTTCGTGAGCGACCGCTATATCAAAGAACAAATAGAACAGAAAGTTGACATGAATGTATTTATCCGATTTCTTCTAGTGTGAGAATGTTATGCCAAAAACCAAACAATTATGATTCTACAACTTAGGATTACCATTATTCATTTACAATGAACAAAAGTTAAAATGGAAAGCAATTGGATCAGATTTTATTAAGTTAGTTAAGTAAGAATAGTTATAATATATTAAATGAACTTGTTAATATTTGAGTTTTCAATTCCAAATTAAATAGTATAATTTTTTGGATTATTATCACATTTTTTTTTTTAGAAGTTTCGCAGTTCGTTTTAAAATATAAATGAAGTGACCCCCAAAAGATTAATTTAAACTTAGCCCTGTTTTCTTCTGATTTTTTCTCCGAATATTCGCTATTTTAGACAGCATCCCAGCAGTGATCCAACTAGTTAAAATACTAGTAAAACTCATATATACATATGTAAAATTCATGTATACTCGTATGTATGTACATAATATAATAATGTGTACACAACACGTATAATAATTTTTGTGCATAAATGAAGAATGTGTTAATTTAGCATGTTAATTCATGGCACCGCATTTCCACTTTTCTTTGCGGTTATTTTAAAACACGCATTAACTTGAAGATTTATCTCTAAAATGAGGAATTACAAAAAGTGGTTGAAATTATAAAAAGAACTGTTTTTCTTCATATTCCAATGTTTATCTTTACTTCCTTTTTTATTAGATTTACAAGAAAGGAAAAATTTAGTATACATGGCAATGAAGGGCCGCAGAAGTCAGCAACTGGTTAACTTATAGATAAGTTTTGAACTAATAAACGAACCACTTGATTTTTTACAATTAAATTTACTAGTATATTTTGAAGACTGCCTATAATTTTTACTACAGGGATATGGAATATGTTTACAACAAACATAATAAATTCACTTACAGTATACGTGTGAGCAAAAATGGTTGAAACGGTAAATAAATAACGCGCGAATTGAATGTCATTACTTATTCTTCTCTTGCTATATTATTTGACAGTTCTGAACAGCCGTTTCGTCAAATACTTTATAATAAGAGAGTATTTGGTTTGGTCTGATCTTGCGGCTTATAAATTTATTAGTATTGGCTTTCTACTTTAAAGCATCTTTATTTTAAATGTTTATAACATTATGTATTAATTAACACACCAAAATCACTGCTGCACTTAATTACTGCTAAACAAAAGTGCCGATGGATCGTTCTATCGTATTTCAAAGCTTTATTTGGAAATTTATTCAACTTACAAACAGAACGAGAATAATTCATAACGCACTTTACTAGAGTAGAAGACGAAATAAAAATCTTAGTCTTATTTATTAATTATGATTTATGAAGTTTCTAATATTTGTATGAAAAATTTTCTGTATATTTCTGCTACTTTCTGAGGCTTATTAAGGAAACACTAAATACCTTTCTATATGTTCGTAAAAAATGTACTATTCCAAGATTTTACTGAACAATTCTACTATACTCTATGTACACTAGGGTGGTTTTATCTCATAGGGTAAAAAAAAATGTGAGAATTTTTTTCGGGGCACCCCCCTAAAATGTTTCTTTCTGTCAGATTTTAGGATTGCCAAAGTTTGAGCACGATTGAAAGATGTTAACACGTGCCACTGGGGCCTCAAAGTTTTGAAAATCTCGATTTTTTTGACAGTTTGGCGACTTTGCCGACCCCTATCTCTAGAACGGTTTAATATATTTGCCCGTGTCATACATCAAATTGAAGGCGATACTGCTTTTAACATTTTATATTCTACAAAATAAATACGCAACTAGTACTGAAACCGAAAAAATAGAGCCAATGTCCCTAAAAACGTGACTAGGTTATTTGTATTATTATTGCTTATTATGGACAAATACTTGTACTTTGGAATCCCATTTGATTTAAATATATTTGCTATGGTATACCGTTAATTTTAGACCCACAACAATGTACTATCTATTTTTATATTTTAAGTAGAAGTCCAGGGGTTCAGAGTCTGTTATTAAAGAAAGAAAAGGATAGCTAGGTGGTTCTTGCTTTTATGATTTTGTTTCTTGGTCAGTTGAAAAGTATTCGCTGAACAGTGAAAGTCGTATTTTGTTCTACGTTCGTGTGATCGAGTTTAAAAAAACCCACTAAATATTAACTACAAAAGACATTTTTATTTTAATTAGGTCGGTACCTACTAACACGTACTCTTTGTTTTAGTTAGTGTCATTCTGTGTCATTTATTCTTTCTTCTAGTGAACATTTTTATTTCTCGTAAAAGTGATGGCTTCTACATCTGGCGTGAGAAGTAGAGGTAGAGACAAAATTTTTCTAACTGACTATCCAGCTCATCAGATAACTGGATATAAGCTGCCCTCCAATCGACAAGTTCTAGCTACTATGTTCTACAATTTGCGTACTATGAAGTTAAATGTGAGAGACTCTGCCACAACTACTGTTGACGAGGTTTTCGTTTTTTGGACAAAAGCTCGAATTCCTACAAAACAAAAGAAAAATGTCATAGTAAAGCTGGAAAAACTGTACGATGATTGGAGAAAAATGCAAAAGAACAAGGATATAAAAACGGAATGTGCAAGAAATGCTGTAAAAGAGTTTACCTTAAAGTTGGATGATCTCTTTGATATTGCCCACCAAGATGCCGTGACGATGATGACTTCAGAAGAAGACAAGGAGTTTCTGTTGAAATAAAGACAGAAAGGAAGACCAGGCTCCATGCTCGGAGTTGACCTGAAGTTGGCTCAAGCTGAAGAAAGACTACTACAGAAACAACGGAAGGTCATGGACAAACAACTTGAAGCGGGAAATTTGGGCAAGCAATTAAAAAAAAAAAAACATTTTCCTAGTAGCGAAACTTTATAAGATCTAGATCACCAGCTGAAATTTCCATCAATATTAACTTTATACTTATTGTCTCATCTCATTGTTCACAGATACGGTGGAGCTCACGGACGAAGAAACAACAGAAGAGTCAGAAGGACGTGAAACGCCGTACGAAGAGCTCGAGATGAACGTAGAATCTGAAGGACCATCTGCCCCCAAGAGAATCAAGCGTGGCTTCAAAGAGGTCCTAACCATGAAATTGTCATTGTTGCTGGACCGCTGTAAGGTGTCCGATAGGAACGCTACTCGTATCATTTTGGCTACAGTAGAAGCTCTCGGAGAGGATCACAAAGAATATAAGATCTCCATAAGCGTTATCCGTGAACAGCGGAGAATAAACCGTAAAAAATACACGGAACAAATTCAAGACAGACTTAAGATACCACAAAACGAGGCTGTTTGCGTGCACTGGGATGGAAAACTACTACCAGGTATCCTCAAAACAGAGCAGAAAGAACGGATTGCTGTTCTGGTATCACATGGGACTAAAGAACAACTCCTGGGCGTTCCTGAAACTGACAGTAGGTCAGGGGAGGAACAAGCCCTAGCAGTGTACGAATGTCTAGAGGAATGGGGTCTCGCCAGCTCAGTCGTGTCTATGTGCTTCGATACAACAGCATCAAATACTGGGAGACTCAATGGAGCGTGCAATCTCCTGGAGCAGATGTTAGGTCGAGAGCTCCTGTACCTAGCGTGCCGACACCACATTTTAGAAGTCTTGTTGAGAGGAGTTTTTGACTGCAAGTTTGGAAGCACATCGGGACCCCAACCAGACATATTCAAGAGATTTCAAAAAGAATGGTCGGCGATTGATTAATCCAAGTTCGATGTAGGCGATAATGTTTTGAAACTACTGCCCAAAGAAGAAGTAGAGAATATCAAAGAAGAACTGCAAAGAAAACTAATGGAATGCCAGCCAAGAGACGACTACAAAGAGCTGTTACAGTTGGCATTGATATATCTTGGCCATATTGACGGAAAAGATGTGCGCTTCAGGTCTCCAGGTCCAGTACACCATGCCCGGTGGATGGCAAAAGGTATTTACTGTCTGAAAATACAACTCTTCCGGGACCAGTTTAAGCTGACTTCCCAAGAACAAGAGGCCCTAGAAGCACTTTGTGTTTTCATCGTTCGAGTCTACTGTAAAGCCTGGTTTAACGCCCCCAGAGCGTGTTTAGCACCAAAACAAGACCTAGACCTCATTGAAAATCTATTGAAATACGAAAGCATTGACAAAAAAATATTAGAAAAAGGAATTAACAAAATGATAAATCACCTGTGGTATCTTAGTCCTGAACTTGTTGCCATGGCATTGTTTGACCCGACAGCGCAAAACACCGTAAAGAGCCAAATAGCGACAAAAATCTTAACAAATCAAGCAGAAGAAAATGAGAAGTGCTCCAGAAATATGCGACCCAAACTAAAAAAAGAACAACTGCCGAAATTCCTAGAAAAAGGTCTCCCAGCCCTAATTACAAGTGAGACTTACCTGTTGTTCAAGAGATTAAACATTAACACCGAATTTCTGGAAAAAGATCCTGCAACTTGGCCGCAGAAAATCAACTACCAGGAGGGGCAAAGGATGGTAAACAACTTGAAAGTTGTGAACGACATGGCAGAGCGAGGAGTCAAGCTCATCACAGATTACAATCAATTACATACAAAGGACGAGCAACAAAAACAATACGTTCTCCAAGTAGTCAGCAGATGCCGTCAGCTGTATCCAGATAGCTCCAAAACCACATTAAGTCAGTCCCTTGAATAAATTTAAATAAGAATAAAATGAAAAAGACATTTATTATACTTGATTTTTTAAATACATAATTGTTTTCATCCCAAAAATTGATAATATAGGAAGGAAAATGGGTTTTTTTCACAATAGGTTCCATCTTCGCTCTAAGGAGTATCTAGTCACGTTTTTAGGGACATTGGTTCTATTTTTTCGGTTTCAGTACTAGTTGCATATTTATTGTGTAGAATATATAATGTTAAAAATAGTATGGCCTTTAATTTGATGTATGACACGGGCAAATAACTTTAGCCGTTCCAGAGATATGGGTCGCCGAAGTCGCCAAACTGCCAAAAAATCGAGATTTTCAAAACTTTGAGGCCCCAGTGGCACGGGTTAACATCTTCCAATTGTGCTCAAACTTTGGCAATCTTAAAATCTAACAAAATGAAACATTTTAGGGGGGTGCCCTAAAAAAGATCCGACATCGATATTTTAAAACCACCCTAATGTACACCCATTTATAACTATTCAACTTCAACTGTAACTTGAGGATAATTAAGCGTGAAATGCACACGCCCAGAACCTTATTCATATTGATAATTGCGTTACTTTAGCATCCTCTTTAGAAACCGATCCCGGTCTCATTTGCGTATCACGGCAACAAAAGAGAGTATAAATCAAAGGGATAGCAAATTTCCACAAAGATGATTATCGCGACAGTGGTTATAATGTTTAAATTCCGATGGCAAGTGCATGTAAAAGTGTATATATTGGTATGCAAAAACTTTATTGTTTATATCCCATGCAGTCACAAACATACTGATATATACGAGTATATGACAATCACTGGCACTAAATTCCAGCGAAGTACCTTTCAAACGTTTTTATGACTTGTTTCCGTAGGCGTTTTTTGTTAAATTGTTCTTCTCAATATCTCAACGAACAAGTACTTTACGCTGGCATATTCCTTTCCTGTGACCTTATAAGCAGTAAAGTAATGCATTACATTATATTAGAGAATCGCTTACGTTTTTGTGAAGGTTGCCAAGAAATACAACAACCAACATAGTCCCCACTAGTGACCCTTATAGACATTGGCAGCCAGTCGACTACGGTATTATCTACCTAGCCCTTTAATTGCTGTTGGCCGGGTGGGTCGAACATATTTTCCAATCCTTACTTAATGTTGTATTCTTGTGCTCCTTCTTTCCGCCATTAGTTGGTGTTATGTGTCTGCTTTTCGAAGTGTCTCTTTATGTTTGCCTTTCCCACTTGCATTTTTAACATTTCTCAATTACCTTCCTTCGCCTTCTCGCATTTTATCGTTACAATAATTCAAATTACTCATTGCCACATGTTAACATTTTATCAAGGTTGCAGTATGCATACCAATGTGTAGGTTTATCTCTTCCATTGTTGTGTGCCTTGACGTTAGTATACGGTGCAAGTAGTAGGATTGTAATGATATTTAATATTTTTTGAACTTATGGTAGAATAATAGTACTGCTAGTTGGCTCTTGGGCTTTCCAAGTGGGTGTAATTTTAAAATTGTATACTTAAGTGTTGGAGGAATAATTTATCTGAATTTCTATGTTCAGACTATGTTTCTTTATTGATACGCACTACAGAGGGGAAAACTTGCAAAAGGCACGACGGCGTTTGCAGCAGATTGTAAGATTTTTACTCACTCACTAGCCTACATAGGCACAATGGCTTGATGGCGATAAAAGACAGATTTGTGAAGAAGCAAATATCCTTGAAGGAGAGTAATCACGATAAGATAGGAAAAGAGTTATTATAGATGTTAACCTATCTTTGGATTCGTTCAAATATATTGCACCTCCGAAACAAGGCCAAAATAATAACATGCACTACGAAACGGCTCAAAATTACATAACTACAGTTCCAAATATTCTTTTAGTTGGAGCATTCAGCAAAAACTATTATTTACTTCTTCACGTAAGTTAACATGCAATTTAACATGCAAAATTTTATCCCAAAGATAGAATGAATGCTAATCTCTAAGATTACAAATAAATCTTAAAATAAAGGAATTCCGCTAAGCGCGAATGAAATTGCTGACAATTTAGAATATTCCATAAACATAAATAGATAAAAATAAATAAAGCAAGATGAAATAGAACTGTGCATCTGTGCGTATTAGTAAGCATAAGCATAAATGTATAAAGTTAAATGAACCATGATTGTGAAATGCGCATTGGTAAAGATCTTATAAATGCAAGACACTGAGCTTGAAGTTTTTAGTTTTCACCTCTCGGACCAAATCTTAAATTTAAGAATACTTTGAGCTTAAATTTTTTTAAAATAAAAAATACATAGTAAACGAGTATGGAAGTCTGAAGTCGGGTTAGACAGACTTTCGAAATACCCTTTACCTTTCCTTGTGCGTGCGTGTTCAAAAATGGGGATGTTTACTTCATATATCGTCATTAGGAGCACATCTACGGTAATTTTAATTGATTATATCGACCCCATTTCTTTGTAGGGTCCATATACGTAGGGTCCATATACGTACTAATATATAATTTTGGCCAACAATATTGTATAGGTCGTAAGTTATAATAATATGTTAATTGTATGCGTGGCTCTTAAAATAACACGCCCATTTTGGTGTGGACTTTAATGTTAGTACCCCCAACCGTCCTGCGAAATTTCGTTGATTTATCTTCTATAGGAACCTAGTAATGATTTTTCTGAATTGTGGGCGTGGGAGTTGGAATAATCCGCCCATATTTGGAATGCATGCTAGTATAGACCCAACGTATACATCTACCAATTTGTATTCATATATCATCACAAGAAGCATAGATAGGGTATCTGCTTTTAGGTGGCCAACCCCAAGTACATATATACTCGTATATGGGGGGAGGCGTATCCTTCATCTGATCGACTCTGAATCTTCTATATGGCTTTGTAGGGTCCATATTCGTACTAATATATAATTTTGGCCAACAATATTGTATAGGTCGTATGTTATAATAATATGTCAATAGTGGGCGTGGCAATAAAAATAATTTTTTGTGTGGTGTTTAATGTTGGTTCCCGCAATATTCCAGTGAAATTTCGTTGATACATCTTTAATAGGAACCTATTAATGATTTTTGGCTAATTGTGGGCGTGGCAGTTGTATTCTCATTTCCATCCTCTGCACACACACTATTATGGACCCCATGTATATTTCTGCCCATTTTTAATCCGCTGGCATCAATACGAGCATAGGTAGGCTAATTTTAATTTTAGACCCGAAACTTTCTTATATCAAACGGGGGCGTTTCTTTTCCCTGATCAACCCCATTTTTTGCAGATAGCTTTATAATGTCCACATGTTCCATTTCGTCCGTAAATCTCTACCAGATCTTAAGTTATTAAAATTTGTTAATTGTGGGCGTGGCAGTTAATACATACCGCCCACTTTTTGCATAATGTTTAGTAGGAGTCGCATCTCCATAACTGCCAAATTGCGTCACGATGCCGTCAATCGGACCGAAGTTATACTCATTTTAAAAAAGGTGAACAAACTTCCTTATATGGGAGGTGGTCTTTGTCCAAATCGGCCCATATAGCAATCTGGTTCTGTATTTTTGTCCAGACTACAATTTTGCAAAATTTCATTAAGATAGCTCTACGGTGCAGAATAAAAGTGCCCACAGACGGACAGACGGACAGACGGACGGACGAAATAAAAATTGCTTAGAAATTGATTCTGTTCATATCTGTATATTTTATTTTTATTTTTTTTAAGCAATTCATATTTATTGTAACAACTCATATGAAGACTAACAATAAGTAAATATATCTTAAAACTAGACAACAATGTATCACTGCTCCTTACCACTGTATGGAGAAGATATTAGTGAACATTTATTATTTTAGAAAAACAATAAAAATAAAAGTAATTATAGAAATTAGTAATGATGGCTTATTTAATAATACTTTACAATGGTGATAAGTCTGCTCTCTTCAAGCGGGTCGTGGGCTTGTTTGTAGTAAATTCCTAGCAAGTATATTGGGGTGGTTCGATAATTTTAGTTGGTACTTCTTTTTGACATCTGAATGCTTCTGACCTATTAGAGGCACACCTAGATTTCGGTGAATGTTTAGGTTTTTCATGAACCATGGAGCACCAGTAATCGTGCGTAGTATTTTAGACTGGGTCCTTTGCAACAGTTCGGGGTTTAATGTTTTTGCTTCTCCCCACAGCTGAATTCCATATGTCCAGATGGGTACTATTATGGCTTTGTATAAGAGTACTTTGTAGTCAAGGCTTAGTTTTGAGTTTGAATTTAAAAGCCAGTTAAGACTTGCAGCTTTTAGTTTGATGTGCGCTCTTTTCTATGTGCGTTCTCCAGGTAAGGCGTCTGTCGAGGTGAATGCCTAAATATTTCACTTCTGTCTCCTGTGGGATAGTTTTGTTGTTGAGTATGATTGGAGGTCACGTGTGTTTGTTGAGTGTAAATGTTATGTGTGTGCTTTTTTGTTCATTTACTGCGATGCGCCAGTTCAAAAGTCAATTTTCAACCACTTGTAAATGTTCGTTGAGATCACGCGATTCTATTTGACGGTGCATGTGGCAAGATAAAATCGCAGTGTCATCGGCAAAAGTTGAGGTGAGCAGATATTGGTTTGTTGGTAAATCTAAGGTGTATAGTGTGTACAGTATCGGTCCAAGAACACTTCCTTGAGGTACTCCAGCCAATATATCCATTTCTGGTGAAAGTTATCTTCACATTTGACTTGAAATCGCCTACCCTTTAAGTATGATTCCAGAATACTATGGATATTTGAAGGCAGAAGTTTTCTTATTTTGTAGACGAGGCCCTCGTGCCACACTTTGTCAAAGGCTTGTGCGACATCGAGGAACACTGCAGAGCAGTATTGTTTCTCCTCGAACTCCTTTCTGATTTGGGACACTGGTCGGTGTACTTGTTCAATAGTGCCATGCTTTTTTCGGAAGCCAAACTGGTGGTTAGGTATTACTTTATTCTGTACCAGATATGGGGTTAATTTTGATAGCAACAATTTTTCGAATAGTTTCGACACGACGGATAACAGGCTTATTGGTCTTTATGACGACACTTGCGTTGGAGTTTTGCGGTTTGGGTATTATGATTATGTGGGACAGTTTCCAAACTTGAGGAAAGTAACCTTGTCTAAGAAGTGTGTTAAATAATATTGTTAAATGATTTACTGTAGCTCCATCAACATCTTTGTGGTTATCAGATCGTGGCCTGCCGCTTTCTTTTTATCTAAGTGACTTCTTTAGGCGTCAACCGTAGGTCCATCTGGGGAATTAGATTGTTTAATGTTGGTATTTTAAAGTTGTTGCTAGGAGGATTTGGTTTGAATGCGATTTTAAGATGTTGAGCAAAAGCTTGCCCCTTCTCCTCATTGCTTCTTGCCTATCTTCCGTGTATAAGTCTTATAGGCGAGTCCGATTCTGTTGGTTTATTCGTGTTTTTAACTGCCTTCCATAAGGAGTAGTTTCTGGATTCAATGGCGCGCAATGCGTTTCGCAGTTCGTTTTTGGCTGTCGTGAATTTTTGCTTTAGCGCTGGTGACCTGTGCTTTTGCCACAGTCGTCTGAGCCGTCTCTTTGCCGTTATCAGTCTTTCAATTTCGAATGATGTTGAGCATATTGATTTGCGTGCGATTTGGCCGTTTGGGGGTGTAGCATGGATTGTTGCTGATATCAGTGTGCAGTTGAATGATTGTACTGCGGAATCTAATTCATCCGAGCTTTTAAGACTACATATATCAGGAAGGTGACTGCAAATATATTTACGGAATTTGAACCAATTTGTTTTACCTGTTACTAATCGAAAAGGTTGGTTTGTGTCTTCTGGGTATTTCCTTAGGTGCATTATAACTGGGGAATGATCTGAACTCAGTTCAAAGCAGGATTCCGTAGACAGAAGTTTTTGGTGGAGTCCTTTCGTTATTGCAAAATCTAGTAAGTCCGGGATCTTCGGTTGATCCGTAGGCCAGTAAGTGGGTTTACCAGAAGACACATAGTCAATTTTATTATGCAATATGATTTAGTATGACCATATCATATATGTATATATATATATATATATATATATATATATATATATATATATATATATATATATATATATATATATATTCATACCTACCATGCCTCCTTCTTGAAATTGCAACCCCTCTCAAAAGCACAAAATTATTATACCCTATTTGCATTTTTTAAAGGTAAAGGGTATAAAAATATAATTGGGGATCCTGCTAGGAGTCGTCAAAATAAACAGAGCAGTTAAAATAAAGATTAATCTTGAAGGAGCGCTCATGGAAGATGCATTTAAGTGATCAAATTTGAAAACTGTGTTCTGAAAAAAATCAAGCTATAAAGTAAATGATTCCTAATTTGTGAATCCCGAAATAAAACTCAGCATGTAAGTATCTTATTGAAGTGGGTGAAAAGTAAAATATAAATACAAAATTCTGAGTATCCTTGTGGAAAAAGGACAAAAAAGTAAAAAAGACTCTGCACAAAAATAGAAACAAGAGGCGTAGTCGATTCGTAACTGGCATCTAGCTCGTATTGAGTTGAGCGAATAAAACGGGAAACGAGTAAGTGGTATACTTTACATTACTGTTCCAAAAAAATCACTGAAATATAAAAAATCCCAGGGAAATTTTCATGGGTAATGTTTATTCTCGTTGGTTTTCAAGCAATTTTCGATTTGGATAGAAAAATTCGCTCGTTTCCAAGTACAATTTACTCGCTAACTTTTTCCATACAAAAGTCTGTCCTATCCTCGATAGAGTGGCGAATCGAATACGCCTAAGTTTAATTGCAAGGAGTAAAATTGCTGCCAGGAGTGAGAAAATTTGTTTGAAAGGAGGAACTAAACTGGATCAAAGACAATATACAGAAAGAACTTTCATTGCTCTTTTTATCGAAAATCAACATATTGAAGTACAGGGTGGCTGATGAAAGCCGCTACCAAAAAAAAATGTAATAACTTTTTTTCTATTTAATGAATATGGTTTTTTTTTAAATTTTGCAGATTGATTGTTAGATTTATCAAAAATGGATAACTGGGACACTGAAACAACAATTTGGATTGTCCGCCGCTATCACGCACTGGAGTCCGTAGTTGCGATTCAAAGGGAGTATAGGCGCACGTTTGGCGGCAATCTACCGAGCAGATGGACCATAATGAGACTTGTAAACAATTTTGCCGAGCATGGGACAGTCAACAGAAGACCTTACCATCGAAACCCTTCAGTTCGGACGGAGGAAACAATCGCTGCAGTAGCTGCTGTCATACAAAATAATTGAAGAGTTTCGACAAGAAGCTTATCTGCTCAAATGGGTATAAGCAGACAGTCATTGCAGTCAATTATGCATAAAGATTTGGACTTATTCCCATATAAAATTCAAATGGCCAACAAATTGAGCGCAGCAGACTTCCCGATTCGCTTGGAATTTTGCCAGAAGATGCTTTAAATGGTGGAAGAGGACGGAAACAGATCAACAGTCGTTTTATGTCTGACGAGGCCCATTTCGATTTAAACGGCAACTTAAATAAACAAAATTGTCGAATATGGAGTGCTTCCAACCCACAGATACTCCATGAGACGGAATTACATCCACTTCGTGTTACAGTGTGGTGTGCAGTTTCATCACGATGCATTGTCGGGCCCTACTTCTTCGAAGAAAACGGTCACACCGTTACGGTTACTGGAGACCGTTACTTGGCCATGTTGAGAGACTTTTTCTATCCAGAATTACGCCGAATGAGAATTGCTTTCAACTCAGTGTGGTTTCAGCAAGATGGTGCAACTCCTCACATAGCCCGGCCTGTTATGACAGAATTGCGACGAAAATTTAACAATAAGCTGATATCCAGAAACTCCACATTCCGTTTGCCCCCCAGGTCGCCGGACCTTACTGCACCTGACTTTTTCTTGTGGGGTTATTGCAAACAGGAAGTCTACAAAGCAAAATCAACAAATTTGAACGAACTAAAGCAATCCATTCGAGAAACAATTGCGGCTATTCCTGTCTCAACTCTCCAAGCAGTAATGAATAACTTTTTGATAAGATGCCGCACATGCATCAACGAGCAGGGGGGGCATTTAAATTCCATTATTTTTAAAACTAATTAAGCTATATTTAATAAAATTGAATGAGCTTTAACATTAATAAAAGAAAAATGAATTCCATATACTGGAAAAAAAGTTATTTGAGTTTCTTAATGTAGCAATATTCATCAGCCACCCTGTATATGGCAACCACATTGGAAAAATTATCGACAATTTCACGAGACAGCCGTGAATATGTTTTTTTAATTTTAATTTAATTTATTGAAAAAAAGTAAACAAATTACAGTTGTCAATCTTATAACTAGCTATAGCAACAAAGGCCTTAAGTTTCCTGTTTAAAAGGGTATGAAAATTTTGACTTAGTGCTTAGTTATAGTTCAAAATACAGATTGAGTTTACAAATAAATTTCCCAATGGTTTTGATATTGGTATGATTTACATTTCTTAGTAATTCTTCGATGTTTGTGATTTCCAGTTCTTGGCGGATGTAGTTGATTGCCTCACAGTTATTGAGGATATGTGGAATGGTTATGTAATCCGAGTTGCAAAAGTGACATGTGGGAAGGTTGGTTTGCTCCATTACTTGTTTGTGTGTTATTCTTGTGTGTCCAAGACGCAATCGAGTATATATGATGCTATGTCTTCTTGAGATTGTCACTGGGAAGCAGGGTGTAAGTGGGATTGGGTTTAAGGTTTTGTAAGGGTGTGAGTATTCTGGCCAGTATTGTCGAAAGTTCTCAAGGTGGTAGTTATCAACCGCAATTTTTATAACTCTTTTATTAGTAGACATTGTGAGCTTTAGGGGAGATTTTGTAGCTAGTTTGGCCGCTAAGTCTGCAAGTGTGTTACCTTTTATGTCAATATGACTGGGTATCCACAGGAGTTTTAATTTTATCCTGGTTTGAGATAAGTATGTCTCTTATGCGGGCTATTCTTTGTTTGTGTTTCTGACTGCATGAAGAGTTGAAAGTGAGTCCGAGCAAATCAAGTGCTTTTGTTTGCTTGTTTTGGCTATAAGACTGACTTGCAGTACTGCTTCTGCTTCGGCAGCGAATACCGAAGAGTGTACAGGAAGTATACTTGCAGTTATTGTTGAGTTTTCGTTTACGACGCTATATCCCACTCCTTTGTCGGATTTGGAACCGTCCGTATAAAGCAGGTGCCAATTTGGATGCTTATTGCGAATCTCCTGGAATCCTTGTCGGAAAATAGATGGTGGGTTCCTTTCTTTTTGTGTTGGGTTAAATCTAGTATTATCGATTTGGGATTGAGTGTCCATGGTGGTGTATGTAATCGAGGAGTTTGGGTAATGCTCGGGTAGATGTTCATAGAACAAGCCAAATCCATGATTCTCTGCAGAGTGGAGTTCTTGCGAGTTTTACTTTTCCTTTTCAGCCGATTTGTTAGAACTTTGTTTAATGCTGATCCATCAGAGTGTATCAATTTTGTGACCAAGCGTTCTGTTAGATGAGTCAGTCTGTCTTTTAGCGGTGGTAGTCCTGTCTCCGTTAAAATGTTAATTATTGGGGTTGTCCGAAAAGCTCCTAGTGACAATCTAGCCGCGGAGTGATATATGGATGTCAACTTTTTCATATTTCTCTAAGATGTATTGCTATAGATTGGAAAGCCGTAGTCTATTTTGGAGAGTATTGTTGCTTTTACAATGTTTGTAAGAGAGTTGGTGTTACTTTCAAGTTTAATATTACTTAAACATTTAATGATATTAAGTCTATTATTAAGAGATTGACATAGATAACTAACTAACGTTCCATGAAAATTTACAATTAAAAACTAGGCCTAATATTTTTAATTTGCTTATATTTTTTATATAAATAGTATCTAGTTGAATATTATTGTTATCACAATTACGTTTGTTACATATACTCGTATGTGGATGTTTGCACTTTTCTTTTGATACCTTTGTCCCACTGTACTGGCACCATTTTAACAATTCATGGAAGAGAGTGTGACATTTTTCTGAGTAAATTTGTATGCTATGCACTTTTGAAAAAATATATAGATCATTTGCATATATTAGGTGTTTAAAGTATTTGTGTTCGTCTATTAGCCGACTCAGTTTATCGAAAGCGATCAAAAAAAGAGGAACTGACAGTGGCGATCCTTGTGGGATGCCGTTGTCTAGGGGCCATGTGTCTGAAAGTGTGTGGTTAACTTTTACCCGTATTTTACGGTTGGTCAAGAAGTGTCTAATATAATTTTTTATTTTGGGACCAACTCGCCATGAGATAAGCTGTCCGATGATTGAGTGTATGCTGACTCTATCGAAAGCCTTTTCCATGTCTATCGAAACCATTGAGAAATGGTTTCTTGCTGATAAGCAATTAGTAATGTGTTTATCAAAGGTGAGGAGAGCGTCTAGTGTCCCTCTGCCTGGTTTAAAACCAGACTGGTTAGTTGTTATTAGTTTTTTGTTTGAGAGATACCAAATTACTCGACGAGAGATCATCTTTTCCATTGCTTTCGATATGCATGGGATCAGAGATATAGGGCGATATCCCTCCGTGCTATTCTTTGGTTTATTAGGCTTTGGGATAGGCATAATCAAAGCGACCTTCCATTGCTGCGGTATTATACCGGAGCGAAAAATGTCATTGTACAGTTCAATCAATTTCAGCTTACCAACGGTAGGCAGGCTAGAAAATATTGAGTACGGGAGATTGTCTAGCCCTGGGGTTTTGCCTTTTAAGGACGAAAGGCAGGATATGAGTTCAACGAGTGAAAAAGGTGTTTCTATTTGTTTGGCTGAGTTGTTAAGGTGATAATTTCTTTGGATGGTGGTATTGAAAGTGTTTTTGTTTGGTAGGTATTCATTTGGGAAGTTGTTATTATTTGAATAGTTTGACCGGGTTTTTCCCAAATGTTCGGCTATTTCTTTAGGAGAGGAAACTACATTTTCGTCTGATGTCTCCATTGCGTGAATATGGTTTGAGGTCTTATGTCCGTATATAATTCTGACCTTGTCCCAAAGAATTTTTGATGGTGTTTTGTGATTTATGCTTTTAGTAAAATTGGTAAAAGCTATTTTCTTGGATGTTTTTGACTCCCTTTTGAATTTGGCGTTTGCTCTCTTGTAATTTAATACTTTTCCTATAGTGGGGCTTTGCTTAAGAGTTTTCCATAAATCTTCTTTTTCTTTTCTTAGCCTCCTTAAGGTGTCGTTCCACCAATATACTGTATTTGGCGTATGTTTATACTTTGTTTGGGGAATACTTTCATATGCACTGAATTTTATTTTGTTTTAAATACTTGTTGCTTTCTGATTTATGGTAGTGGTGGCTGTAAAGTTATTATTATTATTATTATTATTATTATTATTATTATTACTTGAAAAACAATAACTTAATTATTATTTTACATTGTAAGGGGAGCACTAGCTGCCAGGGCCTTCAGCTCGCTTATACTAATTATAGCTTATACACTAATTAAAGTTTATATACTGTTTAAAATATTTGTTTGATGACAAAAATTGTAGAATTTACATATGGTATCGGAGTGAACAAATTTTAATGAATTTGAAGAGGTTAAGTTTGGGAATATTTCGGATCTGATGTGGTTAAAATGAACGCAGTCGTTGAGGATGTGATCTACGGTCAGTGTCGGAGAGTTGCAGTATGGACATGATGGAGGTTTTGAGCCATTGAGGATGTGTTGGTGGGTCAAGTTGGAGTGACCAAGCCGAAGCCGTACAAATATTTTTAACTCTATACAGGAGCTCGATGCAGGAAAGATTGGTTTCGTTCTTGTGGGGTTAATAGCAACGTAACGGTGTAGTGTATTAATCCAGTCCGAATTTTTCCTATGACACAGTTGTCTGCTTATTAGTTTATGAATATCTCTTTTCTATGAAAGAAGATGTGTGTAGTGGCTATTTGGCTGCTAGTTTAGTTCTGTTGTCAGCTAGCTCATTCCCACGTATTCCCACGTGACTAGGTGTCCACATTATTTTAATTTTGTTGCGGTATTGGATCAGTATTTCGCGAATAAGTGTTACCAGGAGACTGTTGTTGGACTCTTTCTGGAGCGCGGAAATAGCTGAGTAGCTGTCTGTGCAAATCACGAATTTGCCTTTTGTGGATGATGCGAATTCTACGGCCTTCAAAATCGCAGTAGCTTCAGCTGTGAAAACAGAGCAGAAGTGCTCAAGATGTGCAGCTGCGATGGTGTTGCCGTTGTTATCGACCACTGCGAGGGAAGTGCTGTGTTCCAATTTAGTGAAGATAAATTTCCAGTGTTTACATTTCAGCTCTTCGTAATATTCAAGGAAGAGTTTTTGATATACAGTATGGGCTGTGGAGTTTTTGTCGTATTTATTTCGTCTTAGAAGAAATGACGTCGGCATGAGGTGCCACTGAGGAGATTTATTGGCGACTTTTAGTATTGGGGATGTTGATAAACCCATCTGCTTGGCATACTTGATGCATCTAATAATGGTAGATTCACGACTGAATTTGCGTTTATAATGTATGCTGTTTTTGACATTGTGGTAAAGGATTTTGTTGTTGCAGCAGAAGAGTTTAGGAATTAGTCTCATCATGTTATGTATAGCACGGTCAGGGATCGATGGCAGCCCAGCTTCGGTTAATACAAACTTTATAGGCGATGTTGGGTATGCACGAATGCTCCTGCGAACGGCAGTGTGGTATGCTGGGCTGACTCTCTTAATATTACTTTTCGCACAGTCTCCATAAATTGCAAGACCATAATCAATTTTTGATAAAATAAGTGACCTTACGTTGACTAGTGTTGATATGTGAATTAGACTATGCTTAGAAGAAAGGTGTTTGATTATATTTAACCTGGCAGCTATATTATTTCTAATATAATTACAATGATCCTTAAATGTAAGTTTTTTGTCGAAAATTAATCCTAGGATATTTAAGTTATCTACTTGTTTGATATGTACATTATTAAATATTAAGTCTAAGTTATTACAATTATGCTTTCTGCAAATGTGTAGTGTTTTGCATTTGTCGTATGAAATTCTAGCGCCTGAAGCTGCAGACCAGAGGGAAATGTCATTTAAAATCTCACGAAACTTATTATTGATTTCATTTAAGTCACTACTTTTGGAGAATATTAATTCATCGTCAGCGTATATAATGTGTTCAATGCTTTTGACTTTTGATATTATTTCACTGATTTCATTGAAAGCTATAATAAATAGGGTAACCGATAGTGGTGACCCCTGTGGGATACCGTTGAACATATTATGTGTGTCTGACGAAGTATTGCTTATAGTAACTTTAAATTTTCGATTAGTTTGTGTAGTGATTTGACGAAGTTATACTTTTTATCACCAATTTTCCATTTGGACAGCTGTCGCAGAAAAATATGTGCTCCTACTCTGTCAAAAGCCTCTTCAAAATCAAGGCTAAGTACGGAAATGTGATTTTTGCACGACTGTGCCTTTGAGGTGAAGTGTTCAAAGTGTAGTAAAGCATCCATCGTACCATGTTCTTTTTTAAAAGCCATTTGGAGTGGACTAAGGTACTTCTTTTTGAGAACAAACCACATGATGCGCTTGGAAACTTTTTTCCAATCTTTTTCCCATGCATGGAAGCAGCGATATATGTCTGTAACCGTGAATTTCTGTTGGGGGCTTATTACGCTTGGGAATAGGAATGCTAGAGGCACATTTCCAAGCTTGCGGATATATACCTTGGGCAACTATGTTGTTATAGTGAGATACAAGTCTACTTTTTATGCTTAATGGAAGGTGTTTGATTATTGGGTAGCAAATTCTATCCAAACCGGGGGTCTTTCCTTTCCCTGACGATAGTGCAGCTTCAAACTCGTATTGGGAAATTTCGGACTCAATTTGATTCGCATCGAAGGATGGGTTGTAATGACGGGAGGTTACATTAAGTGTGCTTTTTTTGGATGAAATGAAGTTAGATTGGAAGTTTGAGTTGTGGGAGTAATGAGACCAAGTGGATGCAATTTAATTAGATATATCTTTGGGGGAGAATAGGGGACCGATGGATAACTTGATAAATTGGATGTTATTTGGTTTGTACGAGCTTGAGAGACGTTTTATGTCTGACCGTATTTTTTTGGATTAGATAAAGGAGTGATTGTTTCTGTGAGTTTTTCGAGGCTTTCCCTTTTGCATTCTTTTGATTTTTTCTTGAACTTTGCGTTCGATTGTCTATAGTTAATAAGGTTAGGAGTGGTTCTGTTCCGCTTGTATTCGAGCCAGAAAATTTGCTTTGCAGTTCGTAATTTCGAAAGCTCAGAGTTCCACCAGGGGACACCAGCTTTAACAAAATGGTGATTGGTTTGAGGAATTGCTAAGTGCGCTGCGTGCCGTAACCCTTTAGTTAACACTGCTGTTTCTTTGTTGATATTATAAGATAAAGGGGTATTACTAATAAACTCTTGTGAGAGCGATTGGAACTTTACCCAGTCAGCTTTATCGGTGATAAATTTGGGTTTTGGTGCTGTTTTTATAGCTGTTTGTATAGCGAAGTCAGTGATTAATGGGAAATGGTCACTGCCGTGAAGGTTTGTAAATGTTTTGCGGGTTAATTTTGGTGCAATGAGACTTGGAGCACAGGGCCAAATCTATGTGTGTGAACGTATTGTGTGTCGAAAAAGGGGTGCGAAAACCATCATTTAAAACTATGAGATTGTTACATAAAACAATGTCTTCCAGAATTTTGCCTCTATGATTGCAAGAAGAGGAACCAATAATAATTGTGGTGTGAAATTGATATAAAATATTATTAATATCCTGGGACGTAAAAACTTGTTGTGGTGGAATGTACATAGATATTATGGTAAACTTAATTCCCAAATCTGTTTCTAGAGCGATTGTAGCTATACTAGACTGAAGTGTTATGTACTTATGTGGAATAGATTTTTTAATAAGTACTCCAATTCCTTGTTTGCTCTTTTTGTTGTAGTTTAAGTTTAGGAAGTATCCTGAATATTGATCTGGTGTATTTGGGGAGAAGTTAAAAGGCAAGTGGGTTTCCTGCAGTGAGATAAAGCTTGGGAAGTGTTCTTAGATAAGAATTTCGAGCTCATGGTAATTGTTGAAGTATCCTTTGATATTCCATTGTAGCAATTTGAACATGAAAAGGGAAAGTGGGAGATTTGGTTTGAATAATTGATGTATTTAGCTTTATATATGTTTATATATGTTAAATGTGATAAGAAATGAATATATGTACGAGGGCGGATTGATATTGAAGCTACCTAGCACTAGATGGCAGCACAAACACAAAAACTTTTTTTTTTTAGAAATTGCGATCTGTCAAACGTCAGCTGTTAAAATTTCACCCAAATTCATCGATTAGTTTATTTGTTGTAGTCGTTTGAAGTAAGCAACTTTTGTGTTTCTTGAAAAATGGAAAAAAGCGAATTTCGTGCAGTGATTAAACACTATTATTTGAAACGGAAAACGGCGAAAGAGACAAAAGAAAAGCTCGATAAACATTACGGTGAGTCTGCTCCGTCAGATTACATGGTAAAATATTGGATTGAATTTAAACGCGGCCGAACAAGCACTGCAACAATACCATCAACAGGAAGGCCAAAAGAGGTGGTTACTGAAGAAAATATCAAGAAAATCCTCGATATCGTTATGAATGATCGCCGAGTCAAGTTGCGTGAGATTGTTGAAATGGTAAACATATCATATGAACATGTGTTCAACATTCTGCATGAACATTTGCATATGAAAAAGCTATCGGCAAGATGGGTGCCGGGATTGCTCAGTGTCGAACAAAAACGAGTTCGACAGACCACTTCACAGCGGTGCTTGGACATGATAAAGCGTAATACTGTTGATTTTTGGTGTCGATTAATAACTGTTGATTAAACGTGGGTCCACCACTACACACCAAAAATCAATCGGACCAATGGGTAGAAGCTGGTGGAAGTGCTCCGAAGAAGGCGAACGCAGTGAAATCGGCTGGCAAGGTTATGGCCACTCTATTTTGGGATGCACACGGAATATTGCATTATTGGATCAATTGATTGATGCAATCAAGGAAAAACGACCACATTTAAAGAAGAAAAAAATGCTCTTTCTTCAAGACAACGCACCGGTTCACACAGCATTAGATACGATGCTAAAATTACGTGAAATATACTTCGAATTGGTTAATCATCCACCTTATAGTCCAGATTTAGCTCCTAGTGACTTTTTCCTGTTTCCAAACTTGAAAAAATGGCTCGCAGGAAAAAGATTCATCTCAAACGAAGAACTGATTACCGAAACTAACGCGTATTTTGAGGGATTCCCGAAATCGTATTATTCAGATGGTATAAAAAAGCTGGAATATCGTCTTACTAAATGTGTCGAAGTAAAAGGAGACTATGTTGAGAAATAAATGGTTTTTGAAAAAAAAAACTTAGGTAGCTTCAATATCAATCCGCCCCCGTATGTATGTGTGATTAGTTTATTTTATATGTTTAATATGATTTAATGATTTTTGTTGTTGTTTTTTGGATTAGAAAGAGACGATTGCCGAAAGGCAAACCAGTTAGTTTCAAGTGAGGAGAGAGAATCAATTTTAGAAGAGTCGTCAGATGGGGAACTATCACTGAATTTATTGTTGGATAATGTAACAGACGAGTCTGAGTTTATTGATGAGGAAGAAGAGAAGGCTGAGGTGGTTTCGTTTGGATTGCGGTGTTTTTCTGTGTATAATGTTTTTTTTTTGTGATTGGGAATTATTTTCTATATTGAAATTATGTGTAGAAGTTGTGATTAAGGGTGTGTTATTTTTTTTCTGGTTTATAATTGGAGTTTGATTTTAGTGGAAAATGTTTTGTGGTGTTGTTTTTGTCTTTTATAGCATTGTCTTTCACAATTGAAGAGAAACAAAGAGTAGAGACAAGATGCTGTTGTGGCTGTTCTTTTACAAGGCGGATAGCATCGCGCATCGAACACTTGTTTTTAATTTTTGTTTTTAGGATCTCTTTTGCTTGTAGAAATTTAAAACAGGTTTTTTGCGAGGCTGAATGGGTTTCCAAACAGTTAGCGCAAAGAGTACGAGTGCATGCAGTCGGGTTATGGGTTATGGAGGGGGGGAAGATTGCAATTAACGCAAGCTGGAGATTTTTTGCAGTATTTAGCGGTGTGACCTAGCAATTGGCAATTCTTACAATGCATGGGACCTTCACTGTACGCCAAGAGATTTCAATTTTTTCTGGGATATGGTATAAGTCAAATGTGAGTAAGACCACGCCACTGGGAACAGTTTTATTCTCAATATTGAACTTATACGAGTATGCCGAAATTACTCCCTGTGAAGACATTTCTTTCATGATTTCGTCTCGGCTATGTGGTTAAAGTAAGGGGCGTACACCGTGCCTTTAGTGCAGTTCAAGTTTTCATGGTACTTGGCTTTAATGGCACAAATCCCATGTAATTCTTTTGCTGCGAGGAACTTTTCTGCAGTGAGGGTGTGTTTAACGAAGAGTAAAAAATTGCCATCGCGAAGTTCAGTGACTTTATAATGTCTTTGCTGATTAAACGTAAAGACTTTTGGACAACATACATTCAAAATATATTGATTTTCAAGTCAGACGTATTTTTGAAAGCTCCTGTCGAAAAAAAAAATAATTAAATATATTGAAAAGCAATACGGAAAATTCCAATTTGACTCTATTATCGTATTCTAACTGGTGAAAACTACCGCTGCTACATTCTATTGGTATTACGGTAAGATATATATAATTTCAGTTCAAAATAAAAGTCTATAAAAGGAAAACAATGTAGGGCGACGGCGCCAGGCCGGACGACCCTGCCCCAAAAATAAGGAAAAAAAAGAATCAAGAAGAGAAGTCATTGAATAAGGAATCTCTAGAGTCAAAACATCAAATGGAAATGGAACAGTCAAAAGAAGAATGCCTATATGACAATAATCACAAGGGGCCCTTCACGGTCTATGCAGACACAATCAACAATAATGAGGAAAACCGCAAAGCAATCAACGCAATACCATTGACAAAAATACTTGTAAACGCAGAGATAAAAGGAGTAATTGAAGTGCTGAAAATTGGCTATGGACGCTGTAAAATTGTATTAAATTCCGCGGAAGCAGCTAACTCCCTTTGTAAAGACTCCCGTCTATTGGAAAAAGGATACATTCTTAAAATTCTGCCTCATTTTATTGGCAAAATGGGCATCATTTTCGATATTCCAACCGACATCTCTATCAAAGAGTTGGAAGAATCCATCTCTTCAACCATAGAAATTAAAAAAATAATTCGTGTTGAAAGACGCAATGTGGATGAGTTTTCCGCCAGAATTCCAACCAAACGTGTCAAAATTCTTTTCAAGGGTAACGAAATTCCCGAATTCATTAATTTTGCTTATACTAAAGTTGCAGTAAGTCACTTTATACATTTCGCTCAATGCTTCAAGTGCTTTCGCTACGGACACTATGCTCAACATTGCAAGGCAAGCATGAGCAAGTGTAATAAATGTTTCAATGTACATAATGCGACAGAGGAATGCATGCCATTAAAATGCAGCAATTGCAATGAACCTCACGAATCAACAAACTTGAATTGCCCAGCTAGAACCAAAGCGTACACCCTGGCCAAAATTATGACAATAGAAAACCTATCACGCTTTGAAACGAAAACTAATACCCTCACCTTTTCAACAGGTTCGCCTCGCTTCAAGATGATACCTACGAATCTAACTTCCCTCAGCTAAACTCAAATAATACAAATCATAAAGTTGTAAATAATAATTTAGTAGCTGCCAAGGCAATGCATAACATTCATTCTTATGCAAACATAACAAGGATACCAAAAAAACTAATTTAAATCAAAGGGTCTCTGCCAGAATTGCAGCAGCGATGAAAGCACGAGAAGATATTATCAAAGATATTCGTAGTGATCACAAACCAAATCTCATCCAACAACACGGAACTATCGTCACTGATGAAAGCAGCACCCCATACAACGAAGAAACCTCGACGGAAACCTCACGTATAATTAATAAATCAATTAATCAATACAATCTTCCTACAGTTGTAATAAATTTACTTCATTCTTATAAGGAACTCTTAAACATTAATAGTAAGGATCAATATTTAAATAAGATACAGATGAAATATGGAGTTTAAAATCTGTCAGCTTAATATTCAAAGTATCAAGACACCTGGAAAAAAAGAAAAACTTGACATTTTTTTACAAACAAATAAAATAGACATCGCAATCATAAGTGAAACATGGCTCAAAAATAATGCAAGTGCCAGTCTGGCCAAGTACAACTTCGCGCATAAAGCCCGAAATGATGGCTACGGAGGCGTCGGCATCTACATCAACAGAAAAATTAAATTTTCAATTTTAAAAATCCCAACAGAAGCAGAATGCATCGGCGTAGCTACACTGAACTTAAAACAAAATTTCAATATTATCAGCTCTTATTTCCCACCAAACAAATCCACAGAATTTTTCAAAATCGAAACAGAAAAAATGTTTTCTTATTTGCACTCTTTAAACAAAACTACAATAATAGGAGGAGACTTCAACGCTAAATCGACAACTTGGGGAAGCCCATCTGGAGATGCGAAAGGACTTGCTCTTGAAAATACCGCTATCAATAACGACTTTTTCTGCATTAACGACGGTTCTCCAACATATAAAACTCGGGATATTAGCTCAGTACTTGATCTTACATTTGTGAACAAACAACCAACTAACTTCAAATGGGCTTGCCAAAAAAGTAGCATCACCAACAGCAATCATCTTCCGATAATTATAAGCATTAAAAAAGTCCAAAAGGATGCACCACAGCACTCAAAACTAATCTTTTCTAAACTCCTACAGGATCTACCCAACATTGAATTTTCAGATAACATTTCTGATATTTCAAATTGAATTAGAAACTCAATTAAGAAAAACACTATAAAACTAAAAGATAACAAATATATACCAAAAAGGTGGTGGAATTCCGAAACAGAAAGACTTATAAGGATTCGCAATGCTACCCGACTTAAATATTATACCACCAAAAAATTCGAAGACTGCATCCAACTTAATGAAGCACAGGAAGCTCTAACCAGGCATTTAGTGAAAATTAAAAGGACAAATTTCCAAACGTTAATAGAAGACCTGTCCAACCCTCCTTCAATACAGGATTGGTGGGGTATGATCAACAGAGTGAAAAAGTATGAACAGGAGAAGAAAGTTGGCAATTCCTTCACAAAGGAGCTGAACTATGAATTCCTCCAACAAATCTCTATCCAATCACCAAGCACCACACCCCTAACAAACCAGCTTTCAACCTTGAACATTCCTTCAACAACTCCGCTAGCCACATTCCAACAGTTCGAAACATTTTTAAATTTAAGAAATCCACATTCAGCCCCTGGATGGGACGGAATCTCCTACAACATCCTTCAGCATCTAACAATGGATCAAAAGCTTAATATATTCAATATAATTCTAAAAATATGGGAAAAAGGCGACATACCAGAAGAATGGAGAATAATTAAAATCATCCCTATACTCAAGAAGAACTCGAACCCTGCAGATATTAAAAATTATAGACCAATAAGTCTCCTACCAACTTTTCTAAAAATTACCGAAGGGCTAATGAAACTAAAAATTGACAGTCATATTGATGAAAATAACCTACTCCCAGCTAGATCCTACGCATTTAGAAAATTTCACTCTACTTCTATGTGCATTAATGATCTCATAAACAATGTGATGCATTTAAAATCTCGAAAAATGCAAGTACTGGGTATATGCTTAGATATTAGCAAAGCTTTCGATTGCGTTAATATTTATAAACTTCATAACATCCTCAATAATATGAACTTTGATAACAAAATAATCAACTGGATCTGCGATTTTCTTTTAAATGGAACGCTAACCCTGGGAACTGCCGCATTAAACACAAATCAAGGTGTATGCCAAGGCAGTGGGCTCAGTCCCATTCTCTTCAACCTTTATACAGCCTCTCTCCATCAAATTACTGATGACAACTGCAATATATTCCAATTTGCAGATGATTTCTTCTTCACTGTACACCACAAAAATGTGGATAATGCTATACACATTATAAAGGAGAAAATCCAAACCTTCGCCCAACTATGTAAAAATCTTGACCTTTCTTTCAACTTTCAAAAATCCAACATCATCCACTTCAACAATAGGAGTAAAAACGTAGCCATTTAACTAAATAATATTACCATCAAACAAGTACAGAAAATCAAATACTTAGGAAGATACATTACATCAAATAATGCAGCAACGGAACACGTAAATCAAATAGTTTCAGCCACAAACCAAAAATACAACTTTCTGAACATACTCAGCGGTTGTAAATTTGGCATCCAACCAATTAAAGCCTTATATCTTTACAAAGCTTTTGCTCGTGCTAAACTAGAATATGCGACATCTACTTTTGCAAACGTTAATAAAACAGCATTGAAAAAACTCCAAACTTGTTGTAACGCGAATCTCAGAAGGTGTATGGGACTCATCTGTTCAACCCCCATTCACATCTTATATCATATGGCAGCCGTACTACCGATAAAATTCAGATTAAAACTGAACACTGCGAAGGAGTTAGCGAAATGCTTTGCACTAAATCTTCCAATCACCAATATTTTATTTCTCAATGACCGATTAAAATCAAGCTATGGTTGCATATTCAAAGAATTTAAAACAATTTTCACAGACATTGGTATCATCCAACATCTACTTCCTTCTACAAAGAAATTAAATTGTGATCTTGACATCTTCAAAGGGACTCAAAAAAACAAAAATGAAGGGAACGAGACCGTCATCAATGCCTTATTCAAAGAAAAAATGAACTTTCTCTACTCAAATAATTTTGAAATATTTTTTACTGATGCCTCCGTCAAAGATGATCTCTCAGGGGCTGCTTTTCTGCATGTAAACTCCAACTCAACGAAAAGTTTCTATATTAAAAAGAAACTATCATCAATGTCAGCGGAACTCTTGGCCATTGACAAAGCCGTAGACTTTGCAATTGAAAATAACCAAACAAAAATCGCCATACTTACAGATAGCAAAAGTGGAGCACTAAATCTCCTAAACCACAATTCCAATAATTTCATTGCTTCACAAATAATATCAAAAATTAAAAATAGCACTATATATACATTATATCCCAGGCCACAGCAAAATAAATCTCAACGAGCGAGTCGATAAAGAAGCCAAAAATGCAGGTCATGAAGGTGAGGAAGTTGACTTCCCATGGCCACTCCAAGATGCAATAAACAAGATACAGCATGAAATCCAACAACAATGGAAAAGGGAATATGTCAATCTAATTTCTGAAAAAGGCACGAAGTATGGAGAACTGTTTCCCGATATTCTGAAAAATCCTTGGTTTAAAAAAAATAAGAACTTGAATCCTAAAGAAGTCAAGCAAATTAACCGCATCCTATAAGGACACGCTTTCTGTAACAAGACGCTGAAGAAACTAAGAGTAATTGAAGATGGAAACTGTGAAGTTTGCCAATGCCCTGAAGACCCAGAACACATCATCTTTCATTGTACTAAATATAATTTGCCAAGAAATTCTTTCCCAGCACTTATACAATTCAACTCTCTAAGAACCCTAATCCAGGCTAAAGAAGACCACGCCTTCAAAATAATCACCGACTTTTTAAAGGATATTGATATCTATATATAAAACTTAAGTTTCAAATTTTATGGTGGTGGCGTTATAACTGTCCAAGTTTGGCCAAATAATTCTTCATCGTTGAAGTAACTTAAATAAAAAAAAAAAAAATAAAAAAAAAACATGAATAATGTGATAGGGGTCTATTCTCCTGAATGGAAGCCAAAACTACACATTTCGGATTTTCTTTCTTTACTCCGAGAAGAGAGGGAAAGTCCGTAAAAGTTTTATAGGTAATTTTTGGTTTTTTTTTAGGGGGGCTTTCGCCGAGTTTGGAAAGCGGTTGTCCCCTAATTTAGGAGGCCTAGGGGCCATACCGCTGCGATATCACTTATTTTTTGTTCACTTATAAGTTATAATTATGTTAAATAAGAAAATTCCCAGCACGTGGGTGGGTGGCAGTGACAAAACTGCATTGTAGTAAAAGCACAAACTTAGCATTTAGAAAAAGCGGAAAAATAGTTGATAGCCGGTCTGCTCGCAACGAGTGTTAGCCGAAGACTGTGGCTGTAAAGTTACAAAAGTTCTTTTCAATAGATTTGTGATAAATACTTCAGTTTGCAATTTCTGTTTTGAATCTTGGTCTAATATAATTTTTTCGTTGCAGTGTGTTGGCAAAAAGGGAAATACAGATTGGAAAATTATCACTGCCATGAGGGTTATCAATAATATTCCATTTTGCTGCGATGTTAAGTGGGGGACTACTTATAGTTAGATCTACATGTGTGAAGGTCGAATGTGTCGATAAATGTGTAGGTGATTTATCGTTTAGGAGGATGAGATTGTTTTTTTCGATGAATTTTGAGATTATTTGACCTTTTTTGTTGTAATTTGGAGAGCCCCATAGGGGGGGGGGGGCTCCAGGCATTGAAGTCGCCAAGAAGTAATATTGGGTGGTTAAAGTTAGCGGTCAGGTTGAATAGGTCATTTTCGGAGAAGTTGTCAGATGTAGATATATAAATATTAATTATTATAAAGGTTGTCTGCGATTTGACTTTAATTGCTGTGGCTAGTATATTTGATTTGATATTCAGTAGTGTTCGATTTCATTTGAAACTAGTAGAGCTACTCCTCTCTTAGCTGAGGAGGTAGAGTCGATATCGTTTTTTTCATAGAGTGAGACATTTTTTTGTAATTAAACTGGTTGGAGGATGTGATTTTAGGTGAGTTTCTTGTAGAGAAATAATGTTTGGTTTTTTATTTTTCAATTAAAATTTGGAGCTCGTTGTAGTTATGAATTTTTGTCAATGATAGTATTATTTGTTGTTGCTGTTGTTGTTGTTTTCTATTTATAATTTATGCTGGCGGAAACTATTGGCATTCCAGTGACAAATAGAAATGAAGTAAATATTTTGGAAATGAACATTTGCAGCATTTGGTTATGTGTTTTTATGGGCTCTTGAACCATATTTTTCATTGTGGTCGTGAATTGTGTTAGACATTGAGTTAGCCTCATTAGCATAGCTTCAAGACTTTGAGAGTTCATACCAAAGATAATATACTGAAAGACCTTTCATTGCTTTCTTGAGTGAAAATCAACATATTCAAGTGTATGGCAAGCACATTGGAGTAATCATCAGTAATTTCACGAGGCAGCCGTGAATATGTAACAATCATTCTTGTATCAACCACAATAGCCACACACATGGCTATTATTGTTGTTTGCACATTCGTATGAATAATATTAGTGCGTGTGTGTTCACTGCAGAAGCCAATGATTTGAAATAGAAATTTTTACTTTCTGATTTGTGTAGCTTGGGGTAAAATACACAAACACGAATTTTCTCTATGGCAAAGCTTTTTTATACGGAAAGTAGGGCTTAAAATAAGGGATCTGTGATTTTGCGTATAAAAAAGTTTTGCCATGGCATGAGAAAGCATAATATTTGTATATTAAAACACTTGACAATATAAAATAAATACGCATGCACAGAAAATATTTTGCTTTTGAATATTTTATATATTTATGAAAGAGCAGTGTAATATTTGCTCCAGCTATATAGTATATTTTTATTATTTTTTAGTTGCTTTTTTAATAAAGTGCAATTGAATGCTTAGAAGAATTGAAATACTTGATACAAAGCATATCGATAGCAAAAATAATTGCACAGCCAAGTTACATTGCATTGCAAAACTGAACTTTAAAATATTGTATATAGGTGGACCGGTGTACCCATATGGAAGTGGCTACAAAAATTGTCTCATAATTTTCACGAAAATAATTCAAATTAGGTTCGGTAATTTTCCATTTGGAGTTATACTATATAGCATAAATATATTATATTATAAGGGAGAATCAATTTACTGAATTTTATAGTTTATATTAAATTAAAATAAAAACAACAGAAAATTTTATAAAAGTTAAATATGGAAGAAGTGTTAAAGAAGCAAACTAGCATAATTGTAAGGTAACCAACAGTACTGCTATAACGAAAGTAGTGCCAATAATCTTATTATTATTATTATTATATTTTACACCATAATTAATTATGAGTGCAAGGTGTTGGGGGAATGAGTACTAGCTACAGAGGCTTTCGACTCGAAGAGAAAAGGGTTTTATAGAAAGAAGCATTTTGGAGACCAAGCCCGTGGCAGGATTTGAACCGGCGACCCTCGGGGTGTGAGTCTAGCATGCTTACCACTAGACCATAGAGGGTGGCTATGCCAATAATCTACATAGCACAGTGTTTCACAAGTACGTACTTTCGTATCATATAGAGTACCTTTTTATATTGCCAGTACGAACCACATTTATTTTGATACTAATACTTTTTTATTTTTTTAAATTATTATGTAGTATTTTTTTGTACTACGAAAATTTACGGGAAGTTCTAAAGAGCACATTTTCTATAACAAGGTAGGTTCTAAAAAATTGAAGCTTTGTAGTTGGGAGTGTTTGGTTTTCATCTTTTGTTTTAAATAAGAGTACTTTTTAATTTTCCTTTTTTAGTATGAAAATTTACAGCTCTGCAAAAGTGGAGAATGACGATATATATATTTATATATATTAGTATATATATATATATATATATATATATATATATATATATATATATATATATATATATATATATATATATATATATATATATATATATATATATATATATATATATATATATATATATATATATATATATATATATATATATATTAGTATATAATAACTAATTTTTATATGTATATATGTGGCGACACCACTACCCCCACCCAGTTGTCGGGAACGCCAACGCAAGCAAGCACTAGTTCCGCGCGCCATCTATTAACACGCTGTCGCTGTTGCACAGCGTGTTTATGGGCAACCGGAACTAGCCTGTGTTGGTTGCTGAACAACACACTTCGTGTTTCCGGCCTTTCATTCAAGCCTCTTTCTTTTTCTGTGCTGAAGCTGTGGTGACGTGTTATAGAGCGTTTTGTGCAATTAAAACTTATATTAATTACTGGACTTAACGCAATCTGCCAATTGCCGGCAATGGAAAAAAACAAAAAGAAGACTCAAACGAATTGGACCCACAGAACTTCCACATAGAATATTTTAAACGCCACTTTTCGTATATAAATTAATTATATATAATTAAATGAAATTATGTTCTGTGGTAATGACTAAAGAACATATTAAGGTCCATAGTAGCATTTAAAAATTACTTATTGTTCACGAACAGAATGTAATTAAAAATGGGGCAAAAATAAAAATATAAAAAAAAATATATATATATATACGATATAACAAATAAATTTGCAGGAACGTATTTTATCATATATTATACGAGTATATACGATATAACAAATATTTCTGTTTTTTATTGGCAACGCTACGTTGAGCACGCGAGCAGCCAAATTGGTGACCCCGACGTGATCGTAAACACATACGCGCCCCATACATAGGGGTATAAAACATACGCACATGTTGCTCCACTCGCCAACGGCCTCAGGACCGGCGCCGCCGGCACCACCGGAGCAGCCGCCGACTCCAGCAACGTACGCTCCGCACCAGCAGCCACAACAGCCGCATGTGCATGCGCACGCACAGCTGGCTATGCCAACGCCATTGCTGCTACCGACACACCAGCCGCCACACCGTGCAGAGGAACCTGGGGGACACGCCTCCTTTTTGTCGCCACCCGCGATCGAGGCGGTGAACAGCTGCCGGCTCCCACCTTTCTGGAAGAGTAGCCCCGATCTGTGGTTTTATCAGATCGAGGCCGCGTTCCAGGTCCACCATGTGCGCAACGACAACAGCCGGTACAATTTAGTAGTTGCGGCGCTCGACCTTGAGACCATTTCCGAGGTTGCAGATGCCGCCCGGGGGAAGGTATGAGGCGCTGAAGGCAGCCATACTAAATCGCCTCACCGACTCGGCGGATCGACATCTTCACAATCTACTCACCCAACTCGAGCTGGGTGACAGGAAGCCGTCTCAACTCCAGCGGTAGATGCGCGCCTTGGCAGGTGACAGGGCCACGGATGACGTCATCCGAGTGAAGTGGCTCGACTTGATGCCGCCGTCAACGCGACGGCTTCTGAAGATTTTAAAAGGTACCAGCCTGGAGGAGCTCGCAGAGGCAGCTGATGAGCTGGTCGACAATGAACCTACAGTGGCGGCCAGGTCACCTCCACTCTCGTCTCCGAAACCCCGCTCTCCATTCGCGAGCAGATCGTCGCACGATTCAACGGGTAATTCCGTGCACACAGAGCTTGCCGCGCTGCGCCAGTCAGTGGCACAGATCGTGGCACGAACGCGGGAGAATCAGAAGCTGCTGCGTAAAATAACGCCCCCACTTCAGAGGGTTGCGCTGATGCCCAGCCGGCACCGAGATCGCTCTACAGCGCCTGGCCAATGTTGGTACCATCAAAAATACGTGGCGACAGCACAGCAGTGCCGACCACCGTGTATCTTTGCCGCCACCGTGGCCGCCGCCTCGACGCCGTCGGGAAACTAGCGCTGCCGACGCCGAGTTGGGCGAACGACGCCGGCCGTCCACCAACCGAAAAACGCCTACACGTGACGGATCGAACGACATCCACTCGCTTTCTCGTGGACTCGGGTTCAGTGGTCTCCTTACTGCCGGAGGGAACGGTCGCCCGCAAACTACAGCGAAACAGCCTCACTCTGTACGCCGCCAACTCATCGCCTATAGCCACATACGGGCAGCTCACGCTGAAGCTGAACCTCGCCCTGCGGCGGGATTTTACTTGGGCGTTCACTGTGGCCGATGTGCAAACCGCTATTCTCGGGGCGGACTTTCTGGCATACTATGGGCTCCTGGTAGACCTGAGGGGACGACGCATCGTAGACCCCTTTACCAATATCGCGGCAACGAGCCGCATGGACTCGGCGTGAATCTACGGCATCTCGGTGGCTCGAATTGATGCACCTGTGGGACCACACGGCGACCGGTACAGAGAGCTCGTCCAGCGCATTCTGCAACTCGCTTCACCAGCAGGGGTCATGGCCACTGTACGAGACTTGCCGGTACACTTCATCGTCACGGAGGGCCCTCCCGTTTTCGAGCGCCCCCGTAGACTCGTCGGTGAACGACTCGTTGCTGCCAAAGAAGAGTTCGCTGACCTCCTCGACAAGGGGGTGGTACGCCCATCATCGAGCCCATGGGCTAGTCCGCTACACATGGTACCAAAGCCGAATGGAAGCTGGCGAGCCACTGGCGACTACCGCCGCCTCAACGCGTGCATTGTGCCAGACCGATATCCTCTACCGATCATCGAGGACCTGATCCAGGAGAGCCGGGGAAAAGTATTCTCTGTAATCGATCTGCGGAAAGCCTTCTACCAAATCCCGGTTACCAAAGCTGACATCCCGAAAACGGCAGTCACAAAACCTTTCGGCCTCTTCGAGTTCGTGGATATGCCATTAGGCCTGCGTAACTCCGCGCAAACGCTTCAGCGGGTAATTAATCACCTACTGAGGAAACTCCCCTTTGTGAAGGGCTACGTAGACGACCTGCTCATCGCATCCGAGACGCATGAGGAGCACCTGCATCATTTGAGCCAATTGTTGGAGACACTGAGAGCGGCGAACCTACGCATCAACTTGGACAAATGCCAACTCGGTGCCCAGGAAGTTACATTCGCTGGGTATCGAGTCTCGAAAGAGGGGTTCAGGCCCCCGCGCCCAAAGATCGAGGCGATCGACGCCTTTCCAAGCCCGATAGACTCCACCCAGATGAGACGTTTCCTGGGTATGGTTAATTACTACCGCAGGTGTATACCGCACGCCGCGGAACTACAGGCCCCGCTCAACGAGCTTCTGAGAAACCGAATGAAGAAGAAGGCGGCGATTAGCTGGACGACGCAAACGGAACAGGCATTGCAGCAGTGCAAGGCGAGTATCGCAGCGGCCATAGATTCAGCTTTCCTCTCGCCTACCGCGCCAATCGCTCTCTACACTGACGCATCGCGCACCGCCATCGGAGCGGCACTCAACCAAGAGCAACCCGATGGGACCTGGAAGCCTCTGGGGTTCTTCTCTAGGAAGCTCAATCCCCCAGAAACTCGCTACAGCGCCTACGACAGGGAGTTGCTCGCGGTGTATGCCGCAGTCAGACACTTCATTAGGATCCTGGAGGCACATGTCTTCAGAATCCACACGGACCACAAGCCGCTCGCGTTCGCCGCAGAACAACGCTCGGACAAGGCAACGCCGAGGCAGAGCCGACACCTGGACTACGTCCTCCAGTTCAACGCACGATTTGTGTACGTTCCCGGGGGAGAAAACGTTGTGGCAGACGCACTTTCACGAACCTGTACGGTCTCGATGCCTTCCATCCTCGACGAATCCACTATCAGCCTGGAGCCTCTGACGTAGAGCTGCCTCATCTGCTGGAGAACCCGCGTATCCAATTGGATCGCCTCGCAGCGAGATCTAATGTCTGGTTACCGATGGGGCGACACGGCCCCATTTGCCACCCAACCTGCATCGAGCGGCGTTTGGCATCGGACACGGATCATCCTGGTGGTCTGGTGGCGAAATACTTCTGGCCAAGCATGCGCAAAGACGCGCTCCGTTGGGCCCGTGAATGCCAACCATGCCAACGCGCGAAAGTCCATCGCCACAATCGCGCCGAGTTGCAAAGCTTCGAGGAGACAGATGACAGGTTCTGCCACGTTCCTGACCTGATCAAGCTACCGCTGGTGAGAGGACTGTCGCACTGCCTGACCATCATCGACCGCTTTTCCCGATGGCCGGTGGCTGCCCCACTCCCGGACATTCGAGCTGTGACCGTCGCACGAGCGTTCTTCCACAGTTGGGTGAGCACTGTCGGCACGCCACTCACCATCACCTCCGACCAGGGGGGTCAATTCGAGGAGGAGCTATTCACGGCTCTCGCGAAAATGATGGGTGCTAACCATGTTCACACAACGCCTTACCACCCACAGTCAAACGGCATGGTGGAGAGACTATACTGCACACTTAAAGCGGCCTTGATGTGCAGTCCAGACACACCATGGCCAGACGCCTTGCTAACAGTGCTCTTGGGGATGCGGACGGCGTACAAAGAGCACCTCAAAGCAACTCCAGCCGAGATGCTCTTCGGCACCCAACTCCGCCTGCCGGGGGAATTCTTCGGACAACAGAACGACCCTACCACCCAACCGGTTTTCGTCGAGCAGTTGCGCAAGCTGGTAAAAGCGATCAGGCCAGTACCAGCGTCCAACCACTCGAGACAGAAGCCATTCGTCTTCAAAGAATTTCGCAACTACACGCACGTATTCTGCAAGCTGGACAAAATCCGGAGGCTACTCGAGCCGCCATATACGGGCCCCCACAAGGTAATTCGCCGGGTCAACGACAAGAGTTTCATCATCGACTTGAACGGCGTCGAGAAAGCTATCTCTACGGACTGCTTGAAGCCGGCCCACCTCGAGGTGAGGGACTCAACATCGTCGCCATCGCTGCAGGCATCCCGATCACCATCGCCAACCCGAGCGCCATCGCCGCAATCTTCGTCATCGTCAGCGACAAATGACCCGCCACCGATCCATCCAAGGAGTCATCTGAGGAGTCAACCACCGCCCCGCTCAGGGGACCAACCCTCACCACAGCCGGGGAGTCGACCGACGAAACGGGTATCGTTCTCCGCGCCTCCTGCGCCGATCACTGGGGGAGGAGTACCTGTGGCGACACCACTACCCCCACCCAGTTGTCGGGTACGCCAACGCAAGCAGGCGCTAGTTCCACGCGCCATCTATTAAGACGCTGTCGCACAGCGTGTTTATGGGCAAACGGAACTAGCCTGTGTTGGCTGCGGAACAACACACTTCGTGTTTCCGGCCTTTCATTCAACCCTCATTCTTTTTCTGTGCTGAAGCTGTGGTGACGTGTTATAGAGCGTTTTGTGTAATTAAAAGTTATATTAATTACAGGACTTAACACAATCTCTAGAAATTCGCAGAAATGTATTCTATCATATATTATATATACGATATAACAAAAAAATTTGCAGGAACGTATTTTATCATATATTATACGAGTATATACGATATAACAAATATTTCTGTTTTTTATTGGCAACGCTACGTTGAGCACGCGAGCAGCCAAATATATATAAATATATATGGATATGTATATACATTGTATATGTAAATATATACATTATTTATTGCTCTAGTAATATCAAATATTTATATATGATATTACATACTTAACAAATGAAGTGGCAACATTAATTTAAAATTAATTTAAATAAGTACACAAATTAAATTAATATTATCCAAATTAAAATGAAACAAATTTCCACAATTTTATTGCAAAAGTTAATGCCAGTTTTGAACAGAAGTTACGGACATGACGAATACGCCATCTAGAAGCAGGTTACTTTGAAGAGGAATTAATGCTTTTGAATAGTACTTCGTCGTACTTTTCTTCTTTCGATAGTACTTCGTCGTACTTTCCTCTTTTCATTATTACTCGTCGTGCTTTCCTTCTTTCAATAGTACTTCTTCTTTCATTTCTGATTGTACATTCTTGTGTGTTTACGTATAATAATTGAAAGCCAGTAAATAAAAATTATCCTTAAGCAAATGGCCGATATTTATACAAGGTTGCCATATACGAGTACATACTAAAAATCAACAACTTTATTTACAATATACATATTATATATTTTTGCTTCTTGTAATTTTTATGAAGTCAAATAAAAAAGATGTACTAAAAGGAAAGTGCTAAAGTGAAGAAAAAAATTACAAAATAGAAAGTTCGAAAGTAGAGGAAAAATTTACAAAAAGGACTGTTTTAAAGTTAAAAAATCTGCAAAAAGGAAAGTTCTAAAGTGAAAAATCTAAATCTAAAAAAGGATAGTTCTACACGAATAAACATTGTAGTTGGGATTTTTTAAACTAATAGTACTGTCTTAGTTTTCTCGTACACACTACTGTAGGTTCTAAAGAGTACATTTTCTACAATAAGGTAGGTTCTAAACAATATAGTCTCTAGAAATGCAAATTTCTAAAAAAGATATTCTCTAAAAGAGAAAGTTTTTTAAGAAATTTATGTTGGGAGTATTTTGTTTGTCATCTTTTTTTTTTAAACAAGACTACTTTTTTATTTTTCTCTCGTGCAACACTGAAATAGCATATACATATATCCAGCCTCTTTCATTGAAATTCTTTATCTTGCATAGTAATAATAAACTGGATCTTAAAAAATTCCTAGCTTTGCAAATCCTATACAATTTGTGGAATCCATGATATCAAAATTAACAAATTGTATGACAGAATTTATGACATCAATGCAAAGCAAGTTCCACGAGTTGTTGAAATCTCAAAACCAACTTATGCAATTGTTTATATCTAAAAAATGAACTATATTAAGATATGTCATTGGAATGCAAACGGCATTAGCCAACATAAACTTGAAATTCAACACTTCCTGCATACTAGGCAAACTGACATTATGCTTTTAGCAGAAACGCACTTGACATACAAAAATTAGTTTGTAATATCCGGATATAAATTCTACAAGACAAACCATCCTGATAAAAAAAGCACATGGCGGTACGGGTATATTAATAAAATATAGATTTAAGTATCATGCACTAGAATAGTATGCAAAGGACTATCTGCAGGCAACATCAATACGTCTTCAATGCTGGGAGGAAAAAATTGTACTAAGCGCAGTCTATTGTCCTCCAAGATACTCAGTGACTGAATTACAATTTATACAATTCTTCACATCATTCGGGACCAAATTTTTGGCAGCAGGTGATTACAATGCGAAACATATCTTTTCAGGCTCAACGTTAATAAATCCCAAAGCCAAACAACTGTTCTCTGCGCTACTGAAACGGCGTTGTAGCCTAGACTTCGTGTCTTCAGGGGAACCGACATACTGGCCCTCTGACCCTCAAAAAGTGCCCGACCTCATCGACTTTGGAATAACCAGAGTTATTGATCGAGACTTGCTATCTGCAGAACCGTGTTTAGAGCTCGCTTCTGATCATTCATCAGTTATGATATGTCTACATAAACAAGCTCTACTCGGTAAGAAAACAGGTCACCTAACAAATAAATAAACAAACTGGCTCAGGTACCGTCAATATGCAAGTAGTCATATAATCATTGGTCCTCCACTAAAGAGTGCAAGCGATATAAGCGATATAAACAACTCGTACAACAGCTGCAGTTATCGATAATCTCGTTAAGGAGAAAATGCGCTTAAGAAGAGAGTGGCAACAAAATAGATCACCCTACTCCAAGCAGAAGTTAGCATTAGCAAAAAAATGACTCCGAGAAGCACTGAACTGCGAGCTAGAGAACAGTTTGAAAAAGTGTACTGAGACGCTAACTCTAACACAAAATATGTATCTATTGAAAGTCTATAAAAATATAAAGACTCCGAAAGACTGTCATCCACCACTTAGGCAAAGTAATGGAACTTGGGCAATAAATGACGAAGAGGCCTCAGCGTTTGCTAATCATCTAAAATTCGTATTTCAACCAAACCAACCAACAAACAGTTTTGAAATTCCATTTCTGGCCCTTAAAATACCACTAATCCCGATGAAGGTTAAAATGAAGGAAGTGCAACTTGCAATTAAAACTCAGCTAAACCCGAAAAAAGCACCAGGATTTTAATTAATTACCGCAAAAATGATTGAGGAATTGCCTGAAATAGCCAGCAAAATAGTGACGCAGTTTTTTACTACAATATTTAGGATTGGGTATTTTCCACAACCCTTGAAAGTATCACAAATTACAATGATACCAAAACCCGGAAAAGACGCAACTCAACCGTCATCTTATCGGCCCATAAGCTTGCTCCCAGTAATTTCCAAATTATTTTAGAAACTGCTTCTTCTAAGCCTGCAGCCACACATATACCAATCCAACAACCCCACCATCAATTTGGATTTCGCAAAAATCACAGAACTATAGAGCAAATTAACCGCATTACTTTTGAAAACAAAAAATACTGCTCTGCTATATTTTTAGATATTGCACAGGCTTTTGGCGGAGTTTGGCATGCAGGGTTAATATATAAAATTAAAAAACTGTTACCAGTTAATGTGCACATGCTACTGGAATCGTGTTTGGATAACCGAAAGTTCAATATGAAAAATACAACAAAGGACTTTGATATTAATGCTGGGGTTCCACAAGGTAGTGTTCTAGTTCCTGTACTATATGTATTATTCACTGCAGACCTCCCTACAGATGATCATCTAGTCACTTCAACATTCGCAGACGACACTGCTATTCTTCGTATACATAGCAATCCAATAGTGGCTTCGAATCGCCTTGAGGAGCATTTGAAGAAAATAGAAGTGTGGTTGGCAAATTGGTGCATTAAGGTAAATGAGACCAAGAGCATTCATGTTACGTTTACACTTAGGAAAGAAACATGCCCTGTGATCGCACTAAACAATGTTGCTATTCCCCAATCGAATACTGTAACATATCTAGGAGTCCATATAGACAGACGACTAACTTGGCGGAACCATATTGAGGCAAAGAGAACGCAGATAAACCTAAAGGCCCATAAAATAAATTGGCTACTCAACCCCTAGTCAAGGCTTCGTTTAGAACATAAACTTCTATTGTACAAAGCAGTTATTAAACCAATTTGGGCATATAGAGCTGAGCTTTGGGGGAAGCTAGTTCATCGAACGTCGATGCTAGTTCATCGAACGTCGATGCTAGTTCATCGAACGTCGAGCTGATACAACGAATGCAATCGAAAATCTTGCGTGCAATCACGGGTGCGCCTTGGTTTGTTAGAAATGCTGACATCCATAAGGACCTCAACATTTCTCTTGTTAAAAGTGAGCTCACATAGTTTATGCTCAAACACAAAAAAAACTATGGGAGCACTCAAATCCATTGTAAAAATCTACTTAGGATTAAATCAGTAACACGCCTCAAAAGATTGGACTTACATATATATTAAATGTATTAAATAATTACTATATAAGATACTAAAATGAAATGAATTTAAATTGAACTAAAACTAAAAGGCAAAAATGTAGTGAAATTTAATACTAAGCCGAAACACTCGTGTGGGATAAATATAGTTAATTTAGCTCTTAAGACTTAAATTACTTATTATTAGCCTCGAAATGAGTGAATTCAATAAATAAATGAACTGTTTAAAAAAAAAATCCCATAATTATTTCACTTTATATTCCCATTATCGCACCAAAACAGTAAATAACCAACTTTCACGCCACAATTTTAACCAACAAATTATTGAATAGAAGAAACATTTTAATGACAAATCAATTGAAATATATTATTTTACATTTATTTATATAAATATTATCATAAAATGCGATATATATTAAAATATTTTATATTAAACACAAATTATCACATTTTTCACACAAAAATGTATGCATTGTGGCTGTTCTCTCATTTCGTGTGCGCCTTATGATGACATGCGCAGAGAGAGGAAATTTTCGTACCAGCATTGACGCAATCTTCAATTTTTTCATTCTTGGCGACAGTTTTGTGGCGTCATAAGGCGCACACGAAATGAGAGGACAGCCAAAATGCATACATTTATGTGTTAGAAATGTGATAATTTGTGTTTGATTTTAATAATAATGATAATAACTAGTTTCTTTTTCCAGCGAGTTCAAGATTCTAACTAGAAAAACTAATTAATTAAACTTCAACTGGAGGTAGAGAATCGATTAAAAATATTTAAATAATGATAATATTTATATAAATATATGTGAAATAATATATTTCAATTAATTTGATGTACATACATATGTACTTATTTTATAATTTGAGTTATTTTATTTATATATTTATGTTCATACTTAGTTATACATATAGATCTGAATGCATATACGAGTATTTATAATTATACTGAAGCTTATGCTAAACAAATTTTGTTAAGTTTTATTGATATTTACAATAGATAAATTTAAAAAAAAAACTTGACTTCTGTAGAAATGAAGCTACTTTTTTGTATTATTGCGCCTTTGCAGCCGCTTCGGTCGAACTTGTGCTATGGGCTCTATATTTTTGTTCAAAGATGGAATAGCACACGGCCTTAAACGCCTTCTCATTGCAAATCCTGTAATTAAACATTTTTAAAATTAAATTAATATATTAAAAAAAAATACTTACCCATTTCAACCTGCAAATTCTTCTCAACGAACTCTTCATCAAAATATTCCATGCAAATTCGCCCATTAAGTACTGTGTTTTGCTTTAAAAATTTCAACCACATATTTAATAACTTATATTCGTTTGGAAAACCCAAAACCCATTGAGTGCTAATCAGTCTAATAAGTCCTTAAATGTTGATGTTATTGCACCAGTTATCAATGCACATACAGCTTCATTGAAGTCTGATATTGATAATTTATCTAATCAAATTTTACTACTAACATATAACAGTGATGTAATTGAATATGCTCATCAAGAAATTGATGGCAATATTATTTGTAAAGAGCATTTAAATATAATAAAATCCTTACCAGAATTTTCTGGCGGAGAACTTTAAGTAAGTTGGCGGGAACCAGCTCATAATTCTATAAGTTTATATATATTTGGAAGCGAAAAATATTCTGCTGCATTTAAAATTTTGAAATATAAGATCATTCAAGAAGCGAATAATATTTTAACATCACATGAATCTGTTTTAAATTTTGTGGCAATTATAGCACGATTAGATTTTGCTTATGCAGATAAGATACCAATACATATTATTGAACAAGAATTGAGTCTACTTAGGCAAGGACAAATGCATTTATTAGATTATTATAATTGAGTCAATAAAAAGTTTACACTTTTAGTAAACAAAACTTTAATGACTCGTGGTGCAGAATCCCCTATTACCAAAGAATCAAATAATATAAACAAACAGGATGCCTTAAGAGTATTTATCACTGGATTAAATCCTCTATTAGTTACATATTATTTTCACTTTAAACGGCGATTTGCCAAATGCATTAGCAAAAGCCCAGGAGCTTGAATCAAATAACTTGAGACCAGCGTTTGTTTTACAGATTAACATAAGTCAAAATAATAATAACTTCCAGTAGAAAGTATTTCATGGTAATCAAAATATTTTGAGATATCCAAAAGGGACTCAACAATTTAATAAGGAATTTCCACACTTTAATCAAGGATCGCAATATTTTAATCGGTACTCTAAACCGGAACCTATGGAAGTAGATGAAAGTCAAAATATGAATAGATACGAGTATATTAACAACAGATAATTCCAATTCAGCAATAGGTGCTGCATTGTCATAAGAAAATAAACCAATCATTTTTATTTCAAAAATATTAAATTCCACACAATGTAATTATGCAACAAATGAGAAAGAATTGTATGCTATAGAAGGTCATTAAAAAATTTAAGATATTATTTTCATGGAGTAATAAATTTAGAAAACCTTTGGTATTCGCTGTCACATCGTAATCCCAGCACTAAAATGAAAAGATGTCATGCTTTTATAGAAACCAAGTAGGACGAATTTGGTACTAAATGCTTTATCTCGACAGTACATTTTACAACAACAATTAAACTAGTAATGATTCAAGTACAAATACACAACATTCTGCGGAAAGTAGTGATAATGATCAAATTGAAGAAACTAATAAACCATTGAATGAATTTAAACAACAATTATTATTGGATAAAGAGAGATTTACAATTCATAAAAATATCCAATGGGTATATTGAATGAAGATGATCAGAAAATAATTGTTCAAGAGACACATTGTAGAGAACACAGATATTATAGAGAGAATTTAAATGAAATATGTAAATTTTATTATTGGTCTAAGATGGTAAAACATATAAAAGAATATATTAGACACTGTAAAATATGTAACAAGAATAAATATGATAGACATACAAAAATTTCCAATTTTAGAAGCTTTAATTACAAAGAAGCAAGTACACTTAGAAAAATGGTTGTACAAAAACTAAAATTTGTAACATACATTGACAGTTATTCAAAATTTGTTATATTATAATCAATATAAGATAGAACTAAACTGGACGAAGAAGTTTTAGAAATACTTCAGGGTTGTCCAGGAATTGAAAATTGACAATTGATAACGACCAGGCTTCATTACTCCCTAATTTAAATCATTAATGGAACGATTAAAAATAAAAGTATACTATTGTGATCCAGGACATATCCCAAATAATGGACAAATTGCAAGAGTTCGTTCTACAATTATAGAGATTGCACGATATTTAAAGGAAGAATACAAATTAATAAATGATTTAGGATCCTATATACAGATCCGTTCCGGAGTACAATAAATCTATAAATTCGGTCATTCACAAGGAACCATTTAAAGTATAGTTTAATAAAGTAGATCACGAGGATATTCCCGACACATTATAAAAAGCCCAAAATAAAATGTTGAAAAGGAAAGATGCAAAAAGAACAATGAGTAATTTGAGAAAGAAGATATGATATTTAAAAAGGTCATAGGTGAAGGAAGATAAATCCGAGATATAATAAACAAGAAGTAAAGGTAGATCTAAAAAACATGGTTAAAATAAAAAAGAAAAAGAGAATGGTACACAAAGACAATATAAGAATATAATTTTTAATTTAATTTTTCACAAAATGTACTTAGTGTTGTTTCTTAGAAACAAGAAAATTAATGAATAACGATAAATATACTAGTTTTGATAAGATTCCACATTCCATTCCAGAGAGTGATAATATTTTTGAAATCAATTTAGAATTGAATATAATTGAAACCTTATTGAAACAGTTAGAAATAACTGATAAAGTAAAAGTTAGAAATAAAAGAGGAATAAATTAACTGGGTAAATTTTAGAAAGGATATCGGGAGCATCAGATACTGATGACTTTATGTTCGAGGGCGGATTGATATTGAAGCTACCTAGCGCTAGATGGCAGCACAAACACAAACACTTTTTTTTTAGAAATTGCGATCTGTCAAACGTCAGCTGTTAAAATTTCACCCAAATTCATCGATTAGTTTATTTGTTGTAGTCGTTTGAAGTAAGCAACTTTTGTGTTTCTTGAAAAATGGAAAAAAGCGAATTTCGTGCAGTGACTAAACACTATTATTTGAAAGGGAAAACGGCGAAAGAGACAAAAGAAAAGCTCGATAAACATTACGGTGAGTCTGCTCCGTCAGATTACATGGTAAAATATTGAATTGAATTTAAACGCGGCCGAACAAGCACTGCAACAATACCATCAACAGGAAGGCCAAAAGAGGTGGTTACTGAAGAAAATATCAAGAAAATCCTCGATATCGTTATGAATGATCGCCGAGTCAAGTTGCGTGAGATTGTTGAAATGGTAAACATATCATATGAACGTGTGTTCAACATTTTGCATGAACATTTGCATATGAAAAAGCTATCGGCAAGATGGGTGCCGCGTTTGCTCAGTGTCGAACAAAAACGAGTTCGACAGACCACTTCACAGCGGTGTTTGGACATGATAAAGCGTAATACTGTTGATTTTTGGCGTCGATTAATAACTGTTGATGAAACGTGGGTCCAAAAATCAATCGAAACAATGGGTGGAAGCTGGTGGAAGTGCTCCGAAGAAGGCGAAGGCAGTGAAATCGGCTGGCAAGGTTATGGCCATTGTATTTTGGGATGCACACGGAATATTGCTCATCGATTATCTTGAAAAAGGATCCACAATCACAGGAAAGTATTATCGTGCATTATTGGATCAATTGATTGATGCAATCAAGGAAAAACAACCACATTTAAAGAAGAAAAAAATGCTCTTTGTTCAAGACAACGCACCGGTTCACACAGCATTAGATACGATGCTAAAATTACGTGAAATATACTTCGAATTGGTTAATCATCCACCTTATAGTCCAGATTTAGCTCCTAGTGACTTTTTCCTGTTTCCAAACTTGAAAAAATGGCTCTCAGGAAAAAGATTCATCTCAAACGAAGAACTGATTACCGAAACTAACGCGTATTTTGAGGGATTCCCGAAATCGTATTATTCAGATGGTATAAAAAAGTTGGAATATCGTCTTACTAAGTGTGTGTCGAAGTAAAAGGAGACTATGTTGAGAAATAAATGGTTTTTGAAAAAAAAAAATTGTTTCCTACTTAGGTAGCTTCAATATCAATCCGCCCTCGTAAGTGTAAAATAAATTAAATGAATTAGTACAGAAAAATAATAAACAATTTGTATTTAATTCACAATTTTTTAAGGTACTAACAGAATTAACACAAATAGTTAATAATTATAAAGATAGTTCCAGAATGTTCAAAAAAATTAAACAACGATAATAATAAACGAATTACACAATCGAATTCAAACTATAACTTTAGCTAAATCGAACATATTGAATCCAGCAATTGTAAATCTAAAAGAAACTAAAGAGATAGTTAATTCAGAACATGAAAAGGTCCTCCAACGGATTTAATTGATGCATAAAAATTTAAAATTATTCAAAACAAAGATGTTGTGGTAATATGCATAAAATATCCAATTATTGTTGCTATTTGTAAACTAAATGAAACAAGAGCAATAGCTCAGAATGGTGGAAAATTAAAACAAAATTGCAAATTGTAAAGATAATTGCACACTTGAGATGAAAAACACTTATTGTAAGGACAATGCTCAAAATAATAATAATACATGTTTGATTGATATACTAATCTTAAAATATTGAAAATGTCAGAAAATTGTTGAATAGAAAAAAAATTGAAATACTAAGAGATGGCGCTATACTAACATCAGGAAAACATCTAATTGATGGTTATATTGTAAATGGAATTTATTTAATTGTATTTGATAATTATGCAAAGATCGATAATGTAACATATGAAAATCCTGCAACTAAAATTGTAAAATACTTGAAAATAATATCAATACATGAATTTGAAATTACAGAATATAGAATTAAATTTAGTAGATATAGATTTGTTGGCAAAATATAAAAATAAAAGATCAACATATTTTATTATAATAAAATAAAAATAATTTATATTGCGATATTTTTTGCACAACAACATAACAAAATTAAATCATACTTAAAAAAAATAAATTAAAGCGAAATGAAATTATTGAAACAGATTTAAATAAAAGAATCGATGAACTTTTAATTGTTTTTAATTTTTTTTAAAATAAAATTACAATTGCAACGAAATGCGAATAAGTTTATGACGACTCGCACGAGAGGGAATGTGGAGACCAGACTTTGAAGGAGAGTAACGCAAATAAAACAGTAAGAACTGCTTTTAAAATGACACAACATCATAGGAATAACAGATATATGGAGGACACGAAAAAACACTCTTATATTCCAAGGATGGGATTGAGGTGAAAAGCATTTTATAAATAATGAGATCTTTGAATTAATTTTCTCAGTGTTTTATGAAAACTAGTGTCATGGAAGCTTTATTAATAGTAGTCGCAATGTTTTATTGAAATTGACTTTGAGTGAAAATTCACCTCAAGACCACTATATAATGAACGATGATTAATACAAGTAATGAAATAAGTATGCACAGATTGGTTTGATGTGGAAAACAGAAATGTTTGCATTTCTGGTAGATGAGATGCATACAGTATATGTTCCACCAATCTATATAAATCACATTGAAGCAAATGTGATTAAAATGCTCATGGGATTTCCAAACGAACGTCAAAAATTGACGTCACGACTCAATATATACTGGGTGACAAATAAGACTTACTAACTCCCATGTAAATTTTATTTGTTTACATTTGCTTGTCAAAGACAGCGGGGTAAAAAGCTCAAACTGTTAGCACATACGTAAATAATATTGTTTCTGCAAAGCAAAAGAGATGACCAGTCTGTACAATTGAATAAATCTTTAAATCTATCTAGGTCTACCTACCTATTATCAAATGAAAAGATAGAAAAATAAACTGTATAAGATGATTTTTAGCAAAGATCAAATTATCGACAGAAAAAATAGAAATTAATTCCAAATCACACACAAAGATAAAATATCTGAAAACCTACTAATCTCATTGCATATAAACTAATCGGCAACAGGCTGAAAGAGTTTATAAACTCAGTATCGCCGGAAAATGGAAAGAGTCTCATAGGATCAACCCTTAAAGGCCTCCAACACAGGTTTGCCAAATTGTCCCCAATTTCCATGATTTTAACAATATCCTTAGTTTTTCAGCCAATATTAACATAGCCGCAAAGAAATATACGAGTATATGGTATATTTCAAGATAGAACAGTAGTTAGTAGTCTGATTTTTACAAAACTCATATATGTTCAAATTCGACTACAAATAAAATTGAATTCAAATAATTCTTAAGTATGCGTATTTTTATTTTCATTAATTTAATTTAATTTAATTCAACTCAAGATTAAGTTTTATACTCTTTACCTTTAAGAAAGGTAAAAAGGGTATACTACTTTTGTTCTTTTGAGAGGGGTTTCAACTTTAACATGGAGACGTGTTAGGTAAGGATTTAAATATACAGATATGATCAGAATCAGTTACTGAATGATTTTGATTTTGTCTGTCCGTCTGTGGCCACTATTTCTCAACGTTAGAGATATCTTAATGAAACTATGCAAAAGCATAGTCTTGACAAACAGAACCAGATTGCTATATGAGCCGATTTGGAACTTTTTTCAACTTTTTTAAAATGCCTACAACTTGCAATATAACGTCCAATTGATGGAATAGTGACGCAATTTTTTAGATATGTAGATGTGGGTCCCACTAAATAATATGCAAAATGTGGGCGGAATATATTAACTTCCACGCCCACTATTAACAAATATTCATAACTTAAGATCTATTAGAGATTTATGGATGAAATTTTACGAGAAGCAACATTTGGACATTGTAAAGCTAACAGCAAATGAGGTTGATCAGAGAAAGGGCACATCCACTTTTGATATAAGGAAATTTAAAATTGGCCTACCTATGCTATTGATGCTATCTGAAAAAAAAATTATCAGAAATGTGCATGGGGTCCATAATAGTGTGTGTGCAAAAACCCACAATTGACCAAATATCATTACTAGGTTTATATTAATGATTTATCAACAAACTTTCACAGTAAGGTTGCAAGTACTAAACAGCACACAAAAAATGGGCGGGTTATTTTCACACACACGCCCACTATAGACATATTTTTATAACTTACGACCTATACAATTTTTTGCCTGAGATCCTGATGATGTTTTACGAAGAAAGTATCCCCATTGTTGAACTTGCATGTACAAGGAAAGGTAAAGGGTATTTCAAAGTCGTTCTACCCCGACTTCAGAATTCTCTACTCGTTATGAAATTCTTTTGTCAACAATAAAGCCGTATGCTAGATGTAGAGATGCAATATATATAAGGTGGCAACTCTTAGATTTTGACAAGTGTTTTTAGTTAAGTTGAAAGAAAGATCAGTTGGCCTCGTGGCTAGAAGATCTTCTTATATTTAATCGGAATATTAACATTGACGACGAAGAAATTGACCCGAACGAACTCACTACTGTCTTGAAGCATTTTCAACAGTCAAAGGATTCTATGTTACTTAAAATTCTTGAACAAAATGCTGTATCCTTAAGACAGGTAAATCTTGCGGGTGCAATGCCAGTATAGAAAAGTTTCGACCGAAATGTTGGAAAATGGTCTATCTATATTGGACAAATGGACCATCATTTTACAGCAAATGGAGTCTCAGAGGAGAATTTGAAGGGAACTTGTATTTTATCGTGGCTTGGGACTAACACGTATGAATTGCTTCAAAGCTCTGCGACAACAATATCGAAGGAAAAACGTTAAAAGAACTGAAAGGAAAACTCAATGAGCATTTAGTGAGAAGCAACATGTGTTAGCAGCACGATTCAAATTTTATTCAATTAGAATGGAGCCTGGACAATCTCACGCTGATTGGCTGAGCTCCGGGGCGCAGCCAAAGATTCTCAATTTGTTGAACTGTCAGGAAGGTTTTGTCGACAACAACATAAGATACATGATAATTATGCACACAACTGAGGAAAAAGTGCGTAGCACTGCGCTCCAAAAGTTAAATCCAACATTGGAAGAAGTTCTCCAAATAGCATCTATTTATGAAGCAACAGCAAAAACGTGCATGGAATATAGAGGAGAGATGAGTGATCCGGCTGTCAACGTTGTTCAATATCCACATGATTATAATTGCATCTTATGGTAAGTCGTGCCTCGGCTTTGGTTTTGCACACGAAAAAAATCAATGCTATCATTATAAAAACAACACGAAATGTTATTCCTGCGGGAAGGAAGGACATCTCGCAATATTATGGCAATCGGCGTCGACGTCGCGGTCCGCGAGGCCTCAATTCAATAAGAGAAAATATACCATAATCAAAACAAAACTAGCGATAATGTAAATGCGGTGGACGAAACATAATTTGAAAGCATTGGATTTATTGAATTAATATTAAAAGAAAATGCGTGTGCAGTGAAATGTTTACCTAAAATAGAAAATTTTGCCCAAAAATGTTTGCTGATATCAGTATAAATAACAAACCCTTTAAATTCCAAGTAGACACGGGTGCCTCCTGCTCCCTTATTGGCCTCGCTACTTATTTGAAACTTGGGAAGCCTTTTTGTATACCAACCAATAAAATTCTTAAGTCATATGGTGGAGAGCTGTAATCTTTAAAAGGATTTATCAATGCAAATGTAAGCTGGAGTGGGACTCTGAGCTTGCGACACATATTCTTGGAATGGACTGCTTTAAAAAAATTGAATTTGAACATAACTTTAGATTCCTGCGCTAATAAATATTGTTTTGCACTTTCAGGTCCAGCCTCTCAGCAAAGTTTGATTGCAGCACTGATGAAAGGTACAAATCGAGATTCCATCACAGCTCCTATTGTTGTTATTAGGAAGCCGAATGGAAAACTGCGAATATGAGCTGATTTTAAAGTAACAGTTAACTCACAAACTGAAGTCGAGCGGTATCTAGTCCCGCGAATAAAAGAAATCTTTCACAAATTACAAGGTGGTGAATATTTTACCAAAAATGATTTGAGCGGGGTCTACTTGAAACTCGAGCTGACAGAAGAGTCGAAAGCATTTATGGTCATCAACACGCCCTTCGACCTATTCAGATGCCAGCTCATGCCTTTTGGGATTACAAGCGCTCCAGGGCTACTTCAACGCGTTATCTCGGGTGTTCAGCCCGCAGCAGCGTACTTGGACGAAATAAAGTCGAAATAATGAAGCACACATCCGCAACGCGGACAAAATTTTTAAGCGACTTGAATATCATGGGTTATGATGTAAATTCGAAAAGTGTAGTTTTGACCAGAAATAAATTGAATACGTTGGACATGTGATAAATTCCAAAGGTATCATGCCTTCAGAGAAGAGCATCGAAGCGATCAAACTAATGCCCCGACCAAAAAATGTCCAAGAAATTGATGCCTTTATTGGCAAAATAAACTACTATAACAGATTCATAGATAATTTTTCTTCACATGCAGCACCTCTTAATAGGCTCAGGAGAAGCAACGTAGAGTTCCAGTAGACCCAAGAAGAACAAAACTCATTTAAAAATGCGATAATTCGCATACGAGTAACTCAACTGGTCCACTATGATGATAAAATTCCTCTTATATTGGGGGTAGATGCTTCCAAATTGGGAATAGATGCGGTGATATCCCATCGGTTTGAGCACGGCATAGAAAAGCCAATTGCACATTTGTGAAAGACACTTAACAGCAGTCAGGTCCGGTATTCTTAAGTTGAAAATGAAGCACTAGCTATAATATATGGAGTCCCGAAATTTCATCAGAGTCTGTATAGGCGGCTATTTGAGCTGGTGACCGACCATCAAGCTTTGACGACATTATTTCACCCTTGGAAAAATCTACCCACACTGGGCCATCGTACTCCAGGCGTACGACTATACCAATAAATTCAAAAATTCAACTGCCAACTTGAACGATGATGCGTTGTCCTTTTTGATATTGAATTCGATGAAAAGGAAAAGGACATGCTTGAGCTTGATTCAGGGGCAAGGCAAGCTTTGTAGGGTGCCTTGCCCCTGATACGTAAATATATGCGTTCAGGTCCACAAAAATCTATGCCGCAGCTGGCGAATGGCCGCGATGGTGTTCCACTGGCAAGTTTCGCATCATATATTGCAGCAGCATTGGCTTGTATCGAACTCAGGGGATACAGGATCTGAGAATGAGCCTTGTTACATCACGCTAAGAATGAGCCTTGTTAAATCATCACAATCCAGAACTGAAGACGAATCAATGTTACCAGTGCTTTGGGTCCTGCGTGATAGTTTTTGAGGTGTAGGTGCTGAACGTAATGCTCTACGAAGCTGCATTTTCTGGGAAGCAAGATGGTCTGTTTTCGGCTTTCTGGTAAATCTGCTAACTCGATTCGTCCGCCCACCTTTACCAATTCGAATCCCTCCGTGGAATCCAAGAAAGGGTTAAGGTAACGCAGAGTGCCATTTGTCGTTGACTCTCTTTGAAGAAAACGAATGTCTCCAGCGAAGTATTGTTGCTGCACATTCCAAAATACACACAGCAAAGCGTGGTGCAATTCCTCCGGCTCGAGGGGTCCAACAAAGGTATTCGTTTTATGCTTGCGTAGTAGAATCGACAAATCCATATGCCACGGGCATAGGAACTGCATCTGTCGAGATTCAAGAATATAGTTGTCTTTTATCATTAACTTGAATACCGATTTTCTCATCTCTGAGTTCACTACTTCCATGTCGATGTGTTCGCTCTTTTGTTTAGGCCACTTGCTCGTGTGTTCGTACAGAAACGGGGGCCCAATGTGCCAAATCAAATTCGCCAGCTTCGCAGCTGTACTTTCTCGGGAAACGATGTCAGCTAGATTGATGTTTGTTGGTACGTGTCTCCAATCAGCACCAGCAGTTAGATCTTGTATCTCGGATACTCTGTTCCCAACAAAAGTAGAAAGCGTAGCGGAATGCAACTTGAGCCAGTGAAGTACAATCTGCGAATCTGTCCAAAGATATACATCGAAATTTTAATTAGAAAATAGTGATTTTATTTTTGGAAAAAGTCGAGCAAGTAGAATCGAGCTCCAGCCTTGGCAATGACTGCTGTAAGAAGATTAACGAGGACAATTCCAGTTTTATCTATAGTACATGTATAAATTCCGCAACCATAAGCACGAATCGATGAATCGCAGAATCCATGAAGTTGGAGGGGTTTTAAATTGGTTGATAGGCAATATCGTGGAATTGTTATTGATGAAAGCTTTGATAAACTGGCAACGAAGTTCAGCCAAGAAAACTGAATATTCTGAGGAAGAGATTCATCCCAGTCGAGGTTTAGCAGCCATAGTTCCTGAATAAGCAGTTTAGCAGTGTTGATGATTGGTGCCGAGAGAAGAAATGGATCGAACAATGACGATGCAATTGAGAGGATAGTTCTTTTCGTTACTAGTCCATTGAGGTTCTACCTAGGTTGAAAAGAAAATAAAAAGAAGTCATGAGTTTCATCCCACTTTATGCCAAGTGTTCTCGTAACAGACGTGTAGATATTTTAGTCCTTTACGGAACTTTCGCTTCTAAATTGTTGACGGTTGGAATGCCATTTTGCTAAATTAAGTCCGCCTAATTTTAAAGGATCTGTTACCTAATTTTTTATGCGTGATAACTTCGCAAGCGTGTCAGCTCTGCACAACAAATCGTCAACTTAACATGATGACCTTACAACATTTGAACCAACTTCAAACTATGCTGCGTGTTGCTCGGCGAGATATACTACGCTTCGAACAGCGAGGTAAGTTACAGCTGCCATTCCATAAGTAACTGTGTTGAGTTGGAATGTTTGAACGTATTCATGAGGTGAAATTCTTTAAAAAATATAGTGGGACCTTCGATCTTCCTGTCTCGTTCAATTCGGGAGCTTTACCTGCGCTCATATGCCCCAGACCTTCATATTCATCCATGAAGGCGACGTACTGCCTCTTGATCTCTGGAGACCGTGACAACTGCCGTTTCAACAAGTGAAACTTTCGCAACGCTGTTGTGTATGAGTTACCCAAGCAAGCCGGATCATCCTTGAATGGCAGTTTGACGATTACTCTGCCACATAAATCTCGGGACACTGTGTCAGTGTATAGGCGTTCGCAACTGTGTTGTTCACGGGTCCACGCGTTGTTGACAGTTGAGAGTTGATGCCTTTTCGACAAGCAATTGGTGCCTTGGCCTTGTATTTTGCATGGTCAAAACGTTGAGCAACAGTAGGGGCCTTGAAGCGATCGCAGTTGAGAATCTTGTGGTTGCCACTCGAGCACCTTAAGCACGTAGAATTAATGCAAACAAACGAATATCATTTTTATTTGTTCCTTGATTTATGAGCTTTATTTTCAGCTTGATGTACCCGCTCTGAAGTATGAGCATGTTCGATTGAATCCAAGTATTGGCAGTGTCTCTCCAGAATATTTGAGCTGTAATCCCAAGTTGGCAACGTTTTGAAATCCCAAGACTCCTACCATTTGCGATGTATCTCCTCATCAGCTTTCTGCAGTACAAGATAAATCAGCATAGCATGGGAAATTTGGCTGTCAGTTCCCAATGACAGTAATGAGCCGTAGAGAGCAGACGCCTTATCAACAAGCCTGGTTAACTGGGCACCGCTGGACTGGGAGACTGATGACGAGTTCGAAAAGCATGGAAATATTCTCTAAAAATATTTTTGTTGGATTGTCATACCTACCTTTAAGCCTTTCCAATCCCTTGGGGTAATTTTCAGTTGTGACCTTGAATGCATTAATGGTTTCTAGGGCCGGACCCTGGAGACAATTACGCAGATGGTTAAACTTTTCGATATTTGACTAGTTAAATTGCCAATCGGTTATTTCTTTGAAGGAAGTCATGAAACTATGATACTCGGAATACTTGCCATTGAACTAGGGAAGTTTGAGTTTAGGTAGCTTCGATCTAGATTGCATGACGCAATTAGTATCTGACAAAGTGAAATTCTGGTATTCAGCTAGCTGCGATTGATGTACAATTACTCCAAGTCAGCACGACCACCATCTTCACAGTCTTGCTTTTCAATTTCTGTTTGTGTTATACCCAATCTGCATCGATATTCAGGCACGGACAGCAACTTACCACCTGGTCACAGGGGCTTCCACAATGTTCTTTATGCGCTTAATATTTTTTTTTGTGATTAGCGCGTTGCCATTTTAATTCCTCCAAAGTCATTGCAAAATCAAAAAAAGGTATCAATTTAGTATATAGGTATATTTAATATTTGATAAATAACTTGACCAAGCGTAGCATAATCACCAACGGATTCCAAAAAATGAAACCGTTATACAGCAGTGGTAACCAAATATGTATGTAACGTAGGAATACCGTAGTCAAAAACTGTGTAACCAAAGTACTTGTTAATGATGCGACGAACGAGCGTAATGCGGCCCATAGACGATACACCATGATCATACTCATATATAATAGTATGTGTGAAAAAGAGAGAAAATATGCAGGTATGTGTCACACATGTCGAAAATCTACGATAAATCATATTGATTTTGAGGGGAAATTTTATTATGATTTTGAAAATGATGAATGGATGATCGTCGATTGTGGGCAATTTACATGCAAATTTTGCTCATTAGAGTTTGACTGCCAATGTGTGAAGATGTGCGCGGACAAAAATAATAAAAATGTGTTTCTGCTGGAGTCCCTTGAATGCTATTGTACTATTTTTTTGTGCCTTTCTTTCATCCAAAATCGTTTTTTTTATTTTTTTTACAATTTTTCCTTGCACAGTACAAGCGCTAGCGTACACAAAACTTCATCATCCGAGAGAGACATGACAACCTCACTCAACGACGACTATGAAAAAATTATGATTTTCGATTTTGGTCACTCGTCTGTGGCGGAGCTTCATTCAATACGTACACGAATGAGTATGATCATGATGTATCGTCTATGGGCATAACGACAAATAGCAAAAACCTCTTAGAAAATGTTTGTTGGATTACTTACGTCGTAAGACGATCTAGCGCAGCGAGATGAACAGAATTCAGCACAATAGCTAAGACGGAGCGATGTAACGAGGCAGCGGCAACTGCTAGTATTTCCAGCGGCAGCAAAGCGTAGGCGAGAGTACGAAATGTGGAAACAGCGCAACTGTCGGAATGCAGTAGATGGCAGCGGCACAGCAGCAGTGACGCAGCGACGTACCAAGGTAGTGGCAGCTGCTAATAATTACAGCGATTGCAAAGCAGCCATGATGGACCTCCAAATAACGGCTTTATTAATATTAAATGTATTAAATGATCATGCTCTAGATTCAAACGTTGACCACCACTTGCGTGCGCGACACTAGCAACAAACTCCTATTTTAGGAAATTTAAATTTATTTAAAAGCACTAGCTAGCTCGGGCGCCAAAAAATTTAGGATTGGGACAGTTTTCCTCAACCGCGAAAGACACAAGAAATGTTGCGAATGCATGTACTTTGGGATGTGCCCTTAAACAAAAATTAGAACGATGCGATTGAGAGCTGGTCAACAATTAGACTCATATGAATTTTATGAAAGTGCATGATAAAACCTATGCGTATGTATGAGTTAATATGTATTGCAGCTGCTCTCACGTGATGGCAAATGCAGCGACTCCCAATCTGTGACTCACCACCGCCCAACCGATGTCAATGCAATTTTGTGGATGAGTATGGTTGGTTCCAGCTTAAAAGATAGGATACTTTTTATTAAATTCGGTTTATAAACACAGGTCAAATAAAAGTTTTAAAATTTTTCATAGCAATAACAGCATAGAAATTACAACAAAGTTATTCGTTTCAATTCCGCGAATGAATATGCGTTCGCTTCTACATGTTCATACCCGAACGACTCGTAACCAAAAACTTTGTTATAATTGGTATGTTGTTGCTGCTACGAACACTTTAGAAGCGAACTCATACACATTTTCACACCCGAACACATCGGAAGTCCCGGACACATACAGGAATACATACAAGAAGCGATGACATACGTACCCCATTGCGATCGTCCAGACTCCGAAATGAAAGGAAATACAAACTTTGCTATTACCAGGCTAACAACCAATGCATCGTCATGATATCACTGCACCTGGGATAAAGCAAAAATTAAAATCATTGATGGATTCAATCGTAAAGCATTCGATTTTCGGTAGCACAAGTTTGCTGGATGTATTCGGTTGAGTGGCAAAAGCGAGATTTGCCACATGCTCATATTATGATTTGGCTGCATGTTAAAATCCGCCCAGAAGAAGCTGATCAAATTATTTCGGCTGAAATACCAGCTCCATCAATTGACCAAGAATTGTTCGATATTGTTACGACAAATATGATCCATGGTCCATGCGTTGCTTCTAATATGATATCGCCAAGCATGCACAATGGAGAATGTACAAAGCGTTTCCACAACAATGCATTTCTATTACGGATATTGACGGTTATCCATGTATCGCCGCAGAAACGCTGAGAATGCCGGCCACACATACATAATGCGAATGTCAAACACTAGAAATCAAAACACACAAGCGCAGAGAAAATGTTCTGTGCCGCCCTGTTTTTTCTCCATGCACAATGCCTATGGTCGCCATATGATGATCCCATGGAGTATGCCCTGTGATTACCCGAACCAATGATCGAAGATCTTTCTTTCGTAATGTCAGAAGGAAATTTCCAAATCTCCTGTTTGGGCCTTTTAGGAAGTACTTGGTTGTTTTGCAGGCAACTAAACTGCACGCTCATCGATCCTTGTGAATATTATTCACATGGCTCCTGATCCAATCCATACCCCCTGCTAAACTTATACCGATAAATGGATCTGGTCCCATTGGAGTGCCCGCAGATCCACAGTTGGCCAATTAGCAGCTAATTCATTCCCCTGAACACCACACCAAATAAGTTCAAGCAAATTCCAGCTTGCGATGGAGTTAAATCTTGACTTACATTCATGGACAATTTTTGCAGTGGTTCACGCATTTTCTAGGGCCTTCATTGCAGCCTGACTGTCACTACAGCCTCTAATCTCCATAGCGCGCCATTTCTTTTCAATGACCAATTCCGCTACCTTCAGTATAGCAAACACTTCCGATTGGAATACCGTTCCCATACTTCCCATAGCCGAAAAGCATTTGACATTTGTATTCAGATGCCAGCCAGTCCCAGTTCCATTTTCAGTTTTGGAGCCATCTGGATCTCTCCATTGTTCTCTTGTCGGGAAGCTAACTTTGTACTTTCTCCCAAAAGAAGCTCTCGGTAAGAGTTTGTCCATCGGTGAAGAAACAACGGGTATTGTTCCGAGAGCTTATTGAACATCAGTCTGTGCCCAAAGTTCTTGTCATCGTGCCAATATACGTATGAATATAATCGACAAATCGTTTTCATCGATCTCAATCCGATCTCGATCATCAAGATCCAATGGTGGCAAGTTCAACAAACCATTCAGAGCGTCACCAGATGTGGTACCCATGGCGCCCGTAATGCTCAAACATATACTTCTCTGTAGTCTGTTTAACCCCAAACATGTGGACCATTTTGAACAGAAAGTTTAAGGGAGTTGCCACGTATCCCAATGATACCGTCGGAGAGGACAATCCCATTCAAACGGCTTCAGTTTCCGATTCATTTGTCATTCGCTATGACAATCAATAAATCTCAATGGCAGAGAATATCCATCTATTCATATTGCAAAAAGATGGATTGACGAAAAATATTGTTCACCAAATCGCACTACATTAAAATTAAATTTCATCATCAATCATGCTGTAAAAATGTATATATGTATGTATATTTTTCTGTAACTACTACAGCTAAAATTAAGCAGTTCTCAATGTGACAGAAGTTAAATAAAAGAATACTGAAAAAAACAAATTTATATACGAGTATATCGCTTTGTGATTTCTGGAGATTTCAATATGAATCTGCTGTGTGATAGTAGTGCTAGGAATTATATGAGCTCGTAGCGACTGCTGTAATCTGTAGTAAACTCGGGTGTACCTACTCGTTATGGAAATAATGTCAACCCTAGTTTGCTTGATTTCTTTCTGGTATCTGATGTCTTATTGATTTGTTTTTTTGATCAAATGTCTTTTATTTCCGATCATGATTTAATTTTTTTACCTTAAATATAACACTATGCCGTGATGCTCTGCGGATTTTTTTCATATCGTGAATTTAATGCTATTGATTACGAATCAATATTCTATGAGATGAGTCGAGTGCATTGGGATGAATGCTGGTGTCACATCTCTGTGGATGATAAGTTGGACTTGTTTGTTGGTTGCATTGACAGGATTTTTAATCAATATGTCCCCATTCGTTCAGTGGAAAATCAGAATGGTTCTTGTCCATGGTACGGTACTCTAAGCACGTTAAATTGGCTATTAGGAAGCGAAATAAATTGCATGCATGGAAAAATAAGCCTAATGTAGATAATTGGAATCTATTTAGGGTTGCTCGAAATAAAACTGTGTTTATTGTTCGTCAATCAACAATAAATTTTTACAATTCCAAGTTGAAAAGTTCCCTTCCTACCAAGCTGCTTGGGAGGAATTTGAGGAACCTTGGAGTATGTAGTATTGATAGTACAGTCTGCAAGTTGGATCCTAGTGTGATGCCTTTGCTTTCCCGAGATCAAGTGGCTCGGTTTCTCCGCCTGCTCTTGACATGTTTAGTCCCGCCACGTCTACATTTCAGTTCTGCTGTGTCTGTGAGGCTGATGTGGGCCGATGTCTGATGAGGGTTAAGTCAAAGGTGAGGATGGCTTGCCGGTTAAGTTTCTTAAGATTATATTACCATTTATTCTTAGTACGTTAACCCACATTATTAATCATTACTTTACGACCTCGTGCTTTCCTAGTGCTTGGAAGGTTGGTATCGTTATTCCAGTAGCTAAGAAATCCTCTGCAATGGAGCCAGGTGATTTTAGACCTATTAGTATTTTACCTTCTCTATCAAAAGTTTGCGAATCACTTATGGCTGAGCAAATTTCGGGTTAATTCCATCAAAACAATCTTTCCTGGTCTGGTTTTAGATCGGGGCACAGTTGTGCGACTGCTATGCTTAAGGTTATGGATGATATTCCAGTAATGTATGACCAAACTTCTTACTTTTCTATGTCTCCTGGATTTCTCTAGGCTTTTGATAGCGTTAATCATTCGTTGCTCTGTTTAAAATTAAAGCGGTACTATGGGTTTTCTGACAGTGCAGTTGGTCTTATAGATAGTTATTTAAGAATGAGAATGCAGCGAGTAAAGGTGGATAATATCTATTCTGATTATAAGCATATTTTTTCGAGTGTTCCACAAGGATCGACTCCTGTTTACTATATTTACAAATGACATTTTCTCGGTGTGTAATTTTGTACATATACGAGGTGTGATCAAAATATAACCGTTATTTTCATCTTTTCGTGAGTTACGTATGTTCGATGTTCGCATTTTTTTTTTTTAAATGTTGGTACACATGTCTGTTATATATGTTGGCAATACCAACCATTTTGGATTGTCAGTTTGTTTTTGACAGATAAAAAGGTTAGTCGTGTTTTGGTGTGCTCTTCGATTTTGTACTATTCGAAAAAATGGATCAAAGAAACTGTATTCAGTTTTGTGTAAAAAATGAAATTAAATGCGCAAGGACATTTGAAATGTTGACTGTGGCCTTTGGCGAGGCTACTATGAGCAGAACACAAGTTCAATTGTGGTATAACCGGTTTAAGGAAGGCCGAGAAGATGTCAATGACGATGCTCGTCCTGGTCGCCCGAGCACGTCAACAACCGATGAAAACATTGACGCAGTGAAGAAAATGATTTTGGATAATCGTCGAATCACTATCAGAGAGGTTGCTGATGATGTTGGCATATCGTTCGGCTCATGCCAAGCAATTTTTACGGATGTTTTAGGCATGAAACATGCGGCAGCGAAGATTGTTCCAAAATTGCTAAATTTTGAGCAAAAACAACGTCGCATGGACATGGCTCAGGAGCTGTTTTTGGCCAAAAACAAAACCGTTATCATGCCTCAACCACCGTATTCACCGGACTTGGCCCCCGCTGACTTTTTCCTCTTTCCAAAACTCAAGACACCGATGAAAGGAAAGCGTTTTGCTACGATTGAGGAGATAAAAGAAAAATCGAAACAGGAGCTGTTGGCGATACCAAAAAAAGCGTTTCAGAAGTGTTTCGAGGATTGGAAAAAACGCTGGCATAAGTGTATTATATCTGAGGGGAATTACTTTGAAGAGGACAGGACAGTTGTCGATGAATAAATAAATACTTTATTTTTTGATCACACAATAACGGTTATTTTTTGATCACACCTCGTACATGAATTTGCGGATGACCTACAGATTTATCTTCCTCGGCGCATGGAGTATATTGATGACTTGAGTCTTAAAATGAATGAAGATCTAAATTCTATATTTGATTGGTCAAAGGAAATGGACTTTTCTTAAATTCGTTAAAGTCCTATGTTTTAACAATCTCGAAGAAGAAAATAGAATTGGACAAACTTTCTTTAATATCTATTGGTGGCGCACAGCTGAAGTTCGCTGAGAGATCATGTACTTTGGGCTTCCATATTAAATCTTCTTTCACTTGCACTGATGAAGTAAATAGTATTGTGAAAAAAGTTTTTTTTGCTGAGACAGTTAAGGATGTCAGCAGAGTTTACCCCTGTCGAGCCTAGGAGAATGTTGGTTAAGCAGCTAGTTGTACCGATAATTTGCTATTCTGAGCTTGTGTATAGTAAGTTGGATTCAAACTCCCTACATAAAATGCCAGTTGTGTTTAACTATGCCACACGATATGTGTTTGTATTGTATTAATTTATTAATTATTTATTATTTATTACGTATTTACTTTTACTGGCGCATAACCCTGACAGGCCATGCTTCAATTCTGAATCAGGACCCACCTGTCCCCAACTTTATCGATTATATGTCGGTCTATCCCGATTTGAACAGGGAATTCGACCTCACTATTCCAAGTCGAAGCGACTGGACCTCAGAAAACCGAATCGTCGGTGAAACAGTCGAAATCTACACCGACGGTTCCAAGCTTGGAGGTATAGTCGGCAGCGGTATTTATTCCGACAAGCTGGACTTAAACATCTCCCTACGTCTCCCAGACCATTGCAGCGTTTTTCAAGCTGAGGTCATGGCCATTTACCACGCAGCCAAATGGATGCTGAGTAGTGATATCGGCGCAGTTGACGTATCTATCTTCTCAGACAGCCAGGCCGCCATTAAATCTCTTTTTGGCTCCACGGCCACATCAAGACTAGTTCATGAATGTCGAACATCTTTAAATGAGCTCGCAAGTTACTCTCGGGTGCACCTAATCTGGGTTCCCGGACACAGCGAAATCCCGGGAAACTGCGAGGCGGACGAGCTTGCCAAGGCAGGCACGCTAATGCACGACATTCACCCCTCTGTAAACATCGGCATTCCACTGGCAACAGCCAAGCTCGAAGTCAAACGGAAATATCTGGCTGACGCCTACAAATCCTGGGCTAACGAGGAATCCTGCCAGACGGATAGACTAACTTGGGCAAGAATGAACAAAAACAGAACCAATCAACTTCTTCGACTTGATCGCGTATCACTGTCGACAACTGTGTCGGTTTTGACCGGCCACTGCATAATGGGACAGCACGCAGAAAGACTGGGCCTACCCTCAAATACCTTTTGCCGAGGCTGTGGCTTCGAGGAGGAGGACGAGACGGTTTTCCACCTCTTATGCCACTGCCCATCCTTGAGCAGAAGAAGAATTCGCACCTTTGGTGCCCCATTTCTTACAAGCCTGACAGAGCTGTCATCCATTAATATTAGGGACAAAGCCAGGTTCATAAAAGTATCAGGATGGTTTCCTGAAACATGACGGGGGAGTCGTGCCTTTCCAGGCGCTTATTTGCTTACCGTCCAACAACCTCGATTTAAATCGTTTTTGATTTTTAATTATATTTACATTTTTTTCATTTTTATTTGAATCACAATTTTTTGCGATGTGTCCAAACTGGTTGCATTTAAAGCACTTTGCTTGAGTCTTACTTTCATTTCTTTTGTGCTCCTTGGAACCACAATTCAAACAGTGTTTTTCTTGTCAACTTCTGTTTTACTCATTACGTCATATTTACTTTTATAATAGGTTTCTGTCTCACGCTGTATTATACGTGTATGTCCGCAAATTTCGTACTGCTCACGTAATTGTTTAAAAGATTTCGCATTGTATAAATTCACTTTGAAATTGTCAGCTATATTTATACCATCAACTATGTAACGTATTGTTGAGCGTTCTTCAATGTTATCTAAACTTGCGATTCGTTTCATATTTAAAACATATTCATAAAACGATTCAGAATTTTTCCTTCTTGTATTAGCTAGCATTTTGTGTATTTCGAAACTGTCATATTTGCGTTCAAATTCTTTAATTAGTTTAGTTTTCAATTGTTCATAATCGGAAACACTTTCGATTTCTATAAATGACTTTGCAACACCTGTGATTTTGTATCTTGCATGCACATACATTTGTCTAACACTTAGTTCATAAGCGTCAGCATTTTCCTCCAATATTAGAACTACTTTTTCACTGGTATGTTTTTCCCAACGAAATCACTAAGAATTTTTGCAAACGTGTCTACTGTAACCACATTTTTGGTTTTTAGCTTTGTCTTCTTGTATTTTTAAAGTAAGTGCTTTTATTAATTCGCCCAACTCGGAGTCTGTCGGCATTTTGGTTGCAATTATGTCACCACTTTTATAATTTATTTCGGTATCAGTTGTTGCGTATTTCACACTTTTCATTTCTTCTTTATATATATATATATATATATATATATATATATATATATATATATATATATATATATTATATATAATATATATATATATATATATATATATATATATATATATATATATATATATATACTATATATACTATATATATATATACTATATATATATATATATATATTATATATATATATATATATATATAATATATATATATATATATATATATATATACTCGTATATATATATATATATATATATATATATATATATATATATATATTTATGTATGCGATTCGTCAGGCAAAAAAAAAACTTTTTCCATCAATTTGAATTACATAAATTAAAGCATTTCTTGCAATGCTTTTAGATAAACAACATTCTTCGTTTTTTTCTCCATCGCTTGTGTAATCTAATATTGCAGATGGTTTTCCGACTCGTGAGCATGCACCGTAGAGTTGGCCAAGCGCGAAAACTGTATTTTCCAAATTTATACCGCACATTTCTAAAGGTTGTTCTTGCGACTTACTGATGGTAACGGCGAAGGCAAGGCGAAGATTACGCTTGAATTCAAATGGCACATCAGATGCGAAGAATCAAAATGTCTTCGCCTTTGAATTTTCCATTCAAAATTGCTGCTTCTATCACATTTCTCAATATTTTTTTAATGGCAAGCCTGATGCCTGTGCAAAGTTTTGGTTTGTTGATGTTGCGAAACATAATAATCGAAGCTCCAATTTTTTTGTTGGTAAAGGAAGTGCGTTAAAAAATTCTGTGGAATAATTCACCACCTCATCCTGATTCATGATAGTATCCACAGATTTGAATGTAAATAATGGACCTGGTATTTCTTTGAAAATAGTCTCGTTAAGATCATTGACATCTTTAAATCTGTTCCTCTTTTGATTGAGTGAAACCGGAAAAATCGTTTGATAGTGTTATCATACCTCTATTCCTGTCGATTGGCGTTGTACCATCCCGTATTTTCAACAATTCCTTTGAAAATTCAGCTGCTGATGAATCGTTTTGCAATTGAACGCGTACAACGTTTTTAGTGGGAGTATTCTTACATTTTTCCACAGAATTTAAGATTTCAAGCATGCGTTTATTTCATCGACAGCAGTAGTTTTAGGAATGACTATAGTAGAATGACTAATAGTATCAAAGCACCGCCAAACAAATCTTGATTTCCTCGTAGATCTTTCATTGTTCTATCAAATGCTTCTAATGATTTTTTTTTTAGCAGTTTAAGGGCATAGTGTGCTATTCGACCGCCTTCCAATAAAGTAACAGCAATCCCAGAAGAAGCCAATGCCAGTGCTATTTTACGTTGCAATCGTATCGTTGCTATTAGCAACCCAATCTAGATTGTTCTACCAGTTTCTCCAGGCGCGTCCAAAATTATATTCCACCACTTTCATCCTCAACAACATACATAAACGTGTCGTTTGCATGGTTTTGATCATTGTTCATTTTTGGAATATTTGCTGGAGCAAATGCATCCAATATGTTGCAATCGTAATCTCGTTCACTCTGCAAATCTCGGGTAATCAGAACATACATTTAGCGATTTGGCGACACCATGCTAAGTTGTGCCAATGCTTGCAATTGTTAAGCAAATGTCTTTAATCATGATCAATGCTTCATTATGCATTTCCGGTGTGTACAGCAAGTGTGAATTTGACGCACTACGGCGAAGTCTGTTCAAAATGTCTTCCGTCCTGAATTCTTGATAATTGCTCCATAGTTCAACTGGATTTGATGGGAAACATGATGATACAATTATTGCAAATGCTAATTGTGTTCCTATTTGGTGAGGAGGAGATGAAACTGCAGCATCGGCAAGGGTAGCCTCCCAGTGTCCGTCATCTTCCAGTAAAAGCAATCGTTGACACGCCTCTTGATTTGTTGCACACAGTAGTTTATCAACTGTTTTAAGGCTTTGGAATGATGTTGGACCACGAACGTTATCCAACAATAAACGCAAATAAAAACACTCAGCATTGTTTGGGTGAACTCTGTAAATATGTCCCAAAGCATCTGTCGAGAACACATTTGGGTAGCCATATATAATATTGCGGTACTTCTGAGTATAACAACGTGCTACCGAATGTATATGATGCACACAATTCAAAAGTTCAGTTAATGTTGTGGATGGTGGTGTCGTTGCTCTTTGCTTTGCGTTTTGAGCGGTAAAATAAGCGCGTTAACCATTTTCAAGATGGACATATAAATGAACTACGGTTGGATGTCTCTCGCGAATTGGGAATGTACAAATCCTCCACATCTCTTCATTACTGCTGACATAACGCATATGAGTATATGTAAGCCCGTATGTGTACAACTCAAACAAAATTTCAAAATTCTATAGTTTTGTGGGGTCGCCATTTAACTCGGAACTCACAGAGAAAATCAAACATTTTGTTCTTCTTCTAGATAAGACTTTTTATTACGTTTATGCAAAGAGTATTTACGTACAGAGTTTCAGTCGCTCTCTTTGGCAAAAGAGGGGAAGCTAATTGTATCGAAATCGCCGTGGAACCGTAAACAGATGTTAGACATACATTATTCTGCTAAAAACGATTCATTGCAGATTCATAGTAAATTTAATATAAGTTTAGGAAGGAATGGTTCTTATTGTCATAGTAGGAAAATTAAGAAATTTAGATTTAATAATATTATTATCTATTATTTAATAGTATACGAGTATTGATAACATAAAAATTAAAACAATTTTAATTAATAAGACAATAATATCAAATCTAAACAATACTCTTTGTTCATGGCTATCGCTCTGTTGTCGCTGAAAAAATATTAAAATTAACATTTCCACTGCTAAAACGATTCATCATAAACGCATATTCATAGTAAATTTTTATTTGAAATTTCTAAGCATTTCATTTCAAACAAAAATTTTTATTCTAAAAAATTTTTAATTCATCAAAATATGTTATTTCGCACAAATATTTAATGCAAAATTTTTTTAAATAACTTTCTTTACAAAAATTAGTGCTACTATATATGTACATATGGATTTGTGTAGGTAGGCATGTATATTTATATAAATAATTATGGGAATATTTTTAAAATTTACATTGTAAATTTTGTAAAAAAAAGAAAAAATTGGTGTATAAAATTAATAAATAAATTTAAATATATATTTATTTAATTTGTTTCTTTATTCCAAAAAAAGCTACAATCGAATTGCACAGCAAAACTGCATGGCTGCACAGCAGAAGACTAAAAGTGATCTTTTGCGGAATGTTATGTACAGAATTGTACGAATTTTAGTTAATTCAGAATTGCACCAGCAAATACTTTGAAATCCTAATATATTCCAAAATCAACAAGGCGTGCCTGTGGCTCAATAGTTTGCGCGTTTATCTATACTTTTTGTGACTTAGGGTGCGAGCCCAGCCTGGTGGTTGGTTTTATCAATTTTTTTTTTTTAATTAACAATCATTAAAAGTAATAAAATTATTTTACTATTTTCCAAAAATTAACCAGTACTATATCATTTTACTGGACCAAAACAAGAACAGAATTATTTCATGTCTGATATAGAAGAATACTGGAAACGGTGGAGTATTATGAAATTCAATATTAAAAAATCATATATGTACATACATACAATCTGTACATACATACAATCTGTACATACATATTTGTGTTTTCATCATTTTGGCAGGTACTGAATTGTGCCATAAGAAGCATGAAATTAAAATAAAGCGACTTCATGTCTCGGTTGGAATTATTTCCTATGGAAAAATGTAGTTCAGCCATGATTGTATTCCAACGCATAATAAACCCGTTGATAATCGAAAATCATAATAATCATAATCATTTATAAAACGAGTACGGAAGTCTGAAGCCGGGTTAGACCGATTTCGAAATACCCTTTACCGTTCCTTGTGCGTGAGAGTTCAACAATGGGAATGTGTTCTTCATAAAGCATATTTACGGTAATTTTGCAGTGTTTAGTAGAGCCCACATCTCTATAACTGCCAAAAAGCGTCACTATTCCATTAATTGGACGGAAGTTGTAGTCATTTTAAAAAAGGTTAGAAAAGTTCCTTATATGGGAGGTAGCCGTGGTCTTCATCCAAATCGGCCCATATACCAATCTGATGGTGTATCTTTGTCCAGACGATACTTTTGCAAAATTTCATTAAGATAGCTCTAACAGTGTAGAAAAAAAGTGGCCACAGACGGACAGACGGACAGACGGACTCTCAAAATAAAAATTGCTTAGAAAGTGATTCTGATCATATCTTTATACATATATATATATAAATATATATATATATATATATATATATATATATATATATATATATATATATATATATATATATATATATATATATATATCCACACCTACCACACCTCCTCCTTTAAATTGCAATCCCTCGCAACAGCACAAAATTTGTGTAACCTTTTTTAAAAGTAAAGGGTATAAAAAGTATTTCAAGTATTTAAAAATCAAAGAAATTTTAAATTTGTATTATGATAAATAATGTTTAGTAAAACATATTTTAATATAAGGTGCGTCTTTTTGGCCACCTCATTTTACATTTACTTAAAATAATGTCTACATGATATGTGCAGGGCTTACCCAAGTCGACTTGCTTGCAACTTTTTTTACAAACGCCATGTGAAATACTACAACCGGCAACTCAAAACATCACTCGCTTTGACGGGGAGACTTTTGTAGGTTATGGAAACTAATAAGTGCAAAAACTTCTTACTGCTTCATGCTTCTGAGTGTGTGAACTTAATAAATGAATTGTTTATATAATGTATATAATTAGTAAATTAATACAATTATTAATATTAATTTGCAAAAAATTTACATAAATTATCCAGTATTAAATAATTTTGGTGAACCATATTTAATTGCTGCTGCTATAACAGAATACTGCAGGAATGAAATTTATATTTTCTAAAAATAGTCATAACGGTGATTATCGCACATACATAAATTCTTCATGTGCGCATAAAATTGTGTTAGTGCTTGTGCAATTTCAATTGCTTTGGTGAAGTTAGTTTTGTGATGCTTTTGCGCATTTCGTCTGAAGTAGTATTCTAGTAATAAAACTAATAAATATTCTAGTAATAAAACTAATATAAATTTAAAAAGTTTTTGAGCTCTTTTCCACACCACCTTTGAGTTAGAGTTATTGGTGCGTTTTTTTTTTTGAAGTAGTGTGCCTGGTAGGCCGTGAACTTAAACTCCAAAGCCTTTACATCAAATGCAAATTTCATTTCTGGCAGCAGCAATTAAATGTGGTTCAGTAAGATTAATTGTAAGTAAGATTATAAAAATAATTATTAATTTATTTACAAAAAAATATGAACAATTAAAAAAATATAAAAAATGTATTCTTCTGCGGGCTTGAACCCGGGCACCGTAAAGACTCACAGACCACCAACGATTTACCACTGGCGCTACTGATGTTTGGAAAAATTTGGGCAATTTTGCGACATTTTAGGGCGTCAAACTGTTTTTAATTTATTATTCCAACAGCAGAATGTTCATTGAACTCTGTGCATTTGCCCAACATTGACCACGATGCAGTTTCATATATAAGAATATTCAAAATGAAATCTCACTTTCTATTATACGTCCTGTAGTTGCCACGCGTTTTCAGTCTGTGAGGTTGATTTCCCACATTAGGCCATCGTGTGTTCTCATTCGGCTCGAATGAAGGCACCTATATTTTCGTAAACTCGGAGGCGGTAGTAGTACGTCCTGGGCCTTCATGGCCACTGACTTTGACAACTTCGTATCAGCCGTAGTTCATTTTCTCCGCTATTCGGTATGGTCCAGAGAATTTTGGCTTCAACTTTACTCTCGATCCGAATTCCGTTCGTTAAATGGCTACTAGCTGGTTCACTTTATGATCTGTCTCCTTTTTACATTTTGTGTTGAAAGGTCTGCGGTTCACTTGTTAAATTCTGAAATTGTTTTCTTGAGCCTCATTTCTGACTTCTTCGCGTTCATCTTCAAATTCTGGTAATCCTGGGATTCGCATTTCTAAACTCGTTAATATCTTGAAAGGCGACAATTTTGTACTGCGAGGTGGGCTGCTGTTGATATATTGTACTTTTTCCACGTGCTTGTACCATTTTTTCGGATTTGCAACACAAAGCTTGGATATCATAATTTTGTGTATTCGTTTCATTTGTCCGTTGCCGAGTGGAATTCCTGTAGATATGAGTAGGTGTTGTAACCTTCGCGTTCGCAATGCTCTTAGAAGAGATTCGATGTAGACCCTACACCCCTGTCCGTTATGATACGTTTTGGATTGCCAAATATCGCTGCTTGCTTCCTAAGTTTTTCCACAACGGTGCCAGTATTCTCAGTTGAGTTCAACCAAACAAATTTTGAAAAGGCATCAATAACTACCAAAATATGGTTGTACGACTTGTTCTTGGTTTCCATCGGCGTCAAATTGTCGATGTGGAATATCCCCAGCGGCTGATCTTCTCTATTTATAGGATTTAAGAAACCTTCTTTCTTTCCAGTCTTACTTTCAACCACGATGCATTGTATGCAGCTTTCAACAATCCTGGATACTTTTGAACTCAATTGTGGAATATAAAACGACTTTTCTATGACATCCTGTGCTCTCTTGATGGAAAAATGTCCTCGTTGATGTGGCATTTTAATTATTTAATTTAATAATTTGAGCGATGGGAAAACAATAATTTCCTTGATGGGATCTTTATGAAGTAAATCGAGTTTCACGTAAAAATCTTGATACTCTTCTCTTTCCAGTACTTTGCGAACTGCTCTAACCCAATCGTCAGAGAGTTGAGCTAGGTTCAACCGATGATTTAGGAAATCTTCCAACATAAGACACGGAGCCCAGCTTAAAGCATAAACATGTTTCGTTTTTGTTCCACTACGGTCCTGCAAAAATATTGACCAGCGAGTTACTCTTAATAGAACTTCTCGTTTTTTCATGGTAATTTTGAAAGCGTTACACTCCCTCATGATCCTGAATTTAATGCCCATCAAGTATACTCGCCATTTCTTTAACGCTTCTATTATGTCCAAAACCTCTAGTTCGTACGAATGGTACTTTTCTTCTTCAGGTTTTGTTTTTCAGCTCATGAATTGAATTGGATAGAACTGTTGATCATCGACATCTTTCTGCAATAAAACTGTTCCATATCAAAACATACTGTACTTCCGTAGTCGCTTTAGGATCGTAGAGCTTTAATACTGGTGCATTCATCAGTGCCGACTTTAAATGTTGGGATGCCGCTAGCTGTTCGTCTTTCAATGTGAACCTAAAATCTCTCTTTAATAAATCGGTTAATGGTTTCGCTATGAGTAAGTAAGTCCGAGGAAACGTTGCATTGACTTACGATCATGAGGCAATGGAAAATTCTTTATCGCAATCGTTTTAACTTCCGATAATTTTTATTGTACCAAATTTTGTTATTAGGAATTAACACTTACTCCACTTTATTCGTAATTCGTTAACTGATACTGCCTGCAAGACCATCTGCAACTTTTTTACACCTTCGACTTCATCCTTAGATGGAATTGTTAGGTCATCCATTTAAGCTATGACTGTTCTATTTTGTGTCAGTTCTCTTAAGGCGGCGGAAACTGAACCTTGACAAGACAGCTGGTGAATTTGATATCCCGAATGGCACATAGTGAAATTCATATTTGGCGTTACAAGTCACGAAAGAAGTATACTTCCTTGAGTTGATCTCAACGGGAACGTGGGAGAAGCCATTAGCCAGATTCAGTGTTAAGAATACATTCGCTCCTAGTAATTGCTCAATGACGTCATCTATTAATGGCATAGAGAAATTATTCCTGATTATTTTCTCGTTTAGTCGTCGATAGTCGCAGCAGAGCCTTTTACCATAATCTTTTTTGGACACGAGAACTATTGGTGATGCATATTCTGAGGTGCTTGGTTTGATAACATCTTCTTCAATCAACTGTGCCACTTGTTATTCTTCTAAACACCTATCAGCATACGACTTTCGTCTGGGTCTTTCGTAAACAAGAGCTTCATCTTTTAATAGAATCTTCATTTCGATAATTGTAAGTGACGATCATAGTTGTTACTACTCCAGCGTGAGCTTTATTCAGATATGTCACACTAACACCAACATCGTCTTTTATATCGGCTGCAAGACACAAATCTCGCCATCAATTCAACAGCTTGATTCTTACTTTCTTTCGAGTGCTCTTCCCCTGGCTCTCCAACCACATTCTGGTACACATCTACGCTACAAGGTTTCCTCCAGTATTCACTCTCTCTCCAGCCACAGCTTGACGCACGATTGTACCTTTACAAATCTTTTGAGTCACTACTGCACGCAAACTATCATTTACTTTCGGCTCTACCAGCTGGCATTCGCTGAGCCTTAGCAATATTTATACAAAATTGCCCTTCCAATTTCGTCCGCACCGCTTTCTGTCTGAACTCTGCACCATCTCCAGTTATTATCAGATTCACGTATTGAAGTACAGTTTCCGATATCTACTGCATAGCTCATGTCTTGCATCTTACATCCCTTGTAACATAATTATGTTCAGCCATATGTCGTCAACGTCGATCAGTATGGTAAAGCTGCCCATTGTTGTAAGCTCGATGTTACCAATGCCTACCAAACGTCGTTTCTCCTCATTCAACTTTACATTCAGCTTCAGCATGATAAGAGTATCGTGGCGCATAAAACAGAGATCAGATCCAGTATCGATTAGCGCAAAAGCAAAACCCATTCAGAACGATTTCCTTAAAAATCAGTCCACACTTCTCTGGTTTATTTTTATACCTTCATTAGTAATGATATTAACTTTATTCTTCTCAGACTTGACAACTATTCCTATTTCCTTACATTCCGTTGATCTATGTCCTTCTTGATTGGATTTAAAACATCTCAGAGTTAAAACAATTTTTCTTCTAATTTTTTGAGTCCGGCAAAAGTTTGGTTGATGACGGCGGTTGGGGCTGGCTGGCATTGCTGTATACAGGTTTATTAGTTGTTGTTGTTCTCTCATAGATTTTGATTTCTTCTTTCAAATCTTAGATCGACTATGCCTGGATCAATATAAATGGAATACCATCAATGCAATACTCCATCAAACTTGGAATCATCTAAGCATATAAGCTTCCCAATTTACATTAAGCTGTAGAGGTATTCTCGAAAATCTTCTCCTTGACGTTTCCAATGGCATAGTGTTTGCTTCAGCGAACTCCAGCTGTTAACGCCACTCTGGCTGTGTACACATATTTTAGCTCTGTCCTTGAGCAACTGTTTTGCATATATAAATTACTGAAGATCATTCCAGCATACTGCTCCAGAGTTTTCTTCGAAACTTTCTAGCCACTGTTCCAAACTAGGCTGACCGGATTCCGTATGTAGATATCCTGTAAAGTAGATTCTCCTGTAATGTAGATTTTGTTCCTGTCAGCGGTAGTTCTAATTTCCATAATTCGTCCATTTATCTGCCGACTGTCTTAATCAAAGAATTTGTCGATGTCGATTACAAATATATATATATATATATATATATATATATATATATATATATATATATATATATATATATATATATATAAATATATACTCGTATATATAAATAAAAATACATTTACATAGTTTTATTGATTTTAAATTAATTCCAGAATTATGTTTAAAACTTACCATTTTATTAAATTGTTAATTTCAAACTTTACATAAAGAAACTACTTTTAATTTAAATTATCTCAAAAATAATAAAAACTAATCTATGTTCACTCTAATTATTTAACTGTAAGAAATGAAAATTATTGTCGCAAAGATTTATCATATTATGTGTATAACAGAAATAAGCAAATTGATGACATGGTCACTCTTTTACTCAAACAAGATTTCAATATAATCAACTTTTCATCAAAATATCAACTCATTTGATTTAAAGCACCCGCACTAGCATTATTTTCTTCACGCAGCCTCTCACGATTGCTGCTCCCAGCTTCCCACGTTGCTCTGCATGAAATTTCCACCACAGCTTTCCACTGCTGTATTGTTGTTATTGTCCTCGTCAATTTTCTTCAATAATCGTTAAACAAGTTGATTAGTTTGTTTCTGGGTTTTCTCCTTCAAAATTCAACCTCTCGTTGGTGTCTTTTGTTCATACATTGTTCTGGTTCCGCAAGTTGAAAATGCGTTGCCGAACGTTATAGTTTCTGCTTTTTGGGTACAGCACCACAAAAGATGCTTCATATTTTCACTGCAACAGTTTCCTTGAGTTTTTTTTTTTTTTTTTGTTAATTTTTGTTTGTTTTGGCATTGTTTTTGCATGGCGGCGGGTTGGACACCAATTGCAGGGTCCCGAGTTAGATAACATGCAAAAGTTAGCACTGTTTCATTTAATATATTTTAATCACATATTAATATATAATATGACTTCTATGTTCAAAGTAATTATAATACGCAGTAAAAGGAGAAAACGACTGATTACTTATTTGAAATGTTCTGTCTCGCGTCGTCGGTCCGGTTCTCAATTTTTGTCCACTTCTTGTCGTACGTCCTGTAGCTGTCACGTGTTTGTTCGTCAGTCTCTAAGGTTGATTTACCTCATGTATATATATACGAGTATATATATATATATATATATATATATATATATATATATATATATATATATATATATATATATATATATATATATATATATATATATATATATATATATATATATATATATATATATATATATATATATATATATATATATATATATATATATATATATATATATATATATATATATACTTGATCCCCTTTTTACACGATGTTATGGGACCCAAAAAGTTACGTGCAAAAAAAAAACGTGTAAAAAAATCTGAATTTGCCTGCAAAATTGAAAAATGGTTACATTTTCTGAGAAACCCCGTGCAAAAGCAAAAACCGTGCAAAATAAAACTATTTTTGTATGTTAATATCATTAAACAGATATTAAATCTTGTTAAGTAAATATTTCAATTACAAAAAATTATGTATAAAAATTATATTTATTTATTTTATTTATTTAATTGTTTTATTTTAAAAATAAATTCATATATTTCAGCCGTTGTACAGTGAAGAACAAACAATTAAAAAGAGATCAAAAAACTATCATATCATAACTTAAATTCACATATTTCAACTGTTGTACAGTAAAAAACAAAAAAAAAAACACAAACTATTCCACGATCAAAGTTATGATTTGTAAAAGTCAGTCATAAGACGCTGAGGAATTTTCTTTTTTGCGTCTTCATACATATTCGAATAGCATTCAATGGCTTGCTTCACTCCTCGCTGAAATTTAGCTGCGCGGTCTTGGTTAGGATCGTGTTTCAAAAAGTGGTTTTCCAAGTCAAGTGCCTTTTCCAATCCTTGTCGAATTACGCTTGCGTTAAAAGGAACAGTGGCATATGGGACTTCCTCCGCCTCACTTTCTAAAACATCGTTATCATCTAAAGCTTGAAGAATCTCATCATCATCAATAACAGAACTTTCAAAAAATTCATTGACGTCTTCTATGCACATGTCTTCAAAACCCTCTCCTCCTATGAAATTGGCAAGTTGAAAAGTTTCTGTAATTGCTGATAAATCCTCACTTTCACTCTCCTCCCTTAATACGACACCTTCCCATACATTTTTCCAACATTTATTTAAAGTGCTTTTTTTAATATCTTTTATGGCGTTACTAATGCACTCTATGCAATTTTTTAAGTCGAACGCCTTCCACGCAGAGATCACATTTAATTCCTTGTCTTCTTTCAGTTTGTTCAAAATGTATTGAAAAGAATCTTTAACGTACTAAGATTTAAATGTGGCAATAATTCCCTGGTCTAGGGGTTGAATTAATGACGTCGTGTTAGGAGGTAGGAACATTATTCTTACATTTTCATGTTCAATTAGTGAGTGGCCAGGAGCATTGTCAATGAGTAGCAAGACTTTAAAATCCAATTTCTTACAACGCAGATACTCTCGAACTTCAGGCACAAAACATTTCTCGAACCAATCTTTAAAGAGGGGCGCCGTCACCCAAGCTTTTTTATTAGCCATCCAATGCACCGGAAGTTTTTCATGTCTTGACCTAAATTAAATTTAAATAAACCACAAATTACCAAAAAGCATGAAAATACTTACCTTTAAAGGCTCGAGGCTTCAATGCAATGTGCATACATACCTTTAAATGCTCGAGGCTTGAAACTTTTGTTGCCGAGTAAAGGCTTCAATAATGTGTCCCCTGAGGTATTGCTATACAATAGCAAGGTGATGTGTTCCTTGGCTACGTTAAAACCTTTTACAGACTTTTCTTGCTTCGCCACATAGGTTCGATTGGGCATTTTTTTCCAAAACAATCCTGTCTCGTCGGCATTGAAAACTTGATCAGGTACGTAGCCGCCCAATGCAATTGTTTCCAACAAAATTGCAGGAAATTCTTTCGCCGCATCCGCGTCTGCCGATGCACCTTCTCCTCTGATTTTCACATTGTGGAGAGAGTTCCGTTCTAGGAAATTTTGTAACCAACTATTGCTAGCACGGAAAGTAACATTTGCTGCAGTGGTTGGCTCCTGTTGCTTTATTTTTTGGAAAAGTTGCTGCGCTTTGGCTTTAATTGATCTGGTGTCAACAGGTATCTTTCTCTGCGCATTATCTTCAAGCCACCACACAAGTGCGCGATCCGTTTTCATAACAGCAACATCCCTAGCGTAAAATGTTTTGGAGGAACTTCCTTCGCTGCTGGCCAATGCCACTTTCCTTATTCCAGTTTCGTTTTTTCTTATTGTGCGTATTGTCGCTTCATTTAAATTTTTTCGTTTTGCGACCACTGCAACTTTTTCACCTGCATTTAAAGCGTCCAAAATACTAACTTTTTCCTTAAGACTCAAATTTTTGCGTTGTGGTGCCATCGTGACCAATCTCTTTGACATTTGTTTTGCTTTGACATTTGTTTTTCTTTATTTCTGGAAAAAAGGGTTGCATTGCGTTGTATGCATGACAATTGGTTTGGTTGCAATTTATCGGAGAAAAAAACCGTGTAAATAAAAGAAAGCCGTGCACAAAAAGTTTTCAACAATTTAGAGTAGAGAAACAACCGCGTAAATAAAAGAAAACCGTGTACAAAAAGTTTTCGTTGGGTGTTAAAAAAATACCGTGCAAAAAAAAATCGTGTACAAAAATACCGTGTAAAAAGGGGATCAAGTGTATATATATATGTGTATATACGAGTATATATATATATATATATATATATATATATATATACTCGTATATACTCGTACTGTATATATATATATATATATATATATATATATATATATATATATATATATATATATATATATATATATATTTATATGTATATATACAGTTTGTCAAGAAAGTATTTTGACAAGGTAAAAAATTCGACAATTAGATTTTCTCCGTACATAATATAGTACTTCTTTAGATTTTTGATTAATTTTTTGAATTCATTTCATTTAATTGATGTATTTACTTATGAACAGTAACAACAAAAAAACTACTATTAAAAGTAAGAAACAAAAAAAATTACAAAAACCAAAAGTAGTCTGAAAATTTGCTGTGAAGAAAATGTTTTTACAAATCAGAAATTATTTATAAAAATGAAAGAAAGAAAAGAAAATTAGCACTATAAAAGGTTTTAATATTTTGTATGGCCCCCTTTAGCATCTATGGCGACTTATAGTATTCTCCTCATGGAATTAATCAACCTCTGCACATCGTATTCGCTTGGTATTTTATTTCATTCCTCTAGTATAGCAGTTTTGAGTTCTGCTCCACCTTTTGGTGGACTGTCGGTCGCCTTTTCTTAAATTTCCACAAATTTTCAATGGGGTTCAAGTGTGGACACTGGGCTGCCATATCTAACACTTTTTGTTAATTATAAAGAACCCACATCCTTACCATAAGGGCTTTATATTTTGAGTCATTGTCTTGAAAAAATTTGAATTGCGAATTATCATCAATATTGAACCCACAATGATCTTCGCTTTTTACCAAATAACGTTTGAATATTTGCATATCTTGTTTATCGTCGATTTTATTCTCAATGGAATCCAGTTCTCTTACTCCCCCGATATCATGACAGAAAGTTTGCCGAATATAAATATTGGAATATAATATATTTCGGTTTTCCAATGCGTTTAACGGTTGTCACCAGAATCTATTAGGCCCACCATTATCGTAAAGCATGATTTTGGTATCATCGCAAAATATAGCATCATCCCAATAGCCATTCTGTTTGACAAAGTACTTTCTAGCGAATGACAATCACTTTTCAATGTTTTGTGTTGAAAGTATTGGTTTTTTTCGTGCAACTTTTGACATATAAGTTAAATATCTCCTGCATACATCTAACATTATAAAAATATTTAATTATAGAAATATTGTTTTAATTTTTATTTTAATATTTTATTATTCTAATCGCCCTTCTCCTTCGAGCTCCTGTCAATTAAAAGATGCGAGTTCTCGTACTCGGGTTCTTTTTATACGTTTTCGCCGCCGACAATCGCATGGTGACTGCGCTTCGAGGCGGTACCGCGCGACAGCGTTTCACGGCTGGGCTTGGCGGCACCGACATACAACACATGTCTCGCCAATTCCTCTGGCACCGAGAACCATCACCGTCTACCGTATCTACGCGTAGCGGCTGTGCCACGTATTTGTACAATGCTTTGTACTGCTGCGCAAGCGCATGGCGCCAACACTCTTTTCGTGTGTTTTCTCGCGTACCGAGAACCAGCACCGTCTATCGTTCCCCTGCGCAGCGGATGGCAGCAGACGCTGTTGCAGCGTATTTCGTACAATTCTTTGTACCGCCGCGCAAGCGCGCGGCGCCAACGACATGCACCTCGTATGTTGCTAAGTCCTCCCCCCCTTAAGATAAGCCGCCCTCGGCTGACGGGCGTCCCGCCCTCGGGCACTACCACGCTATTTCTGATATGATTGAAAATATAAGATTAAGCAAATATGCCGTAACGTAGGTTGTCTTTGTGGACTTCTCGGCCATCTACCAGGATACTCGATCTGAGGTCTGCGCTTACAGTCTTCTGGTTGTAAACTTTTGATAGTTTGTTTCCAAGTCTTTTATTTGTCTCCTGTTTTGAAAAATCTTCTTTTTCGCAGCCGGTTGAAATATTGGAGTTTAGTTTGTTGGGTAACTCGTAATTTGGCTTCCACCTCGCCTCTCATTACCTCGGAAATAGAATGAATATGTCGACAGGTCTCTGATTAGTAACAGAGTGGATAGGAATAGTCCGCTGCTTTGAGATATCTTGAAATCTCCGTCAATGTACTGTGGAAGTGTTCCACCTGTCCATTAGATGTGCTGTGAAGGGGCGGAACTGCATGAACGCTAGCATCGAACTGATTTTGTAGTAGTGACCTTATAGTGTTAGAAGTCAGCGATTTTTTGTTGTCGCATACCACAGTACGTGTATCCTTAAAGACACTGAGGGTTTCCAGTAGGGGTCCTTTGAGGTCCACTATACTTCTGGATCTTATGGGTTTTACAATGGCAAACTTGGAGAACTTCTCCAGGCATGTGAGAAAGTGGTGACCTGCCGTGGAATAGATATCTAGATGCAAAATTTCGACCGGATGCGTGGGAATAGGGGTTTTTCCTATTTGGGTTGCGTGTTGGTGTCGATTGTATTTGCCTTCCTGACATATGCGGCAGGCAGATGCCAGCTGCTTGAATTGTTTACGGACACCGGGGAAATATGTCATCCGGAACACCCGACGTGTCGTTTCATTCGGCGAACGATGGGCTCTGTTGTGCTCTCTGGATAGGATTTCTTGTTGCTCGCTTGGGTTGGTGATATCCTTTACCCTTCTCTCACTGAATCGGAACCTCATGGATGGGAAGAGATCCGGCAAGGTGTCCTCCAAATATTGCAATGTAACTCGATCGATCGATATATTAAATTCACAACATTGACGTTAACGGAGTCGTTCAGCAGCTGGGGCAAGTCCGAAGGTGAGGCATAAGTTAGGACATGCCTGAGCTGCTTCTGGAATACTATGAAGGAAGTTTTCTTCGACTTCTCTCTAGCTTGGAGGATAAGCTGATTTCTGAAGCCATTGACGGGGTTATCGACAGTCGGGATAGGTGATCCCAGCGACTTTTCAGCACTGCTATTGGTTTCACATTACTTAGTTTTCTTCATTATTGCATTTATGTGCTGTCGTGAAAGCGCGTCCGCGACAATGTTGAGTCTTCTTGGCTTGTAATGGAACTTCGGGGCGAACTCCTCAATGAAGGTTCGCCATCGTTTCATCTTTGAGTTAACATTTCTGTCCGAGAGATCGAAGGTGTTAATGTGCATATATTGTGATTCTATATTTTTTGCGTTTTGTTTAAAACTGCAAATTTGATTTCTGTTCAATTTATTCTTTGCGTCGATAATAACAGAAGTTCGTTGCACTTTGCATAACAACAGTTTAAATTCTCTTGCATATTAAGCAGACGGAAATTCGACACGTTTGTTGGTTGTTGTAGTCTCATGATAATAGCAAATATGTTGTGCAATTTGCATCGAACTACAGTATTGCTGATCATTTGTATTATATGTATGTATTATATTGTATTGCTATGGATTTTGACATGTTAATTTTGTATAAAAACGCATGCAATAATTTAATAAAATTCGTTCAAAATCAGAACTCAAAAAGAACAATTATTGAATTATCATTTCTTCGTGTCTAGTTCAAGTACTAGAAGGTCAGTTTTAGGGTAACTTCAATTTTGTTTCGTCGAGAATCTTCAGTTCAAGTACTTCATAACCATAAATTCAGATTAAAATCTTGAATTAAAATTTAATCATCGTGAATTCCCAGTTCAAGTACTGGAAATTCTAAGCATAAATTCAAAGCAAATTTTGAATTAGCAAACGGCAAGGGATTGAGGGTAGGTAATTTCTCAGCTTCTGCAATGACCAAACAATTGCAAGCAGCTCTCGCTCATAAGTCGCATAGTTCTCCTGTGTATTGGAGAGTGTGCGCGAGATCATGGTGATGAGCCGACCTCCCTGCGATAGTACAGCCCCTAAGGCATAGGATGAAGCATCCGCAGTAAGATCGAATGGTTTTCTGAAATCTGCATAGAGGAGCAAAGCATGTGCTGATGTAATGATTAGACGGTGTTTTTAAGTTCATGGTTTAAAATGTTACTTTATTGATCGAACATTAATCATTAACAGTCGACTATTAACTATTGACTCTCGACTATCTACTGTGTTACAATTACAATGTTGGACTTATATTTATACTTAAAATAGTTGAGTCGTTGATGACATCACTGTTCGATGACTCAAGAGGTATCGATGGATAAGGGTCAGTTATTTGAGACGTATGTGTGCTGGCTCACATTTCACGGTCGTTGACCGTCGCCTTGAATGTTGGTGTCTCATATCGGCACCACTTTGGAATGATGCACACTTTGCAATTGTTAATTGATTTTAGGTCATTAGATTCATATGTCTGTTAGTTCAATGGCCGTTATCCATGACACCTCCCCTTTTTGGGAAAAGAAAAAAAAATTTCTTTTTTTTCTTTTATATGTATGTATATATTTATATGTATATGTATATATTATATTTAACTTATAACAATTACATGATTGGATAAATTATATTTTGAAGTAAGGGTTGTAATATATAAAGTTATTGGCATCGTGTGGGATGCTGGAATATAGAGCTATCGGCCGATAGTTATTTTGTAAAAAAAAAATAAATTATATATAGGTATATTTATTCATATTTTAATATCTATTATTTCTTATGCTAGTTTTAGTCTATTTTTGTGCACAACAATTGATTTAGATTTTGTGTCAATTTTGCAATTTCCAAAATGGTCAGTCTCAATCACCTTGTATGGACCTTTCAAAATACTATCTAATTTGTGATTGGTTTCATCTTTTAAGTATACCATATCGTTTGGCCGAATATTTTGTGGATTTACACTCTTGTCATAAATGTGTTTTGTCTTTATTTTAGCCTTTTCTAGCATTTCTGATGCTTTTTTCTGAGCTACTTGCAATTTGAATTGGAGTTCGTTTTTGTAGTCGTCAAAGTTGTATACCGGATTTTTTTTTCCATATAGTATAAAGTCGTATGGAACTGGCGCTTTTCCGAATACTAATTCGAAAGGTGTGTAACCATGAGTTGTTGATGGTGTCGTGTTGTAACAATACGTGAAATATTTGAGCCAACGGTCCTAGTCTAATTTGTTAGTTGAAATGTATGATCTTATGTACTCGTTAAATGTTTTATGGGATCGTTCTACTGTACCTAAAGTTTGATGGTGGTAAGGGGTGGATGTTTTTCTTTCTATTTGTAAAAGCTTGCATATTTGGTCAAATATTTGGTTTTTATATTCGGTACCCATGTCTGTTAATATTTGTTTTATGGGTCCGTAAATTAAAATAAGGTTTTCTACTATTGCTTTTGCAACTATATTAGCGGACTTAGCTGGGATGGGTACTGTAATGAGAAATTTAGTTAAAACACATATTATTGTGAGCGCGTATTCGTTAGAATTAAATGACTTTGGTAATGGGCCTACAGTGTCTATTTGTACACATTCAAAAGCTCTTGCTGGTGTTGGTGTTTTTATTAAAGGTTCTAGGTGATTAGTACTGGCTTTGTTTTGTTTACATTTTTGGCAGTTTTTGACATAAGACTTCACGTCTGAAGCCATGTTTTTCCAAACATAATGTCGTTGTAGTTTTGATAAGAATCGTGTGACTCCTGGGTGGCCTCCAAAAACAGGGTCATCATGATATTTTTGTAGTATTTCAAGTTTTTGCGTGGGTGAAGTGATTTCAATAAGCTTTGGTGTTATAGCTATTGTTATTTCTTTCAATTGTTCATTGCCTTTCTTTTTAAATTCCTCTATGTCGACATATTCAAATAAATTATCATTGATTGCAATCCTTATACTCTTAAAGTTTGTTTTCCCAACTATATTTTCAAGTTTGGGAAATAATTGCGCTAGTTCAATTTTCCCATAAGCAATAAAATCTTTAGAGTTTAATTTAAATATTTTCTTTTTTCCATGGAACAAAACTAAATGTGAGGAATTTTCTAATGTTTTATTGTGCACATTTGTGGTTAATTTTAGGCATGGTAATTTTTTCACTTCTTGTAACGTAATCGTGTTATATACTTGTTGTTTTAACCCTGCTGTTAGATTAAAAAAAAATAACGAATTCTGGATTTAGAGACCATTTGGTCCATACCGCATTTTTCATATAAAATATCAATTTAATCTTATATTTTATATCTATGTATGGTGGTTTAACACTACGTGAGCTTTTTAGTGATTGCCAATAGTCGTAGATGTAGATCGTGGTGCATTAAAAGACTTTCACCAGATTTCGCGGAGGTGCTTTTGCCAGAAGCTTTTCCCAATTTAAGCTGTGTCTGTATTCACCACAGGTTAAAGTCATGTATAAAGTACTACACCTTACTTCACCTTCCCCTTCGGATGAAATTTGAACTATGTGTCGGTTAAACTTACATATGTGGGAACAGTACGTAAAAATAAAACTTTCATTCCTCCGAAATTGCTGACTGTGAAAAATGAACCATTGCATTAGTATCGTACATCAGCCACAAAAACAAAGCAACGGTATTGATAAGTTCAATGCACAGGACAGATGAAGTTGATGAGAGTGGGTCGAAGAAAAAGCCGGAGATTGTGTCTTATTACAATTCGACAGAAGGTATGCTATTTTGTTGTTTGTCTATAATTTCTTATACTTGGTCTTTTTTAGGAGGCGTTGACACTGCTGACCAAATGATTGGCTCCTACACCACAAAACGCAAAACAAATCGATGGCCGAATATTGTATTTGCTAATATACTAGATAAATCCGCTTTGAATGCGTACATACTTTTTTCCGAAATTGATGCTTCATGGAAACCAGCTGATCGAAATCGCAGGAGACCAGAGTTCTTGCGGCAACTGGCACTTTCTTTGGCTAAGGCGCATATGATGAAACGGAGTAGATTACCTCAACAACAGTTCTCAGCACAGCTTTTGACTGAAATACAAACCTCATCCTCAGTTTCAGTAGCCTCTTCAAGCAACGTTACTTGTAATTCTGTGGCTAGAAAGCGGGGAATTTGTAGTTGCTGCAAGTCTAAGTCTGACATCAAATGTTCCATTTGCTGCAAGTTTATTTGCTAAACAAACCGAAAAATACTTTGCTCAGCATGTATTGAAAATAATAACGGAATATAATAAACCTATATACATATATAATATACATATAATATAAAATAATAGGAATAAAACACATATTTTGTAAATAAAACCAGAAAAACTCTTAGCATTTTAATTTAAATATAAGAAAAATAAACACTGGACCAAATGGTCTCTAATCCAAAATAAGTAACTTTTGATTTTCCTCAGTCCCACCTTATGTCAGACACTTGAATTTTTGGAAATAGCACTGTTTTGTAAAAAACCCACGTGAGCTGAAATATTAAAGCAATATATACCACCGTTCAAAAGTTACAAAGGAAACAATCGAAAAATTGGACCAAATGGGCTTAATCTTACAGCAGGGTTAAGGTTTCTTTGGCTTCAATAATGTTATTAGTTTGGAAATGAGTATGTTTTGATTTTGATCTCGTAATCATCTGTATGATAGCAAAGTTTTCTTCCCTAAGCTGCTTGATTTGCCCAAAATCAATGCGCGATAAAGCATCTGCACCGCAGTTATCTTTTCCTTTAATGTATTCAATTTCGAAATCAAATTCTTCCAAATCTAGCCTCATTCTTGTTAACTTTGAGGAAGGGTTCTTCAAAGCAAATAGTAATGTAAGTGGTTTAGTATGTAAGTGGTTTATGATCACTTTTTATTAAAAATTTTGTTCCATAAATGTATGGTTTGAAGAAATTTATTGCCCAGTGTATAGCGGTAAGTTCTTGTTCTATGACCGATTTATTACTCTCCCCTTTAGTAAAGGTTCGAGAGGCGAACGCTATTGGCAATTGTTTACCATTGTGGTTCTGACTTAGAACTGCGCCACATGCAATTTTGCTTGCATCTGTAGTAATGCAAAAAGGTTTTTGGAAATCAGGGTATTGCAATATTTTTGGGGATAGCAGACAACTTTTAAAATATTGAAATGCCTTTTCGCATTCAGGTGTCCATTCGAACTGGGATTTTTTCCTTGTTAATTTTGTTATGTGTACTGCATGATTTGCGAAATTTGGTATGAATTTTCTTTAATAGTTTACAAATGCTACGAACCGCTTACATTCATCGGCGTTCGTTGGTTTTGGGTATGACAAAATCTTGTCGTATTTAGATTCATCTGGAAGAATGCCTTGGTCTGTGCATTTATGTCCTTGTGAATCGTAGAATTTACACTTGTCCAGATGCAACTTAATATTTGTTTTCCTGCAGATCTCGAAAACTGATTTTAAATTTGCTAACATATGTTTTTCGGAGCATCGAATGACTATGAGGTAGTCCATATATATAAAAGTTTTCACCGGTCCTAGTCCAGAAAATGTAATATTCATCATCCTTTGAAAGGAGTTTGGGGCTATTTTTAATCCAAAGGGTAATCTTTTGAATCTAAAGGATCCTTGTTCGGTTGAGAATGATGTAACGCTTCTTGAATTTTCCTCAAGCTCTATTTGATGAAAACCTGAAATCAAATCCAAACACGAAAAATACTTCGCACGACCTAACTGGTCAAGGATATCGTCAATTCTAGGCAATGGGTACTTGTCTGATGCTAATTTTTTATTGACTTGTCTATAGTCTATTACAAGTCTCCATTTTTTTCCGAGGAATTTGGTAAGGATTTCTTCGGGACTAAAAGTATAGGGCTATTATACTCTGAGACTGACGGTTCAATGATATCATCTCTAAGCAGTTTTTCTATTTGTTTATTTATTTCGGCTTTATGAGTATGAGGAGTCCTATAGTTTTTTATGTAAACCGGATTATTTTCGTTTAAGTGTAATTTCTGTTTATAAAAATTGTTGTATGTACACGCATCGCTTTCTAAAGCAAATACGTCTGTGTAGTTTGAAGCGAGTTGAACTAGTTTTTCTCTATGAAGTATTGGGCAGTTGTTTGCTAATTTATTCAAAATTTTGGTTTGTCGTTCTTGATTGTTATTTTGTTTATCTATTTTAACAATGTAATAGTCATCAAGGTTTTCTGTTCTTATTGTGTTTTGCTGCAAAAAAAGGTTGTTATCCTTTGTATTAATAATTCGAACATATGGGTTTTTTGTATTAACGATTGTATTTGCTATGAAAACACCATCTTCAAGTTCCTGATTGGGTATTAAGAGGTCATTTTCCGTACTTGTTATGTCGATTTTTCTAATGACCTCCGCTCTTGCTGGGAGTGAGAGTATTTTCCCCTGATGTGAATCCAATATTTCGATTTCTAGTTCAATATTTAAACAGTTTGGCCTAATAATGAGCCAACTTGGACCAGAATTTTGGTAGTCTAATACACAATTATAATTTTTTATGAAATCATAGCCTATTATAACATCACATGGTAGCGGGAAAGAATCATCCACTATGTGGAAATTATGAGATATTGTTAAATTATTTATGTATAGACTTGCTTGTGTGACACCGAGTATTGTACCACTGCCTATACCTCTGAGGTTGAATATTTGATTTATATTTATTGTAGCATTGTCTACATGGTTTGTTTTGAAGAGACTTATATCTGATCCTGTATCTAAAAGAAATGTAGAGGTGGACTGACTTAAGGATGATTTTATTCTGATGGAATTGTTTAAACAGAGGTTTACATTTAAAATTCTGTGCTCATTTAATTCGATACATTCCCCAGTTGGGCGGACTGGGGGACATCCCCGTTTTCCGACGCTTCTGTATACCGAACGTTTCCATTATTATGTCTGCGTCCTCTATAATTATTGTTGTGTCCATAATTTCAATTTCTATTATTGTTGTCTCTGTTATCAGAGTGAGAGTCGTTACGCCGTGTATTATAATTCCGGTTCGAAGAGCTTCTTTGTCCACGATATGATCTGTTTCCACGACCCCTATATCTTACGTTGGAATTTCGAAATTTGTTGATGTAATTTACTTGTAAAGTTCCTGAACTTTCCGAACTTAACTCAAGAAATTTTGTAATAGCGTCTCCTACTGTTGGGAACTGACCTGCCCTCATTAGCAATTTTACCTCTTCAGATTTCGCATTTGTTTTTATTGTTTTCACTGCATGTTGAGTGGAGTAGCTTTTTGCTAGTGCAGGCGTCAAACCGTCTGCAATAAATGATTGCTCCAATTGCAATGATAAAGTTTCAATTTCTTTGGCAAAATCACTGTCGCTTTTATTATGCTGCTTTACGGTATTAAGTCTGGCTGAAATACTCTGTGGAGATTCGTATTTCACGTTTGCAAGTAATTTGCTTTTGATTGCTTGAATAGTATGTAGGGGTGATATACGTGTGTAGATGAGGGTTGATTCAACATCAACTGCGTTGGCCTTGCAAGATTGGCTTACGCATCGATTGCAGATTTCACACAACGTATGAATGCAATTATATACAGAAACCTAGTGCGAAGCGGAGTGTCGCCCTCAGCAGAGTTTTTGACCGGCAGAGTGTGCCGTTGGCCAAGCTATTGTTTGTGCTGTTCTGTAACTATGCCTAGTCCAGAGCACGAGAGAAGAAATAGGAAATCTAATGCAGGATTGCAGTTTTAGAAGTTCAGATTAATTCTGGTTTATTTGGTGGCTCGCTGGCTTTTTATATTATTCAATTCTTATTGTTTTCTTATTCTAACTAACATAAAATGTATCTATCTTATTTACACTAGTTACAAATCATATTCCCGAAATTTGTCTCAAGTATCGGATTACCGATATTATTCATTGACGAATCATCGTCTTTGTTTATGTTAATTATTTTGAGTGCAAATACAGGGCTAAAGTCACTGCACTGTCTAACATGCATGCGCTGCAATATAGGCAGCGTGTGTTATTTCACCCCCAAAATGCTGGTCTAGCGTATTTGGACATTGAGTGCAATTGCGCACGCTGCGCTATTGTCAGTTTGTTTGCATATGCGACTTGCTGCTGTGCTTATGACGATGTGTGGTCGTCAGTGTACACTTGTATGGTACACTACACCCTCACCCTTAAGAGAAAAATTAGGGGTGTAAGCGAATAATTTTTCTGGAAATATGGTTTGTGTTGTATTACAATTGTCTTATGTTAGATGATTTACATATTAATTGGTATTGTATTTTTTTTTTTTTTTTTTTTTTAAATTGTTTCTTATTATTAAAGTTACATAGTAGCGTTTTTAATTGTATAGTTAAAATTACAAATTATGTAGTTTTGATATAATTACATATATTTATGATTACTAATTACATTGTTTTGCTTATATATTGTGATAGTTTTAATTATAAATTTAAGTTACATTGTATGGTTTTAATTGATTATTATGTACTTTCTTAGGTGTACCATTATATTCTATTAATGAATTTACTCCTAACTTATCTAGTATTTTATATGGTCGTTTATATGGATTCACATTCTTTTTCCTATTTTCTACTTTTAATAGAACTAAATCTCCTATTTCTACATTAAGTGTATTTGTATTAGTTTTTGAGTCGGTTAGTGTACGTTTTTGTTTTGCTTTTATTAGCATTTGTTTTGCCTTTTCGTGGGCATAGCGTAATCTCGCTTTTAGCTCGTTGGCGTAATTTTCAAAGTTGTAAATTTTTGTGTTACTTTCTATTACTTCATTGGGTAAACCTGGGAGTTTCCCATATATTAATTCATATGGCGTGTAGCCCGTGTCAACATGTGGCATTGTGTTGTAAGTAAAAGTGAAGTAGGGAATCCACTTATCCCATTCGTCGTCGTTTGTCGATGTCAGTAGGAATTCATTCAAAACTCTGTGGTTGCGTTCTAGTGAGCCTATTGTTTGGTGGTGGTACGGTGTCGAAAATTTCTGTTGTATTTTGAGCAGTGCACATATGTTTGCCATTAGCTCGTTTGTAAATTCTGTCCCGTTGTCAGATTTAAGAATTTTGAAGTGTCCGTATTTGAGTATAAATTGTTCAACTAATGTTTTGGCTGTTGTGAGTGCGTCTTTTGTTATCATTGGATGTGCGATTACGAACTTTGTCAGCTCGCACTGCATGGTCAGTATGTAGCGGTATTCGTTTGAAATTTTTAGTGGTCCTACGGTGTCAATTGATATGACTTCGAAACTTGTGTTAGGGGTGTCTGTTATGGTTTGTGGTTCTTTGATGTGTCTTGTTTGTTTACACTTCACGCATGTGTCACAGTTGGATACGAATTTCTTTACCATTTGGTTCATATTTTTCCAAATGTATCTTTGTTTTAATTTGAGTAGAGTTTTTCTTACTCCGGGATGTCCTGTTTTGTGGCATTCATCTATTAGTTTGTATTTTAAAATATCCTCCGTTATTCTCTTTGGAGGTATATAAATTAATATTTTTAGCTGAGGACTTTTGCTATTAATTTTTATTTTTGCGTAGGCTTCTTTAAATTCTTCTTTTGTATATATTTTGAATATTTCATCATTATTTGCAATTGCTAATTCTTTAATTTTTTCTTTCTTCGTTTTGGATATCAATTTCCTCAGAATCGAGTCTAGTCTCGCTGATTTATCATTGATTCCTGCATGCTTTATATTTTCATTTATATTTTTATTTTTAGGTCGGAGCTTCTTCAGAGTCGAATCTTGATTCGGTGAATTATCGCTTTCGCCTATGTGCACAATATCATTTTTCATATATATATTCATTTTTTCAAAGCTTTGATTTTTCTTGTCGACATTAAATTTTAATTTTTTAATATTCTTGACGTCATTTATTGATGTACATTCCCATATTTAAAGGTGATCAGTCTCCTGAGATATGCAATTTCTCAATTTCTTATTTTCATTTTTATTTGCCTCTTTATTTATTTCATTTTTATTTGCCTCTTTATTTATTTCATTTTTATTTGCCATCCCTCTCGTTATTACTAGGGTTCTTTTGGCTTTTTCATCAATCTCTTTCGGTATCATTTCTTTTAGAATGTCCGAGTCGATTTGTATTCTTGACAATGCATCTGCATTTGTATTCATCTTTCCAGTTTTATATACTATGTTAAAATCATAGTCACTGAGGTCTAATCTAATTCTGGTCATTTTAGATGAAGGGTTTTTGTGAGAGAATAGCGATATCAGTGGTCGATGGTCAGTTACTACCGTGAACTTTTGACCATATAGATAGGGTTTGAAGAAGTTAATACCCCAATGTATTGCTAGTAGCTCTTTTTCTATTACTGGCTTATTCAAATCGTGTTTTTGTAATGATTTGCTAGCATATGATATTGGTAAATCTTGTCCTATTTCGCCTTGTGATAGTACGGCGCCTAATGCATAATTCGATGCATCTGTAGTTAATATGAAAGGTTTATCAAAATTTGGGTATTGCAATAGTGGTGGGTTTATTAATTTTAGTTTAAGAGTTTCAAAAGATTTTTGGCATTCATCTGTCCATACAAATTTGGCTGATTTCTTTAGTAAGGAGTTTAAACCTTTTGCAATATCTGCAAATTCTGGTATGAATTTTCTATAGTAGTTGCAGAATGCAACGAATCTTCTTACTTCGTCTGCGTTTTTCGGTTGAGGGTAATTTTTTACAGTCTCGTATTTTGCTGGGTCAGTTTTAACTCCGTCTTGTGTAATCAAATGTCCTAAATATACGACTTCTGGTCTCAGAAAGTTGCACTTTGCTGCGTTTAATTTTAAGTTATGTTGTTTTAGTCTGTCTAGTACTTTGATTAAATTTTGGTTATGGTGGTTTAAACTGCATCCATAGATGATTATGTCATCTACATAAAGGAATGCTTCTGAGTCAAGTCCTGAGAGTGCTATTGTTAACATTCTCTGAAAGCTGTTGGATGAAATTTTTAGTCCGAAAGGTAGTCTTTTAAATTGATAATGTCCATTGGATGTGGAAAAAGCTGTTAATGGTCGTGATTGTTTTTCTAATTTTATTTGATGAAATGAACTGGTCATGTCTAAGGTTGAAAACCATTTTGCTCTGCCTAACTTGTCCAGAATGTCTTCTAGGCGAGTTAGCGGGAATTTATCATTTACTATTTTGTCATTCAGTTTTCTAAAATCCACTACAAGTCTCCATTTCTTTTTGTCAATAGTGTTCTTTTTAGGAACCAAAAGGAGTGGAGCATTGTATGGGCTGACTGAAGGTTCAATGATATCCTCTTGTAGCATTTTCTTTACCTGTTCATTCACAATTTCTGTGTGTGTGTGTGGCAGTCTGTAGTTTTTAATGTAAACGGGGGTGTTGTCATGTGTCGTTATGTTTTGTGTGTAAAAATTGTTTGTCGAAAGTGGTTCGTCTTCAAGATGAAAAACTTCTTGGTATTGTCTTAGGATGTTTATGAGTTGGGTTTTTGTAATTTCGTCTGTGCAGTTAAAATTTAAAGTTTCAATGATTTTCTGTAGTCTCTTTTCATTGTAATTATCTTGCGTACTGTACTTTAGTATGTCATAATTTTTTAGTGAGTCAGTTTCAAATTGTATGCCGTCTAAAATTACCTCTTTGTTTGTTGTATTTAAAATTTTTATGTGGGTTATACCACTTTTGGGTGCTATTGAGTTGCTTAGAAATATGCCTTCTTTTAATTCTTTATTTAGAATTATTTTGTCTTCATTTATGTTTAATTTTAAGGCTTTTATTATTTCTGTTCTTGCTGGTATTTTTATTGTTTGAGTATCGTGAGATTTAGTGTGCATGGGTATAATGAATGTTTGTTTGTTTACGTACGCGGAAATTGTAAACGTTTATAATCGATTTTACATATATATTTTTCAAAAAAATCCCTACCTAGAATGCCATCTGTTTCTATTGGAAATGTTTTGTTTACTAATTGGAAAGGGTGGTTGCAAGATTCTTCTCCAATATCTAATTGTAATTCTATTTGACCTTCAGAATATACCTCTTCGTTTGTTATGCCTGTTAATTTGCATTTGTCATCAGGAAAGTATTCGTGGTTTTCTAATTTGCTGCTTATTTTGCATAATGAGATGTCGGCACCTGTGTCTATCAAAAATGTCATTTTTTGCTTTTTGTGTGTCAGCGTGACGAAATTTGTGTGGTTATCCGAGATTTTATACACATTTAATTTTGGCTGTCCAGAATGGTTATACATTCTGGGCCTTGTTCGTTTCCCGTATCGTGTATCATGTTTATGCGGCGGTTTCTGTTTGAGTTGTAATTGTTGTTGTTGTTCTGTTGTCTGCCTTGCGAGTTGTAGTTGTTGTTGTTGTAGCTGTTGTTGTGTCTGAAGTTGTTATTATTTTGATTATTGGTGTTGTTGTAGTTATTGTTTCTTTGACTGTAATTTGTATTGCTACGGTTATTGTTATTGTATTTATTTTTGTCATAGCGTGTGCTGAAATTATGTCGTGTGTTGTTTGTGTATTGTGGAGTAGGGTTGAATGAATTATATGTGCGCGGAGCGTTGAAATTGGACCTTGTACCTTGTGAGTTGAATGAATTATGTCTTACTTGCATCAGCTGTGATGTGTTCGGCATTATTCTAGATTCGCTCTCAAGTTCAAGTGCCAATTCTGTTGCTTCTGCTAGATCTTGTGGTCTTGCAGCAAAAATTGTCGCTTTGTAATTTTCATTCAGTCCTTTCTTGAAAGTGTCCAATGCTAACTTGTTGTTTGTTTTTATTATTACGTTCTTTTCTGCTTGTGTAGCTGTCTCTCCTAAAGTGTGTATGTTAATTCTGTTTAAACTTTCTATTATTGTCAGTATTTTTTCTTTGTATGAGTTGATTCCTGAATTCCTTTGTTGTAGATTAGTTAGTCTAGCTTGTAGCTGTGGTATTGTTGTCGCGTCTTTGTACCTCTGTTGTAGTAGAGTGGTAAGTGTATTTAAGTCTTCTGGTTTTGTGTAACCTCCTATTGCTGTTCTTACATAGGCAGATAATTTGGCATGGTAGATATACTCTAGTAAATCTGTCTGTCCTGACTCGTTGAGTGATTTGTTTATCAGCTCAGCTGTGATTATGAAACTATCTAATTCTCTGAAGTTGCCCGTAAATGTGGGTAGAGATTTTGATGCCGTTTCTATGCTAAAAGATGCCATGTTGTCTATTGGTTCAGTCTCTTCGGTTAATTGTTGTAGTAAAATGGTTTTTATTGTGGAATAAGTATTGGCGAAGCTAATTTTTATTCCAGTTAGATCTTTATTGTCAGTGTCGGTCTCTATTATATTATTAAACTCCTCTCTTAAAGTGTCAATTAGTCTAAGTTTTGTTAGTCACTGTTTTGTTTGTATGTCTTCTGCTGGGATTTTTCCTAAGTGTTGCTAGTATATCTTTTAAGGCATTGAATTTTAAATCCATTTAGGATTATGGTGAGAAATTTGTATTAGGAAATGTTTTCATTTATTTTTATATAAAATTTGACATTTTTATTTAAATGTTTAAATGTTTATTTAATATATTAATTAAATTAGACTGCTGTAATAGCGTTGCCATTAGCGTCATTCTTATACTTATGGACATATTTTTTAAAATATTTATCTAATTTGTATGCTACGATAATGATAATTATTACTAAAAATATTACTACGTATGACACCGGAATCGATGGGTAGGTGATTTCTGTTGACAGCTGGTTGTTGTTTATCGTAGCATCTTGGTGCTGTGGCTTACTCTTGCTTTTTCCCATTCTTCGAGCGCCTCGATCATCCGTATAGTCTCGTCTTCGATTGTTGATTGGTCTTTATAGTCCTCTACGGTTGGAGTGCCAGGTTTTCCGATCATACGCCAAGTTATTCGCATGCACGCTATCTGGTCACTTTCTTCTGTTTTTGATTTGGAGTTTGAGTTCTTCAATTTCCTCCCAGATTCGTGTGGCCTCATTCCACGGAGGTGGGTTGGTTTCGTCTCTAACGATTGAAAGTAGGTGCGCTAATTTGTGCTTCTGTTTGGTTAACAGTCCTCCTCGTTTCTTTAGAGGTTTTATTTTGCACGGTGGGATTGCTGTTTTCTTCAGCTCTTTCTGGAGTATTTGGCGTCGTTGGTACTCCTTGATCGTTAGTGGAAGTGGTCCGACTTTTAGTGGAGGTTGTGCAACGTATATTGGTGCAGGAACGGTTGGTTTGCATGCAGATTGTGGCACGTATTCTTCCATGAGTTGGGTTGCAGGAACGGTTGCAGGATCGGTTGCAGGATCGGTTGCAGGAACGGTTGCAGGAACGGTTGCAGGATTATATAACGGTTGCAGGATTATAGTGCGGTTGTAGGAACGGTTGCAGGTCAGTTGCAGGATCGGTTGCAGGAACGGTTGCAGGATTATATTACGGTTGCAGGAACGGTGGCAGGATCGCCATGTAGGGGTGATATACGTGTGTAGATGAGGGTTGATTCAACATCAACTGCGTTGGCCTTGCAAGATCGGCTTACGCATCGATTGCAGATTTCACACAACGTATGAATGCAATTATATACAGAAACCTAGTGCGAAGCGGAGTGTCGCCCTCAGCAGAGTTTTTGACCGGCAGAGTGTGCCGTTGGCCAAGCTATTGTTTGTGCTGTTCTGTAACTATGCCTAGTCCAGAGCACGAGAGAAGAAATAGGAAATCTAATGCAGGATTGCAGTTTTAGAAGTTCAGATTAATTCTGGTTTATTTGGTGGCTCGCTGGCTTTTTATATTATTCAATTCTTATTGTTTTCTTATTCTAACTAACATAAAATGTATCTATCTTATTTACACTAGTTACAAATCATATTCCCGAAATTTGTCTCAAGTATCGGATAACCGATATTATTCATTGACGAATCATCGTCTTTGTTTATGTTAATTATTTTGAGTGCAAATACAGGGCTAAAGTCACTGCACTGTCTAACATGCATGCGCTGCAATATAGGCAGCGTGTGTTATTTCACCCCCAAAATGCTGGTCTAGCGTATTTGGACATTGAGTGCAATTGCGCACGCTGCGCTATTGTCAGTTTGTTTGCATATGCGACTTGCTGCTGTGCTTATGACGATGTGTGGTCGTCAGTGTACACTTGTATGGTACACTACAAGTACTCTCGTTTGTTATCAATGTACTTGCTGAGTGAGTTAATTTCGTTTTTATTAATGAAATTGCTATGTTTTCATGGGTTTCTTTTATGGTTTCCAATAAATCAATGGCGTTTATGAATTTATTTAAATTTTCAATTTTGCCATCAAACTCTGGAAGCAATTTCGTTGCAGTGTTAATGAACTCGATAGGTGTCATATTGCTGAGATTGTTTATTTCGTTTTGTTCTTTTAATGAGTCAGTATCTGTGTCTTCTAATGAGTCAGTATCTGTGTCAGAGCTTTCGCTGCAAAGTAATGAATGAATAGTCAGGTCAAGTAATTTTGTTATACTTGTTGGCGCTTCTTGTGGTACTTGTAATTTATTAAAAAGTACTTTCAGTCTATTTTTAATGGAAGTGAAATAATTTTCGAATTCTAGCTTATGGTCTGTGCTAAGTACCGGGTAAATTGTCCTACCTAAATTGGCAATTGTATTATGCTGACATGCAAGAATACCAATATGTTTAAGTTGAGTAATTTTGGATGGTAGGGGTGTTTTATTTAAACATTTGTACGATTTGTCAAAAGTGATCTTTATTTCATGCAATTTTCTCAAAACTTTGTCCCATGTGATTGGTGAGGACATAATAAATGGACCATACGTAATTAGGAAATTGCAACATTGATAAATTTACATGTTTTAATAAAAAGCTTAATTTTGTCTATTTGTTTATATTATTTTCTTGTCATTTGTGTGTTGTTGCTTGCACGGTGTTTTTAATGTGAATACTTAGTTGTAACTATTAGTTTTATATTGTGAAATTGAATTTAATAATATTGCTTATCTTATATGATGATGATTTTTGTTGTCCTTTACGAAGCTGCAATTCTTCTCCAGATAGTTTTTCAGATAGTTTAGATCCTGACCGCTGGTGTTTCCACACGTTGTATCCTTCGTTTTAAATAGTTTTTGAGTGCCGAATGTATTGCCATTATTAGCACCAAGGCTCCGATTAAACACATAATTTCCCAAGGTATTGTTTTGATGTTTTGATTGTCACTTTTCTCTTGGTATTTGTCTATATATTTTACAACTTCTGTATTCTTCTGTTGCACTTCTTTTCCCACTTCATAGCCAGAAATTGCTATCATCACTATACTTATTGCTTTTTTCCACCAACCCATGGTGTTGATTGAAGTTTTTTCCTGGATATTTCTATACTTTATCTTTTTTTAAATTTTTCCCACTTTTGTTTTTTTTTTATGCTTAGCAGTTCATTTTCAGCAATTGTCTATTGTAAGCAAATATTCACTGAAGTTACACTTTTTGTTATTAAAAAAAAAATATTTATTTTTAAATTTATTTATTTTTAGCGTCACTTATGCCACGGTCGCCATGTAATGATTAGACGGTGTTTTTAAGTTCATGGTTTAAAATGTTACTTTATTGATCGAACATTAATCATTAACAGTCGACTATTAACTATTGACTCTCGACTATCTACTGTGTTACAATTACAATGTTGGACTTATATTTATACTTAAAATAGTTGAGTCGTCGATGACATCACTGTTCGATGACTCAAGAGGTATCGATGGATAAGGGTCAGTTATTTGAGACGTATGTGTGCTGGCTCACATTTCACGGTCGTTGACCGTCGCCTTGAATGTTGGTGTCTCATATCGGCACCACTTTGGAATGATGCACACTTTGCAATTGTTAATTGATTTTAGGTCATTAGATTCATATGTCTGTTAGTTCAATGACCGTTATCCATGACACTGACCTCACACGCCGAAAGGCGTCTAATGCATCCGCGTCGAATACAATCGAAGTGTTTTTATATTTTGATGCTACTATATGACCATTCTTCCCCCTCAGATACCTGGTTAGTGGCTTCTGAGGAAATTTCCGTTTGATCGTTGCCGCTGGTATGCTCTACTTCTTCATTCTCGTCTATGCTGGAATCTCTGTAATTCAACCCTTCACACTCCTGAAAGAGCAGCGTTTCCATTCCCCGCGCATGCCTGAGGGTTCCCACGTCTAAGTTGACACAAGCCGATACGTCCATTAGCAGATCAAACCCGAATATAGCGTCAAAGGTGTTTAGAGTGGGAAGTATGTAAATGGTAGATGTCCTTCTCAGCATATTGATTCCACATTTCCTAGTGACATGCACACTCCCCACCACAGTTTTGACCTTAACTGGTTTGATTATCGGATTTATTCCCCATAGGCATAGGTATATTCCTAATATACTTCTTTGCAGAGCCGGTGCCCACCAAGAAATTTAAACGCTGTGATGCTAGAGTCATTTGAAGGTATTGGAGAAGTGGCCTCCCCTACCTAAAAAATTCACCTCAGCGAAAGTTGTTTCTCCCTGAACATCGGCACCGGCGTCACCCCGTCTGTAGTTTCGGTTGCGACGACGATCTTCACTCCGCCGGCTTCTATTGGCCCAGCCACCAGGAGAAGAATCAATTAACTTAGTTTCCAGGTAATTGACTCTTGGGTGTTTCCAATCGTGTGAAGGTGGTTGCGACGAAGGTGGGCTTTTTGTAGCTAGTTCCCTCACTTGAAATTGCTGGCTTTCCGAATATCCTTTCTGCATATGTGGAGCGCTGGTAAAAGCTCCAACCGGTTTGCATTAAAGAGATTTCGTGGAGGAGTGTCAATGGCGGGGATCGTAGACGGATTGTCCCATCAGGGTGGAGTTCTGGGCTGTGCGATGACTCCAGTTCCTTGGCGACAATTGGCAAGTCGAGCTGAGTCGGGCTGATACATCCTTATAGGCTGCTGGTTGATGCTATAATTGAAGGAGGGGTGCATTCCCCGGGCCCCCGGCGCTTCCATGCCTGGTCTACATGGGTTCTGGCTTTGTTTAGTTCTAGCTCCAGGATCAGAGCGAGAGCTACCGACGTATCTGGGGGACTAGCAAAAAGAACCGATGAATTTATTGGCTCGTTGTGCTCCGAAATGAACATGTTCCTAGCCATGTTTCTGTGCTCTTCATTCAGGATTCGGTTCAGTGATGCGTCACCAGAATTGCTCGAGTCATACTGGTTGGTTAGAATGGTGAACCATTTTTGAATCTCGTCATAATAGTGAGAGACGGACCATCCCCTTTTCCTGAGCCTCCGCATTTCTTGTTGAAGCGCATATGGGAATCTTCTGTGTGCGTATTTTAAGACAAAACGAGCCAGAATTGCGTCAATGTTAATAGGCATGTTGAAGGATGTTAGCGGGGGATCGGCCTCTCCCATTGCTTTGCTCCTGGTCAAGCGGACGGCCTGATAATGGCGAGGAATTCCAGATGAATCTGTGAAAAGGGAATAAACGCTTGTGACAGGATTCCGCCAGGAAGCGTACTGCGATCTACTTCCACCAAACTCGCGAAGGGCTTGAATGAGCACGAATGAATCAACGCCTTCACCCTCTCGATCGAACATAGCATCGCTATAAACTGTGGGAGGTACTGCCGGTTGTCCAAGGATCTGCAGTTCTTTCCGGAATTCGTCTATCTCGTTGCGATTCTCAGTAAATCGTCGGTTGCTTTCTTCAGTCAAAGAGGAGAAGGCGGTGTTGATCATAGCCTCAAATATAGCCAAATCTCGGTAGGGTTGGTGCGCTGCTTCGTTGTGCGCCATAGTACAGTCTAGAAGCGCACTCTACTTTGCGATGAACGGTACTAGAGACCTGACTGAACGTGGCCTGTGCTGGTCTTCCCTTGCTTCAGCGGAAGTCCTTGGTGTGGTGAGCCGTGCACCGTCTATTTCGGATGCTCTCGACGTCACCAAGAATGTGCTAGAACGTATGGTTGGGCTGTGCACCGCCTTTTTCGGTTGCACCGTGTTTAATTACAAACCTTGCGAATGGTCAATACGCAGCGAACCGCTTTTTTCGGTAGCTTTAAAAATTGAAATATATTTATTATTAATTATAAAAATTTATTTGATGTTTTTTCTTTTATTTTTATTTATTTGTGATAAAAACTGGAGGGTCCCGTAGGAGTCGCAGATTTTAACACAATATACACCATGTGTAGGTTACAAAAACTGGAGGGTGCCGTAGGAGTCGCAGATTTTAACACAATATACACCATGTGTAGGTTACAAAAACTGGAGGGTGCCGTAGGAATCGCAGATTTGTTTTTTTTTATTAACCCCTCTCAAGGGTACGGTAAGAGCCTGGGCAGCGACTTTTTCGCATGCCCCACGCTTACGACATAAAAACTGGAGGGTCCCGTAGGAATCGCAGATTTTGTTATTTATTCACCCCTCTCAAGGGTGGGTTATGAGCCTGTGCAGCGACTTTTTCGCATGCTCCAAGTTGGGCGCCAGTTAAATATCTCCTGCATACATCTAAAATTATAAAAATATTTAATTATAACGGGTCCGCCAAATAACTTTTTTTTTTAGAAAATTCTATAAAAAAAAAACTACTGGATATTTTCTCAAATTTCTTTTTTATTTGAAGGTACAATCCTTCCGGTTAATAATGGAAAATAATTTCATTCAAATGGCTGCCTCGGCTGGCCATGCAGTAGCCTGCACGATCGGTCCAATTTTTAAGCACATTATCGATTGTGTGCAGCTGTATTTCACCAATGGCTTCACGAATATTGTCCTTTAAAGCGTCAATTGTCTCTGGCTTGTGGGCGTAACACTTATCTTTGAGGGCACCCCACAAATAATAATCCAACGGTGTCAAATCGCAGCTCCGAGGTGGCCAAACGACATCAGCTCTGCGGCTGATAATGCGATCTTTTAAAACAGGGCGCAAAACATCGAGTGTAGCTTCGGCTGTGTGGCACGTAGCGCCGTCCTGTTGAAACCAAATGTTGCCAATATCCTCCTCTTCAATTTTTGTGAACAAAAATTCGTTCAACATGGCCCGATAACGATCGCCATTGACTGTATCGGCCACTCCTTGCTCATTTTCGAACAAAAATGGCCCAATTATGCCTCTGGACCAAAATCCGCAGCAAACACTCGTTTTGGGTGCATCGGCTTTTCAATGTATGCGTGCGGGTTTTCTGTACCCCAAATGCAACAATTTTGCTTGTTTACATACCCGCCAAGATCAAAATGAGCTTCATCTGAAAAGATGATTTTTTTTTGGCAAAATCGGCATCTTCTGTAAGTAGATCGCAGGCCCACTTAGCGAAGCGAAAACGCATTGGTTGGTCAGTTGGCTTCAACTCCTGAACCAATTGGACTTTGTATGGCGTCATACCAAGGTCTTTATGCAAAATTCGTCCCAATGATGTCTCCGAAATGTTGAATTGTTGAGAACGACGGTGAATTGATGTTGATGGCGCTTCACGCACACTTTCTGCCACAGCAGCAATATTCTCGGGTGTACGCACTGTTTTTGGCTTTTCACGCTTTGGTTTATCGATGAGGATGCCAGTTTCTTTCACTTTTTTCACAAGATAACGAACATACGGAGCTGACGGTGCTTCTCTTCTTTCAAAATCCGTTCGCATTTTTCGCACACATTCTGCAACATTACGATGATTTTCAAAGTAATGTCGCAATATTTCCCAGCGTTGTTCAAGCGTATACACAACCATATGCGTTCAGCGGAAGGATAAAACTAATTATCTGTCAAATCAGACATGAGCTAAGTGTTTCCATTCACGAAATAAGCACCCGTTAGAAATATTTTTTTAATTTTTATTTTAATATTTTATTATTCTAATCGCCCTTCTCCTTCGAGCTCTTGTCAATTAAAAGATGCGAGTTTTCGTACTCGGGTTCTTTTTATACGTTTTCGCCGCCGACAATCGCATGGTGACTGCGCTTCGAGGCGGTACCGCGCGACAGCGTTTCACGGCTGGGCTTGGCGGCACCGACATACAACACATGTCTCGCCAATTCCTCCGGCACCGAGAACCATCACCGTCTACCGTATCTACGCGTAGCGGCTGTGCCACGTATTTGTACAATGCTTTGTACTGCTGCGCAAGCGCATGGCGCCAACACTCTTTTCGTGTGTTTTCTCGCGTACCGAGAACCAGCACCGTCTATCGTTCCCCTGCGCAGCGGATGGCAGCGGACGTTGTTGCAGCGTATTTCGTACAATGCTTTGCACCGCTGCGCTAGCGCATGGCGGCAACGACATGCAACTCGTATGTTACTAACTTATACTGGTACTTTACCAGGAGCTTCCCTACTGTTTCGTAGTTATCCGCAAGATCATATTCTTCTTTGAGTTGACTTGAAAGGGTTCTCGTAGAAATCTGCGGATTTTCGACTACTAACGTTACCAAAATGCGGTCTGTTCTATCTGATATTTTGTGCGCACGGAAATGCGAAGGTTTTGGTACCAGACTATCTTCCTTTTTTACGCGATTTTAAATATTATAAATAGTTTCTCTGGTCGAAGCAAATATCTCGGACAATTCTTGGACACTTTTTCGGATGCGGTGGTTATAGTAAACCAATTGAGTCAAATTAAATGACATTCTTAATCCAGGGCATCTTTAATTCATAATAATTTTGCAAAAAATGCTGAATTCGAAGAGCAAAGAAAAACTATTTTTGATTAATTTGCGTCTAAACTGCACACAAAGCATAGTGAAGCCAAAGAACATACAAGAATTGACAGTTAATTTGAATGTATTTGTGCGAGCTCTACTACTGAGAGCAGTTTTTAAAATTGATGTATGTAGTGGTAAAAATACATTGCACCCCCCTTAACTCTTCTTTCGTCATTCCTCAATTCACTTAACTTCTCAAAATAACTGAAAACATACAATTTCTTTGATAATTTCTCATTATCAATGAACCCTCAAGATCCACAAGTCGAAATATTCCAGTTACGTTTAAGTAAAAAAATTAATTCGACAAAATAAAAAATTGTTTTCTTCATTATTAAAGAAAGAAACACTACCTCTGTTTAATTAAAAGCATAAAGCCGTTAACTTAATTCGTTTAGGTCCATTTTTGACCTATTTTGAAGATTTTTCTGAGATTATTGAAACTGTTGATATTTGTGAGAATACTGTAGAAACGTTGAATTCTCTTTTGACCGTCAATTTCTTAATTTTTGTCTCCTTCTGTTCCAAATTCTAATATTTTTACTGTCCCCTGTGCACTTTCATGCGTTCATGACCATGCATATTTAGCCACGCTTGGGGTACTACTGGGGCAGTCGGACCCCATTTTAATATAAATGAATTTTTATTAATTATTTTAGTTATTAGTAGTATAATATTATGTCAAAAAACCAAATAATTATTATTCTACATTTTATGATTACTATGGTGCGATTACAGTGAACAGAAGTGTAAATGGAAAGCAATTGGATCAGATTTTACATTAAGAATAGTTATAATCTATGAAAAGAACTTGTTAACATTTGAGTTTTCAATTCCAAATGAAAAAATACAATTTTTTTTGATTTATTTTAACCATTTCTTTTTAGAAGTTTCGCAGTTCTTTCTAAAATACAAATGAAGTGACCCCCTAAAAGTTTAATTTAAACGTAGCCGTGATTTCTTCTGATTTTTTTCTCCGAATATTCGCTATTTTAGACAACATCCCAGCAGTGAAACCAACTAGTTAAAGTAATAGTAAAACTCAGATTATATGTAAAATTCATATATACATATTATAATAATGTGTACTCGACATGTAAAATACTAGTAAAACTCATAATTATATGTAAAATTCATATATATGTATGTACATAATATAATAATGTGTACTTGACATTAATTCAGCATGTTAATTCATTGTGTCGCATTTCTACTTTTCTTTGCGAACACTTGCGGATAGTTTAAAACACGCGTTAACTTGAAGATTTATCTCTAAATTGAGGAATTACAAAAAGTGCTTGAAATTATAAAAATAACTGTTTTTCTTCAAATTCCAATGTTTGTCTTTACTTCTTTTTTAATTAAATTGACAAGAAAGGAAAAATTTAGTACACAGGGCAATGAAGTGCCGCAAAAGTCAGTAACTGGTTAACTTATAAATAAGTTTTGAACTAGTAAATTAACCACTTGATTTTTTACTATTAAATTTAGTAGTACATTTTGAAGACTGCCTATAATTTCCACTACAGGGATATGGAATATTTTTACAACAAACACAATAAATTCACATACACTATACGTGTGACCAAAAAAAATGGTAAATTACGGTAAATGTGTTGCGCAGCTAAATTAGTTCCAAATTAGTTCCAAAGAGAAATGTAAAAACACTTTCTTGACAGCAAATTTTTTTTCCATTTTTGATTTTGTTATGTTTTTAGTATCTTAAGTTAAATATTTAGCTTTTTTTTGTTAGAGTTCATTAATAAATACATTGATTAAAATAAATGAATCAAAAAAATCATCAAAATAATAAAGAAGTACTATATTATGTAGGGGAGAAATCAAATTCACGTTTTTTTATCTTGTCAAAACACTTTCTTGACAAACTGTAAATATATATATATATATATATATATATATACATATATATATATATATATATATATATATATATATATATATATATATATATATATATATATATATATATATATATATATATATATATATATATATATATACATATATACGAGTACTACATATATACGAGTACGCGTGAAATTATATGTTTTGAAAAGAAAAGAAAGTTGAATATATATTGTGTTGAAAATCATTTATTTGCTATTTTTCTACATTTTTTTCAATGTAACTCAGCTTTTTTGTTTTCTGTTCCGGTGCGTAAATGTACAGAGAAGATGGTTTTCCAACTCTTGAACACGCCACGTATAGCTGACCGTGTGAAAAACATGGCATTTCCAGATTTATGCCACACACTTCCAGCGACTGTCCTTGTGACCTGTTGATTGTCATCGAAAATGCAAGTTTCACTGGAAACTGAATACGTTTGAACTGAAACCGCCGCTGTTGATTTCGGAATAACAGGAAGTGTTTGTCGAAAATCGCCTGCTAACAGTATCATTGCGCCACTAAAGCGACGATTATTATTCCGCAGATCTTTCATTGTTCTGTCATGTGCTTCTAGAGACCGTTTGTGAGCCATTGTGCACTCATCCCATACTATCAGTTTACAATTCTTCAACACTTTTGCCATAGCTGATTGCTTTGAAATGTTGCAAACAGGTTTTTCATTGATTTGCATGTTTAACGGAAGCTTCAGTGCCGAATGTGCCGTTCTTCCACCTTCTAGTAGAGTTGCAGCAATCCCAGTAGATACTAGAGCCAACGCAATGCCATTTTGAGATCGTATTGTTGCCAAAATCAATGATATCAGGAACGTTTTCCCAGTTCAGCCGGGCGCATCAAGAAAAAATAGTCCACCGTTTCCATCATTGACAGCCTTCATCAATTCATCATACGCACTCTTTTGCTGCTCATTCAATAATGGAACATTTCTTTGTACTTGTTGTTCCAAAGTTATTCTGTCGTATGCACGCTCACGTTCCAATTCACGATTCAGTACATCTCTGATTTGACGATTTGGCGCTTGCATATGAATTTCAGTCAATAGTTTGCCACTCATAAGCAAACACAAATCTTCAATCAACACCAATGCTTCATTGTAGATTTCATCGTTCATTTGCAATTCTGAATTCCATGTTGCCACTCGAATACGATGTAAAATGTCTTCGGCAATGTAATTTTTGTACGTTTGTACGGCTGACATGTCGAAATGATCATCGCGAAAAGTGTGCGCACTTCAGTGGAATGCGAAGTAGCTATCGTTTCGTCCATCGTTTGATTCCAGTGATTATCATGTTCCAGCAATTGTAATTGCTGGCATGCTTCTCGAAAAGTTCCACACACCGTACCATTCACAGTACGCAATGACTCAAATGAAGTTGAACCCCGTACATTAATCAATAGCAACCGAAGGTAGAAGCAATCGTCGTTTTTCGGGTGGATTGTGTAAATTGTTGAGAACACACCTGGATGTCCATCTACTGGTTGGCCTTGCTTTCTGCGTAACCATTTCTTCGACGATGCATTTCATGTATAATATCGAGGCATTTCCGAATAAAGCGATGTTCTCGCAAACTGATCACTGGCGCAAGTTGAGAAAAAACTCGGCAATGTTGTTGCTGGTGGTGTTTCCGCTCGCTGTACTGCATTCTCTGGGTTGAAATACACTCTTTGGCCATTCTCCAAATGAACTGCGAGATGCACAACAGTCGGAAAACGCTCATGAATTACAAAAGAAGATATTCTCCAAAGCGCTTCATTGCAGTTCACGTATCGACCAATTTGATACTTGCTGATCTCATCTCGTTCAAGGCCAATAACCGCCATGTCGCTTCCTTTGGTGACGTACTTGCAAACGTATTTGATCGATTTCACAGAACTGCAATACTCAACATTGATATGCGTTTTGAATGTCTTAGACAATATTGGCGAATATGGTACGATCCATGTGTTGTCAACTTCGATATTCACTCCTCTAAATTGAATGCTGAATGTTCTGCAATTGTTGTCTGATGAGCGACGCCAATAGAGTGGATATCCATCATTTCCAGGTTGCGTTTCCGAAAGAAAAGCACGTGGATAGTGTTTCGTGCATTTATTGTCAGACATACAAACCGAAGTGGGATTGTAGTGTCCGCAAGCTCCATGAACCATATGGGTTTTCACCACTTCGCATAATTCTGGATCTATCTCTGGATCACGAATTTCCTCAGAAATGATGTCATCAATTTGATCTGGTGTAATCTTGTCCAGCATCCAAAGAAGAATGTGTGCGTGCGGCAAACCTCTTTTTTACCACTCAACAGAGTACATCCAGCATCTAACAGCACCATATATACGTTGCTTCACGATAAAGTCCATCAAATATCGTAGCTGTTGTTTGAAAACTCGTTCTGTGACATCGTGACGATCGCTTGCTGATTGACCGCGATTCAATAATTCCGTTATCTGTGGGCATTTTGGATTGCAAGTGAATGTAACAAACAAATTCGGCCGTCCATAATTCCGCACGTATGTCATCGCATCCTGCGAGTACTCGTGCATGTGCCTTGGACTGCCAATGTATGTTGATGGCAAAATCGTGAGTCGGTCAATGTTTGTCAGATCTTCATCGCTATTGACCGCATCTCGCAAGTGAATATACTCTTCAGATTGAAGCTTGGTCTGATTGAAGCGAATAAAATTGAGTCGTTCTGTCTGCATCATCACGTGCACATGAACTGCATACTGTTGAAATAATCGGCGATATCTCAAGAGATGGTTGTCAATTCCTTCGCGAATCATCAATCAATACGCGTAAAAGTTCATTGTACTGACCTTCTTGTTTGTATCGACGCCTAAAAGTTACCAAAAAACGAAGTTACAATCAAGAATGTTTGTGTTTCTTTTACTAACCATTAACAAGATTGATCATGTTGTATCTCAAGTGATATCCATCTTCACCACGGCAGAACATAAGCGGATATTGTAGTGAGTCATACGATCGATGAGTTTCACTGATTCGCTCTAATGCATCTCCAGCTCGACGTTTAATAACAATATCACGGGATTCTAAATTACCGCCAACAACAACAATTGATATTTCATCGGCCGTCGGTGCATTATAATGCCGTTCATGCGTGCCTGCTGCTCGTTTGTCTGCTTTAATGACGATTCTGTGATCATCAGATGGCATCCTTTCTAACGAAGTTTTGAATAATCGAATTAGTTCGTTGTGTTCATGCAACATTTCTTGCAATTGCTGCACAATTTCTCTTTTCGTCGCATTGAAAATTGCACAACGTCGATTCACTTCTTCATTTGAATCTCCAAGGAAATATATTTGGAGATATTTGTGACCTTGATCAGGATGCGGCAACAGCGATCCAGCAAGATGATAAATTTGCCCGTGAATCTGTATAGTTGCAGACAAATATGTTAATTTCTGTATGTTATTGGCGAGATAATAAGTGTTAGATTGTTGGTGAACTAACTTTGAATGTGGGATTGTAATTATGTTCATTCACAATTTCCCCACCAAACGACGTCATTTGAAAACAATCGTTATACATCTTGGAATTTTGTAAAAAATGATTCGAATCTGGTGATTCACCGTAAAGCAACGACCGCAATGGCTCTGGTGGAGGAAGTAACTCTGGTAATTTCACTTTTCCGCTTGCGCAACACAATCCGGCCGGTTCTTTTGGAAATTTCAGTGCATCGCAATGCGGGCAAACGACAGACATCGAACCAAATCGAACTGATGCGTGCGCACCGGCTCATATCAAAAGACTGCACGCTCGATATTCAAATTAACCAATCGTTGTTGTTGCTGGCGTTGTCGGTGAGCAGCCAAACTTTGTTCTCTTGCTTCATGAATTTCCTGAGCACGAACTTGTCTTCTTCTCAATCGTTGCTGCTCATTGTAAGCTTCGTGAGCCTCTTGTGATTGTCGCGCACGATGTTCATTCCGATTCGAGCAGATTCCCTTGCAGTAGCATTTTCCTCTTCCGTACAACGTGCTGTATAATTACGTTGGTCCGTTGTACGTCGGGAACGCCGACCGATATTAGCGCGACTTCTTTGTGGCATCGTAACAAATTTCAATATGTAATTGATCACTTTGCTTGAAACACACATAAAGTTTTCACGGAATAATTTTCAATAATTTACCTTTTGAATAGCCGAAATAAAGAAAGCAAATGACCGAAATTGAACGATTCAAATAATTTACAAATCAGCTGAAGAAATAACACAAATAAATTCCAATGGAAATGAGGTTAGGTATTCACCAACAAACGAAAATAATGAACTCACTTTTTTTGTTGAAATGTCAATAATTTCACTCAAAAACTGATGATCCACAGATTTAAAATCAAATATTTCGTGAATGTAAACAATTTAACAATTTAATGTAATGAATTTAACTCGAGAAATCAATTAAAATTTGGAAAAATGCCAGAAAGTCAATTGACCGTGTCCGCACTGTTCGAATAAACAAATCAGAAAGAACAAACAATATACGCAGCTGTCAAAATAAATAAGCGTCTACAGCTCCATCTGTTGAGTTATTGGAGTATCTGTCAGTGATTACAACACCATTATGAAACTAAATGTGCGCGTGCAACACCACGCACTAACAAAAATGAGAACAAAAAGTGAGATTAGGTCTTTCTAATTTTCGAAATTTCCGAATTTTCCGACTTTTCCGAATGTTTTGAGATCGATAGATTTGCAAGAAAAATTGGAAAAAAAATTTTGAAAGAAAAAAAATTTTGTATGGAAAAAAATTCTATTTTGGAATTTTTAAATTTTCCGACTTTGCTTCAGGAAAAGTATAAGGTTTTTTTTATTTCTAAACCTTCTGAAAATTCCATCAGGATTGGTCCAGCCGTTCTCGAACCTTAGTGTCACTAACAAACAAACATTCATTTTTATATATATATATATATATATATATATATATATATATATATATATATATATATATATATATATATATATATATATATATAGATATATATATATATATATATATATATATATATATATATATATATATATATATATATACATAACCGCTAAGCAATACTTCATTCGGGGAGGGGAATGGTCAAAGGACCCCTCCTATGGATTCCCTGAACGTCTTCGCCACTGCAAGTGACGGAGGTCTCGCATTATTTCTGCCGAGGCGTCACAGACCACTTCCCAATTTTTGGGGCACTCCAGCATATGGTGCACGATATTGTCAGGTGTCACGGGTTCTCCGCAAATTCTCTGAAGCACCGCTCTGGCACCGCTGCACCGCGGGCATGCGAAAAGGACATGCTCCACGTCCTCTGGCTCCGTGCCTCCACAGTTTCCACAAAAGGGGGATTTATCCAGCCGGAATCTGTGCAAATATGCGCGGAAACCCCCGTGCCCGGTCAGCATTTGTGTGACGTGGTAGTTCACGTTGCCATGCGACCTATTCATCCAACGTTGGAGGTCAGGAATCAGTCTCCACGTCGAACGGCCCTTCTCAGACGCATCCTATCGGGCTTGCCACTCCCGTATGGAACGCTGCCTGGTGGCTACTACGCGATCTTCCGCACTGGACTCGCGCGTACTTTTGCCGTAGTATAGTCTCTATGACTCCTTGGCCAGCAGGTCCACAGGGATCATACCAGCAATCACCAGCGCGGTTTCTGTGGACACAGTGTGATGTGCACAGATCGTTAGAAGTGCTCTTACCCTATAAGCTGCCTCTATGGTGCGAACGTATGCCATGACATTCGCCTTATCAGCCCATATGGGCGCCCCATACAGGATTACGGATTTGACAACTCCTGATATGAGCTGTCTCTTCCGCTGCCGCGGTCCTCCAAGGTTCGGCATTATCCGGCAAAGCGGGGAGCAGGTCCGAGCCTCCCTTTCGCCTACACGCCTCAAGTATTCCTTGACTGTTAATCTGGAGTCTATCCAGACTCATAGGTACTTCAAGCGTGGGATCGTGGTAATGGTGCAGTTTCCAACTCTTATCTCCACGACCTCCTGCACCTTTCAACTCGAAATAAGGATGGCCTCCTATGTGTGTGTGTGTATGTGTGTTTGTGTGTGTCCAAAACATAGACATCATATTACTACCGTCACGCCCACAATTAACCAAAATGCAATGCAATTATTTAATTAAGATTATTAACCGCTAATACTGGCTAAAAAAATGACCATTTTATTGCAGACACGAGCAGCTGTTTTTTGTGTGTGTTTTTTATATACATATTTGTTTATTTTTACGGTTTCTATCAAATAATACTCTACAGCTATTGAGGATTTTGCATAAGAATACCGCAAAAACTCCATTTAGTTTCAACACATATCAAAATGCGATTGTGGCATTTCTGAATCTCACAACGACAAACGGTTATGTTTTTACAACAAATTTATTCATTTAATTGGCACCGGAAGTTTAAACTTCAGTTCTCGAATACTTACTCACTAACTGAAACTTCTATGCCTATCTTCAATTATACTAGAGTAATAAATATACAAATATTCTCATTGACGTCCCAAAATAAAAATAATTTCAAGCAATAGCAATAGGCCTATAAGTATTCTAAGGTTTGCTTAGAAAGGTAGCTTGTCCTTCGTTGCCATGTATGGCAGTATTTTCTGGTGCCAATAGAATGGTAAATTTATTAGGCTTGCCAAAAATATTTAATTTGTTCATATACTCCCATACTAGATCAGCGTTTATCTTTATGGCCACTTGGCCATCCCATAGGACAGTAATTTTCAAATGTTTAATGTCCTTTGCCAATATAAATTTGTGCACATCTTTCAATGGTGGCTCGTTGATTGGTTCAAGTGGCTGATCCAGGGCATCCTAGCATGAATCACAATTAACGCCTTAGTGCCGTTTTATAACCACTACCCCTCCTAAACGCTGGAAAAAAGATGGGTTGTTATCTAGATCCACTTTGTGGAGTTTAGGAATTTTATAAAATCCTTCGGTTTTACAGCGGATAGGTCGGATAGTCCTACTAGATAGTCGTTTCCCAGGGCTCTATTTCTTACGGCCGCCAGAGCTGGACATTTGCTAAGAAAGTGAGTTATTGCTTCCCTCTCGTCCGAGTCTTTACAACTTCTACAATAGGTATTGAAAGGTCTATGCATTTTCTCCGCATGTGCACCTACTAGCCAGTAATCTGTAAAAACCGCTGTTAGTCGGCTGGTGTCTCTACGCTTCCTGTTTATAAGATCCCTTAACCTAGCTATATTGTAGACTGGCCAGTCGCCCGGGCTGTATTGCACGTTGTAAGTGCCCTCTGATTCCGGGTATATTAGATTCCGTTTCAAATTTTCGCCTTGACTAATCTTCTCTTAAACGAAATTTTTCAGAGAAGTCCTTTTCAAAGTCTAGTTGTGGTACTATGTAGTCTGTTGTTATTTGTGTTAATTCCCTACCATGACCATACGGTCGCTCAGCCCAGCAATATGTCGCTTTTAATCTTATTGTACTATTGCAGGCAAAATTTTTAATGTAAATGTCAATAGGGAGAAAATGGAGCATTACATTGAATGCCTCCGAAGGACATTTTCGCAAGCATCCCGCAACGCCAGCGCCAGCTGCTCTTTGAACACTACTGAGTCTCTGAACAGCCCTTATCTAACGCCGGCCACCAAACTATTAAGCCGTAAGTGAGTATTGGACGCACGATTGCTACGTACATCCAATGAGTGCTACATACAAGATATCGTGTGTCCATTTTTTCCCGAACATTCTTTTGCATGAGTAAAAGGCTACATAGGCCTGCCTGACCCGTAAATGTTATTACTAACACTGTTAAAAGCCCATTCTATGTCTAGGAAGGCAGCTAAAGTGTATTGTTAATGGTGGATTTTTTTCCACTGATCGAATCACCTTATGTAAAGCTGTTTCGGTAGATTTACCCTTGAGGTATGCATGTTGCGATTTCGAAAGGGGAAGCTGATCTAAAATCCACTCCATCGTTTCGAGGAGAAACCATGTAAGACTAATTGGTCTAAGGTCCTTTGCTGACTCGTGACCAATTTTTCCTCCCTTTGGGATGAAGACCACTTTTACCTTCCTCCCTTTAAACTATGGGACCGCTACAACTTATAGCTTCTGCAACATGGTCGGGTAGATTCCATTCAAGCCTGGTGATTTATAAGGCAAAAAATAATCAATAGATTATTTAATATTTTCGTCCGTAACATTTCCTTATCCGTTATGGAGAATTAGGAAACATCCGCGGTATCTTTGCAGTCTCGGAAATGTGTTTGTAGGAAGAGGTCAAGTGTCTCAGAAGACGTTTCCTTCCATGCACCATCCGCATCCTATAACACTGGTTGAACAATTTCCTGGTTCTCTTCCTGAGATCCGATAATTTCTTTATCCCCCATGTTGGAAGGGTTTTTGTACTTCTACTGACGGGGCAAGCGCATTTGTAAGCCATATATAAGGCTTCCGCAAGATTCCCCATATTTTTCTCTATCGCCCCAGTAGATTCTATTTTTACTGTCTCAAAATTCTTTGGTTTTGTTCCAGCTACTCTTGTAAAAATATCCCACTTTATTTGCCTAGGGTTTCTGAAAGGAATGGCACCTCTGGTTCAAAACTTAGCCTGAAGACTATCCAGCTGTGGATACTACTCTCCTACCTGGACTGTTAAGTTTCCTGAAATTAGGGTTAAATCTAGAACCCCTTCCCATACAAAATGATCTTTGGAACTGGGAAAGGTGAAAGTGAGATTATTCCCCCTGCTACACACTGTAAGATGGGATTTACTTATAAAATTAAAAAGTGACTCACCCTTTCATTCTCCTCGGTGCTACCCCACAGCATACGTCTCGCGTTGATATTGCATCTAAGAACAAGTGGCATGTTTTCGGCAGCAGCATTGGTGACTAGGATCGCAACCTCTGCCGGTGGTGCGTCCTAATTGCGCGCCATGTAGGCTGATGCAATCAGCAAGTCTGGTCCACTGGGCTCCTTGATTTTCAACACTGTTAAATCGCTTGCGCCATGTTGTGGGAAGATAAAAGTATATAGGCAAAGTTATCCGATGTGTTCCTGGAGTGTTGTAATTTAATCTGCACGACTTTCAGCATCAATTTCCTATTGTGCTGGAGCTTTGTTTCCCTCTTTCTGAAGGTCCCCGTGCTGTTTTTGCTTTTTGGCCTTTCCCAACTCATCTGCGTCGCCTTCGATCGGACGGAAGATTTTCAGTTTGGCGTACCTCACAACAAAACGCATTTTGCAGTCAGCTACTTCCAAGGCACCAACGGTAACCTCGTTGTCATGCATTGGAATACTCGAGTTTGACGCTGTAGCAGATGGAGCTTTTGCCCGTCCTCAAGCTTTAAGATGGGTAGCCAGATGCGAGCTCTCGGTCGTATTGGAATATCTCCGGCCGGTTTCAGCTTAAGACTTAACCGTTCCCATGCCTCGCTAATCTTAGCGTTGCACTTGCCAAATAGATCCTTCGACTGCCGATCATCACAACCAAATATCCTACATCCACGTAGCACCAGGGAGGAGTCGAAGCCGGGAAGCAAGCATCCGCATCGGAGAGGAAGTGTTTCATCACCATTTCTCCAGAACTTCTTGCCCCCTTCGATATATCATCGATTGATCTACATATCTTACAGTTTTTCGCTTTGCTGATTGTCTCATGGACCACCATAATTATGTCCCATTTATTACGATTGCTAAAAATTTAGCTATTCATTGGATTTCAATCTCCACACCATTTAAACTAATCGATCCTTATGAAATGATCCTTATGAAATGTCGAAAACAAATTTTGTGGCACATAATGAGCTCTCAAATTTGCCCTTGCAATGGCAAGGGCAAATTTGATGGCAAATCGTCAACATATCCCTGAGGTTGAGGTGAGGGGAACTTCAGTAGTCTTGCTTTCTTATATTTACTCAATTCATAAAGAGGAGGTAGAATGTACCATTTTGCGCACCAGTGCCCTACTCTCTACCTCATAAGAGGCGTTGTTGAATGATCCTTCTATGACCAGAAATGCCCAAACCGAGCCACCTCTTTCGTCTTCCAGAGCTTGCTTGAGTATATACGTCACATAATAAAGAGAAGTTTCAGCTAATCTTCGTACCCTGCCTGGCTTGCAGAGGTGTATGTTCTGGACCATAGGTTCTAATAGAAGTCCGCAAGAAAAGCAGTCTAAAAGATTTTAAATGAAGTGGAATATTCTTGCCAACCTTCGGTATAAAAACCGTTTACGCTCACCTGCAATGGCTTGGTATTTATCCCAAAGGTATCGGGTTGAAGATGAGATCAATACAACTTTTAATCAGGGCCATACAGATTACATCTACACCCGGTAACTTGAGAGATTTAATGTTATTAATTTCCCATTTTAGGCGATCGCTAGAGCTAACCTTTTTTTCAATTTCAAAGTATGTTTTCCTCCTTATATGTGCGATGTAGTCACCTCCTCCATCGCTGATACCACTTGGAAGTGACTATTCAGAAAGTTATAGATTTTCGTCCTCATTCTCAGAATAGCCACCATTAACTTCTTGGGTAGTAAGCAAAGTGGTGTCATATGTCCAGAGCTTTATATAAGTGACTAGCTTCCAAAGTGGTAGTTTTGCATTCATAGTAATTACTGAAACTCACTAGCTTTTCTCTTCTAATCATCTTATTGTACCTAGTAAGACAGGCAGTGGAGTATTACCAACTTTCCACTTCGCTTAAATAATTTGCATACCTCTGTCAAGAAACAAAATAGTTTATGGCTTAGTGGATTTGACTCTATTCACAGGTTAGCTTGCTTCGAATGAATTGATTACTATTTTGTTGAAGTCGTCAAACTCTCTAATTTAAATATGTTATTAATGAACTTACCCAGGCTTACCTGGTTAATATTGGTATCTAGGTTCTTTGAGTAAGATTCACAATTCAGTTTCTTAGGGCTTCTAATATTACTAATCCTAAGTAGCGCCCCAATGTTAAACATTAAAATATGATTATCAGATACAGCCCACTTAGTAACTATTATATATGAATTTCCAATCTTTGTATCGAGTATTTCTTCTCTAGCTCTAGTTGCGAAGACAGGGAAGGGTCTGTACCCCAGGTGGTAAATATATTTATACTGAGTATAAATTCAAGCAGACACAGAGTTCATTATACGTATTAGCAATAAATCCGATTATAATTAGTAGTAGCAACATCTCACAGGTCCATAACCTTACCATTCTAACGGCTAGGTCCGGAGAACTTGTCTCCTAGAAACTAACCCGACGCTACAACCAGCTTCACCGTCCTCCCGTTGCCGGATACCGTTATCTAGACGACAATTAGATTCCCGCAGAAAAATTTTGAAAGATATAGAAATCCAAAACTACTTCATACAGCCCTAGAGCTTGTTGACCGAATATCGTAAATTACATGTATGTCTTTTCTATTGAGGCCCCTAACTTCATCCCTATATACCAAGTATTCTTGGACCAGCCCAAGTCGATTTTTGATGAAGCATCTCGTTTTGACGACATATCTTAGCTTGGTGCAGGTTGATTTGTGCTATTCTGTTACTGATTTTTTTACCTTACAAGGAATTAAGGCTTATTCCGTCAGAATAAGATTATTCTCTGACTCGGTACCCACAGACATACGCCTATGATGTCCAGTTTTAATTGGCCGAAACTTGTCTGTCCGACAATCTGACATTCGTGACTTAACATACTGATGTCCATCGCAGCGTTACACTGAGCAATGTCGCTCGCTATCTCCTTTGATAATTGTGAAACACAATGTGTTCTTCTCTCCACAGCCTTCCCCTTCCGTTACATCTCCAGGTGGATGGGTATATGACCAAACCTGCACAATAGACTGTTGCCGTGGTTCAAGATCGCGTTCAGGAATCTTTCATCAACCCTGACTGTTAGCAGTTTACTTCTACTTTCATCTTTAATCTTGAATATTATCCACGTTTTCGCAACGAAAAGCTTCGAGAGCCTTCTTGTGTTCTTCCCTGGAGCCTAGTTCGTAAGTGATCCGTGTCTAGGTAGGTAGGTACTCTGTCATTAGTACCCTGGTATGTTGTCACCGAGTTAAGTCGATCGTGGTATCCCTTTCCTGGTATGTAGATTAGGACCTTGCAGCTATTTCACAGTTTCTTTGTCTAGCTAGCTGATCAGTACATGCACTGGTCAAAAATAGATGCCTCCAAAGCCTATTTTGGTTTTACCACCGCCATTTCCTCAACATAGGTATCCTCAATTTCACCGAGTTATTCTCGGGTCACACCTTTCTGGAACGGATTGCAGGACCACTGACAGTCTCATGATCTTAGAAGCACTAACGTAAAAATTGGAATTATCCTTTTTTGTACTCACTCGGCCTCAACGCTTACTAAAGGAGACACTTCGGTGTAAATTTTGTGTCATTAATTTGATTTTAGGGAGATTTTATGATGAAATGAAAAAAGAGAAAAGTTAAAGAATTTGAGTTTACAAATTACATACAAAGTAATTCTCTAATAAAATCTACTAACTAGCTACATACGTATGTAATGCGCATTCCTAAATTTTTCTGCTTCTCGTCAAACATCTATCATTGATCGAAGTTGGTTTTCTTCCCTTTGTTTTATGATGAACAGTTTATTGTACTCGCTTATCATAATAACCAAGGAATTGCCAGAAGCAATATCGAATAAGTCGTTAAATTTAGTGCTGAAATCTTTTCGAGTTTCTTCTAGAATTCTTAGACTTCTGTTTGTTCCATATGTTATATAAAGACTCCAATTTTAAAAGACATTTGTTCACAATTCCATTAAAATTCATGATTTACTCCACATAACCCCCACTTATTTAAAAATAGAGTACGTACATAATAGAAGAATTAATTTTGCTGTGCTTGTGACTGTAAAATAATACACACAAAGCCTGGGGATCTGAAGATAAATTAGCTCCTTTAATTTGACTTTCATCACAGTTAAAGAGAAATAAGTTTTCTCGTCATGTTTCTATTTTTTTATTTTTATACGCTTTACGCTTCAAAACCCTACCATTATTTTTAGGCATTGGAAGCATCTCTCTCACTCCTATATATTCTTCTACTATGAAGAACTGATTTCCAAAATTACCTGTTACCTCGAGTTCTGAGTTAGTATACAATATAACCTTAATGTCTTTTCTAGAACTGGCAGTCAGGAATTCCTCGAAGCGAAAGAGAAACCAGCTGGCTGTTGTCATTGCTGTGCGAAATTTTGCATGCCATGTCGGCGTTCACGTTGTTCGCGTTGTTGTCGAAATAACAAGGCACAGATCAATGATGAGTCTGAAGAACCAGTTCTGTCGGCAACAAGCAGCGCTACAACGACCAATCTTGAACTGATCGATGAGACAGAAATACAACCAAAAACTAGTTGTTGGCCAAAATTCAACTGTTGCAAACGTTGCAAGAAAAAACCACCGCCTATCACAGACTTGGACGACGAAATTTCCGAAGCCATGCAAGAATGCAAAATGGCAACCATTCACGAAGAGACCAAAAGCAGCACAGCGGCAATATTGACAACCTCACTAACACCATTGGGACCACCAAAGCAGACAAAATGTGGTATGTTTCTGAGCAAAGTATTCTGTTGCCGTTCAGTCAATAAAGTGGATCCAACGACTGGCAATGAAACAGAAGTGAATAAATGTTGCTTCTGTATACCATGCTACCAAAAGCGAGGAGCAGGCATTGACAGAGGTTCAGCGGTAAGTTCGGTAGGCGCCGACTCAGCAGCAATGCGAACTACAGCATGGGAAGATCCAGAACTCGGTATAAATACTACCGATGTGTCTGTGTTGGAGGGTGCGGATGAAACAGCTAAAGAATAGTCAGTTACAAATATCGTTGTACAGTTTGGTTATTTAATAAAAGTAAAATTATTTTAGTGGTTGTTGTAAGCGTTTTTGGTGCCAATTTTTATGCTGTAAGAAGCAACAGCCACCGAAAACATCTGAGAGCCGCCGCGCTAGCATGAAAACAACAGCGCCACCAATAGAGGTATGTTTCACGGTTTCGATATAAAACAAGTTAACACATCTTGCATTGATATTAAAACTTTTTGTTTATTAATCTAGGATACAAGACGGAAATTGCATGTGGATCTAGTGGAGTACAATTCGAAAATGAAGGGCGCCATACCGGTGTTACCACTTTATTTGGCATGGTTTTGCGCGCTATGCAACACAGTACTACCGGGACTCGGTAATTTAAAACTAACAAATCACAATTTCATAATTTGGTAATCGTAAATTAACCTAAACAGCAAAAAGAAAAATGTATCTACAAATTTATTAATTTACTATGATACCTGTAAATTGCATTTTTTTAGTCAGAATATGCTTTTTGCCAGCCCAAACACACAAATACTACCTGCAATTCATTTATATAAACATTATTTTAGGGACGCTATTGTCTGGATTCTTTTGTATTTGTGTGGGTATACCACGTTTCTCGCAGTATGATAGCGCCAAAGCGCGTGTAGGATCATTAATCATCAACACTATTGTGGCAATGGCGCAACTATTTTGTGTACTCTTCTGTTTTGTGGGTTGGGGTTGGTCAATATGGTGGGGTACCATCATGCTGAAATGTGCAAGTAAGTAAAATCGCTTGTGTACCAACTGTATATCTAAACACATCTCTTACAGAAAAATTAAGCAAAATTAAAAAAGTCGAACGCCTGGAAATGGAGGAAGAGAAACGCCAGGCAGAACTATATGCTGCAGCTACTAGGGCAGAATCAGAAACGACGAAAACATAAATCGGCGGTAAATTTTCTTCCATATGAAATGTGTTATCACAAAATATATGCATGTGCATATCAAGTCAAGTACTTCCGAACGAGTTCTATATTACATGTACTTGAGTATATATAATTTGATCTGCGACTCTTCCATAGGAGTAAAACACAACAAGAAGTTCCAGTTAATTTATTTCGGCATTCAGTTGTTAAGCTTCATAATATGCTTTGAAATTAATTTAGGATTCCTAAAATATCTGAACTATGCTACGGAACTGTCTACTATAACTAAAAAATTGGCAAGTATTGACCAAAGCATACAAACAATTTTTCCAACTATTTTTGTACCACATTTTGTATATGTAATTTAATTTTTTTTGATTTGTATTGTATTAGTTACAATTTATATAATACGTAGTTGAATTATGAAAGTCCAACTAAAGTGAACTTAACTATAAACTAAAAGCCTTACTGTCAGTCAACAAACAAAAAGTGCTTTTAACTAATTTTTAAAGAGACTTTGTATCTTTAGCTGTATAAGTTTATTGGTATGCTGTTGAAAAATGTTTGTAAAATTATAAAAAATTTTATATAACATATTGCAATGTATTTATTTTTAATTAATTTATTAGAAAGCTAAAATAAACTTTAAGAAAAAAAACAATTGAGAGTATATTTATCTTATATATAAAACAAAATAGCAAAAAGCGTCTGTTTCCCTCTGCTACCCGTAATTTTAAACCAATTAGTTGGTTTCTCTTTGAAAATGTAGATAATTACGGTACGAAGGTAATAGGCAACAAATGTAAAAAGCATTGAAAAACATTGTTAAGAATATATATCACATTATATCCCACTGTGTTTACCTCCAATACTTCTACTGTATTTACTTCCAATAGTTCTTTACTTACCCTACGTCTCCACGGGCAATTTTTGATGGCATGCCATTGGCAATTTCAAGCAAATTGCCAATAGAGACTCCAAATTGCTTCAAGTTGGCAATTTATGTTATGAAATATGTTATGCCATAAATTGGCAACGTGCTGTGTTGCAATCAGTTGTCATTTTGTTTGTTTGACAGCCTTTTTTCATTTTTTCGTGACGCTCACAGTGGAAGCATCGTCGGACATTTTCGTTTTACCGCGTCTATTAAATTAATAAAAACGCTACAATGAATGGAGACTGTGCATTTGCATTCTTTGTAATAAAGGATTCACCCAGAATTTCGGTTTCCTTGTTTTTTCCTCTTCATCGTATAAATAAAATTTTCTTTCAAGCGTGGGTACAGCGAACTAGATTGCTTGACGGCATTTTCAAAATGACAATGGCATAACATCGCAATGCCCACCATTAAAATATTGCCAACCATTGCAATCAAATTTGACAGATGTTATGCCATCAAAAATTGCCCGTGGAGACGTAGGGTTAAGGACACACATGCTACATGTACAAACATATGTATACTATTAATAAAGTTAGTTCTCTACAAACACTCAAACCTTTCGGTCTAGTTTTATCAGGTTCTGGGCCCAGACACGAAAGTAAAGTTAAAGCAAAGTTTTTTTTGGAAATTATCTGGACAGAACGTAAAGTTTTTGATAATTATTATTTAAAAAATTTAAACTAAAAAAAACAACATGGAAAGCAATTTGGCAAGAATTGAAAAATTAGAAAGAGCTGACCAATGGAATATGTGGCGTTTCAGATTAAGGTAATTCTGAACGCAGGTGACATGTGGCAGTGTATATCTGATGAACCAATCACGGTAGCTGCGGGTACAAATGCCGGTACAGGATTTGATATTAAAACTGTAGGTGAACCCAGGTGCGTGGTACGGGATGCGAAGTGGTTGAGAAGTGATAGCAAGGCTCAACAAATTATCGTATTGTCAGTTGGACAGCAACCACTTCAGCATATAATGAATTGCAAGACAGCAAAAGAAATATGGCAAAAACTCGAAAACGTGTACGAATGTAAATCCGCGTCGACTGTACACAGGCTACAACAAAAATTCTACAGTTTTGAAAAAGACCCTGAGGATGATGTTGCTTTACATATTTCAAAGCTGGAATCGCTTGTGGCGCAGCTGAAGGATGTTGGTGAAGCTGTTTCATCATCAATGGTAATAAGAAAAATATTGATGACTCTTCCTTGGAGTTTCTCTCATTTTTACAGTGCATGGGAGTCGACGAGCCCTGAGCAACAGACGTTAGAAAATTTAACAGCAAGACTTCTGCTAGAAGAAGTTCGTATGAAGACCTTAGGCAAGGGCATGGATAGCGGCAATGCTCTTTTTGCAAAACAAAAGGCACACTCACAAAAATTTGAAAACAACAATAACAATGCAGATGGAAAGTCTGGAAGATGTTTTTATTGCAAAAAGCCAGGGCACTGGAAACGTAACTGTAAAGCAAGAAAGAAGCAAACTGGTGAAGATCAAATGAAAGGCAGTGCATTTGTGTGTGAAGCGGAGGCGGCAAAAAGCATAGACGAAAAAGACGAATGGTATGTGGATTCGGGCGCAAGCGACCACATGACGAAAAACAAAAACTGGTTTGTCACTTACCAGCCATTTGATGTGGCTATGGATATTCGTTCGGGCAACAACAACACTATTAAAGCTTATGGCAGGGGTGCGATCAACATAAAATCTTACAACAACAACAAATGGATATGCAACAACAACAAATGGATATGCAATAAGCTAATGTGTTGTATGTACCAGAGCTTTTGAATTTATTTTCGACAATTAGCGCACAGGATAAAGGGCTTCAAATGACATCGAATCGTCAACGATGTGTTTTCTTAAAGAATGGAACTGCAGTGCTAGTGGGATAAATTCGCGTTGATAAATTTTACAAATTTTTGATTATTAAAATTGATTTACCATCAAAACAAGTTGATAATTTTTATACTATACGAAAAGTAACGTACGTCCTATAAGTGAATGGCGCAACAAATTGGCGCATCAAAACTTAGAGCACTGTAAACGATTTCTTAAAAAAATTGGCATGCCTTATTCCGATGAAGACGATAATTTTTGTGATCTTGTGTTTTAGGAAAACAGCATCGAACGCCCTTTCCAATCAGTAAGAGCAAAACATCAGATGTTGGAGAAATTGTTCATGCGGATGTCTGTGGACCGATGGAGAAGATTTCAGTTGGTGGATCGAAATACTTTCTTTTGCTAAAATATGATTTCTCGCATTATCGAAAAGTATATTTTATTGAAGAAAAAAGTGAAGTCTTAAAGTACTTGGAACGATACATTGGCGACGTTCAAATTGAAACGGGACGAAAAGTCAAAATACTTCGTTCGGATAATGGACTTGAATTTATAAACAAAAATGTGGATTCACTACTGAGAATAAATTGTATAACTCATCACAAAACGGTGCCATATAATCCAGAACAAAATGGATCTCCTGAACGTGAAATGCGTACTATTGTTGAATTAGCAAGAACAATGATATATGCTAAGAATGTGGACAAAAAGTTTTGGGCTGAGGGTGTTAATTGTGCTGTATACGTATTAAACAGAACAGGAACTAGTTCGCAAAAAGGAATAACAACTAAAAGCAACCTAAAATAGACAATTTGCACGTTTTCGGCACGGAGGCATTTATTCATGTACCGAAGCATAAGCGATTGAATTGGAATGCTAAATCCCAGAAAGGAATATTCGTTGGATATGCAGACGATATTAAGGGATTGATAGTATACAATTCAAGAACAAATAAGGTGGAAATTTCTCGAGACGTCGCATTCAAAAATTAATTTGGAAAATCATCAGAAGCTGTGATGGATTTATCTACTGAGGATGCAGAACAAAATGAAGAAATGGCGAATGGTATACAGCATCAACAATCAGAATCTTTGGAGAACAGTGATGATGAGGTATTCTGTGAAAGTCTCCCATTCTCAGATATCGACGTGCCGGGTGCTGAACAAAGACCTGAACCTGAGCAAAGTTTTATAAGTGACAAACTACGTAGTAAATCGACGAATCTGGACGTAAACAACGGTAACCAGCATAGCCAACCTAAATCGCCTAACGCATTTGTAGCTGAGGGACACCTTTTTGTGGTGAGCAGCCAAACCCAAACGAATTATCAGCAAGCAAGAAGCTGCAAAGAAGCTAAAGAATGGCAACAGGCAATGGATGAGCAAATCAATTCACTCAATGGCAACAAAATGTGGTTTTTGACTGAACTACCAAAAGAAGCTAAAGTCATCAGCACAAGATGGGTATACACGATCAAAGATACTTCTGAAAATGAAGAAAAACGATACAAAGCAAGATTAGTAGTTCGTGGATTTACTCAGGAATACGGGACTGATTATTTGGAGACTTTTAGTCCTGTGGCCAAGTTTACGTCGATAAGGGCTATTCTTTGTATAGCGGCCACGGAACAATTGAAATTGAAGCAGTTTGACATCAAAACAGCTTTTTTGTATGGAGGCATCCAGGAAGATATTTACGTTCATCAACCTGAAGGATATTCAGACAACACGGGGCGAGTTTGTAAATTGCTGAAAAGTTTATATGGATTAAAACAAGCCTCAAGATGTTGGAATAAGACTTTTTCAACAATGCTTAAAAAATTCAGTCTGGTGGCAAGTAAAGCTGATAATTGCGTCTTCACTAACAAAGCTGGTGCAAAAAGATTGCTAATGGCTATTTACATCGATGATGGGCTAGTTGCTTTTAGCATTCCTAAAGCATTCATTCAGCATAAAAGTGTTCGAGGCTAGACATTTCCTTGGACTAGAAATTCGACAGTTGGCAGATGGCAGTCTACATGTAAACCAACAAGGTTATGCAGAAAAGTTAATGAAGCAGTTCAACATGGCTCAAGCTCAAGCCGATCCAGTTAGTACGCCCTGCGATATTTCGACAACTGGGCTAACATTTGCTGATGGTGCAGCAGTGTCGAGCTATCCGTATAGACAGGCGGTTGGTAGTTTGATGTATTTAATGCTAGCAACGAGACCAGACATAAGTTTTGCCGTTGGGTACGCTAGCAGATACCTGGAAAACCCGACAAATGCACATGTGAATGTCGTAAAGCGAATTTTCAAATATTTGAATGGCACAAAAGGGTATGGTATACTTTTTCCAACAAAAGATTCCTTTGTTTTAAATTGTTTTAGCGATGCCGACTATGCTAGTGACGTCACTCCAAGAAAATCAACCAGTGGACTTGTTATTATGATGGGTTCAACGTGCATTGCATGGGCATCACAGAGACAACGCTGCGTTGCATTTTCTGAATCTGAATTTGTTGCAAGCTGCCAGGCCGTCCAAGAGCTTATGTGGATAAAACAACTTTTACGTGATATACTTCCTGACGAATACCCAGAGACTAATTTGAATATGGACAATCAAGGAGCTATTCGATTAATTAAACATCCAGAATATCATAAGCGAACAAAACATATTGATGTAAAATTTAATTTTATTAGAGAAGAATATGAAAACCATCTGTTTAATATTAATTATGATTCATCAAATCAGCAAGTGGCAGATATTTTTACAAAGCCCTTAGTAAAAGAAAAATTTGTGCGTTTTAGACAACTCATGAATATTATTGAATTAAAAAAAAACTAAGACTATAATGAATCCTAAAAAGAAAAGGAAAAGATTGTTTTTTGATTTAAAATTTTGAAATTAAAATGAAATGTATTATAAAAGTGGGAGTGTTAAGAATATTTATCACATTATATCCCACTGTGTTTACCTCCAATACTTCTACTGTATTTACTTCCAATACTTAAGTACACACATGCTACATATACAAACATATGTATACTATTAATAAAGTTAGTTCTCTACAAACATTCAAACCTTTCGGTCTAGTTTTATCACATTTAAAAAAAAACGAAAGAGGAATCAATAAAATTACGCTCGCGCTTATGTATAAGCAAGAGAGAATGTACATATCAGAGAACACAGAGAAGCGACACTTAAACGCCACATGTAAGTGGATAATAAAAATATAAATATTTATTTTACCAGTATTTTTGAGAAGCATGCCAAGAGAATTTAGTCTTAGTCGACAATCTACTAATGCCAGGGTGACGGGGTTGCATTTGGAAGGCAAAGTGTCTGATTACATCCCAGTTGGGAGAGGTCTGCATAATCCTTGCAGGTGCACCACAAGCATCTCACAACCTCCACGTGGTGTCACCTGGGCAATGACATTTTATCACCCGATAAGTGTTAGCTGATGTGAGTAGGTGGAAATCCAGGCTCATTATATCTATCATTGGCGGCGTCTTGTGCAGTCTCTGTTTCCCATATTGGGGACGGCTGAAACAAAGTGGTGCAAACTGAAAGCACTTTTTCCTTGTAGAAAATTTTGGTTCTTGGGTTAGCAACACTAACGCAGCACGTGGCATTGCTTGTGCCAGGCTCGTCGTACTTAGCTGCAATAGCCGCCGCAGAGTGGCGAGACCTCCTAGACTTCGGTTTACAAACATAAAAAAGGAAAATATTACATCATCCGTGTCTTCAAATTATAATTATATTCACCTGACAAACAGATGCACTGACTGGCTTAAATACAAAAAATGTAAAAGTGCTCATAGAGCCTCCCTAAAAGATGATCGTGACATTGAAAATTCCCTGAATAACCTGGTAAATGTTTTAAAAAAAGCTGCATATACTCTTATATCTAGCACACCTATAACACAAGAAGCTTCACTATTGTACCATCATAGTGATGTAGATAAACTGGTTAAAGATAAGCGACGTCTTAGAAGAGAATGGCAAAATCATCGGTGACCAAATTTGAAGAGTGAACTCGTGTGTTTCAACCGAAAACTAAAAAAACACATTGAAGCAGAAACACAAAAAATCAGTTGCAGACTGTATTGGAAGCTTGAGTCTTCATGGCGATATTGAGCATTCATTGTGGCGTGATACTAGGAAGTTCAAAAGAGCAATACAACATACGTCACCACTTCGTAAAGATAATGGCTCTTAGGATAAAAGCGATGATGAAAAATGCACTGCCTTCGCACATCACCTGAGCAATGTCTTCTGTCCAAATCCTCCCATTATATCTTTTGAACCTCGTGAAATACTGAGTAGTGGAACCAATGAGCGACTGAAAACTTCAAGGAAGGTGGTAAATAATATCATTACAGACTTAAATCTTAAAAAAGCACAAGGAATGGATCAGATATCAAGAAACATGATAAAAGATTCACCTAATATAGCTGTATCTCACTTAGTCACAGTATTCAACGCTATTTTACGCACTTGGCACTATCCTCAAAGCTGGATGTTACAGAGGTTTGTTCATGTAGACCAATTAGTCTACCTTATCTAAAATCTTCGAAAAAATATTTCGTCAGGCAGGTCTTTCAGTATTTAAATAAAAACAATGTAATTCCCCAATATCAGTTCGGCGTCCGTGAAGAGCATGGAACGATAGAGCAAGTGCATGGCATAGTAACAGTTATATGCTCAGTATTTTAACAAAAGAAATACTGCTCTACCGCATTCCATAACATTACACAAGCCTTTGATAAGGTGTGGCATAAAGGGCTCATATATAAGCTTAAAGAAATTCTTCCAAAGAAATTCCACAAACTATTTGAAATCTACAATAAAGGCAGAAAATTCATGGTAAACCAAGGTGACTCTACATCCGACTATTTTGATAGCAAAGCCGGAATCCCTCAAGCCAGTGTGCTTGGACCACTGCTGAATTTGCTTTTTACAGCTGACATGCCAACTTCCGATCTTAAATTGGAAAATCACCCGAACTGCTTGGCGAGGAGCCTACTAAAGCTTCCCTCTAAAAGAGCCTTCAAAAAGATATATACCTTAGACCTGATTTAATAACGTCTTATTGTATTCTGTGAAAACACCAAATATTCGATGAAGTGGCTGAGGATACTACCTAGATACGTAAATATAGTATTGCAATCTTAGGCAAATTACTGTTAGTTTCTTGACAAAGAAAAATTCTAATTGCAAACACTACATGATCGAGAATGCAGTGCGCGGCCACGTTCTCGGTTACGAGAAGCAACAACACTAATAATTGAGCACGTATAAATTTCAATCGTGCTGCATTCAACTATGATAGTCAAGTCGTCAATGAACAAAGTTTCTGAACATTGCAAGACATTCAAATTCAGGACTGAAACACCAGGATTGCGCTCAGCAAATGGGAAAGTAAAATTGCCCGCATTGAATTATCCACCAGAACCATTGCATTCCTTGGTTTCTGGAACGTCACCAGAATCAAAGCATTTCTAGAAAAATATTGATGCATACAATTCATGTTTTCAAATGACTTCATTTGATGCAACAAATATTTTCCGAGATAATTTCATCCCAACATTTAAGGTAATCGAAGAAATAAACAAACATCGGAATATATAAAAAGATTTTAGCTTGACATCTTTTGATATCAAGATTCAAGTTCATGTGTACCACAGAGTCGGATCGTTATTGCCATTTGCCGATAGTTCTCACCAGTTTTTGCAAATTTATTTTCGTGGAAATTCCAATGATGAAATTCATCAACAGTGTTCTATTTCTCCGAAGGTACGAGCAGAAATAATTGCTGTCTTACGAGATTATTTTCAAAACGGCATTGGACAGAATGCCGTCGGATAATCATAAAATTGTCAGAAGAGCTGACCAAACGCCCGCTGGACAGCACGCCAGAAGATGCAATAGGCGATATAGCAGTGGTAACCGTTGGAGAAGAATTTAATGCTTGCGATATCGTCCTTCATCGTAGAAATGATCAACTTTAACGTGTCTCTGAACTGCATCGCTCTTATGATGCTTTGCAATATCTGATTTTGTTTTTGCAAGGGGAAGACGGCCATCAAATTAATATTAAGTTGGTCAATGCGTCAAGTTAGTTAAATTTATTCTCACAAATGGGTAACACAAATTTTACAAAAGTTTCAAATTCAAATTACAGTTGTGAAATTCCCAATAAAACGGTCTGCGCAATGAATTATTATGCGTACAAATCGATGATTTGTCAAAATCAAGACAATCATATTCTGATATGTCAAAGCCTTTCTCACCAGAATGATGTAGACATGTATGCGAAAATCGAGACTGAACGTGTCAATTACATTAGGTTCTATCAGAAAAGGCTACACTCTGAAAAGTACATACATATACGTGATACCTTCAACAATGATTGCAACCAGCGTATATATCTAAATGACATTGGCCAACTGACGATACACTGGTACCCTGCTTCACATGCATGAGTATGCACAGGATGCGATTGCATATGTTCAATCTTATGGTCGACCAGACCTGTTTATCACTATTACCTGTAATCTACAATAGAGTGAGATTCGGGAATACTTATTGCCAGCGCAATCGCCAACAGATCGTCACGACATAACGTCACTTGTGGGTAAACAAAATCTGGAATCATTAATGGTTTCATAGCGAAGCGCAATGCTGGATGTATTCTGTCGAATGGAAAAAAGAGGACTCCCTCACGCACATATATTTATATGGTTGATTGACAAATTGAGGCCGGATCTAATTTATATCATATCTGCGAAAATTCCAAATGAAAGCACCGATCCAGAGTTATTAGAAGTGATCACAAAGTATTTGATACATGGTCCGTGAGCTCACCATGTATGATTGATTGTAAATGTTCCAAAAGTTATCCCAGAGCATTGATTTCAGATACAGTTACAGGAAATGGCGGATACACGTTATATCGTCGCCGGTCGACAGAGAATAACAGACAACATACGTTGAAGTTGCTACTCGTTGGATCGTGCCGTATTCACCGAGTTTGTCCAAAATGTACAAACCCCACGTAGAGTGTTGTAATTCGTTGATGTCCATAAAGTACATCTGTAAATATGTAAATAAAGGTGGCGACATGGCGGTGTTTTGTGTACCTAATCCAATAGAAATGACGAAATCACTTAATTTCAGTTAGGGCGCAGGATTTTTACATTCCAAATTCATGAGAGACATCCAACGGTAGTTCATCGTGAAAATTGCCAACGCGTTTATTTTACCGCTGAAAACGCACAGCAAATAGCAGCGACACCACCATCCGCAACATTAACAGAACTTTCTAGTTGTTTGCATCAGATACATTCGCTAGCACGTTGTTATACTCAGAAGGAGCGCAATATTATACTTGGTATAAAGAGAAAAAAATATTTCAAACGCGTAAGCAAGGAAAACCAATCGAAGACTGCCCAAATATGTTCTCGACAGATGCTTTGGGACGTATTTACACAGTTCACCCCAACAATGCTGCGTTTATTGTTGGTTAATGTTCGTGTTCCATTTCAAAGTATTAAAACAGTTGATCGACAGTGCAACATATCATGAGCACTGTCAACGATGGCGCACACTGGGAGGCTACTCTTGCCGATGCTGCAGTTTTATCTACTCCTCACCAAATAAGAATACTTTTTGCATTTGCAATAATTATATCATCATGTTTCCCATCAACTCCACTTAGACTATGGAGAAATTATCAAGATTTCATGACGGAAGATATTTTGAACAGACTTCGCCGTAGCACGTCATATCCACACTTGCTGTACTTACCGGAAATGCATAATGAAGCATTGATCATGACTGAAGACATTTGCTTAACTATTGGAAAAAAAGCATTGGTAGAACTTGGCATAGTGTAACCAAATCGCTCAAAGCATGATCTGTTTAACGAGATTACGATTGCAACGCATTGGATGCATTTGATCTAAAAATATTCGAAAATTGAACAATGGCACGATTATGCATGTTGTTAACGATGAAAGTGGTGGAATAAAGTTTTTGGACGCACCTGGAGGAACTGGTAAAACATTATTGATTTCCTTGCTACTAGCAACAATACGATCGCAACGTAAAAAAGCACTGGCATTGGCTTCTTCTGGGCATTGGCTATTTTATTGGATAACGATCGAACAGCACACTCTGCAAATAAGCTGCTCTTGAATATGCAGGCAAATAACAATCTTACATGTAACTTAACTAAAACATCTGGAATGGCAAAAAACTTGCAACAATGTGCGATATTCGTTTGGGATAAATATTGTGAGGAGCAAATTTTAGGCGTAAATTTGCCCCTACATATTTAGTTTCGCCATAACGCCCCAAACCTGTATATTTAAAATAGGGGCCAAGTGCTTAAACAACCAACCCTAAAATATATACGTTAATAGTCCTAAGACTTTGGCACCTCCCACTTTCATTGCTAAAACCACACACACAACCGCCATCATATTTAGTGCAGCAGCCATCATACAAGTGAGTCTAAGACACCTCCCACCATAGTAATGCTACCAACAACAAGTGTTATACTCTGCATTGGGAGGACAGAAGACACAGCCACAATTAAGTCAGACAGTGGAACCCTTTGATAAGCGACGAAAAACATGCAACGAAGTCAACAACGCAAGATAACACAGGAGAATATCACACAAACAATTGTGCAACCGGCTGACCACAGTTAAAATAATATGAATTTACAACAACAGTGCCCAACGCACTGATATGAATTCACAACAACAGTGCCCAACGCACTGATATGAACTTACAACAACAGTGCCTAACGCAATGCTAGAAATTTACAAGAGATCGCGACAGAAGTTGCCGACTGCATTAGTTCGGAAAATAACCCACTAACAACACCCAAAAACGAAGGCCAAGCACAAAGTGGAACACGACAGACCGATCGCTAAGCACACCAACAGACCGGACAAAGCATAAAGAGGAGAAGCAAAATTAAATATCCAATTATTTAATATTTTTAAATATTTCATGCCATCGATATAAAATATCAACAAAGTGCTGAAGGTGGCCGAAGGAGAAATAGCAACAACAACAAACAACACAAGGAACAACAACAAGGTAAATCATCACAACAACAACACAATATTGAAGGTGGCCCAAGGGCAAAAACTTACAAGAACAACAGCGAGAAAGCAACAACAATGTGCTGAAGGTGGCCCAAGGTCACATTCAAACGAGAAGAACAATGCGGGAAACCGTAGCAACATGCCACAACAAACTACAGTTCCCGCACAACAACAACTATTGGATGATCTACGCTAAACCTGGAGCATAAAAGCAGGAGCAACTGGCAACCCAGCCTCTTTCTTTCATTCGGCATCAGGCAGACAAGACGCTCTTTCTTTCATTCGGCATCAGGCAGACCAGACGCATCGTACTAAACAGAGTTATACGCACTGACAAACGCAACAGAAGCTAGGGGAATCTAGAGGAGATTATGGTTTATAATCGATTTTCTGCTAGAAACCCACACTGACAAACGCAACAGAAGCTAGGGGAATCTAGAGGAGATTATGGTTTATAATCGATTCTCTGCTAGAAACCCACACTGACAAACGCAACAGAAGCTAGGGGAATCTAGAGGAGATTATGGTTTATAATCGATTCTCTGCTAGAAACCCACACTGACAAACGCAACAGAAGCTAGGGGAATCTAGAGGAGATTATGGTTTATAATCGATTCTCTGCTAGAAACCCACACTGACAAACGCAACAGAAGCTAGGGGAATCTAGAGGAGATTATGGTTTATAATCGATTCTCTGCTAGAAACCCACACTGACAAACGCAAACAGAAGCTAGGGGAATCTAGAGGAGATTATGGTTTATAATCGATTCTCTGCTAGAAACCCACACTGACAAACGCAACAGAAGCTAGGGGAATCTAGAGGAGATTATGGTTTATAATCGATTCTCTGCTAGAAACCCACACTGACAAACGCAACAGAAGCTAGGGGAATCTAGAGGAGATTATGGTTTATAATCGATTCTCTGCTAGAAACCCACACTGACAAACGCAACAGAAGCTAGGGGAATCTAGAGGAGATTATGGTTTATAATCGATTCTCTGCTAGAAACCCACACTGACAAACGCTACAGAAGCTAGGGGGACATAGAGTTCAACTGTGTCCGTATTTAAGTTTAGTAAAAATAATTGTATCAAGTAGTTAAGCCTTTTTTTAAAATTAATAAATAAATAAAATAATTAAATCAACGTAAACAAGCTTTGAATACTTTAGAGATTTTCTGTAAACGACTCCTGGAAATCCGGCGAGCTTACCCCGGCGAAAACGAGTCGTTACAATATCAAATGGCTAACAAAAAATCATTAGAAGCATTGGATAGAACAATGAAAGATCTAAGACGAAATCAAGATCTGTTTGGCGGTGCTCTGATACTGTTAGCTGGAGACTTTAGACAAACGTTACCAGTCATTCCTAAATCTACTGCTGTCGATGACATTTTTTTTTTTTTTTTTTAACTCCAGTTTTATTTGCATTCTGCCCCTTGGGGCAATAATCAAATTAAATAACAATATTAAATAGCTACATAAATCAATACACAAAGTAATTTTTTAAAATAGTTATTTAAATCAACATGAGGAAGAGGAGCCAGTGCTAATCTCCCATAAGGTTAGTTCAGAACTATTGCGTTAGAAAAAAATTATTATTATAAATTTAGTGGTGTTGCTCGCTTCAGTCGCCGTGTTGTGCCTGTCCTCTCCAGAAGATTTGAAGCTAGTATGTTAGGATGCTTACTTAGTCGTTCCAGGTATTTAATGCTGTATCTTGATATCGTCATCGACAGTAGGGATGTTTAGGTCGTGACGTATTATATCATTCCTGACCAACCATGGAGCCTGTACTATCATGCGTAATACTTTTGATTGGAATCTCTCAATGATTTTTATATTAGTTTTTGCCGCTGAACCCCATAGCTGTATACCATATGTCCATATGGGTTTTAGGATTGTGTTATAAACGAGCAGTTTATTGTCAAGCGATAACTGGGATTTATATCCCAAGAGCCAATATAAGGAAGTAAGCTTTATTCCAAGTTGTTTTCTCTTCGTAAGAATACGCTTCTGCCATGTCAGACGTCGATCAAGATGTAGCCCTAAATATTTGACGTCTTCGGATTGGGGCAGTTGACAATAATTTAATATTACTGAAGAACAAGTCTTCTGTTTTAAGCTGAAGGTTACTTGCACAGACTTAGTTGCATTCACCTTAATCCTCCATTTATATAGCCAGATTTGGAGCTTATCCACGCTTTCATGGAGATAATTTGCAGCGATTATGTTGGTGCTGCTTGTAGCCATTATGACTGTATCATCCGCGTAGGTTGCGAGTTTTGTATTCTCCGTCAGTGGAAGTTCAGCCGTGTAGATAGTGTAGAGCACAGGACCTAGAACACTGCCTTGTGGTACACCCGCCTTTATAGAGAATAGTTCAGTGACTTCTTCTTTCGTCTTTACTCTGAAATGCCGCTCTTCAAGATATGATCTTAAGATATCATCAAATGTCTGAGGTAGTAACTTTTTCAGTTTAAATAGTAAGCCATGGTGCCATACTTTATCGAACGCTTGTGATATATCTAGGAAAGCAGTTTTACAATAACGGTTTTCCTCAAGAGCGTTTCTTATTATGCTGTACACTCGGTGCACTTGTTCTGTTGTGGCGTGGTGTTCCCTAAATCCTCCTTTTTGAGCAGAATTGGTTTAAGTTTGTTTAACAGGAGCTTTTCAAACATTTTGGAAACAATTAGCAAAAGGCTAATTGGTCTATAAGAAGTGACTTCCTCCAAGGGCTTTCCGGGTTTTGGGATGACAATAATTTCGGCCACTTTCCATTGACGCGGAAAATATCCACATCTAATTATTGCATTGAAGAGATAGGTGAGGTATTTTATTCCTTTATTTGGTAGTTCCTTTAATCGATGAAATAAACACATGCTTGAAATCTTCAATTCTGTGGAAAAATGTAAGAATAATCACACTAAATGCAAATGTACGCTTTCAATTCCAAAATGATCAATCAGCAGCTGAATTTTCAAAGCAATTGTTGAAAACTGGGAATGGTACAAGACCAATCGACAGGAATACAGTTATGATAACACTACCAAACGATTTTTCCCGTTTCACTCAATCAAAAGAAAAACTGATTCATAGCATGTTCTCAAACATTGCACAACACTACAAAAATCATGCTTGGTTAAGCGAGCGAGCAATACTGACCGAAAAAAAAGAAGATGTCAAAGATCTTAACGAGGCTATTTAAAAAAAATACCAGGTCCATTATTCACATTCAGGAATTATTCCACCGAATTTATAAACGCACTTGATTTCCCAGTAATACGACCACACGAATTGCAGCTAAAAATTGGTGTGCCGATTATTAAGGTAGAACCTAAATAGACGAGACGTAACGACAGCGATTGGACGAACGTCTGCACTCGTTACGTCGATTTTGACATTCAACCCAAAATGTGACGCTATCGAACGCATCAATGGCTGGTTTCTTACATAAATTGCGAGCTCATCCCTCACAGCGGCGTTTAAATCGTTTCAAAACTCCGTCATTTTAATTATGAAAATAACAAGCATGTCAACCGAACAGCTGTTTTGACGAGTGGCAGACGTTGGCAGTTCGGTTCTTACGGAACAGAACGACACGTCTAAATGTTTCGTTCAGTTTCGATCAAATACGACCATTTTGGTTACTAACATTGGTTCACATATGCTTGAACTTACTCGTTACGTCTCGTTTCGTCTATTTCGGTTGGCCCTTTATGTTTCGCAACATCAACAAACCAAAACATTGTAATGGCACGAGGCTTGCCATTAAAAAAAATATTGAGAAATGTGATAGAAGCAATCATTTTGATTGATAAATTCAAAGTCGAAGACATTTTGATTCCTCGCATCCCAATGATTCCATCTGATATTCCATTCGAATTTAAACATCTTCAATTCCCTGTTCGCCTTGCATTCACCATTATCATCAATAAGTCGCAAGGACAATCTTTAGAGACTGTCAACATAAGTGAGGGTCATGAGTACCAACATAACGCCACAAAAAGACCGAAAATCGAATACCCGTAGCCGGCGGAAATTCAAATATCGCGATACTTATTGAACAGACCTCGTATATACTCGTATATCACTGCAACCGAACCTCTGTAAAATGTACTGACGAGTGTGGGCAGAATCGAAGTACTAAAGATTTATTAAAGATTTTTGTGGATATTCATTTTCCAGACTGCACTGATCATTGAGAGCAAAGTTGCACATCTGCATGTCGAGAACACGTACCAGCTACTTTGTTTGGGAAAATTCTGTCTGTTGACAAGGTGGTCTGGGCAATAAAAAGTTTTTCACCATGCAAATCCCCAGATCCGGACAGAATCTTGCCTATAATGATGCAAAAGACACAGGGATCTAGAATATCTGAGTTACACTGCGAGTATTTCTCTAATCTGTATTCCAAATAGGTGGAGGAACACCCAGGTGGTTTTCATTCCAAAGGAAAGAAAAAGGGGGCATGAATTAACCAAATATTTCAGACCGATAAGTCTTACTTCCTTCTTTCTGGAAGATCTTCAGAGAGTCTTCGATTGTCACTTTCGAGATTCTTTGAGAAGCATTCAATTTCAGTGGCACAGCATGTGTATCAAGGGGGAGATCTACAGAGACTGCACTACATGATGTATTGGGAGTTGTAGAAAGATTCCTTAACATTAAGCAATTTTCTCTGGCCGCTTTCATAGATATCGAAGCGCCTCTCAATTACGTAAGCGCTGAAGCTATTAAATCGGCTCTTGACAGAGCAGGGGTGGAATGACCGATTTGTAATTGGAACTCATCTCTCTGGTCAACAGACGAATTAGGTAGTGCTTGAGTTCGGAAAAATGTGTGCAGAGGTACACCCGAGGGCGGAGTCCTTTCACCTCTGTTGTGGTTAATAACTATCAATGAAATTCTCGCTAAACTTGACTCTGAAAGAGTCAAAGTGGTAGCGAATGCTGATGACTTGGCGATCCTGGTCTCTGGACCCCTCCCCACTGTGTTAAGCGACATCATGGAGGGTGCGTTGGGCAAAGAAAGTAGATGGCCTGAGCCTTAACTCTGATAAAACGGAATTGTTGCTCTTCACAAAAAGTATAAACCTCCATCCTTCAAACTGCCGAGGCTTAACCGTCAGCGGCTCTCACTATCATCCAGAGTAAAATATCTTGGTGTCATATTGGACCCCCTTGGCCTGTGTGGCTTTCTATGATTGCAAGTTGATGTTTGGCAAAAAATGGGTACTTGGACCAAGAATTGTTATCTGGATGTACAATATGGTGGTGCAGCCGATCTTGACATATGGCTCCGTGGTTTGGTGGGAAGCGCTCAGGAAGCGCTACAATCTCACGAAACTACAAAGAATCCAGCGCACCGCGTACATTGGAATTGCAGAAGCCTGTCGCTCTTATCCGGGGGTTGCTTTACACGCGATTCTAAACCTCCTCCTTATAGATCTTTATACCTATTGTATTTCCGCACAATGTAAACTAAGACTCAGGGAATCCGGTAACTGGAAGGATTCCTTGATGGTCACAGTAGCATTTTAGAATGCCTGTCACCAGATATAGTATCCTCGAGAACCTACTTCTTCGTTCGCAATCTGGATTTTGCGAGCTGCATAAACACAGTTCTACCAGTTGAAATGACTGGAAAGAGGGAAATGTGCTCGCGAAAGGGGGTACGCCAATTTTCACAGATGGCAGGAATATTTTCCGATTTTCTGCATTTTCTACTCTTCTTCATATTTCCATCAACATCAAGTGTCTTTCAGGCAGAAGTCTTTGCAATTAGGTACACATGTACAGCGTTGAGGGCCATATCAATTTACTCCGACAACCAAGCAGCAATAATGGCGCTAGCGTGAACTTTCTGTCAGATCTAAGCTAGTCGGCCTCTGCAAGGAGGAATTGAACTTATTATCGAAAAACATGATAGCATCGCTCGTCTGGGTTCCGGTACACAGGAACATTGAAGGCAATGAGAAGTCTGCGGAGCTAGCACGTGGAGCCTCATCGGAAACTGATCAAGATTCTTCCTAAAGGAACGTAGGCGTCCCCCTAATTGTTTTTAAGCGAAATATTTATAATCACTTCCTCCGGAAGGATCGCGAGTGGTGGAAAAATACTGCGACATACGCCATTTCGAGAATGATGTGACCTGATTACAGTGCAAAAGGAGCTAACCATCTTCTCAATAAACCAAGGCACACAATTAACAACCTTATAGCTGTCTGCACGGGTTATTGGCCTATCGGCACACACGCTGAAAAAATGGGCATTCCTTCCGTTCAGTGGCCATTGCAGGAGCTGTAAGTACCCACGTGACAAAGAAACAATCGTATACTTTCTTTGTGAGTGCCCAGCCCTTGAGATTAAAATATTTCAGAAGTCCTTTTCTGGAGCGTCTAGGAAATTGCTCTATTGTAGAACATTCAGACCTATCCAAATTTGTTTATAACTCTGGCTTGTTGTAAATGTTACAAAAGTATTACCATTTTTAGGTAATGGCAACAAAACGGCACTATTATATATATATATATATATATATATATATATATATATATATATATATATATATATATATATATATATATATGTATATATATATATATATATATATATATATATATATATATATATATATATATATATATATATATATACATATATATACATTAGACCTGGCGTTAAAATTTTTTTTTTTAAACTTGAATGTGGGTAGCGATCCAAATATGCGATTTGATACCAAAATTGATGTAGCAAATTTTCAGGCTGATCGGAGGGTGCCAAGCCGTGCCATAGTGAGGTCAAAGGTCAAAATTTTCAAAAATCACAATAATATACTTTTTTTTTGCATTTTATCAATTTTTTAATAAGAAATACTATATAAATATGTTTTTTCTTTAATTTTTATTTAATAGGCTTAAATTAATTTTATTTTAAATCAATGAAGATTTTGTATAGTATGGGAAGTCCTTACGGTAGCCCTCTACAATGTGTAACAAGTACTGTTTATTGTCTTCGTTGTGTGTTAAGCATCTGTTAAAGTCCGTTATTAGTTTGACTTTTCTTTCGGCGGCATCATTCCCAACAGTAATGCATTTGACGATCTGTTCCCCTTTACAAAATGCTTCGCTCTTAGGCCAATTTGACGGATCAAAGCGTAAAAAATCCATAGGAATTTCCAAACGAGAAAAAAAATTTTTTGTTTTTGTAGTTACAAAAGAGCTTAAATTCTTGGATGTGAATAATTGTAATTCATCAACGCTTGCACACACTTTTTTAGAAGGGAAAATATCAACATCATCGCAGATGTGATTGTCCTTATCGGATTCTATTTGCAACGCCAAAACCATCTTTTTCTTTATTTCTGTGTCTACATGTGGATCAAAAAAGGCAAGTGCAACTGCTTCTTCTGATATATACCATAGATGGTTCCGAATTTTTTCCAATAGAACTGTAGATATTTTTTTTTTCGAAATAGCCAATAATCCCCTTTATCAGTTGCATATCGCTATTTGGCGCTTCAACTGCATTTGCGGTTCTGAACCAGTATGGAATATAGAGACTTACTAAGAAAATGCACATATTACGAATTCCATTTAACTGACTCGCAGAAATTTTTAAGTGTGCGTGAAAAATATACATTTTTACACAATAGATGGCCTTGGACATGAATCTCGCATAAGACGTCGCTCCAGGTGCACGAAATATGAAATTGGGAATGCTACCACCAAGAAAAATAAATGCAAGTTGTAGGAGTTCTCTATAATCATGTCGAATGTGGACTTTCGCTAAATATTCAAGACAGAAGTGCTTGCTTGTTTCGCGTTCCTCGACAGATATGACACTCAAAACTTGTTCATCCTGCATACAAGTGCTGTATCCCTTTGAATAAAGTGTGCTCCATTCCCGTGCAAAACGTTCAAAAATTGCCACCTCTGGGCCACTTGATTTTCCGAAATTAATCTCAAATACAGCTCTTAAGAGAAGGGCCAGTATTTGCAGCAGTTGTATCAAAACATATCATTTCTAATGAATTTAGCATATTTATTTTTAGCAAACAGTCGCAGACTGATTGAGCGACTGCAGCACCAGTTCCATCTTCAAAGATGGGAATAGCTATCAATTTTTCAACGTTCTCCCACGTGAGAACAATAGCCAAGCGTTCAACTTTATCTTTTCCAGCAATTGCGGGAAGAACCTTTCCGTCCCAATGCAAAACAAATGTTTCAGGGACTTAAGCTCAAAGAAAAACTTATAACTTCGAAAACAAAAATTATTGTAATTTAGAAGAACTCTATTTTATTGTTGTGGAATAAAATAACGCAGTGAAATAAAGTGAACGAATTAGTAGAAAATTCGTAACAATATTGTTAGCATTTTTTAATTTCTATAAATATTTTTGTCTTACTATAATAGCAGAAACACCATACATTTTTGCAACTTAGAGCTCAATTAAAAATTATAATATAAAAGTATTTGATTCTGGTGATATTGTAAACTACAGCGTTAATACAAATAATAAGTAATTTACAAGTTATAAATGATGTTCTAATTTATAGTAGTTTTATTCATAGTATTTCTAATTAAAAAAATTGATAAAATGCAAAAAAAGAGTATTTTGCTGGCTTTTCAAAAGTTTGACCTTCGACCTCATTATGGCACGGGTTGGCACCATCCGATCAGCCTGAAAATTTGCTACATCAATTTTGGCATCAAATCGCATATTTTGATCGCTACCCACATTCAAAATTCCAAAAAATAAAAAACTCCATATTAGCTGCGCCAGGTCTAGTATATATATATATATATATATATATATATATATATATATATATATATATATATATATATATATATATATATATATATATATATATATATATATATATTTATAAACATATATTTAATTTATTCTGTTTCGAAATTGCCATCTTGACAATATACTCTAACTCTCTGTACTCGGATTCGTACCACTGGATCGTGTAGTAATCAAACAATCGCTGGTTATATTAAAATAACTAACTTTATTTAATTATCATAATTTACACATATAATATTAGGCTTTAAGTTTACTTTATTACAATTTGTAGTTTATTTCATAACTCATTAATAACTTTATTTAATAAATATTGTCATCACTTTACAAAATTACAAATACTGCTGCTTCGATGCACGATGTACACACTGTTACGATCTCTATTCGACTGCCTTCGACTTTGAATACTGTGGTCGTTTTATAGCTTTCGAACACTAGTGTAGAAGTCTCTTAGATCATTCTAGAAACTTATATACACCACGAATCTTATATACACCTTGATCGAGAACCTTCTATACACCACTATCTTACCACAATATAGGGTGCTGCACACAACTTCAAATTCCAGATGGGATCCTAAAAGTATGCAATCACGTATGAAATCACGTGTCACTGACCTCCGCTTAATCTTGTTCGTCCCGAACTACGATAGTACTGCTACTTTTATAAGGAGATAGCCTCTCCAAATGAACAACTTTCATTTTGCTCCTGACATTTCTCTCCAACTGGATGCGGTAGACTACATCGTTGATCCGCTTTATTACCTTATAAGGACCTTCCCAGTGTGATTGCAGTTTTGGCAATAATCCCTTTTTCCTTTGCGGATTATGAAGCATAACTAGCTGCCCTTCCTGAAATCCTTTGGAGTGTGGTCGTATATCATGTCTGGCTTTCATTTAATCACTTATCAGTTGTGTACCATTTCTGCTGTCTCCATGAATTTCATTAAACTGTTCTCGTTTTTCAGGTATACTGCATTGCTGCATGGAAGTACTGTAGATGACTCTTTAGACCATTATTTCGCTAGATCGTCGGGTACCTTTTTGTCACCTCGTATCTTGTTGTTCGTGTCTCGCGGTTGCCTCTCCCAGTTTACAATTGCTGAGATTCCCTGGCAATTTCCAATTACTTTCCCTTTCGATATGGTTTTAGCGGAATTTGAAATATTCACTACTTTTTCTGGTACCATTCGGCTCTTGTACTTCCCAATATATCCGCCCATTTTGGCCCGTATATCAGCTTCTGACTTGGGTGGGGGTTTTGCTGTTCCGCCGCGATACAGTGGCTTTCGGTGCTCGCATATTTCAGCACTCGGCTTTTGAAATTTTCCGTCCATTCCGTATCATAAAATCTTCACCTAAGTTTTCTCCATATCCTAAAAGTAAATATATATATATATATATATATATATATATATATATATATATATATATATATATATATATATATATATAGATACATATATATATATATATTAGTTTACCTTTGGAAATAATTATAGAAATTTGTAAAAAAAAGATTGGCCTGTAAGAGATGCAATTTTATATATATATATATATATATATATATATATATATATATATATATATATATATATATATATATGTATCTATATATATATATATATATATATATATATATATATATAGATATATATATATATATATATATATATAGATACATATATATATATATATATATATATATATATATATATATATATATATATATATATATATATATATATATATATATATATATATAAAATTGCATCTCTTACAGGCCAATCTTTTTTTTACAAATTTCTATAATTATTTCCAAAGGTAAACTAATTACATTTATAAAACTGTATCAAGAACCTAAGATCAGGCAGTGTCCCGTGAGCACATTCATTATAGTGCCGATGGAGTTCCTGCTAATATTGAGTAGCTGACTAGTACGCCTAATGTCGATAGTGCTCCAGGTTTGTCTGGCAACACTACAGGTATGTTCATTTACCCAGGCTTTTTTAGCTGCCTCAAGGTAGTCATGTTTTATGGCCCATTTGACCGTGGCCAGTGGGACACCTACATCAAAGGAGGGGGAGATGTCAGGGAGTAGCGTACCTATTTTGGCCAATTCATCGGCCTCGCAGTTTCCTGGAATGTCGCTATGTCCAGGCACCCAGCATATGTGAACTTGTGAGTTACCTGAAACGACGTTCAGGGAGGAGCGGCAGTCGAGTACAAGCTTAGAGGTAGTGAAAACACCAGCCAGTGACTTGACTGCCGCCTGACTGTCCGTGAATATGCGTATCAACACATCGCATACTTCATTTCGAATAAGCCACTTGGACGCTTGGAATATTGCCATTACTTCCGCCTGAAAGACGCTGCAATGGTTAGGGAGACGATAGGAGAGCTTGATGCCAAGTTTTCTGGAGAAGATTCCGCAACCGACCTTATTCTCCAGTTTGGAGCCATCCGTATATATGTCAATGGAACTGCCAGTGACCACTAAATTGTTAGACCATTCCTCTCTACTAGGAATGTAAGTGTCGAACCCGTGGTTTAGATTAAGTGTAGAGCACGTATAGTCAACGTCCGCCTGTACGGGCGTGTCCTGCATCAGAATATTGGCGTGGCCCAGATTCAGTCTAGTCCAACGCGATATAGAATTGAGTCTGGTTGCCGAGCATTTTGCTTGTTGCCTAACCAGAAGCCTAGTGGGCAACCAATGTAGGAATGCAAATAGAGCTTTGGTGGAGGTGGTACGCAGAGCCCCTGTTATCATAACCGCTGCTGTTCTTCTAACCTTGTCAAGAGGTTTTAGGTTCGCCGCCTTGTCGGTTACGGGCCACCAGAAGACAGCGCCGTAGAGAAAGTACGGCTCAACCACCGCCGCATAGAGCCAGGACATGGTTCGAGGTTGGACGCCCCATGTTGTACCCACGGCCCTCTTGCAGCAGTACAGAGCACACGTGGCTTTACGTACCCTCTCCGCCAAATTTGCTTTCCAATAGAGCTTAGGGTCCAGGATCAAACCTAGATACTTGACGCTATTGCTGAGGCTAAGCGTGTTCCCATTAAGTTTGGGTAGGTCAAAACTTGGTATTTTGTGCTTCCTGGTGAAGAGCATGACCTCAGTTTTGGAAGGGTTGACATCTAGGCCAACTTCGAGACACCATTGGGACAGAATGCTAAGAGTGTAGTTTAGCTTTTCTGATAGTGTTGACAGATATTTACCGGAAACAGAGAAAGCAATGTCGTCCGCATAAGCTATAGTGTTGCAGCCGGTCTGATCTAATCTCCTAAGTAGTGTGTTCACCGTCAAGTTCCATATGAGGGGTGAGAGCACACCGCCTTGTGGAGTACCTCTCTTGACAGTCCTTTTAGCATGTACGTTTCCTATTGAGGAGCTAATGACGCGTGTTTTCAGTAGCTGTTCGATGAACCTAACCAAGCTGGGGTCCAGGTTCAGGTTTACCAAGGATTTCGTGATGGCGGAGGGACAAATATTGTTGAATGCCCCTTCTATATCGAGAAATACTGCAAGGGTATATTCTTTGTTGGCAAGAGATTTCTCTACTTGCTCAATGAGCACGTGAAGCGCTGTTTCCACAGACTTGCCTTTAGTGTAGGCATGTTGTGATTTGGAAAGGCACGTGGAATTGATAGAGCTCCTGATATGTATATCAAGGACTCTTTCCAGTGTTTTCAAAAGAAAGGAGGACAAACTAATTGGTCTATAGTCCTTAGGCTTGGTGTGGGTCGACTTTCCCGCTTTAGGGATGAAAACTACTCGAGCTTCTCTCCAGCTTATGGGAATGTGCGACCATCTTAGGCATGCATTGTAAATATGCAGTAGCCAGGGCGCAACCGCACTTGCAGTGTGCTGAATGTCCGCGGGAATGATACAATCAGGCCCGGGAGATTTAAAAGGCTTAAAGCTGTTGATGGCCCACTGGATATGCGTGTTGGTCAATTGAAATTGGGTTGAGTGACTTAAAGAGTGGTTGGTGTTAAAAGACCTGCAATCCACAAAGATTTCATTCCCCGGGAAGTGTGTTTCTATTAGGGCGTCCAAAGTGTCGGTTTCAGAGTCGGTCCAGGTACCGTCCGATCTCTGAATGCATTCCAGAGCCCGAGGGGTGGTATTGAGAATCCTCCGGAGTCTACTTGTCTCGGACGAGCTTTCTATGTTGCCACAGAAGTCACGCCAAGACGCTCGTTTGGATCTCCTAACCATATACTTGAGTTCCCTTTGTTTGTCTTTGAAAGGGAGCCAGTCATTAGTGGCTTTGGCTCTGTTGAAGAGCTTGCGACATACTTTTCGTAGCTCGGCAATTTCCGAATTCCACCAAGGGGGTTTTGTTTTTCCTCTTGGTTTCGGGAAGTTGCAGGCTGATTTGGCAGCAGAGTTAAATAGTGCTGTAATGGTTTCAACCGCTCGATCTATATCGAGGTGATTATTGATCGTGGGAGGAGTCGACTGCAGGCCCGACTCCATAATGGTCTGGAATCGTGTCCAGTCAGTTCTTTTCCTGTTAGTATGTCTTTTGCGCTCAGCCGTATCTAACGTATCTGAGATCGCAATTCTAAAACAGATGTAACAGTGGTCCGAGAAGGAGCATTCCTGCAGAACGCGCCAGCTCGAAATAAGGTGAGACGAGTGATTATTACCAAGAGTTAGATCGAGAACCTCCCTTCTATTTGATGCAATGAAGGTTGGCTCTCTCCCCTTGTTAGTAATTACTAAGTCGTTAGTAATAATAAAATCAAAGAGTGACTCACCCCGCTCGTTGGTATCCGTGCTGCCCCACACCTCGTGATGGGCATTGGCATCGGCCCCGATGACTACCGGGATGCGCTTTCTATTAGCCTCCTCTACCAGTAGCCTTACAGCATCCACGTCAGCCCGTGGTCATGCGCCATGTAGTTGCTGACGATCCATATAGCCATGGTGTTGGTGGAAATAACCATGGCTACATTATCCTTGTCGCTAAACCTGTGAAGAAGAAGAGCGTTAATATTGTTCTTAACGAGAATACAGGCTCTGGGTTTACCTCGATCCTGCACGAATACTGTGCGGTATCCGCTTGTAGTGAGTCCGCGAACCTGATCATTTACGACCCAAGGTTCTTGGACCAGTATGAGTTCCTCTCCTTTTTGAGTCAGGTGGAGGATCAGGGCTGCTGAGGCAGCCATGGAATGGTGAAGGTTAATCTGTAATACCCTCACCATTCCCGGAGGTGGCCATCATCCTCACGTTGGCTGCCTCCTCTTCTGACAGAGGAGAATCACCAACGTCGTCGATATTGGTTATCGGACGTCCGCAGAAACTGCCTACCGATTCTGAGGCCGAAGCGTAACTCTCTCCATCATCGAAGGTGAGATCCGGTTCGGCCTGAATGGGGGGCTTGTATGCACCCTGGTTGTCGCTCCTATAGACCTTGAGCGAGATCGAACTGAAACCATAGTTGATCTCTCCCTTTTTGGCATTAATAGGAGCTAGAGAGTCCTCATTAAGAATAATGATTATCTCTCGAGAGTTACCCTTGGGCTCGCTTATTTTAGCAACCTTCCAGTCATCCGTGGGGAGGTCGTAATTGCTGAGCCTCAGCAACTCCAGAATTTCTTCCGGCGAGGAGTGCTCTGCCGGTACCCAGGCCCTAGAACGCGGGCGGTTCGGGATCTGGTCTCTGGGAACAGCTGAGAGCTTGGCCCCCGGCCAGATTTCGCCAACCATTGAGGTGGCCATCTTATAAAGCTCAGCCGAGCGCTCATCTGAGCACGCGATGAGCTTCACGTGCCCCTGATACCATCCCGCGTCCCGGCATACAGGTGATGGGCCAGGATTGGCCCTCAGGATCTCCCTGTAGATCCTGAAAAGGGCCTTCTCCACCATTTTCCACTTCGCTGGGGAAATGGTACCGTCACTGTTTCCAGTGTCAACGATAGCTCAGATGAGGCCCTCTTTGGCTACCTCATTAAATGGCCGGGTAAGTCTCGGCCTGGAAGCCAGTAGTGGGCGCTTGGTTTGCCGCACGACTGATTGGGAGGGGTGCTCAGCCGACCGTTGCTGTTTCTGAGCACCTTCAGGGGGTGGCTGCGGACGAGCACCAACATTTTGGTGAGCCCATGCCAGCGCTCCCTTGTCTTTATCAGACATTGAAGCGGGGTCGGCAGACTCCAACCTTTGCAGAATCCTGAAGGCGGACCTCCGGGTTCTGTACGCCCGTGTAGACGCATTCACATACGTGCGAGCACCTGAAGGGAGATTGGTGCTGGGGCCCGTGCTGGAGGAGGTCGGCTTATTTGCCGAAGCTCTCCCTGCACCAGTCCGAGGAGCGGACGGAGGGGCGACCCTAACACCCGGCCTAGCAGCCCTGGTGCTGGGGTGGTCCGAAGCGGGGTATTTGTGACCCTGTGAGGATGCGCTTGTGGCTGGGAGCGGGGCTGGCCTTTTGGCCGTAACACCCGACGACATCCTTGGTCTTGCGACAAATGTCCAAGACGAAGTTGTTGCTGCGCTTAAGGCTGTCTTTTGCCTAACTAAGCTCGTTGTTGGTTTTGGCTCCCCTTGTGGGTTGGCCGCTGGTTTTTTGTTGGATTTTAAAAAGGTGTCCATGCAAAAAGGGTCCCCACTCAAAGCCGCTATCTCAGTACGAATATGTAGTCACCTTATTTGTCCCATGGTTATCTATGCAAATGCAGGGAGGCCATGCGAGGGTTGGCACAAGTCCTTATGGGCGCGAGTGCTCAGAGCCAGACCAGTGCTAATTGGGAGCTAGTCTCAACCAAACCTACATCGTCAACCAAATGACGACGTACATCGAACGTACTTTGAGGCCTGCCAAGGTTTTAACGGGACGGAGACGGATGTGACCTTAAACTGGAGCCGTTCGCACTGGGTTTCACCCCAGTGGTAATTGGTCCAGAAGCCACACCCGCCAGCCCAAGAGCAATCAAATAAAAAGATTGTTGGGGGGTAGTCCGTGGACGAATAGGGTCGTGCCGTCTGACATCAGATGCTCTCCACAGGCAGGTTGCACCGGATGCCGGGGGGGTATAGACCATTTAGCGCTATCCAGAGTGTATATATATATATATATATATATATATATATATATATATATATATATATATATATATATATATATATATATATATATATATATATATATATATATATATATATATATATATATATATATATATACATACATATATATATATATATATATATATATATATATATATATATATATATATATATATATATATATATATATATATATATATATATATATATATATATATATATATATATATATATATATATATATATATATATATATATATATATATATATATATATATATATATATATATATATATATATATATATATATATATATATATATATATATATATATATATATATATATATATATATATATATATATATATATATATATATATATATATATATATATATATATATATATATATATATATATATATATATATATATATATATATATATATATATATATATATATATATATATATATATATATATATATATATTAAAGGGCTGCATGAGTACACTCGATGCCGGTTTCAACTCACTCATCTCTTTTACACTGCACTGCACTGTTTTGTTCTCAGGAACTGAATCGAATGAGTGAGAGGCACAAAAGCATATAAAACAAACCAGTTGAAGATATTAGAGAACCATTACTTCACTGCTTTATAACACTAGTGTCAGAGAACACACTAAAGGCCGAGCACAGTCAAGGCAATGAAATACACTGCAATGACACTGAATACAATGAATCATTTTTACTCTCAGTTGGCTGTCTTAGGTTCTTGATACAGTTTTATAAATGTAATTAGTTTACCTTTGGAATTAATTATAGAAATTTGTAAAAAAAAGATTGGCCTGTAAGAGATGCAATGGTTGTTGGTGTTAAAAATGTGATTCGTGAGCCCTTAGTTACCACAGATAAAATTATACTACCCCATTGCATATAAAAATTGGATTGATGAAACAATTTGTGAAGGCATTAAATAAAGATTATAATGTTTTGCGTACATAGGCAGAAAAATGCCAAGAGTAAGTTCCGAAAAGCTCAAAGCTGGTTTTCTGGATGGTCCCCAAATAAGGCAATTAATAAAAGAACCTCATTTTAAAAATTCGATGACTGACCTTGAACGGAGTGCATGGATGCAATTTGAAGCAGTTGTCAAGAACTTTTTGGCAACTACAAAGCCACTCATTATGAGGAATTAGTGAACAACATGCTAGACAATTTCCGAAATATTGGATGTAACATGAGGATCAAGGTTCACTACCTGCACAGTCATTTAGCCTACTTTCTAGAGAATTTAGGAAACACAAGTGAGGAGCAAGGTGAGCGTTTCCATCAGGACATGAAAATAATGGAATCTCGTTACCAAGGAAGATGGGATATTCATATGATGGCAGTCTATTGTTCGACCTGTAAGGATTGAAATTTACAGTGAAATTCTGGCCCGCACTACAGGTGACAGAGACCATACTCAACTATGCCCACACACACATCACGAATAGTAAAACCCAAACAATTGCATCAAATCATCGCCCACAATACAAATCGAAGCAATAAAGAAACTACATTGGGAATTTATCAAGAAACTGCTAACGATGCAACCAATCAGCGCAGCAGTGGCGGGAGCACAGTCTAACCAGCAGCATATTATACCAGTTGGAATAATTAATACTGAACTAAGATTACAACAAAAGCAAAAACACGAACAACTAACGATGTTGCCAACCAGCACCACGCTTGCGAAGAGACAAAAAACAGCGACGAATAATACAACAAATACATGCACGAACTCAAGCGGTGGACTTTGCCGAGTACGCTCGCTCGGTAAATTTTACACCAACAACACGCAGAAACGAGAACGACAACGACAGAGCGACCACCACGCCAACGACCAACAAGTACATAGCAGAAGAAGGAAATGAGAATAATTATTCTGGCGCAAATTTAAACTGAAGTCTTTAAATTTAACAATAAATACAATTAGAGTGTTTAAAATTTAACAACAAATACAACACAGGAACCGAATACGATTTCGGGCAGCGCCGCTTGCAGCCAGCAATACTGCAGGCCAGCCAGAGGCCGCTGGAGTGAGATGGTTCACCATCAATAGTTGAAGGTGGCCCAAGGGCAAAATACCACAACAACAACAACAAGCCTGACCACAACACCAAGAAACATGACCACAACAACAACAGGCGTGATGACTAGCAGAAAGCGAGGCCGGCCAACGGAAGTGAAATTACAAAACGGTGGCCCGCCAACAACAACATGCACCAACCGCTGTGACCAGTTGAGCTATATAAACCATGTGGCCCAAGCAGTAGGTCTCTTCGTCGATCACCAACAGCCTGACTAGCAACAGCTCTACGCCACGCATCATACATTACGAACACAGAAAGCTTAGTGAGAACATCTGGTTTTTTAATCGTTTTCTCACTAAGCCATACACAGACAGATACTATAGGGACTCAGTGAGAACATCTGGTTTTTAATCGTTTTCTCACTGAGACACATACGCTACCGAGACTTAGGGACTTAATAAGAACCTCTGGTTTTTAATCGTTTTGTCACTAAATCATATGCCGTACGTTGTTGTACGTAGTTGGTGAATTGGAAAAAACACTCGTCCGACTTATAAATTTTCTGTACGCGACCCCTGGAAGCCGCTGAGTTTATCCCAGCCATAGAAAAGAGTCGTTACAAAGCTGAATAAGATATTGTGCTCCAGGTACTCATTCTAGAATGTCCCGGAAAAAATTTCTTAAATGTTAATCAAAATTGGTAAATATATTTAATCATTTTACATGCAATTTAAAATAAATATTCAATTTTGACAAATATATTTATTTTTTGCCTTTTTTTAAATATCAGTCATAGTGGAGACCATCGATTGTTGTATCTTGAAAACTAGAGCTGCTAATGAAAAACGGTATTCATATTTGAATTCAGCTCAACATATTTATCTATAATCAGCTCAAAAAGCTTCGGCACCAAAATATCTGTTGCGCAGTGGAATCAATGAGGCCAAATTCATATAGCGACTATGACTGCTATTTGCAGGAATTTTACATTATGAAGTGTTCTGCCACTTGACGAAGTGTTGAAGCAATTCCACTGAATGCAGTTACAATAACACGCAAATTTAGTGAATACATTCTATGTATAATTGCAGTATGTGTAAATGTTTTGCATTCACATTAAATCCGGTTCATATTGCTGTACCTCACTTATGACGCGGTAATAATATTGTGCTGTTCACCATTGACACTTTTATAACATTCGTTAAAAAAAAACTGTCCCTCCAGTGGGTCGAATGCATCAATATCACCACCAAAACGAATGTTGGCACAGGTAACCCAAGAGCTTGACACGATATATTAAAATATCTTCAATTTCAAGTAAGGCTTGATTTAATGAAATTGTTTCGTCATGATCTCTTAAATCATATTCAGAAAGGAACAGTTTGAACTCATTCCGTAATAACAGAGCATTTACTGGAGCATTCAATGCACAAATAACAGCAAATAAATCGCGCAATTGCTTTGGTAAATTGCTTCTTTCGCTTCATTCAAACAAACATGTCACTCATCATCATTTGATGCAATAACACGCGCAAGGCAAGCTTCAATAAAATAATTTTAAACGGCATTATTATAAGTCCTAACATCTTGGAACGATTTTGGACCAACGACATCCAATAGAAGCAGTCGGAAATGTAAATGTTCAACATCTTTCGGAGAAACTACATACTCGTACATGCATGATGTAATTTTACCACCACCACGCTGTCGCCTCTGCCACCGCTTCTGTTGATCCATTCAAACATAATGTAATGGAATTTCAGTATAACGAAATTGATTTGCATTAGGATCATTTGTATTTAATGAAAAAAATGCAAACAATTTAGTTTGTCCCACATTTTGCACGGCTTGATGTACCTGACCTTATCTAAAAATAATATTTTTTTTATCTGGCAAATGAATGTCAAGCCACATTATGGTATGAGGTTTAAAATGCATTGGATAAGCAAAAATACGCCTAGCCGCTTCAGTTTATCCAACATATCGATCATTTAAAAAATTCCTCACTTCATCAATTTAAAGTTCTTGATTTTCGGCACTTTCTGCAGTACCTACTTCAACAGTTGCACTATCGTAGCCTTTATAGACATATTTGTATATATATTTAACACTTTTAATTGTAGTGCACACTTCAACATTAATGTGTCAGTTAAATTTTCCCAACAAATTTAGGTTTTATGGCACAATATAAGAATTGTTAAGTGAACTGCCACGCACATCAACAGAAATAAAATTATCTCGTCTTCTATAGACGGGATAGCCATTAATAGCTTCCATTGTAGATTCACGAAAATGTTTCGGATAATTTTTCAAGCATTTGCCAGCTCTCATGCAAACTGCATTGGGATTAAAGAAACCACTCTGTGCGTGCATCATGTGCCTTGAAACATGTTCAAGCGATTTTGGTTGAGTGTTAGTTAAAGTCTGGAATTTCAGCGCAAACTGCTCGATCAATGTTATTTGGAGCAACAATTCTATAATTTTCACTAAAATTAATCAAAATATGAGCATGAGACAAATCACGCTTCTGAAACGCGATAGTGTAAATAATAACCAAAAATTTTCTTTTTGCCATAGATCATTTCTTTTAATTTCGCTTTAAATGCGCGTACAATGATTTCAGGACGAAAATTAGTCGAATCATTTTGTTGTATGTCACTCGAAATTGGAGGCAAATTTGGATTGCATGTCATTGTCACAAATAACGACGGTTTACCAAAATGTTGGACAATTACCATTGCAGCCAGGTAATTTTGATGCATGTTTCGAGGGTAGCCGGTGAAAGAAGATGGCAGAATCATTTTTATTGATCACCGCTACCAGGATGCAATTCAAGAAAATCGGTAAAGTTATTATAAACTTCTGTCCTGAATGACGCTTGATTTTGTCCTATGAATTGAAGACGTGTGTCTTCAATCTTCTATCCATTGCTTATATAATTTTTGCGAATGGCGCAATAGAGAAAAATCGTCCCTGATTACCAGTCTATATGAAGCGTATTGCAGCAAAGTTACATTATGACGTTGAAGGTAAATTGAAAGGAATTTTAACATGCCACCCAGTGTCACCATGTGGAAAAAACAATGGGTAGGGTAGAATCTAATGATGAATCCAAAACAGATATATCCCTAATGGCGGCAATCGTTCTCAAAAAGGGCACCATATTTCTTTCGAATGGTGGTTCCCCATGTGGTACGGTACTAAAAATTACAGAAACATCCGTTGCAATTGTATCGTTATAACGTCATATATCGGTATCGTAATTGAATTTTCTCTATCAATATTCTCAGCCCTCGCACAATGATCTCTCATTGCAACGAAGGATCGCACGAAAGAATTAACACGTTGCAATTCAGTAGAAATTACTTTCATTAAATTTGCATTACATGACTGATTAACTTGCTTGCGTAACCTACGAGTATATGTGACCTCGGTGTCAACATTATAAAATATACTTGCAGTCAATGGAGCTGCTCTATGATAGAATACGTTCGGAATTTTACAATGGCTTCGGAGCTAACCATAGCAAACGATGAATTAAAACTCCGAATATTGTTAAAGTAATTTTTTGATGGCTCCCTAATTACCGGAACGGCTGATCTTAAACCCTCAAACAAATTATTAGGAGATACGTTTTGTGATAGACAGAGTGAATTATGTTCTATTTCGCGCGTTAGTTTCAGCTTCAAAATGCAGTGCGCCACAAAACCCACATCTTAAAATCATTGCTCCAAGATCAAAGGTACGGATTACCCGGAATTTCATTTAATTCAGTTTTAAACGCATTAAGTAAAGAAATGGAATTATCTCCATTATTATCAATGTTCAAATTTCTATTTTTATTTACACCTCTCATTGTTCTCATTCTCTTTCTGGTCACTCCAGGTTCATTTCCCCCAGTTAGTGAATGTCGCCGAGGCATAATGAATTCTACAATATCGATGGAACCATCAAAGTGATGATGCAAGGTTTAGTCTCGATGACACGTAACCAAATTCCAATCGCAGTCTCACAAATTAAATGTGCATTCGCAAGTAAAATAAGAAATATTTTCGTCAATATATATCTGTTTTGTATTATTTCGCCGAAAAATGCAGTTTTTAATATTTCACAGTTTTTTGTTGTCCAAATTTATGCTAGTTTGGAGTTCCGCTTTATGACCAGGCTGTTATGACGTAATGCTCAGTAAGAAAAAGTTTGTACACCGATCTGCGCAATCTTTGTTTCTATAATTTTTCGAACTGTATTCATAACAACAATTTGAAAATCAATAATTGACATTTTTGTTTTTTATCCCGGTTCTCGCTTTAACTTTCTTTGTTTGCTTTGAAAACCCTAGTTGGCAACTCTTGCTCTCTCCATTTCTATGCCAGACCCCTTGTAGCAGAGAAGATGAGAATGGACAATTACAATTCATGCCAATAATAGTAGTATGACCGCAATTTTTTACAAGTAAATCATCAGCAAACCGAACTATCCGTCCACAGTTAATGATAACCACACCGACTGCTTCTGGGAAAATCAAAATTTAACGTTATCGTTCATTTGTAATTTTAATTACTATTCCCTTCAAAAACTACGAAATTCAATATCGTCAAATAATTCTCTGTTTGACAATTATGACCATTGAGAATATTTGCTATTAAAGTTAATATATCAATAAGATAAATTTAATAAAATTATTAGTTATTTCCTCCTTTAATTTTTATTTATTGATTTGATTGTTTTTTAAATGTATTACTCAAATCATAGGATTTCAAATGTGAAAGCAGTAGTTGAAATCAATCAATACACTTATACATTTGTAATGTATGAAAAAATATATATGTTATCGAACTTGATGAAATAAAATAATCTAAATATTGTCCAAAACAAATTTTTCTTCTTATTATTTTTCTGAATCATATTATTATCTCCTCTTATTAATAAGAAATAATATAAAGTTTATACCTATTTATCCTAATTATTCTTTTTTGTTTTTTTACTTCAAATGTATGAAATGGGTATTTGAATACAAAGCAATCCTTTTTTGAGAGCAGAACCCACGTAAGCTAATAGAGAGCGAATTTTTCATTAAGAAAAAACAACAACAAAGCTTAATAACAAACAACAGATTTATTTTTGACCTATTTTGAAAATTTTTCTGAGATTATTGAAACTGTGCTATATGTGAGAATACTGTAAAAAGGTTTAATTTCCTTATGACCGCAATTTCTTAATCTTCTTCCTTATGCTCCTAATTCTTCTAAGTTTAATGTCCCCGTGCTCTTTCATTCGTTAATAGCCATAGTTAAATATGCACCCAGAGGGTAGTACCAAAGAATAATAAGAATAGATACCCAATTCGCGCCATTTTTATTTACCGTTTCGACCATTTTTTTTGTCACATGTATATTGTATGTGAATTTATTGCGTTTGTTGTACACGTATACCATATGTGGGTTGCCATGTTTGTGTAACGTGGTGAATAAAAAACAGCGGTTTTTGTTTACAATTTTTTGCTGGTCTAAATTCAAGAAAATATTTTATTGAAAATATTATTTCGTATTGTAGAAAATATTATTAGTAGTGTTACAAATAGTAGATGTTTCAAAGCAAGTACTCGCGGACTCTGGACTGACAAAATATGCAAAAAATGTTAAATCCAGTACATTAAAAAAGTGTATTTAATAAATACTTGAATTCTGAATTATTCTTCATATTTTCAAACTATGCAAGATGACGTGGGAAAAAAGCATGAGATATATTCAGCCTGTACAGAAAACCGAAAACTATTTGAAATAAATAACAAGTTTTTAAAAAGTAAATAATTTTATTATTAATTTGCAGTTTCCACACCCCCATGGGTATGCAGTGGTGCGTTACCGAGTAAATTTTTCATTTTGATGCTTGGTTCCCCTCTCGGCCTATTACATCCATTACAATATATTAAATTAGTATTAAAATAAAAATACTAAAAACCAATTTGTATAAGTTGATTATATAAATTTAATTAAAGATTAAAACTATATAATAATAATAAGAGAATGCAACAAAAAAGAATAAAAAAATATATATATCACAATATTAAAATAAATTTATAACACACATAATGTACATAAAAGTACATATATTTGGTATGAGAAATGAATCAATTCTTGCATTGTTCTGAAATCAGCTTAATTAAATGTAGCCTGTTATTGTGTAGAGTAACGCTTCTCAGTAATTCCATTTTGTTACATACGTATAAGTTAAAGAAAATAATATTAACAGCTTAAGGCACACGCGCATCCGCTCCAGCTAGAAATTGCTGACGATACGTCTAAGTTAACGAAAATAATATTAACAGCTTAAAGCACACGCGCATCCGCTCCAGCTAGAAATTGCTGACGATACGTCTAGCTTAAAACAGCGCAATTCCAGAGAATTGCAGTCGACAACATCAACCAACAAAAATAAAAACGAATAGCGTGAGAATGACGAAACTGACGCCAGCAGAGCTGACGGCAGATTTAGGTTACTCTACTAAGGTATAAAAATTGTTAAGTTTAGTCTTAGTTTAGCATTAAACAAATAAAGAGCACTTGCTCGTAAAAAATATTTTTTTTTTTAACAATTATTAACATAAAATAATTTAACTGGCGCCCGAGCAGGGACCCAGGTCGCGTTATCACAAAAGTGTAACATAAAAATATTCCGAAAGTGTGTCCTTCGAAGTATAAAGTGCCTCTAAGTGAACTTAAAGTGAACTCTAGTGAAACATATAAGCCGTCCTAAAGTAGCACGCATTGATTCATAGACTTTAAACAAAAGTGCACCAAGCAATTTGTGGCCGAACAACTGTGCATAAGCCGTCCTAAAGTAGTACGCCGCAATCCAGTTAAGCATCGAGGGAACACAGGGAATATACCTGGGTCCGAACCAACGAGTTGTCATCTGTGGCAGGATTCTTTAGAAATAAGCCACATCACGCAACAGTGTGAAACGGAGCCTTAGTCACCGTCTATTGAGCGGACAAACGGGAATAATCTACATCGCCGGCGTGACCATGAAGACAACTCTATTTTCATTATTTTTGTTTACCACCGTTACGGCCAATGTACAAATATTGGACTACACACTTGCTCATATGATTTCAATGGACAATGGATTAGCTAAGATTCAGGATGGAACTTTTAAATTCATCCACATAATAAACATCGAATTATACGACGATTTTTTACAAAAGACAAACGACTATATAGAACGAAACATAGACAAATCAAATACTTTTTATCCACTTTTAAGGCATGAGTTAACCCGTACCATAGATATCCTTAACTCCCTAAAACGTCACACCCGTTCAAAGAGATCATTAAATTTTATTGGGACCACCTGGAAGTATATTGCCGGAAGCCCAGATCACGATGACCTAGAGTCAATAACGAATAATATAAGTAGCCTTATTAACAATAATAACAAACAAGTAGTAATAAATGAAGCATTCAATATGCAAATAAACAATCTAACGAAAATAACGAATGAAATCTCAAATTATATAAGAAAAGATAATGGTTTGAATAATGAAATTGCTATTAATTTACAAAATAGATTAAGACTTATTAAGGAAGAAATAATAAATATTAAATATGCCATACAATGGGCAAGAAATGGAATAATAAATTCTGTCTTATTAAATAAATATGAAATCAGCCTAGCATTAGAAAAGCTAAGGCAAGAAGAAATGCCATTTGCAACGGCAGAAGAAGCACTTGAATTTTCTAATGTAAATGTTTTAAACAATAATACTGCAATTCTTTACTTAATAAAAATACCTATAACTAAAGTTGAAACTTATAAAAATGTTATTTTAAGACCAGTTAAAAAAGCACAGAATATTGTAAGCATTGTATACGATGAAATTTTAATTAGAGATAACGAAATATATGGAGTAAAAACAAAATGTAATACATTTAATTTTGTAAGTGTATGTCATAGAAACCAATTAGTAAATATAAGCAACAGCACATGTATCCCTAAGTTAATAAATAGTTTAAATTCGTCATGCGTTATCAGCAACAGTCAACACATAAAATCTATAGAAGAGATTCAACCTGGTGTTATCCTACTTAACGAATTTAATGGAACAGTACTCGTCGACAATGTCACCCATGCACTATCTGGAACATACCTAATTAAATTTCATAATACAGCTATTGAGATTGGAAAAGAAGTATTCAGTAACATCGAAGCTTCATCCCTAAAAACCATACCAGCATCAATACAGCCAACTCCCTCAGAGGAAAAACGAATTCATCTGCTATCACTAGAAGCCCTGAATGAGGTTCACATCAACAATACTAAGGCGATACAGTCCTTGAAGATAGGAGCAATAACCAGTCAATTTATTGCAATTGCAGCCGTAATCGCTATATTTCTTCTGATGTTGATACCAAAACGATTATGCAAAAAGGAAGCCACTATCATTGTTTCTGAAAAGGAAATTCCCATAGCACCAAGGACAATAGAAAACTTTTCAAACATCAAACTCCCATCCCATATTTTTGATCGATTGGGGACAATCGATTCTAAGGGGGGAGGAGTTAAAGAAAATAATATTAACAGCTTAAGGCACACGCGCATCCGCTCCAGCTAGAAATTGCTGACGATACGTCTAAGTTAACGAAAATAATATTAACAGCTTAAAGCACACGCGCATCCGCTCCAGCTAGAAATTGCTGACGATACGTCTAGCTTAAAACATTGCAATTCCAGAGAATTGCAGTCGACAACATCAACCAACAAAAATAAAAATAGCGTGAGAATGACGAAACTGACGCCAGCAGAGCTGACGGCAGATTTAGGTTACTCTACTAAGGTATACAAATTGTTAAGTTTAGTCTTAGTTTAGCATTAAACAAATAAAGAGCACTTGCTCGTAAAAAATATTTTTTTTAACAATTATTAACATAAAATAATTTAACTTATAAGTTAGTAGGGTGCATTGTGATTTTCCGCCGGCACGTCATGTGAAAATTGTCGATCCGTCAGCGTCAGCTCTTCGCTTCATGTGCCCGTACAAGTTGTCGATCCGTCAGCGGCAGCTTTTGCTTGCGCGTGCAAGCCGTCTATCCATCTCGCGCGTGCAAGCTGTCCGTCTGTCCGTCTACTATGCGCTGTGGGACATCTGTCCGTTCAATGCACCTCGCTCTAAGATATTTGCTTCGGTTAGACTTCCGCCCCAAAGCAGCCAAACGACGGTGCTGCAGTTCGGTTAGCTGCATTTCGCTGATTTTGTATCGATCAAGTGCATTCGGTCAAATCGAGTGCGATGGTGGATGCACCGGAAAGCGAAAGTGGTGGAAAACCAAACTGTGGGAGCATTGAGGTTTGCTGTCGCGACACTTTAGGTCACGTAGGCCTCCGAACCGAGGCTTCGTGACGCACTCAAAATTAGGAATCAGTTAGTTCAATTAGGAGATCCGGGAATACGGTTGTGCGGTTACAACCATTAAACTAAATATTTGAATTCGAAATAATAAAAATGAAATTGTGAACTAAATTAAATATTTGAATTCGAAATAATAAAATTGAAATTGTGAACTAAACTAAATATTTGGATTTGAAATAATGAAATTGAAATTGTGAACTAAATTGAATTCGAAATAATAAAATTGAAATTGTGAACTAAACTAAATATTTGAATTTGAAATAATGAAATTGAAATTGTGAACTGAGCTAAATAATTGAATTTGAAATAGTAAAATTGAAATTGTGAACACCAACTAGGTATTTAAGTGCAAAAATCAAAACTGTGAACTATTTTAAACACACTAGATATATAATTGCTATCACAATAAACTGTTTGATTAACGATTGCCGCTATCGCAGTAACACCTTCCTTCGCCGTCAGACCGCACGCCTTAGCATTCGCAGGACTGACGCGTCTGGCCTAGCCAGCAGCAGGATAGATAACCTATTAATTGGCGCCCGAGCAGGGACTGCGAAAAAGTGGTGGTATCAAAGAACCAACCCTTGAACTCAAATAAAGGCGGTGCATGGACTACCTTGACCAGTAGAACCATCTAAAACTATCTGAGCAGGGTCATCAGCAGAAGGGTAATCTGGTCGTAGCATTCGGTGCCTGGTACATCAGTATATCAAACCGAATAGACTCCCAAGTTTGCCTTTTGAGGTAAGTGATCTGAAATCTGCGACTCCTACGAAACCCTCCAGGTTAAAAGACAATAAAACAAAAAGGGTCTGAGATCTGCGATTTCTACGGGACCCTCCAAGTCAGTAAGACTACATATAATTTGAATTAAAGATCAGTGAATACGCCGTCGTAAAAGTCGACGTGCAGCCTAATCTACCATTGGCTAGGTAGCTCTCGCTAAAATCTCTACTATAATTAATCGGAGCAGTCCTACCCCTACGGGAACCAGCAGCAGCTATCAGCAGACCAATGGAGACATCAGCGGCACCTGTTTTAGTCCTGTAAGATATTGTTGAATTATTAATTACCTTTACATTATTTGTTGAAATTTATAGTTATAATATTTTTTTTGTGATTAATCGCACAACCCGTGACCTATTAGAATTCAAATTAGAAAATGCATAGTGGGGATGGACCATTTGCTGATGCGGGAGCACCAGAGTTTGAGGGTACTTCCCAGGGGGTTCTCCCTCTATCAGGCACTTTTGAACACCGCCCTTACTGCCGCGGCCAAAGATGTAGAGCGTCGCTTCAACGAGAGCTTGAAGCTCATTGAAGAACTCCGCCTGGAGATCCATTCCCTGAAGCAGACTGCCCCCACTATTGAGCCGTACAGAGACGTGGTGTTCAACGCCGACTCCGGCTCTGACAAATCGTTCGCTCTGATATAGGCCCTGAGGGAATCCGGTGGTAGCCGGGCGCACTACGCCGCCTGGCGATGGGCTGCTCAAAGCGCGTATGACCCGTTTGACCGCTTGGAAGGCGGTGCACTTAATTCGTGGCAAAATAGTAGCGGAAGCCGATACACTCTTGACCTCTTTTAACACGCCTAGCAACATCAGAGCCATTATGGCTAGGTTAGACATCACACACGCAGACAAACGATCATCCTACTCGATCCAGCACTACTTGTTGGCGCTGCGACAGAGGCGTTTGACGGTCTCACAATACTCCAACGAGATTCAGAAGCGCCTTACGTTGCTCACAAATCAAAATGAGATGAACAATGCCAATGACAGCGCTAAGAAGAAGGTGCTGAACGAAGTATACAGGAATCTCGCGCGGAGCATGTTTGTCACCGGACTAAACCAGCCCACAAGCTCTGCAGTGCTTTGTGCCAACCAAGCTCGCGCACAGGCTGACAGAGTCGCACAGTGGTCAAACTCAAGGCAGCAGGAGGGGTCGTTTCGTTCACCCTACTATGATACGCAAGCAATCCGAGAACCACGGTCACCACGAGATGGTCGTCAATGGACGAGCCAGAGGCAAGCGTTACCCGGAAATGGAGTGCCATTGGGGATAGAGGGGCCTTCCACTTCTCGAGCAGCCTACCCAACATGCCAGGGTACGCAGCAGAGACCACCTTTCGGTAGATCCGCCTTCAGCGGTCAGCCGAATAACCCTAGGATGTCATTCGAACCCTTCCATCCATCCAGTTCATCCGGTCAGCACCAGCAAGAAGGGCATTCGGAGTCAAATAACGCGTTCAGGACTTTCAAGAGACCCTTGAATAGCCCTGATGCGACGCAGACGTATAAATACCAGAGGGTAAATCACGTGATGGTTCCAAAAGAACTGGACCCAGAGGCCGAGGTGACGGCAAGGCAAGGGCTCCTGCATCGTCGCAATAGGTGAAAGGGGCCTCATCCACCACAAGCCAGAATGGATGACTCTAGATTAGGGGAAGTTATCGACGAGGTTAGTTTTTTAGGCTTGAGCGATCCTCCCTACCATACCTCTCAATGACACTGTACGACCGCCCCCTTAAAATCCTGATTGGCATAGGTTCTGCTAAGAATTACATTAAGGACCTTGATATTCTTCAGGGGGTGAAGCCGGTAAACCGCCCAACCAGGGTAAAGTCTGCAGGGGGAATTAGTTTAGTTAGGTCAAAGTTCGAAATGGAGGAGCTACACGAGAAATCCACATTTTTTGTTCTTCCCGGCCTTGCCACATTCGATGCTATCCTAGGTTTCGATTTCCTTACGGAAATTGAAGCCACTCTCGATCTCAATAAGGGACTCTTCCTTCACCGTAAGGGCATCGAAGTCATTAAAGAATTCCCTTGCCAGAAAATAAATGCCGTGCATGAGGACGTCAAAGGGACTCCAACAGAGAGGAACGATCGGGAACAGGTTTTAACCGAGTTGGACAGGGTGTTCGCCGACCCGGAGGAAGGCCTCCCTTTTAACACAAGAGTCGAAACCGAAGGTAGGCAGCCAATGTACGCCAAGTCTTACCAATATGCCATCGCCGCTACCGACTTCATGAATAACGAAATCGAGACCATGCTCAGGGAGGGAATTATTAGGAAGTCTTACTCGCCGTACAATAATCCACTTTGGGTGGTCCTTAAAAAAGGCATAGACGAGCAAGGCATCCGAAAACAAGAGTTGTCTTTGATTTCAAGAGACTCAATGACGTCATCAAAAGCGACAAATATCCCATACCTGACCCATCTGTGATATTGTCCAACTTGGGCAAATCAGAATACTTTTCCACTGTAGACCTAAAAACGGATTTTACCAGATTGCGCTCGCAAAGAAGACAAGGGAAAAACAGCATTCTCCGTCAACAATGGCAAGTATGAATACTGCCGCCTGCCCATGTGATTGAAGAATGCGCCCAGCATCTTCCAGCGAGCGATTGACGATGTTCTGCGCGACGAAATCGGCAAATGTTGTTACGTCTACATGGATGACGTTTTGATATTTTCTGCCAACAGGGATAGTCACCTCAGAGATGTTCCCCTCGTTTTAGGTAAGCTATACGAAGCAAATATAAAAAAAAATTCTTTATGGCCGAGGTGGAATCTTCGGTTTTGTAGTGTCGAAGGAAGGTATAAAGTCCTGCCCAAAAAAGGTGAATGAGCTACCCAAGAGCCTAAGGAGCCTCAGATCTTTCCTGGGCCTTGCCGGATATTATCGACGCTTTATCAGGGATTACGCAAGTGTTACTAAGCCTCTGACGCAATATCTACGAGGGAAGAATGGGCATGTAAGCGCCTCCCGCTCCAAAAATACGGCCGTGGAACTCGACGGAGAAGCGTCCTACTTCTGTACCCCGACCTTAACAAACTTGACTTGACCACCGGTGCCTCATCGCCCGCGCTGGGGGCTGTGCTGTCGCAGGGAAGCCGGCCCAAAACCATGATATCCCGAACGCTGAATTCTGCTGAGGAAAACTATGCAACCAACGAGAGGGAGATGCTGGCAATAGTTTGGGCTTTGCAGATGCTCCGCAATTTCCTCTACGGTGTAAGAAGTTTGAACATATATACCGACCATGTATTCCGACCACTAACGTTTGCGATGTCAGATAAAAACGTGAACTCCAAGATGAAAAGATGGATTTAGTTCATTGAGGAGTATGCGCCAAAATTTCATTATAAACCCGGTAGGCTTAATGTGGTAGCAGATGCTTTGTCTCGCCAGTACGTGCACGCCCTGATAAGCGAGGGTATGGCGGACATCGTGGACGAGTCATGCGAATCTAGCTTCATACCAGAGGTGGTTTACACGGTGAACTGCTTCAGAAACCAGATTGTCATCCTGGAGGGAGTAAAAACTGGAAGGGTGCAGTCAATCCTGTTCCGGAAACAATCAAGGCACTAGCTTACCGTAAAATCAATAGAGGATCACCCCAAGCTGAACGAAGCAGTCCACATCTGGGTGACGAATGGGATCCTCTGCAACGAAAGGGTTATAGAGCGTCTCCGCGATATCCTGCCACACATGTTCCCCTTGGTAAAATTCCGGTACTGCAAACACGAAGACCAAAATATAGTGGACCCTAGTGAGCAGGTCGAAGCTCTAACAAAGGAGCACAACCGCGCACACCGTTCAGTACAGCACAACACCTTGCAGATCCTCAGAATCGGCTACTTCCCAAGCATTCGGCGACGTCTGAAGGAGATGGTGACGAACTGTAGGGTATGTTTAGAAGCGAAATAAAACCGCCGACCCAGGAAAACAAAAATTGGGCTTACCCCTATACCCACCTATCCAGGGGAAATACTCCACATCGATATCTACTCGACAGCAGGGAGTCATTTCCTAACATGCATGGATAAGTTCTCGAAGTTTGCTTCCGTTAAGCAGATTAAATTCCAAGCCATAGTCGATCCAAAAAGGCCCTTGCTAGAAACCTTGAATTTCTTTGACACGGTCGTGTGCGACAATGAAAAGTCTCTGAACTCCCTGACCATCAAATCACTACTGCTGGATCAATTCGGAGCGAAAATCCATGCGGTCCCCCCCTGTACAGTACCTTGAACGGACAAGTGGAGCGCTTCCACATTACGTTGACGGAGATTGCGAGATGTCTGAAACTGGCTGATCACTCATCCGATACGGTGGAGTTAGTGCTTCTTGCAGTGTCTAGATACAACATTACGATTCATTCGGTCACAGTCCAGAAGCCAGTGGACATACTTCGCTCCATTCTGGACGAGCTAAGGGAAGCGGTGGTTGAAACATTGAAGGCAGCCCAGGAATTGGAATTGAGAAATCGCAATAGGATAAAGCGAACGCGAGTATTCCAACCAGGGGATAAAGTCTTCATAAAATCAAATAGGAGATTTATTCGCAGGCCACTATCGAAAAGGACCTCGGATCCAAGGCAATAATTAAGGGAAGGGAGGTTCATAAAGACAATCAGCATTAGGCAGGCTGACCGAATGACCCAAGAATTTAGTTTAACTACCCCATAATTAATTTATAACCATCCTCGCCACTTTCATCCACATCGTTGCAGGTTACTATTGGGTCTGCATGATATGCACAGCAGCATCCATGATTACATCCATTCCTACTATGTGCCTGTCACCGCAGGCCTTGTTTACGGACCACGGGTATTTGCGTCACTCCGCCACACTTGTCGGTGAATTGGGGAACAGCCCGAAAATATCCTTTGTTTCTCAATGCGGAGTCTCTCTCCGATTCCATTTTAAATTGTTTAAATAAATTACTTTTTGTTACCTTTAAATTTTCACTTTTAATTTTAGTGTCTGAGAAAAGTGGCAATACAAAGATCTTTTTCTTTTAAAGTGTAAAAATTACAGATCACTTAAAATTTATTTGCCTAAATTACAGTTTTCCTTAGAACTTATACTTAAACTTTATTTGCCTAAATTACAGTTTTCCTTAGAACTTATACTTCTCACACTTAAATGCTTTCTTCAACGTATGCGACACGTTTCGTGATTGACTGCTAAACATCAACTGAATCGGCACGCAGTATTGCCGACCAGCTCTCCTCCGCTGCCTGCGTCAGCACTCTCCTTAAAATAAAGATGGCTGCGGCCTGCTACACGACTTTGGCGGGACCCAATGAGGGGAATTCTCTCCGCACTGAGCCCCGCGCAGAGTCGCATGGTGACGGTGCGCAGGCAGCAGCCGTTGACAGAAGGGCTCCGGCGCGAACATGCCGCCCCCCTTGCAGTATTGCAAGAGAGATGACGACCTATTCCCGCCGGCTCCCATCCTGGTGCACCCCTCAATGTAAGAGGCGATGATGCCGCCGGTGGCACCGGGAGCACCCCGGCTGTTCGCAGCTGTGGGTGAAGTGTTTCACCCCCAGGCACACGAAACACAGCTTCCGGTTTCCGACCGCATCTCTCCTGCGCCGCGAGGACAAGGACAGGAACTCCTTGCACACTGCGATGGTGTGCCCCCAGCGCTTGCACATCTCGCACGGGCGTTGGGGAGCCGCTGTCGGGTGTACGACTACCGCTGCTGTTTGGGCTGTCGCAGCCACCAGTGGGGCGCGAGATGTCGCAGCCTCCACTGCGGCGCGGGACATCGGATGGGGCGTCCGTGGTGCAACGCCCCCTGGCGTGGACCCCTGATTGGGAAGGCGGCGGACGCTCATCGGCCCCGTCGGTAGCGAACGCGCGGCAGATGATGCAGACCGGGCTCGGGGGCGCGATGGCGACACTGCCGCTGTAGTGGTGGCCTCAAGATGGTCATCGTGGGCGCGAGACGGCGCCACTGCTCCCGGAGGGTGGTATGTTGCAGACCCCTGTAGCATCACGGGGGCTGGGAACACCAACTGTACCCTCGGAGCACAGGTAAGGCACGGCCCGATGTAGCGTCTTCCACGCCAGTCAGCTCGGCACGATGGGAAGTTCTGTGGAAAATCAAATTTGTAATTAGGCATGTGCTTACGAGAAGGCTAGTATTAAAGGTTAGGATGCTACTGGTAGGAAATATAACTTTTTCAAGACTACATTCTATCCCGTGGCATAGCCAGGCGAGATCTACTGCTACCGTTTTACGAGAAAGGCTAGTGATTCCATGGAAGAACCGAGGTATACATACAACAGGAAAGGCTACAAACTAGAGGCTACAAAGGATGGGACTAGCTACGGAAACGACCAAAAGCCCGTATGCCGGGATTACTCAGCCTGCACTCCCGCTCGAGGGAGTAGAACCATCTTGGTGACGGGCCTCGTAACGGTTCCGCGTGCTGTCCGCACTTTCGCGACTCGCACTCTGCCGTCTGAGTCCGGGTGAACCTCAGTGATCCTTCCCAATCGCCATTCGTTTGGTGGAACGTGGTCATCCTGCAGTACCACCAGATCTCCGTTAGCTGCATTATCTTGGATAGTCTTCCACTTTGTCCTGCGCTGGCACTCCAGAAGATACTCATGTTTCCAACGTACTGAGAACTGCTGGGAGAGAACTTGAAGCCTACGCCATCGATTAAGAATAGAAAGAAAAGGGGTGGTCTCCTCCGAGACGGCTGGTGCAAGTAGTGGTCCTCCTACTAGAAAGTGCCCTGGTGTAAGTGGTTGGAGGTCGTCGGGATCGTCACTGAGTGCGCTAATCGGTCGAGAATTCAGGCATGCCTCGACGCGGGCTAGTACCGTTGCTAACTCCTCATACGTGTACCGGATCTGCCCACCCACTCGTTTGAAATGGTGTTTGAAGCTCTTTACTGCGGCTTCCCACAGTCCTCCCATATGGGGAGCGTTTGGAGGAATAAAATGCCATTTCAATTGGTGAAACCAATGCTGCGTGGTCACCTGGTCCTTAGCTTCTCGAATCACACGTGCGAACTCCATGCGCACTACCTTTTCTGCTCCCACAAAATTCTTTCCATTGTCGGAATAAATGTTAGCTGGGCACCCCCGTCGCCCAATGAATCTAGACAGGGCGGCTAAAAAGGCCTGGGTAGTTAAATCCGTGGTAGCTTCTAAATGGGCGGCCTTGGTGGCGAAACACACAAAGATGCACACGTAGCCTTTTGTCATTTTATACCCCCGCCCTTGAAATGTTTTAATTTCAAAAGGGCCCGCAAAGTCAACCCCCGCGGTGGCGAAAGGACGAGACAGGGTGGTGCGTTCAGGGGGCAAAGGCGCCATGATCTGGCTCAATCTACGTTTCTTTTCTACCAGGCAAGTTTTACATCGTAAAATGGTACCCTTGACTAAAACCTTTGCGCGTGGAACCCAGTATTGAGTTCGAAGGAGCCGAAGCATAAGCTGGTTTCCCCCATGCAAAGAAATTTGATGGATGAACTCAACGAGCAGTCGTGTAAATTGTCCGTGGTACGGCAAAGTTTGTGGGTGCCGTTCGGAGAACGGGATCTGAGTGGAATGCGCTAGGCGTCCATTCACTCGAATCGACCCATCGGAATGAAGGAAGGGGTTCAAGGTGAGCAGAGAACTCGAGTTGGAAATGGGTTGCCCGTTCTGCAGGCATCCATACTCCTCGGCGTAATACATCTGCTGCGTTATGGTCGTCACGAGCAGTGTAGCGGCAACAATCTCTGCAGTCGTGATAGGCGATTCCGGGGGTGGGGCGTGGTCACGTCGTTTTCGTATAGCGTATCTAAAAAAGCGCTGGATATAGCACACAACCCGCAGTGCTCGCGGCAATGATGAGAAACGCAGCATCAAGTCATCGTGCTGTTTGACCTGGATGGTATGCGTAGCAACGTTGCGTTGTTCTTCCAGGGCGTCCGGGTTAGCGATTTTCGAAGGCTGAGGCCAGGAATTTGAGTCGTGGGTAAGCCATCCCGGACCGTTCCACCATAAATGACTATGAAGAAGGGCTGCTGGAGTTACCCCCCGACTGGCAAGATCAGCCGGATTGTCTGCAGACCTGACATGTCTCCAACATTCTACACCTACTTTACTGGAAATGGTGGTAACCCGATTAGCTACGAAGGTTTTCCACATGTGCGGGGACTTCTGGAGCCAAGCCAAAACTATGGTCGAATCCGTCCAACAAAACAAGTTACTGGAGGTGACCCCCACCCTTGTCCGAAGTGCCGCCACCAACTCGGATAACAATACCGCGCCACAGAGTTCTAAGCGAGGTAAGGATAACGTCTTAAGAGGCGCGACCCGCGACTTAGCCACTAATAAGTGGGATGTGACAATATCGTCGCACTGGCACCGCACATACAGCGCGGCGGCGTATGCCGCTTGCGAAGCATCACAAAATGCATGGAACTGGATATCTACATCCGGTGCAGACCCCACCCATCGAGGAATTCGAATCTGTGAGATGTCGTCATAAGCCCCTAAAAATTCCTTCCAACGATTGGATGAAGCGAGGGTCAGCGATTCGTCCCAGTCAGTTTTGTCCCCCCAAATTTGTTGCATCAAAATCTTGGCCACGATCACAATAGGTGCCAGCCATCCGGCTGGATCAAACAGTTGAGCTATAATCGATAGCACCTTGCGTTTGGTGGCTCGTGGGTCAAAGCAAATGGGCTGGAGATGAAAGTAGAAATGATCAGTCTTTGCATTCCACCGAATTCCTAGTGTCTTAGTTAAACTCGCTTCATCCAGCTTCAAAAAATCCTCTCGGAGTAAGTGGTCCGGAGGCAAAGAGGAGAGAATGGCTTCCGTATTAGCTGTCCACTTTCGCATGGAAAAGCCGGCAGAGTCGAGTGCACGGATCAACTCGTCTCGAGTCTGTATTGCTGCGTTTACATCATGTGTGCCGACCAAGGCGTCGTCCACGTACATACATTCACGCAGTACCCGGGCTGCTAAGGGTAAGTCCTCCTCGACATCCGTCGCGAGCTGTTCCAATGTCCTAATCGCTAAGTACGGTGCACAGTTTACTCCGAAGGTAACCGTTTGTAGCTCGTAATCGGAGACTGGCGCTGCAGGAGAGGCCCTAAAAACAATTCGCTGGTACGGGGTGTGCTTTGGAGCTACTCTAATCTGCCGATACATCTTTTGCAGATCCCCATTAAAGACGAACTGATACATTCGCCATCGCACGATAAGTTGGGTCAAGTCAGCCTGCAGGGTGGGACCCGTATATAAGACATCATTCAAGCTGAGGGTGCTAGTGGTTGCTTGAGACGCATTGAATACCACTCGCAGTTTGGTGGTCGTACTCGCGGGTTTCATAACCGCATGATGAGGCAAATAATAGTGAGCAAGAGCTCCTGAAGGTGGAGGCGGGACTTTGACCATATGATCAAGAGTGAAGTACTCCTGTACCACGGAGTCATATCGGTCTTTCTGCTCAGGGTTACGGAGTAACCTGCCTTCATTGCGCTCGAACTGCTTTAACGCAATGTGCCGAGAAGCTCCAAGCGACTCCTCAGGCAGATGCTTTGGTTTGAACGGTAGTTCTACTACATACCGCCCAGAAGACTCTCTGTAAGTGGTCCGGGAATACAAATCCAGGCAAGCCTGGTCACCGGGTGACAACCGTCTCTCCTTAGGCGGTTCCTCCACCTCCCAGAATCGCTGCAAGAGCTCTTCGACCGGGTGGCCAGTGTCAACTTGTACTCTGGCACAGAATATCTGGGTCGAGTTCTCAGGCATGGGTCCTGTGAGGATCCACCCAAATACAGTTTCCTGTGCAATTAATGACCCAATAACGTCACGCTTCAACCCATCAAGCATCACCAACGGGTATAAATCACCCCCTATCAGAATGTCAACTTGTGAAGAGTTTGAAAGGCTTGGATCAGCCAGTCGTAAGCCGGCCAATTGGGCATATTGTTGCGTTGATACCCCTAGTCGGGGTAATTCGCTGGTCAAGGTGGGCAGTACTAATGCTGACACCGGGAGCCGCACAGCACTGTCAAGAGGTGATCCTAACATTAAATCGCACGCTTTTGTCACGTTAGTTGCCACCACATTGCTCACCCCGGACACTTGGGCATGCACGGTACGCGTAGGGAGTCGCAGGCGTCGTTGGAGCTGATCTGAGATGAAAGACCCTTCCGACCCAGGGTCGATCAATGCACGGGCCATGTAATTGACTCCCTGATACCATACGTGAATAATGGCGGTACCTAATAGCACACGTTTGGGTAGCCGACCTCGAGCTCGATATGGACCGGATCGTCCCTGGACTGTAGCAGGTACCACCTGTGCAGCGTGGGCGAAGGAAGGTGTAGCAGGTTGAGCCAACGTGGTGGCCGCGTTGCGTCCGTTGGATGATCGTCTGCCTCGAGGCGGCGTCGTGCGTGGTGGGCCTCTTATGCTCCGGTTCGGGAGCGGCTCACGGTGTAGCAGAGTATGGTGCCGCTCTTGACACGTAAAACATCGGTATTTACTCGTGCAATTTGACACACGATGATCCCCCTTCAAACAATTCACGCACAAGTGGAAGCGATTCACCCATCCCCATCGCTCTGATATATCAGCGTTGATGAAAGTAGAGCAGTGGGAGACCCGATGGCCTGGTAGTGTACATATCTTACACCCTTCCGGACTGACCATCGCCTGATGAGCCTGCACGTGGCTATTGCGGAGTGGTGTTGAGCGGCTCCCCCCAGGCTCCCGCGCATGCTCCGTCTGGCAGACATCAGAGACCGCTTCCAAAGTTTGGAATCGTTTCGAGAGGAATTCCTCCATCGCCACCCAAGTCGGGATATCCGCATGATCTGCAAGGGACTGCTCCCAGAGAGAAAGGGTCCTCTCCGGCAACCGAATGGAACTCCAGTATATAAAAATTGGATCCCAACTGCCTACATCCACCGACAGCTCCTTCAATGCCATAATGCAATTGCTCACTTCCCGCTGCAGCCTTTTTAGCTCCGACCCACTTTCTTTGCCTATGGTACGCATTGTGAATAGGGACTTAAGCTGACAATTAATGAGCTTGCGCCGATTTTCGTATCGCGCAGTAAGCCCCGCCCACGCCTGTTCAAAACCGCTATTGGTCAGTTGGCATTGGTCCACGATTTCTCGCGCCTCCCCCCTAGTCTTTGCTCTCAGGTGATACAACCGCTCGATGTTAGATAACCGGGCGTTCCGCAGGAACAGCGCCGTGAACATATCACGGAAGGTGATCCATTTGGAGTACTCCCCCCCGAAAATCTCAATATCACAAGGAGGCACCGGAATAGTGTGGGATTGAGAAGACAGCTCAGCCGACGCCTCGGAAGGCACCGTTGGAGAGACGGTCAGGGATTGTATTAGTCCACTGATCCGAGCATGACCCTGTTTGTACATGGCAAAACTTGCTGCGAATCGTTGCCGTATAGAATTTTTAATGGCTACGCATTTCTCGTCTAAATTTTCTTCAATGACCGCTGCAGCCTTCGCCTCCTTCAACGCCTGCCATAAGTCTGCCAATTCAGTCAGATCAAGGCGAAGATATTCGAGATTTTGAGGGGCGGAAGAGTTCCGCTTGACCTGAGAACGCAGCTCAATGATGGCAAAACGTAAGCAAAACCCGGGAAAACACTACACCTTCACGTCGACACACCCAGTTACCCAGCTATATGTGTACCCAGCTGGCCTGCTGACGTGACCGGTATAACACCCGCCTTATTTTCGCTGAAGAGTCCACACAACTTAAAGACAATCCCTAGGAGGAATGAAGCTACGCGAAGCCTAGGCAATGACGACAGCACTGGCCAACTACAATTGACAAACAAGGAAATTGAATTATAACCCCTACTTGAGATACCCAACGCAGCGCTATGAGCTGCTGTATGTGACCCGGACCTTGCGTCGCTCGTGGGTTCACCGATACAGGGTTATCAAAGACAAAAGGGGAGTACAAGTTGGCAGCGCTGCGAGCTGCAAAAACTGTGACGTACGGAGATCAACGAGCGTACGTATTTTTCAGCGTCGTAATATGGGGATGTTCAAGCACCGCTGGCACACGGTTTACTGTAAAAAGGCGTCGGCAGCGCTGTGAGCTGCGGACTGCGAACCTAATTACACCGCACTCGTGTCGAAAGCGTCGATCCTCCACCACGTTAACGGTTGTTGACCCGTTAGTCCGAAAAACCTACCGGCAACGGTATAAGTTACCGGTTCATCAGCAACGGTACACAACGTAAAGTAACCAGGCTCTGGGCAGCGCAGTGAGCTGTAGACCCCCACGCCAATGTAGAAGCAAGAACAATATGCTCCCACCGCTTACTTGCACCACGATGCGACTTCAACGCGGCGATATACGCGCGCAATACGGATAACGCGAACAGCTGACCCACAAGAGTTGTGAGTGTGACACCCGCCTTAATTCGTTTCAACGAACAAAGCAACACTCAAAAGTAGGGCATTGACTGCACAACGGAACAGCGGATAGCGGCAATGGCAATAGCATGCACAGCGGCTGTGGAAAAATCTGCGCACAAGCAGCTGTACACAGCTTATCGTAACCGGCGTCGGCAGCGCTTTGAGCTGCAGACTGCGAACCGAATTACGCAGCGGCCGTGTTGAGAAATGTAAATTCCAGTACCTGCTGCTGTGCGAGATCCACACACACGCACACACTCACACAAGTGACGATACGGAAATGTACCGTTTGCCGCGACGACCGTACCCAAACGCGAATGACGCGATAAAAAATATAAATCACGAATTACAAAATAAAAGCATAAATAAATAGATGTGCAATATTGAAATTGAACAGAAATTAGGTAAAAATAAATATTAAAAACTTACCGGGCGCAGCTGCTATCCGGCTCGAAGGACCATGTTTCTCAATGCGGAGTCTCTCTCCAATTCCATTTTAAATTGTTTAAATAAATTACTTTTTGTTACCTTTAAATTTTCACTTTTAATTTTAGTGTCTGAGAAAAGTGGCAATACAAAGATCTTTTTCTTTTAAAGTGTAAAAATTACAGATCACTTAAAATTTATTTGCCTAAATTACAGTTTTCCTTAGAACTTATACTTAAACTTTATTTGCCTAAATTACAGTTTTCCTTAGAACTTATACTTCTCACACTTAAATGCTTTCTTCAACGTATGCGACACGTTTCGTGATTGACTGCTAAACATCAACTGAATCGGCACGCAGTATTGCCGACCAGCTCTCCTCCGCTGCCTGCGTCAGCACTCTCCTTAAAATAAAGATGGCTGCGGCCTGCTACACGACTTTGGCGGGACCCAATGAGGGGAATTCTCTCCGCACTGAGCCCCGCGCAGAGTCGCATGGTGACGGTGCGCAGGCAGCAGCCGTTGACAGGAGGGCTCCGGCGCGAACATCCTTCAATACTTCCCGGAATCCCACATGAGGAAACTAATTGAAGCTGACATAGAGCAGATCAACCGCCTACTGCAGCTGATTCAAGTTCATCATAGGCATGCCCGCAGCATTGACATATTGGGTTCGGCTTTAAAATTCATTACCGGCACTCCCGACGCCGATAACTTCCTAGCTCTGACGCGCACTCAGGGCCGGCTAATCACATCACACGGGCAACAAATACACATCAATACCGTAATGCAGGAGCAAATTCGGCACTTAAGCCACGCCGTCAACGAGCTCATGAGAGCCACCAAATGGGAAAGGCTCGACTCAGCCAGCCTATTCTTTTTGGTGACCAGCCGCAATAGGGTGATCATGATGGCATTAAACAACCTCTTGAATTCCATCGCGATGGCTAGGTTAAACGTCGTAAATCCCACATTATTGGACGCCCGTGAGGTGGAGGAGCTAGTAAAGGGGAGCACTTTTGGGGGTTGAAGCGTAAATTCTTCGCAGGATGGGAATATGCGATTATAGTTCTAGGACATTAGCCTCTATCCCATCTAGACCGATAGTGCGTGGCGAAGAGTCACATCCTGCCCGAGGTAACCCTGCTATTTATAACAGAACACTACGGATGTAGACTGAGGAGTCAATAAACACCTCCCAGGATATAGGGTGTGGAGGAGCAAACCTCTATAAAGAAACCTCTGGGTTGGAGCAAGATGTCATACGACCCGTGTCGATGCTCAGCCTGGCTGTGGACCCAGGACAAAAAGTAGCCCAGTATCGACTGGAGTGCTCCGGATACTTGGCGTCCTCCGGTTCTGCCTAGCCTTACCCGCGCACACGGACCTCTGCGCGAGCACACCTCTCTTGTCCGAAACTCGTGGGATCACAAATGTTTAAAAAAATATCTGAAAATACAAAACCAAAGAAGGGCGGTCCTCCCAAAAAACCGACAGAGGCGATCCTATCTACCGCTAATACAAGGGTGGTAGACAGATCGATAGCAGCAGGAGGCAGAGGGGGCTTAAGCGTTAGGGCTGGTTCCAGCACGAGTGCTGGTAGCTTGGGACGGGGAGGCTTGGGAAAACGGGTCTCGCGTCTCTTTCAGAGGGGTGCTGAACGAAGAATGCCGGAGGAGGTGGCAAAAACCCAAACGCTGAATGCGGTCAGGGGGCGGGGGGCTGCCCAGCAGCTCAAATAAGGTTGCTGGGGTAGGCCAGGGGGGTCGTTTAAACCCGTCCGTCCGTCAAAGCAGGCCTTCTACGAAAAGAAGGCAGCTTTCAAGGTCTTGACCAAATATGAAGCTCTACCAACCGACCAGCTCAATGAGGAGCAAGCCAAATCGTTAGAGTGGGCAAGGGGTGTGCTATCCGGCTTGGGAAAACCGGCGGGTGCAGCCCCAAAGAATCAACCTTCAGCTGAAGAGGCGGGTGAGGTCCAGACCAAATGTCGGCGGCCAGAAATACTCATCCTACAGCGAGGTTGTCAAAGGGGGGGGGGGGTGAGATGCTGGCCATCATTGACCGGAAAGAGGAGGAAGGGGTCATACCCAAAGAGAAGTGCAGGTGGGTGGAGCAAGCGATTGCCGAAGTCTACCACCAGGTCTTAGAGGAAAACCCTGGACCCCCCCCTTTCTGTCACGATGCGGGATGGTATCAGGGCAGGGCCAAGCTTATCGCATGCGATGACAGCAGGCCAGCCAACCTATATAAGATCGCGGTAAGCTAGGTTGGCGATATTTGGCCGGGAGCCAGGCTCGAGGCCGTCTGCAGGGAAGAAGTTCCCAGCAGACCTAGAGCACGGGTTTGGATTCCGGCTACACCAGCTGAACCGGAAAATAGAAGCGATCTTTAGATCGTGTAATAGAGAGCTGCCAACCCATAATTGGAAGGTAGCGAAACTTGAGGAGCCAGTAGAAGGTAGGAGGCAGGTGTTGCTAATACTCAACGCTGAGTCCCTTGCCCCACTGGCAGAGAGAAAAGGGGTAGTCAGGTTCGGGTTCGTTGACGCGAACTTTCGGATCTACCGCAGCGACGAGCAAGTGTTGGAACCGGAGGAGATAGAGGGTGACAAGGCTAGCGATGCTGGTGGTGGTGAAGAAGGGTTGACCAGCAGCCAAAGGTCGACTGACTCAGAGCAGCTGACCGGGGTCGGGCAGCAAGAAGGAGGTAAGAAGGACAGATTCTTATGAAGCTGATCCAAATCAACCTCCACCATTGTAAACTCGCCTCTGCGAACTTGATGGTCCGCCTGGGTTCCGGTGATTTTGACGTGGGCCTCATCCAAGAGCCGTGGCTATGCGGCAACAAAATCTGCGGCTTCAAGATGATAGCCGCTCAGAGCACAGGTAAGCCTCGTGCTTGTAAAGTAGCAAAGGATAACATTAACATCTTTTTGCTCCCACAATTAAGTAATGGCGATACAGTGGCGGCAAGCATTGAGCTGCAAAATATCAGTCTCTGGGTAGCCTCCGCATATATGCCTCATGACAAGGACGCTCCACCGGAGGAAATTCGGACATTGGTCATGGAGGCAGCCGCAGCCAAAAGTAACTTGGTGGTCTCCAGCGACGTAAACGCACACAACACATTGTGGGGAAGTTCGAACACTAACGCAAGAGGTGAGTCAGTTTTAGACTTCATTATAGAGAATAAGCTTAGTGTCGTAAATTTAGGCTCAGAGCCGACGCACAGTGGGTTAGAATACCTAGATTTTGAGGATCAATTCAGGGAAGCTATCTTAGCATATTTTTTCAATAGGTTTTACCTAATACTATTGAAATTAGTCAAATCAAACCGTTTTTAAGTATATTTCATTACAGTTTTATTAAAAATTAAGGAATTTAAGTTTAAGTATATAGGAGTATATAGTACTACAATAAGAGAACTTAAAAATGACATTATATCTTATTCATTATCATCATCCTCATTATCATCACCATCATCAACCTCATTATCATCATCATCATCATCGTCATCATCATCATCATCATAATCATTATCAAACTCATTTAAATTCATTTTGTTTAGATCTGGAGGCATTATTAAGTCGTTTGCCTGCTCTGGTCAGCTTTGACCCTTCTTTGGCGGCAGCTTTCGCATACTTGAAATAATTGGGTCAGAGTTTATCAAAAATAAATGAAAAATATCTTGAAGGGAGTTGTAGCGACTGCAATTTCGTGAATGAAACTCTCTATATTTTTTAAAATCTTTATTCCGAGCTTCTTGCGCTTCTTCGGATAATAGGCCAATAGGTAAAGGAGGATTCTTAATAATTGCGTATCCGTGTATGAGGTACTTATGCAACGTGGGTGGCATATAGTACCATGGATATGTTTCAACAAAAAGTCTGGCTGTGTTGTGTGCAAAGCGCGAATCTTAAATATTCTGTATTCACGTGTCTTTTAATCATGTCATCTATATTATTGAAGTCCTTACTAGTGGCGCCACATAAGTAACACTTTTGTGTTGATGTGGTTCCAGCAATAGCATTAATAACCTTTCCATCAACCATTGACCAAATTAAGTTGTGCTCCACTTGTATAACTTTGTCACCAATTGTGACAGTTGAACAGTTTAAATTCTTAATTTCTTCTTCTACTCTATATTTTTCACTAACTGACACAGTTGTGGATTCTTTTATGAATGCAATTTTCAAGGGTCTACAAAATCTAGTGGAAGACGGCCGAGGATTTTGCCAAATCACCCTTTCCTCCAACATAATTCTATGTGGCACAATTGTGGTTAAAAATACCGATGAATCGCTAGCATCTGAGCCATGGAAGGCTTGTTTGTATGAACTGTGACCCGAGCTTCCATCAAAACGCCATTTTGTATATAACAAAAGATTTGATTTGGTATTATCTAACGAGTCGATGACATTTTCGTTAAATATTAGTCGCTCCACAGTGTGATTAAACTTACTTCAGCGGAGGTTTCGCTTATTTTAAAGCTCGTTGGTTCTGGGTAACATTTTTTTTCATTTTGAATATTATTGTAGGAGGGAAACTTTTCAGGAGCAGACTGTGTAATAATATTATATTGGTGTCGAGATAGATACAAACTGACAATGCTTTTACATTCAACATTTTCTCAGGGTATAGTGGTTGCTTCAAACTTTCTCTTAAAGGTGTATTTTTTGATGGTGATACATTTGTGAATCCGCGCATCACCTTCGATTCTTTGGTGTCCCTTAAAACCTTTGTTTTTTTATGTTTACTCGATTCACTTGACTCTGTAAAAGAAATTTCTTTTCGACCACGTTTTAAAGTCTGAGCACGCGGAAAACCAATAGCGGACTCCAACCAGTTCTTATTTAAAGCGATAAATCGTTCATCTACCCTCTGCGCTTTCTTCGATCTAGATTTAAAATCGTAAAAGAAAGCATTAATCTGTTCATTAAAATCACACATATTGGCCTCTGAGCAGTTTGTAAATTTTTTCATTTCTTCCTTTAAGAATCGAAGCTTTCCATCCAATGTTTGGCTGCCAGAGTTTTTCAGTTTTTTACAAGCTCAGCCGAGTATAAAAAATAACGTTTGAACTTGTTCCTACACGCAGAAAAAAACATTACTAAAATAAAAATTTTTCGTTTTTATTTTGAAGAGTTCAAACAATTTTATACTTACTATAACTACTATTAGACTATATAGATTTTATATTACGTTAATCTGGCATTAAAAAATAAACACGAAACATTTTCACAGTAACTAAAATAAATTTTGCACAATTATTTTTCTCTGTGTATAAAATCCCTTTAAATCGATTAGTTGATACTGCACAACACTATCACCACTTAAAAACATACAGAATCAAGAAGGATAAAATAAAGATCGCAACATACGAGTAGATCAGGTGGTGACGTAGAAATGGAATTTGTTTACATTTTCTCTTCTTCTTCCTTCTCGCATATTTTTGCTATTTTGTCATCAAAATCATGTTATATCAGCAGTTTTTTTAGCAAATCATAACGGGACCGCCTGCGACGCAATCTCCTTTAAATCATTCTTGATAAAGAATATTTTTTAAATACAACAACAACAATTAGTGATATGTATCGATTTAACATGCTCATCTCTATCTCTCATTAGCTCTAAGCTCATCTTATGTCAAGTAAAAAGCTTTGTATTTACTTGGGCATTTTTTATTACTTTACTATATCAATAAAGTCAGTTGTTAAGCAGACATCAAGCGTTTCAATACATTACATTGGCGACGAGGTTATTAAAATAAAAAAAAAATTGTAAATACAATAAAAAAGTGTACATATAGTACACAATAAACATACATATATATAACGCGTGTAAAATTATAAATGTACATGTCATTAAAAAGTGTACATACACACACACAGTATATATAAAACGCCTGTAAAATATATATTTTTTTAAGATATTGAGTCTGCTTTATTTTAGTGTATTATACCATTTCACAAAAAAAAAAAAATCATCATGCCGCCAACTGAAATAGAAAATGTGCAAAATAATGCAGTTACAATTTATCAGCCAAGTCATGTTCCACAATTTACCCCTCGCAATGAATCATGGCTTTTGTGGAAAGAGAAACTCGATATTCATTTTGTTGAAATAAATTATACAGAAGATAATGCAAAAAAAACAACTCTCTTAAAAGCAATAGAACCAATTGCATATGAAACACTGCATAATTTATGTAGCCCAGTAACTCCAGTGTCTAAGACATACAAAAAGCTTTGTAATCTACTTCAAACTCAATATACTCCACCCACAATTGTCTTTCGAGAGCGCAAAAGCTTTCATACAGCGGAACAGGCTGAAGATGAAACAGTAGCAGATTGGTATACAAGAATAAAAAACTGGCTCTTGCTTGTAAATTTGGTACAAATTTAGATGCTTTTGTTTTGGATCGCTTTATCATGGGAATAAATAAAACAATATTTGAGAGATTTTGTGAAGAGGATGAGAAGTCAACAATGGAAGTAGCTCTCCGTAAAGCTCTTATTATGGAAATGAAGTTAGTTACAAAAGAAAACAATATGCAAGTTGGAATGGTACACACTGCTAAATATAAAAAAAATTAACTACAATAACTGCACCAATAACCATAATAACAGCAACAAAAACACCAGGCAAAATAGTCATGAATATGCCAATAAGAAGAAAATAGAGACAACATCTGATCAAGCAAAATCTAAGGGCTGTTTTCACTGTGGTTGGCGAAACCATGTGCCAAACGAATGCCGATTTAAACAAAGCAAATGTAATTTTTGTGGCAAAATTGGACATTTGTCATCAATTTGTAGACAAAAAAAAAAAATTGTAAATTATGTATCAGAATCGGATATTGATAGTGAAGATTTGAATAAAATTAATTTAAATAATTTTTTATTTACAGCATAAGTACTCACAAAAGCAGTGACGATTCAACTGAGCTTTACAAAGTTTCAATTAAAATTGATGGAATTTCTATGGATGTGATGTGTGACTCTGGTGCTCCGTGCAGTTTGGTTTGTAAATTATTTGTTGACGGTTTAAAAAAAAAAGTAGCTCTGAAGACTTGTAATATTCCATATGTTGATCACAATGGAAATAAAATTAAAGTGTTAGGAGAATATGAAGAGGTTATTGAAATAAACGAGGTAAAGAGAAAAGTGAAACTGATAGTTACCGATTGTTCAAGTAAACTCTATTAGCTCTGATCAATCTTCCATTATGACTGAGCAAATAAAAAATGAATTTCACGAAGTTTTTAGCAGTGGCCTTGGGAGTTACAGTTCCGGAAAAATTTCTCTTGTTATGGATGATGATGCAAAACCTATTTTCTGTAAACCACGCCCAGTACCATTAGCTTGGAAAAGTAAAATTAAAAAAAATTTAAGGGAACTAATTGCAACCGATATTTTAGAACAGGTAGATCATTCGGAATGGGGTACACCGCTAGTTCCAATTTTAAAGCCGAATGGTGATATTCGAATTTGTGGTGACTATAAAGTTACCATAAATAAATATTTAGGTGATTTTAAATATCCACTTCCGTTGATTGATGAAATATTTGCTTCACTGCAGAGAGGTCAACTGTTTTAAAAACTAGATTTATCTAGAGCAAGCTTAATAGCGAACTTGGGGTGCCCAGGCAAGGCCCCATTTCAATCCATGCCTTACCGCGCTATCGGGGCACTAGCGTGGTGGACCGATATTTCCCCTTTACTCGTGGGAACAAAATGAACACAGATAAACAAAAACCGAATGGCGAGAGCAGCCACAATAGCTCACACAAAGAGGCCACAGCACCTCGGCAAAGAGAGGCAGAGCAGCCCTCGATTGGCGCGTGCCAAAACGCCGACCACCAAAATCCGATAAGCACGGAAGCAGCAGCTGAAAAGCCTAAAAAACTCAGCGGCGCGGGCAAAAAGAGGTTCAGTTACTTCCTCAAGAAAGGGTTCAGCAGAGAAGAGGCTTACGCCAAAGCTATGCTCCCTATGCCCACAAACAAGGTCGAATGCGGAAAACCAGGCCCCAAAAGGCAGAGGTCGGCCGAACAAACATCTCCAGAGGCCACATATAAAAAGCGGCTAAGGGATGATCAACCCTCCACCTCCAAGGCCGTAGCAGCAGCAGCAGCAGCACCGGCTATTAAAACAGCACAAGCTGCAACATCTGCAGCAGACGCACCAAATTTGATTGAAAATACATCCAAGAAGAGGCAGCCCACTGCCTCCTACAAGGATGTGGTGACAGGCATCAAAATGGCAGTACTCGCAAGGGACTATCCCAATACCCCCCTAACAACGGAGCAAATGGACTCCATCCAGAAACTCATCCTGGATAAAATCATATCCGGAAAGCAACAGGCTACAAAACCAGCGTTCCTGGGCGCTATCTACAAAGCAGGATACATGGTTCTGCACTGTAAAGATAGCGCGTCAACAGTCTGGCTAAAGGCGGCCATCACCAACGCGTCGCCTTGGGAGGGTGCTTCACTGTGGGTCACAGAGGAGTCCAAGATACCTCACTCGCGGATCGCTGTGGGGTACTTTCCCAACTCCCAGTCCCTGGAGACCGCTAGCATCCTGGACTTTTTGCAGGGGTAGAACAAAGGCCTCCACGTCGAGTCGTGGCGCACGAAGAGCTTAAAGAGGCTCTAACATAACTCTGGACCTAGCAGTAGACCAGAAATCGGCAGCCAGCCTTGTGGAATCCGGTGATAAGGTCAACTTTAGATTTGGCCAAGTGAGTCTCAGGCTCAATGCTGATGAGCTGGCGGATAAAATGGATGCTGTGGAGTAGGAAGAAGAGGACGAAAGTACTCCATCCAATCCCAACTCAGTAGCACCAACATGAAGTGCATCCAGGCAAATCTTCACCATGCTAAGGCTGCAACGGCCGAACTTAGCAGAAGGTTTGCCTGTGGAAGCACCAACATAGGACTTATCCAGGAGCCCTGGATACATAGAGGCAAGATAGTAGCCCTCAAGACACCAAACACACAGGTAATCTATGACGTGGGTGCAGTCAAACCAAGGGCTGCACTTATCATTGATACCAACATTAAATATCTGCCATTTATAGAGTTTATGAATGGCGACACAGCAGCAGTACTCGTCGAAGTGGATGCAAATGGGAAGAAAATAGAGGCTGTCATAGCCTCAGCTTACTTTCTAGGAGACCCCAACGAAGCACCACCACCGAATATCATAGGTCTAGTGAACTACTGTAAGACACACAACAAGACGTTAATCATTGGTTGCGATGCAAATGCGCACAATACAATCTGGGGCAGTACAGATACAAACACAAGAGGTGAGTCGCTCCTAGAATTTTTACTACAAACTAACATAACTATTGTAAACAGGGGCAATAAACCCACCTTTGAAAATGCCATACGACAAGAGGTTCTTGACTTAACACTCATAACAAATAATTCACTTGATATGATCACGAACTGGAGAGTCTCTGATGAGGACTCAATGTCTGACCATAAACATATTCTCTTTGAAATCATGGGGTTAAATAAGAGCGTAATGCTCTATAGAAGCCCTAAATCAACAAACTGGGATAAATACTCAGAGTGCTTAGAAACTAAGCTAACCAGAAGCATGCTTCACATAAGATCGACAGAGGAAATGGATGCATCAGTTGAAGCTCTGACTGACTCCATTATATCCTTATATCACGAATGTTGTCCACTCAAGACAAAAACCTCAACGAAGAGGGTCCCTTGGTGGAACAAAGAACTAGCTAATTTGCGTCAAATATCAAGGTCCAAATTCAATGACGCAAAGAAATACAAAACATGGGACGAATATAAAAAATCCCTGACACTATACAACAAGGAACTGAGGAAATCAAAAAGGAACTCATGGAAAAACTTCTGTGAAGAACTTAAAGATGTCCCAACGACAGCCAGAATACAAAAATCACTGTCCAAGGGGGTAATTAATCCAATTGGCACTCTAAAGGCATCGGATGGTACTTTCACAAATACTTTTAATGATACACTAGAGCTTCTTCTTAAAACTCATTTCCCTGATTGCCGGCCTAACGCAACCAGCGACAACGATCATGGGGTGTCAGCGTACAACCGCTACAGGGCAAGAAACTCTACTATCTTCAGAATAGTAAAATTTGAAAGGGTTGAATGGGCAATCAACTCGTTTAAACCCTACAAATCACCTGGACCTGATGGTATATTTCCAGCCCTACTTTCAAAAGGGACCAGGAGACTAATACAAATTTTGGCTCAAATCTTTAGATCTACTTTAATATTGGGATATGTTCCTAAGGTTTGGCGGGAGATTAAGGCTATATTCGTACCAAAGGGTGGAAATAAACCCCCCGAATCTCCCAAATCCTACAGGCCAATCAGTCTAACGTCCTTCATGTTAAAAACCATGGAAAAGATATTGGACTGCTACTAAGAGAGGAGGTAATCTCTAATACTCCACTACATAAGCTACAATTTGCCTATCAAAAAGGGAAATCTACAGTCACAGCACTGTACACAATTGTTCGTGATATTGAAAAGGCACTAGGCCTAAAGGAGGTAGCCCTCTGTGCATTCATGGACATTGAGGGTGCTTTCGACAATGCGAACTTTCAAGCAATAGAACTGGCACTCTCCAACAGGGGAGCAGATCCAGCAATAGTAAAATGGGTAAGCAATATGCTAAACCAAAGAATAATCACAGCCTCTTTAGGGCAAGTTAACATTAGTGTTACAGCGGTAAAGGGATGTCCGCAGGGCGGAGTACTATCACCACTGCTATGGTCCATACTAGTTGATAACCTAATACAGATCCTTAATAATAAAGGATACAAAACAATTGGATATGCAGATGACATATCTATAATAATCCAAGGCAATCATGAAAGGACTATTGGAGACCTGATGCAAGATGCCTTAGACACAACATGGGAGTGGTGCAGAAAAGAGGGGCTATCAATCAACCCCACCAAAACCACTATTGTCCCCTTCACCAGGAAAAGGACATTTGATATCCCAACATTAAAAATAAATGGAATAGAGGTACCCTTACATGAAGAGGTAAAATATCTAGGTATCATCCTGGATAAGAAACTCACCTGGGAGGCACACCTTAACTCGGTAATAAAAAAAGCCACGAAAAACCTTTGGACTACAAAACAACTTCTGGGAAAATCCTGAGGTCTGAGCCCCAAAATGACCTTCTGGATATACACTCAAATGGTTAAACCCATCATACTATATGGGGCATTGGTATGGTGGGGAAAAACAAAACAAACAACAGCCAAATTAAAACTGTGCAAATTACAAAGGCTGGCATGCCTAAGCATCACAAGGGCTATGAGAACTACCCCAACTGCTGGCATGGAAGCGCTGTTAAATTTACCACCGCTATACCTAGCAATACAAGAGGAAGCTGCAAAGCAAGCACTCTCAATCCATGCAAATGAAAAATTCAAACCAGCAAATCTCACTGGACACCTAGAAATTCTAAATTTGGTCAAAGATGCTATGCACATGACCCAGGCAAGTGACCACACAGACTCAGTACTCAATTTCACCAAGAGGTACAATGTCATATTCCCATCAAGGGAGGAGTGGAACGATAGCCCATCATGGCTACACGATGATTCACAAAAATGGTATACAGATGGATCCAAAACGCTCCAGGGGGTAGGAGCAGGAATAGTGGGACCTAGAGCACACAAATCAATAACCCTAAGTGCAGATACCACGATTTTCCATGCGCAGCTCTATGCTATAATGGAAACAGTGGAAATCTTATCTAAAAGAGGACTTAAAGGAGTAAAAATTAAAATACTCTCAGACAGTCAATCAGTCCTCAAAGCTCTTAAAAGCTACACATTTACATCAAAAGTCCTTATAGAGTGTAACAACGCACTCAACGAACTGGCCATCCACAATCAGGTCTCTCTGATTTGGGTGCCAGGACACGAAGGGCACGAAGGTAACGAAAAGGCAGACCTTTATGCCAAAAAAGGGGCTGAAGGGTCATTTATTGGACCCACCCCCTTCTTTGGCTTTAATAAAAACAACATAAAACAAGAGACCAATAAATGGATCCAACATAAAATCAGCGAATATTGGAATGGCATTGACGGCCTCGATCACTCCAAAAATTCCTGAGCTTTGACGCTAATAGAGCAAAAATCGCTCTTACCTTAAACAAAAAATGCCTTAGATCACTCTCTGGAGCATTAACAGGCCACTTCGCCTGCAACAAACACCTACACAAAATAGGTATATCTAGCACGAGCACTTGCAGATACTGCTGTGATGAAGAGGAGTCTGTGGGACACTTAATCACCAACTGTGATGCATTAGGCCACAGGAGATACAGGATCTTTGGTTCCTATATACTAGAAGATGAAGACCTTCAAATGCTCTCTCCAAAGGAGCTGGTCCGATTCCTTGATATACTAAGTATACTAAATAATTAAGTACGAAGGGGAGCACAATAGATCAAGTTGGTCGCAGTGCATAAAGGCCTTAGCCTAACCCGTACAACCAGTACATTATCTAGAGCATATAACCAGCTTATTTTGGACGACAAGTCACAACTTTTATGTACATGGTCAAAGCACATTGGCACTCTGAAAATGAAACGTTTACCTTTTGGTATTAAACCAGCCCTACTTAGGTTTTACCATAAACAGTAAAGAAAGAATAAATTCAGTATTAAATGCTCCAATTCCAAACAATGTTTCTGAAGTACGTGCCTTTTTAGGCATGGTAAATTACTATGCAAAGTTTGTTTCTAATTTTTCAAAAGTTATGATTCCTTTGTATCAGTTATTACAAAAAAATATTAAATTTATGTGGTCTGAAAATTGTCAAATAGCGTATGATACGATAAAAAAAGAAATTGCTTCAGATAAAGTTCTAGTTCACTTTAATTCGAAGTTACCAATTTTTTTAACAACAGACGCTTCAGATCACGCGATAGCTGGTGTACTTTCGCATAAATTTTCTAATAATGAACTTAAACCAGTTGCTTTTGTATCACCCGCTTTATCTAAAGCTGAACAAAAATATAGTACACATGAAAAAGAAGCATTAGCTATTATTTTTTGCGTCACCAAACTAAAACAATATTTGATTGGAAATGTTTTTACTTTAAAAACCGATCAGAAACCGTTGTTATCGATATTTGGTGAAAACAAAGGTTTGCCGGTAATGGCAGCAGCACGTGTCCAAAGATGGGCTTTTATCCTTTCGGGATTTAATTATAAGATTGAATATGTTAAAGGTGAATTAAATGAAGCCGACAATTTGTCACGAATGCCCCAACTTAAACTTGGTAATGTCAATGACATAAACGATAGTACATTTATAAATCATATACAAAAAGAAAATACTTTGAATCTTGACTTTAGGGATATAGCTCGGGAAACTACATAGACGCGATTCCATTCTTTCTAAAGTTTGTGATTTTGTTCGATTGGGTAAAATAAAAGAATTGATAGGTGGAGAATTTAAGGCATTTACAGCCAACGATTTTGAATTGACTGTAGATCATGACTGTTTGTTATGGGGTTATAGAGTTATAGTTCCGGAAAAACTAAGAAAATCAATACTTCAGGTATTACATGAATCTCACTTGTGTATAGTTAAAACCAAAGCACTTGCAAGGTCATTTGTTTGGTGGCCTAAGATTGACAGTGAGATTGAAAACTTAGTCAAATCTTCTATTTCGTGTCAAAAACTCATAGCAAGTCCTGAAAAGAGTATACTTATACCATGGAGTCCTAAAAGTTATGTTTGGCAAAGAATCCATATAGACTTTGCAGGCCCAATCAGAAATTATCATTTTTTGGTAATCATAGACTCATATTCCAAATGGGTAGAGGTTTTTAAAACGAAGGAAATTACTCTCTCTTACGGTGCGGTCTGGTTTCTTTTCACTCTGCTTGCAAATCTAAAAAAACTTTTAAAAAAAAGTGTCAAAGTGCGACAGGACGTTTAATTGGCATTTTTTTAATAAACACTGTTTAGTGGTGGTTGCAGTCTGCCATTTAATAAAAACAAATAGTGACAAAAAGTTAAAACAAAATTGCCACAAAACAAACAATAATAATAAACATACATACATATATATAGGTAAGTGCGCCAAAATGAGTGTTTTACGCTCGCCACAGAGCGAGCGTAGGAATACACAAAAAAATGAGACAGTTATGGAAAATCAAAGAGCCGGCTCTCCTAGGAGTGCGTTCCCTATGATAGTCAATAGCGGTCCATCTATGCCGGACACTCTCAGAGAGCGATCTTCTCCACAAAAAAATCAAAAGGTTGATGGTATAAACATGCAAGGTGCCCTGTCCTCCTCAAACAATTTCTCCGATGCCCTAACGACCACTAACAAAATAATTACAACTCTAGCCTCATCAAATGCAACAACAAATACAACCGTTTCGTACACAAATTCAATATGTGCAAGCAAACTCACTACAGCTTCGGCTCCACCTATAATTACTGAATCTTGCTCAGCAGCAATTGCCTGTTCAGCACATAACAGCATTAACACACTCTCAATTAAGCACCCACTAGGAAATACACAAAATGAATCACCATATAAAAGCTGTGTACTTACTCCTAAAACACACTCAACAACAATAGACCACTCATCAGATAAATATATTGATTCACTCACAATAAAACACCCAGTAGGAAATATTCAAACCGATCCACAATCTAAATGTCGTGTAAAAATTCCTGTAGTGAAAACAAACCAAACCCCTAAACGCGCTAGATCAAGCCCAGAAAACACAACACACAATAAACAAAAACAGTCAAAACTAGGGGACTACTGGCTTGATTTGCCAACTAGCTCAAATAGATTCCCGATACTATCAGAAGTTGAAATAGACGGTACCAGTCCACAAGAAAGAGACCAAAGAGTCCCGAAAACTCCTACAATCTACGTCTCTGGAGTAAATAATGCTCAACCGTTACTAGATCTGCTAAAAAAACATTGCCAAGAATGAATACCACCTCAAATTCCTCAAAGATAGCGAGGTTAAAATTCAACCAAAGTCAGGAGAAGGGTACAAAACTATTACAAAAGCTCTGGCTGAAAAGAACACAGAATTTCATACATATAAACCCAAACAGGAAAAAGACTTTAGCGTAGTATTAAAAGGGGTACACCACACAATATCAATAGAAGAAATAAAAGAGGAAATAACTAGGTTGGGATTCGATGTTACAAACGTTTCAAATATAAAACAAAGAATTACAAAGCATCCGTTGTCGATGTTTTATGTCAACTTAAAACAAAACAAAAATAATACAGACATTTATAAAGTTGAAGCAATTATGCACACAAAAATAAAATACGAACCACCAAATATAAAAAGGGAAATAGCTCAGTGCACAAAATGTCAGAGGTATGACCACACTAGAAAATATTGCAACCATACTCCTCGATGCGTTAAATGCGTTGGCAATCATGCAACGTCAGACTGCCCTAGTAAAGAAAAATCACAGGATGTGAAATGTGTGCTATGCGGAGGAAACCACCCGGCTAACTACAGAGGCTGTAATGTGTACAAAGAATTACAGCAAAAAACATTCCCCACGCTAAGGCAGAAAGTGTTTGAAAACACTAATTTTATCAAGGCCCCAGATTCCGAAAGACAACCAGGTTGCACATATGCGCAAATCGCCAAACAGAGCACGCAACAAGAGCAAACTCTAAACCAGCAAAGTGAAAATCAATTCGCCTCACATCAATCAAATGACATGACTGAATTAAAGAGTATGCAGAAAACCCTTATGGAACAAATGGGAACAATGCTCAATTTATTAACAACAGTGATCTCTAAACTGACATAATGGAACAAAAACTTATAATTGCAGTATGGAATGCGAACGGGCTTTCTCGTCATAGTAATGAAGTCAAAACATTTATGGAACAGAACAACATTGACATAATGCTAATATCTGAGACACACCTCACAAGCAAAAGCTTCTTAAAAATAAATCAGTACAACATATATCACACAAATCATCCAGCCGGCACAGCACGCGGTGGTACTGCTATCATCATTAAAAACAAAATAAAACACACAGTACAAGACAATTATGAAAAATCTCACATTCAAGCAACAAGCATAACAATACAGGACCAATATGGACCGCTAACCATATCGTCAGTGTATTGCCCTCCAAGGTATTCCATTAAAAAAGAGCAATATTATCATTTTTTTCAAACACTTGGTGTGCGATTTTTGGCTAGTGGTGATTACAATGCTAAACACCAATTTTGGGGTTCTCGGACAATCAATCCGAAAGGAAGAGAGCTACTAAAAACAATGCAAGACCACAGCCTTATACACGTATCAACTGGTCAACCCACATACTGGCCATCTGATAGAAACAAAATTCCAGATGTCATTGACTTCTGCGTGATGAAAGGTGTTCTCAGAAGCTGTGTTGAGATATCCCCGTCGCTGGATCTGTCATCAGACCACTCTCCTATTATTGTAACACTGAACTCGGAGGTAGCATGCACAATAAAACCACTCACACTACATACGAAACAAACAAACTGGTTCCATTTCAAGGAAATTGTAGATGACATTCTGTGCCTCAATATTTGTCTGAAGAGTGCTGAGGATATTGAGTTTGCCGTTGAAAATTTTAACAAAACTGTCCAATACGCTGCATGGAACTCTACTCCGGAGCCAAAAAATCAACTGAACAAGCATCCTTCCCATCCTATTATTAGGGAGATGGTTGATAAAAAACGCAAACTAAGAAGGGCGTGGCAAAGTTCCAGGCATCCGAAAGACAAAAATAATTTTAATAGAGCTACAAAAAACCTTAAGCGGTACTTGGCGCAGAAGCAAAATGAAGAAATACAGCACTATTTGTCCACTTTATCAGCAAATGAGACCACGGATTACTCACTTTGGAAGGCGACAAAAAAGCTGAAGCAACCCACCACCCGTGCTCCTCCTATCAAAAGCTCAAATTTCTCCTGGGCAAAAACTGATAAGGAGAAAGCAATTACATTCGCCAAACACCTTACTGGGGTCTTTAAGCCGTTTCCAGCAACTTCACCGCAAGAGGAAGACGAGGTATTTAATCTTCTCAATAGTCCAGGACAATTAGAGTTACCTATCACGCCCTTTACAAAAAAGGAAATACATAACGCTGTTCACAAAACACTGAATGTGAAAAAGGCACCTGGCTACGACCTGATAACAGGTAAAATATTAAAGGAACTACCAAATAAAGGAATAAAATACCTTACCTATCTCTTCAATGCAATAATTAGATGTGGATATTTTCCGCGTCAATGGAAAGTGGCCGAAATTATTGTCATCCCAAAACCCGGAAAGCCCTTGGAGGAAGTCACTTCTTATAGACCTATTAGCCTTTTGCCAATTGTTTCCAAAATGTTTAAAAAGCTCCTGTTAAACAAACTTAAACCAATTCTGCTCAAAAAGGAGATAATACCCAATCATCAATTTGGATTTAGGGAACACCACGCCACAACAGAACAAGTGCACCGAGTGTACAGCATAATAAGAAACGCTCTTGAGGAAAACCGTTATTGTACAACTGCTTTCCTAGACATATCACAGGCGTTCGATAAAGTATGGCACCCTGGCTTACTATTCAAACTGAAAAAGTTACTACCTCAGACATTTTATGATATCTTAAGATCATATCTGGAAGAGCGGCATTTCAGAGTAAAGACCAAAGAAGAAGTCACTGAACTATTCTCTATAAAGGCGGGTGTACCACAAGGCAGTGTTCTAGGTCCTGTGCTCTACACTATCTACACGGCTGACCTTCCACTGACGGAGAATACAAAAATCGCAACCTACGCGGATGATACAGTCATAATGGCTACAAGCAGCAACAACATAATCGCTGCAAATTATCTCCAGGAAAGCTTGGATAAGCTCCAAATCTGGCTAACTAAATGGAGGATTAAGGTGAATGCAACTAAGTCTGTGCAAGTAACCTTTAGCTTAAAAAAGAAGACTTGTCCTTCAGTAATATTAAATGATTGTCAACTGCCCCAATCCGAAGACGTTAAATATTTAGGGCTACATCTTGATCGACGTCTGACATGGCAGAAGCATATTGTTACGAAGAAAAAACAACTTGGAATAAAGCTTACTTCCTTATATTGGCTCTTGGGATATAAATCCCAGTTATCGCTTGACAATAAACTGCTCGTGTCTAACACAATTTTAAAACCCATATGGACATATGGTATACAGTTATGGGGTTCAGCGGCAAAAAATAATATAAAAATCATTGAGAGATTCCAATCAAAAGTATTACGCTTGATAGTAAAGGCTCCGTTGTTCGTCAGGAATGATATAATACGTCACGACTTAAACATCCCTACTGTCGATGAGGAAATAGCAAGATACAGCAATAAATACCTGGAACGACTAAGTAAGCATCCTAACATACTAGCTTCAAATCTTCTGCAGAGGACAGGCACAACACGGCGACTGAAGCGAGCAACACCACTAAATTTATAATAATAATTTTTTCTAACACAATAGTTTTGAACTAACCTTATGGGAGATTAGCATTGGCTCCTCTTCCTCATGTTGATTTAAATAACTATTTTAAAAAATTACTTTGTGTATTGATTTATGTAGCTATTTAATATTGTTATTTAATTTGATTATTGCCCCAAGGGGCAGAATGCAAATAAAACTGGAGTTAAAAAAAAAAAAAAAAAAAAAAGGAAATTACTTTTAATTTTGTAGTTACGAAGTTAAGGGAAATTTTCTGTCGGTTTGGCATTCCTCTTACTATAGTTAGTGATGATGGAAGGCAATTTGTCTCTGAGGAATTTAAGGAATTTATTCAAAGGAATCGAATACAACACATTTTAACAGCTCCTGGACATCCAGCAACCAATGGTCAAGCTGAAAATTTCGTGAAAACGCTAAAGAAATCCATTTTTGCAAATCTGAATTCTGAAAGGAATGAAAAAATTGACATAATTTTAAATAGATTCCTAATGGATTATCGTAACACAAAACACAGTTCAACTGATGAAAGCCCAGCAAAACTTTTTATTGGAAGATCGATAATAACACGACTTGATCTTATAAAACCTCCTCTTATTAAAGAAAATATACAGGAACAGCAAATGAAAAATATTTCAAATTATAAAGGCAGGAAATCAGTCACTTTTGAAAAAGGCCAAAACGTTTTCATAAGAGACTACACAAATGTCAATAAACAATCATGGGCCCCTGCTATTGTTAACACTAAAACAGGTCTACGTTCATATCTGTGCACTCTTTCAAATGGTAGAATCATAAAGAGACATGCTGATCAAATAAGGGCAGGAGTAAATGAAAATCAAAATATTACATCACCAGAGTTGCCAACATGTTCAAATAGAATTACTACTAATATTGCAGTTGAACAGTCACATGATAATGATAATGAGTTAGAAGCAAATAATAAAAATGTACATGAATTGAACTCTGAAATTCAAATAGAAAACGAAATTGTAAACCCAAATTGAAATGAAAACTTATCAAATGAAACACATAGTCGAGAAAATGAAAATATATTTAGTAGAATATTAAGACCTAGAACAAGTAAAAAAATGTAATAATATTTGCAAACAAAAACTTATTTTTTTTTATAAAATTTTATAAAATTTATAAATTGCAAATCTGGAATTAACTAAGTAATTAATGAATGAATTCACTTATCTAAATTTATATGTACAAAACATATTCTTAAAATGTACATAAATAAATTGTAATAATATATACATTTTGAATAATTAATTTTTATGAAATCTATAAATTGTAAAAACAAAAATTAATTTAAGTGGAGGCGTGTTATGTATCGATTTAACATGCTCATCTCTATCTCTCATTAGCTCTAAGCTCTTCTTATGTCGAGTAAAAAGCTTTGTATTTACTTGGGCATTTTTTATTACTTTACTATAACAATAAAGTCAGTTGTTAAGCAGACATCAAGCGTTTCAATACATTACAATTAGTATGCTAAAACAATAACAATAACAGCATCAGCCGCAAGGCCAATGTGATTTTTTGGTAAATTTAGCGTCACGAGACTTTTATAAAAAAATGCATAGCTCCGAAAAGGCAAAAAAGGGCAACTTGAATTTTTGCAAGTTAATAAATAAATGTTTAATCTTTAAAATAGATCACTAATCTAAACACGAATATACACGAATAATAACTATATGTCCACTTAAACTTTAAAAATCTTATTTTTTTTGTACTTCTAATATAAACAACAAAAAAAAAAAACACTTCCACACCAAATTTGTTACACAAACTTTACCGGGATATTTGCAGTATTACCTGAACTTGATGGCTCCATAGTTTAATTCCTAACTTTTCTAATAGAAAGAAGATTTTTTTATGAGAAAGTTTTCGCTTTTTCACCCTTTTTTTAATACAAATTTAAATAAACTTTGATTTTGATCGATCACTGCGAACATACCAGAGCACTTTTTACATTTATTTTTTCAGCTAGTGATGTAGAATTTTGTACTTTTCAAGCAAGTACAAATAGTTTTGACGATATTTAAATTTTGATTTTTGAATTAATCCTCAAAAACCGAGTATTTCAACCTAGTGTGCCACGTTTACAACACAAAATAGAAGGGAAGTGTTAGATATTACACTGACCTTCGATAACTTCGCTAACTATATAAAAAGGTGGTGATTGTCGAATCAAAATTGCTACTCTGACCATCGCTATATAGAATATGAATTGAACTTCCCAGTAGCTCCAGTTAAGACCTCTAGAAATATACGGAGAACGGACTGGGGGAAGCATAGGAAAACTCTCAGGGCCTCACTGCCAATAAATCCTCCGTCTGATCCCACATACCCTGTGGAATTAGACGAGCTGATCAATCAGGTAACCACGGCCCTGAATAGTTCACTGACGGCCGGGTGCCCGGTTGTAAAACTGAGAGGCAAGAACAAACCACCTTGGTGGTCAATGGATCTAGGCCTTCTCCGGAAGTCCAATAGGCGGTTATTTAACAGGGCCAAAACTTCGGGTGTGCCCGCGGACTGGGAAGCCTACAAGGCTGAGCTAAAAATATACAAGAAAGCAACCAGAACTGCGCAGCGACAGTCCTGGCAAAATTATTGTAGGGATGTGGAAGAAACATCGGAAGCAGCTAGACTAAGAAGAATCCTAGCGATGACACCACACAACCTGGGGTACCTCAAAGGACCGGGTGATATGTAGAGGAGCTGAACAGCAACAATCACGGGACATAATTACGCTCTGGGTTGTGACTGCAATTAGAAGCTATCTTAACATGGGCTATATTCCGCTGAGATGGAGAGAAACGAAGGTTTCCTTCATACCCAAGGCAGGCAGGTCTTCTCATGTAAATCCTAAAGACTTCAGTCCGATCAATCTCACGTCTTTCCTCCTAAAAACACTGGAGAGATGCACACTTACGGGAAGCTATACCAACTGGTAGAATCTCCTCGGCACAACATGCGTACACGAAGGGCAAATCGACAGAGACGGCGTTACACGTACTTATTGGTATAGTGGAAAAAGCCATCCAGCAGAAAGATTTCGCACTAGCGGCGTTCATTGACATAGAAGGCGCTTTCAACAACATAAATGCGAACGCCATTACGGGAGCGTTAGAAGCTCTGGGCGTCGATCCTAATATGGTAGCGATGATAGAAATGATACTCGTCAGTAGAAGGGTAACTGCCAGCTTAGGTTCCCACACCTTAAGCAGACAGGTCTGCAGAGGCACTCCTCAGGGAGGAGTCCTCTCCCCCCTGCTCTGGAATTTGGCGGTAAATTCATCACTGCTAGCCCTAGAGAGGGAGAGTTGCCATGTCGTCACCTATGCTGATGACTTGGCAATTGTGATTAGAGGGAAATATCCAAATATTCTTATGGATATTTTGCGCTCTAGCATGGCCACGCTTACTGGTTGGACGGGAAGAAGGGGATTAGGGTTAAACCCTGATAAAATGGAATTAATCCTCTTTTCTAAGAAAAATAGATCTCCTGATGTCTCCCCGCTAACTTATAAAGGTGTGGAAATTCCGATGAAGGAGACAGTTAGATATTTGGGACTAGTACTAGATAGAAAACTTACCTGGAACCCCAATATTGAAGAAAGAGCCAATATTGCTTTGTACACATGTAAAAAAGCGGTCGGAATCAGGTGGGGGCTATCCCCACGAATTATGCACTGGCTATACATTTCGGTGGTCAGACCCATATTGCTATATGGAATACTGGTATGGTGGCCAGCCACTCAGAAACAAAGCTATTTGAAGCTTCTGAACAAGGTCCAAAGAACGGCTTTTTTATGCATCTCTGGTGCCTTAAAGACCACGCCTACTAAAGCTTTAGAAGTAATACTCAACCTACCTACATTAGAGCTGGTAGGGAAACAAGTGGCCGCCACATCAGCACTAAGGCTGAAATGTGCGGCGTTATGGCATGATCAGCAGATTGGTCACTCGACTATTGCGCATACCTGGAGTAGTTCTATCCAACACATTGACCACTCTATACCTCTCAACTTCGATAGGCACTTCCAGACATATATTCCGTCTAGAAGAGAGTGGCAAACACCAATGCCATGGAGAAGGGGGGAACTTAATTTCTACACTGACGGAGCCAAACTTGACGATAGAGTCGGTTTGGAGTTTTCTCACAAGAATTGGGACAGGAACATTCTCTCCGTCTCCCCGACCACTGCAGTGTTTATCAAGCAGAGGCCCTAGCCATAAAGGAGGTAGCCGTCTACTTAAATAGACAAGCCGTAACAAAAAATATTATAAATATCTACTCGGATAGCCAGGCGGCAATCTTGTCAATGAATTCGGTGGCACTGAAATCAAAGGTTGCTCAGGATTGTCGAGCAGCCCCAAATGATATCAGTACCGCTTTCAAGGTACGCCTTATATGGGTTCCGGTGCATAGGGATATTGCGGCAAACTGTAGGGCTGATGACTTAGCCAGACGGGGTACCAACCTTCCTTTAGGCACGGACAGATCTGAGATTGGAATACCAATTGCCACCTGTAAACTGATGCTGAAGGATAGGGTCGTGCGTGAGACCAATGGGTCTTGGGCAAAGAGGGTACTTGCTTAACGACTAGGCTAATGTGGCCGGAACTTAATAGAAGGAAAACTAGAGACTTGCTTGCCCAGCCGAGAGAGAATATCTCTAAGGTCGTGGCTTGTATAACTGGTCACTGGCTTTTCGGCAGACATGCTCTCAGGCTGGGAGTATTCTCTCATGAATACTGCAGAAGCTGTGGGGATGACGAGGAGGAGGAGGAGATTGTGGAACATCTCTTCTGTAGTTGCCCCGCTCTGGCTAGAAGCAGAGCGGGCTCTTTAGGCAAATACGCTTTTAGCTCTCTTACAGAGGTGTCTAGCGCGAAGGTCAAACATATCCTGTACTTTATTAGGGCTTCGAAATGGTTCGATGAGTGAATCGGAGGTGCGTTGTGGCGCGGTGGTATCACAATGGACCCATGGTGGTCTAAGTGAGCTGATCCTTGGACTGGCTGCCACATTAACCTATCCTAACCTACATCCTTGTCAGGTTGCATATATTGCGGGAAAATCGACTGAAACCGCCCTATACCATCTGACTCATTTTATTCAGGCAGCACTGGATAAAAAAGAAATAGCACTCTGTGCCTTTCTCGATATTGAGGGGGCTTTTGACAACATTTCTCACGAATATGTGATTAGCGCTCTTAACAATAGATGTATAGATAATACCACTTCCAATTGGATACGAGTTTTACTCAAGAGTAGACTGACTGAAGCTGAAGCAGGTGACAAAACTATTAAAGTCAAAGTCAATAAAGGATGTCCGCAATGTGGGGTACTATCACCATTTTGTGGAGTACAGTAGTTTTGATCTTCTGGTAAAAATCACAAATCTAGGCATATCATGTCAAGGATATGAGGACGATATTGTGATAATAGCCAAATTAAAATCTGAATCCACTCTTTGTGATATTATCCAGAGGGGATTATTAGCAGCTAGTGAATGGTGCAGGGGAACAGGATTGAAAATCAATGCCTCAAAGACCACCATTGTGCCGTTCATTAGAAAAAGATCTCTACCATATATGAAACCTATTCTGGTATTGTGTGCGTTTGAGACACAGACTACCAATAGTGGAATCCTTTTGGATAGACAATACCTCGACAGCTTATACATTTCTTCCGGGATGTCATTCATCTCGCCTACTGGCCGATGCAACGACTAGATCGAGACCCCATCATCTATGTACTTTTCCATGATGGGTGTGGGAACTCGTGACATGAATTTAGAAAGGCCCCTAATTTGACCTTTGTAACATCATGGCTCCTTAATGAGGGCCAGCCCCATGTTGTTGTTGGCAAATACCCTCCCAATGACAGCCGAGGCTACTCTGGCATGGCTGATGTTTGCTTGAGCCACCTTCAGTCTCGTCATCTTATGGAACAGGTTGTAACGGGATGGTGCTATTCCCATCTTCGTCCTCCTCGTCCATAGAGACATCCTTCAGACTGTGTACCAGTGAAGGGCAGTATGTGACCTCAGCCTCTATCTCAACACTGGGGTCCCTGGAAGAAATTTTCGGGGCCACAGTCTTCGGTTCAGCCTCACCTGGGGGAAGGCTACTACTCGAAATTTCCTTTGACAGAGGTGGGATGTTTGTCTCCTCTACTTCCTCTGCCTTGCGCTTTTCTTGAGTACGGTTTTAACAACCGGCCTTGATCTTGCCAAATCGGTAGTTCAACGCATATCCCGAGCTCTTTATTAGTTGCATGGACCCATCATCTATTTCCACGGACAACAAATGTCCGTTTCCCTCGTCCTTGCAACTCCATATTCTCCAGAAATTGGTGTTTAGCAGAATATTTTGGCTGGAGAGAAACTTAAGTGACACAGCTACCTCTTGTCTACTACTACGCGGGAGGAAGACTGTGTGTGATCGTGGGATGTTGTCTCCTACTCTGGCGACCAAACTAACGCCCTATCTCACTGAAAGCTAAGTCACGACCCCTTTCAGCCATTCCACCGAGTCAGTCGAACAGTAGTCAATGCTCAGGAAGCAAGGCTTGAAGTGGATACCATCGAACGTGTAGTGTTTGCAAGCAAGGTATTAACTTGACTGACTTTATTGTAATTTGTAATAAACGAATAAAGTGACAAGTAGGTATTTTAACTTAAAGTGACAAGTAGGTATGTTAACTTAAAAGGTATGTTAAAAGGTATGATAATGGAAGATAATTTATAGTGTAAATAATACAATTATTTCTTCAATATATATCAGAACGAGAATTCTTTGGTCCAGTCTCCGACCAGCCTCTCAAGCCACATCTGCTCAACAATTGTCAGCTCCTTGCTACTCAGGATGGTGTTCGGATAGTCTGCAGCAACAACAGCCACCTTGATGACTGATGCATCCTTAGCCTAGCTAGCTGCTGCGTTCGACCCTCCACGACTAGGTGGTCCCGACGGTGTTGCTGCCTTCCTCTTTTTGGCTGAGTCAGGATTAGGAGAAAAGGTGTTTCGTACCCTTTTCTTCAGGCTCTTATTTACGTTCGGTTGTGATGTTGTGTCAGCCGAATCCTTTACAACCCTGTGCTCCTTTGCCTTGGCAAGAGCATCACCTGGTTGCAAACAATGACACAGGTAGGTGAGGTACCATCTGACTCCAGCTCCACTTAGCTCCTTTCTTCTCGGGTCATCCAAGCCCCCAAGTTGACCACGATCAGGAAGAGGGATTCCTCTCTTGGCCATCCTGGAAGTTTTTTCCGAGGTGGCAGGTCGGGATGGATTACTCCCTTTGTCCCCCAGTTTTACTCCCAGTGTCAACAATCTCTCCTTAGTGGAGATGGGAGTTTGTTGAGTTGGTCCCATTTTTGCCCTGGCAGCAGCAGGATGGCACATCATTTGAAGAAAGTTTCCGAATTCCTGCACCATCCATCCCGTCTACTGTCATTAGGGGTCCCATAGGTCACGGATGAAGGTCTCCTTTCATTGACCGCAGCAGCATTTCATTTCAGCTTAGCGGGTGATCTTACCCCACTAAGCATTGGCTCATCAAGGATTCTTTACTCCATCTGATTTGGCATTTGAATTGCGGTGATGTCCCGCGGAATTTTTTCCTTTAATTTATTTTTCTTCAAGAAAATTCTTTCTTGCGGGGAATATAAAGACCACTCAGACAGAGATCCGCAATATCCGAGCTAGGCTATTACCACCGAAGGGCGCCTTTTATTCTGGGGCTCCGTTTACGACTAGACTATTTAACAGGGCCGCTAGCCTGGCAGCCATCAGCACGGGTCGCGTGACACCTTGATCCAGTCCTTACCTTCGAACCATAGTCAAAGTGTATTTCTCAATGCTGTACTAGCTGTACTTTAGCTAGATCCAGCACCATCAGACAATTGATGCCATTGCATACCTATTACCAGCCAGTACCCTCGGGGAGGATTCAGTCGAAGGATTTTCTATCGGATGTTCCATGATTCGTGCACCTTATTTAAATAGTAAACAAAAATAAACACTCGCAATACAAACTATGGCATAAACAAATTTGTTTATCCAAAATGAAAGGCCCAGTGTCAACCTATCGATTGATGCCATTGATAAATCAGATGTGAGTTCACGATTATAAAGGGTCAATTTTGCTGTGGAACGAACGCTTTGGAACAAAATGGTCGCATTCAGAAGTACACTATGATAAAATTGGCAAATTTTAGATAATTATTTAATATATATGTAACAATTTTCTATTTACAAATTTAATATCTCATTAGAAATTCAATGAAGTTTATGTCAATTGTATCTGATTTTAATTGAAAGTAAATTTGCCTATTTTTTGTTTGCAAGGGACATAAATTCATGTACGTGTATAATAATTTCATTATAAGAGCAGGTTTTAGAAGACGGCGTTTATACCCTTTACCTTTAAAAAAGGTAAATAGGGTATACTAATTTTGTGCTTTTGAGAGGGTCATATGGACATATATGGACATATATATACAGATATGATCAGAATGACTTTCTAACCAATTTTTATTTTGTCCATCCGTCTGTCCATCTGTCCGCCTGTGGACACTTTTTTTCTACACCGTTAGAGCTATCTTAATGAAATTTCGGGAAAGTGTAGCCTGGTCAAAGATACAGAACCAGATTCCTATATGGGCCGATTTGGACAAAGACCACGCCTACCTCCCATATAAGGACTTTTTTCACCTTTTTTAAAATGACTATAACTTCGGTCCAATTGACGCAATCGTGACATTATTTACTGTGCTATCACTGTGCAAAAAGTGGGCGATATATATTAACTGCCACGCCCACTATTAACAAATATTAATAACTTAAGATATGGTAGAGATTTACGGACGAAATTTTACGGGAAGGAACATGTGGACATTATAAAGCTATCTGCAACAAATGGGGCTGATCAGAGAAAAGTCACGCCAACTTTTGATATAGGGAACTTTCGGGTCTAAAACTAAAATTAGCCCACCAAACCTCGCATTAATGCCAGCGGAATAAAAATTGGCAGAAATATACATGAGGTCCATAATAGTGTCTGTGCAGAATATGGAGATCATAATACAACTGCCACGCCCACAATTAACCAAAAATCATGACTAGGTTCTTGTTAAAGATTTATGAACGAAATTTCACAGGAATGTTGCGGGTACTAACATTAAACACCACACAAAAAATGGGCGTGTTATTTCTACAGCCACGCCCACTATTGACATATTATTATAACTTACGACTTATACAATATTTTTGGACGAAATTTTACTTTAGAACGTATATGGATCCTGCAAAGCCATATACATGATTCGGGGTCGATCAGATGAAGGATACGCCTCCCTCCCATATAATGAACTTTGAGGACCCCACTTAAAGACAATCACCTTATCTATTCTTCTAGTGATAATATATGAAAACAAATTGGTAGGTGTATACACTGGGTCTGTACCAGCATGCATTGCAAATGTTGGCAGACTATTACTACTGCCACGACCACAATAAACCAAAAATCATTACTAGGTTCCTATTAAAGATTTATCAACGAAATTTCACAGGAATGTTGCGGTTGCCAACATTAAACACCACACAAAAAATGGGCGTGCTATTTTTACAGCTACGCCCACTATTGGCATATTATTATAACATTCGACCTTTACAATATTTTGGGACGAAATTTTATATTAGTGGTTATATTGACACTACAAAGCCATACACAAGAAATGGGGTCGATATAATCATTTCAAGATACCGCAAATAACCAATCATGATTCATGAAGAAAAAATCCCCATTGTTGAACTCGCACGCACAAGAAAAGGTAAAGGGTATTTCGAAGTCGGTCTAACCCGATTTCAGACTTCTGTACTCGTTTATTATGTCTCAGAAATCAACAGCACACCAATTATGAACCCTCCCAGGAATCGAACCTGGGCCTACAGCTGTGGTAATCCGTCCATCCAGACAATTACGCTAACTGCAGGTGATGAACTGACTGATCAAATTCTGTCCATTTACAGTCTCATTCCACCACACTCTAATAAACTCTGTCTCATTATTACCCCTTTTTTGTTCCGTTAGGTCTCTCTCTCTCAGTTTTTTATTACATTTCAGTGGTGTCATAGTACATTGCTTTTGTTAGTGCTTGGGGAAAATTGCCTTTCATTGAAAGATCTCTGAAGAGGACAAATGGCTTGTCCGAAATAGCTATAAGATCTGCCAAAAAAACTTTTACGGTGGCATAACCACACATACGCAATTGCAACTACTGTTGCAACTTGTCTTGTCAATAGATTCGTTGACAAAATAATCTTCATATAAAAAATTTTTTGAATAAGTTAAGATCAAATAAATAAATAAATAATTAAACAACTAAATAATCAAACAAATAAATAATTAACTAAATTATTTTTATGAGATAGACAGAAAGACAATGAAAAACAAAGAGGAAGAAGAAATAAGCAAAGAAAAAAAATAGCATTAAGAGAAGTAGTAAAAAATGAATTGCTTAAAGTTGTGCTTACTCGAAATAATCTTAATTCCTAGAGGCGACGAATTCCACAACCTGATTCCGTTCACAAAAAAGAGTCTATTCGAGTTCAAATACTTGTAATTAGGGACTAAGGGGTTCATATTTCTCCTCGATTTACAAAACTTCAACTTTACAAACAAATAATTAGGCGTTCGTGTGCATATCAAGTTGTGTAGAAATATGCAATCTCTAGCATCCAAATAATTAAAAATATTGCTACCAAGGACTTGATTGCAAAACTGACTGATGTGGTCAAACTTCCATAACCCATACACATATCTTGTAGCATTTTTGAATGCAACTTGGAACTTATGCCTGGAACCGGAGACAAGTCTACCATAAACAACATCTGACTAAGTCATAATCGGCATTATAAGCTGAAGCACCAACCTCCTTCTGGTCTCAATAGGTACAAATGATGCAGTCCTCCTCAGATTCAGTAAGGTATAGTATGCATTACTCACCACCAAATTCATGTGCTCCTCAGAGGATAGTGCGGAGTTAATGTGGTTTGCAAGGTTTTTTACTTTTTCAACAAATTTAAGTTTAGCATCATTTAGTGAAAATGTTGGTATATCAGTGGGAGGACATATGATTTTTGCGAGTTTAGCTGCAGCATATTAGCTTTAGCCCATCTTGCTATTATGATCAAGTCTTCGTTTATGGACAAATACAATTGAAGGTCATCAGCATATGCATACATGATGACGACACTTACTGACAATGTCATCTACGAACCGTGTAAATAAAAGTGGATCAAGCACATAGGTTAAATTACTGAACGCAGACACAGTTTCCCACCCTAACCGTTTGAGACCTTCCAACCAAGTAACTATTTAACATACGGACCGCCGAGCTGGAAAATCCAAAATTCAACTATAACTTTTCACATAGTAATGAGTGATCTACAAAATCGAATGCTTCAGAAAAATCTAACAAACAAAGCAGGCTCAAGTGTCCCATATCAAATGACTATCTGATGTCATCCAATATTTTAACAACAGCAGTGGAGCAGCTGTGTCCAGGCCGAAAACCAGATTGGAGTGGGGAAATAAGGTAAAATTTCTGACGTGTTCTGAGTCATGACAGATTCACTTACCTTTGATAAAGCCGACAACAAACTTACAGGACGGAAATCAGACGGTGCATTAGCACTGGACTTTTTAGCTACAGGGATAATCGTCGCTGCTCTCCAAATATTGGGGAAGCAGGAGCTCGTTAAACAATGGTTAATTATATGGGTCAACGGGCTCAGAATGAAAGGCAAAATAAGTTTAATAAATTTAATAGGAACTCCATCCTCTCCGACAGCATTGACCTTATCTTGTTGACACAGCGAGCAACATCACTTTCACCCACAGAAAGAATCTCAAACACAAATGGGCATTCAGAAACATAGACCTTTGCAACTACAGCAGACATATCATCAGCAGACGCTGAACTACTACTGAAATAGTCATTCAGAATACCCGGATCAATACGACAATTTTCAGATTTCCCATTGCATACCGCAGCTGGTCTTAAATTATTCCACAGCTGCTTGGAATGTCGTGCTAAACATAATTTGGACATGAAATATCTGCGCTTAGCCAATTTAATAGTAGAGTTTGCATCATTTCTAACTCTTTTGTGCTCTTCCCATGTAGATGCAGTTGGATTTCTTTTCCACTGATAGTATGTTCTCTGCCGTTTTTTAAGAGCCAATTTGGCATTCTTCGTAGACCAGGGACAACTGCTGTTAGTGACAGAACAAGTAACAAGTGGAACATGCAAGTCAAACAATGCACCAATTCTGTAGAATAAAGAATCCAGCTTTTCATTTACAGAGCTGAACAGCCAATATTTAGACCAATTAATAAGACACAGGTCATTAAAGAATGAGTCAAGATTAACTGAGCTATAGTCTCGAAAAGAAAAATACTTTTCAGTGACGACTTGGTCTAGATTTATATTCAATGAATAAAAAATTAGATCGTGGTCGGATATACTCGTAAGCGATAATTGGTCAAAGATCATAACAGAAGAAAGATTCGACACCACAAAAACATCCAACAGACTTGGCGAAGCATTACTTGCAAAGCGTGTTGGAATACTGGTATTCAGCACTTGCAGTCCAACTTCAGAAATTTTACAAATTAATTGCTTGGCAAGGCTATCCTTACATACAATTTTTATATTAAAATCGCCGCACACAACAAAATGATCATAATCAATTACATAATTTGACAAAGTGGCAAACAACGAATCCAAACAGCAGTGACGGTTAGGAATATACTCGTACGAATTAACTTATTTGAAGTTTGGTTTTTAAAAAAAAAACAATTTTATTTTACTCTATAGTACTTTGTTGTTTACTACCAAAATGAAGACTAAAGCTACAAAGAATATTTCTTAAGTCTACAACTTGCTTCAGCCAACGGCACCTGCAGCGGCGTGAAATATTCCCGCTCCCACGGTAGCTTATCAGAATATTCTCGTAGACGCAAAGTCAGCAATTCAGTCGGATGCGCGTGCAACTGGCGAATGTGGTGCAGCAGCGCCTTAATGTTGCATTAAAATATTTATGTTGTTAACTCCTCCCTGCTTAAAATCGAACGTCCTTGATCGATCATAAATATGGTATCTGGCTAACTCGTGGAACGGGAGAGGGTGATGATTTGTTGTTATGGTTACTAAGTTCTGGCAAGGATACTGATAACTTCGGGGCTTCGTTTTATTCTATTACTGTTGCCACTTTATCTGGTTGCCTTTATTTTTTCCTGCGAGATTCGCGGTCAGTCCCAATAATTATATTAATACCAAAGGTGTTAGGCCAAAGTTTCCTGCTAGTCGCAACTGGTTTTCCTTATCTAGTAGCGTAATTTTCTTGGTATTGTTTATGTGTAGTTCCATCATAATTTCTAGCGTTAGGATTTCTTCCATCTGTCCCAAATCTGGCTGTGCTATTGCAGATAAACGTTTAGAATAGTGTACTTCAGCTGAAACAAGGGTTGGTTATCGATTGTTATTGTAGCATTGTGATACTGGATAATAAAGGAGCCGGTCAAATTCAGCGCGTCGTCGTTAATTGTGATAGTTCCATTATATTGATTAAGCAGTAACGTACCGGGGAGAATTTTTCTGTGAGGTTGTTGGTCGTAGTGCTGGTTCGGTTTTTAGTCAGCACAGAATGCAAGGAGAATTACTTATATCTATAATATTTTTACTATTACAAATAATTAATTCATTATATCTTTTACAGTGTTCTTTAATACCATAAATTTTGTCTTTACCAATTAAAATTCGTTCAAATGGCAGTTTATTTATGCTTTTGTTATTTTTGAGCGCTTTTATTAATTCAATCTCACACAAATCAAGTTCTGCCTGAGGTATACTTATGATATAAACAATTAGTGAATTATTTGATGCGACTTTTACTTCGGAAAATTCAAGGTTTTTGGAAAACAGAGAATATACCGTATCTAAATGTAGAATACGGTATATTCTCTTTTTCAAAAACTTGTCTTGCTACATTTATTTCTTCGTTAGATAATATAAAGGAATTCACGATACCGGTCTGGGCGCAATGAATATCATATTCCTCATTTATTAATTCTTCCTTTATTATATCTAAACTGTACTCAATATTTAGTGCAATTTCAATTTCTCCTTTTCCATTCTCTTTATTAATTAATTATTTCGTTAGTAACATTTGTAAGTTTGTTTAAACTGTCAATTGATATTTGGTTGATTACAATTTGTTTATTGTTAATTCTTTACTTATTTTTCCTTTGATTATTTCAAAGTCCTCATGGTCGGGTTTTCCCGCAATCCACTTAATTATAGTTTCGAGACCTTCTGGATTTGATTCTAGGTTTCAATATATTTAAATGATTGTTGATTTGCACTAGTTGAGAGGATAGTAACGGGTATACAGGATGGTTGGTGCTAATGTTATTAACGATTGTAGATTTTATGGAGCTGATTACTTCGTAGTACCTTCCAATGTGAATAATATGGATAAGTTTCAACGTTCCGGTCTGTAGTTTAATGTAATATATGTACCTCAGCGGAACAGAAGATAGTTTTAAAGAGAAGATGATATTTTTTTAATAGGTCCTGATTGTGTTTTTATTGTGGTTGTATGATTTTCGGAAAATATTTTTTTTTATATCGGGGAGATAATTTGAATTCTAACTCCAAAAACGGTATCGCCGCGGAATAGATTTTTATGGGCTGTCTTTTTTTATTATGATTTTCGATATCTCTGTCTTGTTTTTCATTTAGTCGCTGGACGTTTTCTATTCTTAGATTTTCTCGTTGGTTCGGATTAGTACTAACGATCCTACCTAAAAATATTTCAACCGGCTTCTTCCCTGCTGCAGAATGTATTGAGTGATTATATTCGATAACAGCTTTATCTAGCAACTCTGAAAAGGTGTCTTGTGAATCATCAGCTTTAAGGCAAAGCATAATTTCAGTGAGTGTTGAATGGAACCGTTCGATCTCTCCGTTCACTGTACTGGTGTATGGCGGGGGTTTGAATATTTTAATCCCCAGCTGTTCTTCTACCCTATAGCATATTGATACCGAGTTCAAGGCCGTTAACACTAGTTGTCTTTCTGTCGAGAAAATGTTTATATGTATTATTTTACCGGATAAAAAGGGAATTGGTGCATTGCAGTTCGGGGGTGTTCGGATGCCTTTTGGTATTTGGTGGAAACCACTCTTCAGATCCAATACTAAATAGCTTGTTTTCTCCCAATCGTGCTACCACATCGTTTATATCGGGGATTGGGTAAGGGTCCGCTTTCGTGATACTGTTCATCTTCCTATAGTCTATCACCATCCTAAATTGCAGAGTCATTTTTCTTGGAAACAATCCACACAGGCGAATTATAGGGAGAGTTGGAGGGCTTAATTATTCCGTCGGAAAGTAGTGTTTAAATTTACTTTTCAACCTCGTTTTTCAAAAAAAACGGATATGGGTATGATTTCGTGTAGACACTGGTCGCCAGTGTTGATCTTTGCTATGACTCTGGTAGTGTACGTCAAACTTTCATCTGAATCAGCAAGCAACTTCGGATATTCCTAAACTACTGAACCTATCAATTTTTTTAAATCTTTGGTCGTATGATCGGTTTTTATTCCCAATGCGTTCACTGATTGCAATGAGTGTTGTTTGATTGCTACTTCCAAATTATTTTGTATAGTCATATAATTGTCTTTAGTGTGGATGCTCGCATCCAAGTCCTTTAGACTGTCATTGCCGAGAATGGCATGGAAAGATTTTGGAGATGGTAGTAGGAAAAACTTTATATTTTGGTCCTTCAGATTAAAAAGATTCACCATGGTATGGTGACTAACTTTAGTATCTCCCGCTCCTGAGTTTGCATAAAAAGCTTTTTCATCCGGAATGGGGTTTTTAATGGAGTGGGGTTGGATGTAATTTTTAATCGAACCTGTGTCGATAAGAATGTTCAGTACTTGCCCGCTATTCGTTTTACATTGGAAGTACGGCAACGAAGAGCTTTCTAGTCTAAAAAATGTATATCGTTCATTTCAGAGTAGTCTCGCATATCATCTTCGTGCTGTCCTTCTGATTCGGAGTATTCTGATAGTACTAAGTTCCTTTTATAGTCTTCCTGTTATGGATATAATTTGGGTTATGCCGTTTGATTGGAAGCGGCGGTGGACTTGAGCCTGACATACGTTTTCCCCAACAGCGGTTTGCTTGATGGTTACGATAGCTTTGATTTTACAGCCTGAGGCACGATTTCCTAATAGTCTGGGTAAATCTCCTTTTAACCCCCTGATAAATGTATCAAGTGCCTTGTCCTTGTAGACCTGTGTTAGCACTTCGAGAGACTCCTGGCTCAATTTTATGAAGGATATTTTGTTTAGAATAAGGGAGAGATGGTTATAAACTGCTTGGTAAAACTCTTGGATTGTGGAATCTCCTTGGAATAGGGACGTCATCTCGCATTCTAGTATGGTCATGTCGCGTTTGTCAGCATAGTGCATGCCGCGACAGCGAGACATGGATTCCCAGTCGAGTGGGGTGTTATAAGCTTCGACTGCGGAATCTGCATTTCCTGCTATCTTATTCCTTATAACACTTAGGATCCCATGGGAGTACCAATTAGAGGATCGTAGATTTGCAAAATTCTGTCCACGCTCTTCTTCCACGAACTGAATTCTACGTGGTTGCCATTGAAAGCTTCGGACTACGTCAGGGATCTTGTCTAACTCGCCTAAGTTGTGACTATACTCCGGTGTTATTTCCTGATCGACACCAAACCCTAGGTCAGAGTTCACTAGGTCACAACCCTCATTTTGAAAAACGCGGGTTACTATGGAAGTAATCAGTGAATTAAGCTCTGGAGAAGAATTGATAGGTGGGTTGCGTGAGGTGGATGTGCCGAATTCGGCTGCAAATTGATTAAGAATATGAGGTGGAGGTATGTTAAGGATTGGAGAACGAATCAAATTTTTATTTGTCATTTTAAAATATAGTATTACAAATATATAAAATATCATATTTTAAAAAACCTTTATGTTTTGATATATGACAAAATTGTATATTCTTATTTTATAACTTACAGAATTAGCAGCAGATAGAACATTGTGACTGAATAACTCGGTTTATAACTCCCCAAACCAATCCAAAAAAACTTTGGTCTGACTTGAAAATGCTTGCAGGGTCACATTCTCAAACCTCAATCAAGTTTATTGAAACACCTCATTGTCCTATTTACAATGCAAAAGATAAATGCGAGTTTTTTGCTTCTAAGTGGTCTTTGTACAAATAAAAACCTAATTCTAAATCATGATTACAAAAACGATTATCCCTCTCCACAATATAAAATAATTGAAACTAAAATAACGTGTTACGAATTCAATACCACTATTTCTGCAATGAAAGGTAAAACACCTCGTAGAGATGGTCAAAAATTTGCCCACGAGCCTCAAAGAAAAACTTATTAAACTATATAATAATATTCTTGATCTAGGTGTTTATCCTCAAGCATGGAAGAGCGCATCTTTTGTTCCTATACAGAAACCAAATAAACCCACAACAGAAATTACCGGTTACAGGCTAATCCCCCTTCTTCTTTGCCTTGGAAAGATAATGGAAAAAAATCATTGCAAAGCGCTTAATGTGGTACGCTTGAAAAAATAACTACATTAGTCGACATCAAGTTAGCTTCAAGGAAGGCCAAAGCACAGTGGATACACTTTTGTACAAAGAAATCATGTGTTTGTATTAAGTCTTGATTTTCAAAGGGCTTTCGACAAAGTCGGAGCTCATATAGTTTTGCTACAATTGGCTATATGGAGAGTGGGAAAAAAATTATACAACTTCATCAAATCCTTTTTGATTAATCGCACATTTAACGTAAAGCTCAATAACAAGTACTCCCAGTTATATAATTTATTCAATGGCATTCCTCAGGGATCTTAACTTTCAGTAGTTCTATTCGTTATCGCATTTAATGAAATCAGCGATATCGCTCTAAACTATAGACAATTATCACATATTATGTATGCTGACGATATTAAAGTTTTTTCTAAATCTAACGATTTGCGAGCAGTTGAGAAACATTTTTCGGACTTATTAACAGACATCTCCATATGGTCCGAACAATCAGGGGCTAGCATCGCCTATGAGAAATGTATATATATAAAAAATATTCATATATATAAAAAATATTCATGTAATTTTACAAATTTTCATTATAAAAATATAAACATTGTTCACGCTAATACTTTCAAATTCCTTGGAATATTATTTGATAAGAAACTTACTTTTAAGGAACATTGTATATATTTAAAAAAAGAACATAGCTGCCAGGCTTAATATAATTAAATATCTATCTCCAAAACATTGTTTGATTCATTGAGCTACATTAATTAATATAACCAAGTCCTTAATGTAGCACACAATAAAACACCACTTGCCTGGTTGAGTTATACTTTATTAATCATGCTTACAACGCCAACGCTGTTGCTAGCACGCCATGTAGCGGCTTAATGTGCAGACTCGCTTAATGTGCAGAATCGCTTAATGTGCGCATTCAGCGACTGCTTATATCTTATTTGAATATATACAGGGTTTGAATAACTTACAGACTAATTATGAAAATATATACAAGATGTGAATAATAACTTACAGACTAATTATGAAAATATATACAAGATGTGAATAATAACTTACAGACTAATTATATAAATATTACTACAATTCGGCCATCCTGACCAGGAGATCACCTGATCTCCAGATGAATATAAAACAACTTTAACCGTTTGATCCTGATCTCCCTTTGAACCATGGACGAATATTTGCAACGGCCCACACTCCTTTATATGGCGTTCGTGATTGTTGGAATCCGTCAACATCTGCGATAAGATATCGATCATGTCTCAAAACTTTTGTAATTTTATACGGCCCTCGAAATTTAGGAATTAATTTTTTAGAAACTCCAGCGTGTGAATCGAAATTTTTGACCATTACATAGTCTCCCTCAAAATATTTTTTTGGTAGTTGCCGTTTTTTGTCTACATATTGTTTATTATAAGCTTGTGCTCGTTTTTGATGTAACGCAGCTTTCTCACGCAATTCCCCATGACTTAACTGTTCTTTACCTTGTTCGACTTCATTTAAACATTCACCTAACATATCTATCACTTTTCCTCTCTGTTTAATGCCAAAAAGCATTTTACTTGGATGTTCTTTTATTGTTCGATGCATTGAATTATTAAGTGTATACTCAACTGTTTCTAAGACAGTATCCCAATGAAGTCCCTTTTCAGGATCGGTCAATTTTGCTATCATTGGTCCCAAACTCCTATTCACTCTTTCGACTTGACCGTTTGCCTGTGGGGAAGCGGTTGCTACTTTTATGTGTTGTACATTATGTCTTCCTAAAAATTCCCTGAACTCATCGGACGTAAAACTACTTCCTCTATCTGAAATTATAATTTTTGGGCGACTATATGCTCTAAAATAATCACTAAGTGCTTCTATTACTTCCTTTGTATTCGTAGTTTTAGTAGGATACAGCCTAACGAACTTTGTACAAGCATCAATCACAACTAAAATGTGTTTTTTAGATCGAGAATTGTCAACTGGCCCATAGTGGTCTACATGCACCACCTCAAAAGCTAAATTTCCCTTAGGTATATTGTGGAGGAACCCTTCTTCTCGGCCGTGTTTAGTTGAATAAACAATGCATTTTAAACAATTTTGTATGTGTTTAGCTACTTTATCTCTTATTTTAGGGAACCAATAGATTTTTGAAATAAGCTCGCTGGTTTTATCTATGCCTATATGACCCATTTCATCGTGATACTTATAAACGACATGATTTTCCATATCTTCTGGGACACAAAACAAAACTGTACCGTCACTATTTTTTTTATAAATAACTCCATTTCGCATCTCATATTGACAATGTTCAGAATTTTGCAAATGTTCACGCAATTCAATCAATTTTTTATCTTTACCTTGACAGATGATAAGGTTTTCCTCAAAAGTGTTAGGTTCTAAAACCAACACATTATTACACCGACTTAACGCATCTACATGTTGCATGCGAGCACCGGCACGATGCTCTAACACATAATCGAAATTTTGTAATTCTAAAGCCCATCTGGCTATTCTAGGGTTAAGTTCCTTTTTATTAAGGGTCATTGTTAAAGAATTGCAGTCCGTTACAATTTTAAACTGTTTACCCTGAAGATACACACGAAAACGTTGTAAAGCGTTTATTATAGCCAATGTTTCAAGCTCAAAACTATGATACTTGGCTTCGGTTTCAGTTGTTCTTTTCGAAAAATAAAATACTGGATGCAACCTACCATCTTCCTTTTTTTGCATGAGAACGGCTCCGTAGCCCATGGAACTAGCATCACAGTGTAATTCTGTAACAGCTTTCGGATCATACAGTGCGAGGATCGGTGATTCTATCAATTTTTTCTTAAGAATCTCAAAAGTCTCTAGTTCTTTCTGTCCAAAATTGAATTTATTATCTTTTTTTGTTAAGTCATATAATGGTTTAGCTAATACAGAAAAATTCTTGATAAACCTCCTAAAATAAGAACACAATCCAAGAAAACTTTGTACCGTGTGAAGTTTTTGTGGTACTGGAAAGTTTTTTACTGCCTCAATACCCTTTTCATCAGCTTTTATTCCTTCTCCCGTTATCGTGTAACCTAAATACTTCACACTTGATTGCAGAAATTCACATTTATCTAGTCTCAGTTCTAGTTTATTATCAACTAATCGCTTAAAAACTTCAGTTAATATTTCTAAATGTTCGGATAAATTTTCGGTGGCTATCATTATATCATCTAGATATACAATCAATTTGTCCTCACGTATCATATCAGCAAAAATTTTACTAACGAATCTCTGAAATGTCGAAGGGGCATTTTTTAGCCCAAACGGCATTCTTAAAAACTCGAACTGTCCTAATGGGGTAATGAAAGAAGTAAATTTTACTGAATCAGTTTGCATGTACACGTGAAAAAATCCATTCTTTAAATCTAATTTTGTGAATAATTTCTTCTTTGCCAGCCTGTCTAACAAATCGTCGATAAGAGGGATCGGATAGTTATCTTTAAATGTCACCTTATTTAATGTGCGATAGTCAATACACATTCGTAAATCACCAGTTTTTTTTCGAACTAATACAATTGGTGAAACAAATTCTGACTCGCTAGTTTTTATATAACCTTTATTCAAATATTCATCTAATAATTTCTGCAGCTCTGCCTTTTCTGTATATGAGAGTCGCCTAGGAGGACAATTAAAGGGCTTTGCATTTTCTAGCACTAATTTCATTTCGCACTTCACCAATGGTTCATTAGGACGATCAGGTTTTAAATAATACAAATTAAAAATTTCTTCAAACTGCTTTTTCGCTGAATAGCTTACATTGTCACCAATACTTAAATTTATTTCATTTTCAACAAAATTATCAACTAACAAAAGTGACTCATCAAACATTTCTTTACTTTCTGTTAATTTCTGCCTATCTATTTTTGTATTCTTCTCAATTTTATCTTCTACTTTAAAGTCACTTTTTTCCAATTCATTTTGTTTTTCAATTTCTTCTTTTTCTATTTCATAACATTTTTCGATTTCTTTTTGACTATCAATTTTAAAATTACCATCACATTTTATTTTTTCTTTACATTTCGCAAATAAATTATCAATTTCTATTTTAGAAATAAAATTAGAATTACTAGCCCGTTCGATTTTATAACATTCTTCGATTTTTTTTTTATTTTGAATTTTAAAAACAGTATCGCATGTTAAGCTTTCATTACGTTTTCCACACAACCTTTCAATTTCCATTTCTGAAATCAACTTTAAGTTACAAGCTCTTAAATAATCTCTTCCTAAAACCACTTCATAACCCATAGACTCATCAGCAACAACGATTAATTTCAACACAGTACTTTTATTATGAAAAATTAAATGACATTCAATTGTCCCAAAAATGTTCAGTTTACAATTATTAATTCCAAAATAACTTAAATTATGAGGCAAAAATTCACTTATTTTAAATTTATTTTCGGCGCAGCATTTCTTTACGAAGCTAATCGGGCTTCCTGAGTCTATTAGGCATTCTAAGGGTAATACAAATTCGTTATTCTTATATTTGATATAAAATTTAAAACACCTTACATATTCGTTTTGCTGCAGAAAATTAACGGCCCTCTTCCGTTCCGGACAAGCCACTACCTGATGACTCATACTGCCGCAGCCGAAGCAGGCACCCACTTCTCTTTTTGGTTTGTTGCACTCTGCTGCCAGATGCCCCATTGAATTACAATTGTAGCAGCGCACCGCCAATTTTTGTTGCCCTCCAGAATTATTCCGCTTGACAGTCGTAAACATACGCTGTTTAAGTTGTACATTTGCGAACGCTTGCAGCAGCTGTTCCTTTGTAGAAAAACACTGGACACTGGCTTGCACCTTCAGTTGAGTATCTGGAATGCCCTCAATTATATGATCCAATAGTTCGTCTTCTTCTATTCGTACTTTGTTGGCCAACACAATCTTTTCGCCATAGTAGTCCGCAAAACATTCAGTTGGATTCCATTTCCTGGCTTCAAATTTTCGTCGCAGTATCAATTTATTTTCTTTTGTTCCGAAAAATGTTTGTATTTCGTACAACAAGTTGTCTACGCTTTCAGCAACAAAACTTGGTTTTGAATATAGCCAAGCCTGTGCTTTACCCTTTATTTTGCTAATAAGCAGCGCACGCAACATTGAATCGTTTACGTTGTAAACATCGCGTAGGCTTTTAAGTTGCGAAATCCATATGTCAACATTTTCGCCTCCCTCAAACTCAGGCAACATGTCTTTTATTATGTTAAACGACACTGTCATGTTGACAACCGATTCAGCGCCACACGTTGACGATTTTTCTATGTTTGCTGATATCGCGCTCTCCGAAGCTGCTGCTGCTACTGTAGGTGTCATTGTTGCGATCTTGCTCACTGCAACTGCTGAGGCTGCGTAACACACATTTTTTGAATTTGCATTTTTGGCAACTTCGTTTGACAATTTATGTTGCATTTCGTTCATCAGCATAATTTCCCTTTTGAATAAAATATTTTCTTTTTCAAGTATTGCTTTTTCGCGTTTCAGCAGCTCGACTTCTCTCTTTAAATTTTCGTTGTCATTAGCATGTATTGTTTCTGCATTTGAATGGACATCAGCTGCGCAGACTTCAATGCCGTCGTTGCCTCGTTGCTCTTCGTTGCTATTTCGTTCTTCTTCACCATATTGTTCCTCGTCGCTGCTGTCCGCCCCGTTGCCACCATCAACCGGGCACTCGCCACGCTGATCAGACGGCACAGTATTGATTCGTAAAATCAATGTCGCCTTAGTGCCACTTGACGGCAACCCAAGTTCTTGCAGCCAACGACGTAGCTGCGGTACAGTGTACTGACCCGGCGCAATTTGATTGTTCATGTTGCTGCTTAACGAAAATCGGGGCTGCTTCAAAATGTTCGAACGTGGTGCTGCTGACGCGTTTGACTCTTTTTCGTTGCACGGGCTATTTTATTTATTTTGCCGGCGTTGTTCACAATAACGCGAATGTGGCTTAAGCAATTATTGTTATATAATTTTAAATTAGAAATTTTGCACACTTTGCACAAACAATTTTTTTTCGCTTTTGATAAATTTTTATGCGATCGTTTTGTCCATAAAACTTTTTTAGTTTTTAATCAAATTTTGTGGCTTTTTGGATAATCATCCCACTTCTGAATATATGTAGCACACAATAAAACACCACTTGCCTGGTTGAGTTATACTTTATTAATCATGCTTACAACGCCAACGCTGTTGCTAGCACGCCATGTAGCGGCTTAATGTGCAGACTCGCTTAATGTGCAGAATCGCTTAATGTGCGCATTCAGCGACTGCTTATATCTTATTTGAATATATACAGGGTTTGAATAACTTACAGACTAATTATGAAAATATATACAAGATGTGAATAATAACTTACAGACTAATTATGAAAATATATACAAGATGTGAATAATAACTTACAGACTAATTATATAAATATTACTACATTAATTATATCAAAATTAGCATATGGATTAGAAATATATGGAAACTGCACTAAAAGTAATTTAAAACTTATTAAACCCGCATATCACACCGCTGCTCGAAGGAGTATACGAGCATATCCAACATCACCAATTCATTGTATTCTAACCGAAGCTGGCTTACCAAGTATTGATGAAATGGTCACACGCAATACCTTAAAACTTATTCCTAAGCTCTTCTGCTGCAATAATATAATTTTGCACAAAACCGTGAAGAGAGCTTTACAATACAAACGCAGCCTTAGAAGAAACTCCACCATCATAAAGTGTATTAAGCATGTGAAAGAATTGGGATTTTCCTCGCTTCCCATAATGAAAAAATATGATAATTCATCATCTATATAATATGATAATTCATCAGCGGCAGTTGAAATACTCGTTCCTTCTCGACCTAAAACCATATTCGAAAAGCAATACAAGCACTCAAACGTATCAATGCTTATTCCGAGAATTAACTCAACCCCTTCTAGAAAAATCTTAGAAATGTCTCTTCACAGATGCTTCCTTTATGGATAGCAACACTTCCCTACAATATTTTTGGGTGAAATTTTTTATTGGTACGTATATAGACCCTACAAAGCCATATACAAGATTCGGAGTCGATCAGATAAAGGATACGCCTCCTTCCAATATAATGAACTTTAGGGACCCCACTTAAAGACAATTACCCTTTCTATGCTTCTAGTGATGATATATGAAAACAAATTGGTAGATGTATACACTGGGTCTGTACTAGCATGCATTCCAAATATAGCAGGTTATTACTACTGCCACGCCCACAATTAACAAAACATCATTACTAGGTTCCTATTCAATATTTATCAACCTAATTTCACAGGAATGTGGCGGTTGCCAACATTAAACACCACACAAAAAATGGGCGTGTCATTTCTACAGCCACGCCCACTATTCACATATTATTATAACTTACGAGCTATACAATATTTTTGGACCAAATTTTATATTAGTGGTTATATTGACACTACAAAGCCATACACAAGAAATGGGGTCGATAAAATCATTTCAAGGTACCCTACCAAAAATTACAGTGAATATTCTCCTAATGATGATTTATGAAGAAAACAGCCCCATTGTTGAACTTGCACGCACAAGAAAAGGTAAAGGGTATTTCGAAGTCGGTGTAACCCGACTTCAGACTTCTGCACTCGTTTTAACTTAACATTTTCTGGGACGAGGACTGAGAAAAATTCCCTCATCATAATGTTCATCGTGGTCCATGTATGATAGCTTCAGTGGATTTCTAGATTTAAACGAAAGATCAATCAATTAGTTACTCATGTAAATACTTGGTTTGGTATTTCTCCCAAAAGCCTCGTAATTGTTTACAATCCCAGACAGATATTTGTATGTATATAGTATAAAAATATCGCAAATAACTGCAATTGGAGTCAATAACACCACATTTGTATAAATACAGTATGTGAATAATAATATTTTCAACATCAATAAGAGCGGTGATACTGAAAGCATTGTTAAATTGGCAAATTATTATTATTATACTTATCCTAACAAAGTTAACTAAAAGACATAATAAAAAAAAAAGAGTCAAATCGCTCCTATTGGCAAATACAACTAAACAAATAAGTTGGTGGTATTCCGAACGTGTTCAGGTAGGATTCCGGCCCAGCAGAATGAAGTTTAATTTTTGTAGTTTCTCGAAGATTATGTGCAAATGATATTTAAATTATTATTTACAGTACTTTTAACGAAACAACACATTACGAGAGCTTCAAACTCACGACTCGTGATAAATAAGCAACAAAGATGCCAATGCTAGTGCAATTTCATTCAATACCTCTCCATAAAGTTTAATTTCATTTTTAAGTTTTTCTCGAAGTAATCAGTAAAACGTGACAAACGACGGAAAAACTCGATTTGTAAGGCTTTAAGCAGATAGTCTCGGATTACTCAGAAAGAAATGTTTTTGTCCCCTAAGCCCCTTAAAGACTCAACTGAATAAGTCTGTGAATAAATGTGACCTATCTTAATTCAGTATAAAGGTTTATAAGTATTATCTATGTATGCTCCTTATTCAAAGATAATTATTACAAACAAGAAGATTTTCAAATAATTTGTAATTTATATTTTGTTGTAATTATCACATTGTCATAGAAGTGGCGATATTGCTCAACATTTCCAAGCTGGAGGCTCATGTGTTCTAACATACAACAGTTCGAATGAGGTTGTCTGCCCTTACTAGAATAGCAAGAAACTGTTGGGAAGATGAGGCTAAAATCGACTTACAATGTCGCAGTGACAAAAACATTTCACGATGGGCTACGAGTAACTCAGTGAGTGAAGAGATTTTTTTTCACAATGATTTGGGGAGTATTTTCATAATGACACGAAACTCGAATATGCTTTTGAATATTTTGGGGTCTAATTTATTTCCCGGAACTCATTATATTCCAGATCTAGGTACACATGAGTATGTTATCATCTTGGAGATTATATTCTCCTAGTTTCAAAATGAAATTGTTAGGAAAACCTTATGAAGTCACGTAACTCCATGTTAGCCATCATGCTTTTTCGTGCCCTACAATTCACTGCATGTCTGGTCTATTTAATTCTGGTCTATAAGTCTGATATCTTTGGTTAGCGGATTCTCTAAGTCTGGTATCTTAGGTTAGCGGATTCCTCCGTATCGCATCTTCAATTTCAAAGTACTGAACCCATGCGCCACAATCGACTCCTCATTTGTAGACATGATGTATTTTGCGATGTTCACAACTATTTTATACCCCAATTATGCACAACTATGTCTGATCTTGTTTAAAAATATTGTTTTGCTGCTATAAGTTACTAGTGGTAGACGTGGTGAAGGAGCCCGTAGTTTGGATAATATTCTATAGGGAAGCTGTGATTATTTATGTAAAATGTCGGTCATTAATCTTATAAAATCTTGAATTGAGAAATTGTTTGAATTACAGAAATGTCATTGGAGTTGCAACCTATATTTATACCCTTTAACCTTCAAAAAGAGGCATATGAGCTCAGTTTGGCAAGGAGGCGTGGTAAGTATGCACATGATCAATATCAATATCAATATCTGATATTGTTCTGTCTGCCTGTGGACCACTATTTCCACAAATCGTAATAAAATTTTTCAAAAGTGTGACCTAGGGAGAACGAGATAGCTTTGAAAAACGTCATGCCCTTCTCCCATATATATGCAACTCTTGACCTGATTTTAAGTTGCTAGTATTCAATTCTCCAATCCATTGCAGACATGATTAATTATTACTATTATAATAAAAATAAAAAATAAAGCTACTAGACAGTGTTCTCTGCCCGATCCACAAGAAGTGTGATACGGCAATCTGTACTATATTAGCTTTCGGAACATACTCTGTGAAAGTCTTATGCTCATTACCAACGAACTGATTGGGCCTTGTCAGTGTGGCACCATTAGCCAAATCTTCACACAACGCAAAATACTGGAGAAATCTCTAGAGAAGCAATTCTACATTCTCCATCTTTTTGTCGACTTCACAGCCACCTTCGAGAGCGCCGTATGTAGTCAGCTGTACGCCGCTATGTCTGAATTTGCTTTTCCTGTGAAGCTAGCCCGCCTATGCGAAATGAATGATGAAAACTACCACCGATACGTTCGAAACGTACTAAAAATTATTCGAAAGATCTATGGGCCTATATGCGTCATCGGAGAGTATCGAATCAGATGGAACGACAAACTGTATGAGTTGTACGCCAACATTATCACCTGCAGACATGTCTGTGGTATAGTTGTACCTACTAGGTAGACCGCATGTGTAGAGCAAATCAAGAAGTTGTTCTAATACGCTACCTTGCAGTACTCCAGCTTTGGTCTCCTTGAGCATCGAATACTCGGCTTGTTGCCTTGCTCTAAAGCTGCGTTCAGAGCGATATGAAGCGAGGATATATTGAGTAGGTAGAGTACCTTTGATTTTGGTGAGCAGGCCAGCATACCATACTTTGTTGAATGCTTTTACTACATCGAGAAAGATAATTGAGCATACCTTTTTGTTTCTAGAGCTTTTTCGATTGTGTGGGTGATTCGAAGGACTCGGTCTAGTGTCGAGTGCTTGCTGCGAAAACCAAATTGATATGTTGGTATGAGGTAGGTAGATAGGAGTAGCATAGTTTACCAAAAGCCCACTTGAGCACACCTAATGGCCCGCTGTGATACCACGGTGTGGCGCCGTTCAAGCAGTGACTTACAATTCTCTTACTTAAAGATGGTGTAAGTCAGCGCAAGGACAGAGCCGGGAAAGGCACGGCTGCCCTATTATGTCGCAGGAAACCATCCTGATAATTTGATGAACCTTGCTATGTCCCTAATCTTGAAAGATGACTGCTCTGTCACACTATGTTGGCATTAGTTTTCTATTATCTATGATAGGCTAAATCTTTCCATTAATTACTTTTCAAATAATTTGCATATCATTGATAGAAGAGAGATTAGCCAATAACACACATTATGCGAGTGTTTGTCAGATTTTTGGATCATTATTACCTCTGATGGGAGGTCAAGGTTCAACTAGCACCGTCGAGTCAACAATGATTATGATCATGTTTACCTACTACTGTTGATTATTTTTGTTAGCATGGAAATCGTTTTAGTTGGTAGTTGTTTTATGATTTCGGATGTGATTAGGGCAGAGCCAGGAGATTTTTTTACTTCAAATTAAGTCTGATTTTTATTAACACTTCAGTTTTAGTTGTAGTCTTGACTATTTTGATGGGTAAAGAAATAAAAAATCCACTAGAATAGTTTTATAAATAAGGTGTGATTGAAAAGAATAAAACGCTTGTGTGTGTGTGATTTGTAACGAAACAGTAAATTCACTTGCATTCATTGTAAAAAGCCATTTTCAAAAGTTGCATTCTAAGCTCGGTCTCTCAACAGAAAGAAAAAGAGAATCATTCAGAAACCATTCATAAATAACATACAGCTTCTGTTTCAAGTTGTCCATTGGTCGCCACGGGAAATATCATTCAGAAGAAGAGTTTGTGAAACAAGCGTTTTAGAATATGGTGCTACTTTGTTTGCGGATTCTAAAGAAAGATACATGATTATAAATGAGTTACCAATTATTAAGTCGCAGGACAATGAAAGATCGAGATATAGAATCAGAAAGAAATATTTGTTCCCAAATACTTAACTTATGTAATGCAGAAATGTGATCAATTAGATGAAAGTAATGATGTAAATGGTTATGCGCAATTAACAGTGTTTGGTCGATCTAAATCGGGTAATATAATGAAAGAAGAGCTGATGAAACTAAGAACGTTAAAAGGGAAGTGCACCGGTTTTTAAGGAACTAGATATTGCATTTAAAGACTAGGATATTGACTCACACAAAATATTTTCTGTAACAACAGACGGAGTACCAATATGCTGAGGGAAACCATTGGTTGTATCCAGTGCCAAAACGAAAATAGTACATTTCCCAGATTCAATTTAATGTATAGTACATCAGGAAGTTGGATGTACGAAGCAGGGCTTAAAAGCATTTTCTCATGCAATTCCAGTTTTAACAAAAGTCACAGTCACCGACTAACACTTGTGCTGAGAAGACGTGTTTTTTTTTTTACAGTGTTTGCTCATTTTCTGCGCCTATTGTTCCCGTGTTCCTTTTTTCATTTCTACCTCTCGTTATTTCGCTCTCAATTATTGTTTTTGTAGTACTTAAAAAAAACTTTACTGTTTAATTTGAGTTAGGTACCAATGGCTCCAGGGCTGCCGGACATTGAGGCGCATCAGTTCTCCTTGCTATCCGACTCCCCAGTAAAAAAACGAAAAACAGCAAAAATAAATCCATTGAATTTTTTCCAACCCTACCTAAACTCCATCATCAGAACCCAAAATTTGTACCGGTTAGCTCTACTGATACCGAAAAATCACTATCACAGTATTTATGCTTTCAAGTCCACAAATCGCTGAATCTCATAAGCAAAGATATACTCACATATTTCCGAGCTTGTGATGGTAATTTGCTGTTATTAGTGAAAGATAAAATTGCCAAAAACTCATTGCGGCAAAGCAATACACGGAATTTGCCCCATATCAGCCAAAAATTACATCAGTTTGAACTTCGTCAAAGCCACTATTTTCGCCCCCTTTCTAAGCAATATATCTGAAAAGGACATAATTGAGGAATTGTGCCCTCAAGGTGTTACAGATGTGTGCAAATTTACGAGGAACATTGATGGGAAGATGTAGCTTGCCGGAGTTGTATTGATTATATTCGATTTGTATCACCTTCCGGAAAAAATTGACATCGCTTGGAGAAAGGTTCTAGTAAGACAATGCATTCCTAGCCCTATGCTCTGCAAAAATTGCCAATTACTTGGACATACGCAAAAGTTATGTAAAATGGCACCTTCATGTGTCACTTGAAACCTACCTCCCCATTCCCCCTCAGATTGTACATGGACACACTGTGCTAACTGTTCAGACCAGCACTCCGCCTCCTCAGCAGAATGCCCAAAATTTCAACAGGCAAGAGAAATAATGAAAATTAAAACCATAAATAGATGCTCAATGCGTGAGGCCATAAATAAATTCAAAGAACAACTCCCTCCATATCCTTCAACCACTTCACCAATAGGCGCATTCGATTCGCCACTCTATCCAGGATAGGACAGACTTTTGTATGGTAAAAGTTATTGAGTAAATTATACTCGGATGAAACGAGCGAATTTTTCTATCCTCGATAGAAAGTGCTTCCAAATTGAAAATTGTTTGAAAACCAACGAGATTAAAAGTTACCCATACAAATTTCCTTGGGATTTTTTATATTTTAGCTGATTAAATATAAAGAAAACAAAAATTAATCTTTGGATTTAATTTTTAGAATTTTGAAATTTTTTTGTGTTGGTTTAAATTATATTCAAATGATGAGCTTTTCAAAAAAATTAAAAAAAGTAAATGTTTAAAAAAACAGTTGGAACAGTACTGCCTAGAATACCACTTAGGCCCGGATTCACAGTCATTGGGTAACCAATGACAAGGGTTTAACTAATAATATTTTATGTGAAGTGTTTAGTTAACCATTAGTTAAACCCCCAAATGCTGTTGGTTAACTAATAGTTAAACAACAGCTGATGCTCAAAGAATTGAATCCACATTTGTGTTTGTGGTATATATAAAAATGTCTCGCGAAAAAAGTTATTAGAAATCGACCTCAATTTTTCCAAGAATATGAAGCCAAAAATTTTCGTTTGTGTAAGAAAGTGGCGGGCAAATTTTGCAATGTATACGACCTCATATTGAAGGCAAAACTAATTGGTAGATACATATATTTCAGCTTATTTATTAATTTTTCAAGCAACTACTCCTAGGAATATCGCACTGTTGCCGGAGCAAATGCTTTTATTTCAAATTATTGAAATAAATGTGAACAGAAAAGATATGTTTTTGAACAGTGCTACCAAAAACAATCAACAAATTGAAGAGTGTTACCATATTTTTTCTTCATTCATTGCTTTAGTTAACTAAAGCACTGTGAATATGAAACATTAGTTAAACTCTAGTTATCATTTTAGTTAACTAATGATTAACCAATGACTGTGAATCCGGGCCTTACTCCTGTACTGTTTTATTCCCACAACTCGATACTAGCTCGATACAAGTTACGAATCGAATGCGCCCAATATCCAACTCTTCAATCGCAGAAGCTAATCAAATCAACGCAAATAAAAAAACCAATGTACAAAATTTAACAGAAAACAACATCAAAATAAATTCGAAAACTATCAACCTCTCTGGCCCCACCGCCACATCATCGAATAATAAATTTCCAAACGATCCACTCTCCTCAACTAAAAAATCTATACACCCAAACTCTGACTCACACTCTCTCGGTTCCACTAATACCCAAGAATGATAGAATAGAAGATTACACCAAGCGCAGGTCCACTATTCCTCTCTCGACAAAAAAAAAAACAGCAAAGCTGATTGCTGTAAAGTCACGTGGTACCTTAAAATATTTTGTGATATGAAGAATACAAGCGCAAAGGCAATAATTTGTATATTACAAGGTTTTTAATTATTTTGCATTATATATAAGTTAACAAATGCAAGTAAACGAGTACAAATTATATTTATATTATATATTATATTATATTATATATAATTGTATTTCTAAGCAGAGAAAGCATTTAATCCAAATACTTGGCAAATTTGCATGGAACATTTTGATGAAGAGAAAAGTATTTTTTTTTAAATATATTAATAATTTCAATTTCAAAAAATTTTAATTACAGGATTTAGAATGAGAAGGTTTTTAAAGCCGGGTACTATTTCATCTGTGGACAAAAATATACAGCCCATAGCACAAGTTCGACTGAAACGGCTGCCAAAAAGCGCAATAATAAAAAGGTGGTTGCTTCACTTCTACAGTAGTCAAGTATAATATTTTATTGATCTATTGTAAATATCATAAAAACTTAAGCCTTTGTATTTAGAATTTCATATACATATGTGCATGTATAACTAAGTATGAACATAAATATATAAATAAAACAAATCAAAAATTCTAAAATAAGTACATATGTACATGTGTTTTTGTTCTCGTGCGGGAAAGAGATGTGTGACAGACGAGGAGCACAGAAGAGATGCAACAGAGTGAGTGCGATATTGCTCTTTCTTGAAAGTATGTCGGATTGCGAGGTGGGCTTATTTTCGAGAGCGAAGGAGAGAAGGCAGTCAGTGCAAAACACGACGCCGAGGAGTTTAGTTGAAGAGAATAAAAGGTAAAATTTTAAAATACAAAAAATTAAAGTTAAACAAATATAAAGGTAAAACAGTTTTTTTTTGTCAATTCCCATAATTGTTTTTCATTTTATATTCCTATTTTCGGACCGAAACAATAAATAACAACTTTCACGGCACAAGTTTAACCAAAAAATTACTGAATAAAACAAAAATTTTAATGCCAAATCAATTGAAATATATTATTTTTCATTTATACCGATAAATATTAAAATATTTAATATTAAACACAAATTATCACATTTCTCACACAAAAATTTATGCATTTCGCTGTTCTTTCATTTCATATGTATGTATCTTGTCACGAGATGCACAGATGCCTCTCAATTAGACTCGGATGCACTAAATATGCCTAAGAATTCACAGCTCTCTTGGAGTGTACAATGTGTCTCCAAATTTAATCGGACCGCCTTCAATACAAAATAAGAACAGCAAAGGTTCTGATACAGGTATGTATAAGCAACAACAACTAACCAATGTTGCAAATAAAACATTAGAGATACAGAAAACAAAATCAAAAACAATTACACAAACAGGTTTTGATCGCTACATAACTAAATGCAGCCCGCTTTTCAAGTCAAAAAAGAACAAATTTGTTAAACCAAATACAGATACCCTCATAAACCCTTATACCCTTATAACAGCAACCGTTTTGCTCTATTAAGCGATAATGCTGAACCTGAAGCAAAAAAATGTTGCATTCAAACCACCACCAATTTTTCTGCGCGAACGGATATCGAATATATTAATAGAAAATATTACCAGCTTAATAGATAAACATAATTTTCATGTAATTCCGTTGCTAAAGGGTAAAATACAGGGAAAAAAATACAAAAAGAAAAGAACTATCGTACAGTTACTCGAAAAATAAAGAAAAAATACTACTCGTGTCGGTTAAAAAGTAGCAAAGGCTGGACTGTAGTTATTAAAGGCATAGAACCTGAAGTAGACCCTATAGAACTAAAAGGTGCTCTGCAAGAGTCTGGATTCACAGTGAAAACAGTTTTTAATATTAAGAATAGGAACAAAGTTCAGCAATCAATTTCAGAATTGAGCTCGAACCAGGAAACATTACTCTAAAACAAAATGAAACTCACCCCATCTATTACCTATGATATTTAATGCATCGTAGAATAACAATCGAGGAGCCTCAAAAATGTATAAGCCCAAGCACAAACTGTCACTCAAAATCTTACTGCACCCTACGCACCGTATGCGTTGCGTGTGGTGACTTTCATCCATCATCCGAAGGCAAGCTGAACAGAAGTGAGAAAGAATCAAAAAATTTCAGCAATTGTGGGGGTAATCACGCTGCCCGATATATACTCAATTAAAAACCAATATGAATCAATCTGCTAAAACAGTTCGTACCCAAAAATATAGTGCTGAACCTTACTACACAAACCATATTGGAACCAGCACAGAAAATATCATCCACTAGCTCTGAGAATGTACTAAAAATCGGCATTTCAGATAATTCGAGTAAGTCTATGCAACCTCAAAACTTAGCAACATTAATATTTAACCTGTCCTAGTGCATTACCAGCTTGTAATGCATCTTAAACTCTTCGTGTAAATGCACTTTAATGCATCTAAAAACACTCCGTGTAATGCACCTTAATGTCATTCTCCCACGACTTGTTTATCGTTATGCGATAAGAAGAAATGAGAATCGGACTGTCCAGACGGAGCTCGACACTCGATACTCGAAGCGTCGCTCAATGTTTTCTCACGCCTTTGAGTTCGACGATATGACGGCAGGCAGACGATCCTCTTGCACATACATATCTGTCGCACTGCAGACCATATACTCCATCTAATGCAGTATATGATCGCAAGTAAATACAGCACACCAATAGGGTACGTTCTCTACACTCATGAAAGAGTATGCACTACAGTCATGCGCGTTGCACTTAGGGTATGTAAATTATATATCTGTTTAGATTCTATAAACTGTATAACAAATGAGAATAAGTTTAGTATAACACTTTAGGTTACATCTTTAATAAAAATACAGAGGATTGACATTCTTGGTCCTGCTATCAAACAGAACACAACACCTTTTTAATTCCTCGGCAGTTCAATATAACTTGCTTTTTCTTTATAAACCATTGTATGAACATTTGGGCAGTCCACTGACTTGCCACATTCATAGGCAGCGACCAGCTCGCCAAACTAAACTGGTCCGGACTGACACATTACAAGCTTCATGTCCTCGATACAATCCATGATTCAAGAACTTGTACATAACCAAAATTTGCTTGTGAAAACCCTACTTTCTTAAAAATGAATGTTATAAAAATATGTAATTTGAATGCTAACGGTATTAACCAGCACTAAATTGAAATAAAACATTTTCTAGACAGAAATAGCATAGACATCATGCTTATCTCAAAATATATTTTCAAACTAGCGGGCTACAGTTGATACGGGAGTACTTATTAAAGCTCGATTAAAGCATTACTTTCTGGAATCCTATGCCAAACAAAACATCCAATCTATTTCCATCTTTTTACAGTGTTGGGGTGAGAGATTAGTAATTTCATCAGTTTATTGTCCACCTAGGTTTTCTACTTTTTCAACCGATTTTGTAACTTTCTTTAAATCGCACGGTGACAGATTTCTCTCAGCCTGAGACTTCAACTCTAAGCATACGTACTGGGGCTCACTTGTAATTAACCCTAGATGCAAACAATTATTTAATGCGCTGATAGACTCTCAAAATGGTCTAGACTTTATATCATTTGGAAAACAAACATAATGGTCCACAGATCAAAGAAAAATTCCCCACTGGACTTTGGCATAACCAAAAATATAGAAAGGTCTTTGTTTCGACTTATCATCCGACCACTCCCCGGTATTAATATATTTTTAAAAAAGCAGGCAGTTTCGATGTATCATAACGTCGTACGTTGAATAACGTTTTTTTTTATTTTTATAAAATAACTAATGCATGAGATAAATAATTTGTAAAAGAAGAAAATTAATTTTGAAATTTATTTTTTCAGAGATTTTGGCTATAAGTACATAATAAAATACTCAATATGTTAAGAAAATGTCTACTTGCTACAATTATAATTGCATATTGTCAACAGATATCGCTAATAGTTTAATTTCATGTCTGTATCCGCACATTAACTAAAATTACAATTTATATTTGGAACAATAATTTTTAATAAAATAAATAACATTAAATTTATAATTTTTTTATTGTGAAATATTGCGACAACAAATATAGATATTATCAGCATGATTGCATTGAAGCGACTGAAGCAAATTTCAGCAGCGTCGCTCGGGTTGTTTTAATCATACAGTAGACCCCCGATACACTTGCCTTCCATTTCCCATTGATTTTGTTGTTGGATTTACGAAGTTATTTCTCTATACTACTCTATGGTATCGGCAAAGAACATATAGAATAGACAGTTGATATGCGAGTTCTGCTAGTGTGAGGAGATTTTAAAATTGATGTATGTAGAGGTAAAAATACAATGCACCCCCTTTAACTCTAACTATCGTAATTCCTCAATTCACTTAACTTCTCAAAATAACTGAAAACATACAATTTGTTTGATAATTTTCATTGTCAATGAACCCTCAAGATCCACAAGTCGAAATATTGCAGTTGTGTTTAAGTAAAAAAATTAATTTTATAATCTAAAAAATTGTTTTCGTCATTATTAAAGAAACAAGTACTAACTGTGTTTAATTAAAAGCATAAAGCCGTTAACTTAATTCGTTTAGCTGCATTTTTTACTTTTTTGAAAAAACAGTTCTATATATAATTTCAACCAATTTTTGTAATTCCTCATTCTAGAGATAAATCTTCAAGTCTCCGCAAGTGTTCGCAAAGAAAACTAGAAATGCGGCACCATGAATTAACATGCTGAATTAATACACTCCTCATTTATGCACAAAATTATTTTACATGTCGAGTACACATTATTATATTATGTACATAGTATATGGATTTTACATATAATATGAGTTTTACTAGTATTTTAACTAGTTGGTTTCACTGCTGGGATGTTGTCTAAAATAGCGAATAGGAGAAAAAAAAACAGAAGAAATCAGGACTACGTTTAAATTAAACTTTTACGGGGTCGCTTCATTTGTATTTTAAAAAAAACTGCGAAACTTCTAAATAGAAAAGGGGATAATAAGTAAAAACAAATTGTATTTTTTAATTTGGAGTTGAAAACTCAAATATTAACAAGTTCTTTTAATAAATTATAACTATTCTTAATGTAAAATCTGATCCAATTGCTTTCCATTTACACTTCTGTTCACTGTAAATGCACCGTAGTAATCATAAGATGTAGAATAATAATCATTTGGTTTTTTTGCCATAATATTATATATATATATATATATATATATATATATATATATATATATATATATATATATATATATACATATATATATATATATATATATATATATATATATATATATATATATATATATATATATATATATATATATATATATATATTATATAACTAAAATAATTAATCAAAATTCATTTATATTAAAATGGGGTCCGACTGCCCGAGCAATGCCCCAAGCGTGTTTAAATATAAATGGCCATGAGCGAATGAAAGTGCACAGGGGGCAGTAAAAAAATCAGAATTTGGAACAGAAGTAGGCCAAGATTAAGAAATTGCCGGTCAAAAGAGAATTCAACGTTTTTACAGTATTCTCACATTTAACAACAGTTTCAATTATCTCAGAACCGTATCTCTTAAGGTGCGTTCTGGTTTCTTTTCACTCTGCTTGCAAATCTAAACTTGAAAAAAAGTGTCAAAGTGCGACAGGACGTTTAATTGGCATTTTTTGATAAACAGTGTTTAGTGGTGGTTGCAGTCTGCCATCTAATAAAAACAAATAGTGATAAAAAGTTAAACAAAATTGCCACAAAACAAACAATAATAATAAACATACATACATATATATAGGTAAGTGCGCCAAAATGAGTGTTTTACGCTCGCCACAGAGCGAGCGTAGGAATACACAAAAAAATGAGACAGTTATGGAAAATCAAAGAGCCGGCTCTCCTATGAGTGCGTTCCCTATAGCGGTCCATCTATGCCGGACACTATCAGAGAGCGATCTTCTCCACAAAAAACCAAAAGGTTGATGGTATAAATATGCAAGGTGCCCTGTCCTCCTCAAACACTTTCTCCGATGCCCTAGCGACCACTAACAAAATAATTACAACTCTAGCCTCATCAAATGCAACAACAAATACAACCGTTTCGTACACAAATTCAATATGTGCAAGCAAACTCACTACAGCTTCGGCTCTACCTCAGATTACTGAATCTCGCTCAGCAGCAATTGCCCGTTCAACATATAACAGCATTAACACACTCACAATTAAGCACCCACTAGGAAATACACAAAATGAATCACCATATAAAAGCCGTGTACTTACTCCTAAAATTCACTCCTCAACAATAACCCACTCATCAGATAAATATATTGATTCACTCACAATAAAACACCCAGTAGGAAATATTCAAACCGACCCACAATCTAAATTTCCTTTAGTGAAAACAAACCAAACCCCTAAACGCGCTAGATCAAGCAAGAAAACACAACACACAATAAACAAAAACAGTCAAAACTAGGGGACTACTGGCTTGATTTGCCAACTAGCTCAAATATATTCCCGATACTATCAGAAGTTGAAATCGACGGAACCAGTCCACAAGAAATTGACCAAAGAGTCCCGAAACCTCCTCCAATCTACGTCTCTGTAGTAAATAATGCTCAACTGTTACTAGATCTGCTAAAAAACATTGCCAAGAATGAATACCAGCTCAAAGATAGCGAGGTTAAAATTCAACCAAAGTCAGGAGAAGGGTACAAAACTATTACAAAAGCTCTGGCTGAAAAGAACACAGAATTCCATACATACGGGTATAAACCCAAACAGGAAAAAGACTTTAGCGTAGTATTAAAAGGGCTACACCATACAATATCAACAGAAAAAATAAAAGAAGAAATAACTAGGTTGTGATTCAATGTTACAAATGTTTCAAATATAAAACAAAGAACTACAAAGCATCCGTTGCCGATGTATTATGTCAACTTCAAACAAAACAAAAATAATACAGACATTTATAAAGTTGAAGCAATTATGCAGACAAAAATAAAATTCGAACCACCAAATAAAAAAAGGGAAATAGCTCAGTGCACAAAATGTCAGAGGTATGACCACACTAGAAAATATTGCAACCATACTCCTCGATGCGTTAAATGCGTTGGCAATCATGCAACGTCAGACTGCCCTAGTAAAGAAAAATCACAGGATGTGAAATTTGTGCTATGCGGAGGAAACCACCCGGCAAATTACAGAGGCTGTAATGTGTACAACGAATTACAGCAAAAAACATTCCCCACGCTAAGGCAGAAAGTGTTTGAAAACACTAATTTTAACAAGGCCCTAGATTCCGAAAGCCAACCAGGTTGTATATATGCGCAAATCACAGAGCACGCAACAAAAGAAAACTCTAAACCAGCAAAGGGAAAATCAATTCGCCCCACATCGATCAAATGACATGACTGAATTATAGTATGATGAAAACCCTTATGGAACAAATGGGAACAATGCTCAATTTATTAACAACAGTGATCTCTAAACTGACTTGCGAACTTGAATGCGAACGGGCTTTCTCATCATAGTAATGAAGTCAAAACATTTATGGAACAGAAAAACATTGACATAATGCTAATATCTGAGACACACTTCACAAGCAAAAGCTTCTTAAAACTAAATCAGTACAACATACGAATATATCACACAAATCATCTAGCCGGCACAGCACGCGGTGGTACTGCTATCCTCATTAAAAAGAAAATAAAACACACAGTACAAGATAATTATAAAAAATCTCACATTCAAGCAACAAGTAACAATATATACTCGTATATATAACAATACAGGATCAATATGGACCGCTAACCATAACATCAGTGTATTACCCTCCGAGGTATTCCATTAAAAAAGAGCAATATTATCATTTTTTTCAAACACTAAGTGTACGATTTTTAGCTGGTGGTGATTACAACGCTAAACACCAATTTTGGGGTTCTCGGACAATCAATCCGAACGGAAGAGAGCTACTAAAAACTATGCAAGACCACAACCTTACACACGTATCAACAGGTCAACCCAAAATCATAGAAACAAAATTCCAGATGTCATTGACTTCTGCGTGATGAAAGGTGTTCTCAGAAGCTGTGTTGAGATATCCCCGTCGCTGGATCAGTCAATAGACCACTCTCCTATTATTGCAAGGCTAAACTCGAAGGTAGCATGGACAATAAAACCACTCACACTACATACGAAACAAACAAACTGATTGCATTTCAAGGAAATTGTAGATGACATTCTGACCCTCTATATTTGTCTGAATTGTGCTGGGGATATTGAGTTTGCCGTTGAAAATTTTAACAAAGCTGTCCAATACGCTACATGGAATTCTACTCAGGAGTCTAAAAATCAACTGAACAAGCATCCTTCCCATCCCGTTATTAGGGAGATGGTTGATAAAAAACGCAAACTAAGAAGGGCCTGGCAAAGTACCAGGCATCCGAAAGACAAAAATAATTTGAATAGAGCTACAAAAAACCTTAAGCGGTACTTGGCGCAGAAGCAAAATGAAGAAATACAGCATTACTTGTCCACTTTATCAGCAAAAGAGACCACAGATTACTCACTTTGGAAGGCGACGAAAAAGCTGAAGCTAACCACCACCCGTGCTCCAAGCTACCCACCACCCGTGCTCTGAGCGCAAATGGCTCCTGGGCAAAAACTGATAAGGAGAAAGCAATTACATTTGCCAAACACCTTACTGGGGTCTTTAAGCCGTTTCCACCAACTTCACAGCAAGAGGAAGAGGAGGTATTTAATCTTCTCAATAGTCCAGGACAATCAGAGTTACCTATTTACAAAAAAGGAAATACTTAACTCTGTGCACAAAACACTGAATGTGAAAAAGGCACCGGGCTACGACCTGATAACAGGTAAAATATTAAAGGAACTACCAAATAAAGGAATAAATATCTTACCTATCTCTTCAATGCAATAATTAGATGTGGATATTTTCCGCGTCCATAGAAAGTGGCCGAAATTATTGTCATCCCAAAACCCGGGAAGCCCTTGGAGGAAGTCACTTCTTATAGACCAATTAGCCTTTGCCAATTGTTTCCAAAATGTTTGAAAAGCTCCTGTTAAACAAACTTAAACCAATTCTGCTCAAAAAGGAGATAATACCCAATCATCAATTTGGATTTAGGGAACACCATGCCACAGCAGAACAAGTGCACCGAGTGTACAGCATAATAAGAAACGCTCTTGAGGAAAACCGTTATTGTACATCTGCTTTCCTAGATATAACACAGGCGTTCGATAAAGTATGGCACCCTGGCTTACTATTTAAACTGAAAAAGTTACTACCTCAGACGTTTTATGATATCTTAAAATCATATCTGGAAGAGCGGCATTTCAGAGTAAAGGCCAATGAAGAAGTCACTGAACTGTTCTCTATAAAGGCGGGTGTACCACAAGGCACTGTTCTAGGTCCTGTGCTCTACGCTATCTACACGGCTGACTGTGAGGGAGAATACAAAAATCGCAACCTAAGCGGATGATACTGTCATAATGGCTATACGCCGCACCAACATAATCGCTGCAAATTATCTCCAGAAAAGCTTGGATAAGCTCCAAATCTGGCTAAATAAATGGAGGATTAAGGTGAATGCAACTAAGTTTGTGCAAGTAACCTTCAGCTTAAAACAGAAGACTTGTCCTTCAGTAATATTAAATGATTGTCAACTGCCCCAATCCGAAGACGTTAAATATTTAGGGCTACATCTTGATCGACGTCTGACATGGCAGAAGCATATTCTTACGAAGAGAAAACAACTTGGAATAAAGCTTACTTCCTTATATTGGCTCTTGGGATATAAATCCCAGTTATCGCTTGACAATAAACTGCTCGTTTATAACGCAATCCTAAAACCCATATGGACATATGGTATACAGCTATGGGGTTCAGCGGCAAAAAATAATATTAAAATCACTGAGAGATGCCAATCAAAAGTATTACGCTTGATAGTAAAGGCTCCATGGTTCGTCAGGAATGATATAATACGTCACGACCTAAACATCCCTACTGTCGATGACGATATCAAGATACAGCATTAAATACCTGGAACGACTAAGTAAGCATCCTAACATACTAGCTTCAAATCTTCTGGAGAGGACAGGCACAACACGGCGACTGAAGCGAGCAGCACCACTAAATTTATAATAATAATTTTTTCTAACGCAATAGTTCTGAACTAACATTATGGGAGATTAGCACTGGCTCCACTTCCTCATGATTTAAATAACTATTTAAAAAATTACTTTGTGTATTTATTTATGTAGTTGTTTAATATTGTTATTTAATTTGATTACTGCCCCAAGGGGTAGAATGCAAATAAAAAAAATAAAAAATAAAAAAAATTATCTCAGAAAAATAGGTCAAAAATGCAGCTAAACGAATTAAGTTAACGGCTTTATGCTTTTAATTAAACAGAGGTGGCGTTTCTTTCTTTAATAATGACGAAATCAATTTTTTATTTTGACGAATTAATTTTTTTACTTAAACGCAACTGGAATATTTCGACTTGTGGATCTTGAGGGTTCATTGACAATGAGAAATTATCAAAGAAATTGTATGTTTTCAGTTATTTTGAGAAGTTAAGTGAATTGAGGAATGACGATAGTTAGAGTTAAGGGGGGTGCACTGTATTTTTACCACTACATACATCAATTTTAAAACATCCTCTCAGTAGCAGAACTCGCACAAATACATTCATATCAACTGTCTATTCTTGTATGTTCTTTGGTATCGGTGTGAAACACGATCTTATACGTGTGGGGCACGAACTCGACGTCGCATTTTTGATAGTCCCTGATGTAAAGTAACTAAAAAGCAATCAGCATACTCAAATATATCCCTTGCCTCACACATACACTTGCATTCAAATTCCCATTGATATTGTTATTAGATTTACGAATTTATTTGTGTATGTTCTTCTTTTGAATCGGGGTGAAACACGATCTTATACGTGTGGGGCACGAACTCGCCGTCGTGTTTTTGAGAGTGCCTGATGTTAACAAACTAAAGAGCAATCAGCTTACTCAAATATGCCCCTTGCCTCACTGCTTCTTTGGCTTCAACTTTTGCTGTGTAACATACCCGCACTCACCACTTTACCATTTCTTTGTGACACTCTCATTTTGAAATTTCATGAATGCCGTGGCGTAAAGCGTTATTCAACGCTAAAAACCAGAATTCATTAGATAAACAATAAAATTAACCTTCAAGAAAACAAACTGGCTCAAATATTTTAAATATATTAGTACCCATGTGTGCTTTAATATAAAACTCAAGAGTAAAGAGGATATTGAATCGGCGATGAAGGATCTTGGATTATGTACTTTACAGCAAATAAAAATGTTGGTTCGACTTCGGTTGGGACACTCCTCATTTTCACACGAAGTAAGTGTTCGTGTCGAGAACCAGCGTCAAATTATCAATATTGCACCAGACATAGAGCTTCAATAACTCATATACTGACCGAATGCAGAGCTTTCATAGCCATTAGAAGGGATGTATTTGGAACGGAAGTCCTTTAAGAAATTTGACTCTAGATAGTAAAAAATAAATAGAAACCTTTTTAAGTTGTATAAGTTTCAAAATTAAAATTTAAAATAATAATAGATTAAGATCGAGTCGAAGGCCCTTGCAGCCAGTACTCATTAATTGTATTTATTATCATAATTAATTTATTAGAATCAACTGTAATAATAATAATAATGAATCGGCGGCGCAGGCTCTTGCATCAATAATAAATTCAGCTGCTAATAGTGCCACGCCCGAAGACAACTCAACTAAGCCAATACGACATACACTACATCACACCATGTGGAATGCCTCGTTAAAGAAAAGAGGAGATTAACGCGTGAGTTGCAAAAATATAGATCGCCAGCACTAAAGGTAAAACTAAAATCAGTCCAAAATCAGCTGAAAAACATTCTTCGCGGACGAAAGCCTAAATAAATACCTGGGAGATTTGGCTCCTCTCAGAATCACTAATATCTCTCTCTGGTTAAAACACCCACGGATAGTGAATCACCTCTAAGACAAAGTGATAGTACTTGGGCTAAAACAGATGAAGAAAAAAGCAACTCATTTGCAGCGCACCTTAGGTCAGTCTTTTAACTTAATCCGTCTACCCGCAACATCAATAGCATTCAGAATGTTTCAGCAGCAACATTTTACACCAAAAGAAGACAAACGCCTTTGTACAACGAGTCTCAACCCAAAAAAAAACACCTGGATGTGACTTAATTACCAACAAAATGATAAGTGAATTGCCGCAAATAGCTCTGATGCATCTTACGCATATTTTTAATCTCTCTAGGCCACTTTCCTACAACATGGAAAATATCCGAAATAATAATGATACCAAAACCTGGAAAAGGCGCTAGTCAAGTATCTTCATATCGGCCCATAAGTTTATTGCTAACCCTCTCTAAATTGCTTGAGCGGTTATTACTGGAAAAACTAACATCAAAGCTCAATTCAATTATACCTCATCATCAATTTGGGTTCCGCAAGCATCATGGAACTATCGAACAAGTGCCCCGAATTGCGTCTGAAATAAGACGAGCATTCGAACAAAGGATGTACTGCTCAGCAATATTCCTAGATGCCACACAGGCCTTCGACAAGGTCTGGTATGAAGGACATATCTATAAAATTAGCACGTTTTTGCCGAGCAATTCGCACAAAAAAAGAACAAATCGGAAATTCAGAGTTAAATATAAAGAATTCCTAACACCAGACTTTGAAATTATGGCTGGAGTGCCACAATAGAGTGTGCTTGATCCTAAGCTGTACACTTTGTATACTTCTGATTTGCCAACTCATAAAACACCTCGTTATCTCGACTTTTGCGGATGACACAGCTATCCTGAGCATTCATCAAAATCCGCGAATAGCTTCGCGAGATTTAAAAGAACATTTAAAGAAAATAAAAAGTTGGCTAGCCGATAGACGCATCAAGGTAAACGAGCAAAAAAAGTGTACATGTGACATTTACCCTCAACTCCCGGTCTTGTCGGGCAGTCTCCTTAAATGGCATTGAAATCCCGCAAGCATCAGAGATCAAATACTTAGGAGTGCATTGCGACCAACAGCTCACTTGGAGAAAGCATATAGAAGTGAAGAAAATCCAAATGAAACTCAGGGCAAGTTCGTTGTACTGGTTTATCAAGAGTTTGAGTAGTTTTAGGTTCCTAACCAGTGGCATTAATTTCAATTGCATAACCATATACCGGACACAAGCACCCAAACTCGGTAAATATGTTTTTTTTTTCTGCATAAAGATGCAAGGTAAAGTATGGTAACTCATACGTCTTGGTGTCCAGTTGAATCTTCCTCAAGTGAAGGTTTTCTCGTCTCTTTTGGGTTACTACTCTTTCGTTTGGATTATGATTCCATGACTCCAAGTGTCCACAAAATTGGCCTTCTTTAGATTATATACAAGGCTTTAATATACGAGGTGTGATCAAAAAATAAACTGTATTTTCAAATTTCGTGAGTTACGTATGTTCGATGTTCGCATTTTTTTTTCTGTTATGTTGGTACACATGTATGTTATATATGTTGGCAATACCAACCATTTTGGATTGTCAGTTTGTTTTTGATAGATAAAAAGGTTAGTCGTGTTTTGGTGTGCTCTTCGATTTTGTACTATTCGAAAAAATGGACCAAAGAAACTGTATTCACTTTTGTGTAAAAAATGAAATTAAATGCGCAAGGACATTTGAAATGTTGACTGTGGCCTTTGGCGAGTCTACTATGAGCAGAACACAAGTTCAATTGTGGTATAACCGGTTTAAGGAAGGCCGAGAAGGTGTCAATGACGATGATCGTCCTGGTCGCCCGAGCACGTCAACAACCGATGAAAACATTGACGCAGTGAAGAAAATGATTTTGGATAATCGTCGAATCACTATCAGAGAGGTTGCTGATGATGTTGGCATATCGTTCGGCTCATGCCAAGCAATTTTTACGGATGTTTTAGGCATGAAACGTGCGGCAGCGAAGACTGTTCCAAAATTGCTAAATTTTGAGCAAACACAACGTTGCATGGACATCGCTCAGGAGCTGTTTTTGGCCAAAAACAAAACCGTTATCATGCCTCAACCACCGTATTCACCGGACTGGGCCCCCGCTGACTTTTTCTTTTTTCCAAAACTGAAGACACCGATGAAAGGAAAGCGTTTTGCTACGATTGAGGAGATAAAACAAAAATTGAAACAGGAGCTGTTGGCGATACCAAAAAAAAGCGTTTCCGAAGTGTTCGATTATTGGAAAAAACGCTGGCATAAGTATTTTATATCTGAGGGGAATTACTTTGAAGGGGACAAGATAGTTGTTGATGAATAAATAAATACTTTTTGAAAAAATTGAATATAACGGTTATTTTTTGATCAAACCTCGTATACAAGGCTTTAATAAAGCCAATTTGGACAAACGGTGTCCGGATGTGTGGCACTACTAGTGCTTCCTTCCTTCAGAACGTCCCTAACCAAACATGATTTTTGTAATTTTGAGCAATATTTGGGAACACCTTGTGGATCAGTTCAGTTTTTGATTCGGTGTACTGGCAAATATTGGCGGAGAATGTAATACCTCAAATCGAAATGTAATCGGGGATTTTGCCATTGCCAATCTCCAGCAATTGTTTTGAAAATACTTCACTAGAATGATCGCTCTGCAATTTGACACGCATGTTCAATGAACATTGAACATTGTTCATACTTGATTTAAGTGTCTTGACGTGTTTCCACAAAACAAACGATTTCAAATATGCATTAAGTTCATCGGCCTGCGTTGACCGTAGGATCCCTGGCAATGTTTAGCGAAAATAAACTGCCAACAGAATCATCGCATTACCAAACCGGGATTGATTGTTTCATAGATTTTGCATCGGTCGGTCTAATGCCTTCAAAGAGTTTTTATCGTACATTCATTACAAACAATCAATTTGCATTGCTGCAAAACTTTTGCCATCCCACAGTTGTTCGAAAGGTTGCACGTTGGAGGTTTATTAGTTTGTATATTTACCGGCAATTTGAGTGCTGAATGAGCTGCTCGATCGCCTTTCAACAACGTAGCTGCAATTCCTGATGAACAATCAATTTCATTTTGCGAGCGAATCGTTGCCAAAATCAATTCGATCAAAAAGGTATTTCCAGATCCACTGGGAGCGTCCAAGAAGAAAATCCCTCCAGTTCCATCGTTCACAACTTTCATGAGAGAATCGTACGCGTATTTTGTTTTGAATTCAACAGCGGAACGATCGTTCGAACTGATTCTCTCAATGCATAGCAATTATAATGTTTTTCTCGTTCGAACTCTTGATTAAATGTGTCATGCATGGGCGATATCATGATTAATTGAGATAATACCTTGTTCGTTATTATAAAGCATATGTCCTCAATTAATATCAATGCCTCATTCTGAATTTCTTCGCTCAATTGCAAATCTGGATTTTATGTTCTAGTAAGCATCTTATATAAAATATAATTAGATATGTCATCTTTGTATTTGGACCACAAATCATTCGGTTTCGATGGGAAGCATGTTGAGATAATTATCGAAAACAATGTTCCAATTTGAGGAGCATTTGAGGAAATTACATCATATTCGAGGGTGTAATCCCAATGAGTGTCATCTCATGGGATGATGTTGAACGACGAACGTTGACTAATAGGAAAAGCAAATAGAAACTCTCGTCGTTGCTTGGATGGACTGTGTAAATGCGACCTAAAGCAATCGTGGAAATTACATGTGGGTAACCTGGAACTGGATTTCCTTGTTTTCGTCTTGAAATTTTTTTCACCGATATCTTGACTTTTCGAAGTATAGCAGCATTCGGGCGAAATCGTCATTCCAGCACATTACGAAAAAATTTATCAATGCTTTAGATGGCAGTCGATTTGCTCATTGTAATGCGTTTTCCTCAGTGAAGTATACTCTTTGATCATTTTCCAGATGTACGTCGAAATGTGGAATGAAAAATTGCGTCAAATTGCATCGTTACTGCTAACATAACAGCCAATTTAATATTGAGTAACTTCATCGTAGGAATTCTCCGCACCAATTCCAATCACAGACATGTTACTTCCTTTGGTCATATACTTGCAGATGTATTTGGTGAATTTCACGGAATGGCAAGATTCGACATTGATGTACGTTTCGAATTTCTTCGTGAGCAATGGCGAATACGGAAGTATCTAACGATTATCTACTTCAATTTCCTGTTAAATCACTTTCACAATTGTTGATCTTCCATTGCCCGCAGTCGATCAGCGACGATACAGGGGATACACTTACTTGGGAACAACCTACATACAATTGGCCATGGGAGAAGTAATCAGCAAGATTCATCCCTGTTTTTTTGTGCTTTATTAATGGTCTTTGAAAAACATAAGTTAACTGGATATTTAAGTGAATTTAAATGGAAAATTTGTAGGAATAAGTGGAATTCTTGAAATATTAACAGATTCTTCTTTTCCACAACCAGTTGAAATGGTTGCCTCAATGATATTATTTTATAACCTTGTAACTTTAGTGCCATTGTACAACTTTTCATTTCTTAATAATATTAATAGAAGGAAGTTTTAATAAAATTTTATGAGCTGGTAAACCTGAAGCTTCCAAACTTTTTAAAAATTCGACAGGATAAATAGTCGTTTCAACGCGTTCAACTATCGAATCTATCGAAGTATACGTCATCTCGTCGCCAATAACATTTTTTTTAAATTTGTATGGTGTATCATAGCGACTTGCTAATTTTTCGGCGATAAAATAGCTCGTTCATGTCATTAATTTCCTGGTATACGCCTGAAATTAGGTCTTCAATACTTTGAACTATTTGGCACTGTAACGACTCTCATTTTTCGCTGGGGTAAAACTCAGCCAGGTTTATTTACAGAAATATATATATATATATATATATATATATATATATATATATATATATATATATTTATATATATATATATATATATATATATATATATATATAAATATATATATATATATATATATATATATATATATATATATATATATATATATATAAATATATATATATATATATATATATATATATATATATATATATATATATATATATATATATATATACTCGTATATATATCTAATTTATAAAATTCTCGTGTCGCGGTGTTAGTAGTTAAACTCCTCCGATACGGATTGACCGATTCTCATGAAATTTTGTGTGCATATTCTGTAGGTCTGAGAATCGGACAACATCTATTTTTCATCCCCCTAAATGTTAAGGTCTTAATCACTATGCAGCTTTCGGCCACTTAGCATGTATAACATTTTTTGATAATATAAAATTTTTCTGACAACAAATATTAGAATTTCATTTTTTTACAATATTCGAAATAATTTAAAAATCAGTTGCAATTCAACCCGATATTGATACGTTACAGTCAGCAATGCCAAAAAGACGCAAAGGGGCCAATTTGAGTCGTCAAACAATCAATTCTAGAGTCGCGCGAGATATACGAGTACGAAGGTCTGGGGAACAAATCCAAGAAAACAATGCAGATGTGCGTGCAAGCATGGCGCAGTTACGTGAATCACAATCGCAAGAGGCGCGAGATGAACGAAATCAACAAAGGCAATTATAACGAAGAGAAACGCGTAGATTCATAGTAGACAGACGTAGAGGAATTGACCAACAACGCCAACAAGTTCTACGAGCATTTACATCAGAATTATTTCTTCGAATAGCATTCCAATATGAGCCTGATATTGAATATTACGCTCATTCGAAAGTGGTTATTGGTACTTTGGACAAGGAATGCCCGCATTGTCATGCACTTAAATTAAAAAATGAGCCAGTTGGGATGTGTTGCTCATCAGGAAAAGTAAAACTAACAGAAATTGAAACACCACCTGAACCATTGCACGGTTTACTTATCGGTACAGGTCCAGATTCTAGCCTTTTCCTAAAGTCAATTCGCACATTCAATTCATGTTTTCAAATGACGTCGTTTGGAGCAACAGAAATTGTTAACAATATTGCTGCAAACGGTCAACAATTTAATTCCACGTTCAAAATCAAAGGCCAAGTTTATCACAAAGTGGGCTCATTGCTGCCAATGCCAAACAAATCTCATAAATACAAAAATTAAAGTCTTTAATCAGCTTTATTACAAAATTGCATGTATTTGGACCCACACGTTGTTGGATGTATTCAGTTGAGTGGCAAAAGTGTGGATTACCTCATGCTCACATTTTAATTTGGTTCGTCGACAAAATACGTGCTGAAGACATCGATAGTTTAATTTCTGCAGAGATTCCAGATCCGTCTACTGATCAATTACTATTTGATATTGTTACTACAAACATGATTCATGGTCCGTGCGGAAATCTGAATCCTTCATCACCTTGCATGGTAGACGGAAAATGTACAAAGCGTTTTCCTAAAGATTTCACAAACGATACGGTAACACATGTTGACGGATATCCAATATATCGTCGAAGAAGTACTGAAAATGACGGACAATCGTTCATTAAAACTATCAGTAACGCAGACATCGAACATCGACATTTGGTGCATTGACAATCGTTGGGTGGTACCATATTCACCTCTGCTGAGCAAAACATTCAATGCTCATATTAATGTTGAGTCATGCAGTTCGGTGAAGAGTATCAAATATATTTGCAAATATGTTCATAAAGGAAGTGATATGGCTGTATTTAGAATTGAAAATACTAATGTAAATGCTCCTCCGTTGAATCAAAACGATGAAATTACGAATTACCAAATTGGCCGGTATATCAGTTCCAATGAAGCTGTCTGGCGTATTTTCGGTTTCCCAATTCATGAACGGGATCCAGCAGTTATACATTTAGCAGTCCATCTTGAAAACGGCCAGCGCGTATATTTCACGGACGATACAGCGCTTGATCGTGCTATAAATCCACTAAAAACTACGCTTACCGAATTTTTTGAACTGTGCAATCGTGCGGATGCATTTGGTGCCTTCGCACAAACACTGCTCTATTCTGAAGTTCCACAATATTTTACATGGGCTCAATCAAAAAAATGGATGCCCGCAAGCAAGGGACACCAGTTGATGCGTGCCCCGGTTTATTTAAGTCAAATATTTTGGGTCGTGTATATACAGTCAATCCAAGGCAGACTGAGTGTTTTTATCTACGACTGCTGTTGGTTAATGTCACCGGACCATTGTCATTTCAAGATATACTCAAGGTAGATGGACAACAGTATCCAACGTATAAAGATGCATGCCTTGCACTAGGATTGCTAGAAGACGACAATCAATGGGACAGTATGCTTTGCTGAAGCAGCATTAAACTGCACAGGAACACAAATTCGTCTACTATTTGCTATAGTAATGAATACGTGGTTCCCGGGCCGAGTACAAATGTTGTGGGATAATCACAAAGATTCAATGACTGATGACATTTTGTATCGATATCGTACAAGGTACAACGATCTAACGTTATCATTCAGTGATGCAATGTACAATGAATCATTGATTGCTATCGAGGATCTTTGCATTGCTATTGCGAATTTACCAATCAGTCATTTCGGTATGAGCTCACCGAATCGAAGTGCATCTGATTTACTCAACACAGATATGAATCGTGAACTACAGTACAATACTGTGGAAATGGCAGACATTGTTAGTCGCAATATTCCATTACTAAATGATGAACAAAAAATTATTTACGACCGCATTATGCTGGCAGTTTCTGCAGGACAAGGAGGATTTTTTTTTTGGATGCACCAGGTGGAACTGGCAAAACGTTCCTTATTTCGCTACTTCTTGCCGAGATACGATCAAACAATGGCATCGCATTGGCCGTTGCATCTTCTGGCATTGCAGCAACTTTATTAGATGGAGGCAGAACAGCTCATTCAGCATTTAAGCTGCCTTTGAATATTCAAAATAATCCAGATGCAGTGTGCAACATAAAAAAACAATCGTCTATGGCCACAGTGCTGAAACAATGTAAAATTATTATCTGGGATGAATGCACTATGGCACACAAACATTCGCTTGAGCCATTGGATAGGACTTTAAAGGATATAAAAAACAACGATAAACTATTTGGTGGCACTTTGTTACTCCTTTCAGGTGATTGTAGACAAACACTTCCCGTTATTCCACGTTCTACGTATGCTGATGAAATCAACGCTTGCTTAAAATCATCGCGACTGTGGCGTAATGCTGAAAAAGTACAACTGACGGTGAACATGCGCGTTCAAATGCTTCAGGATCCATCCGCCGAAACTTTCTCTAAACAACTGTTAGATATTGGCGATGGGAAAGTTGCTGGATGCATCAAATTACCGACGGACTTCTGCACAATCATCGACTCGCAAAATACTCTCATAGATCACATATTGCCCGATGTACACACACAATATGAAAATCATAATTGGCTGGCAGAAAGAGCGATTTTGGCAGCAAAAAATGTGGACGTCAATGGGTGAAATTTAAAGATACAAGAGTTGTTGCCTGGGGACTTGGTGTCATACAAATCTATCGATGCAATTTGCGATACCAACGAAACTGTGAATTATCCAATTGAGTTTTTAAATTCATTGGATTTGCGAGGCATGCCACCACACCTGGATGTCCGATCAGTCTGCTTCGTAACTTGAACCCACCACGGCTGTGTAATGGTACACGATTATTCATTAAGAAATTAATGAAAAACGTTATTGAAGCCATCATTTTGAATGGAAAGTTTCAAGGCGAAAATGTGTTGCTGCCACGAATCCCTATGATTCCTACAGATGTGCCAATTGAGTTCAAACGCATTCAATTCCCAGTTAGATTGGCATTTGCTATGACGATCAATAAGTCACAAGGCCAGACATTGTCTGTATGTGGCTTAGATTTGGAAACACCTTGCTTTTCCCACGGACATGTTCTCGCGTGGGAAATCCATCCAGTTTGTTTGTGTTGGCTAAAGACGGACTAACCAAGAACATTGTACACTCTATTGCGCTGAGAGATTAATCTTAATTTTTTTTCAACTGCCATAATTGATAGGAAAAATTATTTTGAATGTTTAGGTAGCTATCGAGAATTGTAATTTAAGATATATTTGTTACTTTGATAAAGATTAATTTATTATATACCAAAATAAAGCATACTTTCATTGTCTACAACGCTTTCGATTATAAGTAAATCCCCGCATACTTATAGCAGATAGTTTTTTTTTATTGAACTACAAAAACGTTTCCTAGAAATAATATACATGGCAAAACAACGTTTGCCGGGTCAGCTAGTATATATGTATATACTCGTATAGTAGTATATATATTTTTTTATATTTTTTTTTATTACAGCTGTTACTTAATGAATTTTACAGCTAGTATATATATTTTTAGTTTAATTTTGTTAAATATTACAGCAAGTATCCTTAGTTTAATTAATATTACAGCTAGTATAAACAGGTTATCATTAGTTTAATTTTATTACTTAATTAATTTTATAGCTAGTATAAATAGGTTTTCCTTAGTAACTATTGCATTGATTTCAATGCAGCTAATATTTCTCTCTGTTTGTTGTATTCACGATGGAATTCGGTGTTCATACCAGTCCTAGGGAGAGTCGGTTACACCCATAAACTCCTGGCTCTGTCTTGTTATTATATAAGTACCAGGGAGAGTCGGCGAAAACCATAAACAGCTGGCTCTGTCTAGTTATTATGTAAGTGCTAGAGAGGGTCGGTGAAAACCATAAACTCCTGGTTATGTCTAGTTAGTATATAAGTCCCAGGGAGAGTCGGTGAAAATCATAAACTCCTGGTTCTGTCTCAGTTAATTTATAATGAATATTTAATTATACGTTTCATTGCTGCTGTTGTCAATGCTTTTTAGGCCAGCTGCAGAGTATGGCCTCCAGGAAGTGTTAAATTTAAAATAGTTGACATTCTTTGTCTTCTTCATCGCTTCTTTGTGATATGTCCGCACCCGAAGCGATTGATCTATCGTTGACTCTTGTGTGCTTCTCTTCTAATTCGCGTATTATTTTCGTGATAAACCCGTTAAATTTAAAATAGTTGCTGTAATTCGCCGCTTGCATAAGTATTAGTGTACTGCGTAAATTATTAAAAGCTCCTGTTTTCGTCGTGGTTTTAATTGGTGCAATTGGTATGAGAGCCGGTTTCTTCTCTTCTGTCTTTGTTAAAACGTTCTCCCCTTGTTGTTGGTAGAATTACTATGGTGGCGAGTGTTTATGCGCTTTGAGTGATCTAAGTTGGGAGTTAACTTTTGGCTTTAACATTGTTCAGGGTGAGTTATTTTTTTGTGCATTATACGCTTTTTAGGCGTATGTGATGAAAATACTTACACTTGTATTTTTCTTCACAGCACATAGAAGAATTCAGTGTTACAGTGTCATTATCTGTTGTACGTTTTCCTTCACCAATTTCAAAAAATAAATCGGCGAATTGTGCATTGGCGCAATTTCCCTTTCGAGCACTCATATTAATTTTTAGATGGAGATTTTTCACCCGTGCCCAAATTTCCGATTGTTTGTTGCACGCGTTTATTTCGTCGGCTCGTGTACCTCTGGGTACAATAGGTAAAGTTTGGCGAAATTCACTAGAAAAAACAAATGTTGTTCCTCCGATGACTCAGGAGTCAACTGGTTAGAATTGCTAACTTATATTTACAGTTTCTACTTCTTTCCTATTTGCCATAGTGCATTCGTCCCGAACAATTAACACACATTCTCGTAAAATTTTGCCTTTACCCGAATTTTCCGAATAAGCACAAACAACATGTTGAATGCGACCTATATCAATAGGTATTTTAGCAAAGTTGCTGCGATACCCGATGAGTCTGTGGCTAAAGCCATATTTCCATCTTTTCTTGTTGTCGCCAATATTAAGTTCATCAGAAATGTTTTGCCGGTTCCTCCTGGTGGATCCAAAAAAATACCCCTCCTGATTTCGAATGTATACTGTCTAAAATGCTATCATATACAATTTTTTGTCCTTGGTTGAGCATAGTTTCATTCATGATCATAATTATTTTCAGCCAAATATTCTATGTTGTTGATATTACTGCATGATGTTGGTAAAGGTATTTTATATAAAGGATTTCCACCAATGGAATTTAGATTTTCCTGTAGGAGTAAAAGTACGCGATTTTCCATTTTTTCATTGTGAAAAGTCACATTTAAATCTGGTATATGTCTTTGCATATTATGCACTACGTCATCAGAAAAATGGGTTTTATATTTGTTCCACAATTCCAGTGGATATTACAAAACAATAAAAATATTGCAAAGAGATTCCATAGCATATTCGCATTCTCACTTAAATATGCTTCAGCTAATGTATTGTCTCAGTGTGAATCATTTTCCAATATTCCCAATGCTAAGCACACAAAACGGTAGGTAGGATGCGAAGAACATTTAGCATTTTAAAATTTTCAAACTGGGTCTGCTGGGAACTTCTTCCCTGCTGACGGCTTCAAGCCTGGCTCCCGGCCAAATCTCGCCAACCTTGCTTACCGCAATCTTATATAGTCTGGCTGACTATACATCGCTTGCGATGAGCTTGGGCCTGCCCTGATACCTGCCCGCATCGTGACAGAAAGGATGGAGTCCAGGGTTTTCCTCCAAGACCTGGAGGTAGACTTCGGCAATCGCTTTTTCCACTCACCATCACTCCTCTTTGGGTATTACCCCTTCTTCCTCCTTCCGGTCTATGATGAACAGCATCTCGCCCCCACCTTTGACAACTTCGCTGTAGGATGGGTATTTTTGGCCGCCGACTTTTTGTCTTCTGGCGACCTCATCCGTTTCTTCCACCGAACGTTGCCTCTTTGGGGCTCTACCTGCCGGTTTACCCATTCCGGATAGCATGCCCCTTACCCACTGTACCGATCTGGCCTGCTCCTCAGTGAGCTAGTCCGTGGGTAGAGCCTCATATTTGGCCATAACCCTCATGGTCGCCTTCTTATCATAAAAGGCCTTCTTAGAAGGACTGAAATATTTTTCCGACCCCCCCCCTGGCCTACCCCAGCAGCCTTCTTTGATCTTCTGGGCCCCTCTACTGCCTGCTACCGACTGATCCCCGGAGCAGCCCCCGCCCCCTGACCGCAGTCAGCGTTTGGGTTTTCACCACTCCCCAGGTTTCTCCCTTCAACACCACTCTGAATAAAACGAGATACCGGTTTTACCAAGCCACCCCGGCCCCTGCTACCAGTACTCGTGCTGGGGCCAGCCCTAACACTTAAGCCCCCTCTGCCTCCTGCTGCTATCGATCTGTCTACCACCCTTGTGTTAGCGGTAGATAGGATCGCCTCTGTCGGTTTTTTGGGAGGACCGCCCTCCTTTGGTTTTGTATTTTCAGATATTTTTTTAACATTTGTGGTCCCACGAGTATCGGACAAGAGAGGTTCGCTCGCGCAGAGGTCCGTGTGCGCGGGTAAGGCCAGATAGAACAGGAGAACGACAAGAAACCGGAGCATTCCGTTCGAGACAGAGCTAGTTTTTAATCTAGGTCCCCAGCCAGGTTGAGCATCGACATGGGTCGTATGACATCTTGCTCCAACCCAGAGGTTTTTTATAGAGGTTATCTCCTCTGCACCCTGGATCCGGGGAGGTGTTTACTGACTCCTCAGTCTAGATCTGTTATAAATAGCAGGGTTACCTCGGGCAGGGTGTGGCTCTTCGCCACACACTATCGGTCTAGATGAGATAGAGGCTAATGTTCCTAAAAAATTATCGCATATTCCCATCCTGCGAAACTTACGCTTCAACACCAAAAGCGTTAGAATCAATGGACAACTGCAACACAGTTATATATTTAATAGTGCTGATGTGCCACAACAACTTAATGATGTATCAGGCTGTTTTTATGAGCTACTACAAAATGATGATGTGCAGATTATTCCTGACGAGTCACCACAAACCACTATATCTGTATATATCACATTGGTGTGATGTGCCAAATAGTGCTGTTGAGTAATTGATACACCAGGAGCGACAGCGGAATACTAATAAGATACACACAAAAAAAAATGTGCTAAATAGTTTCGATGGGTAACGGCAATACAATGATGTAGTAGATGAAGCTGAGAAACTACTAAAATACTGTGCTGTGATAATTATAGCCAATGAGACACCACAATATAGTGATGAGGCAGAGAGTGCTGATGAACCACAGTGATGTGGCGGAGAAATCTTTACCCATTTCTAGTAATCTTGTTTTTTCTGAATGTTTGTTTAGGTATATAAAAATCAAAAGTATTTTCCAATTAATTAGTTTCATTAAACCACTTTTTCCTAAATGGTTTTCATATATTACTCATATTTGTAATATGCCAAAATTAATATTCCCAAAACCAAAATATTGGTACAAGTAAAAAGTATCAGTACTGTAAAGTCAGACAATGACTACTGTCCAAACCCAATTTTTACCTCTATTTCTATCGGTTAATATGATGTTTATTGTGAAGGCTTGATTACAGTCCTGAACCACTTAATGATGATGGTGGTATGTAGTGTCAGCTAGAATGGATGCGCTGGTTCAGAAGTGATGTCAAGTACTACTGATGAAACACCATATCAAGGAGATAATCCCTATGGGGTAGACTAGGGGCGTCGAAAATTTTAGCCGCGAGGGTCAGATTGGGATTTAATCTACTTGCGGCGGGCCACTTGAATGAAAATATCTTATTATGACTTAAATTTTTTGTTTTTTACAGTTAGTTTCAGTTATACATAATCAGAAAATTATTACATGCAACTTTAATTGGAAATGATGAAACTCTTTTTGTGCTGAAAAATTTCTTTAAAGTTGGGATATAAATCTGAAACACCAATTATATGCAATGATTGCAAATGATCATCCGACATTTTGCCCTGTACTTTGATTTTAGATACTTCATCCTAGAAAAAGTTTGTTCGCACATATATGCGAGTATACGTAGTCCCAAACCTAGAAATAAATTTACAAACAAATTGCTTTAAATTTGGAAACTCTTTTGCATCCAAAATTTTATAAAAATCGGCCAAGTTTCCCTCCTTATATTTATCCTTGACTTGGTCGCTAACTTGATCAATAATTCATTAATTTCTGTATTCAATTCTTCACAGCACGAGAAATGGAATTACATTAATTTATCTGTCTTTCGACCAATATTAGTTTTGCCCTAAATGCTTTGATTTGCACGAATAAATCACACATTAAGTTGTTTTTACCTTGGAGCTTTAAGTTCAAGTTGTTCACATCTACAAAAAAGCCAACTTCCGGAGCCACTCGCCATCCAATAAAACTGGTTTAGGGCGATTTTTCCCCACGCACTTTTTCGCAGCGAAGCCATCGAACTGCTATATAATACAACAAGCCAACGAACTCGGATTTAATTTGTTTGAAAAAATATCGAAATTTACGATGATGAGTCTATGTAATCGAATAAAATTTACAAAAGAAACAAATGGTTTCAAAAAGCAGTTCATATCGACATAGTGCTTGTTGATGAAAAATACAGTGCAGAAAAATTGGCACTGATGCTCCTCCAAGGTTTTCTAATTTTCCCAACCACACCGATGTTTGCACCAGACATGTTTCTTCATCCATCAATTGCCACACCTTGCAATCGATTCCAGTCCAAGTTATACTTTCTTTTTTGTAGTTCTTTGAAGATATCTTCACCAGTTGTAATGCTGTGCCCGGTATTAACGGAGGCTAATTCTTGTGTGACATTAAGTTCGTCGTCAACTCCACAAACAAAAACTCAGAATGTGCCACGTATTGATAGACCCTACAAATGTTATATATGCAAAAATAGTGTTGCCATTAAACAATGTTACCATTAAACAATGTAACTTTTTGAGACGAAAATTTTAACTTTTACCTGGAGTAACATGGATGCCTTTTGGAATGCTCATATAAATTTCCTCACTGAGGTTGCCATATAAAAACACATTTTTTACATCAAATTGTATCATTTCCATGTCTTCATAGGGAGCTATCGCCATGGCAACCCTCACTGAATCGTATCGCACTACTGGCGAATATATCTCCTTATATTTTATACCAGGATCTTGCGAATAGCCTTTGGTCACTAATCGTGTTTTAAATACTGGTTTTTGATTTGGGTTTAATTTAATTAATTGATTTTAATTTAACACCCAGCTCAAGGGAATTTATTTCATATCATTTATCGCCGATTTCCAATGTTCTACATATTCTAAATTCATTGCGTCATCATATCAATCAGGTTCTGGCATATTTGCCAAACAGCCCATGTAATCGTAAGCAAATCATTGAGAGGGTATAACTTCTCCCTTGGTTCATTAACTGAATCTATAGATGCAGAATTGGTAGGTGTCGTTGATTCATGGGTTGTCGATGCTTCTATTTTCATCGAAGTCTTCGATGTGCTGGAGATATGGTGTCGAAAAATTAAAAATCGGTTTCTTTTTTTTCTGCATTATTCCCACTATTTGTATCTTCCTCGTCTTCATCGTAAAATGGCCCAACTTTAATTAATTTTTCGTTGAAAATGAGGTCGCAGCTAACAACCACCTTAGCTGTCTCTTGATCGTACAAATAAAAGTTTTTTATTGACGGTTCATAACCAACTAGAAACATCTTCTTTGCTTTAGCGTCCCATTTTGTCTTCCAAGTTGTTTGGGCAGGTAGACCATGCATTCGGTGCCAAAAACCTTTAAGTGACTCAAATCCGTCTTTCTACCAATCCAGTGTCTTTGACCGATTTACCAATGCTGAACGATTAAGAATAAGATCTGCCGTTCTTACTGCCTCAGGCTACACAAATTTCTTTAGACCGCTAGCCACCAACATCTTACGAGCTGATTCTTGAATGGTCCTATATTCCCTTAAGATGAAACCGCGGTGTACGGCGAGATCTTCTCCAAAACAATTCCATTATTCGCCAGCAGCTCAGCAACGTCTTTATTTATAACCTCCGTACTGTTGTCGCATCGTATGCACCGACTCGCCAGTCACGTTGCGTACCATAAAAATAAAACTTTTCAGTTTTTGAAGTACTTCAGATTTCTTAGATAAACAATTAACATACCTGAAGCATGTGCTTCATCCTTAAGCAACATGAAATAGTGAACTCCGCCAATACCAGGTTCAGACATAGGGCCGCATAAATCCATGTGAAAATATACACATTTACTTGCTTCGCGCTTTTCTACAGTTCCATGTAATGACCGATACATATTGCCTCGTTTGCAATCTTCACAAAAGAAATCGTTTTTATCCGTCACATTAATACCATCAAGTGTGCAATGCCATTACTGCAGTGTATCAAGCTTTGCTGAATTTGCTGCACAATCATTTCTTTGTTTAAACATCATTCTGAATTGGTTTTTGGAGTCACGAATGCTTGATGTCAATAAGTTTTTGTTTTTCTCTGTCAGCATTTGGATTCTATTAACATTGAGATGCCTTTTGTTGTTGCTGATCCAGTAGAAAACAGGTTTAGCCTTAGTTGGGGAACGTATTGGACATTTCTTTACCAAAGCATGGATTTTTATGGTGCCGAAACCTGCCATTATTTGCAATGTCAACAAACCGGTCTGAATTTGACATCTGTAAGCCAGTAAACCACTCTTTGCGTGAAGTCATGTGCTCTGTATTACCTGAGTCCGCGATATACACGTCACTATATGAAGGTGACATAACATCTGAAGTCGACACAATAAACGCATTTTATTACAAAAATTTCATTTTGATGCTCGCTTCCTTTCAGCGAATGACTTCTTGAATTTTAGCGATTTTTTATTGAACAATCCTTCTGCATCGCTTTTCTTTTTGAGTTGATCTTCTTCTAGTTATAGCTTTGCCATTAAATTTTCTATAGTTCTGCCTTCCTTTATGTTGTACCACACGGTTTTGAAATTTTGGTACCTTGGTGGCAAACTACTTATAATTCGTATCATCTTGATGTTGCCGGATAACCTTTCTGCTTGTGCGTCTAAGTTCTGAGGATGACACCTTCGCCACATTTGTTGCACTTATCTTCCTGCATTCGTAGCGAGAAATATTCTTCATAGAGGCACAAAATGTTTACTTCACTTTGTTTGTCGTGGATATTTCTCAACTTATTGTAGACTTCGTTCGAACTGGTACAGGAAAGCACATGGTTTGCTTGATCTTTTCCAATAGAAAAAATAATTTGCTTAACAGTAACTCTTCATCCACAAATCCATTTCTTCTTGGGAGACCGAATCATCGAATTTCGATATATCTTGTACTATTCTTAGTAATCCGTGGTCTTTTAACACCGCATCGTCATTGAACTTCCACAACCTGTAATTGCTGTTGTTTAATCGGTGGGGAAATATGGATGGATTTCTCCGAATTATTTTATTTAATTAATTAAGCAATATTAAAAAATATTAAAATATGTATGTACTTTTACTTTTACTTTATTGAACCTGTTGAACTAAAATACGAGCGAGTTCAATTAAATATACACGTTGCTTTATTAGCAAGGTTAAAAAGACGATTAGCAAAGATGGGTAGATATATATATATATATATATATATATATATATATATATATATATATATATATATATATATATATATATATATATATATATATACGAGTATATATATATATATAAGTTAACGCAGTCGGAAGGACTGCGATTAAAAAAATATTTAAGCCGCAGCCAACAGCGGCATACTTACATATCCTTTAGCTGAATTAAACACACAATTGGATAATATTTAGATTTATTACAATTTAATTAAAATGTCTTCACAACTCCAAGTCCTACTTAAGACTAACTCTATTCATAACTTATAAATTCTAAGCTGGGCCTAAAACTGACTGCGTCAGGATTCCCTGGCCGCGGTACCGTTCCCACGCTGCAGCGGTATTGCACCGGATACGCGTGCAAGTATTCAGACGCTACGTCAGCAGATTCGGTGCATTTACCTATGCTGCGCTCATGCTTGCTTGGGGACAGGTGTGAAGACAGGGGAGGCTACGGGCGTGTTAACTCCTCCCCCTTAAATGTCTGCGTCCCGCAGATCGACATGGGTCACCGCAGGAACTTCGTTGGTTTTTTTCGGAGAGGATTCGCCCTGCTTCATTGTTGCGCTTTGATGCATGCCAGGGATTCGAATGTTCACCGTTATTCGTTTCCAGATTATGTAGCAGGCCGTGGCTAAGGTGAGTAACATTGCAGCTTCTATCGCAGTTGAAACATGGAATTTGTCACCGAGCTTGCTGAGACGATTGATATTTTCAAGGCTAAGGTCATGAACATACTCCAGGTTTAATTTAAGGCCCTCATTGGTTATGTTGCTCAGCACCGATGGTAAGGCTTGAAGGCTTCTGGTCTCCGTGCTGACGAAAGTTCTATTGCCAATTTGCACTGTTTCATTGTTGAGCTGTATGAGGAAGGAGCCTTCCAGGCGTCTTGATTATTTTCCGCCACGGACGGTTCCATTGAAGTTTGTTAGAAAAATTGTGTTTCCGTTAATCATCTCCACGACTTCATCACTATCTGTTTCAAACTGGCATTTGGCATCGCCACCTTTCAGCAATCTTGGTAAACATCCTTCTTCGGGTAGCTTCTTTATCAGGCTCTCCTCACAAATTGTCGCGTTGTTGATAGAGAGGCAATCGCCAGTAATACCATAAGTTTCTTCAGTATTCATCAGCAATCTTTTGTACAGGACATCGACACGTTTGCCTCCTGACAAGGTGCTCCTTACCAGTATTAGTCGATATTTATCCGGCTTCACCTTTGGCACCGAGAGCACGTATACGAGCATAGTTCCATTCGTATATATAGATGGCTTGGCATATTCCATTGCTTCTACCAGATTTTGATAAGGTAACGCCTCTTCTCCAGAAATAACCTGCTCGGTTTCGGCCTGGTCTAAAAGATTGGTGTTCACGATTCCAGTTTTTGCCATCTGACAAGCTCGGACTATTTCTGAAATTTGCTCTTTTAGGACGAGAACCTTGTTAGCCAACAAAATTTCGAGCTTCTCCGCATTGAAGTTTTTATCAACGTCATTTGCAAAATCAACCACGTTGTTAACCCTCTTTATAGCTTCTTGCGTGGCGTTAAAGATTTTCCTGTTGATGGAAAGCTGGTTATTGTTGTTGTCGACCAATTGATTTTCGTTACGCAGAACACAATCCCAATCAGTGGCGTCAGGGGATCCTGCTACCCATTTCCACGCCGATCCAATCCAATTTATAGAGCGAGGTTTTCTCGATTTGGTACCCTGCAATTCGTTAAGACGCATTTTCGTCTGGCTGAGATGAAGTTCGATGATCGTCTTCATCGGAGTTGCCTCAAGCTCGCGTTGCACTACACCCATCAGTTCCAAAATAATTTCGTCGAATTGAGTGAGGTCTATGGTATGTAAGAGCTTGAAGTGACCATTGATTATCCATCCACTTCCATGTTCGATTGTCACCAGCGGAGATTTGTAGTTGAAAACATTGAACCCGCAAGCGCAGGGAATTATAAGCAATCTATTTTGACAAAAATTTCAAGTAAAAATTCACAATTTTCTCTTAATATAAAATAAAATAATCTAAAAAAAAAATCGTGGCTTCAGCGCTTAACTAACATTTGCCATTGTCGCGTATTCTTTTCCTGGAAGCTCTATGTCCTTGATTGCAGGAAAAACATGACTTATGCGAACAACTTTATTCATTTTGGAAAAATTCAAGTCACGAAAGGACAGATAGCTTCCTCGAAAGAAGAGCGTTACAAGTACAGCATATCTTCAAGAACAAACTTTTAATATTTTCTTAACTTTTAACAATTCGATCTCTTTTTCTATATCATATGTATAATCTACTTTTGTTCCAGAGAGATAGCTTCCGTATTTGGGAATTTTAATTTTCTTTTTGCAGTTTACAACTTACAAATTATTAAAACAAATTTTTTCCTTATATTTAAATATTACTGTTATATTATATTTAAATAAAACAATTCTTTTTTCTTTTGTTTTTTGAATTAATTATATTTATCTTCGAGCCAGCGAAGGAAGGTGGAATTGGGTTGAAAAAAATCATTCTCTTACAAATTTTTTACTTGAGCCTTATGGATCCTTTTCCCATCGTTCGTGGTTACTGTTACCCTGTTATCCCTGCCTACAACCTCTTTTGTATAAAGTGGGCGTTGTTTTGCCTTAATTTGTTTGTTCCTCACATACACTACGTCCCCCTGTGCATACTTCTTAGGGTCCTGCCTTTTTTCATTCAATCGGATATTTCGTGATTCCTGATTCTTCTCCATCCGATTCCTCACTTCGCTAAAAATTTTGTTTTGAAAATTTGCTAACTCCTGATAATTTATTCTTTGTACCCTATTGAAAAATATATCGCTCGGTTTGTACTTAGTTATGGAATGAATTGTATTGTTATATCGATCGGTAGCTATGTACAACAATTCCTTTGGGGATGTGTTGGGTATCTCTCTCTGTAAACACCGGTATATTTCAATAACGGTGGAGTGAAGTCTTTCGACCTGCCCATTCACTTCGCTCCGTTGAATAGGAGTTTGATAAAGTCTAATTCCTAACCCTCTAACATAGTTAGAGACTAAAGGACTGACGAAGCCCCTTTCGTTATCAGTAACTATAATCTGTGGGACTGTAAAATAGTGAATAATTTTTGCTAATTTTTTACGTAAAAGTACAGCGGACTTATTCTTTATGTGGAAGAATTTTGCAAATTTAGAGAATTTGTCTATGCAGCTGAGAAATTTTTCCCCACTAATCTCGAAGATATCGATGTGTAAAATATCGCAAGGATGTTTTGGGATAGGAGCATCCTTTAGTTTTGGGATGAAAGGATGCCTATCATATTTGTTTACCCGGCACACTTCGCAAGCTTTCGTGAAATGTCTTATCAAGCTTGCCATCCTGGGGAAATAGTATCGTTCCAAAATTTGTCCTTTATTCTCCACAGGATTCCTGTGGGCTCTCCTGTGCTCTTCCTCAATTATTCTGCAAATTCTTTCTTCATTCGCGACATCCTCTACTAATCTCTGCGTTATTCTAATCTTATAATAAAGGAAATGTTCGAGATACACTTCTTGGAGAAGCTGCAGCCTATTTTCGGGAATTTTAATACCGTTAATTACCGCTGGGTTCAACCGTTCTTTCAATACTCTTATTAGCGCGTCGCGGACAATGCTGTCTAAGGTCACATAGTGGCGGGTGTACCCATCGTGAGGATTTTCGACACTAAAAAGTTCTCGTCCTTCCCTGATCACAATCTGATTCCTAAATACGTTCAGGGGTGCTTCAACGTGAATGATAAGGTCGGAAGCATCTTGTTCGGCACTGTGAACAGTTTCAATTTCGCTAGCAGTTTCAGTAGTGGAGCCTCTAGCGACTGTCATAGTTCTTGATGTGTCAGTTGCTCCTTCACTAGCAGTTTCTGTAGTCGTGTCGTCACCATTCTCAACAGCCATCACGTTGAGTCCTCCTTGGTCTTCCATTCGACATTTCATCCTTGATAAGGCATCAGCCACATAGTTTGATTTACCAGGAGTGTAAATCAACTCGTGGTTGTATTCCTCTATACGTGCCTTCCATCTTTTTAATTTGGCATTGTGATTGCGATTTCCGAGCGCGAACGTGAGGGGTTGATGGTCAGTGTAAATTTTAATGTTTCTTGCCCCATACAAGTAGGAACGTAGGTTGTCCAATGCCCACACAATGGCTAACATTTCCTTCTCATTGGTGGCATAATTTTCCTCCGTCTTGCTTAATGAGCGGGAAATGTACGCAATTGGCTTATCCTTGCCAACCTCACCTTGGGACAGCACGGCTCCTATTGCAAAATCTGATGCATCTGTGGTTAAATTAAAGGGTTTCTGGAAATTTGGGAAAGCTAAAATATCAGAGGAAACAAGGAGTTCTTTTAGATCAGCAAACGCTTTCAAGGCGACAGAATCAAGCTCAATCGTCACTTTCTTCGACTGATTGGCCTTTACTTGAGCGTTTTCTCCACGTGTTAAATTAGTCAAAGGTTTGGCTACTTTGGCATAGTCCTGAATGAATTTTCGATAGTAAGACGTCATTCCCAGGAAACGCTTTAAATCCTTTAACGTACTCGGCGGTTCTAGACCTTGAATTGCACTCACTTTTTTTGTGTCAGGTTTAATACCATAGGGTGTGATAACATATCCAAGGAATTCTACACTAGTTTTCATGAATTGGGTCTTTTCCAGATTGACTTTTAAGTTTGCCCTCAACAATGTTGCAAAAATTGTGCCAACGTTCTTTAGGTGCTCCTCTTCATTTTTTCCAAAGACGATTATGTCATCAATGTATACATAGCAAATTTTCCCTATGTACTCCTTGAGCACATCATCTATCATTCGTTGGAAAATGGCAGGAGCATTCTTTAGACCAAACGGAAGCCTCAAAAATTCGTATTTTCCGTTCATTGTTGAGAACGCTGTTCTCGGTATATCAGACTCCTTCATCGGAACTTGATGAAATCCGGAAGTCAAGTCAATCGTAGTAAAGTACTTTGCAGAACCTAGGCTTGCAAGTGTAGAATTTATATCGGGGATCGGGTAGGTATCAGGTACGGTTACAGCGTTCAAACGCTTGAAATCTATTACCATCCTATATTGTTTCTCGCCTGAGGGCTTTGGTTTTTTGGGGACTACCCAGATTGGGGAATTGTAGGGACTTTTTGATGGACGTATGACGCCTTCCTCAAGCAATTCCTCAATCTGCCTCTCAACTTCCTCCCTCATGCAGGCAGGATAGGGATAGCTTTTTGTGTAAATCGCCTCCTTAGTAGTAGTCCTGATTTCTGCCTTCACGATAGTATTAACGATTTCCTTATTGCTTATTGGGTCAAAAAGTTGCATATGGTCTTCGATTATCTTGCGGAGTCTTTCTTGGGTATTCTTAGAAAGGTTACTGTCTAAAATTTGATTAATTTGCTTGGATACTTTTTCTTGAAGAGGAATTTTTATATTTGGTTTAAGGGTCAGAACGTTTTTTTTTCGGTCTATTACTGCCTCTAATTCCTTTAGGGTATCATCGCCAATGATGCCATCAAAGGATTCGAGACCTGGCAGTACGTAGAATTTTAACAAGGTATTATTACCTACGCGCTCAAAAAATCTACCACTAACTTCTTCGCTGATTTGAATGCGTCCACCGGCTGAATTTACAAAAAAGGATTTTGCAAGCTTTTTGCTATTTAGGGAAAGAGATTCGTTTATAAAATTTTTGTTCGCACCTGTGTCTACCAAGAATTTCAACACAGTGCCCTGGCTATCCACGTACTCTATGTAAGGTACGCTGGATAGGCTCCTGTCATAAAATTCACCTGATCCTCGGAATTCTCCTCAGCCAAATTCGCATAGTCCTCATTCACAGTTTCCATATGGAACATCCTCTGCTGTTTTTGGCGGAAGTTGTGTGAGCCGGATTTCCGTTTGAATGGAAATCCTTGTTGAGGTCTGTTTGAGAAGCTCGCCCGACGCGTCTGTATAGAAGGGTCCACCTCCATTTTTACCACTGGCCTTGTTTCTTCAGTCCTTTGAGCGAAATGCCGATTCTGGAAGGAACCACTCTGCGGCCTATATCCAAACTTATTTTTGTTTCCAACAGGTGAGAAATTGTTAAACTTCGAGAACGACGGACGAGGATTACTGTCCTTATTCATTTCGTTTACCGGAACAGTCACCGAGGTCCTATTTATACCACCGTGCACAGGATGGCTCCTAAAATTCAAATTCTGAATGTCTAGACAAGCTGTGTAGGCTTCGGGTAGTGATCTTGGTCTTTGGACAATAATCATGCGGGAAAGATCGCCACTCAATCCCCTTACAAAAACATCCAGCGCTCTATTTCTGTAGGTTTCTATCAGCGCATCTACGGTTTCGGCAGAATAGTTTTCGGTTTTAAATTTATTTATAATTAAGGAAAATTGGTGGTTGACACGAGCATAAAACTCGTCCAACTTCAAGTTACCCTGAGTTAGCTGACCCAGCTGATGCTCGAGGGTACGGATGTCCCTTTTATCAGCGTAGTGAAGCGACAGGCAACCTTTTATTCCTGCCCAGTCGACTTCCGAAATATTGTGGGATATTAAAGCAGAATCAGCGTTACCCCTAACCTTTCCCCTAATGCTCTTGAGGATTGCCCTATAAATTGGCTTCGTCCGGACGATCTTGTAGTCGTCTAAGATTCCCTCAACTGATGTCACCCAGGACACGTATTGGGCTGGGTTTCCCTCGAATGCCTGGAGGTCCCTAACTGAGTCTGGCAACCTGCCTATTTCCCTCAAATCTTCCTCACTCACTGGCCCACATAACGGGATCTCAGCTGGGGTCACGGTAAGTGCATTCATTTGTTCCAGTTGACGAATGCGGTTTTCCGCCTTCTTCAACTCGACCATTAGTGCACCCACAGAGCCAGTCAGCTCGGTAACCGAACGGGTCAAGGAATCCATAATAAAAATTTTTGACTCACCAAATTCGTTTTCCTTGTTTTTTTTTTAAAAATTTTCCCTTACTCCTTCCTTCGCTGCTTTCCTTTGTCGCTTTTAGCTTGAGTTCGCTGAGCTGATGCCGCAATTTCCTTATATATTTTTTTGGACTCACAGGCAGATCGATTGCATTGGTTATGTTATTGCTGAAATGTAAAATGTTTTAGTATATCATAAAATAACATTCAAAAATTCTTGACATAATGTGTGGCTTAGGTCAAGGAAGGGACGCGGGAACCCTTTTTAGTCGTCCGTAATCGGATTACGGGCAACCGACTCAGGACACTTCCTTCACGCGGTGCTAGGCATTCAACGCAACTTCACATTTTGCTGCCATGGCCAGTAGCGACAAGTATCTGACCATTTGGCGGCTGTTACTATGCAATACCGATACCGTTGACCATGACCAGTCGACAATGCGCTGCCTTGATCAGGAAATGATTGTCGTGTTCCCATGTGAACGACAACGTGCACCCAGATAGGGCGTATCCGATCATTCATGGACAGGCGTTGCAAAATAACATCAGCACAGCAGCTTATTGCTTTGCGTATTTTACGCTTTGAAATGCAGTTTTATAAATCTTGGCAAGGAGTCGAACCTTGTGCTACAATTAATTAAAGCACCCACCAGTTCGCCAAAGATTATAAATTTAAATTTTTCCGACAATTTGTCGCCTTCGTTTTTAATATTACTTTCGTAAAATATTACTTTCGTAAAATTGGCAAGGGGTTGAACCTTGTGTCGCCCACAATCGAGGACACCCAGCAATTTGCCAAATACATTTTACAATTTCACCATTTTTATATATTAAAATATAATTTTTCATTTTATAGGTGTACACTATGTGCGTACCCCGTGACCCGATTATGCACATCATGGTGAATATTATATTTCAATTAAGGAACTTCTGTCCCATTTTCAATCATCGCTCTTAAGCGAATTTTGAATGAAAAATAAAAGTAAAGTAAAATTCTTTATATTAGGTCTGAGGGTCTTCGGGGTCACAGAACCTTTTTCTATTGTTATATCCTGGAGGGTCCCTTGGGAATCTCAGGATGGAGACGTAAGGATTTATTTGTTTTAATTTGAATCAATAATTTCTTCATATTAGGTCTGAGGATCTTCGGGGTCACAGAACCTTTTTCTTTTGTTATATCCTGGAGGGTCCCTTGGGAATCTCAGGATGGAGACGTAAGGATTTATTTGTTTTAATTTTTATATCACCATGTTCACACAATACCCTTCAAGGGCCACTATATTTGCATCGGAAGGCTTTGGTTTACTTTCCACTTTTCAATCTTAGTTCACTTTTACATTGCCAGGAGGGTCCCCCCGAAGGTGGTGAATCGCTGAGCAATTTTTCTCACATTTGTTATAGTTTTATAATAAGCCTTCCGATTTTTGGGGAGCCCGTTCCTTTAGCGGGTCCCTGCTCGGGCGCCAGTTAACGCAGTCGGAAGGACTGCGATTAAAAAAATATTTAAGCCGCAGCCAACAGCGGCATACTTACATATCCTTTAGCTGAATTAAACACACAATTGGATAATATTTAGATTTATTACAATTTAACTAAAATGTCTTCACAACTCCAAGTCCTACTTAAGACTAACTCTATTCATAACTTATAAATTCTAAGCTGGGCCTAAAACTGACTGCGTCAGCATTCCCTGGCCGCGGTACCGTTCCCACGCTGCAGCGGTATTGCACCGGATACGCGTGCAAGCATTCAGACGCTACGTCAGCAGATTCGGTGCATTTACCTATGCTGCGCTCTATATATATATATATATATATATATATATATATATATATATATATATATATATATATATATATATATATATATATATATATATATATATATATATATATATATATATATATATATATATATATATATATATATATATATACAGGGTGGCCCAAATAAGACAAGCTGATGTGAAACACAAATAACTTTTTTATTTTTAACATAATTTATTTTTTCTTTTTGCAGATTATAACTGAACTTTTGGAAATTTAAAATGAATACGTACAGTCCACAAAAACGCATTAAAATTATCGAATTTTATTATTCTTCTCAACGATCAATTGTTCTGACGCAGCGGAATTATCGCCGTTTTTTTCCATTTAAGTGGTTATGTGAATAAACAAAACTGTAGGTTGTGGGGCTCCGAAAATCCAAGGGCAATACATCAGTATCAGTCACACCCAATCAGATGCACTGTTTGGTGCGGTGTTATGGCCACAAAAATTATCGGCCCATATTTCTTTGAGAATGAGGATGAAACGCCAGAAACGGTCTCAGGGGCTTCTTACAGAACAATGATCGACAACTTTTTGCGGCCAATGGTGGAGCAACATCCTAATTTGTGGTTTCAACAAGATGGAGCCACTGCGCATACTGCTAGGCAAACTATTGACATGCTGCGTGAAATTTTTGGTGAACGCATAATTTCAAGAAATTCAGATTTCCCTTGGCCTCCTCGTTCACCAGATTTAACTGCGCCCGATTTTTTTTTTATGGGGATATTTAAAAGACAAAGTGTATGTTAACAAACCACAGACACTTGGACAGCTCAAGCAGAATATTCGAGACGAATTACGGCGCCTGCAACCAGAAACATTACGCCGTGTAATGCAAAATGCGCTAAAAAGAGCCAATGCCTGTATCGAGCAAAATGGTGGTCATTTGTCTGATGTCATATTTCACATATAGTCACGTTAAATTTCCATAAAATGTATTTAACATATTAAAATAAATCATTTTAAAAAACCCGTTATTACAAGAGTTACACGTGTTTAACATCACTAGGTCTCATTTGGGCCACCCTGTATATATATAATCGTATTTATATATTTATTTATTTTTTTATATTAATTTTTTTTCAATTTTAATATTCATTGCAATTTGTATTAAATACAATGAACAATATTCTTATTTGAAACATAAATAACAATAACTAAATATCAAGATAACATTTATGGAGTGCACCCAGTGGTGCAACCATTTCTTAATTGTAGTTATTTATCAACAGAAAATATCTGCTGTTGACTTCTTTTTTAAAGGACTGAATGTAGTCATATGAGCTGTGAGTTCTGATATGAGTGGATTGGAGTGCCCGTGAATTCTGAGTGTGTATGCCATTGCATATTTTTTTATTTCTTTCAGAATTGTCGGGACTTTCATGTCACGATGCAGTTGTTTGTTCGTTACGTAGTATGGAGCTTTTTCAATCATACGCAGGGTTTTTGATTGGAATCTCTGGAGCATTTCGACATTAGAGGTTGCCGCAATGCCTCATAGTTGTATGCCATAATTCCATATCGGTTTTAAGACGGTGCGTAAAGTAAGAGCTTACTTTCAAGTGAAACTTGGAAATTTCACGTCGTTGAGTTTTACTGCTGGGCAGGTGTCGCGTTTAAGAGTGAACGTAACCTGGACAGACTTAGTTTCATTGGACTTGATTCGGCAATCTTTCAACCATTTAGTGATTTTGTCTAAGCCCCTTTGAAATTTAAGCGACACCAGTTGTGGAAGGGTGTCCATTGCGAGTACAGCAGTATCGTATTCAAATCTGCCAACGATAGTACTTTCAGAGACAGGTAAATCGTGTGTATAAAGCAAGTATAGGATGCGACCCATGACACTGCTTTGGTGTACACCGGCCGAACATTTCGATTGTTCTTCACCTTGTTTTACAAAGAAGTATAGATTTTTAAGGAGGGATTTGAGATACGAGGGCGGATTTATATTGAAGCTACCTATGTAGGAAAAAAACTTTATTTTTTTCAAAAACTATTTATTTCTCAATATAGTCTCCTTTTACTTCGACACACTTAGTAAGACGATATTCCAACTTTTTTTTTATACCATCTGAATAATACAATTTCGGGAACCCCTCAAAATACGCGTTAGTTTCGGTAATCACTTCTTCGTTTGAGATGAATCTTTTTCCTTCGAGCCATTTTTTCAAGTTTGGAAACAGGAAAAAGTCACTAGGAGCTAAATCTGGACTATAAGGTGGATGATTAACCAATTCGAAGTGTATTTCATGTAATTTTAGTATCGTATCTAATGCTGTGTGAACCGGTGCGTTGTCTTGAAGAAAGAGCGTTTTTTTCTTCTTTAAATGTGGTCGTTTTTCCTTGATTGCATCAATCAATTGATCCAATAATGTACGATAATACTTTCCTGTGATTGTGGATCCTTTTTCAAGATAATCGATGAGCACTATTCCGTGTGCATCCCAAAATACAGTGGCCATAACCTTGCCAGCTGATTTCACTGCCTTCGCCTTCTTCGGAGCACTTCCACCAGCTTCCACCCATTGTTTCGATTGATTTTTGGTTTCAGGTGTGTAATAGTGGACCCACGTTTCATCAACAGTTATTAGTTGACGCCAAAAATCAACAGGTTACGCTTTATCATGTCCAAACACCGCTGTGAAGTGGTCTGTCGAACTCCGAGTTCGACACTGAGCAAACTCGGCACCCATCTTGCCGATAGCGTTTTCATATGCAAATGTTCATGCAAAATGTTGAACACACGTTCATATGATATGTTTACCATTTCAACAATCTCACGCAACTTGACCATGTAATCTGACGGAGCAGACTCACCGTAATGTTTATCGAGCTTTTCTTTTGTCTCTTTCGCCGTTTCTCCTTTCAAATAATAGTGTTTAATCACTGCACGAAATTCGATTTTTTCCATTTTTCAAGAAACACAAAAGTTGCTTACTTCATACGACTACAACAAATAAACTAATCGATGAATTTGGGTGAAATTTTAACAGCTGACGATTGACAGATCGCAATTTAAAAAAAAAAAGGTTTTTGTGTTTGTGCTGCCATCTAGCGCTAGGTAGCTTCAATATCAATCCGCCCTCGTATATATAATAGTTTATTGGAAGTGTTTTCTTTATTTCTTAGAGTAATCCGTTATGCCAGACGCGGTCGAAAGCTTGGTACATATCGAGATACGCCACAGTATTTTTTTAACTCAAATGCTGTGTGAATGCAGTTTACAAGTAATGAACATGTTCAATTGTACCGTGTTGTTTCCTGAAGCTGAATTGGTGATTAGGAATTAGTTTTCGTTCTTCTATTAATGGCATTAATCTTTTGAGGAAGAGAGTTTCCAAAATTTTAGAGGCGATCGGCAGCAAGCTGATGGGGCGATATGACTCAACTTTGTCTGCACTTTTGCTGGGCTTAACGATCATTTTTATTTGACCCACTTTCCATTGAGGGGGAACAAAACCAGATAATAAAACAGCGTTGTATATAAGTCAGGAAAGTGAATCCCTCTTCTGGAAGCTGCTTTAATATTTCTCCACTAATTAGATCGTCCGAGGGCTTTCTTTGCATTAAGCTTTTTGATCACTCCTTGACTGCCCCTTTGGAAAATTTTTTTATGTGCTGGTCCATCTGGTATATGTGGCCCAAGGTTTCTCTTACTCTTTCTGCTATGATTGGAGAAGGTTCAATTTCGTGTGGGTTAAACATTCTTTCTAAATATCGTACAAATCATGTGCATGATTTTTCGATATCACTTTTAGGCCATTCTTTGTTTTTTTTGAGAGTGTATTTAATTTTTTCTTATCCACAGGATGTCTACTCTGTTGCCACTTTTTTCTTGTCCAGCGTCTTTATCCCAGTCTTTCTTTCACAAGAGGAGGGATCTGTACACATTGACGCTTGATCAAGGGGGTGTTGACTTCAAACCAGCCTGTTGGAGGCAATTATTGAAGTGTTCAATAGTTATCATGATATCTTCACTAGAAATAATCGAGTCTCTCTTAATAATAATTTAGCTTTTGTAGTTTGTTCTTGGCCAACACTGCGACCTAAAAGATCTTTTGTGTCATACTACATTTGTCATTAATGATCCATGTGCTCACAACTGTCCGATCTACTATGCCCTATAGATTTAGTACCGGCGTTTCTTCCGTAATGCCATAGCATTTCGTCCGTTTAGTGATGTCAAAACGTCACAACTAAAGCTAGCTGTTCCTTCTCTAAAGAAAGGAAGTAGCTGAAAGTAAATGTTCCTTCATTATCTTTTCCGCTTTATGGATTAATTTGAGAATGTCGATAACAGGAGCATTCTTTATTTCTTCCAGAGCCAGCTGTTCGCGGTGGAATATGTTCATTCTAGTTCTTGCCAACGCAATGCCGTCGCACAATATGTGTTCTGTGGTTCCTCTTCTTCTAGACAGAGCCGGCACTCCGTATCATCAAGAATGTGGATTTTAGTCAAGTGATATTTCAGGTAGTAATGACCTGATAGAAAACCTACATTTTCCCTATATTTGTTTTGCACATATTGCGCAATCCTTTATTGTAGGTGAATGGCCTTACCAGTCTTTTGGCTTGCAGAAGTCCCTCTATCCCGTCCCAGTGTGACATTCTGAAACTATGTTCCCAGCTATTTACCTGGATTTAGCCTCCGCCCAATTGATACCATACATAGTATGGCTCCGGACCTAAGAGACTTGCTGCGGAACCAGCCCTAGCCAGCTCGCCAGCAATTTCATTGCCTTCAATCCCCGAGTGACCTGGGACCCAGCAAATTTATTTATTTTTTTTTTTTTTATTAAACCATTTATTATTTTATTCTATCTTACTACCATTGGAAACTAACAATAAGTTATCAAATCTTAAAACTTATGTATTAAATATGCTCTTTGCTTATTGCTTGGAGCTATTTGGGTTCTACTCGTTAATTCTTATATATTAATTAATTACAATTTTAAAAAGAGGAGTGAAACAAAATTTAATAGAGATATATATTACAGATTAGTTTGTAAATAAGTTTAGAAACATGGTTTCTTTAGACGAGGAGCAGAATTCTGCTGGGGTAGACTTCTTGCAAGTATGTTCGGATGATTTTGTAGGCTATTCAGGTATTTCAGCCTTAATTCTATGATTTCTTCTTCTATAGTGGATATATATATATATATATATATATATATATATATATATATATATATATATATATATATATATATATATATATATATATATATATATATATATATATATATATATATATATATATATATATGTATATCATTGTGTATGTTTTTATTTTTGACAAACCATGGTGTGCCGGTAATTGTTCTTAGCATTTTCGACTGTGCCCTTTGGATAAGTTCTAGGTTTGAGGTTCTCGCACTACCGCAAAGTTGCACCCCATATGTCCATATGGGCTTTATTACAGCTTTGTATAGAAGGACTTTGTATTCCAAGCGCATATTTTATTTTTTGTTGATTAACCAATTCAGAGAGTTTGCTTTTAGTTTCATTTGAGTTCTTTTCGCTTCTATGTGCTTCCTCCAAGTTAACCTACGGTCAAGATGGCTTCCTGAATACTTCACTTCTGTTGCTTGTGGTATTTTTGTCATTTAGTGACAGTTGGACAGGTGCTGGTTCTGAGAGAGAACGTTATGTGTGTACATTTCGTTTCGTTAACTATAATACGCCAATTTGCCAGCCAAATTTCTACATCTTTAAGGTGTTCGTTTAGGTCACGAGAGGCGATATGTGGATTTTGAAGGGTACTTAACACTACGTCTCCACGGGCAATTTTTGATGGCATAACATCTGTCAAATTTGATTGCAATGGTTGGCAATATTTTAATGGTGGGCATTGCGATGTTATGCCATTGTCATTTTGAAAATGCCGTCAAGCAATCTAGTTCGCTGTGCCCACGCTTGAAAAAAATTTTTATTTATACGATGAAGAAGAAAAAAGAAGGAAACCGAAATTCAGGATGAATCCTTTATTACAAAGAATGCAAATGCAGAGTCTCCATTCATTTTAGCGTTTTTATTAATTTAATAGATGCGGTAAAACGAAAATGTCCGACGATGCTTCCACTGTGAGCGTCACGAAAAAATGAAAAAAGGCTGTCAAACAAACAAAATGACAACTGATTGCAACACAGCACGTTGGCAATTTATGGCATAACATATTTCATAACATAAATTGCCAACTTGAAGCAATTTGGAGTCTCCATTGGCAATTTGCTTGAAATTGCCAATGGCATACCATCAAAAATTGCCCGTGGAGACGTAGGGTTAAATAGCTGTGCCGTCAGCAAATGTGGAAGTAGCTAGGCTGTTATTTATTGTCAGACGTGTATATTAGGTAGAGAAGAGGACCAAGCACACTCCCTTGTGGTACTCCAGCCAATATGTGAAATTCGGGGGTTACAAATTGCTTGTATTTCACTGTGTACTTCCGACTCGCTAAGTAAGATTCCAGCACTCCGTGTGTGTTGTATGGCAGAAACTTTTTAATCTTGTGCACTAGCCCCTCATGCCAGACTTTATCGAAGGCTTGGGCAATGTCTAGAAATATTGCTGAGCAGTGTTTCTTCTAATTTCGCTTGTTACACGGTGCAACTGCTCTATTGTACCGTGCTCTTTTCTAAATCCGAATTGATGAGTAGGAATGTTGGCATTTTGATTTAGATAGGGCTTAATTTTCCCAAGTAGCTATTTTGGAAATATATTTGAGAGAGTGGGTAGAAGGCTTATGGGCCGATATGAGGACACCTGCGTTGGATCTTTTCCTGGTTTAGGAATCATTGTAATTTGCGATATCTTCCATATATGCGGCAAATGACCCAAGCGAAGGATAGCATTGAACAATTTGGTTAGGTGTATTAACGCTATGTGTGGTAATTACATGACCATTTTATTTGTGATTAGGTCATATCCAGGGGACTTTTTTGCATTAAGACCTGTTTTAATGACACACTCTAAGTCTTTGATTTTTAGTTGAAGCGGCTGAGTCACTTTGGTTCTAGGTAAAGTAGGGACCTTGAAGTTATTGCACGGAGCATTACGGCAAAAAACTGTTTGTAGATGTGCAGCAAACGCTGCTCCTTTTTCTTCGTCGCTTTTGGCCTAACTTCCATTTCCAAGCCTTACTGGTGGCTCACTTTCCTTTGGGCTTTTTGCAACCTTTGTAGCTCTCCAAAGTGAGTAATTGGTGTGTTTTAGCGGGCCCAGATCTTTAATATAGGTGTCAATACTTGCTTCAGCTTCCTTTTTAAGTACACCTCTAAGGAGATTTTGTGACAATTTTAATTTCCTCTTTAGGGCAGGTGACCTATATTTCTGCCATTCTCGTCTTAGGCGTCTTTTCCTTAACGAGGCACTGCACATGCGTTGAAGTTATATAACCGGTAGCAACCTGCATCGTCTTTTCTGTTGGTGTTGCGCACGGAGCCGCTGATGCTAACAAGGAATTAAACTCGTGGAGCGCTCCCTCTAAGTCGTCTTTGATTTTATGAGGAGATTCCAGGCAAATATGTGTACGTATTTCTTATAATTGAACCAGTTCGTTTTGTTGGTGGTCAATTTGGGCGATTTATGTACAAGTTCAGGAGTTTTGTTAAAGTATATGATGACAGGTGAGTGATCGGAGAACAAGTTGAAAATTGCTTCAGAGGAAAACAGTGCCCTGTTTATATTTTTGATCACAGCGAAATCAATAAGATCAGGGATTTTACGCTGGTCCGCTGGCCAGTACGTGGGTTCGCCACTTGAGACAAAATCTAGATGATTTCGATGATCAATTAACACATCGTACAACTGTTTACCTTTAGGGATTACCAGACGGGAGCCCCGGTAGGTACGCTTAGAATTAAAGTCTTCAGCTTTTATAAATTTTTTTCCGAGTGTTTGAAAAAACTGCAGGAATTTTTCTGACGTTACTTGGAATCTAGGTGGACAGTATATAGCAGAAATTGTTATACTTTCGCCCCAGCACTGAAGGGAGATTGAAATGGCTTGGATGTGTCTTTCGGCATATTTCTCACGTAGGAAATGCTTTATACGGGCATTAAGAAGAATTCCTGCGCCTCCGTGCGCTTTATCGTCTGGATGATTGGTTTTGTAGAAATTGACACCGGCAATACTGAAGTTGTACTTATCTGTTAAATGGGTTTCTGAGATAAGCATTATGTCAATTTCGATGTTGTACAAAAAATTCTTGATTTCTATATTGTGTTGGATAATACCATTGGCATTCCAGTAGCATAACTTTAATTGATTCATTTATTTTTGAGAGAGCAGTGTTTTCATCAGTTTCTGATTTTGTAAGTTCATGAATCATTGTTTGCATGGTTGACATAAATTCGGTCATACAATGCGTTAGGTTACAAATCATTGCTTCTAGATTTTGAACGGGTGGAGAACTGGCTAGACTTTTAGTAGGTGCTTTTTTCAATACGTTTGCGTACGCCATTGAGGAGGACGAGGGCGCAGCATTGGCTGGATTTATGCTAGGATAGTTAGGTGCAATATTGCTATGTTCACAGCGAACTAGCTTTTGTGTTGTACGCGTCTTCATCTTCAGGTCTTTGTAAACTGGACACCCTCTATAGTTGGCCGTGTGGTTACCACCGCAGTTGCTGCATTTTTTTTACATTTTTATCGAATTTGTCAAATTTACATTCAACTGAGGGGTGAAAATTCATGCAAACGACACATATTGTGCGTAGAGTGAAGTAAGATTTCGTGTGCCCATATTCCTGGCAATTTGCGTTTTGGGGCTCCTCAATTGAAATTCAATGATGTATTAAGTAACGTAGACTATAAATAAAGTGGGTTTAATTTTGTTTCAGATTTCTCGTCTCTGGAACGAGCTCCACCTTAAATAATGGTTGAGGTATTTTATCCCTGTTTTTTATGTTAAATATTGTTTTTGCATTAAATCCGTTTGAGGTATTTTATCCCTGTTTTTTATGTTAAATATTGTTTTTGCATTAAATCCGGCGTCTGCCAGCGCTTCCATTATTTCATCTGGTTAAACTTCTGGTTCTATTCCTTTTATTACAAAAGTTAGGCCTTTGCTACTTTTCAATTGGTACGTGTAATAGTTTTTTTTGTTATCGTCGAGGTAATTAGCAATATAGCGATAATTTTTTTCGTTATATATTTGGATTTTAGTCTCTTGTATGTTACCTTTTTTGAGCGAGATTATATGAAAATTATTATTATTATTATAAAATATTGCTAGCCTATTAGGCTAGCAATATTTTCAACCAGAACATTTGAACTTTTTTCACGCAAGTAAATAGATTGGCGGCGGTTTAATGATTTTTTCAAATGAATTTATTTTAGTTGAAATTATTTCATTTTCTTTGGATGGCTCATCATTAAGTGCGGCAAACCTGTTGTGGTACATTGAGTTAGTAGGTTGATCAATTTCAATTCTTTTATATATTTTTGTTGCTTTTTTATTTTTTGGGGGGCTTAGTTTCCGTTTAATTTGAATATACCGATCCATGCCTGTTTGTATAGTTGCAGACTGAGCGGAAATTGTTGTATTTGTTATATTTGTTGTTTTTGAATGTTTATCAGACGATATTGAGCTTAGCAAGCGTGTGTTAGCTGTATTTGCATGAGAATGCATTTGTGTGTTTGGGTAGGTGCGAGAGTGGCTGCTTTCTACTCTTTGTTCTTTTGCTTCTTGCGCGGAATTATCATTGAGAGAGTTTTTTCACTTACCGTCTGATTTGATTGGGTGTTGATTGCTCTAGTTGAACATTAGATTGTTGTTCCATGTTTTCTGCAGGGGCGCTTGCTGCTAACGTTTGCGGAGTTGGTATACTTAAATTCGCAAACGCTGTTAACTCATGAGAGGACAACTCCGTTGGTTTCAGTGAAGTTTTTGGTATACTGCTTATTGATGATGCAGAAGGACGCGAGGCGGTGAGAAATCGATCTCTTGCTATAGGTGGAGAGCGCAAAAGGCTCATGTATATTTTGTTATTGTTTTTTGTTTTGTTATTACCACTATCTTGACTTTTGCTTTAATTGTGATTCTTGGTTTACACATTAATTTAAACAAAGGTGCAATCTCAAAGAGTCACTATCTCGGCGATTTGAATGATCACTTTAGGTGGTTATAATTTGTTGTTTCCCTTTTTTTTTGAAACTATGAGGAACGTTTTAAAAACACATTCGCACAGTATAAACGGCACCAGAAATTTTTTGCAAATTGTAACCTTATTTGTTGTACCTAGAGATTGGTTGTTGAAGCATTCTTCCACCAGTTTCGATTCTAAAGAATATGAAGCTAATGCCTGTAATGCAGCTTGGCTCTCTGAATAGATGGCTATGTGTGCGCCCTTGATACCCGTTTTCAGATTTGGCCACGCACAGATTTAAATTGCTTGAATTTCAGCCTGGATGACGCTATACCACCTGCCCATTGGTTCTGAGATTTTGCTATTTGGTGCATAGACCCCTGCACCGACTCCGGTACTTGGTTTTGAACCGTCTGTGAACCATTCTAGACTTCTAGAGTCGACCCAAGTTCCTCCTATGTCCCATTCTTCACGGTCTGAGATAATAATCTCAAAACTGTGATCAGACTGTCGTTTTGGGAACATATAATCCGTCATTGAGCAGATTATATTTTGAACCGATATGTTTTTTAAAATATTGAAATGACCATAGTCATGAGGTTCTTGTCTATACAAGATTTTCATCTTCAATGCGCTTCTAGCAGCTCATATGGTAATGACAGCAAGATCGTCAGCATATCTACTTGCCTCGAAGCCTAACCCTTGCAGTTTGACTAAGAGATCGTCAATAACTAAAGTCCATAGAAGGGGAGACAAAACACCGCATTGGGGACAGCCTTTCATTGCCTTGACTGATACGGCCTCGTCCCCAGCAATGAGCTAATTTCTCTACTTTTTAACATCATTTTAACCCACCCAACAGTCGGTTTATCGATATATTGCAGAGCATAGCCCCCTCTATAGAGCCGTAACTGGTATTATTAAAGGCGCCCTTGACATCTAAGAAGGCACAAACTCCAGAATTTTATGTATAATAGTTCGCATGACGGCCAATCCAGTGTCATTGACGCCCTAATTGACCCCGGGAAGTCCAACTGAAGGAGGTATTCTAAAGTGTCATTCCTATTCATTGTATAAGACCCATCTGGTCTTCTTAAAGTTGCAACACCATTCGCGTGTTCCTCGACTATGCTTTCGGAAAATCTTCTCCAAGACTCCCGCTTGGAACTTAGTTCTTTGTTGTAATTTGTCAGAGCGACCCTAGTCGTCCCACACCTTCGGGCATTTACAACGATTGAACAGTTTTCTTATCTTCTTTCGCATATCTGGAAGCTTGCCATTCCACAATGGGGCCTTGCGAGTCACATTGTGAGTTTTGACCGCAAGCTTTCATGATATGCTGAGTTTATTATATCATTTAGTTGATACACCGCCTCGTCGAGTTCACCAACAGAACTTATACTTGCAGGCAGCGAATCGGATCTTGATTCTAATAATTCCCTATATAGTCTCCAATATGTCTTTTTTGGATTGAAGAATGATATATGCAAATGATCTGATAGAGAGAGCTCCTCAGATACATGCCAATTTCTAACAAAATTGGCGATGTGACGACTGGTTAGAGTTAGGTCTAATACCTCTTCTCTAACCGCGTTAATAAAGGTTGGCCTTGCACCCTGCCACGCCCACAATTAGCTAAAAATCATTACTGTGATCCTATTAAAGATTTATAAATGAAATTTCACAGGATGGCTGCGGTTACAAACATTAAACACCCTCCCATTATGGTAAGCACCTTGGCGTGGTGTGGGGGCTTAAGTTGCAAAGATTCGTCGGACTGCTTTAACCCAAGGCCATATACTGCCCCCTGGCAGGGCCTCCAGTGTTTTTAGACAGACCGACCGATGAGTAACGAACGAAGAGCTACCACGTGTGCGTCTGTTTTCCCGGGTTAGGGGCGGCACACAACGACGTCTGTTTTCTCCATGTTAAGAGCGGTCGGTTTTTTGAGTCTTTTGTGCGTGGGGTGGTAGACTGTAAAGAAACCCCACGGGGAGGAGGTGTTTTTTCTGGTCTCAGATGTCGAAAACAAGTAAGAGCTTACGTAACGGGGGGTCGGATCCCCAGTACCGGCGGTAGGTGGTTGGCGAGGAGGCCACCTTGCTTCGATATCTAGCAACTCCTCAGGCATCGCCGTGGTACCCCAGGCCGCAATGTCTGCTAGTGCGACTGGGAGGGTCACCAAGCCAGCTTTGGGTAGGCAAGGGGCCTGTGAGGTGGAAGCTGAGGGGGATCGCATAGGATCTCAGCTTCTGGGCTTGCGCATAGACCACGCAACCGATGACGACTCGTTGTCACAGGTCAGCAATGTCTCCGACATAGGCTCGGATGTTGAGATGCAATTGCTCAGTTCTTCTCAGCCCTCCGCTCCACATGCTCCTGAGCCGGGGAAGGAGACAAGGAAGGTGGTAAGCCTCACGAAAGAGCAAAAGGCCAGAAATGGCTATAAGCGCTCGGCTTACTTTCTTCGAAAAATGAAGGCGAAAGATCCTTCTTCCTTTACAAAAAGGGAGAAGGATCTCATTAAAAAGCATGAAAGGGTCGTAGCAAGGTTTGAGAAAAATAACGCTGCGGCCAGTTCATGCAATAAAATGGAGCAGGGAATTGTTGGGGCAAAGTATGATAATGACAAAAAAATAAAGTATGATAATCCTGAAAAAATGGTAAGCCGGACAAGGCCACAGGTGACCGCGTAAAGGTGCCGCCAAAGCCAAAGCCGAGTTCTTCGAAGAAGCCACATAGCTTGGCATCGGGCAAAACTCCAAAAAGAGTTCGGTCTGATGAGCAGGCCCAGAGGGCTTCAAAGAAGCCGAAGCCATCTGGCTCCTTCAAATCACCTATGGAGCTGCAGGTAGCTATCATCGACAGAGTTGACCCTGATGGGCCTGATAGCGGAGATGGTTGGGGCTGACCAGTCTCTAAATTCGGCAGAGTGGCGGGTGATCTCCGTGACCCCCTGCATAAATGGAGTGGGAAGTGACGCGGTCCTCGCAGTGGACTCCGCGTCTCTATCCAAATTAAGGAGCGACAACTGCATCAGATTCGTGTTCGGCTCTCTTAAGGTTCGCGTGCCGGGTGACCGGCAAAAACCTATAGAGAGGAAGCTAGAGGTGGTGCAAATTAATTTGCATCACTCCATCTCAGCCTCGGTCGATTTAATGAAGTTCATCGCAGAGGACGATGTGGACGTAACCCTTGTTCAGGAGCCTTGGCTCGTCAGAGGTAAGGTAAGCGCACTCTAGATGGATGGTTATCGTCTCTACATTCCACAAACACAAGGTAAGATCGGAACGTGTATAGTGGCCAAAAAGGATATTAATATTTTTCTTCTTACTCCCTACAGCACTGGAGACCTTACAACGGTGGTATGGGAGCACAGGCACAAACCTAGTTTATTGCTAACGTCCGCATACTTTCCGCACAACGAGGAACGGCTGCCACCACAGATCTTCCGTCAACTTATCGCCTACGGTGAGCCACGCGGACTGGGCATAGTGGCCGGCTGTGACGCAAACGGGCACCATGAGCTCTGGGGCAGCACTGATTCCAATGGTAGGGGTGAGTCCATTTTTGATTACATTCTCTCCACTAGCCTAACTTTATGTAACAAGGGAAATCAGCCAACGTTACGTAATTGGGTTAGGGAGGATGTGATTGACATCATTCTGGCCACTGGGTCAAATACCATAAGGGTCGACAACTGGAGAGTATCTGATGCCCGTTCCTTTTCGGATCATAGTCGGATACGCTTGTCAGTCTACTCCGAGGTAGTGACCCCACGGAACCCAAAAAGACTGACTGTTCCAAATTCTCAAGACTGGCGACCCATAAACTTACTTTGATGAAAGTCAAGGCTTTCGAAGGGTATGCTAAAATTGATAAGGCGGTAGGTCGTCTTACGGGAATACTGAAACAATCCTTTGAACTATTTTGTCCTTTGGCCACGTGCTAAACCAAAATCGGTTTGGTGGAACGCTGAGTTAGGACTGCTTAGGAAAAAGTCAAGAGGAATCTTCAACAAGGCCAAAAACAGTCGGCTGGAAGAGGATTCGGAAAATTATAGAGTCAGTTTTAATGAGTATAAAAGCAAGATTAAGGCTGCAAAAAGGGAGTCCTGGCAGCAGTTCTGCGGAACTCTGGAGTCGGTAAATGAGGCATCGAGACTCAGGAAAATACTATCCAGAACCACGATGGTTCTCGGCAGTGTGAAGAGACGGGATGGCTCATGGACTGGCTCGTGTCAGGAGTCCATGGAGGTTTTGATGGAAACGCACTTTCCAGGTTGCACGGACTCGCATACCGTCCATACGCAGTCGGTAAATCTTGCACGTGTTTCACAGACCGACGTGTCGGATATCGTGAGGGAGGACAAGATTTCGTGGGCGATAGTCTCCTTCGCCCCGTACAAGTCAGCGGGTCCTGATGAGGTTATACCTATGCTGCAACATTCCTCTGAGGGCGTGATTCCCCATCTAGTTCACATCTTTACAAGGTGTCTCGAGAATGGATACGTGCCAAAAGGTTGGAGAGAAGTCAGGGTGGTTTTCATTCCAAAAGCGGGAAAAATAAATCACTCTACTGACAGGGATTACAGACCAATAAGTCACTCATCGTTTATTCTTAAAACACTTGAGAGACTTATTGATCTGTATATTAGAAGGGTTACCAATATTCGCACAATGGATACTGAGCAACACGCATAACGTAGGGGTAGATCAGTGGATAGTGCACTTCATGAAGTATTTGGTATCATTGAGAGGTCAATGAACTATAAGGAATACAGGTTGGTAGGTTTTCTGGGCATTGAGGGTGCCTTCAACAATGTAAATATAGAGGCGATCTGTAAGGCGCTGAGATATCACGGAGTGAAGGAATTCATAGTGGCATGGATTAACACAATGCTAGTAAGCAGGGATATTAACGCCAATATGGGGACGGCCTCGGTGTGTAGGAGGACTACAAGGGGTACGCCGCAGGGGGAGTGCTATCACCTGTGCTATGGCTTTTAGTAGTAAATGAGATCTTAGAAACTTTCAAGGCAAAGAGAACAAAAATTGTAGCTTAGCTGATGACATTGTCACACTAATCCCGGGCAAGTTATTGTCAACGATTAGCGAAATCATGGAATCAGCACTGGGCGAGATTTCCGGATGGGCTGAGCGCAACGGCTTAGGAGTTAACCCTACTAAGACAAAGTTAGTTTTGTTCACCAGGAAAACAAAAATCCCTAAGTTCTCTTTGCCAAAGTTAGGTAGGGTAACATTGAACCTCTCTTCAGAAGCAAGATACTTGGGTATCATTCTGGACTCCAAGTTAAATTGGAGAAGGAATATTGAGGAGAGAAGAAAGAAGGGTTTGGCTGCATACTATACCTGTAAAAGGACCTTTGGAAAAAATGGGGTCTGTCGCCGTACATCGTTTATGAGATGTACACCACAATCATAAGACCAATTTTAACCTACGGGTCCAGGCGTTGGAAAGCAAATGTAATCTAACCCGTATTGAAAAAGTACAAAGACTTGCAAGCCTGGGTATCTCAGGGGCTGTAAGCAGCGCGCCTCAAGAAGGCTTAAACATATTATTTCACCTCTTACTTGGGGCTGTGCCACCAAGTGTGCTCTCAGACTGAGGGAGTGCAACACGTGGAAATCTGCCAACTATGGACACTGTACAATTTTGAGCGAAATAAGACGGAAGGGTCAAGGGTTAGCTACGGCCGATTTAAAAACGGCTACAGACTACATGATTTCTACTATGGACTTTAAAGCTAGAATTAAAACTCTCTTTCCAACCAGGAAAGACTCTGAGTCAGGCTCTGTGACGCGTAATTCTGACATTACCATCTACACTGACGGCTCAAAGATGGAGGGTGGAACGGGGGCGGGTGCGTTCTCGGAAGGCTTGCAGGGAAGACAGTCATATCGGCTGCCTGACGCATGCAGCGTCTTTCAGGCCGAAGTCTATGTAATAGAGAAAGCAGCCGGACTGATACAACGGAGTACAATTCGACCTTCGAATATCACTATCTTTGTGGATAGTCAGGCGACGCTTAAGGCAATAGAATCCAAGACAGTTATATCGAAGCTGGTAATGAAATGTCGTACCTCACTACTGTACATTAGACCCCACAAGGTCTCGCTTTGCTGGGTTCACAGAGCCAGAAGGGGCTCTGAAATGGACATTAACGAAGCAGATACCTCAATACAAATCCCGATATGCGATCTGTTTAAGAACGTGAAGAACGGGAGGTATGTCATGTACTGTGACCTAAAAGATCTATTGTACAACCCTCTGCTAATATAGGACAATCCTATAGAAACTCATCCATCTTTGTTATCCTTGGAAATAATAGGATATCAGCTGGATCCAGCTTTGCTATTTCATTACCTGGTATCAATTATGATCCCAGGCTTTTGTATCTGCTGTGCATCAGTGCTCCACAGCTGCCTAATATGTGCTCTGGCGACTCGGTTTCCTCGTCGCAGAATCTGCACAATGAACTTGAAATGATTCCTAAGTTGCTTAGGTGTCCCTTGAGCTTACAGTGAACAGTCAAAAGCCCGGTCAGTATTCTTAAGCTGTTTGTGAGCAAGTCAATGCAAAATTTGAATCTTTTGCAGTTGTAGTTGCCCAAAAGTAGTTTTGATTGTCTTAGCCCATTATGACTTGCAAAAAGTTCCTGCCTTTTTTGCCTTTCTTGTTCCCTACGTACTTCTTGCCATACTCCTCTGCCTATGCCACAGTAAGGTTCCGTGCCTATCATTGCCATGGAGGCCCCTTTTCTGGCAAGTTCGTCCGCTTGTTCATTGCCCCGGATGCCCATGTGGCCAGGGACCCAGCATAAACTAACCTTGCTGTACTTTCCCAACTGATTTAATTTCTGTAGACAGTTCCATACTAGCTTCGAGTCCACTTCATACGAGCTTAATGCTCGAATGGCCGCTTGACTGTCAGAAAGTATGGCTATTTCCCGTCTTCTATAGCCTCTGTTTAGATTAAACTGCGCGCATCTTTCGATGGCGAGAATCTCTGCTTGGAAAATACTTGGATATTTACCCATTTGCTCGGAATATTTGCTTCTAGGTCCAAATACCCCCCGCTCCGGTACCACTATCGGTTTTTGACCCATCCGTATACCACATGATCGTATGTTCCTTAAAGGAGTACGCAGCGTTTAAATTGCTCCATTCCTTCTTGTAACTTAGTTTTACCCCAAAGTGTTTCTCAAAATCAAATTTCTTACTCGTCTTGTCCTGTGGATAATCTAGAAGAGAGTTATTGAGTGGGTTTCTCAGGTTCCATAGCCCTTTGTATGCCCCGGGCCTTGTCTTATCTCCCGACATCCTAATTAAAGTACCTATTGCCACTTTCCGTACAACCAAGTGTAACGGGGTTAAGTCCAAGATTACCTCTAGCGCTGCTGTAGGACAGGTTCTCATTGCCCCGGTTATACCTATGCACGCTAGTCTTTGAATTTTTGCCAACTCCATTTGCGCTGACTGAAGTTCAGTTTTATTATGCCATGCGATTGCTCCGTATGTCACTATTGGACGAACCATCATTGTGTACATCCAGTATAAGATACTGGGTTTGCAGCCCCATTTTTTGCCCGCCAGTCTTCTGCACATCATTAAAGCACGCTTGGCCTTTAATGAAATCATTTCAACATGAGCTTTCCATGTTAATTTGCTGTCTAGAGTTACCCCTAGATACTTAGTTTCGGCTTTGGGTATAATGGTTTCACCCAGCAGTTGAATGTCTTTCATCTCGGAAGCTTCCTTTTCCTGGTCAATGGAACGATTGTGGTTTTGGTAGGATTTATTTTCAATTCTACCGACCTGCACCATTGTCCAACAATACTTAAACCTCTTTGAATAACATCGCAGAGGGTTTCTTCAAATTTGCCTCTAGCTATTAAGACGATGTCGTCAGCATAGCCCTGGCAGTCAATGCCCGCCTCGGACAATTTCGTTAATAGTTCGTCAACAACTAAGCTCCACATAAGAGGTGAGAGAACCTCTCCTTGTGGGCAGCCTCTGGTTGTGGTGATAGTTATTGTTTCGCCTCCAGCAGATGTCTCTGCAGTTCTGGTATGAGGAACTTCTGCCATCCAGTTTGATGTCATTGAGTCTACTCCTCTTATATCTTATGCCCTTTTTACTACATCATGTGATGAATTATCGAAGGCTCCTTCTATGTCAAGGAATGCGCAAATAACTATTTCCCTGTCCTCAAGTGTTTTTCGAATTAGATCTACTAGACTTTTAAGAGCAGTCTCTGTCGATCTGCCCGCTCTGTAAGCATGCTGATTGGGGTGCAAAGGCACCTGCTCTAAGACTCAGCATCTTATATAGTTATCCACAACTTTTTCTAGTGTTTTTAACATAAAAGATGTCAGGCTTATCGGTCTGAGGGACTTAGGGTGGCGGTGTCTTTTTTCCCCACTCTGGGTATGAACACCACCTTTGCCCTTCTCCAAGCTGTCGGTATGTACCCAAGAGCTAGACTATTTCGGTAGATATTTATCAAAAACGGTAGTGATTCCTTTATGCCCTTTTGTAACAGAGCCGGGAAAATACCATCCGTACCTGGAGAGTTGAATGGTTGAAAGGTACTTAAGGCCCAATCTATTCTTGCCGCAGATACAATATCTGCCGAAACTCTTCTTATATCCGAGTTGGGATTGGGATTGGGATTGCTTGGCCTATACTTCGATCCATTGCTCATTATTGCCACACATTCTGGGAAGTGTGTCATTAGTAGTAGCTCTGCCCTTTCATGGTCGTTCGTGGTATAGCTGCCATCTTCCTTCTTTAGGGACATTGTTATGTCCGGTCCTGCCTTTGCCAAAGTTTTATATAGCCTCGCTGCTGCTGGTAAAGAGGATATGCTTTCGCAGAAACTTCTAAAGCTAGTGTGTTTAGCTTTTCTTATCTCTTTATTATATTCTGTCAGTTTAGCCCTATATTCCTGCCATTGCCCGTTCCGCTTTGCCCTATTACTTAGGTAGCGGGTTTCATTTCTAAGTGCAGAAAGATAATTATTTCACCAAACTGCGGCTTTTTCATTGCACCTAGGTTTTACGGGACAGCTGCTATGGAAGGCATCCAGTATCGCCCCATTCAATTGAGTCACACTGTCTTCGAGCTCATAGTGATTACGTATGAGTTTGCTCGATGCAATGCCTTGCAAATTACAATTAAGTATTTCTTTATATTTCTCCCAGTCAGTTTTCTTGGGATTTCTATAGAATGGCACTTGAATGTCTAGGCCTCCTAAAGAGAATTCAATTATCTTGTGATCAGATAATGATTCCCCGTTAGAAACCCTCCATTTTCTTATAATCCTAGCAATGCTCGGACTAGCCAAAGTTAGGTCTAAGACCTCCTGTCTAACCCTGGTAACAAATGTAGGTTTGTTACCCTCATTTAAGATTTCTAGGTTAGATGCTACTAAGTATTCTAAAAGGTATATCGTGTTGTGTGCATTGGCATCGCATCCCAGTAAAGTGGCAGATTGTTTCTGTCACAAAAATTCACCAATTGCCGCACCTCTGCGGGCGGCGGTGAGATTTCTTCGCCCGGAAAATATGCTGATGCCACTACAATGACTCGTTTCCTACCCTCGATGTTAATGAGAGCCTGGATTGGAACTAAGTCCCTCGTCATGAATTCTGTAAGACAAATATAATTAATATTTTTACTAAGCAAGATGCAGGCTCTGGGTGCAATGTGCCTATTATCCCATATTACCTTTCCGCTGTCGTAGTTCAGCCCTCTGATTGCACCTTTATAGTGCCAGGGTTCTTGGATCAATACCATGCCTCCGATGTTTCTGGAACGGGTTCTGCGGGAGCTGTGCTGCTCTCTTATTGTTTGTCCTTGGCAATGCCATGGACTGTAACCTCGCCGAACCTGTAGTTGATGGTGTTACCTGATATCTTGATGGCTTCAAGCGATTGCTCATCGATGCCAAACGTAATCAGTTGTCCATTGCCCTCTTCCTCGATTTTGAGCACTCTCCATAAAGGTGTGATAATCCCCTCATTTTGAGCACTAATCAAGGCCATGATCTGCTCGCTCGTTTGACCCGAACTTCTAGGGAGGAAGATAGTTACTACATGTGCTCTGGGCACCTCATCTCCCGAGCATGCAACTAATGGTGCCCCCTTCCACGCCGCAAGCATAGGGGCAGCTTGTGTAAGCCAGTCTGCTGTCTGCACATCCTTGCAATCAACGAGTTCGTGCCCCGGCGGAAATGGATGCCCTCAAATTTTAATTTGTGGTCCCAACCTTTCGCCACTTCCACAAGGATAGCTTCTTCTAGGGCAGTTAGCTCCGCGGATGTGAGATTCACCTCAGGGTACTCCTTCGGTAGCACTGCCATCCTGACCGATTTCGACACGTCTGCATAGGTCTTACTCGCAGCTCTCTCCGATAACCTTGCGGTGCCTTTGTCGGATCTGTGGGTGAACTTTGGCTTCTTGCCTTCTGCCAGCTGTGGTGGTGTTATGAACCTACTGCCTCTTTTGCCCGTCTGTTGGTATGATGACGCCGCTTCATCTGGCTTAACTTTGTGCTCCCCAGCCTTCTTCCTAGCTTCATTCTGTTCAAGCCCTTTTTCTAGGTTCCTAAGGTACCACCTGCAGCCTGCCCCGCTAAGTCCTCTCCTCAGTGGGTCGTCGATTGCCCTAGGTTGTCCAGGAGGTGGAACCTTTGGGATGCGTCGGGTTCCATGACCCCGCGATCTTGGCCTATTTCCTGCAACAGCTGCAGATCCTGTTGCCTTCTCACCCCGTTTGGGCCACAGAGCTACACCGCTGTATGCTGGTGTTGCTGCTGCATCTGCCCTCTGTATTGGGTCTCCTGTTCTTGAAACATCAGCCGCCGCTGGCCTACTTCTTTGCGCGGGTAGTGCAAGAGCACAAGACTCCGATGTTGAAGCAGCTACGTTGGTCTGTGTGGCTGGTGCTGATGTTTTGCTGGGTGTTGCTGGTGCTAATGCACCAGACTTCACTGGTTGGCCTTTGTGACCAATCTGCTTAACCCCTGGTTTCATGCGCTGAGGCAAATGAGCACTGCCCCGCGAACCGTCATCAAAGAGCTGATACTTCATTTGGTTCGCGAGTTCTGTCGCGGACAATTCCCGCGTATTCAACTTTTTTGTATAATTTTTCTTTTTTTGTTGTTTATCCACCTTTTTCTTACAACCGCCTGCCCGCCTTAGCAGATTCGGCCTTAGCAGATTCGGCAGTCTACAATACTACATCGGGACTGGGATGGTCGACTATGACAGAGCCCGGTTGCCATAGCAAGGTCACAGCTACTCTTGGATTCGACCCGGTGTCCAAGAGGCTCCGTTAAAATACAGCACGATATTACCTCCTGGCTGCAAATCATCCCATCGGCACGGCAGTCGCATAACACCGTAGATTAGAGGGGGACGACTCCTCTTACTTGCTACTCTTCAATCTATCTTTCCGATATGGGTGGCCCTGCCAGGGAGCTTAATGCTCCCCATCGGCATAGCTAGTTGAGTCATTGCAGCAAGAATTATCACACCCCAGGGGTGGTCGCCCTAGTGAGTTTGCCTGATCTATCTTAGCCAATCGCGCACCAGCTACCTGGCGCGCCCTATCAGAATTAACAAGTCGCACCCGACATCTGATGCGCATTTGTTACCAACCGTCCCCGCGTGGAGGTGATAGACCCAACTTCCGCCAGACACTCATTTACGGCACGCACCTAAGTACATGTTGGTCCCCTTGAGTGATTGACGACACAACGACCATACTATTCACTATTGCAGTGACAAATAACTTATGGACTTGTCGCGACGACTGTGAAGTTTCAAGGGACTTAGACATGAAGAGAACAAAGGTTCTCTTTGGGCTCAACAAACCTGCGGTAAGGGTGCTTACGGAGGTCATTACGGGGCATTGTGCTATCGCACCAATGCTTCAACATTGGCGTATGCCGTCGAGCGGGCTATGTAGGAGTTGCCATGATGAAGAAGAGACAGTGTCGATTCATCATTTTTTATGTCAATGTCCGAGACTACAGTTGAAACGACTTCAGTGTTTGGGGTCGCGCTTCTTCACAAGTTTGACAGAGATAACGAAGGTGGATTTATCGGATCTTCTCACTTTCATCTGGAAAACCAAATGGTTTAATAGGGATGGAACTTCCAATGTTTATGGAAATCGAGGGTAAGGACGTGTATTCCTCCTCCTGGCATTTTTTTAAGGCAGTCACAATTGACATAGATGTCTCCGAGTGGAAGTGCGGATACTGCGTATCCGCACACGCCTTCCCAACCTAACCTAACATAACATTAAACACCACACAAAAAATGGGCGTGTTATTTCTACAGCCACGCCCACTACTGATTTATTATTATAACTTGTGACCTATACAATATTTTTGGACAACATTTTATATTAGTACGTATATGGACCCTACAAAGCCATATACAAGATTCGGGGTCGATCAGAGGAAGGATACGCCTCCTTCCATATAAAGAACTTTGGGGACCCCACTTAAAGACAATTACCCTATCCATGCTTCTAGTGATGATATATGGAAAGAAATTGGCATATGTATACACTGGGTCTGTCCTAGCATGCATTCCAAATATGGGCAGATTATTGCTAATGCCACGCTCACAATTAACCAAAAATCATTACTACGTTCCTATTAAAGATTTTTCAACGAAACTGCACAGGCAGGTTGCGGGTAGTAACATTGAACTCTACACAAAAAATGGGCGTGTTATTTTTACAGCCACGCCCACTATTGATATATTATTATTACTTTCGACGTACACAATATTTTTTGACGAAATTTTATATTAGTGGTACCCTACCAAAAATTACCATGAATATGCTCATGATTTATGTAGGGAACATCTCCATTATTGAACTCGCACGCACAAGAAAAGGTAAATGGTATTTCGAAGTCGGTCTAACCCAGACTCGTTTATATTTAGATTGTTTAGATCTGAACCAATCCCCGTGCATTCAGATTTGTCTGAGGTCACACTGTTGTCACCACACAGTGTATCGGTGTCAGAAGAGTCCATTGACTCATGACCTGATTCAAGATTCTGGGGTGGTGGTATCGAAACCCGAAAAGTTTCATTTTTTGCAACTGCAGTCAACACCGTAGATGCTGATGCAGAGCAATGTTTATCAACAACACCTACCAACGTAGATGTTGTTGTGAAAATGGCTACGTGCATATCCTTCAACTCTGCACGCAGCAGAAGATGAGTTCTCCAGCCCAACAGCTGGCTCGGTCGAAATAAACGACAATGATTGCCCATCAGCAGCTTCTCGTTTATTTGTTTTTTTGTTTTAGATAGATCTCTATAAATTCGACGAGTGTTAGGGTATATAGGTCACCCACGGCAGAGCCCTTGTACCGTGGGGAGGCATTTAATTAAAACCGGAGGTCACCAGGTATCCGGAGTACGCATATTCGAGACTAACCACCCCATTAGCCACGCATCCGTCCGCATATGCTGTTCCACCTTACATTAGGAGTCTGTCTATCTTAGCCAGTTGTACATAAAAAGACTGATGTGTGCCATTAAATATAGCACGTCACCAGTTCCTCAATGCACCCCTGTTTCCAGCCGTCACCACGTGGAGGTGATAGATCAGGCTTCCATCAAAAACTCAATTACGGCAAATACCTAAATACATGTTAATCCCCTTGAGTTGCCTGCGGCTCAGACAGCCAGCGAGTGCTTTAGGTTAATTGTTGAAGATATTGATAGTCGGAAGTAATTCCAAACAGTTTTGCTGTTGTAAAGGCGACATTCAGAAGGTAAGTCAACAAAATTATTGATTATTGTAAATATTACTGGAGAATGGTCAGAAGATAGATCATAGCATGGGTTGCATGTTCTATCCCTATTCGATATGCCTTTCATTATGCAAAAGTCTATTAGGTCGGGAATTTTATTTGTATCGGTTGGCCAATACGTTGGTGAGCCTGAGGAAACTGTGATAAGATTTAGATTTCTTATAGCCGCCAAGAGTTGTCGGCGTTTGGGAGTAGTGAGACGGGAACCAATATGTATGTTTTGCATTATAGTCTCCTCCAACTAAAAATCTGTTTCCGAAGGTTGTAAAGTACTTTTCATACTCCTCTGCCTTGATTGCATGTTTGGGTGGGCTATATACTGCCGAGATTGTAATTGGGCCTTTCCAATCTTCAACAACTATGTTTGTGGCTTGAATAGCTTCTGTGCAGTAAGATTTAATAGAAACATGGCCCATTTGCATTCCATATGAGAATATTTATGGGATTGACGAACTACAATTTTTCGTCGTGAGAGTTACGAGTAGATTCATCAAAAAGGGAGTATGAAAGTGAATTCGAGCTCTGTCTGGATGGTTGGGAGCCAGAATGGGATTGAGTTCATTTTTTCTCAGTGGTGGATATTTTAATGTTTGCAATTTTTTGTACACAATACAGCCTTTATAATTTGTTGGGTGATTACCTTCACACAATGCACATTTGACGTCATCAGTTCTCGTCTTACGCGAGCAATCTGCAGACGAGTGAGCTCCAGTGCATTTAATGCAGACCTGTTTTCTGCGGTAGTAGGTTTTTGTGTGACCATACTGCTGGCAGTTAGCGCATTGAGGGATTTCGCGCTTTGGACGAGGTGACTCAAATACAATTTTCGTATTGAAGAGATACTTGACTCCGTAAATATCCTTGTTGTTTGGGTTCGCTTTTACCACAACAATGAATATTGGCAGTGGTTTTTTGGTATTTCTTTGTTTAATATTCCAGATGTTCACGGCAGTGTGGCGAAGTCCTAGCAGTGATTCAGCAATTTCCTCTGTGCTAATAGACGAGTGCATGTTTTTGAGTGATGTTTGTTGCTGTTGCCGCTGAGGAGTTTGTAGTTGTTGTGATTATTGCTGTATTGGTTGTTGTTGGTGTATTTAGCCGCCCCATTTGGGTGAGGAGTGGCCTACAGACAATTCGAAATTTTCCGGTTTTTTATTTTCCAGATTTTTTTTTAATTTTTCTTTTGAAAAGTTTTTGGCAACTCTATTTTCAATTATATTAGTTGAACAAAAACAAATATCAAAAACTACTGCATACTTTTTGCTTCAAAATATTTTCGCCTATACTTCTACACCTAGTCAGGGTATACATATATATATATATATATATATATATATATATATATATAGATATATATATATATACTGAACTCATAATGTCCCAAACCGGTACTGAACGCGGTTTTCTGCTTAACTCGGGTATCCACCAGAACCTGATGGTAGCCACTTGCTAAGTCAAGCGTGGAAAAATATCTACTGTGAGCTATTTGGTCTGGATATATATATATATATATATATATATATATATATATATATATATATATATATATATATATGTATATATATATATATATATATATATATATATATATATATATATATATATATATATATATATATATATCCAGACCAAATAGCTCACAGTAGATATTTTTCCACGCTTGACTTAGCAAGTGGCTACCATCAGGTTCTGGTGGATACCCGAGTTAAGCAGAAAACCGCGTTCAGTACCGGTTTGGGACATTATGAGTTCAGTAGGATGCCGTTTGGATTAACAGGAGCACCGGCTACCTTCCAACGGCTAATGAACCAGGTAGTAACAGGCTTGCAAGGGTTAGATTGGTTTGTGTATCTAGATGATATTGTAATCTATGGGAAGAAATTGCAGCAGCATTCGCAACGCTTGTGCAAGGTGCTCCTGAAATTACGAGAAAACGATTTGAAATTGAACACGGAGAAATGTCAATTTTTGCGAAGAGAGGTGGTTTATCTAGCCCATCGTTGTTCAAAGGCAGGAGCACTGCCGGACCCTCAGAAGATGGAATGTGTAAAGAGTTTGGCAATTCCAAGAAATAGAAAAGAAGTGCAAGCATTCCTAGGACTAGTGAACTACTATAGAAAGTTCGTAGAAGGACTAGCCGGAATTACGTTGCCAATTAATAAGTTGCTACCTAAAGAAGCAAAGTTCGAATGGACAGAGAGTTGTCACCGACCTTTCAATAGCATTCGCAAGCAGGGCGCTTAGCGATACGGTAGAGGAAGAATTTCTAGCCATAGTGTGGGCTACGAAGAATTGTAGGACATATCTGCTAAGACGCCCATTCAAAATTTATACCGACCATTAACCGCTGAGAGGCATAGCGAATCTTAAAGATCAAACCTCTCGGTTGGCACGATTTCAGCACAAATTGTCTGAGTATGATTTTGAAATCATATACAAGCCTGGGTAAAATAACCTAAATGCAGATGTACTTAGCAGAGTGCCACAAAAGTAAAAGATATCGGTAGTTCAAACTAGAGCTAATGCAAAGGCCGACAGGGAGAAGACCAATGTTAAACGGTCAGTAGTTGATACAGAAGCAGCAGAAATAAAATAAACGAATGAGGAAAGAGATAAATAGCTAGCCAACAGGTTAGAGTGGCTCGAGAATGACAAAGATATTCAGGAGGTACTGAAGGGTTTCCCTGAATCACATTTAGGTGGACACCAGGGAAAACCTACGAGAGAATTGGATGGGTATACGCCTGGAAAGGTATGCTCAGAGACATAAAAAAATATGTGAAGAGTTGCCTAAATTGATAGGCCAACAAGAGTTCGAGGCTAATAAAGCTAACTGAACACCGAAACAGCCATTTGATAAAGTTCAAATGGATAGTATAGGTATTTTACCTGAGACAGTTTCGGGAAATAAATTCAACTTGACATTCTAAGATGATTTTTCAAAGTATATAGCATGCGTAGCCGTACCTGATGCAGAGGCGAGTAGAGACGGTAGCTAAAGCACTTTTTGACGAAATTATAGCGCGTTACAACATACTGAAAGTGTTGGTGACCGACAAGGGTTCGAATTTCGTGTCAAAATTATTTTCTGTGACGTGTAAAATGCTAGGGATTAAGAAATTAGACATTCTTATCATCCGCAAGCGAACGGTTCCCTAGAACGAAGTCATAGACCTCTGGCAGAATACTTGCGTAGCTTCGTCAAAGAGGATGGGTCTAACTGGGGCAGTGGTTAACTACGACCATGCATATATGTATTGCAATAAAAATCGAGAAAAAAATTGAGGAAAAAAAATTTTATCATAAATAAAAATGAAACTAGAGTAGTTTTTCTAGGAATTGATTGGATTAAGGGTAAGTAGAATTTAGAATAAGGAAGAAGAGTAAAATGTAGGTGGAGAGATAGTGTGTGACAAAGTAATGGATTAGAAAGAAGTAAACATGTGAATTTAAGTATGAATAGCTCAAATTAAGTTCTATGAAAGGGAAAAGTTCGCTAAAGAAATGAATGAAATTAATAAATGGTTACGAATAGAGTACCTATAATACCGGGTAAGTACTGGTACAAACAAAGGGTATTACACAGTTAAAATTTCACTCATCTTTCCAAATATATATTACTATATTAATATTAAGTAAAATCTGTTGTACATTGAAAGGGAAAGACGAGAGAAACAAAATTAAAATAGAAACAAGAGAAACAAAATTAAAATAAAAACAAGAAAAATTTTAAAAATAGGAATTTGAAAAATATGTAGTAATATACGAGTAAGTAACAGGGTGTGAGAGGATACACTCGTTTAACATACCAGGCGATAACTAATTTAAAAACATTAGGGGCGATGAACAATTTAGTCATACAATTGAGAATGTTTTCATATAAACCGGTTTTTTTTTGCTCACGATTAAAACGAAAAACAAATTTGTAAAGAAAAAACTAAATTATAATAAAATAATTTCGATGTATTTGAATAAAAAATAAAGTAAAAAGATTTAAAAAACTTTTAAACTTTATGTAAAAGTGAAATTAAAATCAATGGTTGTTTATAAAGTAATTTTCTTTTTAAAAATAATTAATAATGGCGAAATTGGTAAGAAAGAAGGCCGATATATATAGGTTACATATATTTTGAAGTTTTAAGTCGTTATGGGCAGATAAGAATATTTTGCTGAATTATCATATGCAACATGGACTTAAAAGGAGCGTACTGCAGCGTCGAAGCGAGAGCATGAGGAATAAACTTCCTTGAAAACAACCTGCGAACAGTGGTACTGAACTAAAGCGTAAGTGCGAAGCATCAACACAGAAATAACGGTGGTTGGCGACATATTGCGTGCCAAGATGCGTCCATTGTTTCTAACTTTGAACAAGTTACCCGAGGCAGCGCCATCCTTGCGAAGTATTTCTTCGTACGTAAGGCTCCAGAGCGGATCTACGCATTAACCAAAGTGAGAACCACGTAGACAGAAAAAGGTCTAACAGTAGTTATCAGAGTTCCACTATCACTATTGGAATGATTGACGATGTACAAAGTGTACACTATCCCAAAGCGATTGAACGCATATTCGAATTTATCATCAAAGACCAGGTATGACTACATATCCGAAAGCAATCACAAGAACTTTACAGTGGTCAATCCATAAAGAAAGAGAAAAATTGCCGTGATGTGGATCTCTGTCCGTCTGTCCGTCTGTCCGTCTGTGGCCACTTTTTTTCTACACCGTTAGAGCTATCTTAATGAAATTTTGCAAAAGTATAGTCTGGACAAAGATACAGACCCAGATTGCTATACGGGCCGATTTGGACAAAGACCACGCCTACCTCCCATATAAGGAACTTTTTTCACCTTTTTTAAAATGACTATAACTTCGGCCCAATTGACGGAATCGTGACGTTATTTGGCAGTTATGGAGATGTAGGTTCCCCTAAACACTGTGCAAAAAATGGGCGGTATATATTAATTTCCACGCCCACTATTAACAAATATTAATAACTAAAGATCTGGTAGAGATTTACGGACGAAATTTTACGGGAAAGAACATGTGGACATTACAAAGCTATCTGAAACAAATGGGGCTGATCAGAGAAAAGACACGCCCACTTTTGATATAGGGAACTTTCGGGTCTAAAATTAAAATTAGCCTACCTATGCTCATATTGATCCCAGCGGAATAAAAATTTGCAGAAATATACATGGGGTCCATAATAGTGTGTGTGCAGAGTATGGAGACCATACTAGAACTGCCACGCCCAAAATTAGCCTAAAATCATTACTGTGTTCCTATGAAAGGTTTATCAACGAAATTTCACAGGAAGGTTGCGGGTACTAACGTTAAACACCACACAAAAAATGGGCGTGTTTTTTCAACGGCCACGCCCACTATTGACATATTATTATAACTTATGACCTATACAATATTTTTGGACGAAACTTTCTATTAGTACGTATATGGACCCTACAAAGCCATACACAAGAAACGGGGTCGATATAATCATTTCAAGGTACCCTACCAAAAATTACCGTAAATGCTCCTCGTAATGATGATTTATGAAGAAAACATCCCCATTATTGAAGTCGCACGCACAAGAAAAGGTAAAGGGTATTTCGTAGTCGGTCTAACCCGACCTCAGACTTCTTTACTCGTTTTCCTTCTGAGTTTGACATTTCGTCGCTGGGCTGTGACGTCAACCTAGCAATAAATACATAAGCCTCGTTTCACACGAACGGCAACGGCGCGACACGGCGATGATAAATATACACAAAACTGCACAACAAAGTCCCAAAACCAAAACAATATTTAAATTGACGGCGCCGCAGTCCGACTATATATGAAATTAGTCACCAAGTGCGACAAAATCATTTTTCCCCAGAAACTAAAAAAAAGTCTCCTCCGCTCTTTTTCGTTGTATGTTTTAATTGGATTTCTTATACAATGGAGCGTAGATATACGTACACATACTTTGCATTAAGGCAATAATAATACAATTTGAACTTTCTGCAGTCTCATATGTAAGTAAGTAGGTATACAAATTTCGTCTGCAAGTGCCAAAAAATCAATTTTCCACAGAAATTAAAAAAAGGTCTGTCTCGTCTGTCTTTTTCCCCAGATATTTAAAAAAATAACGGAAAAGATGCAAGCAGAATTGTCAAAATAAACAACAAAATCGCTGGACGATTGAAAGTTTCCGCCGGCAACTATGCCAATTGTGCACTATTCTTTATTTTGATTTGGCATTTTTGTTTTGTTTTGTTTTGTTTTTCAGCCGCAATCATAGATTGTCTGATAGTGTGAATCTCTTGGTATAAGCATACACACTTTTCGCAGTTATGGAGTTTTGTGCAGTTTTGTGTATATTCATCATTGCCGTGTCACGCTGTGTGTGTGAAACGAGGCTAATGCGGATAGATATTTTTTTGACATTTCTCTTTGCAACCATGCTATTGTGACATAGAACGAAAAATTTTTGTACTCCGCATTGCGCAATCTTTGTTTCTATTATTTTTGACGGTGGCATAACCACACATACACAATTGCAACTTCTGTGTGCTACTTGCCTTGTCAATAAATTCGTTGAGAAATAATCTTCATGTTCACAGAATTGACGACTATCGACTTAATCACAATTTTTATTAATTATTTTAGTTATTAGTAGTATAATACTATGCCTTAAGACCAAACAATTATGATTCTTCAAGTTATGATTACCATGGTGCAATTACAAAGAACAAAAGGGAAAATGGAAAGCAATCGGATCAGATTTTATATTAAGAAAAGTTATTGTTTTGTTTTGTTCTTAACTTTGATTCCTACACAGGTACTTTAACCTGGAAATTGAAATAGTTGTTTCAAGCACTTGAACTTGAACAACTTGGTGAAGGATGAAATAAACTTCACTTGTTGTAAGCTGGGTTATAATTCACGATTTTATTTGCCAGTTATGGCCTTAACTACAATTAATTACAATAACAAAAACTTAAGTGGTACGGTAAAAATGAATACACAATAAAATATTAAAGAATGCAAATGTAGCAAAGTAAGGCTATTGGCTTATGGGTAACGAACTGGCGATGACTCAAGGCCAATGCCACGTTATATATGTTGCCAATATGCATGATTGTGTCTGCTGACTCGCCATCATACGGGTGTTTCACCTACTGCTACCAAAGGAAATGCACTTGGCGTGTGCTGTTATGTAGCGGATGACGATATTGTTGTGCCTACGAAAATTACTTTTCGTACAGCTATAATATATTGTTACGAAATCGCCCTCTTGACAATTTATTCTGTTACGAAATTGCGCTCCTGACAATTTACTCTAACTCTCTGTACTCGGATTCATACCACTAGATTGTGTAGTAATCAAACAATCGCTGGTTAAATTAAAGTAACTGACTTTATTTAATTATTGTAATTTACACGCTTAATATTTGGCTTAAAGATTACTTTATTACAATTTGTACTTATTTCAAAATTCATTAAGCAGTCTATTTAATAATTAATTTCATCACTTTACAATTGGCAATTTCGTAACAGAATAAATTTTCAAGAGGGCAATTTCGTAACAATATGTAAATTTCATATATTTGTATGTACTGTTTACTCGAATATGTATAATAATTTTTGTGCATAAATGAGGAATGTGTTAATTCGGCATGTAAATTCATGATACCGCATTTCCACTTTTTTTTGCGGGTATTTTAAAACACGCGTTAACTTGAAGATTTATCTCTAAAATGAGAATTACAAAAAGCAAGTGATATTATAAAAAGAATAATAACTGTTTTTCTTCAAATTTCAATGTTAGTCCTTACTTCTCTTTTTACCAAATTGAAAATAAAGGAACAAAAAATACTCTAAATTTATTATACACGCAATGAAGTCCCGCAGAAGTCGGAAACTGGTTAACTTATAGATAAGTTTTGAACTAGTAAATTAACCACTTGATTTTTTACTAGGGATATGGAATACGTGTACAACAAACACAAAAAATTCACTTACACTATACATATGAGCAAAAAAAATCGTTGAAACATTTAATAAATAACGAGTGAATTGAATGTCATTTCTTATTCTTCTTTGCTCTAACCCTCGTTTCACACCAGACGGCAACGGCGCTAAACCCAAAACTGAACAAAACTCAAAACAACGGCGAGAAGTGTGTGTGATCATACCAAGAGCTTCACACGATAAGGCAATCTATGATTGCGGTTGAAAAACAAAGCAAAACACAACAAAAATCCCATATCATAACCAACAAAACAGCGCAATTCGGATAGTTGCCGGCGGAAACTTTCAACCGTTCAACGATTTTGTTGTTTATTTTGACAATTCTGCTTGCATCTTTTTCGTTTTTTTTTTAAATTTCTTGGGGGGGGAAACGGACGCGACAGAGGATGGAGACAGTGCATTTCGCTATTTTGTAAAAAAGGATTCACCCAGAATCTCGACTTCCTTCTTTTTCCCTCTTCATCGAATAAATCAATCAATTCTTTTAATGAATCAAGAGCGCGGGCACAGCGAACTAGATTGCATGACATTTTCAAAATGACGATGACATAACATTTCAATGCCCACATATTGTTACGAAATTGCCCTCTTGAAAATTTATTCTGTTTCGAAATTGCCCTCCTGACAATTTACTCTAACTCTCTGTACCCAGATTCGTACCACTAGATTGCGTAGTAATCAAACAATCGCTGGTTAAATCAAAGTAACTGACTTTATTTAATTATTGTAATTTACACGTTTAATATTAGGCTTAAAGTTTACTTTATTACAATTTGTACTTATTTCACAATTCATTAATCAGTTTATTTAATAATTAATTTCATCACTTTACAAAACCACAATTACAAATACTGCTGCTTCGATTTGACTGCACGATCTACATACGAGTGATCAAAAAATAACCGTTATTTTAAAATTTTATGAGTTACGTGTGTTCGATGTACGCATTTTTTTTCTGTTATGTTGGTACACATGTCTGTTATATATGTTGGCAATACCAACCATTTTGGATTGTCAGTTTGTTTTTGACAGATAAAAAGGTTAGTCGTGTTTTGGTGTGCTCTTCGATTTTGTACTATTCGAAAAAATGGATCAAAGAAACTGTATTCAGTTTTGTGTAAAAAATGAAATTAAATGCGCAAGGACATTTGAAATGTTGACTGTGGCCTTTGGCGAGTCTACTATGAGCAGAACACAAGTTCAATTGTGGTATAACCGGTTTAAGGAAGGCCGAGAAGATGTCAATGACGATGCTCGTCCTGGTCGCCCGATCACGTAACAACCAATGAAAACATTGACGCAGTGAAAAAAATGATTTTGGATAATCGTCGAATCACTATCAGAGAGGTTGCTGATGATGTTGGCATGTCGTTCGGCTCATGCCAAGCAATTTTTACGGATGTTTTAGGCATGAAACGAAGATTGTTCCAAAATTGCTAAATTTTGAGCAAAAACAACGTCGCATGGACATCGCTCAGGAGCTGTTGAACATCGTCAACGACGATCCAGATTTCCTCAAAAAGATCATAACTGGTGGCGAATCGTGGGTGTATGGCTATGACATTGAAACCAAAGCCCAATCATCCCAATGGAAACGTCCAGATGAGCCAAGACCGAAAAAAGCACGTCAAGTTCGGTCGAACGTAAAGGTTTTGCTGACAGTTTTCTTTGATTGCAATGGCGTGGTGCATCATGAAATCTTGCCACAAGGTCGTACGGTCAACAAGGAATACTACCTTGAAGTTATGCGCCGTTTGCGAGAAGCAATTCGTCAGAAACGCCCAGAATTGTGGCAAAACCAATCATGGATTTTGCACCATGATAACGCACCAGCTCACACATCGATGCTTGTGCGTAATTTTTTGGCCAAAAACAAAACCGTTATCATGCCTCAACCACCGTATTCACCGGACTTGGCCCCCGCTGACTTTTTCCTCTTTCCAAAACTGAAGACACCGATGAAAGGAAAGCGTTTTGCTACGATTGAGGAGATAAAAGAAAAATCGAAACAGGAGCTGATGGCGATACCAAAAAAGCGTTTCAGAAGTGTTTCGAGGATTGGAAAAAACGCTGGTATAAGTGTATTATATCTGAGGGGAATTACTTTGTGGGACAAGATAGTTGTTGATGAATAAATAAATACTTTTTGAAAAAATAATAACGGTTATTTTTTTATCAAACCTCGTACAGTTACGATCTCTGTTCGACTGTGTTCGACTTTGATAATGTGGTGGTTTCTATAGCTTTCAAATGGTTGAAGTAGAAAATTCTACAATAGTGTATAACTTTCTGGATCATTCTAGAAACTTATATACACTACGAATCTTATATACATCTTGAATCTTATATACATACGAATCTTATATACATACACGACATAGGGTGGTGCACACAACTTCAAACTCCAGATGGGATCCTAAAAGTATGCAATCACGTTTCAGTATGCAATCACGTTTCAATATATATGAGTTTTACTCATGAAGCAAGAAATACAGATGACGCAGACGATTGTACAAAATTGAAATCTACTGCGCATATACGTCACAAGTGTCCAGTGCGTGTGTGTGTACTATAGCAATAGTATGAGATTCCTTGTAGAAAATGGGAAAGTTGTAAATATAATGAAAGTATAACAATATAATGAAGCGAAAATGCTTTTATTTTATAGAAATGGACTGACTTCATAAATAAACACTCTACCACCATAAATAAACACATAACACCATATTTTTTGTTATTTTAGGAGAAAAACCAATAAATAAAACCAATAGTAATTCAATTTATAATTTTTTGTATTTTTCTTTTTCGAGATCTGGTAAGAACTTTATTTTCTTCATCCTGTACTGCTGATTCAGTTGTGTTTTCTAAAACCAATAAGTATGTTCAACTATTATAATTAAAATGTATTAAATTATATACCTGTTAGCAATGCCGATCCTGCGTCGTATTCTTCAATAAGCTTCTGCACAATTTTTTTGTTTTCACGTTTTTCAATTCTTTCTGCACGCTCCTTGTGCAACTCGTCATTGGCAGATTTGCGAACCGTAGGCACCGCACCACGCTTCAATAATAGTTTTTTTGTAAAGCCTTCGTAAAAATTTGAATAATTAACAAATTGTATTAGGTCCATAAGTAGCTGCTTACTTACCCATTTCAAATTCCAACTTATTATCAAAATCTTCCGGCCTAAAATGTTCCATGCAGATACGTGAATTTTTCACATTAATTATTTTACCTCGGCAACAAAAACTTATCCATTGCTTACGATCACAATCATTTAATGGAAAACAATAAAAATGTAGCTGTTTAGAATTATTTGAATTGCTACCCTTGCAATCTTTCTCTGCACACTTCATTTTATTTAATAATTTTATTGTCTTCAACTTAAATATTCCTGCTTCACTTGTAAACACATAAAACAAACTGTAACAGCCAACAAATATTCTTGATTAATGGGCACTTGTGACGGCGCACACATCAGCTGATCACAAAAAGCAAATACAACAATCATAACGGACCTGCGCAATGCGTAATCTGTTTTTATTCATTCATGAGTTTTACTAGTATTTTAACTAGTTGGTTTCACTGCTGGGATGTTGTCTAAAATGGCGAATATACGGAGAAAACATTCAGAAGAAATCAGGCTACTCTTAAATAAAACTTTTAGGGGTACACTTCATTTGTATTTTAAAACGAACTGCGAAACTTCTAAAAAAAGGTGATAATTAAATTAAATTAAATAAAAAATTATAATATTGAAACGTGATTGAATATCAGTGAAACGGGACTGCATACTTTTAGGATCCCATCTGAGTTTGGGATTGAGTGCACCCTGTGAGTGTAAGACAAGACACAACCTATTCGAATAAAAGTATACTTAAGAACACCCTGTCGGTGATGTCAAAAAAGAATATTCTCGATAACCACCACTTCCGTCGAGATGAATAGAACATTCTAGCAAATTCCAGAATAGCGTAGAATTTTCTACTTCAACCATTCGAAAGCTATAAAAACCACAAGACTGTTCAAAGTCGAATGCAGTAGATCAGAGATCGTAACAGTGTGGACATCAGACATTTTAATCGAGTAGTATTGTGATTTTGTAAAGTGATGAAATTAATGAGTAAATAAAGTGATTCAAGAATTGTAAAATAAAGTGCAAATTGTAACTAAGTAAACTTTAAGCCTAATATTAAATGTGTAAATTACAATAATTAAATAAAGATAGTTATTTTAATTTAACCAGCGATTGTTTGATTACTACACAATCCAGTGGTACGAGTCCAAGTACAGAGAGTTTGAGTAAATTGTCAGGAGGGCAATTTCGTAACAGAGTAAATTGTCAAGAGGGCAATTTCGTAACAATATTTAATTTGCAGTTGAAAACTCAAATGTTAACAAGTTCATTTGATATTGAAACGTGATTGCATACTTTTCGGATCCCATCTGGAGTTTGAGAATGAGTGCATCACCCTGTGTGTATATAATTCAAGACACGATCTATTCGTATAAAAGCTTACTCAAAAACACCCTGCCGATGGTGGAGAATCCTCTAGTACATTCTCGAAAAGTTTACACAAGAACAGGGTAATATAAGATTCTAGAATAATCCAGAAACTTCTAGAATAGCGTAGAATTTTCTCCTTCAACCATTGTGAACCTGTAAAAGCCACCACACTATTTCAAAGGAACACAGTTGAGCAGAGATCGGAACAGTGTATGCATCGTGGATTTAATCGAAGCAGCAGTATTGTGACTTTGTAAAGTGGTGAAATTAATTATTAGATAAACTGATTAATGAATTGTTAAATGAGTACAAATTGTAATAAAGTAAACTTTAAGCCTAATATTAAGCGAGTAAATTACAATAATTAAATAAAGTCAGTTACTTTAATTTAACCAGCGATTGTTTGATTACTACACAATCTAGTGGTATGAATCCGAGTACAGAGAGTTAGAGTAAATTGTCAGGAGCGCAATTTCGTAACAGAATAAATTGTCAAAAGGGCAATTTCGTAACAATATATTATAACTGTACGAAAAGTAATTTTCGTAGGCACAACAATATCGTCATCCGCTACATAACAGCACACGCCAAGTCCATTACCTTTGGTAGCAGTAGGTGAAACACCCGTATGATGGCGAGTCAGCAGACACAATCATGCATATTGGCAACATATAACAAGTGAAGTTTATTTCATCCTTCACCAAGTTGTTCAAGTTCAAGTGCTTGAAACAACTATTTCAATTTCCAGGTTAAAGTACCTGTGTAGGAATCAAAGTTAAGAACAAAACAAAACAATAACTTTTCTTAATATAAAATCTGATCCGATTGCTTTCCATTTTCCCTTTTGTTCTTTGTAATTGCACCATGGTAATCATAACTTGAAGAATCATAATTGTTTGGTCTTTTGACATAATATTATACTACTAATAACTAAAATAATTAAAATTGTGATGAAGTCGATAGTCGTCAATTCTGTGAACATGAAGATTATTTCTCAACGAATTTATTGACAAGACAAGTTGCACACGGTAGTTGCAATTGCGTATGTGTGGTTATGCCACATTTTCAGAAGAAGAAGAAGAATTATTGAAACATTCTTGGCAGATCCTATAGCTATTTCGGACACGCCACTTGTCCTCATCAAAAATCTTTCAATGAAATGTAATTTTTTCCCAAGAATTATTATTATGATATAGAAATCAATAGCACACCAGCTATGAACCCTCCCAAGAATCGAACCTGGGCCTTTAGCTGTTGTAATCTGTCCATCCAGACAACTACGCTAACTGCAGGTGGTGAACTGACTGATCAAATTCTGTCCATGTACTGTCTCATTCCACCACACTCTCAGCAACTCTGTCTCATTATTACCCCTCATTTGTTCCGTTAGGTCTCTCTCATTAATTTCTATTACATTTCAGTGGTGTCATAGTTGATTACTTTTTTTAGTGGACAGGCTAAGCCTTTTTAGGATATATTCTATAAAGTTTACAATTTCTTGTGAAGATTCATCAGTAGACATAGATGTCACCTTTTTGCCGTATTCATTCTGAAAATGTGAGTAAGTCGATAGTCGTCAATTCAGTGAAAATGAAGATTATTTCTCAACGAATTTATTGACAAGGCAAGTAGCACACAGAAGTTGCAATTGTGTATGTGTGGTTATGCCACCGTCAAAAATAATAGAAACAAAGATTGCGCAATGCGGAGTACAAAAATTTTTCGTTCTGCGCATCTATGTCACAATAGCATGGTTGCAAAGAGAAATGTCAAAAAAATATCTATCCGCATTAGCCTCGTTTCACACACACAGCGTGACACGGCAATGATGAATATACACAAAACTGCACAAAACTCCATAACTGCGAAAAGTGTGTATGCTTATACCAAGAGATTCACACTATCAGACAATCTATGATTGCGGCTGAAAAACAAAACAAAACAAAACAAAAATGCCAAATCAAAATAAAGAATAGTGCACAATTGGCATAGTTGCCGGCGGAAACTTTCAATCGTCCAGCGATTTTGTTGTTTATTTTGACAATTCTGCTTGCATCTTTTCCGTTATTTTTTTAAATATCTGGGGAAAAAGACAGACGAGACAGACCTTTTTTTAATTTCTGTGGAAAATTGATTTTTTGGCACTTGCAGACGAAATTTGTATACCTACTTACTTACATATGAGACTGCAGAAAGTTCAAATTGTATTATTATTGCCTTAATGCAAAGTATGTGTACGTATATCTACGCTCCATTGTATAAGAAATCCAATTAAAACATACAACGAAAAAGAGCGGAGGAGACTTTTTTTAGTTTCTGGGGAAAAATGATTTTGTCGCACTTGGTGACTAATTTCATATATAGTCGGACTGCGGCGCCGTCAATTTAAATATTGTTTTGGTTTTGGGACTTTGTTGTGCAGTTTTGTGTATATTTATCATCGCCGTGTCGCGCCGTTGCCGTTCGTGTGAAACGAGGCTTATGTATTTATTGCTAGGTTGACGTCACAGCCCAGCGACGAAATGTCAAACTCAGAAGGAAAACGAGTAAAGAAGTCTGAGGTCGGGTTAGACCGACTACGAAATACCCTTTACCTTTTCTTGTGCGTGCGACTTCAATAATGGGGATGTTTTCTTCATAAATCATCATTACGAGGAGCATTTACGGTAATTTTTGGTAGGGTACCTTGAAATGATTATATCGACCCCGTTTCTTGTGTATGGCTTTGTAGGGTCCATATACGTACTAATAGAAAGTTTCGTCCAAAAATATTGTATAGGTCATAAGTTATAATAATATGTCAATAGTGGGCGTGGCCGTTGAAAAAACACGCCCATTTTTTGTGTGGTGTTTAACGTTAGTACCCGCAACCTTCCTGTGAAATTTCGTTGATAAACCTTTCATAGGAACACAGTAATGATTTTAGGCTAATTTTGGGCGTGGCAGTTCTAGTATGGTCTCCATACTCTGCACACACACTATTATGGACCCCATGTATATTTCTGCAAATTTTTATTCCGCTGGGATCAATATGAGCATAGGTAGGCTAATTTTAATTTTAGACCCGAAAGTTCCCTATATCAAAAGTGGGCGTGTCTTTTCTCTGATCAGCCCCATTTGTTTCAGATAGCTTTGTAATGTCCACATGTTCTTTCCCGTAAAATTTCGTCCGTAAATCTCTACCAGATCTTTAGTTATTAATATTTGTTAATAGTGGGCGTGGAAATTAATATATACCGCCCATTTTTTGCACAGTGTTTAGGGGAACCTACATCTCCATAACTGCCAAATAACGTCACGATTCCGTCAATTGGGCCGAAGTTATAGTCATTTTAAAAAAGGTGAAAAAAGTTCCTTATATGGGAGGTAGGCGTGGTCTTTGTCCAAATCGGCCCGTATAGCAATCTGGGTCTGTATCTTTGTCCAGACTATACTTTTGCAAAATTTCATTAAGATAGCTCTAACGGTGTAGAAAAAAAGTGGCCACAGACGGACAGACGGACAGACGGACAGAGATCCACATCACGGCAATTTTTCTCTTTCTTTATGGATTGACCACTGTAAAGTTCTTGTGATTGCTTTCGGATATGTAGTCATACCTGGTCTTTGATGATAAATTCGAATATGCGTTCAATCGCTTTGGGATAGTGTACACTTTGTACATCGTCAATCATTCCAATAGTGATAGTGGAACTCTGATAACTACTGTTAGACCTTTTTCTGTCTACGTGGTTCTCACTTTGGTTAATGCGTAGATCCGCTCTGGAGCCTTACGTACGAAGAAATACTTCGCAAGGATGGCGCTGCCTCGGGTAACTTGTTCAAAGTTAGAAACAATGGACGCATCTTGGCACGCAATATGTCGCCAACCACCGTTATTTCTGTGTTGATGCTTCGCACTTACGCTTTAGTTCAGTACCACTGTTCGCAGGTTGTTTTCAAGGAAGTTTATTCCTCATGCTCTCGCTTCGACGCTGCAGTACGCTCCTTTTAAGTCCATGTTGCATATGATAATTCAGCAAAATATTCTTATCTGCCCATAACGACTTAAAACTTCAAAATATATGTAACCTATATATATCGGCCTTCTTTCTTACCAATTTCGCCATTATTAATTATTTTTAAAAAGAAAATTACTTTATAAACAACCATTGATTTTAATTTCACTTTTACATAAAGTTTAAAAGTTTTTTAAATCTTTTTACTTTATTTTTTATTCAAATACATCGAAATTATTTTATTATAATTTAGTTTTTTCTTTACAAATTTGTTTTTCGTTTTAATCGTGAGCAAAAAAAAACCGGTTTATATGAAAACATTCTCAATTGTATGACGAAATTGTTCATCGCCCCTAATGTTTTTAAATTAGTTATCGCCTGGTATGTTAAACGAGTGTATCCTCTCACACCCTGTTACTTACTCGTATATTACTACATATTTTTCAAATTCCTATTTTTTCAATTTTTCTTGTTTTTATTTTAATTTTGTTTCTCTTGTTTCTATTTTAATTTTGTTTCTCTCGTCTTTCCCTTTCAATGTACAACAGATTTTACTTAATATTAATATAGTAATATATATTAGGAAAGATGAGTGAAATTTTAACTGTGTAATACCCTTTGTTTGTACCAGTACTTACCCGGTATTATAGGTACTCTATTCGTAACCATTTATTAATTTCATTCATTTCTTTAGCGAACTTTTCCCTTTCATAGAACTTAATTTGAGCTATTCATACTTAAATTCACATGTTTACTTCTTTCTAATCCATTACTTTGTCACACACTATCTCTCCACCTACATTTTACTCTTCTTCCTTATTCTAAATTCTACTTACCCTTAATCCAATCAATTCCTAGAAAAACTACTCTAGTTTCATTTTTATTTATGATAAAATTTTTTTTCCTCAATTTTTTTCTCGATTTTTATTGCAATACATATATGCATGGTCGTAGTTAACCACTGCCCCAGTTAGACCCATCCTCTTTGACGAAGCTACGCAAGTATTCTGCCAGAGGTCTATGACTTCGTTCTAGGGAACCGTTCGCTTGCGGATGATAAGAATGTCTAATTTCTTAATCCCTAGCATTTTACACGTCACAGAAAATAATTTTGACACGAAATTCGAACCCTTGTCGGTCACCAACACTTTCAGTATGTTGTAACGCGCTATAATTTCGTCAAAAAGTGCTTTAGCTACCGTCTCTACTCGCCTCTGCATCAGGTACGGCTACGCATGCTATATACTTTGAAAAATCATCTTAGAATGTCAAGTTGAATTTATTTCCCGAAACTGTCTCAGGTAAAATACCTATACTATCCATTTGAACTTTATCAAATGGCTGTTTCGGTGTTCAGTTAGCTTTATTAGCCTCGAACTCTTGTTGGCCTATCAATTTAGGCAACTCTTCACATATTTTTTTATGTCTCTGAGCATACCTTTCCAGGCGTATACCCATCCAATTCTCTCGTAGGTTTTCCCTGGTGTCCACCTAAATGTGATTCAGGGAAACCCTTCAGTACCTCCTGAATATCTTTGTCATTCTCGAGCCACTCTAACCTGTTGGCTAGCTATTTATCTCTTTCCTCATTCGTTTATTTTATTTCTGCTGCTTCTGTATCAACTACTGACCGTTTAACATTGGTCTTCTCCCTGTCGGCCTTTGCATTAGCTCTAGTTTGAACTACCGATATCTTTTACTTTTGTGGCACTCTGCTAAGTACATCTGCATTTAGGTTATTTTACCCAGGCTTGTATATGATTTCAAAATCATACTCAGACAATTTGTGCTGAAATCGTGCCAACCGAGAGGTTTGATCTTTAAGATTCGCTATGCCTCTCAGCGGTTAATGGTCGGTATAAATTTTGAATGGGCGTCTTAGCAGATATGTCCTACAATTCTTCGTAGCCCACACTATGGCTAGAAATTCTTCCTCTACCGTATCGCTAAGCGCCCTGCTTGCGAATGCTATTGAAAGGTCGGTGACAACTCTCTGTCCATTCGAACTTTGCTTCTTTAGGTAGCAACTTATTAATTGGCAACGTAATTCCGGCTAGTCCTTCTACGAACTTTCTATAGTAGTTCACTAGTCCTAGGAATGCTTGCACTTCTTTTCTATTTCTTGGAATTGCCAAACTCTTTACACATTCCATCTTCTGAGGGTCCGGCAGTGCTCCTGCCTTTGAACAACGATGGGCTAGATAAACCACCTCTCTTCGCAAAAATTGACATTTCTCCGTGTTCAATTTCAAATCGTTTTCTCGTAATTTCAGGAGCACCTTGCACAAGCGTTGCGAATGCTGCTGCAATTTCTTCCCATAGATTACAATATCATCTAGATACACAAACCAATCTAACCCTTGCAAGCCTGTTACTACCTGGTTCATTAGCCGTTGGAAGGTAGCCGGTGCTCCTGTTAATCCAAACGGCATCCTACTGAACTCATAATGTCCCAAACCGGTACTGAACGCGGTTTTCTGCTTAACTCGGGTATCCACCAGAACCTGATGGTAGCCACTTGCTAAGTCAAGCGTGGAAAAATATCTACTGTGAGCTATTTGGTCTGGATATATATATATATATATATATATATATATATATATATATATATATATATATATATATATATATATATATACATATATATATATATATATATATATATATATATATATATATATATATATATATATATATATCCAGACCAAATAGCTCACAGTAGATATTTTTCCACGCTTGACTTAGCAAGTGGCTACCATCAGGTTCTGGTGGATACCCGAGTTAAGCAGAAAACCGCGTTCAGTACCGGTTTGGGACATTATGAGTTCAGTATATATATATATATCTATATATATATATATATATATATATATATATATATATATGTATACCCTGACTAGGTGTAGAAGTATAGGCGAAAATATTTTGAAGCAAAAAGTATGCAGTAGTTTTTGATATTTGTTTTTGTTCAACTAATATAATTGAAAATAGAGTTGCCAAAAACTTTTCAAAAGAAAAATTAAAAAAAAATCTGGAAAATAAAAAACCGGAAAATTTCGAATTGTCTGTAGGCCACTCCTCACCCAAATGGGGCGGCTAAATACACCAACAACAACCAATACAGCAATAATCACAACAACAACAAACTCCTCAGCGGCAACAGCAACAAACATCACTCAAAAACATGCACTCGTCTATTAGCACAGAGGAAATTGCTGAATCACTGCTAGGACTCGGCCACACTGCCGTGAACATCTGGAATATTAAACAAAGAAATACCAAAAAACCACTGCCAATATTCATTGTTGAGGTAAAAGCTAACCCAAACAACAAGGATATTTACGGAGTCAAGTATCTCTTCAATACGAAAATTGTATTTGAGTCACCTCGTCCAAAGCGCGAAATCCCTCAATGCGCTAACTGCCAGCAGTATGGTCACACAAAAACCTACTACCGCAGAAAACAGGTCTGCATTAAATGGACTGGAGCTCACTCGTCTGCAGATTGCTCGCGTAGGACGAGAACTGATGACGTCAAATGTGCATTGTGTGAAGGTAATCACCCAGCAAATTATAAAGGCTGTATTGTGTACAAAAAATTGCAAACATTAAAATATCCACCACTGAGAAAAAATGAACTCAATCCCATTCTGGCTCCCAACCATCCAGACAGAGCTCGAATTCACTTTCATACACCCTTTTTGATAAATCTACTCGTAACTCTCACGACGAAAAATTGTAGTTCGTCAATCCCATAAATATTCTCATATGGAATGCAAATGGGCCATGTTTCTATTAAATCTTACTGCCCAGAAGCTATTCAAGCCACAAACATAGTTGTTGAAGATTGGAAAGGCCCAATTACAATCTCGACAGTATATAGCCCACCCAAACATGCAATCAAGGCAGAGGAGTATGAAAAGTACTTTACAACCCTCGGAAACAGATTTTTAGTTGGAGGAGACTATAATGCAAAACATACATATTGGTTCCCGTCTCACTACTCCCAAACGCCGACAACTCTTGGCGGCTATAAGAAATCTAAATCTTATCACAGTTTCCTCAGGCTCACCAACGTATTGGCCAACCGATACAAATAAAATTCCCGACCAAATAGACTTTTGCATAATGAAAGGCATATCGAATAGGGATAGAACATGCAACCCATGCTATGATCTATCTTCTGACCATTCTCCAGTAATATTTACAATAATCAATAATTTTGTTGACTTACCTTCTGAATGTCGCCTTTACAACAGCAAAACTGTTTGGAATTACTTCCGACTATCAATATCTTCAACAATTAACCTAAAGCACTCGCTGGCTGTCTGAGCCGCAGGCAACTCAAGGGGATTAACATGTATTTAGGTATTTGCCGTAATTGAGTTTTTGATGGAAGCCTGATCTATCACCTCCACGTGGTGACGGCTGGAAACAGGGGTGCATTGAGGAACTGGTGACGTGCTATATTTAATGGCACACATCAGTCTTTTGATGTACAACTGGCTAAGATAGACAGACTCCTAATGTAAGGTGGAACAGCATATGCGGACGGATGCGTGGCTAATGGGGTGGTTAGTCTCGAATATGCGTACTCCGGATACCTGGTGACCTCCGGTTTTAATTAAATGCCTCCCCACGGTACAAGGGCTCTGCCGTGGGTGACCTATATACCCTAACACTCGTCGAATTTATAGAGATCTATCTAAAACAAAAAAACAAATAAACGAGAAGCTGCTGATGGGCAATCATTGTCGTTTATTTCGACCGAGCCAGCTGTTGGGCTGGAGAACTCATCTTCTGCTGCGTGCAGAGTTGAAGGATATGCACGTAGCCATTTTCACAACAACATCTACGTTGGTAGGTGTTGTTGATAAACATTGCTCTGCATCAGCATCTACGGTGTTGACTGCAGTTGCAAAAAATGAAACTTTTCGGGTTTCGATACCACCACCCCAGAATCTTGAATCAGGTCATGAGTCAATGGACTCTTCTGACACCGATACACTGTGTGGTGACAAGAGTGTGACCTCAGAGAAATCTGAATGCACGGGGATTGGTTCAGATCTAAACAATCTAAATATAAACGAGTACAGAAGTCTGGGTTAGACCGACTTCGAAATACCATTTACCTTTTCTTGTGCGTGCGAGTTCAATAATGGAGATGTTCCCTTCATAAATCATCATTATGAGAATATTCATGGTAATTTTTGGTAGGGTACCACTAATATAAAATTTCGTCAAAAAATATTGTGTAGGTCGAAAGTAATAATAATATATCAATAGTGGGCGTGGTTTTAAAAATAACACGCCCATTTTTTGTGTAGAGTTCAATGATACTACCCGCAACCTTCCTGTGCAGTTTCGTTGAAAAATCTTTAATAGGAACGTAGTAATGATTTTGGTTAATTGTGAGCGTGGCATTAGCAATAATCTGCCCATATTTGGAATGCATGCTAGTACAGTCCCAGTGTATACATATGCCAATTTCTTTCCATATATCATCACTAGAAGCATGGATAGGGTAATTGTCTTTAAGTGGGGTCCCCAAAGTTCTTTATATGGAAGGAGGCGTATCCTTCCTCTGATCGACCCCGAATCTTGTATATGGCTTTGTAGGGTCCATATACGTACTAATATAAAATGTTGTCCAAAAATATTGTATAGGTCACAAGTTATAATAATAAATCAGTAGTGGGCGTGGCTGTAGAAATAACACGCCCATTTTTTGTGTGGTGTTTAATGTTATGTTAGGTTAGGTTGGGAAGGCGTGTGCGGATACGCAGTATCCGCACTTCCACTCGGAGACATCTATGTCCATTGTGACTGCCTTAAAAAAATGCCAGGAGGTGGAATACTCGTCCTTATCCTCGATTTCCATAAACATTGGAAGTTCCATCCCTATTAAACCATTTGGTTTTCCAGATGAAAGTGAGAAGATCCGATAAATCCACCTTCGTTATCTCTGTCAAACTTGTGAAGAAGCGCGACCCCAAAGACTGAAGTCGTTTCAACTGTAGTCTCATAAACTTTTTTATGAACTATAACCTTTTTTTATTTTTTTATGTCAACTGTAGACATTGACATAAAAAATGATGAATCGACACTGTCTCTTCTTCATCATGGCAACTCCTACATAGCCCGCTCGACGGCATACGCCAATGTTGAAGCATTGGTGCGATAGCACAATGCCCCGTAATGACCTCCGTAAGCACCCTTACCGCAGGTTTGTTGAGCCCAAAGAGAACCTTTGTTCTCTTCATGTCTAAGTCCCTTGAAACTTCACAGTCGTCGCGACAAGTCCATAAGTTATTTGTCACTGCAATAGTGAATAGTATGGTCGTTGTGTCGTCAATCACTCAAGGGGACCAACATGTACTTAGGTGCGTGCCGTAAATGAGTGTCTGGCGGAAGTTGGGTCTATCACCTCCACGCGGGGACGGTTGGTAACAAATGCGCATCAGATGTCGGGTGCGACTTGTTAATTCTGATAGGGCGCGCCAGGTAGCTGGTGCGCGATTGGCTAAGATAGATCAGGCAAACTCACTAGGGCGACCACCCCTGGGGTGTGATAATTCTTGCTGCAATGACTCAACTAGCTATGCCGATGGGGAGCATTAAGCTCCCTGGCAGGGCCACCCATATCGGAAAGATAGATTGAAGAGTAGCAAGTAAGAGGAGTCGTCCCCCTCTAATCTACGGTGTTATGCGACTGCCGTGCCGATGGGATGATTTGCAGCCAGGAGGTAATATCGTGCTGTATTTTAACGGAGCCTCTTGGACACCGGGTCGAATCCAAGAGTAGCTGTGACCTTGCTATGGCAACCGGGCTCTGTCATAGTCGACCATCCCAGTCCCGATGTAGTATTGTAGACTGCCGAATCTGCTAAGGCCGAATCTGCTAAGGCGGGCAGGCGGTTGTAAGAAAAAGGTGGATAAACAACAAAAAAAGAAAAATTATACAAAAAAGTTGAATACGCGGGAATTGTCCGCGACAGAACTCGCGAACCAAATGAAGTATCAGCTCTTTGATGACGGTTCGCGGGGCAGTGCTCATTTGCCTCAGCGCATGAAACCAGGGGTTAAGCAGATTGGTCACAAAGGCCAACCAGTGAAGTCTGGTGCATTAGCACCAGCAACACCCAGCAAAACATCAGCACCAGCCACACAGACCAACGTAGCTGCTTCAACATCGGAGTCTTGTGCTCTTGCACTACCCGCGCAAAGAAGTAGGCCAGCGGCGGCTGATGTTTCAAGAACAGGAGACCCAATACAGAGGGCAGATGCAGCAGCAACACCAGCATACAGCGGTGTAGCTCTGTGGCCCAAACGGGGTGAGAAGGCAACAGGATCTGCAGCTGTTGCAGGAAATAGGCCAAGATCGCGGGGTCATGGAACCCGACGCATCCCAAAGGTTCCACCTCCTGGACAACCTAGGGCAATCGACGACCCACTGAGGAGAGGACTTAGCGGGGCAGGCTGCAGGTGGTACCTTAGGAACCTAGAAAAAGGGCTTGAACAGAATGAAGCTAGGAAGAAGGCTGGGGAGCACAAAGTTAAGCCAGATGAAGCGGCGTCATCATACCAACAGACGGGCAAAAGAGGCAGTAGGTTCATAACACCACCACAGCTGGCAGAAGGCAAGAAGCCAAAGTTCACCCACAGATCCGACAAAGGCACCGCAAGGTCATCGGAGAGAGCTGCGAGTAAGACCTATGCAGACGTGTCGAAATCGGTCAGGATGGCAGTGCTACCGAAGGAGTACCCTGAGGTGAATCTCACATCCGCGGAGCTAACTGCCCTAGAAGAAGCTATCCTTGTGGAAGTGGCGAAAGGTTGGGACCACAAATTAAAATTTGAGGGCATCCATTTCCGCCGGGGCACGAACTCGTTGATTGCAAGGATGTGCAGACAGCAGACTGGCTTACACAAGCTGCCCCTATGCTTGCGGCGTGGAAGGGGGCACCATTAGTTGCATGCTCGGGAGATGAGGTGCCCAGAGCACATGTAGTAACTATCTTCCTCCCTAGAAGTTCGGGTCAAACGAGCGAGCAGATAATGGCCTTGATTAGTGCTCAAAATGAGGGGATTAACACACCTTTATGGAGAGTGCTCAAAATCGAGGAAGAGGGCAATGGACAACTGATTACGTTTGGCATCGATGAGCAATCGCTTGAAGCCATCAAGATATCAGGTAACACCATCAACTACAGGTTCGGCGAGGTTACAGTCCATGGCATTGCCAAGGACAAACAACAAGAGAGCAGCACAGCTCCCGCAGAACCCGTTCCAGAAACATCGGAGGCATGGTATTGACCCAAGAACCCTGGCACTATAAAGGTGCAATCAGAGGGCTGAACTACGACAGCGGAAAGGTAATATGGGATAATAGGCACATTGCACCCAGAGCCTGCATCTTGCTTAGTAAAAATATTAATTATATTTGTCTTACAGAATTCATGACGAGGGACTTAGTTCCAATCCAGGCTCTCATTAACATCGAGGGTAGGAAACGAGTCATTGTAGTGGCATCAGCATATTTTCCGGGCGAAGAAATCTCACCGCCGCCCGCAGAGGTGCGGCAATTGGTGGATTTTTGTGACAGAAACAATCTGCCACTTTACTGGGATGCGATGCCAATGCACACAACACGATATACCTTTTAGAATACTTAGTAGCATCTAACCTAGAAATCTTAAATGAGGGTAACAAACCTACATTTGTAACCAGGGTTAGACAGGAGGTCTTAGACCTAACTTTGGCTAGTCCGAGCATTGCTAGGATTATAAGAAAATGGAGGGTTTCTAACGAGGAATCATTATCTGATCACAAGATAATTGAATTCTCTTTAGGAGGCCTAGACATTCAAGTGCCATTCTATAGAAATCCCAAGAAAACTGACTGGGAGAAATATAAAGAAATACTTAATTGTAATTTGCAAGGCATTGCATCGAGCAAACTCATACGTAATCACTATGAGCTCGAAGACAGTGTGACTCAATTGAATGGGGCGATACTGGATGCCTTCCATAGCAGCTGTCCCGTAAAACCTAGGTGCAATGAAAAAGCCGCAGTTTGGTGAAATAATTATCTTTCTGTACTTAGAAATGAAACCCGCTACCTAAGTAATAGGGCAAAGCGGAACGGGCAATGGCAGGAATATAGGGCTAAACTGACAGAATATAATAAAGAGATAAGAAAAGCTAAACACACTAGCTTTAGAAGTTTCTGCGAAAGCATATCCTCTTTACCAGCAGCAGCGAGGCTATATAAAACTTTGGCAAAGGCAGGACCGGACATAACAATGTCCCTAAAGAAGGAAGATGGCAGCTATACCACGAACGACCGTGAAAGGGCAGAGCTACTACTAATGACACACTTCCCAGAATGTGTGGCAATAATGAGCAATGGATCGAAGTATAGGCCAAGCAATCCCAATCCCAATCCCAACTCGGATATGAGAAGAGTTTCGGCAGATATTATATCTGCGGCAAGAATAGATTGGGCCTTCAGTACCTTTCAACCATTCAACTCTCCAGGTACGGATGGTATTTTCCCGGCTCTGTTACAAAATGGCATAAAGGAATCACTACCGTTTTTGATAAATATCTACCGAAATAGTCTAGCTCTTGGGTACATACCGACAGCTTGGAGAAGGGCAAAGGTGGTGTTCATACCCAGAGTGGGAAAAAAAACACCGCCACCCTAAGTCCCTCAGACCGATAAGCCTGAAATCTTTTATGTTAAAAACACTAGAAAAAGTTGTGGATAACTATATAAGATGCTGAGTCTTAGAGCAGGTGTTGTGAGTTAGAATCAAGCTACTTACGCGTAGTTGACTCACAGCACCGGCTCCTATTAAATTCATTAAGAACGCACATATTTTTAGGGTGCAAATATTGAAAATGAACAGTAATTATTCATTAATTATGATGTAAACTTTTAGGGTGTCACAGTTCCGCAGTCAAGCTGACGAGGGGCATTTAGAATGCACCGACGACACTTTTACTTGCAGTAGGTCAGCGGGCTTGAGCAACTGACACCAAATAACAATTGCGTAACTGGAACACCAGAAAAGTGAAAACGTAGACTGTAATGTTTATTTGTAAATAGTATATAAGAACTAGCATTTTAAGAATAAAGCTCTGGTTGTTTTAAACCCAAAATAGTGCAGTGCTCATTTAATAAAGTGGTGTAGGTTTTACAGGTTCCCGCGACAGGACATTCCAGAGGACGTCTCTCGCCGACAAGCAGATACGGACCCCAACATTTTGGCGCAGCCGGTCTAAAGGACCTATTGGAGCAATCCCAGGGCAAGGAACCCTGAAGCAGAGAGGCATCCTGCAACGAATTCGAAGGACCTCATCTAAGGACACTGTGGAAAAAAGGATGTCATCGGGAAAAATAATGGTGAGTAGAGTGTATAGTAGCGTAAAATAAGTAGATACTTCTGCGACCCTGAAGGCGCCGTAGCGCTGGTCAAAGAAGTCGCAACCTACAGGCGCGTTTGCGCTGTTGCACGCAGCTTTGAATGGCAACCATAAACCGTCAGTATGATCGGACGGTCTATGTATGTTCATCCTAGCTGTGAGGATTTTTTTTTAGGGGATTTGTGTTTGTTTGTCGGTAGGGACATTTATACGATTCAATTTATATTGTTTTGAAATCAAAATAAAGATTGATTTAAATATTTGGCATTTTGAGTTTAGGGTATTAGGTGAAGAGGTGCAGACAACACGTGTTGTTGCATCAAAGTTTTTTGTAGTTCGGAAACTACGATTTGCGTAGCAATGTTGAAGAAAACATTTAAATGCTATTATTATGTGGCGCATACGTTACGGGTTTATTTTTAAATATGGATTCAAATTTCCCGGAATGAATCAAGACACTTTTGCCGGTAAATCAAATTTCGGTTTTTACAAACATATGGCCTTTTCTATGGATTCTTGGGAGAATTAAAAGATGGTGAGAGGAAATCAAGGAGTATCTGTGGGAAGTCAAGAACCAATTTGCACTGATGGAAGGACTTAATGGACGCCGTTAGACAGCGGATTTGAAACTTGAGATGGAGGATAAGTAAAGAAAGAATATAAACATAGAATTTACGGTGGAATGTTTTTTTTTAAATAAATTTGTATTTATCAATAAGTAAGATCGAATAAAATATTGTAACAAGTTTTAACAATTATTGGGTTTTTATTTGTAATTGGGATACGCCATCTGTTCTGGCATTTGGGATATGACGAAGGAAGCGCAAGGATTACTGCTGATGCAAGAGCAAATTGGCGAAACGATTGAAAAATTGGTCCGTAATTTTAAGAAAGACGTCAGTTTACGTAAGGACAACGTGTATTACCGCAAGCGAATAACTCAGTTGCAAAATCTAGGGAGAGAGTTCAACAATAATCACGGACTGTTGTTGCCTCACGCAGTTGAGTACGGCAAGGGAAAATATTTTGCGGAAAATTACGCAGACTACATAAATAGTCTGGTCAACGAATGGGCAGATACATTTAGTTCTGAATTAGAAGGACTAGGGCAACAAACAGTGAGTTTGGTTTCGCCAGACGAGGAAGTAAGGAACAGATTGAAATCAATGCAGTCAGAGATGGAACTGTTTACTGGGAAAATAATTGACCAGTTCGAAGCGAGTACGAGCAGGGAAGAAGCTCAGGAATTGTGGAAGCAGGCGAATGCCGGAGGGGCTGTGTCACCATTAGAAGTAGCGGATCAAGCCTTAACGGCAATTCAAAAAAGAACAGAAGAAAAGTTGTTCAGTTTTAATAAGAAAGCAGAAGATTGGAAAGCACAAAAAAAGTACCTTGAGAATAAGGTAAAGGAACTTTCTCAGAGATTGTCGGAAACAGAGGAAGCAGCAGCGCTGTTGGAGAAGGAGTGTGCAGGATTGAAAAGAGGACGGGCGACCAATAGCAACCCGCATAGAAAGGAGAGATCAAAATCAGCATCGGCTGGATTTACACAGACAGTATTGACATTGCCTCCTGAAGTTCGGTGGCCGGAGTATTTAACACCAGAAGGGATAAGCCGCATGGTAAAGCCAAAATTGGTACTTAATGAAGAAAGCAAGCGGAATTTTTGTTTGGCGCATCTGAAATCGGTGTCGAGCCTTTTTCTCCGGGAGGCCCGATAAATAATAAAAATCAGGGATATCCGCCAAAGGAGCCGGAAGCAGTACCCGTGCAACAAAGTTCCGATACTGTGGGCAGTATTTCGCCTGCACGAACAAACGATCGAAGACTAATTAGTTTGAGTCCGTCACTGGCCAATTACCTCTCAGATCCGGGAGAAGAGAATTTGGAAACTCCCAAAGAGATTAATAAAGCTAAGGTTTTACCAGCAATTGAGAAAACACAAAGGAATAAAATGGGCATTCTGGAAGTTGCTCATGCGGTGGAGAAGTTGGTGCCCATGTTCTCAGGAGTCGAGTTGTATGATCTGAGAACTGAGATCCGGCGCTTCAAAGAAGGTTGTGAGCTAGCACAGCAGAGTGTTCCGGAAGCGGACGGGGAACACTTAATAAAGTGTATTAGGCAAAGAACCGGTGATGCGTTTGATTTACTGGTGCATAGCTCAGTAAGCACCCTGGCAGAATTATATGTACTTTTGGATCGGACATATTTGAAACAAAAGTCGTACGACTGTCTTGTACGGGAAATACAGGAATCAACTCAGACACCGGGGGAGGAATTGAGAGCCTGGGGACGAAGGCTCCAGTCTCTCGGGAACGCTGCTGAGACGGAAGCCAACAGGCAGTTTCCAGAAAATGTTGCAGCTTACAAGGCTCAAGTAGAACGGACTATGATTTCTGTGTTCAAGGTAGGCCTGATAAATAGGGATTTAGCTAATTATACTCTTACTCTCACGCCGAGGAGTATGGCAGAGCTAGTGGAAGCGGTCTCGTCCGCTGAAGCAGCAATACAACAACGAACGACAACAGGTGGAATCTGCTGGACTGATGCTCCTGCGGAGGTAGGAACAGTACAGCAGCAAAACAGATGTGGAGTCGGTAGATTGATGGGCCAATTTCCGCAACAAAGAGACCAAGAATTCTTGGTTGAGAGGTTCCAGCCGAGGAAACCCATTTGCTCATTCTGTCATAAGCCAGGGCATACAAGGGATGAATGCGTTACACGCAAAAACACGCCCTATTGTATGGAGTGCCAAACATATGGTCATGAGGCAAGTAGACAGTGTCAATTAGACAATAAATGGGATCAAAGTAGAAGGCAGCCAGCTACGAGGCGCCCAGATCCACCCTTAAGGGACAGCAGGGGTAGTGGTCCTCGAGTCAACTCAACGGAAGGGATTAACCAAGGAAGAAATCCTTTCAACACGGGGAATGGTCAGCAGCGACCAAATTGGAATTCTAGAGGTGGACAAAGGTTAGGCAACACCCAACAGGGGTTGAAATGCTTCTCATGTGGACGGATGGGGCATCGTGCTGCGAAATGCAGGGATAGACAGTTCCAACAAAGGAACCAGGGAAACTTCCAGCGGCCCAGTCGAGGCCAGTAGACTGGAAAGCCAAAAGAAAGAGAGTAATAATAAGGCCGGAAATACGTGGGACTAGTAATGTAGGAACTACAGTCCAGGAGAAGGAGGAGCAGGAGGCTCTCCAGTATCACGAAGAGTTAGGAAGTGGATACGCGTCCATGTTGGGAACAGAAGGACATTGCTTCGCTATGAGCAGGATAGGTGATGCCTTCATCGAGATGCCCTGCGAGGAAGCAGCGAGTGGAAAACTAGTGCTATTAGTAGATTCAGGGGCGGACACTAGCCTCGTAAAATCTAGTGTTTTACGGAAGGGGCTAGACATTAATCAAATGGACTTAAGAACCCTTAAAGGAGCGTTTGGAGGGTGCATTAGGACATTGGGGTCGTTCAGAATAGGGCACAGTGGAGTTAAGGGTATGAATTTTAGAATGCACGCAGTGGAAGTCGATAGGAAAGGTATCCCGGTTGATGGGATAATTGGCCGCGATAATCTTTGGGGACGCACCATACTGGATGCGCTCGACAAGCAGTTATCATTCTATGATAACAATAAGCATAGAATCCTTACTTTTCCATTAATGTCATGGCAGGAAGGAACCGTGACTGGGGTTAAGAAGTGTGGTATGGAGGTAGTAAACGGAAGGTCAACCAGAGTAGTTACTATGCATGTAAATACGAAACTTAGGACTGTGGTTTTCACACAAGCAGCAGCTACCGGAGGGCGTATATATGGGAGAAACCATAACGCACGTTGAGAAGGGTAAGGTGTACGCTTGCGTACTCAACGCATCGGAAAAGGACTACCTGATGGATGAGGATTTTAGGCCCAAGTTCACTAGCTATGATAATTTTAATTAACCGAATTATGGATCTGTGAATTAGATTAAGCAGGTAGATATAAGAAAAAGAATGGAGAGGGTGCTGGAATCCTTGAAGTTAGACCCAAGCGTGAATTCAGAAGAGAAGGCATCAATAGAAGCCATTTGTGCGCCATTCCATGACATATTTTTGCTGGAAGGAGACCAGTTGACATATACACCAGAGGTAGAGCATGAAATACCTACTAGAGTGGATCAAGCACCAATTAACCAGAAACAGTACAGATTGCCACAGGCTCACAAAGATGAGGTAAACAGGCAAGTGGAAGGGATGTTAAAAGATAACATAATTTCACCGAGTATCTCGCCTTGGAACTCACCAATAATTTTGGTACCAAAGAAGGGAGGTGCTCAGGGTCGGAAGAAGTGGAGAATGGTCGTCGATTTTAGGAAATTGAACGACGCCACTATCAAGCAGGTGTTCCCGATACCAAGGATAGAAGAAATTCTGGATCAATTGGGACACAGTAGATATTTTTCTACACTTGATTTAGCGAGTGGCTACCACCAAGTTCTGGTGGATACCCAAGATAAGCAGAAAACCGCGTTCAGCAACGGTTTAGGCCATTATGAGTTTAATAGAATGCCGTTTGGATTAACAGGAGCACCGGCTACCTTCCAACGGTTAATGAACCATGTGCTAACAGGCTTGCAAGGGTTAGATTGTTTTGTGTATCTCGATGATATTGTAATTTATGGGAAGAACTTGCAGCAGCATTCGCAACGCTTGTGCAAGGTGCTCCAGAAATTACGAGAACACAATTTGAAATTGAACACGGAGAAGTGTCAATTTTTGCGAAGAGAGGTGGTTTATTTAGGCCATCGTTGCTCAGAAGCAGGAGCACTGCCTGACCCGCAGAAGGTGGAATGCGTTAAAAATCTAGCGATTCCGAGAAACAGAAAGGAAGTGCAAGCATTCCTAGGACTAGTGAACTATTATAGAAAGTTCGTGGAAGGACTAGCCGGAATTGCTTTGCCCATTAATAAGTTGCTACGAAAAGAACCAAAGTTCGAATGGACAGAGAGATGTCGGCAAGCATTCGAGAAGCTAAAGGAGATAATTAGCTCGCCACCAATTTTGGCGTACCCCGACTTTGAGCAAACTTTTTTGTTGACCACTGATGCTAGCAATGAAGCATTAGGGGCAGTATTGTCATAAGGGGAAGTCGGTAATGACCGACCAATAGCATTCGCAAGCAGAGCGCTTAGCGACACGGAGAAGAGATACTCCACAATAGAGAAGGAATTTCTAGCCATAGTGTGGGCTACGAAGAATTTTAGAGCAGATCTGCTAGGACGCCCAATTAGGATATACACTGATCACCAGCCGTTGAGCGGCATAGCCAATTTGAAAGACCAAACGTCTAGGCTAGCCAGGTTCAGACACAAATTGTCTGAGTATGATTTTGAAATCATATACAAACCTTGGAAAAAGAATCTGAATGCCGATGCACTCAGCAGAGTACCGCAGGCACAGAAAGTATCAGTAGTGCAAACGAGGTCCAAAGCACGGTCAGATAAGGAGAAGGCCGAGAGAATGCAAAAGGATAAAGTTGATGCTACAACAGATGTTAGCAAGACGGGTGAAGATGCCCACGAACAAAGAGCCAGCAGTGTGGAATGGCTGGAGGATATAAAGGATATCCAGGCTGTGTTAAAGTGTTTCCATGATTCGCCTCTAGGAGGACACCAGGGATTCTGGAAAACCCATGACAGAATTAAGCGAGTATACGGATGGAAAGGTATGCTCCGAGATATTAAAAAATATATAAAAAGCTGTCCGCAATGTCAGGCCAACAAAAGTTCAAGGGTAACAAAGATGCCAATGGTGTTAACTGACACACCAATCCATTTGATAAAGTTCATATGGATATTGTAGGTATTTTACCTGAGACAGTTTCGGGAAATAAATACATTTTGACGTTCCAAGATGATTTCTCAAAGTATATGGCGTGCGTGGCTATACCCGATGCTGAAGCAGGTACGGTGGCCAAGGCTTTCTTTGATGAAATAATAGCACGATATAACATACCTACGGTTTTGATAACCGACAATGGTTCTAATTTTGTATCGAAACTGTTCTCGGAAACATGTAAAATGCTGGGAATCAAGAAGTTGCACATAACACCATATCATCCACAGGCGAATGGCTCACTGGAACGTAGTCATCGACCTCTGGCCGAGTACTTGCGCAGTTTTGCCAAGGAAGACGGCTCGAATTGGGATCAATGGTTAACCACTGCAATGCATGTACACAACAATACTGTGCATGTATCAACGAAGCAAACTCCGTTTAAAACACTCTACGGGTTTGATTTCAACATGCCAGCGAATTTGAAGCGCAAATGTGCGCCTGTATACAATGCTGATGACCCCAATAAAGTACAAAAATACCAGTTGCAGCGAGCGCACGAATTGGTTAGAGAAAACCAGGAATGTGCTAAACGAGTGGCCAGGGAAGCCTATAACAAGGTACTAAACCCAGTAGTTTTTCATGTGGGTGATCAAGTACTAATGAAGAATCAGGCTAGGAGAAACAAATTCTCACCTGTGTGGATAGGTCCGTATGTAGTAGCAGAGATCCGAAGCCCAGTTACAACAGTCGTAACGATTAAGGGAAAAAATAAAAAGCTACATAATAATTTATTGAAATTATTCCACATTAGACCACACAAATAAAGACATGTGTTAGCAGTGTCTTACAAGTGTAAACACAAAAATAACAACGTAAACATGTACGTGTGTGTATCAAATAACACACACAGTTCCGATTTTCAAAGCCAAGGCCAGCAGAAGTGTGCCACTTAAAATCGAGCGATTAAAGTTGACGTAATAAAAGTGCTTATTATGCACTGTGGCCGAACGAAGCATAGTAGGGAAAAATATTTTTTTTAAATAATGATAAATATTGCACGTAATTAAAAAATAAAATGAAATAATAAGACAGTCGTGGGTAAGTAATATAAAACAAAACTTCGAATATGTACATACATACATACGGCAGTGTATGCACTGAAATTCGATGCATGAGCATTAACGCCAGGCAACAGAACTGCTGGTGAAGTAAGTATATATACGAGTATGTATATATGTGTATAAGATAAAGAATGAATGTACGAATGTATATTTAAAGAAGTAAGTATTCTAGTTAGGAGGAATGGGCATGTGCGTATGTATATATTTGCAGATACTGCAGAAGGGTATATGTAGATATACTCGTACATAGGTTTTAACTGTTTATTGTTTAGGAAATTAGCGTATGGAAATTCGAAAAAATGTATAGTTAATTGGGGAAAATAACGTTAGTAATTAATTCTAGGTAAATTAAAGCGCCTTGAATGTATGCATGTATTCATATACGAGCTAATTACAGGATGGAAAATAGAATCGATAATGGATATATACATATCAGGCTAGAAGTAAATTTAAATAAAACGTAATTGTATGCGATGAAAGGTATAGTCATGCAATGGACAAAGTTTTGACACAAACGGGATTATTTTGTATAATCTGGTTTTTGTCGGAGGGCCGATGAATTGGTTCAAAGTTGAAATGAGTGATAACTCACGTGTTGAAAAAGAGCACGAAAAATTAATCAGAGCAAAACTGATGCCCTATATGGCTATGAAAACACTTAGTCCAGTCCTCTTTTCCTCCAGGATACGGTAGCGAATCCGATAATGTAAGGGGAGAAGACGAGTGGATGGCAAATTGAATGATATAGCATTCAATTATAAAAAAAAGCATGTTGTAGAAATATTGTTTTTTTTATTTATATATTCAGGAATAGCGTATGTTTAAGAAAAGTTAAAGATTAAAAAAATTATAATCTGAGTAAAAGTTCAGATTAAAATTAAAGGTAGTTTAGAAAAAAAAAAATTAGAGTTAAAAAATTAATTGTTTAAAATCTAACTTTATAATAAAATAAGTGTTATAATAAAAAGAAAAAGAAATTATACCCAAGAGTATATATAGTACTTATAGTGTATTTATTTAAATATTATATAATTTTGAAATTCGTTTATTAAATTGACTTATGAAATGTTTGACAAGAATTAAGCATAGAATAAATATCAAACTAAAATGTATACTAGGAAGTTAAGAAAATTATTATAGGTGTTCTCTATATAGCTCTCATGATCTGAAGCGAAGCAGGAAGTTCCGGGAAGAACGGATATTGGAATACGGTGCGGACTAAGGGACCAACATAGTATTCGGAAAGATGCGTTTTTGAAAAACAGAGATTTTTGGCAGTTATCTAAGGTTTGTGACCCCAAAGATGCCAACATATTAGCTTGGGGATGAATGGCGACGGATGTAATTTTAATTGTGCGAAACGGCATATGGCCGCAGCATTTGAACGCGTGTGGATGAGTTATTGACAAGCAACGAAAAATAAACAAGTTTCCTTGAGGAGTCATTTTTTGAATTGGACAATTTTATAGTACAATGTCCACCCAGTGTATCACAATCTCAACAGAATCGATTTTGGATAAGTTGAAGATGGGTAAAAGCTTAAGGAGGGTGACTGAAACCACCACCAAATATAATAAGCAGACGAAATTTGGCTCACGGAGGTTAATTGCTTCATTGAAGTGTATGTCCAAGCTAAAGTATGAACATATGAAACGTTATTTACATATGTATGAATTATGATTTAATACAAGAGGACACAGAGACTAGTAACCGATCAGAGTACACAAATTACATCATTAAACGTGTATCTCAGAAAAATACCTATTGTCTCCACATCAAAACCTAACGATGTCAAATACCATTATGAGGAAGCTCAAGAGAAATACTTCCACCATAAACGCATTGCTGCAAAGTAAGACGGAGTATTGTAATCTCTCATGTATTCCAAATGTTTTTTACAAGTTGAATACTATAAGCAGAGGCAGTACCACCTACAGCCGTGGGGCACACTATAAAGGGAAAGAAGAAGGATACTAAAAGCAAAGTTTTAATGGCAAACCAGATCGCCAACTTATAACATCTTTGTACGTACCGATCCAGAAAGAAGGGAGGGGTATGCAGAGTTCATCGAGGGACTTCACTCTGACAACGACGGTTGTCAACTGGACCAGCAGGTAGCAGAGGGCGCAGTATAATATAAGGTTTTATGTATAGAATAGAATTGTGTTATTGTTTAGATATTTGTATATACGCCAATGACAAAAGAGTCAATGAAAGACCAAATTATAAAAAGGGGAATATAAAAAAAAACTAATGATGGATAAAAATAAGAAAAAAAAAAAAAAAAAAAAACAAACAAACAAAAACAAAAACAATGTAAAGAAAAAAATAAATATAAAAGAAAGAAAACTACAAAAGAAAATAAAAGCTAGAGAAAAAAAAAATATATATATGGAAAAGAAAAGAATAAAAAAGGAAGAAAAAACCGTGATAGAACCCAAACAAGGCGATTTCATGGAAAAAAATAAAACAAATTATATATATGTACTATAGAGTTAAATAAATGCACATAATTGTTTACAGTGCAAGAAAAATATTGTAGAGATTTTATGGAAGTTAGTTGCACTAACTTCTTTTAGAAAGAGGGGAGGGATGTTGTGAGTTAGAATCAAGCTACTTACGCGTAGTTGACTCACAGCACCGGCTCCTATTAAATTCATTAAGAACGCACATATTTTTAGGGTGTAAATATTGAAAATGAACAGTAATTATTCATTAATTATGATGTAAACTTTTAGGGTGTCACAGTTCCGCAGTCAAGCTGACGAGGGGCATTTAGAATGCACCGACGACACTTTTACTTGCAGTAGGTCAGCGGGCTTGAGCAACTGACACCAAATAACAATTGCGTAACTGGAACACCAGAAAAGTGAAGACGTAGACTGTAATGTTTATTTGTAAATAGTATATAAGAACTAGCATTTTAAGAATAAAGCTCTGGTTGTTTTAAACCCAAAATAGTGCAGTGCTCATTTAATAAAGTGGTGTAGGTTTTACAGGTTCCCGCGACAGGACATTCCAGAGGACGTCTCTCGCCGACAAGCAGATACGGACCCCAACACAGGTGCCTTTGCACCCCAATCAGCATGCTTACAGAGCGGGCAGATCGACAGAGACTGCTCTTCAAAGTCTAGTAGATCTAATTCGAAAAACACTTGAGGACAGGGAAATAGTTATTTGCGCATTCCTTGACATAGAAGGAGCCTTCGATAATTCATCACATGATGTAGTAAAAAGGGCATAATATATAAGAGGAGTAGACTCAATGACATCAAACTGGATGGCAGAAGTTCTTCATACCAGAACAGCAGAGACATCTGCTGGAGGCGAAACAATAACTATCACCACAACCAGAGGCTGCCCACAAGGAAAGGTTCTCTCGCCTCTTATCTGGAGCTTAGTTGTTGACGAAGTATTAACGAAATTGTCCGAGGCGGGCATTGACTGCCAGGGCTATGCTGACGACATCGTCTTAATAGCTAGAGGCAAATTTGAAGAAACCCTCTGCGATGTTATTCAAAGAGGTTTAAGTATTGTTGGACAATGGTGCAGGTCGGTAGAATTGAAAATAAATCCTACCAAAACCACAATCGTTCCATTTACCAGGAAAAGGAAGCTTCCGAGATGGAAAGACATTCAACTGCTGGGTGAAACCATTATACCCAAAGCCGAAACTAAGTATCTAGGGGTAACTCTAGACAGCAAATTAATATGGAAAGCTCATGTTGAAATGATTTCATTAAAGGGTAAGCGTGCTTTAATGATGTGCAGAAGACTGGCGGGCAAAAAATGGGGCTGCAAACCCAGTATCTTATACTGGATGTACACAATGATGGTTCGTCCAATAGTGACATACGGAGCAATCGCATGGCATAATAAAACTGAACTTCAGTCAGCGCAAATGGAGTTGGCAAAAATTCAAAGACTAGCGTGCATAGGTATAACCGGGGCAATGAGAACTTGTCCTACAGCAGCGCTAGAGGTAATCTTGGACTTAACCCCGTTACACTTCGTTGTACGGAAAGTGGCAATAGGTACTTTAATTAGGATGTCGGGAGATAAGACAAGGTCCGGGGCATACAAAGGGCTATGGAACCTGAGAAACCCACTCAATAACTCTCTTCTAGATTATCCACAGGACAAGACGAGTAAGAAATTTGATTTTGAGAAACACTTTGGGGTAAAACTAAGTTACAAGAAGGAATGGAGCAATTTAAACGCTGCGTACTCCTTTAAGGAACATACGATCATGTGGTATACGGATGGGTCAAAAACCGATAGTGGTACCGGAGCGGGGGTATTTGGACCTAGAACCAAATACTCCGAGCAAATGGGTAAATATCCAAGTATTTTCCAAGCAGAGATTCTCGCCATCGAAAGATGCGCGCAGTTTAATCTAAACAGAGGCTATAGAAGACGGGAAATAGCCATACTTTCTGACAGTCAAGCGGCCATTCGAGCATTAAGCTCGTATGAAGTGGACTCGAAGCTAGTATGGAACTGTCTACAGAAATTAAATCAGTTGGGAAAGTACAACAAGGTTAGTTTATGCTGGGTCCCTGGCCACATGGGTATCCGGGGCAATGAACAAGCGGACGAACTTGCCAGAAAAGGGGCCTCCATGGCAATGATAAGCCCGGAACCTTACTGTGGCATAGGCAGAGGAGTATGGCAAGAAGTACGTAGGGAACAAGAAAGGCAAAAAAGGCAGGAACTTTTTGCAAGTCATAATGGGCTAAGACAATCAAAACTACTTTTGGGCTACTACAACTGCAAAAGATTCAAGTTTTGCATTGGCTTGCCCAAAAACAGCTTAAGAATACTGACCTTGCTTTTGACTGTTCACTGTAAGCTCAAGGGACACCTAAGCAACTTAGGAATCATTTCAAGTTCATTGTGCAGATTCTGCGACGAGGAAACCGAGTCTCCAGAGCACATATTAGGCAGCTGTGGAGCACTGATGCACAGCAGATACAAAAGCCTGGGATCATAATTGATACCAGGTAATGAAATAGCAAAGCTAGATCCAGCTGATATCCTAGTATTTCTAAGGATAACAAAGATGGATGAGTTTCTATAGGATTGTCCTATATAGCAGAGGGTTGTACAATAGATATTTTAGGTCGCAGTACATGACATACCTCCCGCTCTTCACGTTCTTAAACAGTTCGCATATCGGGATTTGTATTGAGGTATCTGCTTCGTTAATGTCCATTGTGGGGTCCAATGTTCAGTAGTGAGGTACGACATTTCATTACCAGCTTCGATTTAACTGTCTTGGATTCTATTGCTTTAAGCGTTGCCTGACTATCCACAAAGATAGTGATATTCGAAGGTCGAATTGTACTACGTTGTATCAGTCCAGCTGCTTTCTCAATTGCATACACTTCGGCCTGAAAGACGCTGCATGCGTCAGGCAGCCGATATGACTTTCTTGCGTTCAAGCCTTCCGAGAAGACACCCGCCCCCGTTCCACCCTCCATCTTTGAGCCGTCAGTGTAGATGGTAATGTCAGAATTACGCGTCACAGAGCCTGACTCCCAGTCTTCCCTGGTTGGATAGAGAGTTGGAATTCTAGCTTTAAAGTCCATTAAAAGTCATGTAGTCTGTAGCCGTTTCTAAATCGGCCGTAGCTAACCCTTGACCCTTCCGTCTTATTTCGCTCAAAATTGTACAGTGTCCATAGTTGGCAGATTTCCACGTGCTGCACTCCCTCAGTCTGAGAGCACACTTGGCGGCACAGCCCTGAATGAACACTCCTAGCGGTAAGAGGTGAAATGATATGTTTAAGCTTTCTTGAGGCACGCTGCTTACAGCCCCTGAGAAACCCAGGCTTGCAAGTCTTTGTACTTTTTCAATACGAGTTAGATTACACTAGTTTACACCATTTGAAGAGAGGTGACTTTACTTATGTATTTTCATCTGCTGAATTCGAAAATCAAGGTTAAATTTTTGTTCATGGAATAGTTTTTGAGATATTGTAATTTTTGTATTTTTTCGACCTTTTTCACGTGACAAATCATATCTCGAGCTAGAAATTGAATGGCACCCAATGCAAGGTATTGAGATGACGAACAAACATGTATAATCGGATCTTTGATTGGTAAAGCGGTTCAAAATATATCGATGAAAATAAGGCACATTTTCAAAAAAATAATATTTTACAATGATTCTGTGCCGGCGGAAAAGTACAAATCGTTGAAAAAACGTCTGGTTTCTCTTCATGTACGTAAAGTTTGAAAACCCTTTTCCCGAAGCTTTCTTTTGCAAAAATCAAGGAAGGCGTCTTCGATGGTCCACACATAAAGAAATTGTTAAAAAGCACAGATTTTCCAAAATATTTAACACCCGTCGAAAACGAGGCCTGGAATTCATTTCAGCTGGTTGTTACCAATTTTCTTGGGAACACTAAAAGCCCTAATTATTACCGATTTGCTGAAGAACTACAACAAGATGGGTACGGAATGCCATTATTTAATTTCCTTCCTGGTTGTTTTCTATTGTATTGTTTTTACCATTTTATTTATTTCTTACAGGTGTAAATATGTCTCTAAAAGCCATTTCTTGGATTCGCATTTGAAATTCTTTCCGGACAATCTTGGTGACGTAAGTGACGAACACGGCGAGAGATTTACCAACAAATTAAGACCATTGAGCGGCGCTATCAAGGATTTTGGGATGAAGCAATGTTGGGAGACTATGTATGGTTTCTCACTAGAGAAACGGATCCCAAAATCAACTTTAAAAACAAACTTGACGAAACAAACAACACACAAATTGTCGAAAAAAATAAAATATTCGGAAAATATGGGATTTGGATTTATTCACTCAATTGCTTATAACTTTGTCATTTTTCGGTCGATTTTCTTCTAGTTGGTCTTAGTTCTTACGTTCAAGTATCATCTTTACGTACATGAAGAGACGTTTTTTCAACGATTTGTACTTTTCCGCCAGCACAGAATCACTGTAAAATATTATTTTTTTGAAAATGTGCCCTGTTTTCATCGATATATTTTGAACCGCTTTACCAATCAAATGGGTACCAAGAACGACCTAATCGGACATTTCTATCTCGAAATATGATTTGTCACGTGAAAAAAGGTCGAAAAAATACAAAAATTACAATATCTCAAAAACTATTCCATGAAAAAAAATTTAACCTTGATTTTCGAATTCACCAGATGAAAATACATAAGAAAAGTCACCTCTCATCAAACGTACATGAAAAAAATTTTATTTTGTAAAGTAGTGTTACATTTCCTTTCCAACGCCTTCCACCAGACGATGGTCCCGTAGGTTAAAATTGGTCTTATGATTGTGGTGTACATCCCATAAACGATGTACGGCGACAGACCCCATTTTTTCCAAAGGTCCTTTTACAGGTATAGTATGCAGCCAAACCCTTCTTTCTTCTCTCCTCAATATTCCTTCTCCAATTTAACTTGGAGTCCAGAATGATACCCAAGTATCTTGCTTCTAAAGAGAGGTTCAATGTTACCCTACCTAACTAAAAGAGAACTCAGGGATTTTTGTTTTCCTGGTGAACAAAACTAACTTTGTCTTAGTAGGGTTAACTGCTAAGCCGTTGCGCTCAGCCCATCCGGAAATCTCGCAAAGTGATGATTCCATGATTTCGCTAATCGTTGACAAGAACTTGCCCGGGATAAGTATGGCAATGTCATCAGCGTAGGCTACAATTTTTGTTCTCTTTGCTTTGAAGGTTGCTAAGATCTCATTTACTACTAAAAGCCATAGCACAGGTGATAGCACTCCCCTTGCGGCGAACCCCTTGTTGTCCTCCTACTCACTGAGGCCGTCCCCATAGTGGCGTTAATATCCCTGCTTACTAGCATTTTGTTAATCCATGTCACTTCCTTCACTCCATGATTTCTCAGCGCCTTACAGATCGCCACTATATTTACATATTATGGAGCAAGTACGTGTATCAACTTTTTACATTATACCAAAATTATTTAACGCCAGAAATGCAATGCTTCTCAGAGACGTCCAGTGTGCCGTCAAACACACCAAAATGTATTGAGGTAGCTAAATGTCTTATGCCTGACACAGCTCCTCGGCTAATCAAGCAGAAAAGAGACCCCCTTGGCATTTCAAAGACTCATCATTTGTCCTAGATCTGATTTCGTACTCTAAATCTACCACAAATCCTGAAACCTACCGACAACTTTTTGCAGAACAGAAAAGCAAATACACTAATAAGAACTGGACCCCTTTATTTATTGATGGCTCAAAACAAACCGAATGCACTACCTCCGCGGTAGTATCCTCTACCGGAATAGTAATATCCACTGGCCTTATTCAAGAACATTGTTCAATCTTCCCAGACGAAATTTTGGCAATAAAAATAGCCACAGACTATGCTCGCTTGCACAAAGGCAGATTTCTCATATCCTCTGATAGCAAATCTTCCATAGAGGCGATTCGTAATATAAGCAATGAGGGCATCCTTGCTTCAGATATAAGAGAAGCTTGCAAAAAATGCACTAATAAATTAAAAATCATGTGGGTACCCAGCCATGTTGGGATCGACGGCAACTAATTCGCTGATGCAACCGCTGTCAGAGCAGTAAGGCATCCCCTATTGTACTTCCCTACACGAGAAGATGCAGATATGCGTAAATTAATTGAGAAATCCTTATATATACAAAAAATGGAAGAGTGGAACAATTATACTCATAATTATAAATCGTATAATCGAGAATCGGGAATCAAATCCACCTATCCAGGATTATGCACCTCAAAGCAAATAAAAATTTTTGTTCGATTTCGATAGGGACATGCCTCATTTTCGCACGAACACTTACTGCGTCGAGAACCAGCGCCAAATTGTCAGTATTGCACAGGACACAGAGCTTCAATAACTCATTTATTGAACGAATGCAGAGCTTTCAGTGGAATTAGAAGGGATGTATGTGGTACGGAAGTCCCTAGTAAATTTTAAAAAAATATGACTCTAGATAGTATAAAATCAATAGAAACCTATTTAAGTTGTATAAATTTCAAAAATAAAATTTCAAATAATAATAGATTAAGATCGAGTCGAAGGCCCTGGCAGTTAGCGCATTGAGGGATTTCGCGCTTTGGACGAGGTGGATCAAATACAATTTTCGTATAGAAGAGATACTTGACTCGGTAAATATCCTTATTGTTTGTGTTCGCTTTTACCTCAACAATGAACATTGACAGTGGTGTTTCTTTGTTTAATATTCCAGATGTTCACGGCAGTGTGGCCGCGTCCTAGTAGTGATTCAGCAATTTCCTCAGTGCTTATAGTCGAATGCATGTTTTTGAGTATCACCCTAAGGCTTCTTTCCTGTTTGGATTTATAGGTGTAGAATTCGGTATTTTTTTGCTGTAGTTGGTTAATTATTATTCTGTAGGCTTGTATTTTTACTTGCTCATTACTTATGAGTCTTAAATCATAAGAATTAGGAGCTGTTGCCGTTAGGAGCTTCATTAAAGAAGTAATGTTGTTGACTTTGTCAACAAATATTGGGGGCTTTTACCTGGGGGCTTAATATCTTTATCATCTTCTTCAATTTCTAGAGAAGAAACCCTATTTTCTGTAGGTTGAGGAACACTTAACCAATATTTGTCGAGTTTGGCTTGTTTTTGGGATGCTTTGGACTTATCTGGGCTTTCACGGGGTCTTTTTTTGGGCTCAACAACAGTCCAACCGTTACCTGGTGTAGGACTTAGTACTTAATGCTTGAGGTGAAGCTTGTTGCTTGTATAACAATTGCAGCTGGTGCTGAAGTTGCTGAATTTGCTATTGCACATTCATGTTTGGGCTGATTGTAGAATTTGGAGATAATTTCGAATTCGGCGACTACTGCTGTTGTAGCTGTTGCGGCTCCGGTTGTTCTATTTCCGTTTATTGTTGATGTTGTTCCAGCTTCAAATTCGGCGGCTGCTGCTGTTGCGGCGTTTGCTGCTGTGGAAGGCTCGATGTTTGTTGCTGATGCCGCTGAGGGGTTTGTTGTTGTTGTGATTGTTGCTGTATTGGTTGTTGTTGCTGTATTTGGCGGAGAGTGGCCTACAGATATATCGAAATTTTCCGTTTTTTTAATTTTAAAAATTTTTTTTATTTAAATTTTGTTTTCAAATATTTTTGGCAACTCTATTTTCAATTATATTAGTTGGACAAAAACAAAAATCAAAGACCATTGCATACTTTTTGGATTCAAACAATTTTCGCCTATATTCAGCTGATTCAGCGCTGCAAAAATATTGTTTTTGTTTCAGCCCACTAAATAATTTTGTTTTTGTTTTTGTTCACTTTGCGATCTATCCGCTATGCAGCTGGAGAAGATTACCACTTTTCCACGTTGCGATCGCGGAACCACAAGCCACCCACATTTGAGCACAATTTCTAATATTTTTGAATCAGCCTAACACCCCTCACTCGATAAGCCTATTGAAGAACACCCTTCCACTTCTACGCCTAGTCAGGGTATACATATACTCGTATATATATATATATATATATATATATATATATATATATATATATATATATATATATATATATATATATATATATATATATATATATATATATATATATATATATATATATATATATATATATATATATATATATATATATATATATATATATATATATATATATATATATATATATATATATATATATATATATATATATATATATATATATATATATATATATATATATATATATATATATATATATATATATATATATATATATATATATATATATATATATATATATATATATATATATATATATATTGGGCCGTTTTTCTTCCAAAATGAAAATGGCCATGCTGTTACCATCAACCAGGAGCGTTATCGCGACATGATAACCAATTTTGTGATGCCAATTTTTCGTCGAAAGCGTATGAGGCAGTTCTGGTTTCAACAAGACGGCGCTCCACCGCACACAAGTCGCATAACAATCGATTTTCTGAAGAATTTGTTTCCGGGCCGTTTGATGTCGAAAAGTGGTGATTTGGACTGGCCACCGCGTTCGCCCGATTTGACGCCGCCTGACTTCTTCTTGTGGGGATATTTGAAGTCAAAGATTTACGTTAACAAGCCAAGGACCGTAGAAGAGCTCAAGGACAACATTCGTGAAGAAATAGCCGCTATTCCGGCCGAAATGTTGGCGAAAACGATGGAAAATGCTGCAAAAAGGGCACAATACGCCATCAACGCCAGAGGCGGCCATTTGAGAGATATCATATTCAAAAATTGATGTAAACAAATCTACTTGGAACAAATTAAATGATTAAGATTGCCAACCGCCAAATTTTTATTTTTTTTCTTTGATTTTTTTAACAAAAACATGGGTCCGTCGAATTTGGGCAACCCTGTATATATATATATATATATATATATATATATATATACTTAAAATGCGAAGCATCTTTATTCAAGTTCTTTCCACAAACGTAATGAGAGGGACCAATTTTAATCGCTAACAATACCGTTAGTTTTCGCATTATTCTTTGATTCTACTCATAGGTAGGTAGGTTGTGCAACCGCATCACCAATAAACCAATGCCACTTATACCACTAGTTGGGTCCGTTGTGAGCCGCGGATGCGAGGCATGGCTACGCTTCCCCCAGATTGAACCAACCTGAGCCGTTGATAAAGCAAAGAATATTGTTGACACCTGACTGGTATAGACTATCTATACTTGTTAAGAAGTGGGATCCTAGTAAACGTTCCCTATTTCTAGCAAAAGCTGGACATGTACAGAAAAGATGCTGGACCGTTTCCAGTTTCTCCTCGTTTCTGCAGCTGCGACAGAAATCATGCGCAAAAACTCCCATTCTTCTTGCATGATTTCCTATTGGACAATGTCCCGCAAGCGCTCGTATAAAGTCCTAATTTGTAGTCTATTGAGCCTAATGATATTCTTAGATAGACGCAGATTTAGCTTCGGCTCGCAAGTTGATCAGCCTTGCAGTTCCCTGGTATATCCCTATGGCCTGTTACCCAGTACAGATGGATGTGGAATTGTTTAGCCATCTCATTTAGAGATTGAAACGATATCCTTAACAGTTACCTCGTTTATTCTCAACCAATTCAAGGCTTCATGAATAGCTGTTATTTCCGCGTTTTTGTATATCTTTATGGGAGTAACTGGTGATGGATCCCCCTCGAGCTATTCCTGTCTGTAAGGAATCCTTACCCAAAAATTCATTGCCGCTGTTCTTAAACAAATGAGACAAAAATATTCAGTCATCATGGTAGACTTCTGGATGCAGTAACTAAAGAGTTATCACTTTTCGGTAAGAATAGGAATAGGATTCAGACCCTTCCACTACAGTTATGGCGGATTGGAACCGTGAATAGTACTAAGAATAGTTGTCAAGAAATGGTAGGCGCGAGGACAACGAGAGTAATTACACCCCGTGTGAACACGAAATTTCGGACACTGGTTTTGCACAAGCAGCAACTAGCGGAGGGCGTATATATGGGAGAGAGACCATTACGCACGTTGGGAACGGTAAGGTATACGCTTGCAAACTAAATGCATCAGAAAAGGACTAAGGCATAAGGATTTTAGGCCTGTAATTTTAAAGAACCAAATTATGGATCAGTCTACCAGATTAAGCAGGTAGATATAAGAAAAAGGATATAGAGAATACTAGAATCACTGAAGTTAGACCCAAGCGTAAGCTCAGAAGAAAAGGCATCTATAGAAGCCATTTGTACGTCATACTATGACATATTTCTGCGCGAAGGAGACCAGCTAACATACAAACCCGCGATAGAACATGAAATACCGATTAGAGTGGATCAGCCGCCAATTAACCAAAATCAATACAGATTGCCACAAGCTCACAAAGATGAAATAAGCAGGCAAGTTGAAGGGATGTTACAGGATAATATAATTACACCAAGTATATCGCCTTCGAATTCACCAACTATTTTAGTGCCTAAGAAGAGGGGGAGCTCAGGGTCAGAAGAAGTGGAGAATGGTCTTTGAATTCAGAAAATTGAACGACGCCACGATCCAGTAGGTATATCCAATCCCAAGGATAGAAGTAATCCTGTACCAAATAGCTCACAGTAGATATTTTTCCACGCTTGACTTAGCAAGTGGCTACCATCAGATTCTGCTGGATACCCGAGTAAACAGAAAACCGCGTTCAGTACCGGTTTGGGACATTATGAGTTCAGTAGGATGCCGTTCGGATTAACAGGAGCACCGGCTACCTTCCAGCGGCGACCTTTCAGCGGCTAATGACCCATGTGCTTACAAGGCTTGCAAGCGTAAGATTGTTTTGCGAATCACGTTGATATCGTGATCTATGGGAATAACTTGCAGCAGCATTCGCAACGCTTGTGCAAGGTGCTCCAGAAATTGCGAGAAAACGATTTGAAATTTAACACGGAGAACTGACAATTTGTGCGGAGAGGTGTTTTATTTAGACCATCGTTGCTCAGAGGCAGGAGCAACACCCGACCCGCAGAAGGTGGAATGCGTAAAGAATTTGGCAATTCCAAAAAATAGATTTGCCGTAACCCGACTTTCAGCAAACTTTTTTGTTGACCACCGATGCTAGCAATGAAGCATTGTGGCAGTGTTGTCATAAGGGGAAGTCGGTAATGACCGACCAACATCATTCGCAAGCAGGGCGCTTAGCGATACGGGAGAGAAAGAATTTCTAGCCATAGTCTGGGCTACGAAAGAATTTTAGGGCATATCTGCTAACACGCCCATTCAAAATTTATACCGACCATTAACCGCTGAGAGGCATAGCGAATCTTAAAGATCAAACCTCTCGGTTGGCACGATTTCAGCACAAATTGTCTGAGTACGATTTTGAAATCATATACAATCCTGGGTAAAATAACCTAAATGCAGATGTACTTAGCAGAGTGCCACAAAAGTAAAAGATATCGGTAGTTCAAACTAGAGCTAATACAAAGGCCGACAGGGAGAAGACCAATGTTAAACGGTCAGTAGTTGATACAGAAGCAGCAGAAATAAAATAAACGAATGACGAAAGAGATAAATAGCTAGCCAACAGGTTAGAGTGGCTCGAGAATGACAAAGATATTCAGGAGGTACTGAAGGTTTTCCCTGAATCACATTTAGGTGGACACCAGGGAAAACCTACGAGAGAATTGGATGGGTATACGCCTGGAAAGGTATGCTCAGAGACATAAAAAAATATGTGAAGAGTTGCCTAAATTGATAGGCCAACAAGAGTTCGAGGCTAATAAAGCTAACTGAACACCGAAACAGCCATTTGATAAAGTTCACATGGATAGTGTATTTTACCTGAGACAGTTTCGGGAAATAAATTCAACTTGACATTCTAAGATGATTTTTCAAAGTATATAGCATGCGTAGCCGTACCTGATGCAGAGGCGACTTTGAGCAAACTTTTTTGTTCACCACCGATGCTAACAATGAAGCATTGGGCGAAGTTTTGTCACAAGGGGAAGTCGGTAATGACCGACCAATAGCATTCGCAAGCGGGCGCAAAGCGATATGGAGAAGAGATACTCCATAATAGAGAAAGAATTTCTAGCCATAGTGCGGGCTACGAATAATTTTATTGCAGATCTGCTAGGTCGCCCATTTAAAATATATACCGATGACCAGCTGTTGAGAGGCATAGCCAATTTGAAAGACAAAACTCTCGGCTAGCCAGGTTCAGTCACAAATTGTCTGAGTATGATTTTGAAATCATATACAAACCTGGAAAAAAGAATCGAAATGCGGATGCAGAAGTGCAAACTAGGGCCAAAGCAAAGTCAGAGAAGGAGAAAGCCGGGAGAAGTCAAGAGGGTAAAAGTGATACGACAAGAGATATGAGTGATGCGGGTAGTGAGGCCAATAAACAAACAGCCAGTAGTGTGGAATGGCTGGAGGATGAAAAGGATATCCAGGCAGTGTTAAAGGGTTTGCATGATTCTCCTCTAGGTGGACACCAGAGATGCTGGAAAACCCACGACAGAATTAGGCGAGTATTCGGATGGAAATGTATGCTCTGAGACATAAAAAATATGTAAAGAGTTGCCCAAAATGTCAGGCTAACAAGAGTTCGGTGGTAGCAAAGATGCCAATGGTGTTAACTGACTCACCAAAGCAACCTTTAAATTTATAATTAATAATTTATTTTAAAAAGCGTTCACATATAAGACATATAAAGGGTCTTTTAAATACGGCAAGAAATATCAGAATAACAATGAATTATATACCACAAAAATTACTTAAAACTAAGACTAAGAATGTAAATTAAATGAAACTAAATTATTAGATCAGACATATAAATAAGTTAAGATATAGAAGAAAATAAATAATTGAATAAATAAATAATTAAATTAAAAAATAAATAGTTTTTATAAAATAAGGAAAAGTCAGAACAGAAAGACAATGAATAAACAAAAATTAGAAAAGTAGAAAAGAGAAAAAAAATAGCATTAAGAGAAGTAGTGAAAAATTTATTGCTTAAAGTTGTGCTTACTTGAGATACTCCTAATTGCCAAAGGCAACGAATTCCACAACTTGATGGCGTTCACAAAAAAGAGTCTATTCGAGTTTAAATACTTGTAATTAGGGACTAAGAGGTTCATATTTCTCCTCGATTTACAAAACTTCAACTTTACAAACAAATAATTAGGCGTTCGTGTGCAATCAAGTTGTGTAGAAATATGCAATCTCTAGCATCCAAATAATAAAAATTATTGCTACCAAGGACTTGATTGCAAAACTGACTGATGTGGTCAAACTTTCATACACTATCCACATATCTTCTAGCATTTTTGAATGCAACTTGCAACTTATGCCTGGAACCGGAGACAAGTCTACCATAAACAACATTTGAGTAAGTCATAATCGGCATTATAAGCTAAAGCACCAACCTCCTTCTGGTCTCAATAGGCACAAATGATGCAGTCCTCCTCAAATTCCGTAAGGTATAGAATACCTTACTCACCACTTAATTTATGCGATCCTCACGGGATATTACGGAGTTTAGTGATATCCAACGTTTTTTACTTTTCAACAAATTTAAGTTTTGTATCATTTAGTGAAATTGTTGGTATCTCAGAGGAAGGGTAATAAGACTTGGAAATCGGCATATGATTTTTGGGAATAGAGCTTCAGCCTATTAGCTATAGCGCATTCTGCTATTATGATCGAGTCTTCGTTTACCCTAGCACATAAATCATCAATGAGACCAATAGGTCTGGACAAATACAATTGAAGGTCAGCAGCATATTCATGCATGGTAACATGACGACACGTACTGAAAATGTCATCTATGAACAGTGTAAATAAAAGTGGACCAAGTACTGAGCCCTGAGGCACCCCATAGGTTAAATTACTGAATGCAGTCACACTGTTTCCCACCCTAACCCTTGGAGACCTTCCAACCAAGTAACTATTTAACATACGGACCGCCGAACTTTAAAATCCAAAATTCAACTATAACTTTTCACATAGTAAAGAGTGATCTACAAAATCGACTGCTTTAGAAAAATCTAACAGACAAAGCAGGCTCAAGTGTCCCATATCAAATGACTCTCTGATGTCATCCAATATTTTAACAACAGCAGTAGAGCAGCTGTGTCCAGGCCGAAAACCAGATTGGAGTGGGGAAATAAGGTCAAATCTCTGACGTGTTCTGAGATTTGCTCAGTCATGACAGATTCACTTACCTTTGATAAAGCCGACAACAAACTTACAGGACGGAAATCAGACGGTGCATTAGCATTGGACTTTTTAGCTATAGGGATAATCGTCGCTACTCTCCAAATATTGGGGAAGCAGGAGCTCGTTAAACAATGGTTAATTATATGGGTCAACGGGCTCAGAATGAAAGTCAAAATAAGTTTAATAAATTTAATAGGAACTCCATCCTCTCCGACAGCATTGACCTTATCTTGTTGACACAGCGAGCAACATCACTTTCACCCACAGAAAGAATCTCAAACACAAAGGGGCATTCAGAAACATAGACCCTTGCAACTACAGCAGACATATCATCAGCAGACGCTGAACTACTACTAAAATAGTCATTCAGAATACCCGGATCAATACGACAATTTTCAGATTTCCAATTGCATACCGCAGCTGGTCTTAAATTATTCCACAGCTGCTTGGAATGTCGTGCTAAACATTGTTTGGACATAAAATATCTGCGCTTAGCCAATTTAATAGTAGAGTTTGCATCATTTCTAGCTTTTTTGTGCTCTTCCCATCTAGATGCAGTTGGATTTCTTTTCCACTGATTGTATGTTCTATGCCGTTTTTTAAGAGCCAATTTGGCATTCTTTGTAAACCAGGGACAACTGATGTTAGTGACAGAACAAGTAACAAGTGGAACATGCTAGTCAAACAAGGCACCAATTCTGTACATTAAAGAATCCAGCTTTTCATTCACAGAGCTAAACAGCCAACATTCAGACCAATTAATAAGAGACAGGTCATTAAACAAAGAATCAAGATTAATTGAGTTATAGTCTCGAAAGGAAAAAGAATTTTCAGCAACGACTGGGTTTAGATTCACATTCAATGAACAAAAAAGCAGGCAGTTTCGATGTATCGTAACGTCGTACGTTGAATAACGTTTTTTTTTTTTTTTATGATGTAACTTATGCTTGGATTTGGAACAGAAGGAGGCTAAGATTAAGAAATTGCTGGTCAAATAAGAATTAAACCTTTTTACAGTATTCTCACATATAACAACAGTTTCAATAATGTCAGAAAAATCATCAAAATAGGTAAAAAATGCAGCTAAGAGGTTATGTTTCTTGTTTTAATAATGACGAAAACAATTTTTTATTTTGTCAAATTAATTTTTTTTCTTAAACACAACTGGAATATTTCGACGTGTGAATCTTGAGGGTTCATTGACAATGAGAAATTATGAATAGAATTTTGTGTTTTCAGTTATTTTAAGAAGTTAACTGAATTGAGGAATAACGATAGTTGGAGTTAAATGGGGGGTGCACTGTATTTTTACCACTACATACGAGTACATCAATTTTAAAACCTCTAATTAGCAGAAATCGCAGAAAAACATTCATATCAACTGTCTATTGTTATATGTTCTTTGGTATCGGTGTGAAACACGATCTTATTCGTGTGGGGCACGAAATCACCGTGGCATTTTTGAGAGTCCCTGATGTAAAGTAACTAAAAAGCAATCAGCATTCTCAAATATATCCCTTGCCTCACACATACACTTGCATTCAAATTCCCATTGATATTGTTCTTGGATCTATGAAGTTATTTGTGTATATTCTTCTTTGGAATCGGGGTGAACCCCGAACTTATACGTGTGGGGCACAAACTCGCCGTCGTATTTTTGAGAGTGCCTGATGTAAAGAAACTAAAGAGCAATCAGCTTACTCAAATATACCCCTTGCCTCACTGCTCTTTTGGCCCTAACTGTTGCTGTGTAATATACCCGCACTCACCACTTTACCCTTTCTTTTCTCAAAATATGACACTCTCATTTTGAAATTTCATTAATGCCGTAGCGTAAAGTGTTATTCAACGCTAAAATGAGATCGTGTTCGGATATAAACGATAATTGGTCAAAGATCGTAACTGAAGAAACAACGGAACCAAACAGCAGTAACGATAAGGATTATATACCCATGACAGAAAAACTTTTGTGCTATTGTCATAAATTTCAACAATTAGAATTTCCACATCTGAGCCTCCAGCCATATTCAACAAATTCACTCTTTAATTACTTTTACAATATATTGCCACACCCCCGCCTTTTTTATCTAACCTATCGTTTCGAAAAAGCTTGTAATTACCTATATTCAAGCAAGAGTCACCTATACCTTTATGCAACCAGGTTTAGCATGCACAAATTACATCAACAGATGAATTCTCAAAGGAGTGTCTGACATAATCCATCTTAGATTCATTTAGACTCCTCGCATTAAAATGCACAAAGTTTAATCCAACGCCAATCAATGTTTTATGAATGTCACTGGAGGCAGAAATTCCATCACCCATAATTAGCATAAAAATACATAACAGCAACACAACAATAAGCACTACAGTAATAGAAGAAGCAGATAGTAGAGTAGAGGAAATTACTTAAAAAAATAGTCGACAATAAGGCATATAGAAAAAGAGTATTTAAGCTACAAAGAAAGATAAACAATATGATACTATCTGACATTAGAACAACAACACAAAGTTCACTCGCCAACAGGAACAGCAGCACCTGTAACAGTATGTAGTTATTCGATGCTACCAACACGAATCCCCGACTTAAGTAAATAAATGTAAATGTGCAATTAAACATTTGAATAAAAATAAAGAAGAAACTATATAGTGAAGTTGGGAGTATTATTATCTTATTATATTATTCCTTACACCATAATTAATTATGAGTGCAAGGTGTTGGGGGAATGAGTACTAGCTACAGAGGCTTTCGACTCAATAATTAACTATAGAATAATAAATTAAAATAATAGATTAAAAGTTGACTTTTATGCTCCAGTCTAGCTTCTGCCGGCAACTGCATCTACGCTCTCTCTGCTGCTTACTACTATTGCCTCAGCATTCGGATGGGCTCTCACAAACACTCGGCCCCGAATTGTAAACGCTGACACTAGAAGTTTTTGTCTCTTGAGCTCAATGGCACGACGCAATATTTCACTATTGTTAATCGTTAGACTCTCATGTACATAAAATGAGCTGTCACCCCGAACTCCAATATCATTTAGCAACAGCGGCCTTTTACTGGACTTGCAGAACGCAGCAATGTGCTTGAGCAACTGACTTCTATCAAAAACAATGTACAGAAAGACCTTTCATTGATCTCTTGAGTGAGAATCAACATATTGAAGTGTATGGCAACCACATTGGAATCCTGATCGGAAATTTCACGAAGCAGTCGTGAATATCTATCCATCGGCAGCCACACACATGGCTATTGTTGTTTGCACATTCGTATGAATAATTTAGTGTGTGTGTGTGTTTTTATTTTTTTTATATTTAACGAGGAGGAAAACATCCAAAGTCACAACCACGTCAGTGCGGACTCTAACGCCGCTAAAACCTCCTATCGTCATTACGGCGATTCCCCCCGGAGACACTGATTAGGTTTTACGTCGGGAGGCCGTAAGAGCATTTACTGCTCACGCGTCAGTATTAGGTCTGTCATTATGTCAGTCCTGTGTGTCTCAGTATCGGAGAGGCGCTGGCGGCTGCGTTCAGCGTTACGCGCTCGTTCTGCGATTCGCAGCGCCTTCATGATGATGGCCGCTGCCGAGCAAACTGCTTCCCACTTGACGAGTGTATCGCACATATGGGTAATCAGGTTGTCCATTGTTGGTGGTTCATCGAGGACAGCACTCAGTTCATCCCGGGTGCCTTTGAAGTGTGGGCAGTCGAAAAACACGTGCTGTGCGTTCTCGTGCACCCCAGGGCAGTACGGACAGTATGGGTCTTCCTCATACTTTCTCTCATGGAGGTACTGCTTAAAGCAGCCGTGACCAGTTAGCAACTGTGTGACGTAGTAGTTCAGTTCCCCGTGCGTCCTTGTTACCCATGGTGTGATGTGAGGGATCAGCATGAAGGTCCATCGACCCTTTTCGGATTGCTCCCACCTCTGTTGCCATTCCGCAATTGTGTTTTTTCTTTCCGCGGCTTTGTCGATATTTGTGGGTCTCACCCTCTGCTTGTAGAGCCAGTGTACCTCCTTCGCCAGCAAGTCAATGGGTGGTTTGCTGCTTATTATCCCTATTGCTTCGTCCCATACACTGCGAAATGCGCTAGCCACGCGTAGTGCGCTCAGCCTATGTACTGACTGGACGCATTTAATGAAGGCTTTCACCTTGGTGGCTTCCACCCAGATTGGCGCGGCATACAAAATGATGGACCTTGTAACCGTCGATAGCAATCTCCGTTGACTTGAGAGTGGGCCTCCAATATTCGGCATCATGCGTGTAAGTGCTCCGTTAAATCTCGTGGCCTTTTCGCAGACTGCTTTCAGATGCTCTTTGAAGGTGAGCTTGGGGTCAATAATTACTCCCAGGTACCGAAGTTGTTGTTGGGATGCGATCTGACGGCTTCCCACTGTGATGGTGAACCTCTCGGTTATTTTCCTCGTACTCAGTAGTACCGCCTCTGTTTTATGTGCGGCCAGTTCCAGCTTTGCACTAGTGAGCCATTCCATAACACACCCAATTGCGTCATTGCATCTGTTCTGCAGTGTGTGGATGTGTTTTGCAACCGCCACCATTGCGATGTCGTCTGAGTACCCGATGAGCGTTACATCCATTGGTAGGTCCAAGCGGAGTATGCCATCATACATGGATGTTCCACAGGATAGGGCCGAGTACAGATCCTTGTGGGACGCCACCCGTGACTGCAGAGCGACGAACGCCCTCATCAGTGTCGTATAACAGCACTCTGTTCTGGAAGTAGCTGGATATCAACCTTTGTAAGTACACCGGAACGCAGAAACTCTGAAGTGCTTCCATAATTAGAGGCCATATCGCTGAGTTGAACGCATTTTTTACGTCCAGCGTCACCACCGCATAATACTTCTTTGTACCTCCCCGCCATCGCTTGCCACTTGTTGCATCACCCTGAATGGCATCTACCGTCGAACGTCCCCTTCGGAAACCATATTGATGGTGTTGGGGTATTGTGCTTGTTTGACGGGGGACGTCCTTCTGCTGCGCGCGTGTATCTGAAAAGCCTAAATCACTCTTTGTAAAAATCACTACATTACACTTGATTGTTTTTAAAATCACAAGCCTTTATTTTTTAGAATACTAACTCTTATATACTATTTACAATTCAAAATTACAATACAAAAACTGACCTTTCTGGTGTTCCAGTTTCGCACCTGTTAATTGGTGTCAGTTGGTCAAGCCAACTGACCTACGCCAATCTGAAATGTTGATGGTGCATTCTAACTTTGAATGCCCTTCGGTGGCTCGACTGCAAAACTGTAGCACCCTAAAAGTTTACATAATAAATTGTACATATGTAATATTAATTCTAAATACTCGCACCCTAAAAATATGTGCTTTCTTAAGTAACTTTAACACATGCTAATCACACAGAATGTGTGGCATCTGTTAGGAGTCGATGCTGTGAGACACTACGCGCAGGCAGCTTGATTCTAGCTCACAACATCCCTCCCCTCTTTCTAAAAGAAGTTAGTGCAACTAACTTCTAATGAATCTTTACAATATTTTTCTCTTTTTTGCACTTTAAACAATCGTGCATTTTCTTAATCCTGTAGTACATATGTATAGTTTTTATTTTTTCAAATTCGCCTTATTTGGCTTCAATTGTTGTATTCTGTTCTTTTTACTTTTGTGTTGTTTTATTTTTTCCTCTTTTGTTTAATTTTGTTCTTTTATTTCTATCTTTTTTATTTTCTTCTTTTTTTTCTTTTGTTTTATTTTGTTCTTTTATTTCTATCTTTTTTTTTAGTTGTATTCCCCTTTTTATATTTGGTCTTTCACCGACTCTTTTCTCACTGGCGTATATACAAACAAAATTACAAACTAATTTCATATTTAGCTACGCTTCTTATAAATACGGTCCTCTGCAATTGTTGGTCCTGGTAACGCCCGTCCTGTGAGAGTGAAGTCCCTCGATGAACTCTGCATACCCCTCCCTTCTTTCTGGATCGGTACGTACAAAGTTGTTATAAATTGGCGATCTGGTTTGCCATTAAAACTTTGCTTTTCGTGGCCTTCTTCTTTCCATTTATATAGTGTGCCCCACGGCTGTAGGTGGTACTGCCTCTGCTTATAGTATTCAACTTGTAAAAAACATTTGGAATACATGAGAGATTACAATACTCCGTCTTACTTTGCAGCAATGCGTTTTATGGTGGAAGTATTTCTCTTGAGCTTCCTCATAATGGTATTTGACATCGTTTGGTTTTGATGTGGAGACAATCGGTATTTTTCTGAGATACACATTTAATGATGTAATTTGTGTACTGTGGTCGGTTACCAGTCTCTGTGTCCTCTTGTATTAAATCATATGTAAATAACGTTTCATATGTTCATACTTTAGCTTGGACATACACTTCAATGAAGCAATTAACCTCCGTGAGCCAAATTTCGTCTGCTTATTATATTTGGTGGTGGTTTCAGTCACCCTCCTTAAGCTTTTACCCATCTTCAACTTATCCAAAATCGATTCTGTTGAGATTGTGATACACTGGGTGGACATTGTACTATAAAATTGTCCAATTCAAAAAATGACTAATCAAGGAAACTTGTTTATTTTTCGTTGCTTGTCAATAACTCATCCACACGCGTTCAAATGCTGCGGCCATATGCCGTTTCGCAAAATTAAAATTACATCCGTCGCCATTCATCCCCAAGCTAATATGTTGGCATCTTTGGGGTCACAAACCTTAGATAACTGCCAAAAATCTCTGTTTTTCAAAAACGCATCTTTCCGAATACTATGTTGGTCCCTTAGTCCGCACCGTATTCCAATATCCGTTCTTCCCGGAACTTCCTGCTTCGCTTCAGATCATGAGAGCTATATAGAGAACACCTATAATAATTTTCTTAACTTCCTAGTATACATTTTAGTTTGATATTTATTCTATGTTTAATTCTTGTCAAACATTTCATAAGTCAATTTAATAAACGAATTTCAAAATTATATAATATTTAAATAAATACACTATAAGTACTATATATACTCTTGGGTATAATTTCTTTTTCTTTTTATTATAACACTTATTTTATTATAAAGTTAGATTTTAAACAATTAATTTTTTAACTCTAATTTTTTTTTTTCTAAACTACCTTTAATTTTAATCTGAACTTTTACTCCGATTATAATTTTTTTAATCTTTAACTTTTCTTAAACATACGCTATTCCTGAATATATAAACAAAAACAATATTTCTACAACATGTTTTTTCTATAATTGAATGCTATATCATTCAATTTGCGTCCACTCGTCTTTTCCCCTTACATTATCGGATTCGCTACCGTATCCTGGAGGAAAAGAGGACTGGACTATGTGTTTTCATAGCCATATCGGGCATCAGTTTTGCTCTGATTAATTTTTCGTGCTCTTTTTTAACACGTGAGCTACCACTCATTTCAGTTTTGAACAAATTCATTTGTCCTCCGACAAAAACCAGATTATATAAAATAATCCCGTTTATGTCAAAAGTTTGTCCATTGGATGACTATATCTTTCATCGCATACAATTACTTTTTGTTTAAATTTACTTCTAGCCTGATATGTATATATCCATTAACGATTCTATTTTCCATCCTGTAATTAGCTCGTATATGAATACATACATACATTCAAGGCGCTTTAAATTACCTAGAATTAATTGCTTATTTTCCCAATCAACCTAAGCATTTTTTTTTTTATATCCCAGCATATACATTTATTCAAATTTCCATATGCTAATTTCCTAATCAATAAACAGTTAAAACCTATGTATGTATATCTACATATAGCCTGCTGCAGTATCTGCAAATTCCCAATTCCTAATCATATGTCCCTACATACTTACTTATATGGCCATACCCATTGTTATAACTAGAATACTTACTTTTTTAAATATTCCCTCGTACATTCATTCTGTACATTATACAGTTACATACATATATATTTACTTCACCAGCAGTTCCGTCGCTTGGCGTTAACGCTCAAGCGTCAAAATTCAGTGCATACACCGCTGTATGTATGTACGTACATATTCGAAGTTTTATATTACTTACCCACGAATGTCTTATTATTTTATTTTATTTAAATAACACGTGCAATGAACCCGTTTATTATTATTTACTACGTAAAAAAAAAATTATTTTTCCCTAATGTGCTTCGTTCGGCCATAGTGCATAATAAGCACATTTTTCTTACGTCAATTATACTCGCTCGATTTTAAGTGGCACACTTCAACTGGCCTTGACTTTGAGAATCGGAGCTGTGTGTTATCCGATATACACACGTACATGTTTACGTTGTTATTCTTGTGTTTACACTTGTAAAACACTGTCAACACATGTCTTTAGTTGTGTGGTCTAATGTTGAATAATTTCAACAAATTATTATGAAGCTTTTTATTCTTGCCCTTAATCGTTACGACTGTTGTAACTGGGCTTCGGATCTCTGCTACTACATATGGACCTATCCACACAGGTGAGAATTTGTTTCTACTAGCCTGATTCTTCATGAGTACCTGATCACCCACGTTAAAAACGACTGGGTTTAGTACCTTGTTATAGGCCTCCCTGGCTACTCGTTTAGCGCAATCCTGGTTTTCTCTGACCAACTCGTACGCTCGCTGTAGCTGATACTTTTGCACTTTATTCGGGTCATCAGCATTGTACACTGGAGCACATTTGCGCTTCAAATTCGCTGGCATGTTGAAATCAAACCCGTAGAGTGTTTTAAACGGAGTTTGCTTCGTTGATACATGTACCGTATTATTGTGTACATGCATTGCAGTGGTTAACCATTGATCCCAATTCGAGCCGTCTTCCTTGGCCAAACTGCGCAAGTACTCGGCCAGAGGTCGATAACTACGTTCCAGTGAGCCATTCGCCTGTGGATGATATGGTGTTATGTGCAACTTCTTGATTCCCAGCATTTTACATGTTTCCGAGAACAGTTTCGATACAAAATTAGAACCATTGTCGGTTATCAAAACCGTAGGTATGTTATATCGTGCTATTATTTCATCAAAGAAAGCCTTGGCCACCGTACCTGCTTCAGCATCGGGTATAGCCACGCACGCCATATACTTTGAGAAATCATCTTGGAACGTCAAAATGTATTTATTTCCCGAAACTGTCTCAGGTAAAATACCTACAATATCCATATGAACTTTATCAAATGGATTGGTGTGTCAGTTAACACCATTGGCATCTTTGTTACCCTTGAACTTTTGTTGGCCTGACATTTCGGACAGCTTTTTATATATTTTTTAATATCTCGGAGCATACCTTTCCATCCGTATACTCGCTTAATTCTGTCATGGGTTTTCCAGAATCCCTGGTGTCCTCCTAGAGGCGAATCATGGAAACACTTTAACACAGCCTGGATATCCTTTATATCCTCCAGCCATTCCACACTGCTGGCTCTTTGTTCGTGGGCATCTTCACCCGTCTTGCTAACATCTGTTGTAGCATCAACTTTATCCTTTTGCATTCTCTCGGCCTTCTCCTTATCTGACCGTGCTTTGGACCTCGTTTGCACTACTGATACTTTCTGTGCCTGCGGTACTCTGCTGAGTGCATCGGCATTCAGATTCTTTTTCCAAGGTTTGTATATGATTTCAAAATCATACTCAGACAATTTGTGTCTGAACCTGGCTAGCCTAGACGTTTGGTCTTTCAAATTGGCTATGCCGCTCAACGGCTGGTGATCAGTGTATATCCTAATTGGGCGTCCTAGCAGATCTGCTCTAAAATTCTTCGTAGCCCACACTATGGCTAGAAATTCCTTCTCTATTGTGGAGTATCTCTTCTCCGTGTCGCTAAGCGCTCTGCTTGCGAATGCTATTGGTCGGTCATTACCGACTTCCCCTTGTGACAATACTGCCCCTAATGCTTCATTGCTAGCATCAGTGGTCAACAAAAAAGTTTGCTCAAAGTCGGGGTACGCCAAAATTGGTGGCGAGCTAATTATCTCCTTTAGCTTCTCGAATGCTTGCTGACATCTCTCTGTCCATTCGAACTTTGCTTCTTTTCGTAGCAACTTATTAATGGGCAAAGCAATTCCGGCTAGTCCTTCCACGAACTTTCTATAATAGTTCACTAGTCCTAGGAATGCTTGCACTTCCTTTCTGTTTCTCGGAATCGCTAGATTTTTAACGCATTCCACCTTCTGCGGGTCAGGCAGTGCTCCTGCTTCTGAGCAACGATGGCCTAAATAAACCACCTCTCTTCGCAAAAATTGACACTTCTCCGTGTTCAATTTCAAATTGTGTTCTCGTAATTTCTGGAGCACCTTGCACAAGCGTTGCGAATGCTGCTGCAAGTTCTTCCCATAAATTACAATATCATCGAGATACACAAAACAATCTAACCCTTGCAAGCCTGTTAGCACATGGTTCATTAACCGTTGGAAGGTAGCCGGTGCTCCTGTTAATCCAAACGGCATTCTATTAAACTCATAATGGCCTAAACCGTTGCTGAACGCGGTTTTCTGCTTATCTTGGGTATCCACCAGAACTTGGTGGTAGCCACTCGCTAAATCAAGTGTAGAAAAATATCTACTGTGTCCCAATTGATCCAGAATTTCTTCTATCCTTGGTATCGGGAACACCTGCTTGATAGTGGCGTCGTTCAATTTCCTAAAATCGACGACCATTCTCCACTTCTTCCGACCCTGAGCACCTCCCTTCTTTGGTACCAAAATTATTGGTGAGTTCCAAGGCGAGATACTCGGTGAAATTATGTTATCTTTTAACATCCCTTCCACTTGCCTGTTTACCTCATCTTTGTGAGCCTGTGGCAATCTGTACTGTTTCTGGTTAATTGGTGCTTGATCCACTCTAGTAGGTATTTCATGCTCTACCTCTGGTGTATATGTCAACTGGTCTCCTTCCAGCAAAAATATGTCATGGAATGGCGCACAAATGGCTTCTATTGATGCCTTCTCTTCTGAATTCACGCTTGGGTCTAACTTCAAGGATTCCAGCACCCTCTCCATTCTTTTTCTTATATCTACCTGCTTAATCTAATTCACAGATCCATAATTCGGTTAATTAAAATTATCATAGCTAGTGAACTTGGGCCTAAAATCCTCATCCATCAGGTAGTCCTTTTCCGATGCGTTGAGTACGCAAGCGTACACCTTACCCTTCTCAACGAGCGTTATGGTTTCTCCCATATATACGCCCTCCGGTAGCTGCTGCTTGTGCAAAACCACAGTCCTAAGTTTCGTATTTACATGCATAGTAACTACTCTGGTTGACCTTCCGTTTACTACCTCCATACCACACTTCTTAACCCCAGTCACGGTTCCTTCCTGCCATGACATTAATGGAAAAGTAAGGATTCTATGCTTATTGTTATCATAGAATGATAACTGCTTGTCGAGCGCATCCAGTATGGTGCGTCCCCAAAGATTATCGCGGCCAATTATCCCATCAACCGGGATACCTTTCCTATCGACTTCCACTGCGTGAATTCTAAACTTCATACCCTTAACTCCACTGTGCCCTATTCTGAACGACCCCAATGTCCTAATGCACCCTCCAAACGCTCCGTTAAGCGTTCTTAAGTCCATTTGATTAATGTCTAGCCCCTTTCGTAAAACACTAGATTTTACGAGGCTAGTGTCCGCTCCTGAATCTACTAATAGTACTAGCTTTCCACTCACCGCCTCCTCGCAGGGCATCTCGATGAAGGCATCACCTATCCTGCTCATAGCGAAGCAACCTCCTTTTGTTCCCAATATGGACGTGTATCCACTCCCTAACTCTTCTTGATACTGGAGAGCCTCTTGCTCCTCCTTCTCCTGGACTGTAGTTCCTACATTACTAGTCCCACGTACTTCCGGCCTTATTATTACTTCCTTTCTTTTGGCTTTCCAGTCTATTGGCCTCGACTGGGCCGCTGGAAGTTTCCCTGGTTCCTTTGTTGGGATTGTCTATCCCTGCATTCCGCTGCCCGATGTCCCATCTGTCCACATGAGAAACATCTCAACCCTTGTTTGGTGTTGCTTATCCTTGCTTCAGTTTTGAAAGGATTTCTTCCTTGGTTAATTCCTTCTGTTGAATTAACTCGGGGACTACTGAAGTTACCTTCTGCTGTCCCTCAAGGGTGGAACCGGGCGCCTCGTAGCTGGCTGCCTTTTACTCTGATTCCATTCTGTGTCTCCATGGCACTGTCTACTTGCCGCATGACCATATGTTTGGCACTCCATACAGTAGGGCATGTTTTTGCGTGTAATGCACTCATCCCTTGTATGACCTTGCTTACGGCAGAACGAACATGTGGGTGCCCTCTGTACAAACCCCTTGTACGGATTTCTCGGATTAGCGGCTCTGTTGTTGGAGACACCGGGATTATATGCTCCTCTGTATATGTTCGGGACATAATTACTTCCATCTCTGTTCACGACAGCGGCGGTGAACATGCCCTGTCTATTTTCCAACATGTGTACCTCACTTAACCCAGCCGTACTCCGTTCCACGAGAACTTGTGCTCTAATCGCTTCTTCTACTAATTCCTCCAGAGATCCTGTTCGGCTATTCAGCATATGAATCTTTAGAACGGAGTTGCGGAGTCCCACCACGAAAGTTGTCAACACCGACTTGTCAACTTCGTGTAATAACGCTGTATCTCCAATGCCATTGTACTTATTCCTGATTATTTCCTGGGCCATCATCTGAAGTGACTCTAAACGCCTAGCAAAGGCACGTATGTCTTCACTTGCCAGCTGCTTCCCGATTCTTATTTCTTGGGTTATGTCTTCCAAAGATCTCTCCTTCAGATAAGTTCTCCTTATAAGACCGTAAAGCTCGTCCACACTGGCGAATTGCTTTGGCAACACAAGGTTGTACGCGTCTCCAAATAATCTTTGCTTAACACAGTCGAAGAAATCCTGCAACTCATCAGGGCTTATGCTTCGCTTTGCAAGCTCACAACCGTGAATGAATCTGTTAACTTCTGACCGTAAATCTTCTGAAGCTGCACCAGTAAACACTGGTACTAGCCTGGCCACTGTCTTTGAAATCTCCTCTATACCCATTTTGCGTATTTTTGTTTTACTTATGACCGGTAAAACTGGAGCGCTATCTTTGTGGGTGGTTCCTAGATTCACTTCTCCCGGATCTGAGAGGTAATTGGCCAGTGACGGACTCAAATTAAGTAGTCTTCGATCGTTTGTTCGTGCAGGCGAAATACTGCCCACAGTATTGGAACTTGGCTGCACGGGTACTGCTTCCGGCTCCTTTGGCGGATATCCCTGATTTTTATTATTTATCGGGCCTCCCGGAGAAAAAGGCTCGACACCGATTTCAGATGCGCCAAACAAAAATTCCGCTTGCCTTTCTTCATTAAGTACTAATTTTGGCTTTACCATGCGGCTTATCCCTTCTGGTGTTAAATACCGGCCAACGTACTTCCGGTGGCAATGTCAATACCGTCTGTGTAAATCCAGCCGATGCTGATTTTGATCTCTCCCTATTCAGTGAGACCCTATTGGTCGCCCGTCCTCTTTTTAATTCCGCACACTCCTTTTCCAACAGCGATGCCGCTTCCTCTGTCTCCGTCAATCTCCGAGAAAGTTCCTTTACCCTATTCTCGAGATACTCTTTTTGTGCTCTCAAATCTTCTGTTTTCTCATGAGATTTGAACAACTTTTCTTCTGTCCTTTTTTGGATTGCCGTTAAGGCTTGATCCGCTACTTCTAATGGTGACACAGCTCCTCCGGCGTTCGCCTGGCTCCACAATTCCTGAGCTTCTTCCCTGCTCGTACTCGCTTCGAACTGGTCAACTATTTTCCCAGTAAACAGTTTCACCTCTGACTATATTGATTTCAATCTGTTCCTTATTTCCTCGTCTGGCGAAACCAAACTCACAATCTCTTGTCCTAGTCCCTCTAATTCAGAACTAAATGTATCTGCCCATTCGTTGACCAGACTATTTATGTAGTCTGCGTAATTTTCCGCAAAATATTTTCCCTTGCCGTACTCAACTGCGTGAGGCAACAACAGTCCGTGATTTTTGTTGAACTCTCTCCCCAGATTTTGCAACTGTGTTATTCGCTTGCGGTAATACACGTTGTCCTTACGTAACCTGCCGTCTTTCTTAAAATTACGGACCAGCTTTTCAATCGTTTCGCCAATTTGTTCCTGTCTCAGCAGTAATCCTTGCGCTTCCTTCGTCATATCCCAAATGCCAGAACAGATGGCGTATCCCAATTACAGATAAAAATCCAATATTTGTTAAAACTTGTTACAATATTTTATTCGATCTTACTTAATGATTCAAAACAGAGTTATTAAAAAAAAAAACATTCCACCGCAAATTCTATCTTTATATACATATTCTGCTATACTTGTTTTCCATCACAAAGTTCTGCTGTCTACCGGCGTCCATTAAGTCCTTCCATCAATGCAAATTGGTCCTTGACTTCTTCACAAATACTCCTTGTTTTCCACTCACCATCTTTAATACTCCCAAAAATCCATAGAAAAGGCCATATGTTTGTAAAAACCGAAATTTAATTTACCGGCAAAAGTGTCTTGATTCATTCCCGGAAATTTGAATCCATATTTAAAAATAAACCCGTAACGTATGCGCCACGAAATAATAGCATTTAAATGTTTTCTTCAACATTGCTACGCAAAGCGTAGTTTCCGAACTACAAAAACTTTGATGCAACAACACGTGTTGTAAACACCTCTTGATATATTTTTGCCTAATACCCTAAGCTCAAATGCCAATCATTTAAATCAAACCACAAAAATTCGGAACTTCAGAATTTAAACAATACAAAATAATTTAATTATTTCCAAAATAGATGGCATGGCTCAATAGACAATACAAATGTCCCTCACGACAAACAAACTCAAAACCCCTACCAAAAAAATCCTCACAGCTAGGATGAACATACATAGACCGTCCGATCATACTGACGGTTTATGGTTGCCATTCAAAGCTGCGTGCAACAGCGCAAACGCGCCTGTAGGTTGCAACTTCTTTGACCAGCGCTACGGCGCCTTCAGGGTCGCAGAAGTATCTACTTAGATTTCGCTATTATACACTCTACTCACCCAAATTTTTTTTCGATGACATCTTTATTCCACAGTGTCCTTCGATGAGGTCCTTCGAATTCGTTGCAGGATGCCTCTCTGCTTCAGGGTTCCTTGCCCTGGGATTACTCCAATAGGTCCTTTAGACCGGCTGCGCCAAAATGTTGGGGTATTGTCCTTGTTTGACGGGGGACGTCCTTCTGCTGCGCGCGTGTATCTGAAAAGCCTCAATCACTCTTTGTAAAAATCACTACATTACACTTGATTGTTTTTAAAATCACAAGCCTTTATTTCTTAGAATACTAACTCTTATATACTATCTGCAATTCAAAATTACAATACAAAAACTGACCTTTCTGGTGTTCCAGTTTCGCACCTGTTAATTGGTGTCAGTTGGTCAAGCCAACTGACCTACGCCAATCTGAAATGTTGATGGTGCATTCTAACTTTGAATGCCCTTCGGTGGCTCGACTGCAAAACTGTAGCACCCTAAAAGTTTACATAATAAATATTACATATGTAATATTAATTCTAAATACTCGCACCCTAAAAATATGTGCTTTCTTAAGTAACTTTAACACATGCTAATCACACAGAATGTGTGGCATCTGTTAGGAGTCGATGCTGTGAGACACTACGCGCAGGCAGCTTGATTCTAGCTCACAACAACGGTCTGAAAGTCCACCATGTTTTTCTACCGCCTCCTGGAGTCGTTCGCAGATAATCCGCTCCAAAATTTTGCCTATCGTGTCTAACATGCACAATGGTCGATATGCTGAGGGTTGGTCTGGTTGCTTTCCCGTCTTGAGCAGTATTACCAGTCACTGCTGTTTCCATCTGTCTGGGAATATACCTTCGGTTATGCACGTATTGTACATCAAAGCAAAAGCCTCTGGCCTCGCCTCTATTGCCGCTTTTAGTGCCACATTTGGGATGTCATCTAGACCGGGAGCTTTGTTGTCCGCGATTCTCCTCAGGAGCATGATTACATCGCTAGTGGTAACAGCTGGGATGTCGGTAATTGGACCCTTGCTATGATTGGGCATTCTATCCGTATGCTGTGGGAAGAGTGTAGCTACAATAGTTCTCATCAGGGCGGCGTCAGTTGGTTGCGGTGACCTGCCCCCTTTTAGCTTACTCATGACCACCTTGTAGGCTTTTCCCCATGGATCCACATCAGCATTCGCACACAGAGACTTAAAGCACTCATTCTTACAGCTGCGGATGGCTACTTTCAATGCTTTTCGGCATTTTTTGTATTCCGGTCGTAGTGTATCCCATGACGGGCGTTTTCGAGCCCTCTGAGCCTTTCGGCGGGCTTGAATACACTCCTTCCTGGCGGTTGCGATCTCCTCATTCCACCAATACACTGGTTTTCTAGCGTGCCGATTTAACACCCTTGGCATCGCCGCGTCGCAGGCTTTGCTGAGTCCGTTGGTGGTGCTATCCGTTATGGCCGTGGCAGTACCCATGCTGATTTGTTCTTCTTTCCAAACTAGATCAAAGACCTCCGCATCAAAAGCCCGCATTTTCCAGCCTTTTGTCTGCGCATTGCGCATCTGTTTTGTACTCCTTTGTGCCGCGTTATCCAACTCAATAACTATGGCCACATGGTCGCTCTGCGTATATATGTTACTGATAGACAATCGCGCGATGCGCTCAGCAGTGCTGTTCGCAAAGGTCAGGTCTATTACCGACGTACCCCTGCCTGAGTCAAAAGTGTACTGACCGACCTGATTGAGAATGACGAGGTCCAAGGGCGCCAGGCACTCCAGCAGAATTCTGCCATGAGAGTATCCGCACTCACAATGCCCTTCATTTCAGCATTCTCTCTCTCGGGGTTAACAGTCGGTGTTACCAAAAATTGTGTGTCGATCGATGTTGGAGTCAAAACTACCTCGCTATCGGTGTCACAATTCTCATCATATTCTAATCCCCGCACTACGAGCGGTGCACTAATGCACGCAGTCGCTTTGCGCACCCCGGGGGGCGATCGCTGGACGCTCATAGTTTCGGTAAATTTACACTTTATCCCTATCCACTTTTCCTTTTCTCTTTTTTTTCTTTTTTTATTTTTTTATTGTATATTAATTAATTAATCCCTTTGGGGAAAAAATAAACCAAAGGGGCAAAAAGAATACAAAGGGGGGAAAATAAAACCAAAAGGGGGAAATAAAAAGTACACTAAAAATAATACTTATCTGATGTCCAGTCGTATTGGCAACACTGTTTTTTTTTAATTTTATAGAGAGTCCTCTCTCTCCACTCAGCTGAGCGAATAGAATATACAACCTCCTAGGCTCTCTAAATTTATTTAGGATAAACCGGTCCAGAGTCAAGACTGCCGCAAATCACGCACAGAAGCACCCGAATTAAACAATTTTAATTTGATCGCGGCAAAGAATCCAAGTCGCCCCATTCACTACACGGGGTGCGCACTTTGGCTACTCTTTTCAGGATACTTAGCACAAATTAAAATTGTATTTACAGCGCAAACTTTCCTCTTTTACAAAATATACCCGGAGCAAAAAATTTTCACGTCTACTCAGTTGGCACATACACTCTGTCTTGTGTGTGTGTGTGTGTGTGTATGTGTGTGTGCGTGTGTGTGTGTATGTGCTCACAGCAGAAGCGACTGATTTGAAATCAAATTTTTATTTTCTGATTTGTGTGGCTGGGGTAAAATACACAAGAATGAATTTTTTGTATGGCAAAGGTTTTTTATACGGAAAGTGGGGCTTAAAACAAAGCATTTGTGGTTTTGCGTATAAGAAAGATTTGCCATGTCATGACGAAGCATAATGTGTGCATATTAAAACACTTGACAATATAAAATAAATAAGCATGCATATGATCTTTTATAAAGATCGATAGCAAAGTGGTAAGTGTTGGTCTATCAATTTTATGATGCCGGGTTCAAGTCCGCTGTGTTTATTTTTATATTTTTTTAATTGTTCATCCTTTTTTTGAAAGCAAACTAATAATTTTTTTTATAAAAAATATTAAGAATTGTTTCTACTTTAGCATAAATTATCCAGTATTAAATAATTTTACTAAACCACATTGAATTGCTGCTGCTATAGCAGATCATTACAGCAAAGAAATTTATATCTTCTAGTCTTAACGGTGTTTCTTAACTCACATACATAAATTCATGTGGGCATAAAATTGTGTTAGAATTTGTACGATTTCAATACTTTTGTTTTTGTTGGTTTTTTGATGCTTTTGCGCAATTCGTCTGAACAAGTTCATAAATTTCACAAAATCGAATCCAATCAAACATTTCGTTTCTCAAAGAATATGTGCAATTTTAGGAAGTTTTTGTTTTTTCGTATATGCTATATTAAATAAATTGTTTGGTTGGATTTTATTCTTATGGTAGGAAAAGAAAAATTTTGCAGATGTATTAAAATTTTTGATATTTCTTTTATATTAATACATTATTTACAAAATAAAAATTGACTTAAATTAATATAATTATATTAATATCATTATAATATATAAAAAAACATGCAGTTGCGTAGAAGAACTTAGACAGCAAATAATTAAAAAATAAAACTGAAAAGAAGTCCCAAATATTATTCACGAATGTGGGTCAAAAGAGATAATTCCATTCAAAGTATTTCCTATGTAAGTGGATACACATCCAAAGACAAGTTCACACGAACAAAGAAGCACGAAGCAGTAAGAAGTTTTTGCACATTTTTATTAGTTTCCATAACTAAAGTCTCCACGTCAAAGCAATTGTGTTTCCGGTTGTAGTATTTCGAATGGCGTTTGTGCAAAAACATGCCAGCTAGTCGACTTGGGTAACCCCTGCACACCTCATGTAGACATTTTTAGAGGTAAATGTCAGATGTAATGGGTAAAAAGACGACGCACCTTATGTTAAAATATGTTTTACTAAACATTATTTATCATAATATAAATTTAAAATTTCTTGGATTTTTAAATACTTGAAATAATTTTTTATAGATTTTTGATTATAATAATTTTCGATTATGAAGTGGTTTATTATGCGTGGGAACATTTGCATTTATTACTAGATATTGAAGTTCATAAAATTTACTTCAAAATGAACATATCTTATACTAGTAAATTCGGAAAATCAGTGTTCATACATAAATACATATGTATACTGCAGGTACATGTAAATATGCTTAAATTAACGCGTAGGAAATTAGCGTGTGGAAAAATATATATGTTGAAATAAAAATAATATGTTTCGCTTAATTGGGAAATAACTTCAGCAATTAAATATAAGCAATTAAAAGTGCCTGGAATGTATATATGTTGTCATATACGAGCGACTTAGAGGGTGTAGGAAAATACACACGTTTATGTGTATATACATACCAGGCGATAATGTTAAATAATTTAAAGAATATAAAGTAGTTCGATGCAATGAAAAATTGAGTCATGCAAAGGACAATGTTTTCATATGAATGGATTTATCTTTTATATTCTCGCTTATGTAAGATGGACTACTAGTTTTGCCCAGAATTGAGATAAAAAAGTTTTTTTTGTCGGCACACAATTTAAGATAGTAAATAATAGGTTTGTATGAATCAAATTATTGTAAAATGTATATTTATTGAGAGGGATTTAAAGTTTTAATGCCGCTAATAATTATAGAAAAAAAATTGTATAATAATATTTGTAAAGAAATCAGTATTTATTAATTATAGTTTGTTTGTTAAGACGTATTAGATATAAATAATACATACAACTTACTGTTTGCGTTAGGAAAAATTTTAAAAATGAAATAAATGTAATAATCCAAAGAAAACAAAATTATACCAAATAGGAAAATTATACCCAAGAGTATCCATAGTATGTATATAGTATATTTATTTAATTATTATATAATTTAGAAATTTATTTATTAAATTAACTTAGGAAATTTTCGACTAAACTTAAATATAGAAAAAGATCAAACCAAAATGGTAACTAGAAAACTAAGAAAATTATTATAAGTATTCAGCTCTGATGATGTGAATTGAAGCAGGAAGTTCCAGGAACAGCGCATATCGGAAGACGGTGCAGACTAACGGACCAACGTATTATTCGATGGATTGGGGATGAATGGTGACTGATGTAATATTTGTCGAAATATATATTTCGGAGTATTTGAACACGTTGTGGATGGGTTTATTGAAAAGTAACGAAAAAACAAACAAGTTTCCTGGCGGAGTAATGTTTTTCGTTGGACAATTTTACGTTACAATGTCCATCTAGTGTATCACAATCTCAACAGAATCGATTTTGAATAAGTTGAAGATGGGCAAAAGTTTAAGGAGGGTGTCTGAAACCACTACCAAATATAATAAATAGAAGAAATTTGGCTCACGGAAAGCAATGGCTTCAATAAAGATATGTCCAATCTAGAGGATGAACATAAGAAATATTATTCGCATATGAAATGGATTTACTACAGAAGAAGACACAGAGATAACCACGTTGCTGCCACGGTTGGCAAAGTTTACGGTATGCTGCGTTCACTGTGGTCAACGCAATATTTCACCCCATAAGGAATCAGAATGCTGTTGGCTAAGGCCTACCTTCTCCCAACATTGCTGTATGGTTGTGAAATTTTTGCGAATTGTGATGCAGCTAGCAAACGAAAGCTTAATGTCCTATTTAATAATATAACAAGGTATATTTATGGCTTGACTAGAATATATCATGTATCCACTTTATCAAGGCAAGTTTTTGGGATCACATTCGATCAACTCTTGGTGTCTAAGACTATCATCTTTCTTCACAAGATTATTTACACCCGGGAACCTCCATATTTGTTTAGATGTCTCAGGCTCACACGTTCCTGTCGTTGTAACCAACTTGTCCCGTGCAAGCACTCGTCTCTTATGTCTGATCGTCAGTTTTTCGTGTATGCAATAAGACTCTGGAACTCACTTCTGTACGGCTGCGAAGTATTGGCAACACTGTACAGTTCAGGAATGAACTTGAGGGCTACTTTCGGGCGCGGTGAATTTCTGGGCAATCTGTATTGCTTTGTTCATAAATTGTGATCTGTATTTATCTTATTGTCTATTATTTTGTTGTTATATTTTTTAATTTAATATTTAAAGAACGGAGAGTACGTTTAACAATATTTAATTTTAATTGTTTAAATCATCCACTTATATAATTTTATAATTTTATAACTTTATAATTTTATTTGTGTAAATCAAATTCTTTTATAATTTATATTTCATTTTACCTTGGAATGAATTGTTCCAGTTAAGTTAATTATGGAAAATATATATATATACTTCATGTCGTTAGGACAGCTTAAAAAGGTTATTACCTTAATGTAAATAAATAAAATAAATAAATAAATAAATGTGTATCTCAGAGAAATACCGATAGTCTACACATCGAAGCCAACTAAGACGAATTCCATTATAAGGAAGCTCAAGAGAAAGACTTCCACCATAAAACGCATTGCTACAAAGTAAATAACGGAGGAGCATTGTAGTCTCTCATGTATTTCAAACGCATTTTACAAGTTGATTACTATACGCAGAGGCAGTACCACCTACATCCGTGGCGAAACGCTATATAAATCAAAAGAAGAAAGCCACTACAAGCGAAGTTTTAATGGTAAACCAAATCGCCAGCCTAGAAATCATACGTACCGGTCCAGAAAGAATGCAGGGTTTATCAAGGGACTTCACGCCGTCACCCGGACCAGCAGGTAGTAGAGGTCGCAGTGTAAAGTAAGAACTTATTCATTTATAATAAAATTATATTATTATTAAAATACTTTATAATTTTGTTTGTATGGCAATGAGAAAAGAATCAATGAAGGACCAAAATATAAAAAAGGGGAAATATAAAAAAAGAGATTAAGCCGAAAACCCTGGTAGCCAGCGCTTTTTACTTTAGTGTAATAATTATTTAAAATTATTCCTCTGTTAAATAAATAAATAAAAAAAAATAAAAAAGAGGTAAAGCTACAAAAAAGAACAAGTTCAAAATAAGGCGATAAAAAAAGGTGTATAAGCTGTATATATACACCGCTGTTTGCTCATAGATTGCGTTAGTGGCCATATTTAGCTACCATAGAAAGGTACTACTTTTTTTGTGTGAGTTCGACACCTGTTTACATCAATCATTGCACACCATCAATGATTTCCTATAACAACATACATTTTCCCTTGCGTAATCATGTCTAATTTTGTGCCACAAAAGGAGCATATGCGGGAAGCTCTACTTTTTTGCTTTAATTTGAAGAAATCGTCTGCCGAAATGCATCGAATGCTTGTGGAGGCCTATAGTGACAGTACGTTATCGGAATCAACTTGCAGAGACTGGTTTCGTCGGTTTAAAGACGGCCATTGTGACCTGAGTGACAAGAAGCGTGAAAATCGACTCAGAAAAGTGGAGGACCATGAATTACAGGCTCTTTTGGATGAGGACGATACCCAATCGCAAAAAATGCTTGCCGAGCAGTTAGGTGTTACTCAACCAGCCATTTCCATGCGTTTACGTGCCATGGGAAAGGTTCAAAAAATCGGAAAATTAGTACCCCATGAATTGAACGATAGGCAGATGGAGCGACGCCAAAACACATGTGAAATATTGTTTGCTAGACAAAAAAGAAAGTCGTTCCTGCATCTTGTGGTTACTGACGATGAAAAGTGGATATACTTTGAGAATTCTAGACGAAGAAAATCATGGGTCGATCCCGGCCAACCATCAACTTCTGCCCCAAGACCAAATCGATTTGGACGCAAGACGATGCTGTGCGTTCATCTACTATGAACTGTTGAAACCTGGTGAAATTGTCAATGCTCACCGCTACCACCAACAACTAATCAAATTGCGCCTTGCTTTGCGTGAAAAAGGCCAGGTTATGAACAAAGAAATGAGAAGCTGATTTTTCTCCACGACAATGCCCCATCGCACAAGTCAAAAATGGTCCAAAACTACTTGGAGACACTCAACTGGGAGGTGCTACCTCATCCCGCATATTCACCAGACCTGGCCCCTTCCGATTATCATCTGTTTTCATCGATGGGTCACGCGCTCGGAGAACAGCACTTCGATTCGTACGAAAACGTCGGAAAATGGCTTGACGAGTGCTTTGTCTTGAAAGGTGACAAATTCTTTTGGCGTGGTATACACAAATTGCCCGAGAGATGGGAAAAATGTATAGCTAGCGAGGGGAAATACTTTGAATAAATTATTTTTTTGCTTTCTATAAAAAAATGTGTTTTTTTTGACAAAAACATAGCAGATTTAAGCTTATACACCTGGTATATATATATATATATATATATATATATATATATATATATATATATATATATATATATATATATATATATATATATATATATATATATATATATATATATATATATATATATATATATATATATATATATATATATATATATATATATATATATATATATATATATATATATATATATATATATATATATATATATATATATATATATATATATATATATATATATATATATATATATATATATATATATATATATATATATATATATATATATATATATATATATATATATATATATATATATATATATATATATATATATATATATATATATATATATATATATATATATATATATATATATATATATATATATATATATATATATATATATATATATATATATATATATATATATATATATATATATATATATATATATATATATATATATATATATATATATATATATATATATATATATTGTTGTGAGTTAGAATCAAGCTACCTACGCGTAGTTGACTCACAGCAACGGCTCCTATTAAATTCATTAAGAACGCACATATTTTTAGGGTGCAAATATTGTAAATGAACAGTAATTATTCATTAATTATGATGTAAACGTTTAGGGTGTCACAGTTCCGCAGTCAAGCTGACGAGGGGCATTTAGAATGCACCGACGACACTTTTACTTGCAGTAGGTCAGTGGGTTTGAGCAACTGACACCAAATAACAATTGCGTAACTGGAACACCAGAAAAGTGAAGACGTAGACTGTAATGTTTATTTGTAAATAGTATATAAGAACTAGCATTTTAAGAATAAAGCTCTCTTGTGTTTTAAAGCTGAAAAGTGAAAGTGTTTGTACTCTACGTTAGGGTTCTTGACTTTGCAGCCACGCGCCCGGAAGAACTGCGACAGGACGTCGCCCGCCAAGCAAGGACACGAGGACCCCAACATTTTGGCGCAGCCGGTAGGATCCAACGTCGAGTGCCAGGAAAAGAGCACTCCTACGCGGGAATCCACCAATAGGAAACCATCAGGATAACCATCCCAGAGGAGGGCAATGGAGGGAACGAAAATGGTGAGTATGTCTATGGTAGGACATTCTAGTATCTAAGTGAATTTTGTCGACGATTCTTCGGTGGCCGTGTGGGCGCTTTTGCGCCGGTCATGCAGAAGAAGCAGCATTGGGGCTGATAAGCCGCTGCGGTTAGGTGACAATAGGTCGATTTAAAAGAAAACTTTCTACTTACGGTCAGGTTGTATAGGGTTGTTTCACTAAAATCAGGTTCATTCTTTTTATAATACATTTTGTTTCAGCATTCTCGGGGAATGTGGGACGTGTCTGTTTATTCACGGATTTTGCGTTATTGAATTGCGAACTTGTGTATACCGGTTGGTTTGGTTCGGAAAGAACGTGCCACGGTATAGGGTTCGTACGGTTATGATAGGGGATTTGTGTTTGTTTGTCGGTAGGGACATTTATATGATTCAATTTATATTGTTTTGAAATCAAAATAAAGATTGATTTAAATATTTGGCATTTTGAGTTTAGGGTATTAGGTGAAGAGGTGCAGACAACATGTGTTATTGCATTAAAGTTTTTTGTAGTTCGGAAACTACAATTTGCGTAGCAATGTTGAAGATAACAGCTAAATGCTGCTATTATGTGGCGCATACGTTACGGGTTTATTTTTAAACATGGATTCAAATTTCCGGGAATGAATCAAGACACTTTTGCCGGTAAAGCAAATTTCGGTTTTTACAAACATCTGGCCTTTTTTTATGGATTTTTGGGAGTATTAAGGATGGTGAGAGGAAAACAAGGAGTATTTGTGAGGAAGTCAAGGACCACTTTGCATTGATGGAAGGACTTAATGGACGCCGGTAGACAGCGGGACTTTGTAATGGAAAACAAGTATAGCAGAATATGTATATAAACATAGAATTTACGGTGGAATGTTTTTTTTTAAATAAATTTGTATTTATCAATAAGTAAGATGGAATAAAATATTGGGATAAGTTAATAACAAGTTTCAACAATTATTGGGTTTTTATTTGTAAATTGGGATACGCCATCTGTTCTGGCATTTGGGATATGACGAAGGAAGCGCAAGGATTACTGCTGAGGCAAGAGCAAATTGGCGAATCGATTGAAAAGCTGGTCCGTAACTTTAAGAAAGACGGCAGTTTACGTAAGGACAACGTGTATTACCGCAAGCGGATAACACAGTTGCAAGATCTGGGGAGAGAGTTCAACAATAATCACGGACTGTTGTTGCCTCACGCAGTTGAGTACGGCAAGGGAAAATATTTTGCGGAAAAATACGCAGACTACATAAATAGTCTGGTCAATGAATGGGCAGATACATTTAGTTCTGAATTAGAAGGACTAGGGCAACAAACTGTGAGTTTGGTTTCACCAGACGAGGAAGTAAGGAACAGATTGAAATCAATGCAGTCAGAGGTGGAACTGTTTACTGGGAAAATAGTTGACCAGTTCGAAGCGAGTACAAGCAGGGAAGAAGCTCAGGAATTGTGGAAGCAGGCGAATGCCGGAGGAGCTGTGTCACCATTGGAAGTAGCGGATCAAGCCTTTACGGCAATCCAAAGAAGAACAGAAGAAAAGTTATTCAGTTTTCATAAGAAAACAGAAGATTTGAGAGCACAAAAAGAGTATCTTGAGAAGAAGGTAAAGGAACTTTCTCAGAGATTGACGGAAACAGAGGAAGCAGCAACGCTGTTGGAAAAGGAGTGTGCGGAATTAAAAAGAGGACGGGCGACCAATAGGGTCTCACTGAATAGGGAGAGATCGAAATCAGCATCGGCTGGCTTTACACAGACGGTATTGACATTGCCACCGGAAGTGCGCTGGCCGGAGTATCTAACACCAGAAGGGATAAACCGAGTGGTAAAGCCCAGATTAGTATTGAGTGAAGAGAGGGAAGCGGAATTTTTGTTTGGCGCATCTGAAATCGGGGTCGAGCCTTTTTCTCCAGGAAGTCCGATAACTAATAAAAATAAGGGATATCCGCCGAAGGAGCCAGAAGCAGTAACGGTACAGGAAAGGCGCAATACTGTGGACAGTATTTCGCCTGTACGAACAAACGATCGAAGACTAATTAGTTTGAGTCCGTCATTGGTTAATTACCTCTCAGATCCGGGAGAAGTAAAGCTAGGAACCACTCATAAAGATAGCGCTCAAGTTTTACCGGTCATAAGTAAAACAAAAATATGCAAAATGGGTATAGAGGAGATTTCAAAGACAGTGGCCAGGCTAGTACCTGCGTTTACTGGTGCAGCTTCAGAAGATTTACGGTCAGAAGGTAACAGATTCATTCAAGGTTGTGAGCTTGCAAAGCGAAGCATAAGCCCTGATGAGTTGCAGGATTTCTTCGACTGTGTTAAGCAAAGATTATTTGGAGACGCGTACAACCTTGTGTTGCCAAAGCAATTCGCCAGTGTGGACGAGCTTTACGGTCTTATAAGGAGAACTTATCTGAAGGAGAGATCTTTGGAAGACATAACCCAAGAAATAAGAATCGGGAAGCAGCTGGCAAGTGAAGACATACGTGCCTTTGCCAGGCGTTTAGAGTCACTTCAGATGATGGCCCAGGAAATAATCAGGAATAAGTACAATGGCATTGAAGATACAGCGTTATTACACGAAGTTGACGAGTCGGTGTTGACAACTTTCGTGGTGGGACTCCGCAACTCCGTTCTAAAGATTCATATGCTGAATAGCAGAACAGGATCTCTGGAGGAATTAGTAGAAGAAGCGATTAGAGCACAAGTTCTCGTGAAACGGAGTACGGCTGGGTTAGGTGAGGTACACATGTTGGAAAATAGACAGGACATGTTCACCGCCGCTGTCGTGAACAGAGATGGAAGTAATTACGTCCCAAACATATACAGAGGAGCATATAATCCCGGTGTCTCCGACAACAGAGCCGCGAATCCGAGAAATCCGTACAAGGGGTTTGTACAGAGGGCACCCACATGTTCGTTCTGCCGTAAGCAAGGTCATACAAGGGATGAGTGCATTACACGCAAAAACACGCCCTACTGTATGGAGTGCCAAACATATGGTCATGAGGCGAGTAGACAGTGCCATGGAGACACAGAATGGAATCAGAGTAAAAGGCAGCCAGCTACGAGGCGCCCGGTTCCACCCTTGAGGGACAGCAGAAGGTAACTTCAGTAGTCCCCGAGTTAATTCAACAGAAGGAATTAACCAAGGAAGAAATCCTTTCAAAACTGAAGCAAGGATAAGCAACACCAAACAAGGGTTGAGATGTTTCTCATGTGGACAGATGGGACATCGGGCAGCGGAATGCAGGGATAGACAATCCCAACAAAGGCACCAGGGAAACTTCCAGCGGCCCAGTCGAGGCCAATAGACTGGAAAGCCAAAAGAAAGGAAGTAATAATAAGGCCGGAAGTACGTGGGACTAGTAATGTAGGAACTACAGTCCAGGAGAAGGAGGAGCAGGAGGCTCTCCAGTATCACGAAGAGTTAGGAAGTGGATACGCGTCCATGTTGGGAACAGAAGGACATTGCTTCGCTATGAGCAGGATAGGTGATGCCTTCATCGAGATGCCCTGCGAGGAAGCAGCGAGTGGAAAACTAGTGCTATTAGTAGATTCAGGGGCGGACACTAGCCTCGTAAAATCTAGTGTTTTACGGAAGGGGCTAGACATTAATCAAATGGACTTAAGAACCCTTAACGGAGCGTTTGGAGGGTGCATTAGGACATTGGGGTCGCTCAGAATAGGGCACAGTGGAGTTAAGGGTATGAGTTTTAGAGTGCACGCAGTGGAAGTGGATAGGAAAGGTATCCCGGCTGATGGAATAATTGGCCGTGATAATCTTTGGGGACGCACCATACTGGATGCGCTCGATAAGCAGTTATCATTCTATGATAACAATAAGCATAGAATCCTTACTTTTCCATTAATGTCATGGCAGGAAGGAACCGTGACTGGGGCTAAGAAGTGTGGTATGGAGGTAGTAAACGGAAGGTCAACCAGAGTAGTTACTATGCATGTAAATACGAAACTTAGGACTGTTGTTTTGCACAAGCAGCAGCTAGCGGAGGGCGTATATATGGGGGAAACCATAACGCACGTTGACAAGGGTAAGGTGTACGCTTGCGTACTCAATGCATCGGAAAAGGACTACCTGATGGAGGAGGATTTTAGGCCCAAGTTCACTAGCTATGATAATTTTAAGGAACCGAATTATAGATCGGTGAATCAGATTAAGCAGGTAGATATAAGAAAAAGAATGGAGAGGGTGCTAGAATCCTTGAAGTTAGACCCAAGCGTGAATTCAGAAGAGAAGGCATCAATAGAAGCCATTTGTGCGTCATTCCATGACATATTTTTGCTGGAAGGAGACCAGTTAACATATACACCAGAGGTAGAGCATGAAATACCTACTAGAGTGGATCAAGCACCAATTAACCAGAAACAGTACAGATTGCCACAGGCTCACAAAGATGAGGTAAACAGGCAAGTGGAAGGGATGTTAAAAGATAACATAATTTCACCGAGTATCTCGCCTTGGAACTCACCAATAATTTTGGTACCAAAGAAGGGAGGTGCTCAGGGTCGGAAGAAGTGGAGAATGGTCGTCGATTTTAGGAAATTGAACGACGCCACTATCAAGCAGGTGTTCCCGATACCAACGATAGAAGAAATTCTGGATCAATAGGGACACAGTAGATATTTTTCTACACTTCATTTAGCGAGTGGCTACCACCAAGTTCTGGTGGATACCCAAGAGAAGCAGAAAACCGCGTTCAGCACCGGTTTGGGGCATTATGAGTTTAATAGAATGCCGTTTGGATTAACAGGAGCACCGGCTACCTTCCAAAGGCTAATGAACCATGTGCTAACAGGCTTGCAAAGGTTAGATTGTTTTGTGTATCTCGATGATATTGTAATTTATGGGAAGAACTTGCAGCAGCATTCGCAACGCTTGTGCAAGGTGCTCCAGAAATTACGAGAACACAATTTGAAATTGAACACGGAGAAGTGTCAATTTTTGCGAAGAGAGGTGGTTTATTTAGGCCATCGTTGCTCAGAGGCAGGAGCACTGCCTGACCCACAGAAGGTGGAATGCGTTAAAAATCTAGCGATTCCGAGAAACAGAAAGGAAGTGCAAGCATTCCTAGGACTAGTGAACTATTATAGAAAGTTCGTGGTAGGACTAGCCGGAATTGCGTTGCCAATTAACAAGCTGCTACGAAAAGAGGCAAAGTTCGAATGGACAGAGAGATGTCAGCAAGCATTCGAGGGGCTAAAAGAAATAATTAGCTCGCCACCGATTTTGGCATACCCCGACTTTGAGCAAACTTTTTTGTTGACCACTGATGCTAGCAATGAAGCATTAGGGACAGTATTGTCACAAGGGGAAGTCGGTAGTGACCGACCAATAGCATTCGCAAGCAGAGCGTTTAGCGACACGGAAAAGAGACACTCCACAATAGAAAAGGAATTTCTAGCCATAGTGTGGGCTACAAAGAATTTTAGGGCATATCTGCTAGGACGCCCATTCAAGATATACACTGATCACCAGCCGTTGAGAGGCATAGCCAATTTGAAAGACCAAACGTCTAGGCTAGCCAGGTTCAGACATAAATTGTCTGAGTGTGATTTTGAAATCATTTACAAACCTGGGAAAAAGAATCTGAATGCAGATGCACTCAGCAGAGTACCGCAGGCCCAGAAGGTATCAGTAGTGCAAACGAGGGCCAAAGCACGGTCAGATAAGGAGAAGACCGAGAGAATTCAAGAGGATAAAATTGATGCAACAGGAAATGTTACCAATGCGGGTGACGTTGCCAATGAACAAAGAGCCAGTAGTGTGGAATGGCTGAAGGATATAAAGGATATCCAGGCTGTGTTAAAGGGTTTCCATGATTCACCTCTAGGTGGACACCAGGGATTCTGGAAAACCCATGACAGAATTAGGCGAGTATACGGATGGAAAGGTATGCTCAAGGACATAAAAAAATATGTAAGAAGTTGCCCAAAGTGCCAGGCCAACAAAAGTTCAAGGCTAACCAAGATGCCCATGGTGTTAACTGACACACCAAAACAACCATTTGATAAAGTTCATATGGATATTGTAGGTATTTTACCTGAGACTGTTTCGGGCAATAAATACATCTTGACGTTCCAAGACGATTTCTCAAAGTATATGGCGTGCGTGGCTATACCCGATGCTGAAGCAAGTACGGTGGCCAAAGCATTCTTTGATGAAATTATAGCAAGATACAACATACCTAAGATTTTGATAACCGACAATGGTTCAAATTTCGTATCAAAACTATTCTCAGAAACGTGTAAAATGCTGGGAATCAAGAAGTTGCACATAACACCATATCATCCACAGGCGAATGGCTCACTGGAACGTAGTCATCGACCTCTGGCCGAGTACTTGCGCAGTTTTGCCAAGGAAGACGGCTCGAATTGGGATCAATGGTTAACCACTGCAATGCATGTACACAACAATACTGTGCATGTATCAACGAAGCAAACTCCGTTTAAAACACTCTACGGGTTTGATTTCAACATGCCAGCGAATTTGAAGCGCAAATGTGCGCCTGTATACAATGCTGATGACCCCAATAAAGTACAAAAATACCAGTTGCAGCGAGCGCACGAATTGGTTAGAGAAAACCAGGAATGTGCTAAACGAGTGGCCAGGGAAGCCTATAACAAGGTACTAAACCCAGTAGTTTTTCATGTGGGTGATCAAGTACTAATGAAGAATCAGGCTAGGAGAAACAAATTCTCACCTGTGTGGATAGGTCCGTATGTAGTAGCAGAGATCCGAAGCCCAGTTACAACAGTCGTAACGATTAAGGGAAAAAATAAAAAGCTACATAATAATTTATTGAAATTATTCCACATTAGACCACACAAATAAAGACATGTGTTAGCAGTGTCTTACAAGTGTAAACACAAAAATAACAACGTAAACATGTACGTGTGTGTATCAAATAACACACACAGTTCCGATTTTCAAAGCCAAGGCCAGCAGAAGTGTGCCACTTAAAATCGAGCGATTAAAGTTGACGTAATAAAAGTGCTTATTATGCACTGTGGCCGAACGAAGCATAGTAGGGAAAAATATTTTTTTTAAATAATGATAAATATTGCACGTAATTAAAAAATAAAATGAAATAATAAGACAGTCGTGGGTAAGTAATATAAAACAAAACTTCGAATATGTACATACATACATACGGCAGTGTATGCACTGAAATTCGATGCATGAGCATTAACGCCAGGCAACAGAACTGCTGGTGAAGTAAGTATATATACGAGTATGTATATATGTGTATAAGATAAAGAATGAATGTACGAATGTATATTTAAAGAAGTAAGTATTCTAGTTAGGAGGAATGGGCATGTGCGTATGTATATATTTGCAGATACTGCAGAAGGGTATATGTAGATATACTCGTACATAGGTTTTAACTGTTTATTGTTTAGGAAATTAGCGTATGGAAATTCGAAAAAATGTATAGTTAATTGGGGAAAATAACGTTAGTAATTAATTCTAGGTAAATTAAAGCGCCTTGAATGTATGCATGTATTCATATACGAGCTAATTACAGGATGGAAAATAGAATCGATAATGGATATATACATATCAGGCTAGAAGTAAATTTAAATAAAACGTAATTGTATGCGATGAAAGGTATAGTCATGCAATGGACAAAGTTTTGACACAAACGGGATTATTTTGTATAATCTGGTTTTTGTCGGAGGGCCGATGAATTGGTTCAAAGTTGAAATGAGTGATAACTCACGTGTTGAAAAAGAGCACGAAAAATTAATCAGAGCAAAACTGATGCCCTATATGGCTATGAAAACACTTAGTCCAGTCCTCTTTTCCTCCAGGATACGGTAGCGAATCCGATAATGTAAGGGGAGAAGACGAGTGGATGGCAAATTGAATGATATAGCATTCAATTATAAAAAAAAGCATGTTGTAGAAATATTGTTTTTTTTATTTATATATTCAGGAATAGCGTATGTTTAAGAAAAGTTAAAGATTAAAAAAATTATAATCTGAGTAAAAGTTCAGATTAAAATTAAAGGTAGTTTAGAAAAAAAAAAATTAGAGTTAAAAAATTAATTGTTTAAAATCTAACTTTATAATAAAATAAGTGTTATAATAAAAAGAAAAAGAAATTATACCCAAGAGTATATATAGTACTTATAGTGTATTTATTTAAATATTATATAATTTTGAAATTCGTTTATTAAATTGACTTATGAAATGTTTGACAAGAATTAAACATAGAATAAATATCAAACTAAAATGTATACTAGGAAGTTAAGAAAATTATTATAGGTGTTCTCTATATAGCTCTCATGATCTGAAGCGAAGCAGGAAGTTCCGGGAAGAACGGATATTGGAATACGGTGCGGACTAAGGGACCAACATAGTATTCGGAAAGATGCGTTTTTGAAAAACAGAGATTTTTGGCAGTTATCTAAGGTTTGTGACCCCAAAGATGCCAACATATTAGCTTGGGGATGAATGGCGACGGATGTAATTTTAATTTTGCGAAACGGCATATGGCCGCAGCATTTGAACGCGTGTGGATGAGTTATTGACAAGCAACGAAAAATAAACAAGTTTCCTTGAGGAGTCATTTTTTGAATTGGACAATTTTATAGTACAATGTCCACCCAGTGTATCACAATCTCAACAGAATCGATTTTGGATAAGTTGAAGATGGGTAAAAGCTTAAGGAGGGTGACTGAAACCACCACCAAATATAATAAGCAGACGAAATTTGGCTCACGGAGGTTAATTGCTTCATTGAAGTGTATGTCCAAGCTAAAGTATGAACATATGAAACGTTATTTACATATGTATGAATTATGATTTAATACAAGAGGACACAGAGACTAGTAACCGATCAGAGTACACAAATTACATCATTAAACGTGTATCTCAGAAAAATACCTATTGTCTCCACATCAAAACCTAACGATGTCAAATACCATTATGAGGAAGCTCAAGAGAAATACTTCCACCATAAACGCATTGCTGCAAAGTAAGACGGAGTATTGTAATCTCTCATGTATTCCAAATGTTTTTTACAAGTTGAATACTATAAGCAGAGGCAGTACCACCTACAGCCGTGGGGCACACTATAAAGGGAAAGAAGAAGGATACTAAAAGCAAAGTTTTAATGGCAAACCAGATCGCCAACTTATAACATCTTTGTACGTACCGATCCAGAAAGAAGGGAGGGGTATGCAGAGTTCATCGAGGGACTTCACTCTGACAACGACGGTTGTCAACTGGACCAGCAGGTAGCAGAGGGCGCAGTATAATATAAGGTTTTATGTATAGAATAGAATTGTGTTATTGTTTAGATATTTGTATATACGCCAATTACAAAAGAGTCAATGAAAGACCAAATTATAAAAAGGGGAATATAAAAAAAAACTAATGATGGATAAAAATAAGAAAAAAAAAAAAAAAAAAAAAAAACAAAGTGAAGAAAAAAAAAATAAAAGAAAGAAAACTACAAAAGAAAATAAAAGCTAGAGAAAAAGAAATATATAGAAAAGAAAAGAATAAAAAAGAAAAAATAAAAAAAACCGTGACAGAACCCAAATAAGGCGATTTAAAAAAAAAAAAAAGATGTAAATAAAAACAAATTATATGTATGTAATATAGAGTTCAATCGATGCACATATATGTTTGCAGTGCAAGAAAAATATTGTAGAGATTTAATGGAAGTTAGTTGCACTAACTTCTTTCAGAAAGAGGGGAGGGATGTTGTGAGTTAGAATCAAGCTACCTACGCGTAGTTGACTCACAGCAACGGCTCCTATTAAATTCATTAAGAACGCACATATTTTTAGGGTGCAAATATTGTAAATGAACAGTAATTATTCATTAATTATGATGTAAACTTTTAGGGTGTCACAGTTCCGCAGTCAAGCTGACGAGGGGCATTTAGAATGCACCGACGACACTTTTACTTGCAGTAGGTCAGTGGGTTTGAGCAACTGACACCAAATAACAATTGCGTAACTGGAACACCAGAAAAGTGAAGACGTAGACTGTAATGTTTATTTGTAAATAGTATATAAGAACTAACATTTTAAGAATAAAGCTCTCTTGTGTTTTAAAACTGAAAAGTGAAAGTGTTTGTACTCTACGTTAGGGTTCTTGACTTTGCAGCCACGCGCCCGGAAGAACTGCGACAGGACGTCGCCCGCCAAGCAAGGACACGAGGACCCCAACAATATGTATATATATATACATGTTTACAGTGCAAGAAGAATATTGTAAATATTGATCAGAAGGTTGCACTACCGTCTTCTAGAAAGAGGGGAGTGATGTTGTGAGTCAGAATCAAGCTACCTGCGCGTAGTTGACTCACAGCACCCACTCCTAATAGATTCTACACATTTGGTGTAGTTAACATTTCAGTTATATTCACGCACATGCTTTTAGGGTGCGTTGATTATTATTTCATTCATTATGTGAACTTTTAGGGGATAACAGTTCCGCAATAAGGTTGACGAAGGGCATTTAAATTTAGAAAGCACCATCGACATTTTTATATTGAGTTGATCAGTTGGCTTAACCAACTGACACCAATCAACAGATGCGTAACTGGAACACCAGAAAGGTCATTACTTACACTGTTCATTGTAAATAGTATATAAGACTTACGACTTAAGACTTATTTTCAGAATAAAAGCTCTCTTAGCGCTTGTCTTTTAAAAAACAGAACAACACGGTGTTTCTTTTGCTAAGAACCACCAGGCACTCGTCTACGCCCACGCCTATTAGAGGCAGCAAAAGGCGCCACCACCACTAGCGACGGCAAGCACGGACCCCAACAGCTTTAAACTTATTCCAGTTTTCAATGGTTGGACACTTCTTCCATTTGGAATGAAGCTGATTTCGCGCTTTTATAGCCCTTACAACCTTGAATGTAAACCATAAGCAAGAACCGTTCACAGTCCTAACTGTATTAATGGGAACATGTCTATTAAACGAATTACATATATTGTCTACTAATACCACCAACTTATCGCCCATAGATGGATGATACTAGCAGTCGTCCCAGTTGGTGTTCAGTAGGTCATTATACAACGAAGCATTATCAATGCCAATGTCAGAATCAGATTGCTATATGAGCCGATTTGAACAAAGACCACACCTACCTCCCATCTAAGGAAATTTTTTAAAATGACTATAACTTCGGTCCAATTGATGTTATAGTGACGCAATGGAGATGTTAGTCCTACTACACACTATGCAAAAAGTGGGCGGTATATATATACCGCCCACTATTAATATTCATATCTTAGGATCAGAGATTTATGGAAGAAGCCACATGTGGTCATTATAAAGCTAACTGCAAGAAATCAGGTTGATCAGAGAAAGGACCCGCTCACCGTTGTTATAATGAACTTTCAGGTCTAAAATTAAAATAAACCTACCTATGCTCGTATTGATGCTATATAAATAAAAATAGAATAAAAACATAATAGTGTGTGTGCAAAATATGGGGATCATAATACTACTGCCACGCCCACAGTTAACCAAAAATCTTTACTAGGCGCCTATTAAAGATTTATCAACGAAATTTCACAGGAAGGTTGCGGGTACTAACATACAAAAAATGGGCATATTATTTTTAGAGCCACGGAAATTATTGACATATCATTATAACTTTCAACCTGTACAATATTATTGGACTAAATTTTATATTAGTAGTTATATTGACACTACAAAACCATACCCAAGAAATGGGGTCGATATAATCAATTCAAGGTTCCCTATCGAAAATTACCGTAGATATGCTTTTGGTAATACACAATTTATATTAATTATTTTAAACAATTTCATATCTTTTTTTAATAATTGTGCTTTATATTAGTACTTGCTGTTGATTTTGGTGCACGCAGGATGGGTCTGGAACATTACTCCTACTAGCGAAGTAGCTGTTCAAAATCATTTTTTGTCTCCAGCAGCAAAAGCAGGGCTTTGTGGTAATTTACTATATAGGCTCGTCATTTAATTTATACAGGAACTGGCTCGTAAACCATTGATTAAAAAAAAGTCTAACCGTAGACCGTACACATGCAAGATTGCTCTAATAAGCTGATTTGAAACACAGTCACTTTGGTTTGTAAAAGTAACTCTATTCCAGAAATTGTATCACACTATTCCATTCATTATTTGACTTTTTTGAATTAGCTAGTTCCAGATAGTTCTTTACACCCAAATTATTTACGCAAACTCCACACTGCCATAACTCTAACCACTCAACTCAACGTTCAAAATTCAACTCCCTTTTCTTCAACTACCACCTAACTTTACTTGAACTATCCCCCGCTACTTCATTTCCCAGCCCTCCATTTCTAACACCCTATTTCCTCTATCCTTCCCAAAAGCTTGTTCCACTCAGTCACCATCTCAGATAGCAACAGCTGTACTTAGTGGGTCAAACAACTTGTTTAAGGACGTCTGTCAGCCTATAACCATCAAGGCCTAGTTAAATTATCATAGTAAAGCGCAAACCAGAGAATACAGAGAAAAGAAAGTATTTTTCGCTGCCAGAGTCCGTAGCGGACACACCACGATTTTGAGTGGAGTCATGTATAACGTCCGTCTGCTTTATTTCGCTGCTTTGCCGTTTAAGTTTCTTTTCTCTATATTCTCTGGCGCAAACAACTGTCACATAATCGTTTTATTACCCGCCTCTGTGTTACACGTTATAAAAACATATGCTCGACGTAGCACCGCATAGAAGTCTGTTTAATTTAGATTTCTATGTAATGCTATGTGACATTTTACGAAACGGTTAATTTTGGTTTGTTTGCCTGCGACGAAGCTTAAGCATTTGTAAATCAAATAATTAATAATTATTAAATTGGTTTATTTATTAGTTAAAATGATGATTGATAATGAGAAATTGGTGGAGCTGGTGCATAGCAATGAGCTCCTCTGTAATAAATGGTCCAGCTGCTACAAAGCGGCTGGAACGGAGGCAGCCGTATGAGCCATAATTTCAGGCGAGTTAGGAGAGACCGGTAAGTTAAATTCACCAGTTATGTGAAATACTTTATAGTTAAATACATTTCAAATTAGTGTATCAGTGTATTAGTCGCTGGAAGACGTTGCGGGAGCGCTTTTTGAGAGTGTGCAGGAAGGAGAACAAGGGGTCAGTAAATTCGGCATCCGTGCAGCTCAAATGGCCGCTATTCGATAGCCTGTGCTTCTTAAAGGAGCATGTAAAAGCAAGAACATAATATGAAACATAAATGTCAATAAATATGAAACATAAATTAATTGAACACATTTTTCAGTCAACGCTGAATTTATGTGACTTAACATCGTCGCATTCCCAATTAGCCCCTTCACCTACGACGGCTTCAACTAGTGATTTATGGCAAGAGATTTCTGTGCCGGATGAGGCTGCAATATCGTCACCAACATCAACACCAGTGCGCGCACCGAAGCGTCCTAGACAGGATGATGCCTTGGCCGGGGGGTTTTATGCAGCACTGCAGAGCTACAAGAAGGTTTGTGAGAACTGTGCATTGCAGCCAGCTAATTCGGCCGTCCACACATCTAGCCGCATGGTAAAGCCAATATGAAAAATGGATGAGAGGAAGCAATTATAAACCATGAAGAAGGTGAAGGACCTGGTGCTAAATATGAAGTCCCCGGAATAAGCACCAGAATTCGCCGCAATACCTGCCATCATTTTTTAATTTTTTATATTTTGTTGTATTAGAAGAATCGAACATTGTCGTTACTTATATAAGTGATCCTCAATTTTTATTTTTTATTTTATTAGGAGAATAGAAAAGTTTTGTTACTTTTTATTATTTATCGTATTACTGTTATTCAACTGATCCTAGAATTAAATAAATATGCCTTATTTTGAAAATTTTAAAACTATGACTTTTATTGAAACGGTACAGCTCCTTGATTTACAAAATAGGTTGCCAGCGTGTCCCTGAAGTTGAACGCGGCAGCTGTTATCTGCAAACTTATCTGGTCAGTACCAACGTTTGTGGTCTTTCAACATAAAAAAGCTATGCAGAACCAAGCATCCCAATAGAATCTTTTCAGCGTTTTCTGGATTACATTCCATTGCTGTTCGAAGTACACACCATCGAGCAGTTAAAATCCCGAATCCATTTTCAATAACACGGTGTGCTCGAGACAACCGATAATTGAATACCTCTTTTATCAGGGGTAATTGACATCCAGGATAAGGGCGAATTAAGTTGGGTGTTAGTGGAAACGCTGCGTCAGCTACAAAAAAGTTTGGGAATGCGTCATTCGTCCCGTTCCATAAAGGAATAGGTCGCAGCAACGGCAATTCATTTCCCAACAGTGCGCGTCCAAATTGATAAATAAAAAAGTTAATGTCACTATAATAATAGTTATTCCAAAACTACCGCCATCGCTCTGCCATAACTCCCCAAACTGGCCGATGTAAATGAATAATTAGTATCGCATGTAGCCATCAATATAATGCTGAAAAAGTTTTTGTAGTTGTAGTACATCGGTCCAGAGTTCCTTGGACAAGTAATGGCTACATGTTTGGCGTCAATAGCCTCCATACAATTCGGCAAGTTCCATAAATTCTTGAAGTCCTGCGCGATATCTTCATATTGGAATGTAGTGGGCTCGCTAAGATACGTTGGCGCCAGTAATTTCCGTAGCATCTCGCATGTCTCCAACACGATGTTTTGTACCATCGTTTTCCCTAATTTAAAGCTCCAGGCAATACATTGAAACCATACTCCATGTGCCAAATATCTTTAAATTAAATTTTACTGGATTTTGAGACTGCTGAGGTATAATATGAGAACTTTCAACGTAAAACAATGTTCTAGAAACCCGTTCTTCGGGGCCAATTCGCTGCCAAGGCTTTTCCATATAGTTCTCCCACAATTTCAGCATCAAATCGTACACTTGATGAGTGTTCCTCGTCCCCGTCCTTTATTTTTAGGAACACTTTCGGGAAATAGCCATTAGGTATTATTTATTGCCCGAATATTCCAGCACCGGATTCTGTGTTGTTTTTTCCATTTAAGGTATTTGAGGCAAAAATTCAAAAATGCAAATTCAATGAAATCGTCGTCTATAATTATCGCAATTTTTCACTTTCCTTTAAATTTTATAGGCTCAGTTATACAAACATAGCATAGTATAGCATACCACTGTTGGCTGTCACCTGGAATTCTGTTAAATACGAAGTGTGTGCATCTGATTACTGAAAATTTGGCATAGCATAGCCAGAGACCATAGAGACGGGACATTTAAACAAAATATTCTCTGACGCTTAAAAAAACGTCTTTGTTTATCTTTAGTTGCCTATATGGATAGGTTTGTTTATCATTAGTTAACCAGAATTCTGAATAAAATCAGCCACACTACTACAGTTTTGCACATATGCAAGTGTGCGCAAAACAATAGTCATTTCCAAGAATGATAGAGAAGAAGAATACGCATTGCGCAGGTCTGTTAATATTTTCTTTCTGAGTTTGACATTTCGTCGCTGGGCTGTGACGTCAACCTAGCAATAAATACATAAGCCTCGTTTCACACGATCGGCAACGGCGCGACACGGCGATGATAAATATACACAAAACTGCACAACAAAGTCCCAAAACCAAAACAATATTTAAATTTACGGCGCCGCAGTCCGACTATATATGAAAATAGTCACCAAGTGCAACAAAATCATTTTTCCCCAGAAACTAAAAAAAGGTCTCCTCCGCTCTTTTTTGTTTTATGTTTTAATTGGATTTATTATACAATGGAGCGTAGATATACGTACACACACTTTGCATTAAGGCAATAATAATACAATTTGAACTTTCTGCAGTCTCATATGTAAGTAAGTAGGTATAAAATTTCTTCTGCCAAAAAATCAATTTTCCAAAGAAATTAAAAAAGGTCTGTCTCGTCTGTCTTTTTCCCCAGAAATTTAAAAAAACGGAAAAGATGCAAGCAGCATTGTCAAAATAAACAACAAAATCGCTGTACGGTTGAAAGTTTCCACCGGCAACTATGCGAATTGTGCACTATTCTTTATTTTGATCGTGTGAAGCTCTTGGTATGAGCATACACAGTTTTCGCCGTTATGTAGTTTTGTGCAGTTTTGTGTATATTCATCATCGGCGACATTTCTCTTTGCAACCATGCTATTGTGACATAGATGCGCAGAACGAAAAATTTTTGTACTCCGCATTGCGCAATCTTTGTTTCTATTATTTTTGAGTCTTTTCTCTGTATTCTATGGCATAGCATAGCATAGAAGTCTGTTGATATTTGATTTCTATGCTATGTGACATTTAATGTTAGGCTCATTTCGTATATAATATAATATTCTAAAAACCAAGAGGGACCTGTTTTCTGTGTACATTTTTTTATTGCCTTGATGTTTTTTGGTAGGTAGGTAGGTAGGTAGGAGTGGCCGCCCAGTTTGCCAAAAGCACACTTGAGCACACATAATGGCCCATTGTGATACCACGGTGTGGCGCCGTTCAAGCACTGACTAAAAAGTTCCCATACTTGGGATGGTGAAAGTCAGCGCAAGGACAGCGCCTGGAAAGGCACGACTCCCCCGTCATGTTTCAGGAAACCATCCTGATACTTTGAAGAACCTGGCTATGTCCCTAATATTAATGGATGATAGCTCTGTCAGGCTTGTAAGAAATGGGGCACCAAAGGTGCGAATTCTTCTTCTGCTCAAGGATGGGCAGCGGCATAAGAGGTGGAAATTTTGGTGAAGTGCAAAAAATTCAATTCAATTAAAGTAATTATATTTATATTTATATTAAAATATATTTAATTACATTCAGCATTAAATTTACACAATTTCAACTCAGAAAATTGCATGAGCGAATAAAGAAAACAGGAAATTTGTGGTGCGTTGTTATGTTTCGGTAATCAGCGCATCAATCAACTGTGCTATGCTATGCTATGTTTTGTTATGTTTAGGTAACTGAGCCTTAACTCTTTCTAAAACAGCTGATTTTCTTATGTACGTGCGTGCTAACAACTATGTTTCTATAATCAACACTAGTGCTATGATATGCTCTGCTATGCTAATTTGTTATAACTAGGCCATTACTCTCCTTTTCCCCTCCTTATTCACATCCTTACACTGACCCCACACAAACACTCGATCTACCCACGCACGGCGAACAAAGACAATATATACAACAAGACTATGCAAATCGCTCTTTAGTAAACAGGGCAAATGCTATTCGTGGAATCGTCGTGGAAACGCTGCCAAAATGTAGAATTTTTCTGCTCCAAATGATTATAATAGCGGCATGTTAACAGTGAATTTAATATGAACTTTAAAAAAATAAAATTTCATAGAAAAAATTTTTAAAATTTCTTAAAAATTGTAAATTATTAAAATGTGTTTTGTTGTACAAATATTTATTGCGATTTAGAATATATATTTTAATATATGAATTACTATTATCATTTCATTTTGAATATTTCCATATATGAAACTGCACGTGGCCAATGGGCAATTGGGCAAAGGGACAGAATTCAATAACGTTCTGCTGTTAGATATAATGACGCCTAGCAAACTGTTTGACTTACTAAAATGTCGCAAAATTGCTAAGATATTTGCAAGTATCTGTGGCGCAATGGGTAATGCGTTGGCCTATCAATTTTGTGATGCCGGTTACAACAAGCCCGCTGAGAAATGTAATTTTTTATATTTTTATATTATTAATCTTTTTTTTTAAACAAAACTAATAATTATTTTTATAAAAAATAATAGGAATAGTTTACTCTTTTAACATAAATTATCCAGTATTAAATAATTTTGCTGAACCACATTTAATTGCTGCTGCTATAGCAGAAACCTGCAGCAATGAATTTGCATTTTCTAAAAATAGTCATAACGGAACATATGTACATAAATTCATGTGCGCGTGAAATTGTGTTAGCATTTTTGCGATTTTAATTCCTTTGTTGAAGTTAGTTTGTGATGCTTTTGATTGCCGCATTTTGTCTCAAGAAGCTCATAAATTTCACAAAATCTAATCCAATCAAATATTTCGATCGTCCATGAATATCTGCAATTTTGGGTAGTATATCCGTATAAAGTTACTATATTAAGCAAATTGTTAGATTGCATTTTATTTTTATGGTAGGAAGAATTTTGCAGATGTATTAAAATGTTTGCTCTAATGCATTACTTACAAAATAAAAATTAAGTTAAATTAATATAATTAAAATAATCTTATAATATATATATTTAAATAAAAAAAATATGCAGTTGTATAGAAGAACTTATGACAGGAAAAAATTAGAAGTAAAACTCAAAAGATGTCCCAAATATTATTCACGAATGTAGGTCAAAAGCGATTATTTGATACATTATTTCCTATATGTATGTACATACATAAGTGCATACACATGCACAAGTTCAACACACAAAGAAGCACGAAGCAGTAAGAAGTGTTTGCACTTATTTATTAGTTTCCATAACCAAAGTCTCCATGTCAAGACGAGCGATGTATTGAATGCCGGTTGTAATATTTCAAATGGCGTTAGTGGAAAAATTTCAAGCAAGTCGACTTAGATAAGCTCTCCACATATCATGGAGACATTTTTTAAGTAATGTAATTGGCAAAAAGACGCACCTTCTATTAATATATGATTTACTAAATTATTTATTTTTATTATTATCCTAATATAGATTTCAAATTTCCTTGATTTTAAAATATAATGATTTATAATATTATTATCATTTTCGATTATGAAGGGGTTTATTATACGTTGGAATACAATCCTGGTTGAACTACATTTTTCCATAGGAGATAAATTTTTATTTATAGGTTATTGCATAATATACGGTTATATTTAAATACTAGAAATTGAAGTTCATAAAATTTAGTTCGAACATATCATATACTATAAAAATTCGGAAAATCAGGGTTCATACATATTCATGGACTACAAGATTAGAAGAACTAGGAGCATTGCCGGACATAAGCGAATTAAACAGTTTTACAGTATTCTCACAAATAACAACAGTCTCAATAATCTCAGAAAAATCTTCAAAATAGGTCAAAAATGCAGCTAAACGAATTAAGTTAACGTCTTAATGCTTTGAATTAAACATATGAAGTATTTCTTTCCTTAAAAATGACGAAAAGAAATAATTTAGTTTGTCGAATTAAATTTTTTACTTAAACGCAACTGGAATATTTCGACTTGTGGATCTTGAGGGTTCATTGACAATGAGAAATTATCAAACAAATTTTATGTTTTCAGTTATTTTAAGAAGTTAAGTGAATTGAGGAATAACGATAGTTAGAGTTAAGGGGGGTGCATTGTATTTTTACCACTACAGACATTAATTTTTCACACTAGCAGAACTCGCACAAATAAAGGATTTTCCAACAAGAGGTGTTATGTTGAATCACCCGGTATTTCGGTAGCTGTCACTTTTGAAGCTTTTATTCTTTGACATTTGACAAGTAGAAACTACACCATTACTAAAAATGGAACGATACACCTTCCACAACGCATTGAAATTATTAAAATTCACTACAAAAATGGAGAAAATCTTGCAGTCATAGTTCGCAAAACTAAAGCATTTTTGGGTCGTCGTGAAGCACCTTGTCGGACCGCAATACAGAAATTGGTGGAAAAATTGGAGCTATTGGGACAAGTTAGTGATGTGAAGAATAAAACCCGTGCACGTCGCTCAAGAACAACTGAGAATATTGCTGCTGTAGCCCAAAGTGTTGAAGAAAACGCAGGTTTGTCCATTCCTCGTCGTTCTTTTGAATTGGGCATTCCACAAACGTCATTACACCGTATTTTGCATAAAGACTTGGGTCTTAAGGCTTATAAAGTTCAGTTAACACAAGAACTCAAGCCGGCCGATCATCAACAACGTCGTGTCTTTGCTGATTGGGTCCCTGAAATTCATGAAAATGATCCGGAATTCCATCGAAAAATCATCTTGACTGATGAGGCCCATTTCCATCTCGGTGGCTACGTCAACAAGCAAAATTGTCGCATCTGGGGCTCGAAAAACCCAAGAGTTAGTGTTGAGAAGCCTCTCCATCCTCAACGTATGACTGTTTGGTGCGATTTATGGTCCGGCGGGGTCATTGGACCTTACTTTTTCGAAAATGAGGTTGGATCAACAATTACGGTGAATGGATTGCGCTATCGAGAGATGATATATTGATTTTTTTTGGTCGGAGTTGGATGGTATTGATCTGGACAACGTTTACTTTCAACAAGACGGCGCTACGTGCCACACAAGCAACGAAACCATTGCTCTTTTACGGGAAAAGTTTCCGGACCGTGTTATCTCTCGAAGAGGTGATCACAATTGGCCACCGAGATCTTGTGATTTAACACCTTGCGACTGCTTCCTTTGGGGCCACGTGAAAGATAAGGTCTACGCCAACAGCCCAGCGTCGATTCAAGACTTCAAAGATAGAATTCGTGAGGCTATCGAGGACATAGGGCAGCCACTTTGCGATTTGGTTATGGAAAATTTCATGAAAAGGATATGGTCCTGTAAGCATGGTCGTGGTGGCCATTTGGCTGACGTTTTTTCATTATTAACGGCATACCTTCCTCTTTATTATGAAATAAATATCCGATCATTTATCTAAAAAAATGGCATTTTTCTTTGAATAGCCAAATAACACCTCTTATTGGAAAACCCTTTACATTCATATCAACTGTCTATTCTGGGGTTGAAACGTCAGTTTCGTTGAAGCGTAAATTTTCGCAGGATGGGAATATGCGATTATAGTTCTAGGAACATTAGCCTCTATCCCATCTAGACCGATAGTGCGTGGCGAAGAGTCACATCCTGCCCGAGGTAACCCTGCTTTTTATAACAGAAGACTACGGATCTAGACCGAGGAGTCAATAAACACCTCCCCGTATACAGGGTGTGGAGGAGCAAACCTCTATAAAAAACCTCTCGTTTAGAGCAAGATGTCATACGACCCGTGTCGCTGCTCAGCCTGGCTGGGGACGCAGGTCAAAAACTAGCCCAGTCTCTAACGGAGTAGTCCGGATACTTGGCGTCCTCCGGTTCTATCTAGTGTTACCCGCGCACACGGACCTCTGCGCGAGCGGACCTCTCTTTTCCGATTCTCGTGGGACCACATATGTCATTCAATCCAAAAACTTCAAAACCAAAGGAGGGCGGTCCTCCCAAAAAAACCGACAGAGGCGATCCTGTCTACCGCTAATATAAGGGTGGTAGACATATCAATAGCATCAAGAGGCAGAGGAGGCTTAAGCGTTAGGGTTGGTCCCAGCACGAGTGCTGGTAGCAGGGGCCGGGGTGGCTTGGGAAAACCAGTCTCTCGTCTCTTTCAGAGGGGAGCTGAAGGAAGAAACCCTGGGGAGGTGGTGAAAACCCAAACGCTGACTGCGGTCAGGTGGCGGGGCCTGCCCCGGTGATCAATCGGCAGCAGACAGTAGAGGGGCCCAGCAACTCAAAGAAGGTTGCTGGGGTAGGCCAGGGGGGGTTGTTTAAACCCGTGCGTCCGTCAAAGCAGGCTTTTAGGAAAGAAGGCGGCCTTAATATCTTCTTGCTACCACAGTTAAGTAATGGCGATACAGTGGCGGCAAGCATTGAGCTGCAAAATATCAGTTTCTGGGTAGCCTCTGCACATATGCCAGATGAGAAGGATGCCCCATCGAAGGAGGTCCGGGAGTTGGTCATGGAGCCAGCCGCAGAGAACAGAAACTTGGTTGTCTCCAGCGACGTAAACGCTCACAATACATTGTGGGGAAGCACAAACACTAACGCAAGAGGTGAGTCAGTTTTAGACTTCATTATAGAAAATTAGCTTAGTGTCCTAAATTTGGGCTCAGAGCCGACTTTTATAACACAAAATACAAAGGAAGTGTTAGATATTAATCTGACCTTCCAAAATTTCGCCAACAATGTAAAAAGATGGAGAGTGTCGAATTAAAATTCCTACTCTGAACATCGCTATATAGAATACGAATTGAACTTCCCAGTATCTCCAGTTAAGACTTTTAGAAATATACGGACTGGGGGAAGTATAGGAAGACTCTCAGGGCCTCACTGCCAAGAAATCCCCTGTCTGACCCCTCATACCCTGTGGAATTAGACGAGCTGATCAATCAGGTAACCACGGCCCTGAATAGTTCACTGACAGCCGGGTGCCCGGTTGTAAAACTGAGAGGCAAGAACAAACCACCTTGGTGGTGAATGGATCTAGGCCTTCTCCGGAACTCCAATAGGCGGTTATTTAACAGGGCTAAAACTTCGGGTCTGCCCGCTGATTGGGAAGCCTACTAGACTGAACTAAAAATATACAAGAAAACAACCAGAATTACGCAACGACAGTCCTGGCAAAATTATTGTAGGGATGTGGAAGAAACATCGGAAGCAGCTAGACTGAGAAGAATCCTAGCGATGACACCACAGAACCTGGGCTACCTTAAAGGTCCGGGTGATGTGTGGAGTGAAACGAGCGAGGAATCTTTGGAATCTTCTCTTAGATACGCATTTTCCAGGCAGAGAATGCGATAGTTACAGTCGAGAAAGTTGAGTGGGCCAGTAACACCTTTGGTCCATATAAATCTTCGGGTCCGGATGGAATTTATCCAGCAGAAGTGCAGCAATCACGGGACATAATTACGCCCTGGGTTGTCACTGCAATTAGAAGCTGTCTTAACCTCGGCTATATTCCGCTAAGATGGAGAGAAACGAATGTATCTTTCATACCCAAAGCGGGCAGGTCCTCACATGTAAATCCTAAAGACTTTAGACCAATCAGTCTCACTTCTTTCCTCCTTAAAACATTGGAGAGATTTATGGATGCACACTTATGGGAAGTTATACCAACTGGTAGAATCTCCTCGGCACAGCATGTATATGAAGGTCAAATCGACAGAGACGGCGTTACAGGTACTTATTTGTATAGTGGAAAAAGCCATCCAGTAGAAGGATTTTCCACTAGCGGCGTCCATTGACTTAGAAGGCGCTTTCAACAATATAAATGCGAACGCCATTACGGGAGCGTTAGAAGCTGTGGGCGCTGATTCTAATGTGGTTGCGCTGATAGAGATGATACTCGTCAGCAGGAAGGTAACTGCCAGCTTAGGTTCCTACACCTTAAGCAGACAGGTCTGCAGAGGCACTCCTCAGGGAGGAGTCCTCTCCCCCCTGCTCTGGAATTTGGCGGTAAATTCATTACTGCTAGCCCTAGAGAGGGGGTTCCCATGTTGTCGCCTATGCTGATGTCTTGGCAATTGTGAGCAGAGGAAAATATCCAAACACTCTTATGGATATTTTGCGCTATAGCATGGCCAAGCTTACTGGTTGGACAGGAAGAAGGGGATTTGAGTTAAACCCCAATAAAATGGAATTAATCCTCTTTTCCAAGAAAAATATATCTCCCAATGTCTCCCCGCTAACATACAAAGGTGTGGAAATTCCGATGAAGGAGACAGTTAGATATTTGGGACTAGTACTAGATAGGAAACTTACCTGGAAACCCAATATTGAAGAAAGAGTCAGAAAGGCCAATATTGCTTTGTACACATGTAAAAAAGCGGTTGGAATTAGGTGGGGGCTATCCCCACGAATTATGCACTGACTGTACATTTGACGATAGAGTCGGAGTACTCCCTTAGATACTGGGCTAGTTTTTGACCTGTGTCCCCAGCCAGGCTGAGCAGCGACACGGGTCGTATGACATCTTGCTCTAAACGAGAGGTTTTTTATAGAGGTTTGCTCCTCCACACCCTGTATCCGGGGAGGTGTTTATTGACTCCACGGTCTAGATCCGTAGTCTTCTGTTATAAAAAGCAGGGTTACCTCGGGCAGGATGTGACTCTTCGCCACGCACTATCGGTCTAGATGGGATAGAGGCTAATGTTCCTAGAACTATAATCGCATATTCCCATCCTGCGAAAATTTACACTTCAACGAAACTGACGATTCAACCCCAGAATAGACAGTTGATATGAATGTAAAGGGTTTTCCAATAAGAGGTGTTATTTGGCTATTCAATGAAAAATGCCATTTTTTTAGATAAATGATCGGATATTTATTTCGTAATAAAGAGGAAGGTATGCCGTTAATAATGAAAAAACGTCAGCCAAATGGCCACCACGACCATGCTTACAGGACCATATCTTTTTCATGAAATTTTCCATAACCAAATCGCAAAGTGGCTGCCCTATGTCCTCGATAGCCTCACGAATTCTATCTTTGAAGTCTTGAATCGACGCTGGGCTGTTGGCGTAGACCTTATCTTTCACGTGGCCCCAAAGGAAGCAGTCGCAAGGTGTTAAATCACAAGATCTCGGTGGCCAATTGTGATCACCTCTTCGAGAGATAACACGGTCCGGAAACTTTTCCCGTAAAAGAGCAATGGTTTCGTTGCTTGTGTGGCACGTAGCGCCGTCTTGTTGAAAGTAAACGTTGTCCAGATCAATACCATCCAACTCCGACCAAAAAAAATCAATATATCATCTCTCGATAGCGCAATCCATTCACCGTAATTGTTGATCCAACCTCATTTTCGAAAAAGTAAGGTCCAATGACCCCGCCGGACCATAAATCGCACCAAACAGTCATACGTTGAGGATGGAGAGGCTTCTCAACACTAACTCTTGGGTTTTTCGAGCCCCAGATGCGACAATTTTGCTTGTTGACGTAGCCACCGAGATGGAAATGGGCCTCATCAGTCAAGATGATTTTTCGATGGAATTCCGGATCATTTTCATGAATTTCAGGGACCCAATCAGCAAAGACACGACGTTGTTGATGATCGGCCGGCTTGAGTTCTTGTGTTAACTGAACTTTATAAGCCTTAAGACCCAAGTCTTTATGCAAAATACGGTGTAATGACGTTTGTGGAATGCCCAATTCAAAAGAACGACGAGGAATGGACAAACCTGCGTTTTCTTCAACACTTTGGGCTACAGCAGCAATATTCTCAGTTGTTCTTGAGCGACGAGCACGGGTTTTATTCTTCACATCACTAACTTGTCCCAATAGCTCCAATTTTTCCACCAATTTCTGTATTGCGGTCCGACAAGGTGCTTCACGACGACCCAAAAATGCTTTAGTTTTGCGAACTATGACTGCAAGATTTTCTCCATTTTTGTAGTGAATTTTAATAATTTCAATGCGTTGTGGAAGGTGTATCGTTCCATTTTTAGTAATGGTGTAGTTTCTACTTGTCAAATGTCAAAGAATAAAAGCTTCAAACGTGACAGCTACTGAAATACCGGGTGATTCAACATAACACCTCTTGTTGGAAAATCCTTTATTTGTGCGAGTTCTGCTAGTGTGAAAAATTAATGTCTGTAGTGGTAAAAATACAATGCACCCCCCTTAACTCTAACTATCGTTATTCCTCAATTCACTTAACTTCTTAAAATAACTGAAAACATAAAATTTGTTTGATAATTTCTCATTGTCAATGAACCCTCAAGATCCACAAGTCGAAATATTCCAGTTGCGTTTAAGTAAAAAATTTAATTCGACAAACTAAATTATTTCTTTTCGTCATTTTTAAGGAAAGAAATACTTCATATGTTTAATTCAAAGCATTAAGACGTTAACTTAATTCGTTTAGCTGCATTTTTGACCTATTTTGAAGATTTTTCTGAGATTATTGAGACTGTTGTTATTTGTGAGAATACTGTAAAACTGTTTAATTCGCTTATGTCCGGCAATGCTCCTAGTTCTTCTAATCTTGTAGTCCATGAATATGTATGAACCCTGATTTTCCGAATTTTTATAGTATATGATATGTTCGAACTAAATTTTATGAAATTCAATTTCTAGTATTTAAATATAACCGTATATTATGCAATAACCTATAAATAAAAATTTATCTCCTATGGAAAAATGTAGTTCAACCAGGATTGTATTCCAACGTATAATAAACCCCTTCATAATCGAAAATGATAATAATATTATAAATCATTATATTTTAAAATCAAGGAAATTTGAAATCTATATTAGGATAATAATAAAAATAAATAATTTATTAAATCATATATTAATAGAAGGTGCGTCTTTTTGCCAATTACATTACTTAAAAAATGTCTCCATGATATGTATGTGGAGAGCTTATCTAAGTCGACTTGCTTGAAATTTTTCCACTAACGCCATTTGAAATATTACAACCGGCGTTCAATACATCGCTCGTCTTGATATGGAGACTTTGGTTATGGAAACTAATAAATAAGTGCAAACACTTCTTACTGCTTCGTGCTTCTTTGTGTGGTTGAACTTGTGCATGTGTATGCACTTATGTATGTATATACATATAGGAAATAATGTATCAAATAATCGCTTTTGACCTACATTCGTGAATAATATTTGGGACATCTTTTGAGTTTTACTTCTAATTTTTTCCTGTCATAAGTTCTTCTATACAACTGCATATTTTTTTTATTTAAATATATATATTATAAGATTATTTTAATTATATTAATTTAACTTAATTTTTATTTTGTAAGTAATGCATTAGAGCAAACATTTTAATACATCTGCAAAATTCTTCCTACCATAAAAATAAAATGCAATCTAACAATTTGCTTAATATAGTAACTTTATACGGATATACTACCCAAAATTGCAGATATTCATGGACGATCGAAATATTTGATTGGATTAGATTTTGTGAAATTTATGAGCTTCTTGAGACAAAATGCGGCAATCAAAAGCATCACAAACTAACTTCAACAAAGGAATTAAAATCGCAAAAATGCTAACACAATTTCACGCGCACATGAATTTATGTACATATGTTCCGTTATGACTATTTTTAGAAAATGCAAATTCATTGCTGCAGGTTTCTGCTATAGCAGCAGCAATTAAATGTGGTTCAGCAAAATTATTTAATACTGGATAATTTATGTTAAAAGAGTAAACTATTCCTATTATTTTTTATAGAAATAATTATTAGTTTTGTTTAAAAAAAAAGATTAATAATATAAAAATATAAAAAATTACATTTCTCAGCGGGCTTGTTGTAACCGGCATCACAAAATTGATAGGCCAACGCATTACCCATTGCGCCACAGATACTTGCAAATATCTTAGCAATTTTGCGACATTTTAGTAAGTCAAACAGTTTGCTAGGCGTCATTATATCTAACAGCAGAACGTTATTGAATTCTGTCCCTTTGCCCAATTGCCCATTGGCCACGTGCAGTTTCATATATGGAAATATTCAAAATGAAATGATAATAGTAATTCATATATTAAAATATATATTCTAAATCGCAATAAATATTTGTACAACAAAACACATTTTAATAATTTACAATTTTTAAGAAATTTTAAAAATTTTTTCTATGAAATTTTATTTTTTTAAAGTTCATATTAAATTCACTGTTAACATGCCGCTATTATAATCATTTGGAGCAGAAAAATTCTACATTTTGACAGCGTTTCCACGACGATTCCACGAATAGCATTTGCCCTGTTTACTAAAGAGCGATTTGCATAGTCTTGTTGTATATATTGTCTTTGTTCGCGGTGCGTGGGTAGATCGAGTGTTTGTGTGGGGTCAGTGTAAGGATGTGAATAAGGAGGGGAAAAGGAGAGTAATGCCTAGTTATAACAAATTAGCATAGCAGAGCATAGCATAGCACTAGTGTTGATTATAGAAACATAGTTGTTAGCACGCACGTACATACGAAAATCAGCTGTTTTAGAAAGAGTTAAGGCTCAGTTACCTAAACATAACAAAACATAGCATAGCATAGCACAGTTGATTGATGCGCTGATTACCGAAACATAACAACGCACCACAAATTTCCTGTTTTCTTTATTCGCTCATGCAATTTTCTGAGTTGAAATTGTGCAAATTTAATGCTGAATGTAATTAAATATATTTTAATATAAATATAAATATAATTACTTTAATTGAATTGAATTTTTTCACTTCTCCAAAATTTCCACCTCTTATGCCACTGCCCATCCTTGAGCAGAAGAAGAATTCGCACCTTTGGTGCCCCATTTCTTACAAGCCTGACAGAGCTATCATCCAGTAATATTAGGGACATAGCCAGGTTCTTCAAAGTATCAGGATGGTTTCCTGAAACATGACGGGGGAGTCGTGCCTTTCCAGGCGCTGTCCTTGCGCTGACTTTCACCATCCCAAGTATGGGAACTTTTTAGTCAGTGCTTGAACGGCGCCACACCGTGGTATCACAATGGGCCATTATGTGTGCTCAAGTGTGCTTTTGGCAAACTGGGCGGCCACTCCTACCTACCTACCTACCTACCAAAAAACATCAAGGCAATAAAAAAATGTACACAGAAAACAGGTCCCTCTTGGTTTTTAGAATATTATATTATATACGAAATGAGCCTAACATTAAATGTCACATAGCATAGAAATCAAATATCAACAGACTTCTATGCTATGCTATGCCGTAGAATACAGAGAAAAGACTCAAAAATAATAGAAACAAAGATTGCGCAATGCGGAGTACAAAAATTTTTCGTTCTGCGCATCTATGTCACAATAGCATGGTTGCAAAGAGAAATGTCGCCGAAGATGAATATACACAAAACTGCACAAAACTACATAACGGCGAAAAGTGTGTATGCTCATACCAAGAGCTTCACACGATCAGACAATCTATCATTGCGGCTGAAAAACAAAACAAAACAAAACAAAAATGCCAAATCAAAATAAAGAATAGTGCAAAATTCGCATAGTTGCCGGCGGAAACTTTTAACCGTACAGCGATTTTGTTGTTTATTTTGACACTTCTGCTTGCATCTTTTCCGTTTTTTTTTAAATTTCTGGGGAAAAAAACAGACGAGACAGACCTTTTTTAAATTTCTTTGGAAAATTGATTTTTTGGCACTTGCAGAAGAAATTTGTATACCTACTTACTTACATATGAGACTGCAGAAAGTTCAAATTGTATTATTATTGCCTTAATGCAAAGTGTGTGTACGTATATCTGTGGCGACACCACTACCCCCATCCAGTTGGCGGTTACGCTGGCGAAAGCAGGCGTTAGTTCCGCGCGCCATCTATTAATACGCTGTCGCTGTCGCACAGCGTGTTTATAGGAAGGCCGGAACTGGCCTGTGTTGGCTGCTGAGCAACACACTTCGTGTTTCCGGCTTTTCCATTCTTTCTTTCCGTTCGCAGCGCCGGAGCCGTGCACACGTTCTCATTTTCTGTGCTGAAGCTAGTGTGGAGTGTTATAGAGCGTTTTGTGAAATTAAAATTTATATTAAATACTGGACTTAACAAAATTTCTAGAAATTTGCAGAAACGAATTTTATATTATGTATACGATATAACAAATACGTCATAGTATATTTTAAATTTATTAAATTAAAATAAGCATTCAATTTTATTTTTATTTCTTTCTTTTTTATTGGATACGCTATTCCCGACCGTAACCCAAATATCTACGCTCCATTGTATAATAAATCCAATTAAAACATAAAACAAAAAAGAGCGGAGGAGACCTTTTTTTAGTTTCTGGGGAAAAATGATTTTGTCGCACTTGATGACCAATTTCATATATAGTCGGACTGCGGCGCCGTAAATTTAAATATTGTTTTGGTTTTGGGACTTTGTTGTGCAATTTTGTGTATATTTATCATCGCCGTGTCGCGTCGTTGCCGATCGTGTGAAACGAGGCTTATGTATTTATTGCTAGGTTGACGTCACAGCCCAGCGACGAAATGTCAAACTCAGAAAGAAAATATTAACAGACCTGCGCAATGCGTATTCTTCTTCTCTATCATTCTTGGAAATGACTATTGTTTTGCGCACACTTGCATATGTGCAAAACTGTAGTAGTGTGGCTGATTTTATTCAGAATTCTGGTTAACTAATGATAAACAAACCTATCCATATAGGCAACTAAAGATAAACAAAGACTTTTTTTTAAGCGTCAGAGAATATTTTGTTTAAATGTCCCGTCTCTATGGTCTCTGGCTATGCTATGCCAAATTTTCAGTAATCAGATGCACACACTTCGTATTTAACAGAATTCCAGGTGCAGCCAACAGTGGTATGCTATACTATGCTATGTTTGGGTAACTGAGCCTATAAAATTTAAAGGAAAGTGAAAAATTGCGATAATTATAGACGAAGATTTCATTGAATTTGCATTCTTGAATTTTTGCCTCAAATACCTTAAATGGAAAAAACAACACAGAATCCGGTGCTGGAATATTCGGGCAATAAATAATACCTAATGGCTATTTCCCGAAAGTGTTCCTAAAAATAAAGGACGGGGACGAGGAACACTCATCAAGTGTACGATTTGATGCTGAAATTGTGGGAGAACTATATGGAAAAGCCTTGGCAGCGAATTGGCCCCGAAGAACGGGTTTCTAGAACATTGTTTTAAGTTGAAAGTTCTCATATTATACCTCAGCAGTCTCAAAATCCAGTAAAATTTAATTTAAAGATATTTGGCACATGGAGTATCGTGTCAATGTATTGCGTGGAGCTTTAAATTAGGGAAAACGATGGTACAAAACATCGTGTTGGAGACATGCGAGATGCTATGGAAATTACTGGCGCCAACGTATCTCAGCGAGCCCACTACATTCCAATATGAAGATATCGCGCAGTACTTCAAGAATTTATGGAACTTGCCGAATTGTATGGAGGCTATTGACGCCAAACATATAGCCATTACTTGTCCAAGGAACTCTGGACCGATGTACTACAACTACAAAAACTTTTTCAGCATTATATTGATGGCTACATGCGATACTAATTATTCATTTACATCGGCCAGTTTGGGGAGTTAAGGCAGAGCGATAGCGGTAGTTTTGGAATAACTATTATTAGAGTGACATTAACTTTTTATTTATCAATTTGGACGCGCACTGTTGGGAAATGAATTGCCGTTGCTGCGACCTATTCCTTTATGGAACGGGACGAATGACGCATTCCCAAACTTTTTTGTAGCTGACGCAGCGTTTCCACTAACACCCAACTTAATTCGCCCTTATCCTGGATGTCAATTACCCCTGATAAAAGAGGTATTCAATTATCGGTTGTCTCGAGCACACCGTGTTATTGAATATGGATTCGGGATTTTAACTGCTCGATGGCGTGTACTTCGAACAGCAATGGAATGTAATCCAGAAAACGCTGAAAAGATTCTATTGGGATGCTTGGTTCTGCATAGCTTTTTTATGTTGAAAGACCACAAACGTTGGTACTGACCAGATAAGTTTGCAGATAACAGCTGCCGCGTTCAACTTCAGGGACACGCTGGCAACCTATTTTGTAAATCAAGGAGCTGTACCGTTTCAATAAAAGTCATAGTTTTAAAATTTTCAAAATAAGGCATATTTATTTAATTCTAGGATCAGTTGAATAACAGTAATACGATAAATAATAAAAAGTAACAAAACTTTTCTATTCTCCTAATAAAATAAAAAATAAAAATTGAGGATCACTTATATAAGTAACGACAATGTTCGATTCTTCTAATACAACAAAATATAAAAAATTAAAAAATGATGGCAGGTATTGCGGCGAATTCTGGTGCTTATTCCGGGGACTTCATATTTAGCACCAGGTCCTTCACCTTCTTCATGGTTTATAATTGCTTCCTCTCATCCATTTTTCATATTGGCTCTACCATGCGGCTAGATGTGTGGACGGCCGAATTAGCTGGCTGCAATGCACAGTTCTCACAAACCTTCTTGTAGCTCTGCAGTGCTGCATAAAACCCCTCGACCAAGGCATCATCCTGTCTAGGACGCTTCGGTGCGCGCACTGGTGTTGATGTTGGTGACGATATTGCAGCCTCATCCGGCACAGAAATCTCTTGCCATAAATCAGTAGTTGAAGGCGTCGTAGGTGAAGGGGCTAATTGGGAATGCGACGATGTTAAGTCACATAAATTCAGCGTTGACTGAAAAATGTGTTCAATTAATTTATGTTTCATATTTATTGACATTTATGTTTCATATTATGTTCTTGCTTTTACATGCTCCTTTAAGAAGCACAGGCTATCGAATAGCGGCCATTTGAGCTGCACGGATGCCAAATTTACTGACCCCTTGTTCTCCTTCCTGCACACTCTCAAAAAGCGCTCCCGCAACGTCTTCCAGCGACTAATACACTGATACACTAATTTGAAATGTATTTAACTATAAAGTATTTCACATAACTGGTGAATTTAACTTACCGGTCTCTCCTAACTCGCCTGAAATTATGGCTCATACGGCTGCCTCCGTTCCAGCCGCTTTGTAGCAGCTGGACCATTTATTACAGAGGAGCTCATTGCTATGCACCAGCTCCACCAATTTCTCATTATCAATCATCATTTTAACTAATAAATAAACCAATTTAATAATTATTAATTATTTGATTTACAAATGCTTAAGCTTCGTCGCAGGCAAACAAACCAAAATTAACCGTTTCGTAAAATGTCACATAGCATTACATAGAAATCTAAATTAAACAGACTTCTATGCGGTGCTACGTCGAGCATATGTTTTTATAACGTGTAACACAGAGGCGGGTAATAAAACGATTATGTGACAGTTGTTTGCGCCAGAGAATATAGAGAAAAGAAACTTAAACGGCAAAGCAGCGAAATAAAGCAGACGGACGTTATACATGACTCCACTCAAAATCGTCGTGTGTCCGCTACGGACTCTGGCAGCGAAAAATACTTTCTTTTCTCTGTATTCTCTGGTTTGCGCTTTACTATGATAATTTAACTAGGCCTTGATGGTTATAAGCTGACAGACGTCCTTAAACAAGTTGTTTGACCCACTAAGTACAGCTGTTGCTATCTGAGATGGTGACTGAGTGGAACAAGCTTTTGGGAAGGATAGAGGAAATAGGGTGTTAGAAATGGAGGGCTGGGAAATGAAGTAGCGGGGGATAGTTCAAGTAAAGTTAGGTGGTAGTTGAAGAAAAGGGAGTTGAATTTTGAACGTTGAGTTGAGTGGTTAGAGTTATGGCAGTGTGGAGTTTGCGTAAATAATTTGGGTGTAAAGAACTATCTGGAACTAGCTAATTCAAAAAAGTCAAATAATGAATGGAATAGTGTGATACAATTACTGGAATAGAGTTACTTTTACAAACCAAAGTGACTGTGTTTCAAATCAGCTTATTAGAGCAATCTTGCATGTGTACGGTCTACGGTTAGACTTTTTTTTAATCAATGGTTTACGAGCCAGTTCCTGTATAAATTAAATGACGAGCCTATATAGTAAATTACCACAAAGCCCTGCTTTTGCTGCTGGAGACAAAAAATGATTTTGAACAGCTACTTCGCTAGTAGGAGTAATGTTCCAGACCCATCCTGCGTGCACCAAAATCAACAGCAAGTACTAATATAAAGCACAATTATTAAAAAAAGATATGAAATTGTTTAAAATAATTAATATAAATTGTGTATTACCAAAAGCATATCTACGGTAATTTTCGATAGGGAACCTTGAATTGATTATATCGACCCCATTTCTTGGGTATGGTTTTGTAGTGTCAATATAACTACTAATATAAAATTTAGTCCAATAATATTGTACAGGTTGAAAGTTATAATGATATGTCAATAATTTCCGTGGCTCTAAAAATAATATGCCCATTTTTTGTATGTTAGTACCCGCAACCTTCCTGTGAAATTTCGTTGATAAATCTTTAATAGGCGCCTAGTAAAGATTTTTGGTTAACTGTGGGCGTGGCAGTAGTATTATGATCCCCATATTTTGCACACACACTATTATGTTTTTATTATATTTTTATTTATATAGCATCAATACGAGCAAAGGTGAGCGGGTCCTTTCTCTGATCAACCTGATTTCTTGCAGTTAGCTTTATAATGACCACATGTGGCTTCTTCCATAAATCTCTAATAGATCCTAAGATATGAATATTAATAGTGGGCGAGGCAGTTAATATATACCTCCCACTTTTTGCATAGTGAGTAGTAGGACTAACATCTCCGTGGGCGTAGACGAGTGCCTGGTGTTTCTTAGCAAAAGAAACACCGTGTTGTTCTGTTTTTTAAAAGACAAGAGCTAAGAGAGCTTTTATTCTGAAAATAAGTCTTAAGTCATAAGTCTTATATACTATTTACAATGAACAGTGTAAGTAATGACCTTTCTGGTGTTCCAGTTACGCATCTGTTGATTGGTGTCAGTTGGTTAAGCCAACTGATCAACTCAATAAATGCCCTTCGTCAACTTGATTGCGGAACTGTTATCCCCTAAAAGTTCACATAATGAATGAAATAATAATCAACGCACCCTAAAAGCATGTGCGTGAATATAACTGAAATGTTAACTACACCAAATGTGTAGAATCTGTTAGGAGTGGGTGCTGTGAGTCAACTACGCGCAGGTAGCTTGATTCTGACTCACAACATCACTCCCCTCTTTCTAGAAGACGGTAGTGCAACTACCTTCTGATCAATATTTACAATATTCTTCTTGCACTGTAAACATGTATATATATATATATATATATATATATATATATATATATATATATATAAATATATATATATATATATATATATATATATATATATATATATATATATATATATATATATATATATACCAGGTGTATAAGCTTAAATCTGCTATTTTTTTGTCAAAAAAAAAACACATTTTTTTATAGAAAGCAAAAAAATAATTTATTCAAAGTATTTCCCCTCGCTAGCTATACATTTTTCCCATCTCTCGGGCAATTGGTGTGTACCACGCCAAAAGAATTTGTCACCTTTCGAGACATAGCACTCGTCAAGCCATTTTCCGACGTCTTTCGTACGAATCGAAGTGCTTTTCTCCGAGCGCGTGACCCATCGATGAAAACAGATGATAATCGGAAGGGGCCAGGTCTGGTGAATATGCGGGATGAGGTAGCACCTCCCAGTTGAGTGTCTCCAAGTAGTTTTGGACCATTTTTGACTTGTGCGATGGGGCATTGTCGTGGAGAAAAATCAGCTTCTCATTTCTTTGTTCATAACCTGGCCTTTTTCACGCAAAGCAAGGCGCAATTTGATTAGTTGTTGGTGGTAGCGGTGAGCATTGACAATTTCACCAGGTTTCAACAGTTCATAGTAGATGACACCTTGATGATCCCATCAAACGCACAGCATCGTCTTGCGTCCAAATCGATTTGGTCTTGGGGCAGAAGTTGATGGTTGGCCGGGATCGACCCATGATTTTCTTCGTCTAGAATTCTCAAAGTATATCCACTTTTCATCGTCAGTAACCACAAGATGCAGGAACGACTTTCTTTTTTGTCTAGCAAACAATATTTCACATGTGTTTTGGCGTCGCTCCATCTGCCTATCGTTCAATTCATGGGGTACTCATTTTCCGATTTTTTGAACCTTTCCCATGGCACGTAAACGCATGGAAATGGCTGGTTGAGTAACACCTAACTGCTCGGCAAGCATTTTTTGCGATTGGGTATCGTCCTCATCCAAAAGAGCCTGTAATTCATGGTCCTCCACTTTTCTGAGTCGATTTTCACGCTTCTTGTCACTCAGGTCACAATGGCCGTCTTTAAACCGACGAAACCAGTCTCTGCAAGTTGATTCCGATAACGTACTGTCACTATAGGCCTCCACAAGCATTCGATGCATTTCGGCAGACGATTTCTTCAAATTAAAGCAAAAAAGTAGAGCTTCCCGCATATGCTCCTTTTGTGGCACAAAATTAGACATGATTACGCAAGGGAAAATGTATGTTGTTATAGGAAATCATTGATGGTGTGCAATGATTGATGTAAACAGGTGTCGAACTCACACAAAAAAAGTAGTACCTTTCTATGGTAGCTAAATATGGCCACTAACGCAATCTATGAGCAAACAGCGGTGTATATATACAGCTTATACACCTTTTTTTTATCGCCTTATTTTGAACTTGTTCTTTTTTGTAGCTTTACCTCTTTTTTATTTTTTTTTATTTATTTATTTAACAGAGGAATAATTTTAAATAATTATTACACTAAAGTAAAAAGCGCTGGCTACCAGGGTTTTCGGCTTAATCTCTTTTTTTATATTTCCCCTTTTTTATATTTTGGTCCTTCATTGATTCTTTTCTCATTGCCATACAAACAAAATTATAAAGTATTTTAATAATAATATAATTCTATTATAAATGAATAAGTTCTTACTTTACACTGCGACCTCTACTACCTGCTGGTCCGGGTGACGGCGTGAAGTCCCTTGATAAACCCTGCATTCTTTCTGGACCGGTACGTATGATTTCTAGGCTGGCGATTTGGTTTACCATTAAAACTTCGCTTGTAGTGGCTTTCTTCTTTTGATTTATATAGCGTTTCGCCACGGATGTAGGTGGTACTGCCTCTGCGTATAGTAATCAACTTGTAAAATGCGTTTGAAATACATGAGAGACTACAATGCTCCTCCGTTATTTACTTTGTAGCAATGCGTTTTATGGTGGAAGTCTTTCTCTTGAGCTTCCTTATAATGGAATTCGTCTTAGTTGGCTTCGATGTGTAGACTATCGGTATTTCTCTGAGATACACATTTATTTATTTATTTATTTTATTTATTTACATTAAGGTAATAACCTTTTTAAGCTGTCCTAACGACATGAAGTATATATATATATTTTCCATAATTAACTTAACTGGAACAATGAAATATAAATTATAAAAGAAATTGATTTACACAAATAAAATTATAAAGTTATAAAATTATAAAATTATATAAGTGGATGATTTAAACAATTAAAATTAAATATTGTTAAACGTACTCTCCGTTCTTTAAATATTAAATTAAAAAATATAACAACAAAATAATAGACAATAAGATAAATACAGATCACAATTTATGAACAAAGCAATACAGATTGCCCAGAAATTCACCGCGCCCGAAAGTAGCCCTCAAGTTCATTCCTGAACTGTACAGTGTTGCCAATACTTCGCAGCCGTACAGGAAGTGAGTTCCAGAGTCTTATTGCATACACGAAAAACTGACGATCAGACATAAGAGACGAGTGCTTGCACGGGACAAGTTGGTTACAACGACAGGAACGTGTGAGCCTGAGACATCTAAACAAATATGGAGGTTCCCGGGTGTAAATAATCTTGTGAAGAAAGATGATAGTCTTAGACACCAAGAGTTGATCGAATGTGATGCCAAAAACTTGCCTTGATAAAGTGGATACATGAACTATTCTAGTCAAGCCCTAAATATACCTTGTTATATTATTAAATAGGACATTAAGCTTTCGTTTGCTAGCTGCATCACAATTCGCAAAAATTTCACAACCATACAGCAATGTTGGGAGAAGGTAGGCCTTAGCCAACAGCATTCTGATTCCTTATGGGGTGAAATATTGCGTTGACCACAGTGAACGCAGCATACCGTAAACTTTGCCAACCGTGGCAGCAACGTGGTTATCTCTGTGTCTTCTTCTGTAGTAAATCCATTTCATATGCGAATAATATTTCTTATGTTCATCCTCTAGATTGGACATATCTTTATTGAAGCCATTGCTTTCCGTGAGCCAAATTTCTTCTATTTATTATATTTGGTAGTGGTTTCAGACACCCTCCTTAAACTTTTGCCCATCTTCAACTTATTCAAAATCGATTCTGTTGAGATTGTGATACACTAGATGGACATTGTAACGTAAAATTGTCCAACGAAAAACATGACTCCGCCAGGAAACTTGTTTGTTTTTTCGTTACTTTTCAATAAACCCATCCACAACGTGTTCAAATACTCCGAAATATATATTTCGACAAATATTACATCAGTCACCATTCATCCCCAATCCATCGAATAATACGTTGGTCCGTTAGTCTGCACCGTCTTTCGATATGCGCTGTTCCTGGAACTTCCTGCTTCAATTCACATCATCAGAGCTGAATACTTATAATAATTTTCTTAGTTTTCTAGTTACCATTTTGGTTTGATCTTTGTCTATATTTAAGTTTAGTCGAACATTTCCTAAGTTAATTTAATAAATAAATTTCTAAATTATATAATAATTAAATAAATATACTATATACATACTATGGATACTCTTGGGTATAATTTTCCTATTTAGTATAATTTTTTTTTCTTTGGATTATTACATTTATTTCATTTTTAAAATTTTTCCTAACGCAAACAGTAAGTTGTATGTATTATTTATATCTAATACGTCTTAACAACCAAACTATAATTAATAAATACTGATTTCTTTACAAATATTATTATACAATTTTTTTTCTATAATTATTAGCGGCATTAAAACTTTAAATCCCTCTCAATAAATATACATTTTACAATAATTTGATTCATACAAACCTATTATTTACTATCTTAAATTGTGTGCCGACAAAAAAAACTTTTTTATCTCAATTCTGGGCAAAACTAGTAGTCCATCTTACATAAGCGAGAATATAAAAGATAAATCCATTCATATGAAAACATTGTCCTTTGCATGACTCAATTTTTCATTGCATCGAATTACTTTATATTCTTTAAATTATTTAACATTATCGCCTGGTATGCATATACACATAAACGTGTGTATTTTCCTACACCCTCAAGTCGCTCGTATATGACAACATATATACATTCCAGGCACTTTTAATTGCATATATTTAATTGCTGAAGTTATTTCCCAATTAAGCGAAACATATTATTTTTATTTCAACATATATATTTTTCCATACGCTAATTTCCTACGCGTTCATATAAGCATATTTACATGTACCTGCAGTATTCCTAATTTTTCATCGTATGTCCCTATATACTTACTTATCCCTCTTACCTACTTATTTAAATATACTTTGGTACATTCATTATGTATATTATACAACTACATATACTTACTTTCACAAACGTTTCCGTAGCTTGCGCTTTCAAGATCGTGCCCGGCGTTAATGTTTACGCATCATATTTCCATGCAATAACTGCCGCATGTATGTGTGTATATACTTTACGCCTAGTTTCATATTTCTTACCCACGGCTTTTTGTTGAATTATTTTCAATGAACCTTTCTAATTATGTAATATTTAAAAAATATTTTTCTCTTATTTTCTGTACTGCGTTTCATTCGGCTATAATGCCTAATGAGCATATTTATATTACATCATTTTTAATCGCCCGAGTTTACCTAGCACACTTTTGCTGACATTGACTTTGGAAGCCGGAACTGTGCTATTTGATATACGTACATGATATCAGTTTGTTTTCGTTGTTATTGTGTTTAGACTTGTAAAACACTGTCAACTCATGTCTTTAATTGTTAGTTCGCAAATGGAAAAATTTTAATAAATTATTGTGGAGTTTTTTGGTTTGCCTTTAACCACCGTGGAAACTGGGCTACGAATCTCTGCTACCCAATGCGAACCTATCCAAACAGATTAAAATTTGTTTCTCCTAGTCTGATTCTTCATTAGTACTTGGTCACCCACATGAAAGACTACTGGGTTTAGTACCTTGGTGTAGGCTTCCCTGGCTACCCGTTTCGCACGATCTTGGTTTTCTCTAACCAACTCGTGCGGTCGCTGTAGCTGATATTTCCGTACTTTATTTGGGTCATCAGCATGTTGAAATCAAACCCGTAGAGTGTTTTAAACGAAGTTTGCTTCGTTGATACTTGCACAGTATTGTTGTACACATGCATTGCAGTGGTGAACGGCTAATCCCAATTCAAGCCGTCTTCTTGGCAAAACTGCGCGGGAACTCGGCCCGAGGTCGATGACCATGCTCCATTGCGTGATTACATATGGATGATACGGTGTTATGTGTAATTTCTTCATTCCCAGCATTTTACAAGTTTCTGAGAATAATTTCGATACAAAATTTGAACGATTGTCGGTTATCAAAACCTTTGGTATGTTGTATCGTGCCACAATTTCATTAAAGAATGCCTTGGCTACCGTACTTGCTTCAGAATCGGATATTGCCACGCACGCAATGTATTTAGAAACATCATCCTGAAGCATAAGGATATATTTATATCCTGAAACCGTTTCTGGGAGGATTCTTACAATGTCCATATAAACCTTATCAAAAGAGACTTTGAGTGTAATGTGTGCCGAATAGATGTGTTTGTTTTGGCTGGCGGTTGTGTCACGTAGTTTCAGTGTACTGTTTTGTTGTTGATAACGGGTTATCTTGGAGATTGGAGAGCCGGAATTGTGTTATTGGTGGAATTGTTTTTTTCTGGAAGTGATTGTTTGTTTTTAATAAGACTTCAAGTTGAATGTTTTGTGGTTTGAAAGGAATGCCTACCACTCGAAAAGCCGCGCCAAAAAAATTGATGTCCGTCTCATCGCCGCAGTATTTGACGCTTACTCAACTTCATGAGAAACTTGTTGATTCACCACTACCCTGAAATTGGTTACAGCTGCTTGAAGAGAAGCTACAGCTGCAACAGGAGTGCATTGTTAAGCAGGTGACTCAAAGCATAACTGAAGCTGTCAAACTAGCTGAAGATAGAGTTATGCAGAGAATGAGTGAGATATCTGGTGAGCTAATCAATGTAATGTCTGCTGTGGCAAAAATGGAGCAGCGGGTTGCCGTCGTGGAGGAGATGGATGCGGATAATCGGGCTCTTCGGCGCGAGGTAGCCACGTTGCATGATAAAGTACACAAATTTGAGAATGATGCAGTATACTCTAATTTTGTTATGGTATTCCCCATGCTGAAGCTGAAAATTTGTCTGCTATTTTCTCACAAGTTTGCAAAGCGGTTAATGTCAGTACTCCACTCGTGAAAGAGGCATTCCGTCTGCGAAGTAAGAGAAACCTAAACAAAACCACTACAGCTCCGATTTTGGTGAAACTCCACTCGGCACGTGATAGAAGCATAGACAATATAATATAAAGATATTACATCGTTCTCTTCACTCAGCGAAATGAGTTAAAATTGCGTGGCTGCCTATGGAGCCAACACCCGAAGGCAAATTATGTAGACACACATTCTGGTTTTTGCGTTCTATATGAGCGTGTGTGTTTACTGCATCTGCGAATGTTTCTATGCTTGCTTGCATGTTTACGGCAGAATTATTTCATGCAGGTAGCGAATTGTGCCATAAGAAGTATGAAATTAAAATAAAGCGCCTTCATGTCTCGATTGGAGTTTTTGTTTTATGATGTGCGGTGTGGCTTCTTTAAATATAAAGTGAAGCAGAATTCAATTTGTCATGTAATTTTGGATATGTCAATATTTTCAGTATGGACAAATATCAGCACAATTTACTCTTTCGATCTTATATTTCATATTTTCGCTTTAGCAGCATGTGATCAAATATTTTTTGAGTCTATCCGAAGAAAGAATTATTATGCACAAAAGGCCAATTTTGATCAAATTAATGATAATCTTTTAATATTCATATGTTCGCCTGTTGCCTATTCCATTAGTATATTAATCTAAAATATTTTTAAATTAAGTGTAAAGTCAACAAAGTCAACTTGTTTAAAAGTTTGCCTTACTTTGTCAGAACCGCTTGAAATCCCACAACTATATTTTATTAAAAATTATACCACTCGTACGTACATGAATATGTACATATATACATATGTATTTATGTATGAACACTGATTTTCCGAATTTACATAGTATATGATATGTTCATTTTGAAGTATATTTTATGAACTTCAATATCTAGTAATAAATGCAAATGTTCCCACGCATAATAAACCACTTCATAATCGAAAATTATTATAATCAAAAATCTATAAAAAATTATTTCAAGTATTTAAAAATCCAAGAAATTTTAAATTTATATTATGATAAATAATGTTTAGTAAAACATATGTTCACATAAGGTGCGTCGTCTTTTTACCCATTACATCTGACATTTACCTCTAAAAATGTCTACATGAGGTGTGCAGGGGTTACCCAAGTCGACTTGCTGGCATGTTTTTGCACAAACGCCATTCGAAATACTACAACCGGAAACACAATTGCTTTGACGTGGAGACTTTAGTTATGGAAACTAATAAAAATGTGCAAAAACTTCTTACTGCTTCGTGTTTCTTTGTTCGTGTGAACTTGTCTTTGGATGTGTATCCACTTACATAGGAAATTCTTTGAATGGAATTATCTCTTTTGACCCACATTCGTGAATAATATTTGGGACTTCTTTTCAGTTTTATTTTTTAATTATTTGCTGTCTAAGTTCTTCTACGCAACTGCATGTTTTTTTATATATTATAATGATATTAATATAATTATATTAATTTAAGTCAATTTTTATTTTGTAAATAATGTATTAATATAAAAGAAATATCAAAAATTTTAATACATCTGCAAAATTTTTCTTTTCCTACCATAAGAATAAAATCCAATCAAACAATTTATTTAATATAGCATATACGAAAAAACAAAAACTTCCTAAAATTGCACATATTCTTTGAGAAACGAAATGTTTGATTGGATTCGATTTTGTGAAATTTATGAACTTGTTCAGACGAATTGCGCAAAAGCATCAAAAAACCAACAAAAACAAAAGTATTGAAATCGTACAAATTCTAACACAATTTTATGCCCACATGAATTTATGTATGTGAGTTAAGAAACACCGTTAAGACTAGAAGATATAAATTTCTTTGCTGTAATGATCTGCTATAGCAGCAGCAATTCAATGTGGTTTAGTAAAATTATTTAATACTGGATAATTTATGCTAAAGTAGAAACAATTCTTAATATTTTTTATAAAAAAAATTATTAGTTTGCTTTCAAAAAAAGGATGAACAATTAAAAAAATATAAAAATAAACACAGCGGACTTGAACCCGGCATCATAAAATTGATAGACCAACACTTACCACTTTGCTATCGATCTTTATAAAAGATCATATGCATGCTTATTTATTTTATATTGTCAAGTGTTTTAATATGCACACATTATGCTTCGTCATGGCATGGCAAATCTTTCTTATACGCAAAACCACAAATGCTTTGTTTTAAGCCCCACTTTCCGTATAAAAAACCTTTGCCATACAGAAAATTCATTCTTGTGTATTTTACCCCAGCCACACAAATCAGAAAATAAAAATTTGATTTCAAATCAGTCGCTTCTGCTGTGAGCACATACACACACACACACACAAGACAGAGTGTATGTGCCAACTGAGTAGACGTGAAAATTTTTTGCTCCGGGTATATTTTGTAAAAGAGGAAAGTTTGCGCTGTAAATACAATTTTAATTTGTGCTAAGTATCCTGAAAAGAGTAGCCAAAGTGCGCACCCCGTGTAGTGAATGGTGCGACTTGGATTCTTTGACGCGATCAAATTAAAATTGTTTAATTCGGGTGCTTCTGTGCGTGATTTGCGGCAGTCTTGACTCTGGACCGGTTTATCCGTTGTGCTGAGCGCGAACTCACAAGTGGTTTATCCTAAATAAATTTAGAGAGCGTAGGAGGTTGTATATTCTATTCGCTCAGCTGAGTGGAGAGAGAGGACTCTCAATAAAATAAAAAAAACAGTGTTGCCAATACGACTGGACATCAGATAAGTATTGTTTTAGTGTACTTTTTATTTCCCCCTTTTGGTTTTTTCCCCCTTTGTATTCTTTTTCCCCCTTTGGTTTATTTTTCCCCCAAAGGGATTAATTAATTAATATACAATAAAAAAATAAAAAAAAATAAAAAAAGAGAAAAGGAAAAGTGGATAGGGATAAAGTGTAAATTTACCGAAACTATGAGCGTCCAGCGATCGCCCCCCGGGGTGCGCAAAGCGACTGCGTGCATTAGTGCACCGCTCGTAGTGCGGGGATTAGAATATGATGAGAATTGTGACACCGATAGCGAGGTAGTTTTGACTCCAACATCGATCGACACACAATTTTTGGTAACACCGACTGTTAACCCCGAGAGAGAGAATGCTGAAATGAAGGGCATTGTGAGTGCGGATACTCTCATGGCAGAATTCTGCTGGAGTGCCTGGCGCCCTTGGACCTCGTCATTCTCAATCAGGTCGGTCAGTACACTTTTGACTCAGGCAGGGGTACGTCGGTAATAGACCTGACCTTTGCGAACAGCACTGCTGAGCGCATCGCGCGATTGTCTATCAGTAACATATATACGCAGAGCGACCATGTGGCCATAGTTATTGAGTTGGATAACGCGGCACAAAGGAGTACAAAACAGATGCGCAATGCGCAGACAAAAGGCTGGAAAATGCGGGCTTTTGATGCGGAGGTCTTTGATCTAGTTTGGAAAGAAGAACAAATCAGCATGGGTACTGCCACGGCCATAACGGATAGCACCACCAACGGACTCAGCAAAGCCTGCGACGCGGCGATGCCAAGGGTGTTAAATCGGCACGCTAGAAAACCAGTGTATTGGTGGAATGAGGAGATCGCAACCGCCAGGAAGGAGTGTATTCAAGCCCGCCGAAAGGCTCAGAGGGCTCGAAAACGCCCGTCATGGGATACACTGCGACCGGAATACAAAAAATGCCGAAAAGCATTGAAACTAGCCATCCGCAGCAGTAAGAATGAGTGCTTTAACTCGCTGTGTGCGAATGCTGATGTGGATCCATGGGGAAAAGCCTACAAGGTGGTCATGAGTAAGCTAAAAGGGGGCAGGTCACCGCAACCAACTGACGCCGCCCTGATGAGAACTATTGTAGCTACACTCTTCCCACAGCATACGGATAGAATGCCCAATCATAGCAAGGGTCCAATTACCGACATCCCAGCTGTTACCACTAGCGATGTAATCATGCTCCTGAGGAGAATCGCGGACAACAAAGCTCCCGGTCTAGATGACATCCCAAATGTGGCACTAAAAGCGGCAATAGAGGCGAGGCCAGAGGCTTTTGCTTTGATGTACAATACGTGCATAACCGAAGGTATATTCCCAGACAGATGGAAACAGCAGTGACTGGTAATACTGCTCAAGACGGGAAAGCAACCAGACCAACCCTCAGCATATCGACCATTGTGCATGTTAGACACGATAGGCAAAAATTTGGAGCGGATTATCTGCGAACGACTCCAGGAGGCGGTAGAAAAACATGGTGGACTTTTAGACCGTCAATATGGTTTCCGAAGGGGACGTTCGACGGTAGATGCCATTCAGGCCGTAACGGACATAGCCCGTGATGCAACAAGTGGCAAGCGATGGCGAGGAGGTACAAAGAAGTATTGTGCGCTGGTGACGCTGGACGTAAAAAATGCGTTCAACTCAGCGAGCTGGCCTCTAATTATGGAAGCACTTCAGAGTTTCTGCGTTCCGGTGTACTTACAAAGGTTGATATCCAGCTACTTCCAGAACAGAGTGCTGTTATACGACACTGATGAGGGCGTTCGTCGCTCTGCAGTCACGGGTGGCGTCCCACAAGGATCTGTACTCGGCCCTATCCTGTGGAACATCCATGTATGATGGCATACTCCGCTTGGACCTACCAATGGATGTAACGCTCATCGGGTACTCAGACGACATCGCAATGGTGGCGGTTGCAAAACACATCCACACACTGCAGAACAGATGCAATGACGCAATTGGGTGTGTTATGGAATGGCTCACTAGTGCAAAGCTGGAACTGGCCGCACATAAAACAGAGGCGGTACTACTGAGTACGAGGAAAATAACCGAGAGGTTCACCATCACAGTGGGAAGCCATCAGATCGCATCCCAACAACAACTTCGGTACCTGGGAGTAATTATTGACTCCAAGCTCACCTTCAAAGAGCATCTGAAAGCAGTCTGCGAAAAGGCCACGAGATTTAACGGAGCGCTTACACGCATGATGCCGAATATTGGAGGCCCACGCTCAAGTCAACGGATATTGCTATCGACGGTTACAAGCTCCATCATTTTGTATGCTGCGCCAATCTGGGTCGAAGCAATAGGGATAATAAGCAGCAAACCACCCATTGACTTGCTGGCGAAGGAGGTACACCGGCTATACAAATATCGACAAAGCCGCGGAAAGAAAAAACACAATTGCGGAATGGCAACAGAGGTGGGAGCAATCCGAAAAGGGTCGATGGACCTTCATGCTGATCCCTCACATCACACCATGGGTAACAAGGACGCACGGGGAACTGAACTACTACGTCACACAGTTGCTAACTGGTCACGGCTGCTTTAAGCAGTACCTCCATGAGAGAAAGTATGAGGAAGACCCATACTGTCCGTACTGCCCTGGGGTGCACGAGAACGCACAGCACGTGTTTTTCGACTGCCCACACTTCAAAGGCACCCGGGATGAACTGAGTGCTGTCCTCGATGATCCACCAACAATGGACAACCTGATTACCCATCTGTGCGATACGCTCGTCAAGTGGGAAGCAGTTTGCTCGGCAGCGGCCATCATCATGAAGGCGCTGCGAATCGCAGAACGAGCGCGTAACGCTGAACGCAGCCGCCAGCGCCTCTCCGATACTGAGACACACAGGACTGACATAATGACAGACCTAATACTGACGCGTGAGCAGTAAATGCTCTTACGGCCTCCCGACGTAAAACCTAATCAGTGTCTCCGGGGGGAATCGCCGTAATGACGATAGGAGGTTTTAGCGGCGTTAGAGTCCGCACTGACGGGGTTGTGACTTTGGATGTTTTCCTCCTCGTTAAATATAAAAAAAACACACACACACTAAATTATTCATACGAATGTGCAAACAACAATAGCCATGTTTGTGGCTGCCGATGGATAGATATTCACGACTGATTCGTGAAATTTCCGATCAGGATTCCAATGTGGTTGCCATACACTTCAATATGTTGATTCTCACTCAAGAGATCAATGAAAGGTCTTTCTGTACATTGTTTTTGATAGAAGTCAGTTGCTCAAGCACATTGCTGCCTTCTGCAAGTCCAGTAAAAGGCCGCTGTTGCTAAATGATATTGGAGTTCGGGGTGACAGCTCATTTTATGTACATGAGAGTCTAACGATTAACAATAGTGAAATATTGCGTTGTGCCATTGAGCTCAAGAGACAAAAACTTCTAGTGTCAGCGTTTACAATTCGGGGCCGAGTCTTTGTGAGAGCCCATCCGAATGCTGAGGCAACATTAGTAAGCAGCAGAGCGAGCGTAGATGCAGTTAACTGCAGAAGCTAGACTGGAGCATAAAAGTCAACTTTTAATTTATTATTTTAATTTATTATTCTATAGTTAATTATTGAGTCGAAAGCCTCTGTAGCTAGTAGTACTCATTCCCCAACACCTTGCACTCATAATTAATTATGGTGTAAGGAATAATATAATAAGATAATAATACTCCCAACTTCACTATATAGTTTCTTCTTTATTTTTATTCAAGTGTTTAATTGCACATTTACATTTATTTACTTAAGTCGGGGATTCGTGTTGAAAGCATCGAATAACTACATACTGTTACAGGTGCTGCTGTTCCTGTTGGCGAATGAACTTTGTGTTGTTGTTCTAATGTCAGATAGTATCATATTGTTTATCTTTCTTTGTAGCTTAAATGCTCTTTTTCTATATGCCTTATTGTCGATTATTTTTTTAAGTAATTTCCTCTTCTCTACTATCTGCTTCTTCTATTACTGTAGTGCTTATTGTTGTGTTGCTGTTATTTATTTTTATGCTAATTATGGGTGATGGAATTTCCGCCTCCAGTGACATTCATAAAACATTGATTGGCGTTCTATGTAACCAGTGCTCTGGATTAAACTTTGTGCATTTTAATGCTAGGAGTCTAAATGAATCTAAGATGGATTATGTCAGACACTCCTTTGAGAATTCATCTGTTGCTGTAATTTCTGCATCCGAAACCTGGTTGCATAAAGGTATAGGTGACTCTTGCTTGAATATAGGTAATTACAAGCTTTTTCGAAACGATAGGTTAGATAAAAAAGGCGGGGGTGTGGCAATATATTGTAAAAGTAATTTAAGAGTGAATTTGTTGAATATGGCTGGAGGCTCAGATGTGGAAATTCTAATTGTTGAAATTTATGACAATAATGATAATATAATAATAATGATAATTTAGTAAATCATATATTAATAGAAGGTGCGTCTTTTTGCCAATTACATTACTTAAAAAATGTCTCCATGATATGTGGAGAGCTTATCTAAGTCGACTTGCTTGAAATTTTTCCACTAACGCCATTTGAAATATTACAACCGGCGTTCAATACATCGCTCGTCTTGACTTGGAGACTTTGGTTATGGAAACTAATAAATAAGTGCAAACACTTCTTACTGCTTTGTTCTTCTTTGTGTGGTTGAACTTGTGCATGTGTATGCACTTATGTATGTATATACATATAGGAAATAATGTATCAAAAATTCGCTTTTGACCTACATTCGTGAATAATATTTGGGACATCTTTTGAGTTTTACTTCTAATTTTTTCCTGTCATAAGTTCTTCTATACAACTGCATATTTTTTTTATATAAATATATATATTATAAGATTATTTTAATTATATTAATTTAACTTAATTTTTATTTTGTAAGTAATGCATTAGAGCAAACATTTTAATACATCTGCAAAATTCTTCCTACTATAAAAATAAAACGCAATCTAACAATTTGCTTAATATAGTAACTTTATACGGAAATACTTCCCAAAATTGCAGATATTCATGGACGATCGAAATATTTGATTGGATTAGATTTTGTGAAATTTATGAGCTTCTTGAGACAAAATGCGGCAATCAAAAGCATCACAAACTAACTTCAACAAAGGAATTAAAATCGCAAAAATGCTAACACAATTTCACGCGCACATGAATTTATGTACATATGTTCCGTTATGACTATTTTTAGAAAATGCAAATTCATTGCTGCAGGTTTCTGCTATAGCAGCAGCAATTAAATGTGGTTCAGCAAAATTATTTAATACTGGATAATTTATGTTAAAAGAGTAAACTATTCCTATTATTTTTTATAAAAATAATTATTAGTTTTGTTTAAAAAAAAAGATTAATAATATAAAAATATAAAAAATTACATTTCTCAGCGGGCTTGTTGTAACCGGCATCACAAAATTGATAGGCCAACGCATTACCCATTGCGCCACAGATACTTGCAAATATCTTAGCAATTTTGCGACATTTTAGTAAGTCAAACAGTTTGCTAGGCGTCATTATATCTAACAGCAGAACGTTATTGAATTCTGTCCCTTTGCCCAATTGCCCATTGGCCACGTGCAGTTTCATATATGGAAATATTCAAAATGAAATGATAATAGTAATTCATATATTAAAATATATATTCTAAATCGCAATAAATATTTGTACAACAAAACACATTTTAATAATTTACAATTTTTAAGAAATTTTAAAAATTTTTTCTATGAAATTTTATTTTTTTAAAGTTCATATTAAATTCACTGTTAACATGCCGCTATTATAATCATTTGGAGCAGAAAAATTCTACATTTTGGCAGCGTTTCCACGACGATTCCACAAATAGCATTTGCCCTGTTTACTAAAGAGCGATTTGCATAGTCTTGTTGTATATATTGTCTTTGTTCGCGGTGCGTGGGTAGATCGAGTGTTTGTGTGGGGTCAGTGTAAGGATGTGAATAAGGAGGGGAAAAGGAGAGTAATGCCTAGTTATAACAAATTAGCATAGCAGAGCATAGCATAGCACTAGTGTTGATTATAGAAACATAGTTGTTAGCACGCACGTACATAAGAAAATCAGCTGTTTTAGAAAGAGTTAAGGCTCAGTTACCTAAACATAACAAAGCATAGCATAGCATAGCACAGTTGATTGATGCGCTGATTACCGAAACATAACGCACCACAAATTTCCTGTTTTCTTTATTCGCTCATGCAATTTTCTGAGTTGAAATTGTGCAAATTTAATGCTGAATGTAATTAAATATATTTTAATATAAATATAAATATAATTACTTTAATTGAATTTTCACTTCACCAAAATTTCCACCTCTTATGCCACTGCCCATCCTTGAGCAGAAGAAGAATTCGCACCTTTGGTGCCCCATTTCTTACAAGCCTGACAGAGCTATCATCCAGTAATATTAGGGACATAGCCAGGTTCTTCAAAGTATCAGGATGGTTTCCTGAAACATGACGGGGGAGTCGTGCCTTTCCAGGCGCTGTCCTTGCGCTGACTTTCACCATCCCAAGTATGGGAACTTTTTAGTCAGTGCTTGAACGGCGCCACACCGTGGTATCACAATGGGCCATTATGTGTGCTCAAGTGTGCTTTTGGCAAACTGGGCGGCCACTCCTACCTACCTACCTACCTACCAAAAAACATCAAGGCAATAAAAAAATGTACACAGAAAACAGGTCCCTCTTGGTTTTTAGAATATTATATTATATACGAAATGAGCCTAACATTAAATGTCACATAGCATAGAAATCAAATATCAACAGACTTCTATGCTATGCTATGCCGTAGAATACAGAGAAAAGACTCAAAAATAATAGAAACAAAGATTGCGCAATGCGGAGTACAAAAATTTTTCGTTCTGCGCATCTATGTCACAATAGCATGGTTGCAAAGAGAAACGTCGCCGAAGATGAATATACACAAAACTGCACAAAACTACATAACGGCGAAAAGTGTGTATGCTCATACCAAGAGCTTCACACGATCAGACAATCTATGATTGCGGCTGAAAAACAAAACAAAACAAAACAAAAATGCCAAATCAAAATAAAGAATAGTGCAAAATTCGCATAGTTGCCGGCGGAAACTTTTAACCGTACAGCGATTTTGTTGTTTATTTTGACACTTCTGCTTGCATCTTTTCCGTTTTTTTTAAATTTCTGGGGAAAAAAACAGACGAGACAGACCTTTTTTAAATTTCTTTGGAAAATTGATTTTTTGGCACTTGCAGAAGAAATTTGTATACCTACTTACTTACATATGAGACTGCAGAAAGTTCAAATTGTATTATTATTGCCTTAATGCAAAGTGTGTGTACGTATATCTGTGGCGACACCACTACCCCCACCCAGTTGTCGGTTACGCTGGCGAAAGCAGGCGTTAGTTCCGCGCGCCATCTATTAATACGCTGTCGCTGTCGCACAGCGTGTTTATAGGAGGGCCGGAACTGGCCTGTGTTGGCTGCTGAGCAACACACTTCGTGTTTCCGGCTTTTCCATTCTTTCTTTCCGTTCGCAGCGCCGGAGCCGTGCACACGTTCTCATTTTCTGTGCTGAAGCTAGTGTGGAGTGTTATAGAGCGTTTTGTGAAATTAAAATTTATATTAAATACTGGACTTAACAAAATTTCTAGAAATTTGCAGAAACGAATTTTATATTATGTATACGATATAACAAATACGTCATAGTATATTTTAAATTTATTAAATTAAAATAAGCATTCAATTTTATTTTTATTTCTTTCTTTTTTATTGGATACGCTATTCCCGACCGTAACCCAAATATCTACGCTCCATTGTATAATAAATCCAATTAAAACATAAAACAAAAAAGAGCGGAGGAGACCTTTTTTTAGTTTCTGGGGAAAAATGATTTTGTCGCACTTGATGACCAATTTCATATATAGTCGGACTGCGGCGCCGTAAATTTAAATATTGTTTTGGTTTTGGGACTTTGTTGTGCAATTTTGTGTATATTTATCATCGCCGTGTCGCGTCGTTGCCGATCGTGTGAAACGAGGCTTATGTATTTATTGCTAGGTTGACGTCACAGCCCAGCGACGAAATGTCAAACTCAGAAAGAAAATATTAACAGACCTGCGCAATGCGTATTCTTCTTCTCTATCATTCTTGGAAATGACTATTGTTTTGCGCACACTTGCATATGTGCAAAACTGTAGTAGTGTGGCTGATTTTATTCAGAATTCTGGTTAACTAATGATAAACAAACCTATCCATATAGGCAACTAAAGATAAACAAAGACTTTTTTTTAAGCGTCAGAGAATATTTTGTTTAAATGTCCCGTCTCTATGGTCTCTGGCTATGCTATGCCAAATTTTCAGTAATCAGATGCACACACTTCGTATTTAACAGAATTCCAGGTGCAGCCAACAGTGGTATGCTATACTATGCTATGTTTGGGTAACTGAGCCTATAAAATTTAAAGGAAAGTGAAAAATTGCGATAATTATAGACGAAGATTTCATTGAATTTGCATTCTTGAATTTTTGCCTCAAATACCTTAAATGGAAAAAACAACACAGAATCCGGTGCTGGAATATTCGGGCAATAAATAATACCTAATGGCTATTTCCCGAAAGTGTTCCTAAAAATAAAGGACGGGGACGAGGAACACTCATCAAGTGTACGATTTGATGCTGAAATTGTGGGAGAACTATATGGAAAAGCCTTGGCAGCGAATTGGCCCCGAAGAACGGGTTTCTAGAACATTGTTTTACGTTGAAAGTTCTCATATTATACCTCAGCAGTCTCAAAATCCAGTAAAATTTAATTTAAAGATATTTGGCACATGGAGTATGGTTTCAATGTATTGCGTGGAGCTTTAAATTAGGGAAAACGATGGTACAAAACATCGTGTTGGAGACATGCGAGATGCTACGGAAATTACTGGCGCCAACGTATCTTAGCGAGCCCACTACATTCCAATATGAAGATATCGCGCAGGACTTCAAGAATTTATGGAACTTGCCGAATTGTATGGAGGCTATTGACGCCAAACATGTAGCCATTACTTGTCCAAGGAACTCTGGACCGATGTACTACAACTACAAAAACTTTTTCAGCATTATATTGATGGCTACATGCGATACTAATTATTCATTTACATCGGCCAGTTTGGGGAGTTATGGCAGAGCGATGGCGGTAGTTTTGGAATTATTATTAGAGTGACATTAACTTTTTTATTTATCAATTTGGACGCGCACTGTTGGGAAATGAATTGCCGTTGCTGCGACCCATTCCTTTATGGAACGGGACGAATGACGCATTCCCAAACTTTTTTGTAGCTGACGCAGCGTTTCCACTAACACCCAACTTAATTCGCCCTTATCCTGGATGTCAATTACCCCTGATAAAAGAGGTATTCAATTATCGGTTGTCTCGAGCACACCGTGTTATTGAATATGGATTCGGGATTTTAACTGCTCGATGGCGTGTACTTCGAACAGCAATGGAATGTAATCCAGAAAACGCTGAAAAGATTCTATTGGGATGCTTGGTTCTGCATAGCTTTTTTATGTTGAAAGACCACAAACGTTGGTACTGACCAGATAAGTTTGCAGATAACAGCTGCCGCGTTCAACTTCAGGGACACGCTGGCAACCTATTTTGTAAATCAAGGAGCTGTACCGTTTCAATAAAAGTCATAGTTTTAAAATTTTCAAAATAAGGCATATTTATTTAATTCTAGGATCAGTTGAATAACAGTAATACGATAAATAATAAAAAGTAACAAAACTTTTCTATTCTCCTAATAAAATAAAAAATAAAAATTGAGGATCACTTATATAAGTAACGACAATGTTCGATTCTTCTAATACAACAAAATATAAAAAATTAAAAAATGATGGCAGGTATTGCGGCGAATTCTGGTGCTTATTCCGGGGACTTCATATTTAGCACCAGGTCCTTCACCTTCTTCATGGTTTATAATTGCTTCCTCTCATCCATTTTTCATATTGGCTTTACCATGCGGCTAGATTTGTGGACGGCCGAATTAGCTGGCTGCAATGCACAGTTCTCACAAACCTTCTTGTAGCTCTGCAGTGCTGCATAAAACCCCCCGGCCAAGGCATCATCCTGTCTAGGACGCTTCGGTGCGCGCACTGGTGTTGATGTTGGTGACGATATTGCAGCCTCATCCGGCACAGAAATCTCTTGCCATAAATCACTAGTTGAAGCCGTCGTAGGTGAAGGGGCTAATTGGGAATGCGACGATGTTAAGTCACATAAATTCAGCGTTGACTGAAAAATGTGTTCAATTAATTTATGTTTCATATTTATTGACATTTATGTTTCATATTATGTTCTTGCTTTTACATGCTCCTTTAAGAAGCACAGGCTATCGAATAGCGGCCATTTGAGCTGCACGGATGCCGAATTTACTGACCCCTTGTTCTCCTTCCTGCACACTCTCAAAAAGCGCTCCCGCAACGTCTTCCAGCGACTAATACACTGATACACTAATTTGAAATGTATTTAACTATAAAGTATTTCACATAACTGGTGAATTTAACTTACCGGTCTCTCCTAACTCGCCTGAAATTATGGCTCATACGGCTGCCTCCGTTCCAGCCGCTTTGTAGCAGCTGGACCATTTATTACAGAGGAGCTCATTGCTATGCACCAGCTCCACCAATTTCTCATTATCAATCATCATTTTAACTAATAAATAAACCAATTTAATAATTATTAATTATTTGATTTACAAATGCTTAAGCTTCGTCGCAGGCAAACAAACCAAAATTAACCGTTTCGTAAAATGTCACATAGCATTACATAGAAATCTAAATTAAACAGACTTCTATGCGGTGCTACGTCGAGCATATGTTTTTATAACGTGTAACACAGAGGGCGGGTAATAAAACGATTATGTGACAGTTGTTTGCGCCAGAGAATATAGAGAAAAGAAACTTAAACGGCAAAGCAGCGAAATAAAGCAGACGGACGTTATACATGACTCCACTCAAAATCGTGGTGTGTCCGCTACGGACTCTGGCAGCGAAAAATACTTTCTTTTCTCTGTATTCTCTGGTTTGCGCTTTACTATGATAATTTAACTAGGCCTTGATGGTTATAGGCTGACAGACGTCCTTAAACAAGTTGTTTGACCCACTAAGTACAGCTGTTGCTATCTGAGATGGTGACTGAGTGGAACAAGCTTTTGGGAAGGATAGAGGAAATAGGGTGTTAGAAATGGAGGGCTGGGAAATGAAGTAGCGGGGGATAGTTCAAGTAAAGTTAGGTGGTAGTTGAAGAAAAGGGAGTTGAATTTTGAACGTTGAGTTGAGTGGTTAGAGTTATGGCAGTGTGGAGTTTGCGTAAATAATTTGGGTGTAAAGAACTATCTGGAACTAGCTAATTCAAAAAAGTCAAATAATGAATGGAATAGTGTGATACAATTTCTGGAATAGAGTTACTTTTACAAACCAAAGTGACTGTGTTTCAAATCAGCTTATTAGAGCAATCTTGCATGTGTACGGTCTACGGTTAGACTTTTTTTTAATCAATGGTTTACGAGCCAGTTCCTGTATAAATTAAATGACGAGCCTATATAGTAAATTACCACAAAGCCCTGCTTTTGCTGCTGGAGACAAAAAATGATTTTGAACAGCTACTTCGCTAGTAGGAGTAATGTTCCAGACCCATCCTGCGTGCACCAAAATCAACAGCAAGTACTAATATAAAGCACAATTATTAAAAAAAGATATGAAATTGTTTAAAATAATTAATATAAATTGTGTATTACCAAAAGCATATCTACGGTAATTTTCGATAGGGAACCTTGAATTGATTATATCGACCCCATTTCTTGGGTATGGTTTTGTAGTGTCAATATAACTACTAATATAAAATTTAGTCCAATAATATTGTACAGGTTGAAAGTTATAATGATATGTCAATAATTTCCGTGGCTCTAAAAATAATATGCCCATTTTTTGTATGTTAGTACCCGCAACCTTCCTGTGAAATTTCGTTGATAAATCTTTAATAGGCGCCTAGTAAAGATTTTTGGTTAACTGTGGGCGTGGCAGTAGTATTATGATCCCCATATTTTGCACACACACTATTATGTTTTTATTCTATTTTTATTTATATAGCATCAATACGAGCATAGGTAGGTTTATTTTAATTTTAGACCTGAAAGTTCATTATAACAACGGTGAGCGGGTCCTTTCTCTGATCAACCTGATTTCTTGCAGTTAGCTTTATAATGACCACATGTGGCTTCTTCCATAAATCTCTGATCCTAAGATATGAATATTAATAGTGGGCGGTATATATATACCGCCCACTTTTTGCATAGTGTGTAGTAGGACTAACATCTCCATTGCGTCACTATAACATCAATTGGACCGAAGTTATAGTCATTTTAAAAAATTTCCTTAGATGGGAGGTAGGTGTGGTCTTTGTTCAAATCGGCTCATATAGCAATCTGATTCTGACATTGGCATTGATAATGCTTCGTTGTATAATGACCTACTGAACACCAACTGGGACGACTGCTAGTATCATCCACCTATGGCCGATAAGTTGGTGGTATTAGTAGACAATATATGTAATTCGTTTAATAGACATGTTCCCATTAATACAGTTAGGACTGTGAACGGTTCTTGCTTATGGTTTACATTCAAGGTTGTAAGGGCTATAAAAGCGCGAAATCAGCTTCATTCCAAATGGAAGAAGTGTCCAACCATTGAAAACTGGAATAAGTTTAAAGCTGTTGGGGTCCGTGCTTGCCGTCGCTAGTGGTGGTGGCGCCTTTTGCTGCCTCTAATAGGCGTGGGCGTAGACGAGTGCCTGGTGGTTCTTAGCAAAAGAAACACCGTGTTGTTCTGTTTTTTAAAAGACAAGCGCTAAGAGAGCTTTTATTCTGAAAATAAGTCTTAAGTCATAAGTCTTATATACTATTTACAATGAACAGTGTAAGTAATGACCTTTCTGGTGTTCCAGTTACGCATCTGTTGATTGGTGTCAGTTGGTTAAGCCAACTGATCAACTCAATATAAAAATGTCGATGGTGCTTTCTAAATTTCAATGCCCTTCGTCAACCTTATTGCGGAACTGTTATCCCCTAAAAGTTCACATAATGAATGAAATAATAATCAACGCACCCTAAAAGCATGTGCGTGAATATAACTGAAATGTTAACTACACCAAATGTGTAGAATCTATTAGGAGTGGGTGCTGTGAGTCAACTACGCGCAGGTAGCTTGATTCTGACTCACAACATCACTCCCCTCTTTCTAGAAGACGGTAGTGCAACCTTCTGATCAATATTTACAATATTCTTCTTGCACTGTAAACATGTATATATATATACATATATATATATATATATATATATATATATATATATATATATATATATATATATATACATATATATATATATATATATATATATATATATATATATATATATATATATATATATATATATATATATACCAGGTGTATAAGCTTAAATCTGCTATGTTTTTGTCAAAAAAAACACATTTTTTTATAGAAAGCAAAAAAATAATTTATTGAAAGTATTTCCCCTCGCTAGCTATACATTTTTCCCATCTCTCGGGCAATTTGTGTATACCACGCCAAAAGAATTTGTCACCTTTCGAGACAAAGCACTCGTCAAGCCATTTTCCGACGTTTTCGTACGAATCGAAGTGCTGTTCTCCGAGCGCGTGACCCATCGATGAAAACAGATGATAATCGGAAGGGGCCAGGTCTGGTGAATATGCGGGATGAGGTAGCACCTCCCAGTTGAGTGTCTCCAAGTAGTTTTGGACCATTTTTGACTTGTGCGATGGGGCATTGTCGTGGAGAAAAATCAGCTTCTCATTTCTTTGTTCATAACCTGGCCTTTTTCACGCAAAGCAAGGCGCAATTTGATTAGTTGTTGGTGGTAGCGGTGAGCATTGACAATTTCACCAGGTTTCAACAGTTCATAGTAGATGAACGCACAGCATCGTCTTGCGTCCAAATCGATTTGGTCTTGGGGCAGAAGTTGATGGTTGGCCGGGATCGACCCATGATTTTCTTCGTCTAGAATTCTCAAAGTATATCCACTTTTCATCGTCAGTAACCACAAGATGCAGGAACGACTTTCTTTTTTGTCTAGCAAACAATATTTCACATGTGTTTTGGCGTCGCTCCATCTGCCTATCGTTCAATTCATGGGGTACTCATTTTCCGATTTTTTGAACCTTTCCCATGGCACGTAAACGCATGGAAATGGCTGGTTGAGTAACACCTAACTGCTCGGCAAGCATTTTTTGCGATTGGGTATCGTCCTCATCCAAAAGAGCCTGTAATTCATGGTCCTCCACTTTTCTGAGTCGATTTTCACGCTTCTTGTCACTCAGGTCACAATGGCCGTCTTTAAACCGACGAAACCAGTCTCTGCAAGTTGATTCCGATAACGTACTGTCACTATAGGCCTCCACAAGCATTCGATGCATTTCGGCAGACGATTTCTTCAAATTAAAGCAAAAAAGTAGAGCTTCCCGCATATGCTCCTTTTGTGGCACAAAATTAGACATGATTACGCAAGGGAAAATGTATGTTGTTATAGGAAATCATTGATGGTGTGCAATGATTGATGTAAACAGGTGTCGAACTCACACAAAAAAAGTAGTACCTTTCTATGGTAGCTAAATATGGCCACTAACGCAATCTATGAGCAAACAGCGGTGTATATATACAGCTTATACACCTTTTTTTTATCGCCTTATTTTGAACTTGTTCTTTTTTGTAGCTTTACCTCTTTTTTATTTTTTTTTATTTATTTATTTAACAGAGGAATAATTTTAAATAATTATTACACTAAAGTAAAAAGCGCTGGCTACCAGGGTTTTCGGCTTAATCTCTTTTTTTATATTTCCCCTTTTTTATATTTTGGTCCTTCATTGATTCTTTTCTCATTGCCATACAAACAAAATTATAAAGTATTTTAATAATAATATAATTCTATTATAAATGAATAAGTTCTTACTTTACACTGCGACCTCTACTACCTGCTGGTCCGGGTGACGGCGTGAAGTCCCTTGATAAACCCTGCATTCTTTCTGGGCCGGTACGTATGATTTCTAGGCTGGCGATTTGGTTTACCATTAAAACTTCGCTTGTAGTGGCTTTCTTCTTTTGATTTATATAGCGTTTCCCACGGATGTAGGTGGTACTGCCTCTGCGTATAGTAATCAACTTGTAAAATGCGTTTGAAATACATGAGAGACTACAATGCTCCTCCGTTATTTACTTTGTAGCAATGCGTTTTATGGTGGAAGTCTTTCTCTTGAGCTTCCTTATAATGGAATTCGTCTTAGTTGGCTTCGATGTGTAGACTATCGGTATTTCTCTGAGATACACATTTATTTATTTATTTATTTTATTTATTTACATTAAGGTAATAACCTTTTTAAGCTGTCCTAACGACATGAAGTATATATATATATTTTCCATAATTAACTTAACTGGAACAATTCATTCCAAGGTAAAATGAAATATAAATTATAAAAGAAATTGATTTACACAAATAAAATTATAAAGTTATAAAATTATAAAATTATATAAGTGGATGATTTAAACAATTAAAATTAAATATTGTTAAACGTACTCTCCGTTCTTTAAATATTAAATTAAAAAATATAACAACAAAATAATAGACAATAAGATAAATACAGATCACAATTTATGAACAAAGCAATACAGATTGCCCAGAAATTCACCGCGCCCGAAAGTAGCCCTCAAGTTCATTCCTGAACTGTACAGTGTTGCCAATACTTTGCAGCCGTACAGGAAGTGAGTTCCAGAGTCTTATTGCATACACGAAAAACTGACGATCAGACATAAGAGACGAGTGCTTGCACGGGACAAGTTGGTTACAACGACAGGAACGTGTGAGCCTGAGACATCTAAACAAATATGGAGGTTCCCGGGTGTAAATAATCTTGTGAAGAAAGATGATAGTCTTAGACACCAAGAGTTGATCGAATGTGATCCCAAAAACTTGCCTTGATAAAGTGGATACATGATCTATTCTAGTCAAGCCCTAAATATACCTTGTTATATTATTAAATAGGACATTAAGCTTTCGTTTGCTAGCTGCATCACAATTCGCAAAAATTTCACAACCATACAGCAATGTTGGGAGAAGGTAGGCCTTAGCCAACAGCATTCTGATTCCTTGTGGGGTGAAATATTGCGTTGACCACAGTGAACGCAGCATACCGTAAACTTTGCCAACCGTGGCAGCAACGTGGTTATCTCTGTGTCTTCTTCTGTAGTAAATCCATTTCATATGCGAATAATATTTCTTATGTTCATCCTCTAGATTGGACATATCTTTATTGAAGCCATTGCTTTCCGTGAGCCAAATTTCTTCTATTTATTATATTTGGTAGTGGTTTCAGACACCCTCCTTAAACTTTTGCCCATCTTCAACTTATTCAAAATCGATTCTGTTGAGATTGTGATACACTAGATGGACATTGTAACGTAAAATTGTCCAACGAAAAACATGACTCCGCCAGGAAACTTGTTTGTTTTTTCGTTACTTTTCAATAAACCCATCCACAACGTGTTCAAATACTCCGAAATATATATTTCGACAAATATTACATCAGTCACCATTCATCCCCAATCCATCGAATAATACGTTGGTCCGTTAGTCTGCACCGTCTTTCGATATGCGCTGTTCCTGGAACTTCCTGCTTCAATTCACATCATCAGAGCTGAATACTTATAATAATTTTCTTAGTTTTCTAGTTACCATTTTGGTTGGATCTTTGTCTATATTTAAGTTTAGTCGAACATTTCCTAAGTTAATTTAATAAATAAATTTCTAAATTATATAATAATTAAATAAATATACTATATACATACTATGGATACTCTTGGGTATAATTTTCCTATTTAGTATAATTTTTTTTTCTTTGGATTATTACATTTATTTCATTTTAAAAATTTTTCCTAACGCAAACAGTAAGTTGTATGTATTATTTATATCTAATGCGTCTTAACAACCAAACTATAATTAATAAATACTGATTTCTTTACAAATATTATTATACAATTTTTTTTCTATAATTATTAGCGGCATTAAAACTTTAAATCCCTCTCAATAAATATACATTTTACAATAATTTGATTCATACAAACCTATTATTTACTATCTTAAATTGTGTGCCGACAAAAAAACTTTTTTATCTCAATTCTGGGCAAAACTAGTAGTCCATCTTACATAAGCGAGAATATAAAAGATAAATCCATTCATATGAAAACATTGTCCTTTGCATGACTCAATTTTTCATTGCATCGAATTACTTTATATTCTTTAAATTATTTAACATTATCGCCTGGTATGCATATACACATAAACGTGTGTATTTTCCTACACCCTCTAAGTCGCTCGTATATGACAACATATATACATTCCAGGCACTTTTAATTGCTTATATTTAATTGCTGAAGTTATTTCCCAATTAAGCGAAACATATTATTTTTATTTCAACATATATATTTTTCCACACGCTAATTTCCTACGCGTTCATTTAAGCATATTTACATGTACCTGCAGTATTCCTAATTTTTCATCGTATGTCCCTATATACTTACTTATCCCTCTTACCTACTTATTTAAATATACTTTGGTACATTCATTATGTATATTATACAACTACATATACTTACTTTCACAAACGTTTCCGTAGCTTGCGCTTTCAAGATAGTGCCCGGCGTTAATGTTTACGCATCATATTTCCATGCAATAACTGCCGCATGTATGTGTGTATATACTTTACGCCTAGTTTCATATTTCTTACCCACGGCTTTTTGTTGAATTATTTTCAATGAACCTTTCTAATTATGTAATATTTAAAAAATATTTTTCTCTTATTTTCTGTACTGCGTTTCATTCGGCTATAATGCCTAATGAGCATATTTATATTACATCATTTTTAATCGCCCGAGTTTACCTAGCACACTTTTGCTGACATTGACTTTGGAAGCCGGAACTGTGCTATTTGATATACGTACATGATATCAGTTTGTTTTCGTTGTTATTGTGTTTAGACTTGTAAAACACTGTCAACTCATGTCTTTAATTGTTAGTTCGCAAATGGAAAAATTTTAATAAATTATTGTGGAGTTTTTTGGTTTGCCTTTAACCACCGTGGAAACTGGGCTACGAATCTCTGCTACCCAATGCGAACCTATCCAAACAGATTAAAATTTGTTTCTCCTAGTCTGATTCTTCATTAGTACTTGGTCACCCACATGAAAGACTACTGGGTTTAGTACCTTGGTGTAGGCTTCCCTGGCTACCCGTTTCGCACGATCTTGGTTTTCTCTAACCAACTCGTGCGGTCGCTGTAGCTGATATTTCCGTACTTTATTTGGGTCATCAGCATGTTGAAATCAAACCCGTAGAGTGTTTTAAACGAAGTTTGCTTCGTTGATACTTGCACAGTATTGTTGTACACATGCATTGCAGTGGTGAACGGCTAATCCCAATTCAAGCCGTCTTCTTGGCAAAACTGCGCGGGAACTCGGCCCGAGGTCGATGACCATGCTCCATTGCGTGATTACATATGGATGATACGGTGTTATGTGTAATTTCTTCATTCCCAGCATTTTACAAGTTTCTGAGAATAATTTCGATACAAAATTTGAACGATTGTCGGTTATCAAAACCTTTGGTATGTTGTATCGTGCCACAATTTCATTAAAGAATGCCTTGGCTACCGTACTTGCTTCAGAATCGGATATTGCCACGCACGCAATGTATTTAGAAACATCATCCTGAAGCATAAGGATATATTTATATCCTGAAACCGTTTCTGGGAGGATTCTTACAATGTCCATATAAACCTTATCAAAAGAGACTTTGAGTGTAATGTGTGCCGAATAGATGTGTTTGTTTTGGCTGGCGGTTGTGTCACGTAGTTTCAGTGTACTGTTTTGTTGTTGATAACGGGTTATCTTGGAGATTGGAGAGCCGGAATTGTGTTATTGGTGGAATTGTTTTTTTCTGGAAGTGATTGTTTGTTTTTAATAAGACTTCAAGTTGAATGTTTTGTGGTTTGAAAGGAATGCCTACCACTCGAAAAGCCGCGCCAAAAAAATTGATGTCCGTCTCATCGCCGCAGTATTTGACGCTTACTCAACTTCATGAGAAACTTGTTGATTCACCACTACCCTGAAATTGGTTACAGCTGCTTGAAGAGAAGCTACAGCTGCAACAGGAGTGCATTGTTAAGCAGGTGACTCAAAGCATAACTGAAGCTGTCAAACTAGCTGAAGATAGAGTTATGCAGAGAATGAGTGAGATATCTGGTGAGCTAATCAATGTAATGTCTGCTGTGGCAAAAATGGAGCAGCGGGTTGCCGTCGTGGAGGAGATGGATGCGGATAATCGGGCTCTTCGGCGCGAGGTAGCCACGTTGCATGATAAAGTAGACAAATTTGAGAATGATGCAGTATACTCTAATTTTGTTATGGTATTCCCCATGCTGAAGCTGAAAATTTGTCTGCTATTTTCTCACAAGTTTGCAAAGCGGTTAATGTCAGTACTCCACTCGTGAAAGAGGCAATCCGTCTGCGAAGTAAGAGAAACCTAAACAAAACCACTACAGCTCCGATTTTGGTGAAACTCCACTCGGCACGTGATAGAAGCATAGACAATATAATATAAAGATATTACATCGTTCTCTTCACTCAGCGAAATGAGTTAAAATTGCGTGGCTGCCTATGGAGCCAACACCCGAAGGCAAATTATGTAGACACACATTCTGGTTTTTGCGTTCTATATGAGCGTGTGTGTTTACTGCATCTGCGAATGTTTCTATGCTTGCTTGCATGTTTACGGCAGAATTATTTCATGCAGGTAGCGAATTGTGCCATAAGAAGTATGAAATTAAAATAAAGCGCCTTCATGTCTCGATTGGAGTTTTTGTTTTATGATGTGCGGTGTGGCTTCTTTAAATATAAAGTGAAGCAGAATTCAATTTGTCATGTAATTTTGGATATGTCAATATTTTCAGTATGGACAAATATCAGCACAATTTACTCTTTCGATCTTATATTTCATATTTTCGCTTTAGCAGCATGTGATCAAATATTTTTTGAGTCTATCCGAAGAAAGAATTATTATGCACAAAAGGCCAATTTTGATCAAATTAATGATAATCTTTTAATATTCATATGTTCGCCTGTTGCCTATTCCATTAGTATATTAATCTAAAATATTTTTAAATTAAGTGTAAAGTCAACAAAGTCAACTTGTTTAAAAGTTTGCCTTACTTTGTCAGAACCGCTTGAAATCCCACAACTATATTTTATTAAAAATTATACCACTCGTACGTACATGAATATGTACATATATACATATGTATTTATGTATGAACACTGATTTTCCGAATTTACATAGTATATGATATGTTCATTTTGAAGTATATTTTATGAACTTCAATATCTAGTAATAAATGCAAATGTTCCCACGCATAATAAACCACTTCATAATCGAAAATTATTATAATCAAAAATCTATAAAAAATTATTTCAAGTATTTAAAAATCCAAGAAATTTTAAATTTATATTATGATAAATAATGTTTAGTAAAACATATGTTCACATAAGGTGCGTCGTCTTTTTACCCATTACATCTGACATTTACCTCTAAAAATGTCTACATGAGGTGTGCAGGGGTTACCCAAGTCGACTTGCTGGCATGTTTTTGCACAAACGCCATTCGAAATACTACAACCGGAAACACAATTGCTTTGACGTGGAGACTTTAGTTATGGAAACTAATAAAAATGTGCAAAAACTTCTTACTGCTTCGTGCTTCTTTGTTCGTGTGAACTTGTCTTTGGAAGTGTATCCACTTACATAGGAAATACTTTGAATGGAATTATCTCTTTTGACCCACATTCGTGAATTATATTTGGGATTTCTTTTCAGTTTTATTTTTTAATTATTTGCTGTCTAAGTTCTTCTACGCAACTGCATGTTTTTTTATATATTATAATTATATTAATATAATTATATTAATTTAAGTCAATTTTTATTTTGTAAATAATGTATTAATATAAAAGAAATATCAAAAATTTTAATACATCTGTAAAATTTTTCTTTTCCTACCATAAGAATAAAATCTAATCAAACAATTTATTTAATATAGCATATACGAAAAAACAAAAACTTCCTAAAATTGCACATATTCTTTGAGAAACGAAATGTTTGATTGGATTCGATTTTGTGAAATTTATGAACTTGTTCAGACGAATTGCGCAAAAGCATCAAAAAACCAACAAAAACAAAAGTATTGAAATCGTACAAATTCTAACACAATTTTATGCCCACATGAATTTATGTATGTGAGTTAAGAAACACCGTTAAGACTAGAAGATATAAATTTCTTTGCTGTAATGATCTGCTATAGCAGCAGCAATTCAATGTGGTTTAGTAAAATTATTTAATACTGGATAATTTATGCTAAAGTAGAAACAATTCTTAATATTTTTTATAAAAAAAATTATTAGTTTGCTTTCAAAAAAAGGATGAACAATTAAAAAAATATAAAAATAAACACAGCGGACTTGAACCCGGCATCATAAAATTGATAGACCAACACTTACCACTTTGCTATCGATCTTTATAAAAGATCATATGCATGCTTATTTATTTTATATTGTCAAGTGTTTTAATATGCACACATTATGCTTCGTCATGGCATGGCAAATCTTTCTTATACGCAAAACCACAAATGCTTTGTTTTAAGCCCCACTTTCCGTATAAAAAACCTTTGCCATACAGAAAATTCATTCTTGTGTATTTTACCCCAGCCACACAAATCAGAAAATAAAAATTTGATTTCAAATCAGTCGCTTCTGCTGTGAGCACATACACACACACACACACAAGACAGAGTGTATGTGCCAACTGAGTAGACGTGAAAATTTTTTGCTCCGGGTATATTTTGTAAAAGAGGAAAGTTTGCGCTGTAAATACAATTTTAATTTGTGCTAAGTATCCTGAAAAGAGTAGCCAAAGTGCGCACCCCGTGTAGTGAATGGTGCGACTTGGATTCTTTGACGCGATCAAATTAAAATTGTTTAATTCGGGTGCTTCTGTGCGTGATTTGCGGCAGTCTTGACTCTGGACCGGTTTATCCGTTGTGCTGAGCGCGAACTCACAAGTGGTTTATCCTAAATAAATTTAGAGAGCGTAGGAGGTTGTATATTCTATTCGCTCAGCTGAGTGGAGAGAGAGGACTCTCAATAAAATTAAAAAAAACAGTGTTGCCAATACGACTGGACATCAGATAAGTATTGTTTTAGTGTACTTTTTATTTCCCCCTTTTGGTTTTTTTCCCCCTTTGTATTCTTTTTCCCCCTTTGGTTTATTTTTCCCCCAAAGGGATTAATTAATTAATATACAATAAAAAAATAAAAAAAAATAAAAAAAGAGAAAAGGAAAAGTGGATAGGGATAAAGTGTAAATTTACCGAAACTATGAGCGTCCAGCGATCGCCCCCCGGGGTGCGCAAAGCGACTGCGTGCATTAGTGCACCGCTCGTAGTGCGGGGATTAGAATATGATGAGAATTGTGACACCGATAGCGAGGTAGTTTTGACTCCAACATCGATCGACACACAATTTTTGGTAACACCGACTGTTAACCCCGAGAGAGAGAATGCTGAAATGAAGGGCATTGTGAGTGCGGATACTCTCATGGCAGAATTCTGCTGGAGTGCCTGGCGCCCTTGGACCTCGTCATTCTCAATCAGGTCGGTCAGTACACTTTTGATTAAGGCAGGGGTACGTCGGTAATAGACCTGACCTTTGCGAACAGCACTGCTGAGCGCATCGCGCGATTGTCTATCAGTAACATATATACGCAGAGCGACCATGTGGCCATAGTTATTGAGTTGGATAACGCGGCACAAAGGAGTACAAAACAGATGCGCAATGCGCAGACAAAAGGCTGGAAAATGCGGGCTTTTGATGCGGAGGTCTTTGATCTAGTTTGGAAAGAAGAACAAATCAGCATGGGTACTGCCACGGCCATAACGGATAGCACCACCAACGGACTCAGCAAAGCCTGCGACGCGGCGATGCCAAGGGTGTTAAATCGGCACGCTAGAAAACCAGTGTATTGGTGGAATGAGGAGATCGCAACCGCCAGGAAGGAGTGTATTCAAGCCCGCCGAAAGGCTCAGAGGGCTCGAAAACGCCCGTCATGGGATACACTACGACCGGAATACAAAAAATGCCGAAAAGCATTGAAAGTAGCCATCCGCAGCTGTAAGAATGAGTGCTTTAAGTCTCTGTGTGCGAATGCTGATGTGGATCCATGGGGAAAAGCCTACAAGGTGGTCATGAGTAAGCTAAAAGGGGGCAGGTCACCGCAACCAACTGACGCCGCCCTGATGAGAACTATTGTAGCTACACTCTTCCCACAGCATACGGATAGAATGCCCAATCATAGCAAGGGTCCAATTACCGACATCCCAGCTGTTACCACTAGCGATGTAATCATGCTCCTGAGGAGAATCGCGGACAACAAAGCTCCCGGTCTAGATGACATCCCAAATGTGGCACTAAAAGCGGCAATAGAGGCGAGGCCAGAGGCTTTTGCTTTGATGTACAATACGTGCATAACCGAAGGTATATTCCCAGACAGATGGAAACAGCAGTGACTGGTAATACTGCTCAAGACGGGAAAGCAACCAGACCAACCCTCAGCATATCGACCATTGTGCATGTTAGACACGATAGGCAAAATTTTGGAGCGGATTATCTGCGAACGACTCCAGGAGGCGGTAGAAAAACATGGTGGACTTTCAGACCGTCAATATGGTTTCCGAAGGGGACGTTCGACGGTAGATGCCATTCAGGCCGTAACGGACATAGCCCGTGATGCAACAAGTGGCAAGCGATGGCAAGGAGGTACAAAGAAGTATTGTGCGCTGGTGACGCTGGACGTAAAAAATGCGTTCAACTCAGCGAGCTGGCCTCTAATTATGGAAGCACTTCAGAATTTCTGCGTTCCGGTGTACTTACAAAGGTTGATATCCAGCTACTTCCAGAACAGAGTGCTGTTATACGACACTGATGAGGGCGTTCGTCGCTCTGCAGTCACGGGTGGCGTCCCACAAGGATCTGTACTCGGCCCTATCCTGTGGAACATCCATGTATGATGGCATACTCCGCTTGGACCTACCAATGGATGTAACGCTCATCGGGTACTCAGACGACATCGCAATGGTGGCGGTTGCAAAACACATCCACACACTGCAGAACAGATGCAATGACGCAATTGGGTGTGTTATGGAATGGCTCACTAGTGCAAAGCTGGAACTGGCCGCACATAAAACAGAGGCGGTACTACTGAGTACGAGGAAAATAATCGAGAGGTTCACCATCACAGTGGGAAGCCATCAGATCGCATCCCAACAACAACTTCGGTACCTGGGAGTAATTATTGACTCCAAGCTCACCTTCAAAGAGCATCTGAAAGCAGTCTGCGAAAAGGCCACGAGATTTAACGGAGCACTTACACGCATGATGCCGAATATTGGAGGCCCACGCTCAAGTCAACGGATATTGCTATCGACGGTTACAAGCTCCATCATTTTGTATGCTGCGCCAATCTGGGTCGAAGCAATAGGGATAATAAGCAGCAAACCACCCATTGACTTGCTGGCGAAGGAGGTACACCGGCTATACAAATATCGACAAAGCCGCGGAAAGAAAAAACACAATTGCGGAATGGCAACAGAGGTGGGAGCAATCCGAAAAGGGTCGATGGACCTTCATGCTGATCCCTCACATCACACCATGGGTAACAAGGACGCACGGGGAACTGAACTACTACGTCACACAGTTGCTAACTGGTCACGGCTGCTTTAAGCAGTACCTCAATGAGAGAAAGTATGAGGAAGACCCATACTGTCCGTACTGCCCTGGGGTGCACGAGAACGCACAGCACGTGTTTTTCGACTGCCCACACTTCAAAGGCACCCGGGATGAACTGAGTGCTGTCCTCGATGAACCACCAACAATGGACAACCTGATTACCCATCTGTGCGATACGCTCGTCAAGTGGGAAGCAGTTTGCTCGGCAGCGGCCATCATCATGAAGGCGCTGCGAATCGCAGAACGAGCGCGTAACGCTGAACGCAGCCGCCAGCGCCTCTCCGATACTGAGACACACAGGACTGACATAATGACAGACCTAATACTGACGCGTGAGCAGTAAATGCTCTTACGGCCTCCCGACGTAAAACCTAATCAGTGTCTCCGGGGGGAATCGCCGTAATGACGATAGGAGGTTTTAGCGGCGTTAGAGTCCGCACTGACGGGGTTGTGACTTTGGATGTTTTCCTCCTCGTTAAATATAAAAAAAAAAACACACACACACACACTAAATTATTCATACGAATGTGCAAACAACAATAGCCATGTGTGTGGCTGCCGATGGATAGATATTCACGACTGATTCGTGAAATTTCCGATCAGGATTCCAATGTGGTTGCCATACACTTCAATATGTTGATTCTCACTCAAGAGATCAATGAAAGGTCTTTCTGTACATTGTTTTTGATAGAAGTCAGTTGCTCAAGCACATTGCTGCCTTCTGCAAGTCCAGTAAAAGGCCGCTGTTGCTAAATGATATTGGAGTTCGGGGTGACAGCTCATTTTATGTACATGAGAGTCTAACGATTAACAATAGTGAAATATTGCGTTGTGCCATTGAGCTCAAGAGACAAAAACTTCTAGTGTCAGCGTTTACAATTCGGGGCCGAGTCTTTGTGAGAGCCCATCCGAATGCTGAGGCAACATTAGTAAGCAGCAGAGCGAGCGTAGATGCAGTTAACTGCAGAAGCTAGACTGGAGCATAAAAGTCAACTTTTAATTTATTATTTTAATTTATTATTCTATAGTTAATTATTGAGTCGAAAGCCTCTGTAGCTAGTAGTACTCATTCCCCAACACCTTGCACTCATAATTAATTATGGTGTAAGGAATAATATAATAAGATAATAATACTCCCAACTTCACTATATAGTTTCTTCTTTATTTTTATTCAAGTGTTTAATTGCACATTTACATTTATTTACTTAAGTCGGGGATTCGTGTTGAAAGCATCGAATAACTACATACTGTTACAGGTGCTGCTGTTCCTGTTGGCGAATGAACTTTGTGTTGTTGTTCTAATGTCAGATAGTATCATATTGTTTATATTTCTTTGTAGCTTAAATGCTCTTTTTCTATATGCCTTATTGTCGATTATTTTTTTAAGTAATTTCCTCTTCTCTACTATCTGCTTCTTCTATTACTGTAGTGCTTATTGTTGTGTTGCTGTTATTTATTTTTATGCTAATTATGGGTGATGGAATTTCCGCCTCCAGTGACATTCATAAAACATTGATTGGCGTTCTATGTAACCAGTGCTCTGGATTAAACTTTGTGCATTTTAATGCTAGGAGTCTAAATGAATCTAAGATGGATTATGTCAGACACTCCTTTGAGAATTCATCTGTTGCTGTAATTTCTGCATCCGAAACCTGGTTGCATAAAGGTATAGGTGACTCTTGCTTGAATATAGGTAATTACAAGCTTTTTCGAAACGATAGGTTAGATAAAAAAGGCGGGGGTGTGGCAATATATTGTAAAAGTAATTTAAGAGTGAATTTGTTGAATATGGCTGGAGGCTCAGATGTGGAAATTCTAATTGTTGAAATTTATGACAATAGCACAAAAGTTTTTCTGTCATGGGTATATAATCCTTATCGTTACTGCTGTTTGGTTCCGTTGTTTCTTCAGTTACGATCTTTGACCAATTATCGTTTATATCCAAACACGATCTAATTTTAGCGTTCAATAACACTTTACACTACGGCATTCATCAAATTTCACAATGAGAGTGTCATATTTTGAGAAAAGAAATGGTAAAGTGGTGAGTGCGGGTATATTACACAGCAAAAGTTAGGGCCAAAAGAGCAGTGAGGCAAGGGGTATATTTGAGTAAGCTGATTGCTCTTTAGTTTCTTTACATCAGGCACTCTCAAAAATACGACGGCGAGTTTGTGCCCCACACGTATAAGTTCGGGGTTCACCCCGATTCCAAAGAAGAATATACACAAATAACTTCATAGATCCAAGAACAATATCAATGGGAATTTGAATGCAAGTGTATGTGTGAGGCAAGGGATATATTTGAGAATGCTGATTGCTTTTTAGTTACTTTACATTAGGGACTCTCAAAAATGCCACGGTGATTTCGTGCCCCACACGAATAAGATCGTGTTTCACACCGATACCAAAGAACATATAACAATAGACAGTTGATATGAATGTTTTTCTGCGATTTCTGCTAGTTAGAGGTTTTAAAATTGATGTACTCGTATGTAGTGGTAAAAATACAGTGCACCCCCCATTTAACTCCAACTATCGTTATTCCTCAATTCAGTTAACTTCTTAAAATAACTGAAAACACAAAATTCTATTCATAATTTCTCATTGTCAATGAACCCTCAAGATTCACACGTCGAAATATTCCAGTTGTGTTTAAGAAAAAAAATTAATTTGACAAAATAAAAAATTGTTTTCGTCATTATTAAAACAAGAAACATAACCTCTGTTTAATTAAAAGCATAAAGCCGTTAACTTAATTCGTTTAGCTGCATTTTTTACCTATTTTGATGATTTTTCTGACATTATTGAAACTGTTGTTATATGTGAGAATACTGTAAAAAGGTTTAATTCTTATTTGACCAGCAATTTCTTAATCTTAGCCTCCTTCTGTTCCAAATCCAAGCATAAGTTACTTCATAAAAAAAAAAAAAAAACGTTATTCAACGTACGACGTTACGATACATCGAAACTGCCTGCTTTTTTGTTCATTGAATGTAAATCTAAACCCAGTCGTTGCTGAAAATTATTTTTCCTTTCGAGACTATAACTCAATTAATCTTGATTCTTTGTTTAATGACCTGTCTCTTATTAATTGGTCTGAATGTTGGCTGTTTAGCTCTGTGAATGAAAAGCTGGATTCTTTAATGTACAGAATTGGTGCCTTGTTTGACTAGCATGTACCACTTGTTACTTGTTCTGTCACTAAAATCAGTTGTCCCTGGTTTACGAAGAATGCCAAATTGGCTCTTAAAAAACGGCATAGAACGTACAATCAGTGGAAAAGAAATCCACTGCATCTAGATGGGAAGAGCACAAAAGAGCTAGAAATGATGCAAACTCTACTATTAAATTGGCTAAGCGCAGATATTTTATGTCCAAACTATGTTTAGCACGACATTCCAAGCAGCTGTGGAATAATTTAAGAGCAGCTGCGGTATGCAATTGGAAATCTCAAAATTGTCGTATTGATCCGGGTATTCTGAATGACTATTTTAGTAGTAGTTCAGCGTCTGCTGATGATTTGTCTGCTGTAGTTGCAAGGGTCTATGTTTCTGAATGCCCATTTGTGTTTGAGATTCTTTCAGTGGGTGAAAGTGATGTTGCTCGCTATGTCAACAAGATAAGGTCAATGCTGTCGGAGAGGATGGAATTCCTATTAAATTTATTAAACTTATTTTGACTTTCATTCTGAGCCCGTTGACCCATATAATTAACCATTGTTTAACGAGCTCCTGCTTCCCCATTATTTGGAGAGTAGCGACGATTATCCCTATAGCTAAAAAGTCCAATGCTAATGCACCGTCTGATTTCCGTCCTGTAATTTTGTTGTCGGCTTTATCAAAGGTAAGTGAATCTGTCATGACTGAGCAAATCTCAGAACACGTCAGAGATTTGACCTTATTTCTCCACTCCAATCTGGTTTTCGGCCTGGACACAGCTGCTCCACTGCTGTTGTTAAAATATTGGATAACATCAGAGAGTCATTTGATATGGGACACTTGAGCCTGCTTTGTCTGTTAGATTTTTCTAAAGCATTCGATTTTTTAGATCACTTATTACTATGTGAAAAGTTATAGTTGAATTTTGGATTTTCCAGCTCGGCGGTCCGTATGTTAAATAGTTACTTGGTTGGAAGGTCTCAAAGGGTTAGGGTGGGAAACAGTGTGACTGCATTCAGTAATTTAACCTATGGGGTGCCTCAGGGCTCAGTACTTGGTCCACTTTTATTTACACTGTTCATAGATGACATTTTCAGTACGTGTCGTCATGTTACCATGCATGAATATGCTGCTGACCTTCAATTGTATTTGTCCAGACCTATTGGTCTCATTGATGATTTATGTGCTAGGGTAAACGAAGACTCGATCATAATAGCAGAATGCGCTATAGCTAATAGGCTGAAGCTCTATTCCCAAAAATCATATGCCGATTTCCAAGTCTTATTACCCTTCCTCTGAGATACCAACAATTTCACTAAATGATACAAAACTTAAATTTGTTGAAAAGTAAAAAACGTTGGATATCACTAAACTCCGTAATATCCCGTGAGGATCGCATAAATTCAGTGGTGAGTAAGGTATTCTATACCTTATGGAATTTGAGGAGGACTGCATCATTTGTGCCTATTGAGACCAGAAGGAGGTTGGTGCTTTAGCTTATAATGCCGATTATGACTTACTCAAATGTTGTTTATGGTAGACTTGTCTCCGGTTCCAGGCATAAGTTGCAAGTTGCATTCAAAAATGCTAGAAGATATGTGGATAGTGTATGAAAGTTTGACCACATCAGTCAGTTTTGCAATCAAGTCCTTGGTAGCAATAATTTTTATTATTTGGATGCTAGAGATTGCATATTTCTACACAACTTGATTGCACACGAACGCCTAATTATTTGTTTGTAAAGTTGAAGTTTTGTAAATCGAGGAGAAATATGAACCTCTTAGTCCCTAATTACAAGTATTTAAACTCGAATAGACTCTTTTTTGTGAACGCCATCAGGTTGTGGAATTCGTTGCCTTTGGCAATTAGGAGTATCTCAAGTAAGCACAACTTTAAGCAATAAATTTTTCACTACTTCTCTTAATGCTATTTTTTTTCTCTTTTCTACTTTTCTAATTTTTGTTTATTCATTGTCTTTCTGTTCTGACTTTTCCTTATTTTATAAAAACTATTTATTTTTTAATTTAATTATTTATTTATTCAATTATTTATTTTCTTCTATATCTTAACTTATTTATATGTCTGATCTAATAATTTAGTTTCATTTAATTTACATTCTTAGTCTTAGTTTTAAGTAATTTTTGTGGTATATAATTCATTGTTATTCTGATATTTCTTGCCGTATTTAAAAGACCTTGTCTTATATGTGAACGCTTTTTAAAATAAATTATTAATTATAAATTTAAAGGTTGCTTTGGTGAGTCAGTTAACACCATTGGCATCTTTGCTACCCTCGAACTCTTGTTAGCCTGACATTTTGGGCAACGCTTTACATATTTTTTATGTCTCAGAGCATACATTTCCATCCGAATACTCGCCTAATTCTGTCGTGGGTTTTCCAGCATCTCTGGTGTCCACCTAGAGGTGAATCATGGAAACCCTTTAACACTGCCTGGATATCTTTTTCATCCTCCAGCCATTCCACACTACTGGCTGTTTGTTTATTGGCCTCACTACCCGCATCACTCACATCTCTTGTCGCATCACTTTTACCCTCTTGACTTCTCCCGGCTTCCTCCTTCTCTGACTTTGCTTTGGCCCTAGTTTGCACTTCTGCATCCGCATTTCGATTCTTTTTTCCAGGTTTGTATATGATTTCAAAATCATACTCAGACAATTTGTGACTGAACCTGGCTAGCCGAGAGGTTTGTCTTTCAAATTGGCTATGCCTCTCAACAACTGGTGATCGGTATATATTTTAAATGGGCGACCTAGCAGATCTGCCCTAAAATGCTTTCGTAGCCCAGACAATGGGTAGAAATTCTTTCCCTCCCGTATCGCTAAGCGCCCTGCTTGCGAATCATATTGGTCGGTCATTACCGACTTCCCCTTGTGACAACACTGTCCCAATGCTTCATTGCTAGCATCGGTGGTCAACAAAAAAGTTTGCTGAAAGTATATATATATACGAGTATATATATATATATATATATATATATATATATATATATATATATATATATATATATATATATATATATATATATATATATATATATATATATATATATATATATATATATATATATATATATATATATATATATATGTAGAAAGTTATTATTCTTCTTCTCCAAATAAATTAAACTCACGCACTTTTCAATTTCTAACTTCTTTAATACTTTTCAGATTTCTTAACACTTCTTTACTTTACTTTACTTTTTCTTATCGACTTCTCATTAGAAAAACTTCTTTACCATTCAATTGACCTTAACTTGACTTCTTTTCTTATAGCTCTTTTTTACATTTCTTTTCTTGACAAAAAAACTTCTCTTTCTCTCATAAGCAATAAGCGAAAAAACGATCAACAGGCTGATTCTAAGTACAATATAAACAGGGTGATTCTACACTCGACCATCCGACTCGTCGTCGGTCCCTGACGACTCGTCTTCTCTTTCTGCAAAACGTATCCATGGTTTCATATAATCTGCCGAAGAAGATGTAGTGTTAGGGCCCTCATGAGAACCCACTTTCTTGACCTCGTAACGACCATTGCGCTTCACCTTAACGACTTCATAAGGCCCCAAATATTTCTGAAACAGCTTAAGTACCGAACCACACTGAGTTCGAAGGATTGCGACTAAATCGCCTAGACGGTACTTCATTAAACGTTTACGCTTTCTGTCGAATGAAATTTTGTTTTCTTGCTGCACTCTTAGAATTGCCTCTCTCGCTTGCTGCCTCAATTCTTGTCTTTCATCTTGAAAATTATTCCGCAACTCTGCTTCAAACTGTTGCTTTAATTCAAGATCTTCAAGGTTGAACATCGGAATTCCAAACATAAGTTCAAAAGGCATTCTTTGGGTACTCATGGATACGCTGCTGTTTATAATCATCTGGACACGGCCCACGTGACAGTACCACTTCAAGGGATTTTCCACAGACAGCTTCGTTAACATTTCAATTATTATTTTATTCATGCGCTCTGCTTGACTATTTCCTCTTGGAACACCTGTCGTTATTAAGTGCTGAGCTATGCTACGCTCTGTATAGTAGGTCTTAAAAACGTTGGCGGTAAATGCAGTTCCTTTATCAGTAATATCCACCCGAGGATTGCCGAATATTTCACTATGTTGCTGTAACTTTCTGAGAGCTTCCTCCGCAGAACTAGTCTTGGTAGGGTAAATCCACACAAATTTTGTGAAAGCATCAACAATCAACAGCAAGTACTTATATTCTTTGGCCGTAGACGGCAGGGGACCTAAATGGTCTAAGTGGAATGTATACAGCGGAACGTCAATCTTTTCAATTGGTGAAAGGAATCCTTCCTGCTTACCCGATTTCTTAGCAGATAGAATACAGGCAATACAATTGTTTACCACTACATTAACGTGTTTGCTCAGGTTGGGGATGAAGTATTCTTGTCTAATCTTAGCTACTACCTTCTTAGCACTCCAATGCCCCTGCTCGTGAAACCTGCTTACGCCTCATTATTTTGGGTACAACCAAAAGATATGCCCCATCACTAAACTTGCATAACACTCCGCTTCTCATCTCAAAGTCTTCATAAGCCTCCTTTTTCAAAATTTTAATCACCATCTGGCAAAACTCGTCTGCAGCTTGCGCCTTCTTAACTGCGCGTTGAATATCGTCCTCAATTCGGAGCACTGCCGTATATCTGCTCAACGCATCCACATGCCTCATACTGCTACCTGCTCTATGGCGAATCTTACACTGAAACTCTTCTATCTGCATTGCCCAGTTTGCAACTTGGCTGTTCAAAGTTTTCTTAGCCATGGTTTGTTGAAAGGCCTTACAGTCTGTTTATATTTCGAAATCCAACCCAAGAAGATAAACACGCAGTTTTTTTAACGCCGTCACGATGGCTAATATTTCCAAATTATAGCTAGAATAGTTCTTCTCTGATGGTTTTGTTTTAAAGCTTAAGTAAAGCACTGGATGAAAATGTTCGTCCTCATGTTTTTGAAGCAACACAGCTCCATAGCCCTCTTTACTGGCATCGGTATGTAACTGAGTTATAAGCTTGGGGTTAAACAACTTCAGGACGGGCTCATTACACAATACTTCTTTGAATTTAAGAAAAGCAGTCTCCTGAGGTGCCTTCCACTCAAACGGTTTATCCTTTTGTGTAAGGTCCGTCAGAGGCTTGGCGATAAGGGCATAGTCCCTGACAAATTTTCGGAAAAACCCTGTTAATCCCAAAAAGCTCATCACTCCGTGTAAATTTGTAGGCCTTGGGAACTTCTTCACAGCTAAAGTATTCTCTTCTGATGGCCGTATAGACCCATTCTCAACTAGATGACCCAGAAAATTGACGCTTGATAACCAATGCATGCTTTTCTGCTAAGTCTAAAACTTCTCTTAACTTGGCAAGATTTTCCTTTACTGACTCGGCTGGGATAATAACGTCATCCATGTAAACCAAAACGACACCCTTCTTAATTAGATCTTGGAAAATTGTGTTGATGAAACGTTGAAATGCAGCTAGGGAGTTGCATAGGCCAAAGGGGGCTTTCCTGAATTCATATTGGCCATCGGGTGTGACGAAAGATGCTCTTCTCCTCGACATCAATATGAAAAAAACCATTCTTTAAATCCAATGTTGTAAACATACGCGCCTTGTACAAACCCTCTAAAACTTCTTCTATATTAGGCAAAGGAAACCTATCTCGAATCACCTTCTGATTTAGTTTTCGATAGTCGACGCATAGTCGGTAACTGCCATCCTTTTTGTGAGCTAAGACAACTGAACTTGCATAATTTGAAGAACTAGGCTGAATAATGCCTTCTCCTATCCACTCATCAACTTGGTTGCGCACAATTTCGCTTTCTTTGGGAGCAAGTCTGCGAGGTTTCTGGAAAACAGGTTTCTCATCTTCTAAACATATCTGCATCTTTACACATGATTCGCTTACTTTTCATGGAGAGTAAGATTGGACCATGCATTCCACAGCCTGACGGACGTTTTTATCAGTAACACTACACAAACTATCTATCTCACGATCAGGTTGCTCTTCGGGAAGATGTATCAAATTAACATGAGAAACTGCCAGCATTTCTTCTGGGGTTACATTTTTCGACGAAATTAGTCGGCCTTGGTTGATAATGACTGTTGCAAACTTTAAGAACTCTTTTCCTAGGACTATATCCGCGTTTACCCATTCGTAAGGTACCACGTGAAAATCCAAATTATAGCGATCTGATTCTACCACTACATCAAGATTAACAACTCCGTGGGTTTTCTGGTTGTGGTCTCCGAACCCAACTACCACATTACCAGGACTATCATACTGCACGATTCCCAAATTATCTTTTACCATCCCTGATAGAAGGTTGATGTCGCTACCTGTATCCACCAAAGCATCGTAAGTAGTTTGTTTTATCTCAACTTTAGCGATCATATCGGGCAAGCAGATTCGGTTCATACGAAAATCTGAACGTGGCGTGACTCTCTGTTGTGATCCCTGTGCACTAGAACTATTGGGACAGTTGGGGGCGATGTGCCCAAACTGGTTGCACCTGAAGCAGCGGGTGCCTTTTGCACGATGGGGACAGGCTTGGGCTATATGTGATCTGCTGCCACAATTATTGCAGCGCCTACCCTGCGGGTAAGTGTTAATTGTCCCCCTATTGATATTGCTACTATCCACGTTAAATCTCCTTTTCTCTTTTGCTTGCTCAGCTTTTAGCTTTTCGAACCCAATTAGATTAATTTTTAAATCCTCTAAAGAACGAGATGAGTATAAAAGTGACTTACTTGAGCAATCCTCAGGGATTCCGGCTATGATATAGCTTACCAGGTGTTCAGGTTCAACTTTACCTCTGGACGCAATCTTTTTCATTCGGTATAGGTATTCGAGGTATGACTCCGTATTCAGTTTTTTGGTTGTCTCAAGTATCTTAAAAACGTTTAATTGCACACGCGCGCCGAATTCATTATTCAAAACGAGTTTCAATTTGTCCCAACTGGTAACACCAGTTACCGACTCTACCGCGAGTTTTGCTGCACCGCACAATAGTTTTCTACCGTAAAGAAAGAGCTGTACGTCACTCCAATTGCACACTATTGCTATGTTCTGCATGTCTTCTAACCACTCTTCTAGATTTTTTCCCGTCTCCCCGTTAAACTTTTCGAGAGATTCCTCCACGTCCTTAAAACTGATATTATTTTGAACTACTTGGTTAGGCATTTTTATAAATGCTCTCGTGTAATTATCCGCACTGGTACTTTTTAATAAATCACTATCGCTTTTCGTAAATTCGGTTTTATACAGCGCTTGAGGTTTTAGCAATTCAGAGTCGCTGACGTCACTTACTTCCTCTACTGTATCTTCACGGATTTTTAAGTCTTGAATATTGGTTATTTGATTTGATTGTATAAAATTTGTTAGCCGATCGACCAAATCTTTTTTTGTGGTACAACGATAGGGTAGTTTTTGAGCTTTTAAAAAAGTTTGAATTTCTCTTACGGTAAACGAATCAAGAATATTCATTTCATATGCAAAAAAATCAAAATTTGCAAAAGGTATAATTGTTTCCTTTACACCCTAGCATAAGAGATCCCATTAGAGACGTGAATTTGTCTCTCTCCTTTATATTTTTTTTTTCAACGCAAATTCAATGAGTAGCAACAATGACAAATTTCAAGGCACAAAAATGAAACCAAAAGCAGCAGCAACAATAACAACAACAACAACGATCAATTTATTTCTTAGCGGTAAAATGGTCGCTGTTGTTTTTTTTTTTTAAGTAAAAGAATAGCCACTTCCAAAAAAAATCACAACAACAAAATTATATTTTGCCACTTAGGGCTCCGGTGGTTTTTTTTTTGAGTCTCACTACGATATTACATGCAAAAATTAGTCAATTTTATTAAACGCGAAAACACGATCGTATAAAAAAATAGACGGGTTTTTAATTTGGACGTAATCCCACTTCTGACACCATGTAGAAAGTTATTATTCTTCTTCTCCAAATAAATTAAACTCACGCACTTTTCAATTTTTAACTTCTTTAATACTTTTCAGATTTCTTAACACATCTTTACTTTACTTTACTTTTTCTTGTCGACTTCTCATTAGAAAAACTTCTTTACCATTCAATTGACCTTAACTTGACTTCTTTTCTTATAGCTCTTTTTTACATTTCTTTTCTTGACAAAAAAACGTCTCTTTCTCTCATAAGCAATAAAAGAAAAAACGATAAACAGGCTGATTCTAAGCACAATATAAACAGGGTGATTATACATATATATATATATATATATATATATATATATATATATATATATATATATATATATATATATATATATATATATATATATATATATTTATATATATATATATATATATATATATATATATATATAAATATATATATATATATATATATATATATATATATATATATATATATATATATATATATATATATATATATATATATGTGTATACCCTGACTAGGCGAAGAAGTGGAAGGGTGTTCTTCAATAGGCTTATCGAGTGAGGGCTGTTAGGCTGATTCAAAAATATTAGAAATTGTGCTCAAATGTACGTAAGCATGTTGTGGGTGGCTTGTGGTTCCGCGATCGCAACGTGGAAAAGTGGTAATCTTCTCCAGCTGCATAGCGGATAGATCGCAAAGTGAACAAAAACAAAAACAAAATTATTTAGTGGGCTGAAACAAAAACAATATTTTTGCCGCGCTGAATGAGCTGAATATAGGGGAAAATTGTTTGAAGCCAAAAAGTATGCAATGGTCTTTGATTTTTGTTTTTGTCCAACTAATATAATTGAAAATAGAGTTGCCAAAAATTTTTTAAAACAAAATTTAAATAAAAAAAAATTTTAAAATTAAAAAAACGGAAAATTTCGATATATCTGTAGGCCACTCTCCGCCAAATACAGCAACAACAACCAATACAGCAACAATCACAACAACAACAAACCCCTCAGCGGCATCAGCAACAAACATCGAGCCTTCCACAGCAGCAAACGCCGCAACAGCAGCAGCCGCCGAATTCGAAGCTGGAACAACATCAACAATAAACGGAAATAGAACAACCGGAGCCGCAACTGCTACAACAGCGGTAGTCGCCGAATTCGAAGTTATCTCCAAATTCTACAATCAGCCCAAACATGAATGTGCAATAGCAAATTCAGGAACTTCAGCACCAGCTGCAATTTTTATACAAGCAACAAGCTTCACCTCAAGCATTAAGTACTAAGTCCCACACCAGGTAACGGTTGGACTGTTGTTGAGCCCAAAAAAAGACCCCGTGAAAGCCCAGATAAGCCCAAAGCATCCCAAAAACAAGCCAAACTCGACAAATATTGGTTAAGTGTTCCTCAACCTACAGAAAATAGGGTTTCTTCTCTAGAAATTGAAGAAGATGATAAAGATATTAAGCCCCCAGGTAAAAGCCCCCAATATTTGTTGACAAAGTCAACAACATTACTTCTCTAATGAAGCTCCTAACCGAAACAGCTCCTAATTCTTATGATTTAAGACTCATAAGTAATGAGCAAGTAAAAATACAAGCCTACGGAATAATAATTAACCAACTACAGCAAAAAAATACCGAATTCTACACCTATAAATCCAAACAGGAAAGAAGCCTTAGGGTGATACTCAAAAACATGCATTCGACTATAAGCACTGAGGAAATTGCTGAATCACTACTAGGACGCGGCCACACAGCCGTGAACATCTGGAATATTAAACAAAGAAACACCACTGCCAATGTTCATTGTTGAGGTAAAAGCGAACACAAACAATAAGGATATTTACGGAGTCAAGTATCTCTTCTATACGAAAATTGTATTTGATCCACCTCGTCCAAAGCGCGAAATCCCTCAATGCGCTAACTGCCAGGGCCTTCGACTCGATCTTAATCTATTATTATTTGAAATTTTATTTTTGAAATTTATACAACTTAAATAGGTTTCTATTGATTTTATACTATCTAGAGTCATATTTTTTTAAAATTTACTAGGGACTTCCGTACCACATACATCCCTTCTAATTCCACTGAAAGCTCTGCATTCGTTCAATAAATGAGTTATTGAAGCTCTGTGTCCTGTGCAATACTGACAATTTGGCGCTGGTTCTCGACGCAGTAAGTGTTCGTGCGAAAATGAGGCATGTCCCTATCGAAATCGAACAAAAATTTTTATTTGCTTTGAGGTGCATAATCCTGGATAGGTGGATTTGATTCCCGATTCTCGATTATACGATTTATAATTATGAGTATAATTGTTCCACTCTTCCATTTTTTGTATATATAAGGATTTCTCAATTAATTTACGCATATCTGCATCTTCTCGTGTAGGGAAGTACAATAGGGGATGCCTTACTGCTCTGACAGCGGTTGCATCAGCGAATTAGTTGCCGTCGATCCCAACATGGCTGGGTACCCACATGATTTTTAATTTATTAGTGCATTTTTTGCAAGCTTCTCTTATATCTGAAGCAAGGATGCCCTCATTGCTTATATTACGAATCGCCTCTATGGAAGATTTGCTATCAGAGGATATGAGAAATCTGCCTTTGTGCAAGCGAGCATAGTCTGTGGCTATTTTTATTGCCAAAATTTCGTCTGGGAAGATTGAACAATGTTCTTGAATAAGGCCAGTGGATATTACTATTCCGGTAGAGGATACTACCGCGGAGGTAGTGCATTCGGTTTGTTTTGAGCCATCAATAAATAAAGGGGTCCAGTTCTTATTAGTGTATTTGCTTTTCTGTTCTGCAAAAAGTTGTCGGTAGGTTTCAGGATTTGTGGTAGATTTAGAGTACGAAATCAGATCTAGGACAAATGATGAGTCTTTGAAATGCCAAGGGGGTCTCTTTTCTGCTTGATTAGCCGAGGAGCTGTGTCAGGCATAAGACATTTAGCTACCTCAATACATTTTGGTGTGTTTGACGGCACACTGGACGTCTCTGAGAAGCATTGCATTTCTGGCGTTAAATAATTTTGGTATAATGTAAAAAGTTGATGCACGTACTTGCTCCATAATAGAAGGTAAACCAGCTTCGGCTAAGATATTTTTGGTCGGCGACGTAGGGAAGGCTCTTATGGCTCTTCGAACAGGTGCGTGGTAAAGTGCGTATAGCTCCTTTAAGTTGCTTTGAGCGCACCATCCAAAAATTGGGAGAGCGTAGTTTATTTTGGAAAGTATTAGTGATCTTGTGACAATACTGTAGAAATATGTACTAGACTATGATTAGAAGATAAAAATTTAACAAATATTAAGCCTGAAATTAATATTTTTTCTTAAATTTAAACATTGGGCCTTAAAGTTAAATTTCTTGTCGAAGATGACGCCAAGAATTTTCAATTCATTAACTAGTTCAATAGAAGTGTTGTTAAAATTTAAAGTAAACATTTTACATTTTCTTTTTTTACAAAAGTCAATTAATTTACATTTGTTTATAGAGAGTCACCAGATCGAGGCCACCAGATCGAGTACACCATTTATCAATATCATAGAAAAAATAATTTAACATCATTGTTAGAATTGCTATTAGTAAAGAAGATAGCATCATCCGCGTATATAGAGTATTTAATATTTTTATAATCGGCTACTATTTTACTGATTTGGTCAAAAGCTGCTATAAACAAAACAACAGACAAAGGAGACCCTTGTGGTATCCCATTATCAAGAGACCGAGTATTTGAAAATTTTTGGTTAACTCTCACCGATGGGTCAGGAAGGCCTTTACAAAAGCAAAAATCTTTGGACCAATCTTCCAAGTCGATAGCTGTTGGAAAACAACCTGAACATCAAATTCAGTGGCCAGTACTGACACATGACTTTTATTCGAAAGGGCAGTTGACACGAAATGTTCGACATGGAAGAGAGCATCAATTGTCCCCTGCCTCTTTTTAAAAGCTACTTGTTTGGAGCTGATAAAATTGTTAGTGTAGTTAATCTTTTAGCAATTATTTTTTCCAGGACCTTCCCGATACAAGGCAAAAGAGATATGGGGCGATAGCTTCTAATTTCAGAAATTTGTTTGTTAGGCTTAGATATCGGTATTATTTCTGCTGTGCGCCTAGTTTGTGGAAGGATTCCGTGGTCTAAAATTTTATTGTATAAAACTAGTAATATTTTTGTGGCAGAGGGAGGTAGATTATTTAACATCGGGTAGGATATATGATCTAAACCTGGAGTTTTTCCTTTTGCTGACTATAGCGCGGTTTCGACTTCGGTAATGGAAAAGTATGACTCAATTTTATTTGCAGTCGGTGATAGGTGAATGGGTTTATATTCCGTATGTAGGAAAATCGCTTCTCAGAGATGAATTCTTCCGAAAAGTTGGCGTCGCTAGAGAGTCTAGACCAGTTATTAGCGAAAGTATTTGCCATTTCAAAAGAAGAAGTCAAATTAGAATCTCCAGCAGTTAAGATATGGAGTGGGGTGGTTTTGCTGCCACCAACAAGAGCTCGAATGTCGGACCATATTTGTTTGATACTGGATTTGGGAGTGATTTGAGATGTAAATTTTTCAAGAGAGTCGGCTTTAGCTTCTCTAAGAGATCTTCTAAACATTGCATTTGCTTTTTTGTACAGAGCTAAGTTAGTGTCGATTCTGTAGTGCTTATAATCACGCCAGCTAGATATTCTTTTTTCTTTTAATAAATTTAAATTACTATTCCACCATGGTACAGATCTTTTGACAAAGAAATTTGTGGAATTGATACGTTGGCAGCAAACCGAATTGCTTTGGAAAATTTAGCTGCTTCTTGGTAAATATTATAGGATGGGGAGAAACATTCAAGCCTACGCGCGAATTACGTTCTTCGAACTTAAGTTTACCAAAAAAAAGACAAAGCGAGATGGTTTCAGCTCTGAGATCAGTTTTATTCTCCTTTTAAATTAAAATTTACGATTATTTATACCTTAAGTTTATGCTTACGCTATTATTTTAATTAAACTAAATAAATTGCAAATTAATAATATTGGATTTTAATTAAATTGAATTTATGCATCCGGTCCGTATGCTTCTGCTGAGCTTGCGTCTGGCCACTTTCCGTTGCTTGTGCCGTCATTGACCGGAGCTGTCGCTGACTTGTAGTTCTTGCTGACAATTCAATGCTTGAGCAGTATATGTTGTTGTTGTTGCTTGTGGTGGTACTATCTACTGTGGAGGTGTCATTGGCCGGTGCTGTCGTTGACTTGTAGTTCTTGCTGACAATTCAATGCTTGAGCAGTATATGTTGTTGTTGTTGCTTGTGGTGGTACTATCTACTGTGGAGGTAACATAACTCCTCCCCCCTTGGAATGAAGTGAAGGCCACAAGGATTGCGAAGGGGCCGGAACGAATACTTCATGGAGTGGGATGTTGAAGGTTATGGGTGGCCTTTTTGACGCGTAGACTATGCTTATTGAGACCAGTATCGCGAGTATAACCATGGCTCCATACGTGTAGTTGTTTCTTATTATGGTTTTTTCGAGGTGACGGCTTCTTGATTTTCGAGTTGGCGTTCTTCAAGTCTTTGTAGGTTTAGTTCTTCTACTATGGCTTCGGGATGGATCTCTGCATGAAATGTTGGAGCGATGTAGACTTCATCCCAATAGATTGATGGATTATCCTTGTAGACTATCCCGTTAATTTCTACCTTGCAATCTTTGAAATGTAGTATTGCTGTACCTTCTATGATTTACGGTGTTTCACTGCAAGTAGATCTTATTAGTGTATTCGGCATATTGATAAAAGGAATATAGTTCTCTTGTGGTTGAGATATTGATGATAGTTTCCCTACGTCGCGGAATACGCATTGGGCTTTTTCATTGTGAATGATGCGGCCTATGCAGGATGAGTTTGTAGTGGCTTCTCAGTGAATTGAGATTTTGCAATAGTATGTATTTGCTATTCTGGGACATGCTTCATCAAAGTACTGAATGTCTTGATTGTTATGTGTTATATATTGTTTTGTTATGATTTGTTTTGTCTCGTTTATAGGAAGTGGTAGTATGTGCGATAATTGGTAGTTTTCTTTGGATAGATTTGGTATTTGTATATTAAATATAATGTTCGATCCATTATAATAGGCTTGTAGTCCGAGAAATTCATACAACTCTTCATCTGACTTAGTCACCACGGACTGTTTATTGAAGTGGTCGTATATTTCTTTGAGTTCATTAGGGTTTAAGATCAGCTTTGAAATTATATTTAAGTTTGCTAGTACAATTGCTTCGCTGATACTTGTGAGGTGATTAGTTAAAAGATCTATGTTGTAGTTACGACGGGGAACTTAGAAGGTATTGTTAGTATAATATTAGTATTGTTTTATTGGCTCTATTCTATGTTATATTTTTTGTGTAACTTCCTGATTTTCGCTTTGTGGAGTTTTTGATTTTTATGGGTAAGTATTGTTACTTTGTTATCTTTTTTTGCTTTGTGTGGCGAAAATCTGGGTGTTATCTTGTTCCTACGGTTTTTTTCCTGAATATCGTCTGATCAGTTGCTATATTTTCGGGGTCTGTTTTGTTTCTGTTGACTTTATCATTTCTGGCGTTAACTATTTTTTCCATTTTTTCTTTCATTATAGAATAGATTTTTTCTTGGATTCGTTAAGCTTCTCAAGATATTCATGCTGGTCGTTGAACGATACGTTTTTGTTAAACATATGTGTTTTGCCGTGAAATAGCTCGTATGGGGTGTACTTCGTTGTTGAGTGTATAGAATTGTTGTAGGTTATAATGGTTTCGAATAGTATTTCCTCATGGTCTGTGTTGAGGTTGTGTTCTTTTCGAGTTGTTAGGATTATTCTGTATATTTCTGTTAACGTCGAGTGTAATCGCTCAACTGGTGCATTGCTGTTAGACTGTTGGAATGAAGTGAAATGGAGTTCGATCTGGTATTGTTTGCAAAAATCCTGAAATATGTTGGCTACGAATTCTGAGCCTTGGTCGCAAACGATTTTTCGAGGAATTCCATGGGTGCTTATGAAGTTTTTAAGTGATTTCAAGACTGAGATGCTATTTTTGCTGGGTGGGGTATAACCTGACGCAAATTTAGAGAATTTATCTATTATTGTTGATATGTTTTTACCGTTTATTGTGTATAGATCCATGTGCAGTATGTCCAATGGTTTCACTGGAGTCTCAGTATTTTGAAATTTAATTTTTGGTGGACTTCTGTCGTATTTCAGGGTCTGACATTTCGAACAGTTATTAATTGTTTGCGCGATTTTGTTTTTCATCAGAGGAAAGTAATAGTTTCTTTTTAAATGGAGGTGTGTTTCGTTTATACCTCTATGGTTGTGATTGCTATGGTGATCTCGGATTAAGTTTTCCTGTTCGTCACTTCCTTTAACATCAGTCAAAAGTTCTGTGCACCGCATTAGACGGAATGTGTTATTATTTGCGAAATACTTAGAATAAACGGACTGTATTACTCTGAAGTTCTCATTGCTGGAATATATCGTTGAGAGTTTGTTTGCTGGCAGTAACTTTTTGAAAATATCGATGACGATATCTTCGGAAAATTCTTTCTTCCTTATTGTACGACGTTGTTTGTTTTTAAATGGTACTTCGAGAGTCATTTCTGGGGTTTCTGTTGATGTTTCTAGAACAATTTGGATGTTGAATTCGTTTAAGGGCTTTTCTGAAATTTCAATACCATCATTCAAGTTTTCATCAGCAGAATGGATGGTTTCGTTTGAATTTGCATCGGTGAGGTTTATGTCCGTAAAGGGTACTTCGATGTTGTTGAGCTCATGTTCCATATTTTGGTCGTATTCGTCTACTCCTTGTCCAAGATTGTCATTGGGTGATGAGCTTCTGAAAGAGTTGACGTTTTGGAGTTCTCTAGCTGCGTTGTTTTGCGTTCTGTTGGAGCGAGTGAATATGCTCGGGCTTCTTTTGATGAAAGGTTGTGGATTCCTGGCGTTATTGTATCTATTATCGTTGTTCATCTGTTGCTGTCTTGTAGCAGCGTTGTTATAGTTTTGGTTCAGATTTGGTTTAAAGGGGTTTTGATTTTGCTCGTGTTGGCTATTAGTTGGGGTGTTATTAGGGTATCTTGGTGTCTTTCTATAGTATTGGTTGTAGGGCTTGTTTTGATTATAGTTTGGTCTATTTTGATAGTTTGGCGAATTATGCTCGTTATAAGGGTGATATTGACGTCTACCATTTTGCCTACTAGATTCTGATTGCATATAATATATATTTTGTTCTGTTATACAGTATGAGAGGGCGGTGGCTAGGGTGTCGGGTCGCATTGCTCTGACGCTTGATCCTAAAGGCTCTTTCAACCCGGTTAGGAAAGAGTTTAGACACATTTCTGCAAATAGGTCTTTTTTTGCATTTATTACATTGCGGTCGCTGAATTACCATATTATTATAAAGGGTGGATTGTATTTCAATTATTTCGCTGTAAAATTTTTCTACAGTTTTATTATATTCCTTGAGGTTGTGCAAGTCTCTTATGAGAGATGTCTCTGATCTCTTGTCTGAGTAGTGCAAAATAAGATTTTGCTTTATGTTATCCCAATTTAGTGGTGTGCCATACATGTTTAGAATATCGTTTGCTTCTCCTTCGATTTTATTCCGAATAGCCCGCAGTAAGATATGACCATATGGAGTAGTATCTATTCCATTTTGGTGAAGGAGAATTTCCTCAACATTATTAATGAATTCGTGTAATAGCCTACCATTGCCACTGAATTTGGGTCTTTTATTTCGTCTGGTATCCGCAAAGAGTTAAATATATCTAATTGAATAGGCTAATGGGGGTTTGGTTGGATTGTATTGTGTTGGGGTTGTTGGACATGATTATTGTTATCCATGGTTGCTTTTCTTGTAAGTGACAATGTTTCGGATTCTAAGTCTTCCGGAATTGAGCTTAAGCTACGCGATATTCTACTCCGCAATGGATAAGGCAGATGAATTGTTCTTTGCTTCTTTAATGCTTTTAACATGAATCTGACTTATTTTTCGGTTTTAAAAAAAAAATTTTAGAACTGGAGTGTCTGGCGATCAGGTTCGCAGTTGTGTTTCCAAATGTACCAATGTTTGTGCACTATTACCACCACTATATTATTTGTATGTATGTCGTTTGAGACGGTTTTAGAAAAAATTTCCACTCTTATTGTGTTTTTTTTTGTTTTTATAAAAATTCAGTACGTTTGACTTACATGCACCAGATTGCTGTCCATACGGTAATGCAGATTTGCTTCATGTCGTTATTTCTGTTCTCTGATTTCAATTATACTGCTGTTGTTGCCGTGTTGTCTCTGCTTTCAGATTACTATGATGCTGCTGTTGCCGTGTTGTTTCTGCTGTCAAATTATTATGATACTGCTGCTGTTGCCGTGTTGTCTCTGCTTTCAAATTACTATGATGCTGCTGTTATCGTGTTGTCTCTGCTATGATACTGCTGCTGTTGCCGTGTTGTCTCTGTTTTTGGGTTTTGTTCACTGACTACAAGGAGTTAAAACTCGCCGGCTAGTTATTGTACATTGTGTTCAACTATTAGAACATTGATATTCAGTCAATGTTAAAGCTTTGCACAGATATGCCCTCTGTGGTAGGCTAAAATTGTTTAATTACACGTACTTTTGTATATTGTAGCTGACCATTGATATTCAGTCAATGTCCCGGCTTTACACAGATATTCCCTCTGTGGTAGGCTCGGATAGCTTTTAATACACTCACTTTCACTTGTACACAAACACTGACCGTCAGTCAGGACTACCGACTGCGCCAATTACGTTCTTCGAACTTAAGTTTACCAAAAAAAAGACAAAGCGAGATGGTTTCAGCTCTGAGATCAGTTTTATTCTCCTTTTAAATTAAAATTTACGATTATTTATACCTTAAGTTTATGCTTACGCTATTATTTTAATTAAACTAAATAAATTGCAAATTAATAATATTGGATTTTAATTAAATTGAATTTATGCATCCGGTCCGTATGCTTCTGCTGAGCTTGCGTCTGGCCACTTTCCGTTGCTTGTGCCGTCATTGACCGGAGCTGTCGCTGACTTGTAGTTCTTGCTGACAATTCAATGCTTGAGCAGTATATGTTGTTGTTGTTGCTTGTGGTGGTACTATCTACTGTGGAGGTGTCATTGGCCGGTGCTGTCGTTGACTTGTAGTTCTTGCTGACAATTCAATGCTTGAGCAGTATATGTTGTTGTTGTTGCTTGTGGTGGTACTATCTACTGTGGAGGTAACGTAACTCGCGCAAGAGCTCTGAAATGGAGTCTAATTTGCTAAATCAGTTTTGAATTGTTGCTTGGGAATGATTTTTTCAGGATTGAGGTTGGATATGATATCAATACAAATGGGGAAATGATCACTATTATGGAGATTATCTAAAGTAATCCAACTACATTTGGGTGTAAGGTGTGCTGAGCATAAAGGAAGGTCAATGTGGGTGAAGGTTTTGTGAGTTGAAAAATGAGTGGGGGACCCATCATTTAAAACGATGAGATCGCGGGCAAGAATAAAATCCTCTAAGATTTTGCCTCTATCATTGGCTTGAGGGTAGCCCCAGAGAGGACTCCAAGAGTTGAAATTGCCGGATAAGATATGATGTGATGAAGCATAACCTAGTAAAGACTCTAAATCCTGAACTAAAGAGTTTTGTTGAGGGGGATATAGGTATTTATTATTGTGAAAGTTAGTCAGTATTTGATTTCTAATGCTACCGATGCTAATGGAGATTGTACATTAAGTAATTTATGCGGAATATGCTTCTTGATTAGAATCCCGACTCCTAGTTTAGATGAGAGGTTTGTAGAAAGGTTGTGGAAATATCCAATATATTGTTTAGGGGTGATTATATTATCTTTTCATTAAGGGATAGTAGGTAGGTGAGTTGTGAGAAGGAAGAGAAGAGTGTGTATTATTCAGCGTGTAAGTGGGTTTCAAAGAAGAGAGTTTTTTGAGAGTTATCGATGATTGCTGCAATGGTCTTGTCACTGTGTTTAATAGGAGGGACAGTTTGCGAGGAATTCTTTGCGATTGGCGTGTTGTTGGTATTTATTTGATTTTGTTCTGTTAATTTGTTTTTGTTGTTAGTTTGTGTTTTTGTTTCATTTATGTAGTTTTGATTGTTGACTTTAGGATTTTGTGTTGCTTTGTTGAGTCTAAGAGGGTAGCCGCTTTGCTATTCGGTGAGGGTTCGAGATTTTGTTGTGTTTTGTATAACTGTTTTTCTTCAGGCATACTGCACTTCTTTTTAAGTTGGATTTTCAAAACTTATCTTTGTTCTTGGAATTTAGTGCATTCTTTGGTTGACGCCGGGTGGTTTTCAAGACAGTTTGCACAGAAAGTGCAAGAGCAGCCGGTATTGTTGTGCGGGGAAATATTACAGGTAACGCCAGCTAGTGCATTTCTGCAAAATTTAGCTGTATGTCCCAATATTTGACAAGATTTGCATCGCATTGGACTGGGGATGTATTCTCGAACCCTCGCAGAGTACCATGAAATATCTATTTTTGTTGGAAGATGGTAGCGATCGAAAGTCAACAAAAACACTACACCACTTGGATGTGGCTTACCGTCAATAACTTTATTAAATTTGTATACCGAAATAACACCTTGGATGAAAATTCCTTCACTATTTCATCTTCTGCAACTTGGTTGAGGCATGAAGCGTACACTATACCCTTAGTGCTATTTAATGATACGTGAAAAAAGCATTTAATTGGACATATTCCATGGAGTTCTTTAGCGGGAATAAACTTCTTTGCAACTTCTACACTTTTCACTAAAAGAAGCAAATTGCAATCGCGAAGTTCCGAGATAGTTAAAATTTCTTTACTGATTAATTTCAATGATTTGTGTACAGCAAAACAGGAGAAATTTTTCATTGGCTTACTATCAACAGTGGAGGCAACAACAACAAACTGATGGTTGTTTAATCGTGTCTCAGGTAGTCCGCAAGTAGTGGTGTCGAAACCAAACGTTTTTTTTTTAGCTGTATGATTGTCTGCTAATGCGGCGAACCGTTTGCCCCCAAGCGGGGGTGCCCAGAGGGTGTATGAGTGTATTAGCGCGACCGAAAATGTATTTTCAATGGATACGGAAAGAAGAGAAGAGTAAATTAAAGAAAAAGTAAAAACGGTATTTTATTTGAGTAAAGAACTGTGAGTACAGGTCTTAACAAAAACGATGTGATCACAACGAGTGATAGTCGAAGACTGCCCAGCAAATTATAAAGGCTGTATGGTGTACAAAAAATTGCAAACATTAAAATATCCACCACTGAGAAAAAAGAAACTCAATCCCATTCTTGTTGGCTCCCAACCATCCAGACAGAGCTCGAATTCTCTTTCATACTCCCAAGTAGTTAGAAACACTATACAAGACACGAGAGAGAATACCTCAGCCACACATCCTAAGGAAATCGCCTCCGAGTCTTCCAACGAAATGCGAGAAATGATCATGCTTCTCAAGCAAGTCATGCATCAAATCACAACTTTGTTGAATCTACTCGTAACTCTCACGACGAAAAATTGTAGTTCTTCAATCCCATAAATATTCTCATATGGAATGCAAATGGGCTATCCAAACACATATTAGAGATTAAAGCAATACTTCAGACTCACGACATAGATATTCTTCTAATATCTGAAACTCATTTTACCGATAAGAGCTACTTTCAAATACCAAACTCTAAGCTCTATCACACAATGCACCCCGACAAAAAAGCACATGCTTCAACTATTATAATAAAAAGAATATCAGACATGTTTCTATTAAATCTTACTGCACAGAAGCTAATTAAGCCACAAACATAGTTGTTGAAGATTGGAAAGGCCCAATTACAATCTCGGCAGTATATAGCCCACCCAAACATGCAATCAAGGCAGAGGAGTATGAAAAGTACTTTACAACCCTCGGAAACAGATTTTTAGTTGAAGGAGACTATAATGCAAAACATACATACCAAATGCCGAAAACTATTAGCGGATATAAGAAATCTAAATCTTCTCCCAGTTTCCTCAGGCTCACCAACGTATTGGCCAAGCGATACAAATAAAATTCCCGACCTAATAGACTTTTGCATAATGAAAGGCATATCGAATAGGGATAGAACATGCAACCCATGCTATGATCTATCCTCTGACCATTCTCCAGTAATATTTACAATAATCAATAATTTTGTTGACTCACCTTCCACCTTGAATGTCGCCTTTATAACAGCAAAACTGATTGGAATTACTTCCAACTATCAATATCTTCAACAATTAACCTAATGCACTCGCTGGCTGTCAGAGCCGCAGGTAACTCAAGGGGACTAACATGTACTTAGGAATGTGCCGTAATTGAGTTTCTGATGGAAGCCTGATCTATCACCTCCACGTGGTGACGGATGGAAACAGGGGTGCATTGGGGGACTGGTGACGTGCTATATTTAATGGCACACATCAGTCTTTTGATGTACAACTGGCTAAGATAGACAGACTTCTAATCCAAGGTGGAACAGCATATGCCGATGGATGCGTGGCTAATGGGGTGGTTAATCTCGAATATGCGAACTCCGGATACCTGGTGACCTCCGGTTTCAATTAAATGCCTTCCCACGGTACAAGGGCTCTGCCGTGGGTGACCTATATACCCTAACACTCGTCGAATTTATAGAGATCTATCTAAAACAAAAAAACAAATAAACGAGAATCTGCTGATGGGCAATCATTGTCGATCATTTCGACCGAGCCAGCTGTTGGGCTGGAGTACTCATCTTCTGTTGAGTGCAGAGTTGTTGGACATGCACCTAGCCATTTCACAACAACATCTACGTTGGTAGGTGTTGTTGATAAACATTGCTCTGCATCAGCATCTACGGTGTTGACTGCAATTGCAAAAAATGAAACTTTTTCGGGTTTCGATACCACCACCCCAGAATCTTGAATCAGGTCATGAGTCAATGGACTCTTCTGACACCGATACACTGTGTGGTGACAATAACAGTGTGACCTCAGAGAAATATGAGCGCACGGGGATTGGTTCATACCTAAACAATCTAAATATAAAAAATGACTTTATAAAAATGACGTCGGCAGAGAAGAGACACTTCAAGGAAGTGATGACAAGTGGTCACTCTAGGGAAAAGGCTCTAGAGATTGCTAAAAGTAGGTCCACGGTGAAAAGCATTCTCTCAGAAGAGTTCCCAACAGGAACGCCATCTGTCAAGAAGACCAAAACGTCACCTTATGTAGGTAAGCCAACGTTTAGTCAGGTGGCCAGCAGTATTCGGCTGGGAATTGTTCCGACCGATTTAATACGGGCGAAATTCACAAAAGAACAGTTAGTTCTAATCCAAGAGACCGTTATTGACGTAATGATAGAGGTCAACGACAATAACGATAAGCCAGTGTTTTAGGGCCTAGCGCACAGAAACGGATGGTTACTGTTCCTATGCTCAAACGAGAGCACGGCTAATTGGATGAGAAAACACATCGGCCTAATAAAAGGGAAATTTTGTTTGGAAATGACGCTCGTTGAGGAATCAAAGCTTCCAAAAACGTATGTGGTCAGAGGCTACTTCCCACAGAGCACCGAGCTTACCAATAAAAAAATTCTTGCGACCATTGGGGAGCAGAATGCAATGGCAGCGAAGAATTCGAAGGTGATCCAGAGGTCTAGCGAAGGTGCGTCACTTCACCTGGTTATTGCAGTGGATGATGAATCACTGTCTAAAATGTCACAATGCAAGGGGAAGATAGCCTATCGCTATGGACACGTGCGTCTCATATTAAAAAGCAACAAAGGCGCAGAGAAAGCCAGCGATAGCGAAAAAATACAAACAACGCCGACACTCGGGAGCAGTGCTGAAGGGCATGCTGGGGACACAAGGTCCAACGACAAACCATCGACTAGCAAAGCCACACTAGAACGACAAAGACAAATCGCAGGCACAAAAACAATAAGAAACGAGTACAGAAGTCAGAAGTCGAGTTAGACCGACTTCGCAATACCCTTTACCTTTTCTTGTGCGTGCGAGTTCAACTATGAGGATGTTTTCTTCATAAATCATCATTAGGAACATATTCACGATAATTTTTGGTAGGGTACCTTGAAATGATTATATCGACCCCATTTCTTGTGTATAGCTTTCTATTTTGTAGGTCGAAAGTAATAATAATAATCAGAAGAAGCAGCATCGGGGCTGAATAGCCGCTGCGGCACGTTCTTTCCGAACCAAACCAACCGGTATACACAAGTTCGCAATTCAATAATGCAAAAACCGTGAATTAGCAGACACGTTCCACATACCCCGAGAATGCTGAAACAAGAAGTATTAAAAAGTATGAGCCTAATCTCAGTGAAACAAACCTATACAACCTGACCATTAACAATTTTTGCGAATCAACCTAGTGTCACCTAGGTGACACTAGGTTGATTCGCAAAAATTGTTAATGGTCAGGTTGTATAGGTTTGTTTCACTGAGATTAGGCTCATACTTTTTAATACTTCTTGTTTCAGCATTCTCGGGGTATGTGGAACGTGTCTGCTAATTCACGGTTTTTGCATTATTGAATTGCGAACTTGTGTATACCGGTTGGTTTGGTTCGGAAAGAACGTGCCACGGTATTGGGTTCGTACGGTTATGATAGGGGATTTGTGTTTGTTTGTCGGTAGGGACATTTATATGTTTCAATTTATATTGTATTGAAATCAAAATAAAGATTTATTTAAATATTTGACATTTTGAGTTTAGGGTATTAGGTGAAGAGGTGCCGACAACACGTGTTGTTGCATCAAAGTTTTTGTAGTTCGGAAACTTCGATTTGCGTAGCAATGTTGAAGAAAACATTTAAATGCTATTTTTACGATGCGCATACGCTACGGGTTTATTTTTAAATATGGATTCGAATTTCCGGGAGTGAATCAAGACATTTTTGCGAATTGGGAGGATTTTTGGGAGTATTAAAGTTGGTGATTGGTTATGGGAATACATGTGAGGAAATCAAGGTGTATCTGTGAGGAAGTCAAGGACCCATTTGCATTGATGGAAGGACTTAATGGACGCCGGTAGACAGCGGATATGGAACTTGTGATGGAAGATAAATAAAGAAAGAATATTAAGATAGAATTTATGGTGGAATGTATTTTTTAATAAATTTGTATTTATCATTAAGTAAGATGAAATAAAAAAAAATTGGGATAAGTTAATAACAAGTTTTGACAATTATTGGGTTTTATTTGAAATTGGGATACACCATCTGTTCTGTCATTTGGGATGAACAGATGAATGGAGATTTTTCTTTGAGATTGGGTTGTTCAACGGGATATTTATTGGATTAGGCATAGTACATGGGACTATCGAAGGAAGTGAAGGAGTTGCTGAAATCCCAGGAAGTGGTGGGCAAAGAGGTACAGAGGTTGATTTCCAACTTCAGGAAGGACCGGAAGGATGTAAAAACGGTGAAGTATTATCACAGACGAATCACCGAGTTGCGAGGTTTGGTGGAAAAATTTCAAAACAACCACGTAAAATTACTGCCGCACAAGGAGGTCTGTAGGGACGACGAATACTTAGCGACGAATTTTCCTGGATATGTGAAAATTTAGTGTCAGGGTGGCTCAAGGTATTCGAGACGGATTTAGCAACAATTGAGGCACCGAGTGGGTCTCCGTTAAAGAGCAAAGAAGACGCACAGGACGAGTTAAAAGCAGTAAAAACAGAGGTGAATCTTTTCACCGAGAGGGTATTCGAACATTTCGAAGCCAATGCGGGTAAGACTGAAGCCCAGACGTTGTGGGAGGAGGCCAGAGTAAGGGGTAGAATCTCGCCTTTGGAAGCAGCCGATTTGGCGCTGACTGCTATCTTGAACAGGAGGGAAAAGGAATTAGAGGAAGTACGTAAGGAAAAGGAGGAACTGAAAGCTGATAGAGAATTCTTTAAAAATAAAGCTAAGGAACTCTCAAGACGGCTGGAGGGAACAGAGGAGGAAGCTTCTTTGTTAGATCAAGAGAATTTCAGGTTTAGGGGAGCGACGGTAGAAGTAAAGCCATCCCAGGTGAGGCCAAGGTCGGTGTCGACGTCGGAAATACAAACGCAGACGGTTCAGGCTTCGATACCGGAAGTAGGAGGATCAGGACACTTGACGCCCCAGTGTACCCGAGGACATCTCGTTCCGAAAATAGTAGTGAGGGATTGCGATTTAGGAGGGCTACCGATTAGTTTCATTGAAGACCAGGCACAGCGCGAATCGCAGGTGAATAAGACAGCAGCGACTCAACCGACGAGCGTAGGGGAAAAGGATAAAGCGCCTCAGTCGGAAGAGCCTATATACGACACGCCAACTCGGTTGGAAGCACGGCGGCCACAAAGTTTGCGCCCGGATCTGGTTAAGTATATATTGGAAGAGGGTAGCACAGGAGGTGAGCGGTACAGTTATTCCTGTGGTCGTTAACTCGACAGTCAGAATGAGCATTCTGGAGGTGGCCAAAGCTGTGGAGAAGCTTGTGCCTATGTTTTCTGGCGTTAAGATTTACGATCTCAGGACGGAAATCAGGAGGTTCAAGGAAGGATGCGAGCTGCCCCACAAAGTCTTCCGGGAGCGGAGGTTGAACACTTGATAAGATGTATAAGACAGAGAACAACAGGGGACGCTTTTGATTTGTTGGCGCGTAGCCCGGTAGACAGCCTGACTGATTCATATGCTCTCCTAGACAGGACATACTTGAAACAAAAGTCGTACGACGTACTCATAAGAGAGATCCAGGAGTCTACTCAGAAGCCCGGAGAGGAATTGAGAGCCTGGGGCCGTAGGCTCCAGTCACTGGGGAGTGCAGCGAGTGCAGAAGCAAACAGGCAATTTCCTGAAAGTGCGTCGGTATACAAATCGCAAATAGAGAGGGCCATGGTGACGGTGTTCAAGGCCGGTTTAGTAAACAGGGACTTGGCCAATTACACGCTAAATCTGACACAACGGTCAATGGCAGATTTGATAGAGGCCTTTACGCCTGCAGAGGTGGCCATTCAGCAAAGAGCCACGACGGGGGCATATGCTGGACGAGTGCACCCGCTGGTTCGAGTGTCCCGCGACAAGAATTGGGGGGTAATGAGAAACGGGGAATGGACCATAGAGATCGACGACCGGCTGTAGAGGTCGTATGCTCAGTTTGTAATAGGCACGGGCATTTCTGGGATGAGTGCCGGACGAGGAGGAATACTCCGTTTTGTGAGGATTGCGTCAATTATGGACACCAAAGAGGGATGAGTTGTCCAAGGAATGCATCAGCAAGACAGTACTACTCCAGAGAAAGCTTCGGAAATCAGCAGCAAAGTACCATTGCCAGTCAGCAGAGACCCGTGTTGCCTCGTGGAAACCCAGGGGGCCGCACATGGCAGCGGAACACGGGCGGCACTAGTAATAACCATCATACCTATGGTTCGCAGCAAAACCAATCATACGATGCAAGGAACGAACGGAAAGGAAGTCGCCAACCGACATGTACATGGTGTGGGCGCATTGGCCATATGGCAGAGAACTGTTTCGCGAGGAACAGCAACAGGCAGAACCAGGGAAACCGGTAGGGGGCCAACCTCGGCCTAGAGGTTGGAAACCCCAGAACACTGCTAATATACAGGCACCAAACGTGGTTTTCACGTCAGCGACAGTCGAGAGACCACAAACTCCGAAGATACACGATACAGCACTCTTAGGGACAATAAATTTCTTTTGTCTATTGCTAAGCCTGTTTGGGGTAATTCGCCAGAGAGCAGTGGGGTTAGTCAGGAACTACCTCCCTGGTATATTAATATATATAGTAACAAATTTTAATAATATTAGTGAAAGATGCAGACAGGTAATTCAGCCGGCCAGGGGCATGACAGCAGGTTTAAAAAACTGCATGGGGAAGATGAATGATAGTACGGCAAATTTTAAATCGTGTTTAAGTATAAGTTTTAGGTAGCACCGCTAGGTTTATGAAAGATATGTGTAGAGATCCTCCGCGATATAAACATTTTTTGGCTAACAATTTCAACAGTCAGTCTACGTACACGGATGATTCTTATGTGGTCATTCCGTGCAAGGCAGCAAAAGCAGGTCATCTGGTATTATTGCTGGACACAGGTGCGGACACCAGTCTAATAAAGGCTGAATCCATGAGGTCATTTCCCAATGTGCCAGCGTGCAGAATAAGCAGTTTAAGCGAGTCATTTGGGGGAAGTGTTAAAACCCTTTGCCTAGTGAAACTCGAAATTCACCGTGCTGAGAATTTGGAATGAGATTTCCACATTATCCAGACCCAATATGGTATCCCGGCAGATGGAATACTGGGAAGAGATAATTTGTGGAATTGCTCTATAATAGATACAGTACGTAAACGCTTATACGTATGCAATGGGAACGGGAAAACTATGAAAAATTTCAGACTTTGTGCAAGGGACAGTATAGGAAGGAACCAAACCGCCAGGCTATAGCGTGCATATCAGCGATACTTTGGCATACGCCACATATTATACAGTTGAGGCACCAGTGCTGAACACTCAAGAATCAGACGTAGTATGGGATCAGAATTGCGAGGCGACATGTTCCAATATCTCGGAGTACGACATAGAGAAGTGAGCGATGCGATTGATTTTGTAGTGCAGGAAAAGTCTCAGGAGAATACCGAGAGAGCGGAGAAACTGAAAACCGAATTGGCAACGGGGAGTTTTTTGAATGAGGAGGAAAGCCGTTCAATAGCAAGAATGTGCGCAGAGTATAACGTTGTTTTCCTACTCGATGGAGACGCGCTGCCGTTCACATCTACAATTGAGCACAGTATTCCCATAGCGGAGGGGCAGTTGCCCATAAATCAAAGGCAATATAGAACTCCAGAGGCTCATCGTGACGAAATGAATCGACAGGTGGACAAGTTGTTGGAGGAGGGCATAATAATGCCGAGCAATTCTCCATGGAATTCACCTTTATTATTGGTTCCGAAAAAGTCCCAGGATAACACCAAGAAATGGAGATTGGTGGTCGATTTCAGGAAATTAAATGACGTCACGCTGAAGCAAGTTTTTCCGATCCCAAGAATTGACGAAATTCTGGATCAGTTGGGTCATTGTAGGTATTTCTCTACGCTAGATTTGGCTAGTGGATACCATCAAGTCTTGATGGGTGCGGAAGACAGGGAGACAACGGCATTCAGCACGCCTTTGGGTAATTTTGAGTTCCAGCAACTCTTCAGAGACCCATGAATAGCATTCTAACTGGTCTGCAAGGTATTGACTGTTTTGTATACCCTGATGATATAGTGGTATATGGAAGGAATCTGTCAGACCACAGTAGCAAGTTGAGTAAAGTACTGGATCGACTGAGGGAGCATGCTCAACACGAAGAAGTGTAACTTCCTGCGACGCGAGGTGGTCTATCTAGGACACAAGTGTACTGAGAAAGGTGCGCTTCCGGATCCTGCGAAGATAGAATGCGTCAAGAATATTGCTCAGCCAAGAAACAGGAAGGACGTACAAGCTTTTCTTGGTCTAGCAAATTATTATAGGAAATTCGAGAAGAATATGGCACAGTTGTCGCTGTCAATCACGAAATTGCTACATAAGGACACAAAATTCGAGTGGACGGAGTCATGCCAACAGGCGGTCGAAGGTTTGAAATTGGCTATTACGACACCGCCCATCCTGATTTACCCGGACTTTAATAAGCATTTCATTTTAACGACAGACGCCAGTGTTGAAGCTCTGGGAGCGGTTCTTTCGCAGGAACAAGAGGGTCGAGATCATCCCATAGCTTTCGCGAGTAGAGCGCTGAGTAAGGCCGAGAAGCGGTACTCTACGATAGAGAGGGAGATGCTCGCTATAGTTTGGCCCACTCGTAACTTCAGATCATACCTTTTGGGGAGACAGTGCACGGTTTACACCGACCACCAACCGCTAAGGAGAATCGTAAATTTGAAGGATCAAACGTCTAGACTGGCACGGTTCAGCCATAAGCTGTCCGAGTATACATTTGATATTGTGTACAAGCCAGGGAAAACGAATTTGAATGCGGGTGCGCTGAGTAGGGCGCCGCAAAATACGAGTGTTCCGAGAATCACTGAGAATATCGCGGGATATGCGATCAATGATAGGCAAACGGAAAGGTCAAAAAGGGAACGAATGATAGTGAGGGCATGGATTGAGTTAGACAGGGTAAAAGTGGAACTGGGGTTTTTGGAAGCGAGGGCAGTTTCTTTTGACATCACGAAAGACTGGTTAGCATACAAGTTCATCAGTGAGGGGTTGAGACGGTGTCTCGCTAGATTAGATGATATAAACGTACAAGAACAGGAAAATTTGCGGAAAGCGCTTGAGGATACTGCAGCGAGAGTCCAACAGGTAGTAACTCGGTTAAGAGAGAAGGCAAGATTTTCACCAGCCGAGAGGTGTGACACAGCACCGCGGATAGCAGCTGTCCAAACAAGAGCGCAAGTAAGGGAGCGAAAGAGTACCGTGGATGACTCCGCGAAGCAGGGGGACGCCATGGGTGACGATACGACTCCAGAATTACCTTTTATTACGGACGCTGTAATATAACTGGCGGACCAGAAGGAGATTGAAACGGTGTTAAAAGATTACCATAATTCTCCTTGGGGGGGTCACCAGGGTTTCATGAAGACGTATAGGCGTATACGCAAGAACTATAGGTGGCCTAAAATGCTGTTGGATATACGGAAACTCATCGCTGGGTGTGAAAGTTGCCAGAAGAACAAGGTATCAAGGCTAACAAGGATGCCTATGCAACTAACTGATACTGCTAACAGACCATTCGAAAAGGTGTTCATGGATATGGTGGGACCATTGCCCGAGAGCTCGTCTGGGAATAAATACATCCTAACATTTCAGGACGACCTATCTAAATACTTTATAGCGGTTTCCATGCCGGATACTGAGGCAACCACGGTAGCTAGGATTTTCTTTGGGTAAATTGTAGCAAAATTGGGTGTCCCAAAGATACTAGTAACAGATAACGGCACTAATTTCATTTCGAGAATTTTTTCTGAAACGTGTAAACTGCTAAAGGTGAAGAAACTTCACATCACCCCGTATCACCCTCAGGCTAACGGTTCGTTAGAACGTAGCCAACGACCGCTAGCTGAATACTTGAGGCATTTTGTGAAGGAGGATGGATCGAACTGGGACCAGTGGTTGGCGGCAGCAATTCATGTGCACAACAACACGATACACGCATCCACTAACCGTTGTATGGTTTCCAACCTCAAATGCCATCGAATTTGAAACGAAAGCCAGCGCCTCTATATAATACAGACGACTACCCTCATCTGTTACGTTATCAAGTGCAGAAAGGGCACGAGTTGGCTAGGAAGGCGCAGGAAAGGGCAAAAGAGGTATCCAAGAAGCAATATGATGCTTCCGCTAATCCCGTGCAGTTCGTTGCTGGGGACAATGTTTTACTGCGTAACAGTAACAAGAAGAACAAATTTTCCCATATTTGGCTTGGTCCATATAAAGTAGAAACAATTTTGGGGCCAGTAACGACAGAGATTAGGATAGGAAACAAATTGACTGATTAGTTTGAATGCAACTTCCGGGTGTACGACCCTGGAAGTATCGAACGTTGGCAGCATCGGATATTGGTCGCCTAGCATCTGATACAATCGGTACAGTAAAATGGTAAGCCGACCAAGGCAGGTTTTGACCCGTTTAACAATTACGTAGCATAATTACGAATGGGGTTGTTTTGAAGTAAGGGGAAAGGTTAGAAAGGGTCTTGTTAGTATATTTAGTTAATATGACAGGTTGGGGAGAATAATCAGTAGGTAACAAGTTAAGAGAGCTAGTTGAGAATGGATAGTAGTAAAATCGAAATTAGGTTAGATAGACTAAAGTTTGCCTGAAAGTTGATTGTGTGTATTATGTTAAATGTTAATGGAGAGACAATCTGGAGCTATAGGCTAGCTGACAGCGGTTAGAAAGCTAGCGTAAAATGGGCGGGGCTTCAGCGCAGTAGTAAGTAGGGTGGTGTTAATACCGAGGAGGTGCCTATATGTTTCGTGTGCATTCATAGAAGGGTTTTCCACACTAGAGGTGTTATGAATATATACGAACTAGGAGATTTTTTTTTAAGAGAAGAAAATAATTGGGTCATGTCATTGACAACGGAAATACATGGTCAAGGATATTTAGATATTCTAGATTATGCTAAGAAAAAAAAAAGAGGAGAAAAGGTCGGTCGATGGTGTATGTTAGTGTAAAGTAGTGATAACGATAATGTAGCAGTAGTTGCCCAAATTCGACGGACCCATGTTTTTGTTAAAAAAATCAAAGAAAAAAATAAAAATTTGGCGGTTGGCAATCTTAATCATTTAATTTGTTCCAAGTAGATTTGTTTACATCAATTTTTGAATATGATATCTCTCAAATGGCCGCCTCTGGCGTTGATGGCGTATTGTGCCCTTTTTGCAGCATTTTCCATCGTTTTCGCCAACATTTCGGCCGGAATAGCGGCTATTTCTTCACGAATGTTGTCCTTGAGCTCTTCTACGGTCCTTGGCTTGTTAACGTAAACCTTTGACTTCAAATATCCCCACAAGAAGAAGTCAGGCGGCGTCAAATCGGGCGAACGCGGTGGCCAGTCCAAATCACCACTTTTCGACATCAAACGGCCCGGAAACAAATTCTTCAGAAAATCGATTGTTATGCGACTTGTGTGCGGTGGAGCGCCGTCTTGTTGAAACCAGAACTGCCTCATACGCTTTCGACGAATAATTGGCATCACAAAATTGGTCATCATGTCGCGATAACGCTCCTGGTTGATGGTAACAGCATGGCCATTTTCATTTTGGAAGAAAAACGGCCCAATGACCGTTTTCGCACTAACGCCGCACCAAACTGTGACTTTTTCGTCATGAAGAGGCACTTCTTGAATCTCCTGAGGATTTTCAGTGGCGTAAATACGGCAATTTTGCTTATTTACGGTGTGAAATGGGCTTCATCGGACATGATAATTTTGTTCCAAAATTGCTCGTCATCTTCGGCCATTTCGATGACTCTTTGGGCCCATTCCAATCGACGAGGCTTGTCCGCAGGCAACAATCTTTGCGTCAATTGAATTTTGTACGGGAACAAATGCAAATCAACGCGAATAATCCGTTGTAAAGTGGACCGAGCCATGCCCAACTCCTGAGAACGGCGTTTTTGGGATGTTCTTGGGGACCTCTCAACACTGGCTCGTACGGCAGCGATATTCTCGGCCGATCGCCTTGGTCGACTTTTATTTGGCCTCTTCGGATTAGAAAGAGCCTCACCAGTCGAAAATTTTTCGTATAAACGCTTAATGGTGTTCTTAGAAGGCGCACTTCTCACATTTTTTAAGTTTTTAAAAGCACGTTGAGTTTTCACAATTGACTTCTTCTGTTGAATGTAAATTTCAACTATTTCAGAGCGCTCGCGTGGCGTGTATTGTTCCATGGTAAAAATCTGCTTGGACTGACGCTTCAAACGCGGTATGTCATTAAGCGATCTGACATCTCTGTCAAAAGTTATGGGTCCGAAGCCAGATGGGTCCGTCGAATTTGGGCAACCCTGTATATCCATAATGATTATTTAAATATTTAGAGAAATAGAAATTTTTATTGGATAAGTTATTGTAGCGATTACTTATTTTTTTCTACAGTATATGTGTAAGGCAGCTGTGTTCTTGGTAGCCTATTTGAGCGTTCCAGCGAAATGCAGCGAAACCGCGGAAGTGCGGGTTGAACCCTTGGCGGAAACGGAATTTATTTTGGAATCACTGGATAATGTTTGGTTCTCGAAAGACGACTGGGTGGTGATATCGGAGTTTCGCGATGCTGATCTAGAGCCAGTACTGAAGAAACTAGAAGACTTGCAAAAGAAAACAATGGAGCTTTGCGGAGATCTGCGGAAGATTCTAGCGACTAACGGCAAGTCAATTAACGAGTTAATGAGGGAAATAGAGAAAGAGCAGACGTTGTTGAACCTGAAAACATCGCACGATATAACGCACTCCTCGTTGGAAAAGGGAGGGATCGCCGCGATCACAACGCTGGCAAATATCGTTGCAGTAATCTCATATATATTCTGCCAGTTAAGGAAGCGAGTCAAATACCCACAATTGGAACCACAACCAACGCCGCAGTTAGCAGAGATTGCAGTGTAGAGTAGCGTAGGCTAAGCAAACCAGATGTTAGAGATAAGAATGTACAAAATGTTTGAGGAAAAAAATAAATAAATAAAATAAATAAAAAGGAACAGAAAACGAACCAAGAAAAAAAGAAATTAATAAATAAATAAAAATAAAAAAAAACAAAAAAAAACATTATTAAAAGAATAAAAATAAATGAATGAAAAAAAAATTTTTTTTTAAAATACAATAGTAAAAAGAAGAAAAATAAAAAAACATTTGAAAAGAAAAAGATATATATATACGAGTATATATATAATAAAAAACAAAAAACATAAATAAGAATATACATATAAAATATTGTATTAGGTTATCAGAAAAACAATATATAGTAAATGTATACATATAAAATATTGTAGTAGGTTATGCAATTTTAGAAGGTAGCTACACTACCTTCTTCCAGAAAGAGGGGAGGAATGTTGCGAGTCAAGATACGACTACCTACGAGTAGTTGACTCGCGACACAACCCAAGTAGCCTATCGACCGGTTGTAGCTATAATTAATATTACATATTTCACAGGTGTTACAATTACACAGTGACACACAAACTAGGGCTACAATGCACCATTGGCATTTTGTATAAACTGGCTCTATTGCCATCATTGATTTGGTCAACACCTGTGTAATTGGAATACCTAAGTAGATTATAAAAATAATTATGTAACTAGAATTAAGAATATAAATAAGAGTGGATTAAGAATAAAGTGTGTGTATTTCTGAAAGCGAAACGGTGTGTGTTGTGTTTACGTCGCAGTCGGCAAGTGTTTTACAGGTCCGGCAAGGATTTACAGGTGACAGGCAACTGCAGGGCGCATTGCCACAGCTAAAGCTCGGAGAACGCAACAGTAGCAATAATCTGCCCATATTTGGAATACATGCTAGTACAGACCCAGTGTATACATATACCAATTTGTTTAATATATCATCACTAGAAACATAGATAGGGTAATTGTCTTTAAGTGGGGTCCCCGAAGTTCATTATATGGGAGGGAGGCGTATCCCTCTGATCGACCCCGAATCTTGTATATGGCTTTGTAGGGCCCATATACGTACTAATATAAAATTGCGTCCAAAAATATCTGTGTGGTGTTTAATGTTAGTAACCGCAACCTTCCTATGAAATTTCATTGATAAATCTTTAATAGGAACACAGTAATGATATTTGGCTAATTGTGGGCGTGGCAGTTGTATTATGATTTCCATATTCTGCACACACACTATTATGGACCCCATGTATGTTACTGCCAATTTTTATTCCGCTGGCATCAATACGAGCATAGGTAGGCTAATTTAATTTTAGATCCGAAAGTTCCCGATATCAAAAGTGGGCGTGTCTTTTCTCTGATCAGCCCCATTTGTTGCAGATAGTTTTATAATGTCCACATGTTTCGAACGTAAATCTCTACCAGATCTTAAGTTATTAATATTTGTTAATAGTGGGCGTGGCAGTTAATATATACCGTCCACATTTTGCATAGTGTTTAGTAGGACCCACATTTCCATAACTGCCAAATAATGTCGCGATTCCGTCAACTGGACCGAAGTTATAGTCATTTTAAAAAAGGTGAAAAAGTTCCTTATACGGGAGGTAGGCGTGGTCTTTATCCAAATCGACTCATATAGCAATCTGGTTCTGTATCTTTGTGCAGGCTACACTTTTGCAAAATTTCATTAAGCTCCAACGGTGTAGAAAAAAAGTAGCCACAGACAGACAGACGGACAGACGGACGGGCAAAATAAAAATTGCTTAGAAAGTGATTCTGATCATATCTGCATATATATGCCCATACCTCCCACGCCTCCTTCTCGAAATTGCAACCCCTCTCAAAAGCACAAAATTAGTATACCCTATTTACCTCTTTTAAAGGTAAAGGGTATAAACACGATCCAGCAGTAAGCAAGAAAAACAAAAGCCAAGCATACTGAAGGCAATAGGGACCATAAAAATAAGGGTCCTAGCGGCGCAAGGCTCCAGAAACTCGCTGCGGAAACTTGCCGCGAATGGGCACTATTAAAGTGCTACAGGCGAACTTGCACCATGCTAAAGGAGCATCGGCCACCCTGTGCCAGAGATTCGCTGACGAAGACCTATCCATGGCCCTAATACAACAACCATGGATAATTGGGGGCCAAATTAATGGTCTTACAAATAAGAGAAGCAAGTTGGTTTATTATTACTGTTCGCGGGCTAGAGCGGCGATTATGATTGATTATAATACTAACTATTTTCTCATTTCACAATTCACTAGTCAAGATCTAGTAGCAATCTTTGTTGAAGTCTCAACAGAGAAGGGGGCGCAGGAAATTGCTTGTGCGTCCGCCTACTTTCCAGGTGGCTCCAACATTATACCTCCCGTGGAGGTGCAGGGGCCTATTGGACACTGCCACAACAACAATCTTCAGTACGTGATTGGCTGCGATGCAAATACGTATCATCATGTCTGGGGAAGCTCAGACATCAACAACACAGATGTAATAAGGGTACAAGGCCGCTTTGTTAAAGCGGTTAGAGGAGAGGTATAGGCTAAAATCTAACCACTCCTCACATCGCCAATTTTGTTAAAAACTAAATGATATAATAATCTCAGCATATCATGAAAGCACTGCGTTCAAAACTCACATTGTGACTCGCAAGGTCCCATGGTGGAATGATAAGCTTGCAGATATGCGTAAAAAGATAAGAAAACTGTTCAATCGTTGTAAACGCACGAAGGTGTGGGACGACTATAGGGTAGCTCTCTCAAATTACAACAAAGAACTAAGAAGTTCTAAGCGTGAGTTTTGGAGAAAATTTTCCAAAAGCATAGTCGAAACGGCAGAGAGCGCTAGACTCCATAAAACTTTAAGCAAGGAACACTCGAATGGTGTTGCAACTTTAAGAAGACCAGATGGGTCTTATAACTACAATGAATACGAGGGACACTTTAGAATATCGGCTTCAGGTGCACTTCCCGGGGTCAATTAGAGTGTCAAAGATACTGGATCGGCCGTCATGTGACGTATTAGACAAACGATTCTGGAGTTTTTCTGGAGTAATATTTACCCCAGACAAAGTTAAATGGGCTGTTGGTCCTTTAAACTATTCAAGACACCAGGTGAGGATAACATTTTTCCAGCCTTCTTGATAAGAGGACTGGATATAATGCTTGAATCACTTGTTGCTATTTTTAGGAACAGTTTCAGCAGGGAGTACATACCATCCATATGGCGTAAAGTCAATGTGGTATTTATTCCAGAATTGGGCAAGAGGTCCAGCGAACTGCCTAAATCTTACAGACCTATAAGTCTCACGTCGTTTCTTCTAAGCACTATGAAAAGATTGGTGGATCTACATATTAGAGAAACGCTAGACAGAACAACACCTCTGCTTCAATCTCAGTTTGCATATAATAGGGGAAAATCCACGGAGGGAGCGCGGAAGCTTGTAACAAAGATAGAGAAAGCTCAATATTCCAAGGAAATTGCTTTATGTGCATTCTTAGATGTCGAGGGCGCCTTTGATAATATCGGTTACGCCTCTATAGCGGGCTATGCTCTGCAAAAATATCGATAAACCGACCGTTGGGTAGGTTAAAATGATGTTAAAAAGTAGACAAATTAGCTCATCTCTGGGAGACGAGGCCTTATCAGTCAAGGCAATGAAAGGCGGTGTTTTGTCACCCCTTCTTTAGTTATTGACGATCTCTTAGTCAAACTACAAGGGTTATGCTTCGAGGCAATTGGATATGCTGACAATCTTGCTGTCATTATTAGTAGCAAGTTTGAAAGAACAGAATCCGAGATTATGAATCTGGCTCTAGCTTTCATCTCAGAATGGAGTCGCGCAGAGGGGTTATGCATGAATCCCAGCAAAACCATTCTCGTTCCTTTTACAAACAGATTAAAATTGAACCTTGGTACAATAGCTGTTGAGGGAATTAATGTAGAATATTCCGATGAGGTCAAATATCTAGGTGTAGTTCTGGATAAGCAAATGAATTGGAGCTCTCACCTGCACTCGGTGATAAACAAAGCCACAAGAGCAATGTGGGTATGTCGAACTCTCTTTGGTAGAACATGGGATCTAGACTAAAAAATGATACAATGGATATATGTAGTGATGGTTAGACCAATCAAGCAATTTAAATCTGTGCGAGGTCAAATCTGAAAACGGGTATCAACGGCGCACACATAGCTATCTATTCAGATAGCCAAGCTGCATTACAGTCATTAACTTCATATTCTTTAGAATCGAAACTGGTGGAAGAATACTTCAACAACCTACAATCTCTAGAGGCAACAAATAAGGTTGCAATTTGCTGGGTCCCGGGTCACTCGGGGATTGAAGGCAATGAAATTGCTGACGAGCAGGCTAGGGCCGGTTCCGCAGCAAGCCTCATAGGTCCGGAGCCATTCTGTGGTATCAACTGGGCGGAGGCTAAATGCAGGGTAGATAACTCGGAACATAGTCTCAGAATGTCACACTGGGTAGGGATAGAGGGGCTTCGCCAAGCCGAAAGACTGGTAAGGCCATTCACCTACAATAAAGAATTGCGCAATATGTGCAAAGCAGACATAGGGAAATTAATAGGTTTTCCAACAGGTCATTATTACCTGAAATATCAGCTGAATAGAATCCACATTCTGGAGGATACGGAGTGCCGGCTCTGTCTAGAAGAAGAGGAAACCACGGAACACATACTGTGCGACTGCATTGCGTTGGCAAGAACCAGAATGAATATATTCCACCGCGACCAGCTGGCTCTGGAAGAAATGAAGAATGCTCCTGTTATGGACAAATTCTCAAATTCATCCATAAAGCGGAACATGACTTTCAGCTACTTCCTTTCTCTAGAGAAGGAAAATCTAGGTAGAAAAGAACATGATATATTATTGTAACGATTTGACATCACCAAACGGACGAAATGCTATGGCATTACAGAAGAAACGCCGGTACTAAACCTATAGGGCATAGTAGATCGGGCACATGGATCATTAATGACAAATGTAGTATGACACAAAAGATCTTTTAGGTCGCAGTGTCGGCCATTGGGCAAACTACTAAAACTAAATTATTAAATTATTATAAGAGCCATTTGAAGTTTCACCAGTGTTTCATTTTTTACTCAAGTGTAGCATTGTTATACCGATATCTCAAATTGACAATAGTATTTTATTGTAGCAAAATTTCAAGGTTTCATGACGCTCCAGTAAAAAGTTACAGCATTTGAATGTTGCAAACTTTGATAGGTATATTACGCACAGTATAAAAGTTAGAGCCATTTGGAGTTTCACCAGTGTTTCAATTGGCATTGGACAGAATGCCATCGGATAATCATAGAAAGAAGACCTGACCAGACGCCCGCTGGGCAGCGCTCCAGCAGATACAATGTACCAACAATAGACGATGCAGCAAGTGGTAATCGTTGGAGAAGAATTTAATGCACGCGATAACGTCCTTCATCGTAAAAATTATCAACTTCAACGTGTCTCTGAACTTCATCGCTCTTATGATGCTTTGCAATATCCAATTTTGTTTTCGCAAGGGGAAGACGGCTGTCAAATTAACATTAAGTTGGTGAATGCGTCAACTGGTAAATTTATTCTTACAAATGGGTAACACAATTTTTACAAAAGTTTAAAATTCAATTACAGTTGTATAAATTCCAAATAAAACAGTCAGCGGAATGCATTATTATGCGTACAAATTGATGATTCGTCAAAATCAAGACAATCAAATTCTGAAATGTCAAAGACTTTCTCACCAGTATGTTGTCGACATGTATGCGAAAATCGAGACTGAAAGTTTGAATTACATTAAGTTCCATCAGAAAAGCCTAAGTGCAGAAGAGTACATCCATCTACGTGATAGCATTAACAATGATGGCAACCAGCGAATAGATCGAAATGACATTGGCCAACTGACGAAATTGCCATCTTCATACATGCGTCATATGCGTGAGTATGCACAGGATGCCATGGCATATGCTCATCCTTATGGTCGACCAGACCTGTTTATCACTTTTACCTGTAATCCACAATGGAGTGAGATTCAAGAATACTTATTCACAGCGCAATCGCCAACAGATTCACGACATAAAGTCATGTGAGTTTAAACAAGATCTGGAATCATTAATGGTTTCATAGCGAAGCGCAATGCTGGATGTATTCTGTCGAATGGAAAAAAGAGGACTTCCTCAAGCCTACATATTGATATGGTTGGTTGACAAAATAAGGCCGGATCAAATTGATGACATCATATCTGCGTATATTTCAGATGAAAGCACTAATCCAAAATTATTTGAAATGATCACAAAGATATCAAGATTTCATGACGCAAGACATTTTGAACAGACTTCGCCGTAGTACGTCAAATCTACACTTGATTTCACCAAATCGCTAAATGCATGATCTGTTTAACAGAGATTTGCAACGTTAAATAGCACTGACATTGGCTTCTTCTGGGATTTCTGCTACTTTATTGGATGGCGGTCGAACAACACACTCTGCGCTTATACTTCTAACAAAAAATCATTAGAAGATTTGTTTCGGCTGCGCTTTGATACTGCTAGCTGGAGACTTTAAACAAACGTTACCAGTTATTCCTAAATCTACTGCTGTCGATGAAATAAACGCATTTTTGAAATCTGCAATTCTGTGGAAAAATATAAAAATACTCACACTAAAAACAAACGTACGCCTCAATTGCAAAACGATCCATCAGCAACTGAATAATCAAAGGAATTGTTAAAAAATTGGGGATGGTACAACGCCAGTCGACAGGAATACAGGTATGATAACACTACCAAACGATTTGCCCGTTCCACTCAGACTAGAGAAGAACTGATTCATAGCGTGTTCCCAAACATAGCACAACAGCACAAAAATCATGGTTGGTTAAGCGAGTGAGCAATACTGGCCGGAGTCGAAAAACCATCTGCACTATTTGATTACACGACCGGTGGTGAAAAAAAACAAGAATTTTTGTTTATCTAAAAGCGTTATGTTTTAATTTTATTCAAATTGTTGGAAACGTTTTTTTTTTTTGCCTGGCGAAGCGGGCGGGGGTTGTTTTCACATAAAAAATCCTAGCCTTCTTATTTATCCATCTATTTTTCTTCCTAAAGGTGCCGATTCTACGTAAAAAATGAGAAACTTGGTACATGATGCCGATTCAGAGGTTTCCGAGATGATTAATGAAGTCCTCGATTTCAATATTGGTAACAATTTTTTTTTCAAATATTTCCATGACCGCTCCTCAACTTTGTAGCCGATTTGAAAAACTTGTGAAATACATATATTTGGTATACGATTATCTTTCATTTGAAATACTATTCTGACCGAGTAGATATTCGCAATGCAGTTGGACTTTTTTTAAAAACCCAAAAACATATATCCGCCGATATCTCGATTTCTAACCCATAAAAAAAGTGTTCATCATTTTCGAAACAGCGGGTCATTTTACTTTAAAAAAATGTAGTGGCATCCGTTGCCCAAAAGTGCGGTTGACTAGTGTTATTTATATTTGAGTGTGTTTCTTCATATTTAATTTGTTTTACAGTTATACGAAAACTTTTAACACCATTTTAGGCCGTGTGCCAATTTACGAAATATAAGCTTTTTTATGAAGTTTGGTTTTTAAATTATTTATTGATTGTTTTCGAAGGTTTGTCGTTTTGGACTTTCTCTGATTTCTATAATTGTTGAGCAACGCAATGAATGTTTCCAATTATAAAATTTTGTTTTTAATCAACTAAAATCTTTTTTCTTTCTATTTTGTATGCAGTGAAGTATGCTTCTGTTCCTTTTTATCAAGTAAAGGGTTTTTCAAAAGAAACGCTACAAAAGTAAATCGATAGTGACAGCAAACGACGCCATATTTTTTCCCGCTCTTTTGACATTTCTCTTCAGTAAGGTTTGCCATTTCATCACGCAAAGATATACGAGCCAACAATAAGTCGAACTTATTAAAATTTACTACCGAAATTCGGAGTCAGTCGCCTCAACTTTAAGAGCGCTACGTCCAATTTATGATGAGGCTCATTTCTGGCTGAATGGCTTCGTCAATAAGCAAAATATGCGTTATTGGTTAGACAGCAATCCACACGTACTCCATGAGTCATCATTGCATCCCGAAAAAATTACGGTTTGGTGCGGTTTATGGGCCGGCGGCGTCATTGGGCCGTACTTCTTCCGTGATGATCAAGACCGGCACATTACTGTGAATGCGAATCGCTACCGTTCAATGATAACCGAATATTTTTGGCCCCAATTGGATAATATGGACTTGGAGGACATGTGGTTCCAACAGGACGGCGCCACAAGCCACACAGCGAATGCCACAATCAATTTACTGCAAACCAAGTTTGGTGAACGTGTTATCTCACGAAACGGCTCAGTCGATTGGCCGCCTCGGTCGTGCGATTTGACGCCGTTAGATTTCCTGTGGGGCTACGTCAAGTCTATGGTCTATGCCAACAAGCCAGCGACGATTGATGAACTTCGTACGAATATCGAACGTGAAATTGCAGCAGTATCGGCCGATTTATGCTTGAAAACCGTTGAAAATTTGGTTCAGCGTCTGGACTTCTGCAAGCGTGCCCGTGGTGGCCATGCAAAAGAAATCGAGTTCCATACATAATGGCATCGAACGTACTTTCACAGGAATAAAGAATTTCATTGATATCTAAAACCGGTTTTGTTTTATTTAAAAAAACTTTTGTAGCGCTCTTATTGAAAACCCCGATATATATTGGCCTGCTGTGTTCTCTCGCTCTGATCGTTTATCAAGATCCTTTAAGCACCTGCAAGATATACCATTATAAGTCTATCTATCCTTGATACTCCTTGTGTACTCATTTTTCGAGTGGAGTAACTTGGAAAACTCACAATTTTAAAAAATTCATACTTTAATTTGGGGTTAATTAAAATTGCATCTGGAAATAATTAAGAAATGTATTTTATTAAATTCTATTGAATATCAGCTTAATAATTTCAATTTTAATTGAATATGTTTTTAATTTTAGTGTAAACATCTTAAAATCAATAAATTTAAAATATAATTAAAATAAAGAGAGTATAAAAATTAATTTGTAACTTAAATAAGTAAAATAATATTACACAATTGCATCACATTAAATAAAAAACTAACATAATTAATATAACCTTTAAATTAATTTACATTTTTTTGCACAGAATAAAATAGATAAAACTATAATTAAAAATAAATTAAAAACTAATAATTTACAAGTTTTTTTGGTAAAAACTAAAGCAATGCTATAAGAAAGTATTTTTAAAATATATTTATTATTTTCTTTTTTAAAATTATTTTTCCATTTGGGTATTATTACAAATTTCTTCTCGTAAAATATGAGTATCTGCTGCTGTTAAATCTATTGAAATATGTATGTCATTTTGAATTTTTAAATTAAAAAATGGCACACAAAAGTTGGAAAAATGGGCTAGTTATATGTACTTCAGTTAATTTATTTTTTGCTTAGTTCAAAATATTGTTTTATTTAACTTATTTATTTTTATATTAATTATTTATAATACTATCGGACGTGTTGATTTCTTTATTTATTTTTTATAATTTTCGAAATTTTTCTCTTAACCCTTTGGAAATGGACACATTAACAAATTATTAAGTAGGTAAATACTTAACAGCGAGCATGTATATGGGACAATTTTGAAGGTATGACCCTCATAAAGTCTCTCATAGTCTCCGTCTATATTGTGAAAAAATTGATCGCAATAAGAACTTGTTTGCTGCTGCCGATCGAGAGATTAGTAAACTGCAGCGTATAAATATCAGAATTGCATAACGATACCAAATAGACATTCGCAATTGTTGTTAATAGCGCACATTATTACATTGCTCCAATATTCACCTTTTTCCTTTTCAGATGCAGCACAAGAGTATTAAACATGATTTAAGAATTGAAAGGAAGTTCTCTTCACTTTTGAATAAGTAATTGTATTATTTTTATGTGAATTTCTTTTACTTATGTAATGTAAAGCAGGCGAACAATAAGAAATACTCAACTTTATGCAATGGAGAATAGAAACAAAAAGGATCGACGGCTATATAAAATTATTAAAATAGTGCATGATTTTGCATCGAATAAAAGCACAAACAATTGTAACATGCTTTTCTATGCAATCTCTCCATTGATGATAAGCAAAAATTAGTGACTGGGTCGAAAATAAATCTAAATGAACAATACTAGCGATTTCCTGCCTCTATTTTTTATTTTTAATACAGCTCTGATATGCGTTACATACTGTAGCGTCCAAAAACATTTTAAACATGATTTTAGCACAAGATTTTTGTAATTGTTATAACTATAGAGTGCCGGCATTATTTTATATTGTTCTGAATTGAAATCCATTATTGAAAGTATTTCGCATGTACCATGTACATATATATATGTTCAATATTTCTCGAAAAACAATTTCAATATAATTTAAAAAAACAATAAAGCTATTTTTAAATTTATAAAAAGAAGTTTTGAAATAACATGTTAAGTAGTACAATTTGCAAGATACGCCCGCTATGGCGTAAATTTTGTTCTTCTCTTCTTTTAGTTTGTTGTTATTAATGTTGTCGTTAAACTTATATTACTCTTTAAAAGTTGGTTTCTTTGTTTAGCAGTCATGGAAGTCTTTCACTTTACCAATTTTTATTTGATTTAAAATTTTGTTTTGCTAATGTGAGGTTTGGGTTGTTGTGGCTTCAGTTAAAGTTTATTTTATTGTATAACGCATTTCTCTTTGCCACCGCTTATATCCACTTGCTCCAACTCACGTGCTATTTCATGATCGTCCTCAATGCTATAACGAATTATAAATAATTAGCAATGCCCCATTTGTTATACGAGTCGAACAACTTACGCAATTTCCTGATTATGCAAATGCTGCACTAATTGGTCGCGTTTATCCACAATAGCTACTAATTCTTCTAGCAGCAAACGCTCCTTTTCGCGTTGTGCTTCTGTTTTACGCCAATCTTCGACCGATTGTGCAGCACGTAGTTCCTGATTGAGCATCGTGTACTTACGCTCCAAGTCGCTCTCTTGTTCGCTGAAATGAAAATTGTTTTATTAAATAATATTTTCAGTTTACTTTTCCACTGAGTTAACATACAGAATATTAAGTTGCATTTGCCGCCTTAGTAAAGCATTCTTCTTATTTACCAGCGTGAACCATTGGGACAGCAACTGTTCTTCGGTCTCTTCAGATTCTGTGAGAGAGTAGAATACAATTTAATTTAAAAACTATTTGATGGTTTTAACTAGTTTCTCCAGAAGCCATTGTTTCTACTATATTTCTTTAAAATAAAAGTATAACTTAAAAACACTTGTTAAAATATATTTATATTAGTTTTGCAAAAAATAATAAGAGGATTAATTTACGAATAGAGTTTTTTTACTGATCCTGAAAATAACATTAATATTTTTGAAATAGTGTATTTCATTGTGAGCACATTATATTCGTTTGTACTAAAATTTATTTTAAATAAAATTCACGACAGGTTATGGGCCCAATGGTAGTGTCCTAATAATTATTTTTTTATATGCTTAAATTAGAAGAACTGTCTAAAGGTAACTCCGATAACTCCGAGGTTCAGAACAAGTTTCCTATTAAGAAAATGACAGAATCAAAAGTATATCGAATTCATAGTTTTAAAGGGCATAATTATCAATTATGGTGTCGCCAACTGGAAATTTGGACGGAGAACAAACAAAAGCCGTATATTTTAGCCACCGTGGTGAAGCCAGCCACTAATACTGCAGCATAGGATGACAAGGATGCTGAGGCTCAAGCATTTATCATGAGATGATTCGAATTGGAGCAGTTAAAATACTTAGCTGACTGTTATACTGCAGCAGAAATGTGGTCTAGATTGAAAACTGTTCATTCCGAAACAAGTGAGCAATCTGAACAAATAAGCTTAGAAAAATTTATCAACTGTAAAATGGATGACAATGGGGGTGTGGCGAATTTTATTGCTAGCGCTACAACACTAGTAGAAATGTTGAAAGACACGAGTCTCGAACAGAAGCTGCCGATGGTAATTACGAAAATCTTAAGCAGCCTAGCACCTAAATTTGACCATGTGTGCACAGCGTGGTATGTAGTTCCTCGTGCTGAGCAAAATATAGAGCGGTTGACAGATAATCTCGTTAATGAAAAGTCGTTGATTAATATACGAACTTGTGAGCAGAATAGTAACAGTACACAGAAACAGTAAGATAAAATGCAACGATAAGACAGCAATTCCAACAACAAGTAATATGGCAACAGTAAGTTCAAGAAGAGAATCGGCAAATACAATTATTGCGGCAAGCAAGTGCATTGGTCTCGCAAATGCATCAAGCGACAGAAGGAACAGCAAAATAATTACGATAATAATAAGACAAAGCAGAGCCAAAGTCATCAACAATTGAAAGCTCGCACTTATTTATGCTGCAATCGGCGTTGGGTGCGAACAAAATTAAAAATTTGTGGTATGCAGATTCAGGCGCTACTGACCATATGTCGTTTCAGAGGGAGTATTTTAAAAATTTTGTTCCCTTTTCTCTAAACGCATGTCACGTAAGAGCTGGTGACGGAAGGATATTGTTGGTTGAAGGAACAGCCGACATTGAAATGCAGACTAAGTCTTCCCGCTTAATGCACGTTATGAAAGATGTTTTATTAGTTCCAGATCTTGATCGGAATTTCATATCTTTATCTAGATCAACAGAAAAAGGTATGAAAGTTGCGTTTGCAGAAGGTGGGTTAGTTTCGTAAAAGAGGATTCGATTATTGCTGATGGTGAACGCGAAAATAGGCTTTATAAAATGAATAATAAAACAATTAACGCCGCTGAGCTGAATGTTGTGACGTCTGGTTCGCTGAAGCTGTGGCACGAACGTTTAGGTCATGTTAATTTCAAAAGTTTGAAGGACATGTGTAGCAAGAAAATAATTGATGATCTTAAAATTGACAGCACGTTTGAAGGGACCCCATTTTACGAGGGTTGTGCATTTGATAAGCAACACCGTTTAAGTTTTTTTTTCCGAAGAGCAGCAAAGTTAAATTTTTCCGAAATCGGGTGCAAGACGAGCATCAAAACCTGGTGAGAAATTTCATGTAGATCTGTGTGTCTGTCTGTAGGTGGCGCTAATTATTTCATGTTATTTAAAGATGACTTTTCCAGATATTGCTTCGTTTATTTTCTGAAAAACAAGACAGATGTTTTGGACAATCTTATGAAGTTTTACGCCGAGGTGCAAGCTGACGGACACAACATCAAAAGGCTACGATCTGATTGTGGTTTGGAATTTTGCAACGAGTTACTGAGCCGTTTTCTTCTCTCGAAAGGAATCAAGCATGAAACTACGAGACCGAGAGCTCCTGAACAAAATAGATTCGTCGAAAGGCAAAATGTAACGATTGTTGAGAACGCTAAAGCGATGTTGTTTGAAAGACAACTACCATTGTATCTGTGGGCGGAAGCAACTAATACAGAAATTTATCTGAACAATCGAACCGCATCAGATGTTATCGGTGGAGTAACACCGTTTGAAAAATGATTCGGCTGCAAACCTTCAGTTGCACATCTTAAAGTTTTTGGCAGCACAACCAATGGGAAAATAACGCTATAAAATGCTTGATAATTGGTTACAATAATGACAGCAAAGCTTATAGGATATTCTCGTACGACCAAGCTGGTAGAAGAATTTTGGTCACAAGAGATGTGATCATAAGCCAACAATCATATATTGGAGTGGTATTAAGAGAATATTTAAATTTTTAAAAGGAACTGCAGATCGTGGAATGGTTTTTAACATTGGTTCAAGTAACATTCAATTAGAAGCTTTTTGTGATGCGGATTGGGGAGCTGACATTGACACCAGATGTCCCGATTCTAAATGGAAGGCCAATCGCATGGAGTTCGCGAAAGCAGACCGTAACTGCTACCTCCACGACAGAAGCTGAATTTGTAGCTCTGTGTTCAACAATAAAAGCGATTATATGGCTCCGAAAGATAATGTCAAACATCGGTAACAATCAATTACAGCCAACGCCCATTAGATGTGGCAATCAGAGAGCAATAACTCTAGTAAAGAACCCACAATCGTCCAAGAGAACGAAACACATTGACAAACAATATTTCTACACATGCGACATGCAAAGAGAAAATGAAATCGACGTTTGTTTCGTATCAACTAAGCATCAGCTAAAAAGCATTGCCGAAACAGACATTTGATTTCCTAATAAAACAGTGTCAAATACACGACGAAGAATTACATGGCGATATTGAAAACGAGATGGAGTATGCTTTCTATGTACAAGAGTTATGTATGTATTAATATTACCTTTCTTTTTTATGTAGCATAGCCTGATTATATTTCTCTCTCTGTATATATCACCTGTTTTTACTGTTACTATTATTTATTTTTTTTACATTATGTGCTATCATTTTCTTTGCCTTTTTGGCTTGGGTGCATTTTTAACAAATTCACTCCGTTAGTGTATTTCATTATGAGCACATTATATTCTTTTGTGCTTCATTAATTAATTTATTTTAAATAAAATTCACAACAGTATTAATTGGAGAGGATGTTTTAAGACAATTTCGTTACAAAATTAGCTTGTACCAAGTATAAAGTATAACAGAGTTCATCGTTTGCAAATCAAATTATAATTGTTTGTGGATTTGAATGTAGCGGGATTGATAAGTACCCGTGTTTGAAGTTAGATGCCGCCACTGACGTTAACTCTGTGGAAACATAGGCCAGCACCTCGAAAAACTAGAAAAAATTTGATTGATAACATTTTTTGTAATTGGTACTACTTTTGTTTTGTATTGTTTCAGTTATAGCTACGTCATAACTTAAAGCTAATAATTTAATTATGTATATTGTATATTGTTTTTAATAGACATATTTAGCTATTAAACAAATATCCTACAAATCTGCACATCATCCTTTACTGGCTCCTGTCAAACAGCGACTGACAAAATTACTCGAAAGCCTTTGCATACGCATTGGCTTTAGCAGCTTCTAGAAGTCAGCATCTTTGAGATGTCTGTAAATATATATGCAGTACCGATAGAGATTGGTTTCTAGTTTTTGTATAGGAAAATATGTAAGGAGATCAAATAAAAGTTGGATAACGGTTATGGGACCATTCACCTTTGATGATAGCCATAATATATAAAAAATTCATCGTAGTAATGAGAGAGATTGTTGAGGCCATAAGCATCCATAATAACGTGTTCAAAATATTTTACATAAAAATTTTGGCATGTCAAATCTATCGACAAGGTGGGTGCCGCGTTTGCTAACTGTGTAACAAACATGGTCGAAAAAGAAGTTTGTTGCACTGTTGGACATTTTTAAGCACAATCCGAAGAAGTTTCTGCGGCCTTTCCTGACTATTGATGAAACATATATCCATCACTACACGCCAGAACTGAAGAAACAATCCAAAACAAGGCACTTCACGTGGTGAAAGTTTACCAAAAAAGTGTAATCTTCATTGACTATTTTGTAAAGGGGAAAATGACCACCGGGCAGCTTTGTGCTCAATTATTTGGAAGATTTGAAGTCGCGTTGAAGGCAGGACAACTGCATTTGGCTTTTTCATCACAATAACTCATCCGCAATTGCAACGGTAAAATAGTTTGAATTAGCATACGAATTGCTACCGCGTCCACTGTATTCCCCAGATTTAACCAAACATGACAAAATTGCTTAAGAGATTGCCAATTGTGGAAAAAGATTCGCATCGAGGGAAGATATCATCAACGAAACGGAAGCCAATTTCTGAAAGTTCGTCAAAACTTCTTTGGACGGCTTAAAAATTGATGGACCAAATTTATCGAACGAAATGAAGACTATATTAAAAAATGAAACAAAAATTCCATATTATTGTTTTAGTCTGACACGGACAATAATCAATCACAATCATCCCTCATTAGCTCTCGAACATTATTTGATTCGTTAAAATGTATACTATAAATTTTAAGATTTTAAGAGCTATGGCGATATTACTGTAATATTAAAAAGAGCGACAAATTGGACTAAGAACATACCCCACTTTAACGGTCATAAACAAGAAATATGAGCTAATATAGCAAAACCCTTCTAATATTTTCGCGTTGGACTTATTTCGGCTGGCAACGATGACTCGATACTGTCTCTAGGATACTGTGTTATGAAATCCGATAGAACTAATCACGAAAATGTTAAAACAACAAACTACAAAAATATTTATTATAACGAAATTCTGCAACGAAAGCACCTTCCTGCTCATTTTTTTATAGGATCAAATGGAATAATAGATATCTCCTTAGCAAAATGAAGACACTGGCAACAGTTTGATAAAAATTTTTTGAAGAGCATTGCAGAACAGTTTTAGAATGTTTACAGTTTGTCATGAAAAAACGAAAGAACCATATTTTACTTAATATTCCCTTAAAGTGGATATATGATTAAAAGAAACTAAAAAGAAGTCTAAAATAGCTTGATAGAGCTTCTAAACTAAAATAACTTTTCACTTTAAAATTTTTTTTTATGAATATTGCTGTTAGCTTTTTTTAAAGAACTGTGAAAAGAACAATGCATTTTATAAACTTATTTATGCTCTTATCAATTTGAAGACGCCGTGAATAGACGTGTTTATTTTCCAGTGCCTAAATCATTTTTGAGTGAAAGAAAAAACAAACAAAAGAAATTGAAGATTAGTGAAAACACTTCATTTTTGCACTTGCCTATATGGTACACACATTTTATTATTTTTAGTGATTTTATCAGATATAAAGTATTGCGGGAAACCGCAGTCAACGGTAGTGTGAAATGAGTGTACTGCGCTCACCAATACACATAATAAATACCATGACAATAAACAAAAAACTTGCATTCTGCTAAATTAAATACTTAATGCTTTATGAATATGCTTATACCTAATCAACCAGAAACCATATATTAAGCACATAATTCACACATTGCATATGTAAATGACTATAAACTATGTCTATAATATCCACAAACACAAATTCATAATTTCAAAAGATTATATTTTCCATTATTTCTGACAGGTATTATAGTATCAAATTCGTAATTAGTTTATATTTTTAAAAACCACAAAAAATGCAACAGCTTTATTGCCCTGAGCAATGAATGTTAGACTGTATGATATTATACATTTTCATAGTTTGCTTTGTGTGTTAAGAGAGGACCGGTTGTAGTGTGTACATGCATTTTGAGCGGCTGTAGGAAAAGAAACATTTAGCCAAGTCGACTATGTTAACCGCTGCACAAATGTAATTTAGATATATAATAATACAAATATTCTTATTCGGCAGTGTATAATATTAAATGTGTTCAGGAACCGTAGATTTAGATTTTTCATAAGTGTAAATAATATAAATGTGTTTATTTTATTTAATTTTTTAAATGTACTCTTAGTAATTATGTACTTAGTAATTATTAATAATTATTATTATTATCTGAAAACAGCCATTCTTATTGAATTGAACTGAGACGATTATCATGATACTAATCTGGACTGGAACTTCTCCCTGATATCGGATGCTAATACTCTATCGTATGACCAAATTATTGATAAGTTATGCATACTTCCAGATAATTTTGACATTTCTAATATTCACAACGAAATTGCACCAAATATTCTCCTTAAAAATCCTTCTAATATATTTTTCCAGATCTGCTAAATACATTTTAAAGTATTTGGAGACATATTTCCGTTCACCTGTTACACAACACATTTAAAACAAACTTGTGTAACCGAAACTAATAAGAAATATCCATATTGATGTTCGCATGGAATATGCAGCACACATAGACTGGAGGTACTCAAATTTCTGATAATGGCGTAACTTAGAAAACACTGTCGATGGATGCTTGAAGACCATTTGACCAAGATCAGGCATCAAAAACTGTTCAATAGAACTTCTGACAACAACCACATGGGGCAACCAAATAATAAATTTACCAAATTTGGGGTCTAGTCATATTGTGATCCATGTCATAAATCTGAAGCCATCTGGCAGCTTGAATTTGGTTTGAATATATTATGTTAACTGAGAATTTAATTCCTTGTACACATTTTAATATTAATGTAGTTTTTGGCTATTACCTCTACATCGTAGGAACTAAATTTATAATGTGTCAGGCTAAAATTTGTGTTTTGTGTAAATGAGGAGTTAGTAATTATATATTAGAGCCTTATTGGTATTTAGATTTTGGCCTCCTTATTTCTTATCGTAAATGAGAGTAGCACATTCGTGTTAATTAGAATGGTAATATATAAAATACTTCTTACAAGTTATTTAGTACACTTACTTCCCTAATTTTTTGCAATTATTTGTAGGACTCCACAAGTTTATTGTTACTGTACAGGTCAAAGTATTTCAATGAGTGACGCTATAAATCGTGTTTTGCTGGATATATGTATAAGCTATTTAGGTTTTTGACAATACTTTCATTAATGCAGCACTGTTGCTTACACTGCAGTTATGGCTTCAGCTAGTTTGCTTCTCCACCACCTCTTCCATATTTAAATTTATTAAATTCTCTGTTGTTTTTATTTTAGTTTAATATAAACTATAAAATTCGGTCAATTGATTCTCCCTTATAGTATAATATAGTTATGCTATAAAGTATAATTCCAATTGAAAAATTATCGAATCTACTTTGAATTATTTCTGTGAAAATTATGCTACAATTTGGGTAGCCACTTCCATATGGGTAAACTATTCCCCTTTGTTCTTACGGTCCACCTATATACAATATTTGAAGGTTCATGTATACTTTGAGGATGGAAGGTATATATTTTGCAATGTAACTTGTAACTATTTCCGTTATCGATACACCATACAGTTCCACTACAGGATATTAAGGAGGCCATAGAAGCATTCGGCCACGAATTGGTACATATATCTAAAATTAGGCAAAGAGTTACAAAAACCCCGTCCCAATATTTTATTTCAATCTTAAGCAGAATACAAACAACAGAGAAATAAATGATATCAAGGCAATATTACAAAAGTAATTTTTGAACCACCTCGACCCAAAAGACAAATACCACTGTGTACTAAATACCAGCGTTATAGACACACTAAAAACTTCTGTAACCACACGTAACGATGTGTGAAATGCGCTTTTAATCATTCTACTACAGAATGCAGAAGGAAGGACATATCATCAAAGGTCCAGTGAGTCGTCTGCGGTGGCGACCACTCAGCAAACTATAAAGGTAGTACAGTTTATAAGGAACTCCAGCAAAAAATGTATCCCACATTTCGTAAAAGAGAAGTAGTTACAACTTGGACCAAAAATCCCCTAAATGCTCCATTAAATCAAAGCCAAATACAACCAGGCCCCACGTACGCTGTAATTCTAAAAAATGTAAGGCCAACAGAACAACCTGAGAAATCACCAGACAATAACATATCTATCAAGAGAAAGCCAACGACATGACCGAACTAAAATCGATTATGAAACATCTCGTAACACAAATGAGCACTTCTTAACCTTCTGACAATCGTGCCAAAAGTAGTGTAAAAACGACCTCCCTTATAATAGCTGTATGGAACGCCAATAGATTAGCCCAATTTATTTAAGAAGAAACATTTTCTTACAGAACATAAAATAGATATCATGTTGGTTTCTGAAACTCATTTCACATTAAAAATTTATATAAATATACCACAATACAATATAAACTCCTCAAAAGGTTGCACAGCTATCATAGAAAAAAATAATATAAAACATCCACCTCTAGATAAATACCAACACCGACATCTTCAAGCAAACAGCATAGGTATACTGGACCTAGCTGTTTACTGTCCACTTAGATGTGCTGTTAAAAACCCCAATTTGACCATTTTTTTCAACCTTTTGGACCAAGATTTGCTGCTATGGGCGACTACAACTCAAAGCACACTCAGCTAGATTGAAGAATAATAAACCCACAAGGCAGAGAGCTTCTAAATACCATTCTTTCTAACAAACACACGCACTTATCAATCAGAGAACCAACGTACTGGCCTTCCGATAACAAAAAAGATCCTGACGTCATAGATTTTTGCGTAATGAAAGGCATTGCATTAAATAATGTCAAACCAGAATCGTGTTTAGATCTATCTTCTGATCACCCACCTTTTTTATATATATGAACTCCAAAACAGTGATAAAACAACGTCCCCAATCTTTGCACAAAAAACTAACGAACTGGCTGCAATTCAGACAAATATTAAATGAGACACTTCCACTTAATGTTCGTCTCAAATTTAAAGAAGATATAGATGATGCTGTAGAAATATTTATACGGACTACTCAGCAAGCACCTATCGAAATCATGTTTAAAAACTGACACAGTTATTAAGAAAGACTGATTGAGAAACGTAAACGACGAAAAACATGGCAAACTGCGAGGTATCCATGTAACAAAACTAAATTTATGAAGACAACAAAGGCACTAAAACAGGTACTATACAACCGAAATAACAGTAAGTTTCAGAGCTTTCTGGCAAACCTTTCATCCTCAGAAGCAACGGACTACTCACTATGGAAAACTACTCAATCATTAAAGCGACCACCCAATATATGTTCGCGAATAAGAAACAAGAATGGATGGGCTAAGTGTGACGAAGATAAGGAAGTCACCTTTGCAAAACACTTTTCACATGTATTCGAGCCATTTCCACCTGTCTCGCATCACGCAGAAAGCGAAAATGTGAGTTTTTTACAGTCTCCAGGTGAATTAGAGTCACCAATATCAAGATTTAGGCAAAAAGACGTAAAAAGAATATGTGTGACGCTGCAAGTAAACAAAGCACCGGGATACGATCTCATCACAGGCAAAATACTAAAGGAACTACCTGAAACTGGATTACAGCACCTAATTCAACTGTATAATGGTGTTTTAGCTCTTTCTTACTTCCCTCTACAGTGGAAAGTAGCACAAATAGTGTTATACCAAAAACTGGGGAGCCGAAGGAGGAAGTAACATCCTACAGACCCATTAGTTTCCGGCCCATTCTCTCGAAGGAGCTAGAAAAACTCCTCCACGAACAACTAATGCCCATCCTTGATGAAAAACACCGAATACCTACCGGAATAGGTACATCGAGTATACAAGGCTATTATAGAAGCTTTTGAAAGTAAAAAGTATTGTACTGTCGCATTTCTGGACATCACTCAGACTTTCGATGAAGTGTGGCACCCTGGATTACTTTACAAACTGCCTTCTAACTATTACTGTATTCTGAAATCCTGTCTTGAAGATAAGACATTTCATGATCAAATTCAACGACGAAGTCACAAAATTATATCCAATCAAATCCTACGTGCCACAAGAAAGGGTTCTGGGTCCTGTGCTCTATACACTATTTTCAGCTGATATGCCAACAACAGCAAATATGACAACTGCTACCTTTGCTGACGATACAGTGATTATGGTAACTCATTCCAACCATCTGACAGCACCGGCAGATCTGTAATTAAACCTCTACAAATGTGGAGAATAAAAGCAAATGCGACCAAGTCTTACTTTCACTCTCAGAAAGATCACGTGTCTCCCCGTATTTTTTTACAACGAGGAACTACCACAGTCAATAGATACTAAGTACCTTTATTTTCATTTAGATCGTCGACTGACCTGGCAGAAGCATACCTAAAAGAAAGCAATTGACCTAACACTAAACTCGTTGAACTGGCCCAACTTTCAATTGAAAATAAAGTATCAGTTTATAAAGTCATACTGAAGCCTATATGGACTTATGGCATCCAGTTATGGGGATCAGCGTCAAAATCTAATATTGCGGTTCTGCAAAGATACCAATCAAAGGTACTAAATCTGATAACAAACGGCCCTTGGTATGTAACAAACCAACTTTTACATCGAGATCTAGAGATTCCAAATATAAGTGAAGAGATACTTCGATATAACTCAAGATATTGTGCTCGCCTTTCAAGGCACCCTTACATACTTGAGTAATAACTCAACCAATCGCACACTCAAAAGACGATTTCCTTTACAAACAGGTGGATCCATGTATTAACTAAAATTTGAGATAAATAATAATAATAATTGTAATTAAAATTTAATTTAAAAAAAGGAAATAAAAAAATTATAACTAAAAAAAATTAATAATTGAATAAAAATAAAAAAGCCAATAATTACCTAATATGTAAACATTTTTGTGAATTTTATTATTGGCTAATATTATAATTGTTTAAATTTAAATTTATGTTTAAGATAATTTTAGATTTAAATCTAGTTTTAAGATATAATAATTGCTTAACGTTCTAGGATAGATTGCAATGAAATAAAATGGAGTTATAATAAAAAAAATTTATGTTCTGCAGATTTACGAAAGCTATGGACGTTTATCACAAACTGAAAATTTACAATGACTATAATAATGATTCGATCAAATAATTAAATAGCACAATTTTAAATATATTGTTTGCTTCCGATTCGTTCACATTTTTCATTTTATAATTATTTAAAAAAAAATCTAGAATACACCTTAGCACCTTTAGAAGATTGATAAAGTGACAGAATTTTACTAAAACGAGTTTAGAAGCCTGAAGTCAGGTTAGACCGACTTCGAAATACCCTTTACCTTTTCTTGTGCGTGCGAGTTCAATAATGGAGATGTTTTCTTCATAAATCATAATTAGGAGCATATCTACGGTAATTTTCGGTAGGGTACCTTGAATTGATTATATCGACCCCATTTCTTGTGTATTACGGTTTTGTAGTGTCAATATAACCACTAATATACAATTTAGTCAAAAAAATTTTGTTTAGTTATAATAGTATGTCAATAGTGTGCGTTTTCTAAAAATAGCAGATGATTTTTCTTAATTGTGGGCGTGGCAGTAGTTATAATCTGCCCATATTTTGATTGCATGCTAGTACAGACCTAATGCATACAGCTATCAATTTGTATTCATATATAATCTCTAGAAGCATAGATAGGGTAATTGTTTTTAAGTGGGGTTCCCAAAGTTCATTATATGGGACGAAGGCGTATCCTTCATCTGATCGACCCCGAATCTTGTATGTGGCTTTATAGGGTCCATATACGTTTAAAATTTCGTCCAAAAATATTGCATAGGTCGTAAGTTAAAATGATATGTCAGTGGTGGGCGTGGCTGTAAAAATAGCCCGCCCATTTTTTGTGTGGTGTTTAATGTTAGTACTCGCAATATTCCTGTGAAATTTTGTTGATAAATCTTTATCAGGAACCTAGTAATGATTCTTGGCTAAATGTGGGCGTGGCAGTTGTATTATGATCTCCATATTCTGCACAGACACTATTATGGCCCCCATGTATATATCTGCCAATTTTTATTCCGCTGGCATCAATACGAGCATAGGTAGGCTAATTTTAATTTTAGAATCGAAAGTTCCTTATATCAAATTGGACCGAAGTTATAGTAATTTTAAAAAACGTGAAAAAAGTTCCTTATATGAGAATTATCCAAATCGGCCCATAAAGCAATCTGGTTCTTTATCTTTGTCCAGGCTATACTTTTGCAAAATTTCATAAAGAAAGCTAACGGCGTAGAAAAAAAGTGGCCACAGACGGACGGGCGACAAACAGACAGACGGACGGACAAAAAAAATGATTCCGATCATATCTGTATACTTAAGTCTATACCTACCATGCCTCGTTCTTAAAATTGCAACCCCTCTCAAAAGCAAAAAATGAGTATACTCTTTTTAGATTTTTTAAAGGTAAAGGGTATAAAAATCGTGTAAACTCTTTCTGACAACATTTCAGAATATTTTAAGCTTTGTCAGAATAATTAGATCATTTGAAATTTATTATAAAAAAACAGCCTGACAAAAATTCGACAAATATAAACATAATTTACATATATCAAATTCTTATATCTTTTTTCTTATGGTGAACTTTAGAACTTACTTCTTCAAAAATAAATCGTCGGTCCTGACCATTACCAAGTTATTCAAAAATTGATCTGATAGATCCAGCTAAATCAGGATTTCACACATATGGTAAAATTATGTAATAAAACGATTCTGAATATTCAAATTGACTTTTATTTAATTGTCTTGAATCAATGCGCTGGAAAATACAGTGCAATGGATTGCAATATATTAAATGAGAAATACCCAAAATATAATTAATAGTTATAATTGTGGTAAAACCTACCCGGCAAATAATAGGGGATGCGTACTGGCTAAAGAATTACAAAAAATAAGAGAAAGCAATTGGTTTTCGAAATAAGGCTGAACTGCAAGCTCGTAAAAGCAACACGTATCCAACAGAAGCAAAAAATAAAGCAAATATCGGGTTTTTCAATAAGAGCGCTACAAAAGTTTTTTTAAATAAAACAAAACCGGTTTTAGATATCAATTAAATTCTTTATTCCTGTGAAAGTACGTTCGATGCCATTATGTATGGAACTCAATTTCTTTTGCATGGCCACCACGGGCACGCTTGCAGAAGTCCAGAAGCTGAACCCAATTTTCAACGGTTTTCAAGCATAAATCGGCCATTACTCCTGCAATTTCACGTTCGATATTCGTACGAAGTTCATCAATCATCGGTGGCTTGTTGGCATAGACCATAGACTTGACGTAGCCCCACAGGAAATAATCTAACGGCGTCAAATCGCACGACCGAGGCGGCCAATCGACTGAGCCGTTTCGTGAGATAACACGTTCACCAAACTTGGTTTGCAGTAAATTGATTGTGGCATTCGCTGTGTGGCTTGTGGCGCCGTCCTGTTGGAACCACATGTCCTCCAAGTCCATATTATCCAATTGGGGCCAAAAATATTCGGTTATCATTGAACGGTAGCGATTCGCATTCACAGTAATGTGCCGGTCTTGATCATCACGGAAGAAGTACGGCCTAATGACGCCGCCGGCCCATAAACCGCACCAAACCGTAATTTTTTCGGGATGCGATGATGACTCATGGAGTACGTGTGGATTGCTGTCTAACCAATAACGCATATTTTGCTTATTGACGAAGCCATTCAGCCAGAAATGAGCCTTATCGCTGAAGATGATTTTCCGATGAAAATCCGAATCATTTTCAAGTTGTTGCTCAGCCCAATTCAGGAACATACGACGCTTATGGTGGTCAAGCGGCTTCAGTTCTTGCGTCGATTTGATCTTGTAAGGATGCAGGCCAAGATCTTTTCGCAAAATTCGCCACAACGACGTCACAGAGATGCCCAACGCTTGAGAACGACGTATGAGAGACACATTTGGCCTTTCTTGAACTGAAGCCTCAGCGGCAGCAATATTCACGACACTACGGGCACTTCTTTGTCTCACTGGCACGGGAACATTTTGTACTGTGCCTGTGGATTCAAATTTTTCCACTAGACGCTCAATTGTTGATCTGCTAGGACAATTATGACGACCATAAATTGCACGTAGCGCTCTTAAAGTTGAGGCGACTGACTCCGAATTTCGGTAGTAAAATTTAATAATTTTGGCTCGTTGTTGGCTCGTATGTCTTTGCATGATGAAATGGCAAACCTTACTGAAGAGAAATGTCAAAAGAGCGGGTAAAAATATGGCGTCGTTTGCTGTCACTATCGATTTACTTTTGTAGCGTTTCTTTTGAAAAACCCTTTATAAAAGAAAATTATACAGCTAATGAATTAAGGTTGGTAAGAACTGAAAAGAAATCAAAGCCCGCATCACAACGGGTGCTAGAGAGGGCGAGAGACGGCAAGAGAGAGCTGTGCGAGGCAGTGCGAGATAGCGCGAGAGAGAGCGAGAAAGGGCGAGAGAGAGCAAATCAGATCCCAATATAACCTAATATCTAAGACACACTTTAGAATTCATATACTACAACACACACTATTCACCCGAGCAACTGCGAAAGGAGTGGCAGTGCATTAATTATAAAGAAAAACATTGAAAATTACGAAGAACTCAACTTAAGTAATAATATGTTTCAAACTACCACTATCATAGTAAAAAAAAACACGCCTCTCTCTATCACTGGTGTGGCGACATCACTACCCCCACCTAGTTGTCGGGTACGGCACCGCAAGCAGACGCTTGTTCCACACGCCATCTATTGACGCGCTGTCGCTGCCGCACATAGTTTTCATGGCAAGCGGAAACAGCCTTTCTGGTCTGCCGAATTTCGGACTTTGGAGACCATATCTGAGGTCGCCGATGTACTCCGCACGGTGCCTGTGGCGGGTAAGTACTACTCTCTAAAGGCGGCTATCCTCCACCGCCTGACCGATTCTGCAGACCGGCAGATGCACAAGCTGCTCACTCAACTCGAGTTGGGGGACAAAAAGCCGTCTCAACTGCTTCGACAGATGCGGATTCTAGCGGGAGACCGCGCGTCGGATGACGTCATCCCCGTTAAGTGGCTCGACTTGTTACCGCTGCCAACTTGCTAACTGCTTAAAATTCTAAAAGCACCAGTTCGGAGGAGCTCGCCGCAGTGGCCGACGAATTGGCTGACATTGGACCAACGGTGACAGCTATGTCACCTCCGCTCTCGTCTCCGAGACCCTGCTCTCCATTCGCAAGCAGATCGTCGCATGATTCCACGGGTAATTCCGTGCACGCAGAGCTTGCCGCGCTGCGCCAGTCAGTGGCACAGCTTGGCGTTAACGGGGGAGAACCAGGAGCTGCTGCGTAAGATTACGCCCCCACTTCAGAGTGGTCGCGGTGATACCCGCAGCCCCAGCCGGCACCGCGATCGCTCCACAACGCCTAGCCAATGTTGGTATCACCGTAAGTACGGAGCCGCGGCGCAGTTGTGCCGACCACCGTGTGCCTTTGGCGCCGTTGCCGTAGTGGCCGCAACCTCGACTCCGTCAGGACACTAACGCTGACTCCGTCAGGACCTAGGCAAGCGACGCCGGCGTACCACCAACCGAGAGAGCCTCCACATAATCGACCAGACGACGTCCACGCGCTTTCTCGTAGATTCGGGTTCAATGGTCTCCTTACTCCCGAGGAGAACAGTTGCCCACAATTTGCAGCGGAACGACTTCACGCTGTACGCCGCCAACTTATCGCCGATCGCCACATTTGGACAGCTCACGATGAAACTCAACCTTGCCCTACGGCGAGTCTTCACTTTGTCGTTCATCGTGGCGGACGTACAGACAGCTATTCTGGGAGCAGACTTCCTGGCACATTATGGACTTCTGGTAGACCTATGGACTCTCTGACCAATATCGCGGCAACAGGCCGCATTGACTCAGTACACATCTGTGGCATCTCCACAGTGGCTCGCATTGATGCACCTGTGGCACCATATGGCGACCGGTATAGAGAGCTCGTCCAGCGCTTCCTGCAACTGGCTTCACCAGCAGGGGTCATGGCCACGGTACCAGACTTGCCGGTACAGCACTTCATCGTCACTGAGGGCTCTCCCGTTTTCAAGCGCCCCAGTAGACTCATCGATGAACGACTCGCTGCAGCCAAAGAAGAGTTCGCCAACCTCCTCGACAAGGGGGTGGTACGTCCATCATCGAGCCCATGGGCTAGTCCGCTGCACATGGTACCAAAGCCGAATGAAAGCTGCCGAGCCACTGGCGACTACCGCCGCCTCAACGCGTGCACCTTGCTAGATCGATACCCATTACCGTTCATCGAGGACCTGATCCAGGAGAGCCGGGGAAAAGTCTTCTCTGTAATCGACCTGCAGAAAGCCTTCTACCAGATCCCGGCTGCCAAAGCTGACATCCCGAAAACGGCTGTCACAACACCATTCGGCCTCTTCGAGTTCGTGGGTATGCCATTAGGCCTGCGTAACTTCGCGCAAACGCTACAGCGGGTAATTAATCATCTGCTGAGGAAACTCCCCTTCGTGATGGGTTAGCACAATTCGAAGAAGAAGGCGGCGATCAGCTGGACGACGCAAACGGAGCAGGCATTCCAGCGGTGCAAGGCGAGTATCGCAGCGGCTACAGATTCAGCATTTCTCTCGCTAACTGTGCCAATTAACTCGCTTTCGCTACGCAGCAACGGTCACACACGACAACGCCGAGGCAAAGCCGTCAACTAGACTACATCCTCCAGTGTAACGCTCGATTCCTATACATTCCTCGGGGAGACAATTTATTTATTTAGCCTGAAACAAGCCGCTGATGTAGAACTGCCTCACCTGCTGGAGAACCCGCGTATCCAACGTTTTCAACGACAGCGAGATCTACTGTCTGGTTACCGATGGGGCGACACGGCCCTACTTGCCACCCAACCTGCGTCGAGTGGCGTTTGGCATCGTACACGGATCATCTTACTCGAGTGGTAGAGCAGCGGCGAAACGACTGGTGGCAAAATATTTGGGGCCAAGCATGCACAAAGACGCGCTCCGCTGGGCCCGTGAATGCCAACCATGCCAACGCGCGAAGGTCCATCGCCACAATCGCGCCGAGTTACAGAGCTTCGGGGTTACAGACGACAGGTTCTGCCATTTACATGTAGACTTTATCAAGCTACCGCTGGTGAGAGGATTGTCGCACAGCCTGACCATCATCGACCGCTTTTCCCGATGGCCAGTGGCTGTCCCACTGCCGGACATCCGAGCTATAACCGTCGCACGAGCTTTATTCGGCAGTTGCGTCTGCACTTTCGGCACGCCACTTACCATCACTTCCGACCAGGGAGGTCAGTTCGAGGGGGAGCTTTTCACAGCCCTCGCTAAAATGATAGGTGCGAACCACATCCATACAACGCCTTACCACCCGAGCGATTACACCGCGCACTAAAAGCGGCATTGATGTGCAGCCCAGAGACACCATGGCCGGACGCCCTGCCAACAGTGCTGTTGGGTATACAGACTGCGTACAAGGACGACCTCAAAGCGACTCCAGCCGAAATGTATTTCGGCACCCGGCTTCGCCTGCCTGGGGAAGTTTTTGCCCACCATGATGACTCTTGCAACAAACCGGTTTTCGTCGAGAAGTTGCGTAAGCTGGTAAAAGCAATCAAGCCGGTACCTGCGTCGAACCACTCGAGATAGATTCCATTTTTCTTCAAGGACTTGCGCATCTGTACACACGTATTCTGCAAGCTGGACAAAATCCGGAGGCCACTCGAGCCGCCATATACGGGCCCCCATAAGGTAATCCGCCGAGTCAATGACAAGAGTTTCATCATAGACTTGAACGGCGTTGAGAAAACCATCTCTACGGACTACTTGAAGCCGGCCTATCGCCGCCATCACAAACGACAGCTGATCACCTGACACATCAACCGGGGATACAACCGGCACCCCAGTTAGAGGCAAAACCGACAAAGCGGGTATCGTTCTCCGCGCCGAACACTGGGGGAGGAGTACCTGTGGCGACATCACTACCACCACCTAGTTGTCGGGTACGGCACCGCAAGCAGACGCTAGTTCCACGCGCCATCTATTGACGCGCTGTCGCCGCCGCACATTGTGTTCATGGCAAGCGGAACTAGCCTGTGTTGGCTGCCGAATGTCGGACTTTGTGTTTCCGGCCTTTTCATGTATTTCTCTCTTTTCGCAGCGCTGGAACCGGACGGACGCTCGAGTACCGCTCTCGCATCTTTTTTCATTTAAGGCATCGTATTATATTTTATATTTATTAAATAGAACTTAATATTGTTTTCCTATTGTTTATTTACTGGCAACGCTATAATCGAGCAAATAGCCAAATATATTGCCCCCCGAGATACAATATATCTTTCAGATCTTATATGCATAAATACAAATTTATAATGGGTGGAGACTTCAAGGCGAAGAACACATACTGGGGGTCCCGCTTAATTACGACAAAGCAGCACGAGAAACGGGATGTGAGTTTATTTCGGCAGGAACTAAGACGAGAAATAAGTACCATCAAAAACGAATCAATGAATTGATATCTATCAGAGTTAACAGTTGTTAAAAAAGGCGACTTTTGGAAATGCAAAATAAAAATGCCAAGCTGCCATGAATATTTGTTAATAAGCATGTCAGTTAATATATACCGTCCACATTTTGCTTAGTGTTTAGTGGAACCCACATCTACATAACCACCACATTACATCACTATCCATTAATTCCGAGTTAGGTGTGGTGCTTGTCCAAATGGGCTCATATAGCAATCTGGTTCTGTAACTTGGTCCAGACTATACTTCAGCAAAGTTTCATTAACAATATCCTATGGTCTTGAAAAAAAAGTGGCTACAGACGGACAGAGGGACGGAGGGACAAAAATCAAAATTGCTGAGAAAGTAATTCTGATACTTATTTCCATACCTTCCACGCCTCCTTTTTGTAGTTGAAACCCCTCTCAACCGTACAAACATCGAATATCCACAGGTACTTAAATTATCTTTAAATAGATCTGAGAAACATTTTGGCATAGCTTGGACCAATTTTCGATTTTTTTCAGGAGATATCCTGGCCGATTCAAGTGGGAAGACATCTTTCAGCATAGATTTTGACGTTATATGATGATCTCATAAATCTTCAATGGGATTGAGGTCTTGCGTTTGGGGAGGTATGTGCAACTGTTCTGATACATTATAAAAGACCTAAAGCTTCACAATATCAGCGGTATACTTCGGGTCGTTGTTTTGTTGTAACCCAAGTCTTTCCGCACTCTGATCTCAATTTTTTTTTAAGCACGTTGAGGTATCCCATTTATCCATAATGCTTTCAATAAAGACTAACTTTGCCACTCCTCTCACCGCCATGCACCACCAAACCATCACACTACCGCCATGCTTTATCGTGGGCACTTCCTTTATTTAAGGAAGTGCTCGGCTTTCTCCACATCAGTTGGCGTTTCTCCCAAAAATACAATATTTACTCTCATCGGAGAAAATTACTCGTTCCCAGAACTCTGGAGTCTTATTTATGTGCTCCTTAGCAAACACAATTCTGTTGTCTGTTGACTAGTGATATGAAATGCTTTTTACGGGCGACTTGGATACGGAAATTATTTATTTTTAAGACGTTGCAGATAGTGTCACTACTGCAAATCTTCTTTTTAAATATTTCATCAACATCTTTAGCAACTTTGTGCCAAATATCCTAGAATTTTTTGCGCGGACTGCACAATAAAACGCTTCTCTCCGCTCCGGAGCTTACTTACGCTCAGAACACCACTATAAAATGCCAACTTCGCGTCTGCATACTTAACAATAATTTTCCTTGATCGTTCCCGGCAGAGGAAAACCGAAATATTAGCATAGCTTTAAGTCTTTTGTAGTAGGAATTAAATTGAGAAAAAAAATTAATTCAGTTTTTACTGTAGGTCTGGAATAATATAAAATTAAAGTTTTAAGAGAATTGAGAAAAATTCTTTGCATAGCAAAAACACGATAAGCTAAATATAATTTCAGGTGTCAAAAATACACTGGTAATTAAAATTCTAAACTACTTATATTTAATTTTAGTACTCAAACTTTTTAGATAATGCTCACAAAAATATTTAACGCTTCAGCCTTATTTAATATTTTATCACAGATTTGTTTTACCCTTTCAAATATAATATATCAATTTAATACTTGTAATGTGAAATAGCATCGTTTATATAACATTTGAGTACATTTTTTGCACTAAAAGTACAAAAAAAAAAACGAAATTTTGCTAACATATTTATCAGCCCATCTCATGGGAATTAAATTTGTCTACAGGTGTGCGTTTTTATATTGGTGTCCCCATTTATACACATAATTTATCCTTTTGTATTTTAGCCTATACTCTACCAAATGAGCACACATATTTTGTAGTGCTCAAGAGGCCAAATAAGCACTAAAAATCTGAATTTAGTACTAATCGAACTAGAAATATTTGAATTTCTGGTTCCCATCAAAATTTAAGAGAATCGCTTTATTATTTGTGCGAGTTCCGGCTGCAAATTTAGCAAGCTTAGTTTGACAACGCATCTGGCCGACAGTTTGTGCAGGGGGAATAAGGCATGGATGTTGGGCTCTATGCCGTAATTGCTTATTTCTGCAGCTGCTGGGTGGGGACCTCCTCTCTGTCCCGTAATTGCCAGGCTGTCGGTAGTGCGACTTTTACCTCCCAGTGGTGTCTGCTGGTAACAGGATGTGTAGGTCATGTCTCTGACAGGATCCTGGCTAAATTTAGTCGGGCGAGGAGAGTAAACTCTTTAAAATCCCCAATCCTAACGTGGAACAGAATATGCCGATGGTATGCGTGGCTAGGGGGTGACTAATTTCAAATATGCGGACAATGACAATGCGAAAGCCGCCAGCAAAAGGCAGCCCTCTGCCCAATACATTTAAGTGGCAAAAGGAGTCAAGATGGCAGTATTGGCAAGGGACTATCCTACTACAGTCCAGACAACTGCCCAAATGGACTCTATTTTAAACTCGATAGAGGAGAAAATACTGGAGCAAAACACCGAGTCGGTGAAGCCAGCATTTTTGGGCTCTACCTTCAAGGCGGGATATCTCATTCTGTATTGTAAGGATAATATAAGATAAGGACTATAATATAAGATAACTTTGCTGAGTGGATTAATGCGACATCCTTACAAATGATACCGTGGGGGGTGCCTCCCTGTGGCCCGTAGAGAAACTCAAAGTAAGGCTTAAGGGTGCGGATACCATGGAGGAAGAGCTGATTAAACAGCTCAGCGCGGTTGAGCTCGAGGAGGAGAACGAATCCAGTTCTCACGAAGACTCCACTCCTAAGAAAGCCCCAAAATGAAGTGCCTTCAAGCAAACTTTCAGCATGCAAAAGCGGCCACGGCGGAGCTTAGCAGAAGGTTTGCCGAAGGGTTCATTCAAGAATCCTTGATACACAATTGCCGTGTACCAAGCCTAAACATTAAAAAATTCACAAGTAAGCTATGATAGAACAGAAGCCAAACCTAGGGCACCTGTAAAATTAAATACTGATATGAAATTTTCGCCATATACAGAATTCATGGATGGCGACACGGCAGCCGTAATAATAGAGGCTCAGCTGGATGATAGTAGAATAGAAAACTGGTGGAGCACTGTAAGGTCCACATGAATCCATCATTGGCTGTGATGCAAATGCCCACAACACAGTATCGGGCAGTACGGACACAAATAAGAGAGGTGAGTTACTTCTAAACTATTTAATAACTACCAACTTATCGATAGCAAATAACGGGGACGAACCAACCTTTGTTACCTCGACTAGAAGGAAGGTTTTAGATATTACCTTGACCACGAACAGAGCAATGGGCCTGGTGGAGGAATAGAGGATCATGGATGAGGCCTCAATGTCTGACCACAGACATATTTTATTCAATCTAATGGACTCGAGAAGAGCATTGTGCTCGATCGAAGCCCCAAGACGACTGACTGGGGAAGATACTCCGAGGGTCTAGCGGCGAAATTGTCAGAACACAGAATAGATATCGTCAACACAGAGGATCTGGAGGGGGCGGTAGCGGTCCTGACTGACCAGATGGTATCCTCATTTCAGGAGTGCTGCCCATTAAGGTCAAGTCATCAAATAAGAGGGTTCCCTAGTAGAATGCACACCTGAATAAACTGCGGGGCGCAGCCAGGAAAGAGTTTAATAAGGCTAAAAGGACGAACGACTGGGAGAAGTACGGGAGTGCTTTGACGACCTATAACAGGGAGTTAAGAAAATCCAAGAGGGCCTCATGTAGAATCTACAGAGATCTCTATCAAGGACGAGTTCGGGCACACTAAAAAGCCGTGACGGTGCCTTCACTACCGACTTTTGGGAGACACTAGAGCTTATTCTGAGAACTCACTTCCCAGACAGCACGTTTAACGAAACAGGCAGGATTATCCCTAGCGTTAGGGGTATCGGCCACGGTGAGCGGGGTGGTCCATCGGTAAATAGAATAATTAGCTTTGAAAGGGTACAATGGGCCATAGGCTCCTATCAGTCGTACAAATCTCCGGGGCCGGACGGTATATTTCCAGCCATGCTGGGAAAGGGTTCGGATGTGCTAACCAGACCTAAATTCTAGCGGCTTCAAAACAATAGGATATGCGAATGACTTGGTAGTCATCGTGAGAGGCGACCATGAAAGGACCATGGCGAACATGAAGCAGAAGGCCTTAAGTAAAAAGGAGCCCTGGTGTAGGCGGAAAGGGCTGTCAAATCAACTCAAATAAGACTATGGTAGTTTCCTTTACGAACAAAAGAAGCTTTGTTGTTCCGGATTTGGGGGTTAGTGGCACGGTCGTGCCCCTAAGCACAGGGGGTAAGTATCTGGGGATCACCCGGGACAGTAAACTCACTTGCGGGCGCATCTGGAGCTGGTGATGGCGAATGCCACTCGCTCATTAACAAATCCTGGATCAAATGGACATAGCCCTCGACTTTACAAGAGTCCTCTTTCCAACAAAGCAGCAATGGGCTCTAGGTCCTTCGTGGGTGAGCGATGACTCACAAAAGTGGAACACTGATGGATCAAAAACGTCTACGGGCGTGGGCGCGGGGATAATGGGGCCTAGAGCACACATCTCACTCTCCTTATGCAATGATGCGAATGTGTTTCAAGCCGAATTATTTGCGATCCTGGAGCCGGTGAACATCCTAAATAACAGACAACCTATAAGAGTTAAAATCAATATACTTATACAAATATAAAGGGTGTCCCAACAAGAGCGCAAACCGGGAAATGACTGATGCAGCAATTGAATTGTTTCTCTGGCTGTATGACATGTGGCGCCGTCTTGTTGGAACCACAAGCCCCGCCACATTCATTTCTTCAATTCGAGGCAAGAAAAAACTGGTTATCATTTCACGATACCGAACACCATTGATTGTTTGCGCTTCACGTGCCTCATTTTCATAAAAAAAAGGTCCAATGATTCCTCCAGCCCAAAAACCACACCACTCAGTGTCACGTTGAGGATGCATTTGCTTCTCGTGAATCACTCGAGGATTTTCCTCACCCCAAATGCGACAATTCTGCCTATTGACGAAGCCATCAAGATGGAAATGGGCCTCGTCACTGAAGATGATTTTAGCGGCAAAATCAGCATTTTCATGTTGTCTCTCCAATACCCAATTAACGAACTCCCTTCGCTGTCCATGGTCAGCTGGCTTCAGTTTCTGAGTCAATTGAACTTTGTATGCATGAAGATGCAAATCTTTCGTCAAAATTCGCTGCATAGTGGATTTGGAGACACCAATTTGCTGAGCTCGGTGTCGAATTGAGGTGGATGGAGTTTGAGCGACATCATCACGTACAGCTGCGACATTTTCGGTCGATCGACCTGGTCGATGGCACGTTGTTGTCTACATCACTAACAGACCCAGTTTCGGCAAATTTATCCATTAATCTCTTTACAGTTGACTCTTTTGGAGCATTATTCTGACCCCAAATTGATCGCAATTTGCGAACTGTAGCCGCAAAACTTTCACCATTTTGGTAAAACAATTTCACAATGAGAATGCGTTGTTCATTCGTGTAGTGCTCCATTTTTACTAACCTCGTACCTTCTACTAGCAAACAATAACAATTGTTCAAATGTCAAACAATGACACTTCGAATGTTGCCAGATTTAAAAATTGCGTTCTTGTTGGGACACCCTTTACATTAAAAGCACTCAACAAATACTCTTACACTTCCAAAACACTTTGGGAGTGCCACTGTGCACTTAAAAGACTGGCGACACAACAGACTTTGTCTGGTGTGGGTTCCAGGCCATGAGGGACACGCAGGCAACGGACATACGGACCCTCATGCAACGGAAATACGGGCCATGTCCAACGTTTGGTTTCAATAAGCATGGTCCTAAGCTGGATCTAAAAAACTGGACGACGCAGCCGAAAAATGAGTACTGGAACAGCTTAGAGGGTCTGAGGCACTCGAAAAGGTTTTTGTGATTCAACGCAGAAGAAATCAACTGAGGATACTGTGCGGTGTGTTGACGGGTCACTTTCCCTGCAATGAGCAACTGCACAGAATGGGCCTAGCTGATACCAAATTATGTAGATTTTGCTTAGAAGACGATGAGTCTGAGGCACTGCATAAGAAATCAGATTCTTGCCAAATGTGCAATATTTTTCATTGGATGTGTTCCATGTTGAAATAATAAAATTAATTTCGCTATTGGTATGTTTAATTCACGCTTCCCTTCATATAATTTATAGATTTAATCTTTCGTTTTACTTTCCCTATATATAAAATAAATAAAAATGGATGTTTGTATGTCTGTCCTTTATAGAATCGTAAACTATGCATTTGATCATGTGATAATCTTCAGCAAAGTTGTTGTGCATGAGCCCACGAAGATTTCTCAGTTGGTACCGGTCCAATTGGACAAAGGGGCGTGGTACCTCCCATACAAAGCACAAATTAAAAATCCATTATTTCTGCTCTGGTTAACAGTATGTGAACAAAATTTGGTACGTCGGTTAAGTGTACACATTCTAATTGCTGTTGCAAATATGGGCGAGATTGGACATAGGGGCGTAGTACCTCCCATACAAATCACAAATTAAAAAGCCATTATTTCTGCTCCGGTTAACAGTATTTGAACAATATTTGGTATATAGGTTTAGTGTACATATTCTAAGTGCTGCTGCAAATATGGGCGGGATTGGACAAAGGGGAGTGGTACCTCCCATACAAATCAAAATGAATTGAATATTTGTATAATGTCTTTCCTTCAAATTTATATATTTAAACTACTCATCCGATTTCAAAAATTCTTTGACCAGCTGAATGCTACACCCTCCTACAATTCAGGGGTGCACCGGGTACAGCTAGTATAATATATATTGAACATACTACAAAACTTTTTTTTTTTGTGTTTTTGTAGAAGTATATGGGCAATAATTTGAGTGGGGTTTTATAGTTTTCTGATTGCTTCTAAATTGAATGTTTGAAGCAATTACTATGAGCATTACTATTATGGCGTTTTGGTAGAAGATGGAAATACCATCTATATGTTTTAAATTTATTAATTGTTAACAAACTTTTAAAATCATGCCTAACAATAACTTTTTTTTAAATTAAGTAATCAAATGTGTGCATATAATAAAAAAGCATTAATATTAAAAGTACATTTTAAAACTTTGCTTGATCAGTGGAGGTTAGAAAATCGAGTATGTAAACAATATAAGCAGCGCACAACAAAACGAATTCAGCAACGATTTAACAATAATAATTGTACAATTTGCGGCTAATGAGTTTTACTGGGTTGATACGAAAATTGTTAATGACACACAAATAAATTCATATTGTTACTAAAGGAGCTAACTGCTGCAAAGCGTGTGTAAGTGAAGAGCGCAATTGCATTTCTTTGGGCGTTGAGTGGAGATGTAGTTTGTTGCAATTCAAGCAGCAAAAATGTGGCAAAAACATTCGCAAAGGCATACATATTTTGTTGTAAAATTTACCACCGAAATTGCTACGAGCTTTTGAGCGTCTTCTGCTACGCCTTCTGTTGTGTAATTCCTCTTCATCACTAATAATTTTAAAATTATCACAAGAAGAATGATTGCATGAAGCAGAGGACATAATGCTATATGGATTAGGGGCGATTGGATTTTGATGATCATGATTTTGATTCGTATCAACAATGCATGATTGAGAGCGTGGACGCATTTGTTGTATGGCTGCATCATGCTCCCGCCGACATTTTCGATTACGTGAGTGACGTCTCGTGCCACTGCCGGGTGTCATTTCATCATCACTTGTTAGCGAAGATGAAGACGCCGTTGGTGAAGACTCGACAGAATGGTTGAGTGAGAATTCGCCATTATTCTCAATGTTCAGCAACTTGATTCTAATACTATCACCACCACCAATACTATTGCGTATCAATCTAAGAAAGGGATTTCTATTCGTTTTATTATTACTTGGATTGCCACCCATGACAGCGCGTAGTTTCTTCTCTAGACTGCTCGCCTTCTGATCGATGGCTTCTTGTTCTCGTTCGAGCGCTTCTAGTTCGGATTCGATGTACGATAATTTGTCACCCTGTTGAAAGAAAAAAAAGATTTTGGATATTCAAACGAATCTATCAGAACTCTCAAGAGACCCACTTTCTTTTCACTCTTCTTTGAGATGCGCTCCATCACTGCATTGAACGACTGCAGCGAATTACTGCCATTGTAGCGTTCACTTAATCTATGACTAGGACTTAATTTATTACTACTGGTGTCGATATCACGAGGTGGAGTAATTTTCTTGCCGGGTGATTGTGGTGTCTTCGGTGAACCACTGATATTGCCCCCAAAAAATCCATATTCCTCGGTTGCATTGTTTATTGGCGAAATGGTACGTTCAGGTGAGAAATTAAAGCGTTTTAACTTGCTCGGCGAAATGGGATTGTCAATGTTGTTGTGCATAGCACCATTTGTTGTTTTCGTACGTGTCTCCAATATGAGAAGTCGTGCCTGTTCACGTAAGCGTTGCTGACGTTCCTCCTAAGAAACCGAATATAATTTTTACTATTAATTGAAGAAGTGTATGAAAATAATTTCAATAAAAAATATAAAATAAGTTTAAATATTGCAGCGAAATTGGAATAGCTGCCTCTCCTTTAATTTTTTTTGTTTCTGTACTCACATCGTTGTCGGTTTTTTCCCCATTGGAAATTTTTAACTTTTCCATCATCATTTTGGCCTTTTCACTCATTTCCTTATGTCGGGATAAAATTCTCTAAAATCATAAATAACCAAAGAGAAAGGAAAAAAACACAAGCCAAACAAAAGCAAAAATTAAAAAAAAAAATGCCAAGCAGTGATAATAAACAATTCAAATAATTTGTGATAATAAATTTTAAAAAACATTTTAAAAATAAATTAATACAAAAAATGATTCGAGCAAAAGCGTTATAATTTCATTCGATAAAGTGTTTAAGGAAACTCTATGTGTTTAATATATACGGCTCAACTTTCGTTAAAAGTCGAACTACAATAAATTAATTTTCCAAACCAAAAAAAAAATATATATAAGAAATTATATATATTTTTTAAAATAGAGAAGTAGCGATTATTGATCCATTGTGTCCCGTTTACCTGTCTAAATATGTTTATTTTATATTTCTACTCGAGTCTAAGGACCTAGCAGCTAGTACTCATTTCCTCAAACCCTTGCGGTGTAAGGATTTATAAAATAAATAATGCATACACAAAACGTATTTTCTTGGATTACTAATTTTAATGGAAAATTAATTGCGAGCAGGCCGATAGACTAGCAGTCAGTGCTTGAGTGGCAGAATGCCAAGGTTCTAAGTTCAAATTCACGTCGGTCAATTTTAAAGTAGAGCTTTGTATTGATAATAAACCAAATGTAGTAGCATATTTGAGAGAACCTAGTGGCGATATTTAAAATAGTGTGGACAAATTTTGGAGGAGAAAATAAATAAAAAATACAAGTAAAAACTTTAAAAAACATGAAGAAATATAAATACAATTGCGGTGTTTAAATATAAGATTTTAGTTTTCAGTTCTTCTTTAATAGGAGTAACAACCACTACATTATTACATCACCATTCTTTATCTCTAATATAAAAAAAGAAATTATTCATATGCGATATTTGAATGGTGGCCTCAAATAACGTTGTAACCGACAAAATTAAAAATATCAATAGAGGAAAAAACGGTTTAAAGACGGCAGGTTCGAAATTTCTTTTATATTTTTTCACTTTTATTAAATTAGCCTATATTAGACCTGATTTACAGTTAAAAAATAATTAAAAAGTTTCCGAAATGCCGAAAAAGCCAATTGCAATATTTTTTTAGTAAAATAACGTTGTATGGATTCTGTAAAATGGATGATACAACGCTGTTTCACTACAAGCAGCATCATTTCTGGTGGTAGATACAACGTTTTTCCCCCGTCAAGTAAAAAGCGATCACTCTATATTTCATGTATTTTGGTATATTTATTAACAAAAAATAATCATACATTATTCATTTACATGAAATAAAAATAATAAAAAGGCAAAATCAAGTCCTTGTAATTACATCATAAAAACAGTAAAATATAGGCCGTAAGCTTTACTCTTGACAACTTTCAATACAAAATTGTGTATAAAGAGAATGATGCCATCGATAACAGGCCTTTTTTTCTTTTCAGGACTAATAGTTATAGATAGGCTCATTTCGGTGCACTTCCAATTGCCACAAAAATGTCGGTTTTGGCAGCGCTTTTTGTCTTCTGGTGTAAGTTGATAATAAGCCAGGCTTCTAAGAGGAATGAATGTTCCTTAATTTTAAAACTATATGATCTTCAGATTGTATGCACATACAACATTTTTTCAAATTACCATTCCAGAAGCATTTTTCTCCGGAACGAGTCTCCCTTTTTTGGACATGTAGGATCCTCCACTATTTCTGAGTAATTGTTTATTAAAATTTTTCGAATTTTCATAACGCACTTTCCTTTTTTCTTTGCCTTTATTAAGCTTACGCAACACACTAAATTCTTCGGCACTTGCCATTATATCGATCACTTACAACGTTGTTGCAGCTACTGTTTACTTTAAAGTGTGTTTGATGTGGAAAGAAATTTTCAAAACGGTAAATTTTCTTTGCAGCAAGACAAGAAATTGCCGTTAGAATATAATTCCACTAAAAAACGCAGTTCGCAAAAACTGTTGGTTACAACATTATTTGAGGCAACCATTCATTTGTCGCACTAAATTTTTGGGGAAAAAAATCACTGCAATTATTTAACAAATAATGAAATATGTACTCGTATGTTTACTGAAATATAGTTTTTCAAAAACAATTAAAAAAATGTTTCTTTCCTAAAGGATTCGATTCGATCCACTACAACTGGCGAAGCGAAGGCTAACAACTCGCCAATGATTGTCCTCCAAGGATGGTGATGATGAAAAATATTAGTGAAGTAAATATGCTCCTGCATGGGGGAAAAGGGAAATTGATCATAGCATGTGTGATTGGCCTCGAATATGTATTGATATGTGATTAAAGCTTGCATTGATATAAAAGGCTAACTGAACTTGACTTTGCTATTAAATGAAACTTTAGTAGATTATAAAGCAGTTAAGTCTCAGGAACGATAAATCTGTAGTGGGAACAGGCCAACAATTTCAAATGAATTTATTAACCAAAAAAAAAATTAACAAACTTTAAAAAATATTACAAAGCCTATAAACATGCCTGTCAAGAAAATTGTTTGCAGATGCATATATAAAATAGAACTCACATGCGTTGTATTCGGATCCAGTGTAGTTGGTGAGGAGGGTGCACCTGTATTAGTAGTAGTTTGCTGTTGTGGCTGTTGAGGCATTTGCTGCTGCACGATTTCTGGTTCCGCGGGGAAATACGTATCCGCATCACCTGTGACAATCGTCATAGTAAAGATTTGATTCCCATGCTGTGATGCATTTATAGAGTTCTTATCTTTTGCTGGCGACAGCACTTTACCTAAAATACTCTTGGAACCAGAAATTATCAAATTTTTCACATCCTTCTTCCCTGTGGGAGAAAGTTGAACTTTGTCCATTCCATAAATATCGTCGTCGATTGAATTCTGATGCAACAACTGCGCTTTTAAATGACTCAAATTGAGTAAATTTTGCGACATATTGTCCGATTTGTAATTGCCAATGATATAGCTGGACTCATCAGATGTTGGACCTAGAAAATGATAATATTTAATCAACCAATTTACATAAAAAAACATTAACAATTGCTTTTTATTGTTGCTTACTTACCAATTTGCTCAATGTGCAACTGTTTGCCAGTGAAATGCGCACGTAATTGATGTAAATACGTCATTACAGCCAATTTATCTGGCACAGCTAAGAGGCTCATGTCACGTGGCTCAATGACACGTGGTATGCCCAACGACTCAGCAGCATCAAAGGCAATGCGACAATTGCCAACCACGTCATGAGAGGAGAGCTGAGACATGTCACTGTTGAGTAAATATTTCCAAATAATAACATTAACCGGACAAAATATATATATATATATATATATATATATATATATATATATATATATATATATATTTATATATATATATATATATATATTATATATATATATATATATATATATATATATTTATATATATATATATATATATATATATATATTAATATATATATATATATATATATATATATATATATATATATATATATATATATATATATATATATTAATATATATATATATATATATATATATATATATATATATTTATATATATATATATATATATATATATATATATATATATATTTATATATATATATATATATATATATATATATATATATATATATTAATATATATATATATATATATATATATATATATATATATATATATATATTAATTAATTGTATTTTGGAAATTGCAAAATATTTTTCTGCCCTAATCTTCAAAATTACTTAACAATTTGTTCTTTTTCTAAATCAATTTGAGAACTCTTTGCTAATATGTTGTATATTACTGCACATTCGCACAAATCGTATTTAAATATATTGTTTTCTAAAGGCTGAAATACTTTTATAGCATCATAATGGCATCGAACGTACTTTCACAGGAATAAAAAATTTAATTGATATTTAAAACCGGTTTTGTTTTATTTAAAAAAACTTTTGTAGCGCTCTTATTGAAAAACCCGATATATATATATATATATATATATATATATATATATATATATATATATATATATATATATATATATATACATATATATATATATATCGGGTTTTTCAATAAGAGCGCTACAAAAGTTTTTTTAAATAAAACAAAACCGGTTTTAAATATCAATTAAATTTTTTATTCCTGTGAAAGTACGTTCGATGCCATTATGTATGGAACTCGATTTCTTTTGCATGGCCACCACGGGCACGCTTGCAGACGTCCAGACGCTCAACCCAATTTTCAACGGTTTTCAAGCATAAATCGGCCGATACTGCTGCAATTTCACGTTCGATATTCGTACGAAGTTCATCAATCGTCGGTGGCTTGTTGGCATAGACCATAGACTTGACGTAGCCCCACAGGAAATAATCTAACGGCGTCAAATCGCACGACCGAGGCGGCCAATCGACTGGGCCATTTCGTGAGATAACACGTTCACCAAATTGGTTTACAGTAAATTGATTGTGGCATTCGCTGTGTGGCTTGTGGCGCCGTCCTGTTGGAACCACATGTCCTCCAAGTCCATATTATCCAATTGGGGCCAAAAATATTAGGTTATCATTGAACGGTAGCGATTCGCATTCACAGTAATGTGTCGGTCTTGATCATCACGGAAGAAGTGCGGCCCAATGACGCCGCCGGCCCATAAACCGCACCAAACCGTAATTTTTTCGGGATGCAATGATGACTCATGGAGTACGTGTGGATTGCTGTCTAACCAATAACGCATATTTTGCTTATTGACGAAGCCATTCAGCCAGAAATGAGCCTCATCATAAATTGGACGTAGCGCTCTTAAAGTTGAGGCGACTGACTCCGAATTTTCGGTAGTAAATTTTAATAAGTTCGACTCGTTGTTGGCTCGTATGTCTTTGCATGATGAAATGGCAAACCTTACTGAAGAGAAATGTCAAAAGAGCGGGAAAAAATATGGCGTCGTTTGCTGTCACTATCGATTTACTTTTGTAGCGTTTCTTTTGAAAAACCCTTTATATTCAGCCTTTAGAAAACAATATATTTAAATACGATTTGTACGAATGTGCAATCATATACAATATATTAGCAAAGAGTTCTCAAATTGATTTAGAAAAAGAACAAATTGTTAAGTAATTTTGAAGATTAGGACAGAAAAATATTTTGCAATTTCCAAAATACTTACAATTAATAATGTATGCGATTCCTATATATCTGAACGAAAGCTGCATTACTTTTTCGTAGTATTAAGCAGTCAAATATTCTTAAAAGTACTAGAGTTATTGAAGGTATCATAAATAATACTTCAAAGAGTGATTGTTGTAAGCGATTAGATTTTATGGTACCAGCGCTGTAACAACACATGGAATAACAATAAATATTTAATTTTTATATGTCTTAGATTTTTATGAGTCAGTAAGTGCCGTAAAACGGGAATACAGCGGTTTAAAAATTGTGAAGACCTGAAGCATTTTATTACGAGACAAATTTATATACAAGTTTCTATGTTTGCCGTCACTTATTATTAATGCATTTTAGATATCCGTAGATTCTCTTCAGTAGGCTGTATTTTTATTTTTAATTTAGGTAAAATGTGAATATATATAAAACAAAATTACAATCTTGAATATCTTCACATAAATCTGACTGACCTAAAGCTAAAAGTATGCATATAATAAAGACCGAAGGAGATCAACATATTTCCGTGAAATTATTGTTATGGATGTTAAGCCGGAATAAGTAATAATTTTTAAACATAAAACCTTTCGAATATATGTATATTTCTATATTTAATCAATTCGTGAAATGCGTTTTGCTATTTTATTGGGTTTTTATTCACACGGGATATACCTATAAACTATTCATTTGAAGAGTTTTGCATTCCAAAATATATTTCCTGCTCAAATAACGGTATAGTTAGTTTATAAATAGTTTGTACGACTCTGACAGAATATAAGTTTTCAAAATGTAATTGTTGAATTGGATAATTGTTTCAAATGTACACAAACAAGTACTTACATCATATCCGGATCAAAATGATGTATAATAGCGCAGAATGCCATACCATTGCGCCAACTTGTGGTCAAATTGGTCACTTTAACAGTTGGGTAATCTTTGGTTACTTCCTTGCACCACTCTAGCAAATCCTGTCCGGGAGTATTTTCCTTGAGTATAATTTTCTCTACAGGTTTAATGGCAGCGTTAGCGTTATTATTATTGCTGTTACTGTTACCCAGGCTATTAAGTAGTGCAGTATAATTGTTGCTGCTGTTGTTGTTGCTGGTGATGCTGGTAGTAGTGTTGTCCCTCGTGATGTTGGTGGTATCCTGTTCGTAATTCTTTTTCAAATTTAAAGGTTGCAATTCAGCACGTTTCATTTCCTTATACGATTGTGTGAGTTGGTTGGATGGTATACTTCTATTATGATAATCGGTAGTTGTTTTGGTTGTTGTTGATGTTGTGATTGGTGTAGTTGCATGTAATTTCTCTGTGGCAGCAACTTTAACTTTTGCGGATAAAATCGATGATTCCTTGACAGTCTCTTCTGCTATAGTGCCGGAGTGTGGCGATGGCGTTTGCCCTAGTTCGGCCCCTTGTGGTGACAATTTAGTTAGTGAAGACTCTTTGGACGTGCTTGTTTGCTGTTTAGCTGTGTCCCCATTACTTTTAAAATCGAATACTTTTCGCACACTTTTCTCGATGCTGTTTGTCGCTTCAGCAAATTTTTTTTCGACAGTTTTGCCAATTTTATTACCAGCTCCTGTAGACTTGTCCTGTTTTGTTATCATTTTCAATGGGTGTTCTTTTGTTGGTGAAGCTGCTACTGCCACTGATTTAATAAACATATTTTGTTCTTGCTGTTGCTGCTGATGCATAGCGTTTGGCGTCTTCAGCAATTCATCACCTTCCCCAAATTGTTTATCTGCTTCGAGTTCGAAATTTAAATGATTAACTTCGGCCAATGGAGTTGGATCTTCGGACAATGAAGGTACTACGTATACGGTATGGTGTTTAAGAAGAGGAGCAACAACAACATCACAACAATGATAATAATAAAGACAACAAATGTACACAAACGCAATACAATACAGCACAGTAGAGTATGTAAATTACGAATTAGATAATAATTAATGAGAAAATTGGACAAGAAAAAACAATAAATTAAAAGTCAATATTTTGAAGATATAAACTATTTTACTAAAAATTTATTCACTACAAAATTACCTTAAGTAAATAAATATATGTAAATTTGAGATAACTGTCATATTAAGTAAACTTTCAAGAAACCAATATTAACACGACTTCACGCAATTAAAAAGGAAGAAATCCATGAATCTCCTCATTTAGTTACACATTGATTGTACCTTACTACTTTTAACACACATATTTATATTGCTTGAACATTTGTTCACCGAAATTAAAAAGGGAGTAGCATGTGAATATTATCTCTCTGTTGCTAAGCCTATCGATTAGTATCCAGCAGTTCCAACATATCTACAGTTAGGCATAATCTACTGTTAAGAAATTAATTATATACATACATATTTTTATAAATACTAGTGTGCTGGAGTGTAGTGTACTTTAACTGCTTATTGAGATGCATTACTGAATATTTATCACTTACTTTATTAAAAAATAAATAAAACCTTGAATGAAATTTACTTAATATATAATTTATAACCTCTTTAAAAATACTTAATTCAATATACTGTTTATTTATTAATTTAAGTGAATTTTACATTCAAATTTAATATTTTTTAAACTTTTTGAAACTACAGAAAAATCACTTTATTTTGTACACAGAGATAAAATAATTGCTAAAAGATTTTCCAGTTATAAAGTAATAACGAAAGCCATATCCTATTTATAAAGAAATTTAAAATACAATTATATACCGACGGCAACGATTTATTTTAGTTTGCATATTTGCCAGATGCGAAAATAAAAATACATTAGAAAAAGGAGAAAATCAGTTTGACATTTGTCTTGTCTTTTTGTTAACAACTGATTCTGTATTTTTTATTTTGTGGCAGAAAATTATATGTATATATAGTTATATATATATAAAAAAATATATTTTTTAAACGAATTTATAATTTTAACGCAGAAAAATTACAGCACAAAATAGAGTCAAATAAAATTAATCAAAATTCAAGAAACATGAAAAAAGTCGTACTTGAAAGTAGAATTGAATCACACTGGTACTATGTATCTTTAATAAGAGTGTCATGCTTTCGGCGTATGCTGATGAATATTGACATCATAGGCCATAACGCTCGAGCTGTGAGTGTTGCGTATACCGGCCTGGAAAGAAAAGCAAACCAAGTGTGTCTACAGGGGAACGAAGTAAGATGAAATACATGCTGGCTGCTCATAGTGTCCCAGCGTCTTGACCACCGCGTTGCTGTCGGCGACTGCAACAATGAAGTTGTAAATGATTTTGTCTATCTAAGGACCAGCATCAACAACACCAACATCATCAGTTTAGAAATAAACGGAAAATTACTTTGGCCAACAGGTGCTACTTTGTGCTGAAGTAGGCAGCTGAAGAGTAAAGGCTTTTCTCGCCGAAGAAAACTAAAGCTATATAAGTCCCTCATCATTTCCGTCCTGTAATATGGAGCAGAGACTGGACAATGGCAAACAGTGACGAGCGCGTTTGAAAAAGGCGGGCAAGACAACCACTGAGCAGGAGGGGACGACAACTACTGAGATCGAAAGACCAAGTTCAGGAGGACCTGTCTGGACGCGGCATTTTCATCCGTTGTAAGCGTGTGCTCAGCAGAGACGACTGGCGAAGTCTCATTAGGCGATATTGACCCATTAGGGTTGCCTGCCAACTAAGTAAGTAAGACAGTGTACGAGGGGTTGCGGGCGGTTGGTAAATTCGCAGACCAGAAAGCACCTGCACCAAATCATTCTTTCAAAAGCGCTGTTGCACTGCATCTAGAACCACTGAGACAATTATATGAGACCTGCATTAAACATACGAGTCTTCTACAACGGTTGATCTTGGCGTCAAAGGGCAATAAGCTGGAAGACAACCCGTATGCGTACCGCCACTCTGAATGTTAGATACTGCGGGAAAGGTCTTGGAACATATACTCTGCGCCAGGATAGACATTTGCTTAGCGAAGTTAGAGGATTGCAATACGTTAAAGGTAAAGGTACGACGGTAAGCAGTGGCGGGGCGACAGCAAGAAGTACCGTTTTGTGGCCGACCTAGATGTAAAAAACGCCTTAAACTAGCTGGACATGCATAGCCGAAGCTGTAGCATAATTCAAGATACTCATCTACCTGTGACCTACTGAGATCATCGGATACGCGGACGACATAATGTTAGTTATTACTGCCAAACATCTGGAAGAGGTCGTTGCAGAGGCCAATCATGGTCCAGACCTGAAATACTTGGCAACTATAATATATATATATATATATATATATATATATATATATATATATATATATATATATATATATATATATATATATATATATATATATATATATATATATATATATATATATATATATATATATATATATATATATATATATATATATATATATATATATATATATATATATATATATATATATATATATATATATATATATATATATATATATATATATATATATATATATATATATATATATATATATATATATATATATATATATATATATATATATATATATATATATATATATATATATATATATATATATATATATATATATATATATATATATATATATATATATATATATATATATATATATATATATATATATATATATATATATATATATATATATATATATATATATATATATATATATATATATATATATATATATATATATATATATATATATATATATATATATATATATATATATATATATATATATATATATATATATATATATATATATATATATATATATATATATATATATATATATATATATATATATATATATATATATATATATATATATATATATATATATATATATATATATATATATATATATATATATATATATATATATATATATATATATATATATATATATATATATATATATATATATATATATATATATATATATATATATATATATATATATATATATATATATATATATATATATATATATATATATATATATATATATATATATATATATATATATATATATATATATATATATATATATATATATATATATATATATATATATATATATATATATATATATATATATATATATATATATATATATATATATATATATATATATATATATATATATATATATATATATATATATATATATATATATATATATATATATATATATATATATATATATATATATATATATATATATATATATATATATATATATATATATATATATATATATATATATATATATATATATATATATATATATATATATATATATATATATATATATATATATATATATATATATATATATATATATATATATATATATATATATATATATATATATATATATATATATATATATATATATATATATATATATATATATATATATATATATATATATATATATATATATATATATATATATATATATATATATATACTTAATTCAATATACTGTTTATTTATTAATTTAAGTGAATTTTACATTCAAATTTAATATTTTTTAAACTTTTTGAAACTACAGAAAAATCACTTTATTTTGTACACAGAGATAAAATAATTGCTAAAAGATTTTCCAGTTATAAAGTAATAACGAAAGCCATATCCTATTTATAAAGAAATTTAAAATACAATTATATACCGACGGCAACGATTTATTTTAGTTTGCATATTTGCCAGATGCGAAAATAAAAATACATTAGAAAAAGGAGAAAATCAGTTTGACATTTGTCTTGTCTTTTTGTTAACAACTGATTCTGTATTTTTTATTTTGTGGCAGAAAATTATATGTATATATAGTTATATATATATAAAAAAATATATTTTTTAAACGAATTTATAATTTTAACGCAGAAAAATTACAGCACAAAATAGAGTCAAATAAAATTAATCAAAATTCAAGAAACATGAAAAAAGTCGTACTTGAAAGTAGAATTGAATCACACTGGTACTATGTATCTTTAATAAGAGTGTCATGCTTTCGGCGTATGCTGATGAATATTGACATCATAGGCCATAACGCTCGAGCTGTGAGTGTTGCGTATACCGGCCTGGAAAGAAAAGCAAACCAAGTGTGTCTACAGGGGAACGAAGTAAGATGAAATACATGCTGGCTGCTCATAGTGTCCCCAGCGTCTTGACCACCGCGTTGCTGTCGGCGACTGCAACAATGAAGTTGTAAATGATTTTGTCTATCTAAGGACCAGCATCAACAACACCAACATCATCAGTTTAGAAATAAACGGAAAATTACTTTGGCCAACAGGTGCTACTTTGTGCTGAAGTAGGCAGCTGAAGAGTAAAGGCTTTTCTCGCCGAAGAAAACTAAAGCTATATAAGTCCCTCATCATTTCCGTCCTGTAATATGGAGCAGAGACTGGACAATGGCAAACAGTGACGAGCGCGTTTGAAAAAGGCGGGCAAGACAACCACTGAGCAGGAGGGGACGACAACTACTGAGATCGAAAGACCAAGTTCAGGAGGACCTGTCTGGACGCGGCATTTTCATCCGTTGTAAGCGTGTGCTCAGCAGAGACGACTGGCGAAGTCTCATTAGGCGATATTGACCCATTAGGGTTGCCTGCCAACTAAGTAAGTAAGACAGTGTACGAGGGGTTGCGGGCGGTTGGTAAATTCGCAGACCAGAAAGCACCTGCACCAAATCATTCTTTCAAAAGCGCTGTTGCACTGCATCTAGAACCACTGAGACAATTATATGAGACCTGCATTAAACATACGAGTCTTCTACAACGGTTGATCTTGGCGTCAAAGGGCAATAAGCTGGAAGACAACCCGTATGCGTACCGCCACTCTGAATGTTAGATACTGCGGGAAAGGTCTTGGAACATATACTCTGCGCCAGGATAGACATTTGCTTAGCGAAGTTAGAGGATTGCAATACGTTAAAGGTAAAGGTACGACGGTAAGCAGTGGCGGGGCGACAGCAAGAAGTACCGTTTTGTGGCCGACCTAGATGTAAAAAACGCCTTAAACTAGCTGGACATGCATAGCCGAAGCTGTAGCATAATCAAGATACTCATCTACCTGTGACCTACTGAGATCATCGGATACGCGGACGACATAATGTTAGTTATTACTGCCAAACATCTGGAAGAGGTCGTTGCAGAGGCCAATCATGGTCCAGACCTGAAATACTTGGCAACTATAATATATATATATATATATATATATATATATATTTATATATATATATATATATATATATATATATATATATATATATATATATATATATAT